>JAZHRO010000031.1:205392500-206635000 GCA_037157565.1 Thalassia testudinum
CACGCACACACATCCGATCCACACCCTGTATGCGGTGCATCATTAGTTTCGATCTTGTCTCTCTAAACATTGGCCGAACTAATACCGCGCTGCATTCCATTCGAATCTCCGATTCACTTCCCCACCACTATATATTATATAGTTATACATACATACATACATACATACATACATATATATATAGATATACATAAGCTAAGTATTTCATTTATTTCAATTCCCGCATTTCTTTTCGTATTCTCTCTTATTTGTTAAGAAAATACCAAAAAAAGTATAAAAGAGAAAAGATAATCCTTGACATGCAAGTACCTATTCTCGCGTGTAGCAAGATTATTTTGCACTTGAATTTGGCTTGTCGCCAAGGACATCGAGTTTGGCATGTCGCCAAGAACATATTTTGAGGGTGTACCTCAAGGATAAGATTATCACAAAAAAATCTTAAAATTAAGAAAATTGACAAACATAATAAACAAATGGAAATCACACGTCTTTAGGATTCATATAGAAATCAATTATCAAAACCTACCTCCCTGAGTCTAAAATTGATAATCTCAAAACATACTTTAATCCAGGTTAAAATACATTTGAAAAATCTATGTAGAATCACTTGTAGGTAACCACTTCTACTATACTCATTTTCACTTTAATATCACCTAATTAAATAACCCTCCACACATTCGATCACCACTCCTCAAGGTGACAGAATTTGCAGAACCATATGGGTTCGGGTGTTGGAGACGCTGAAGTCAGGTTTGAGATACGCGTCATAGTATAGCGACTAGAGTGACAAAAACATTTAGATTTATAATCTCGCATTTGTAAGTCCGAGGTCATCTCAGGGAGCAAATAATTGCAATTAACCACTACTCAAATGAATATGAAATGAGGCACAAGAATTTAATATAAAGAGAAATATATTAATCAATGAATAGCACTATCAAACTCAGAAAGATATGTGAAAATATTGAGGCAAAAAAAATGGTTTCTCAACTAGAGTAAAGCCTTCAACACTTAGCCACAATTTCAACCAAAGAGTGTCCCTCAAAGCCAAGCCACAGACGGTCCAAGCCCAACCAAAGAGCCAGCCCAAAGCAAGCCCAAAATCTGGTCCAGAATGCACCCAAGGTCGGTTCAAAATCGGCCCAGACCCAGTTCAGGCATACCTGCATGTGTGTGGGCGTGCATGCGCGTGGAAATGGGGACCCGACCCCCTAGTTCTTGAGCAATGCTTAGGGGGGAGAAATCCCTTAAATGCGCATTTCCAGCTCCTTCGTTGGACGAGGTGGGACTATGTCCCTCGTCTCTCCATCTTCACTGGTTCTTTGTCGCAAACTGCTACTAGTCGATTAGGGCTTGATTGGCCATTGGATCTCGAATCCAACTGTGTCGAAGGCTTCTCCAAGTGAATCCGTGAGAGATGAAGGTGAAGCCTTGGCTAATTGCTTGTCGGATGTGGGTGCTCGGAGTTAGGGAAGAAGACAATGTTGCCGTGTACCTGAAAACACGAATACGAGCTTTTGTCCCAAATCAGATACGCAAGAAGCTTCACTGTGAGCTGATGAAGGTGATAGTGGTGGTAATTTGGTGTGTGGTGACCTGGAGAGGTCGGCCAGACGCGTCGATGCTGATGACGAAAGGTAGTGTCCGACAGAAGGCTTGGATGGTCAAAAGCCCCAATTTCTTGAGGGCTTTTGATCTTCAAGTCCTCGTGATGTTTGTGGTGTGAATGGCAAGGTGGGAGGTGGAGCGTAGACCGGCTCGCTTGAGCTCTCGCCGGTAATGGAGGAGGAGAAGAACGACAAGGGAATAAGGCTAATTCCTACTCATAAGGTCCCTAAGCTAATCTACGAGAAAAGAGGAAGAGAGAGGACTACCTAAAATGGATGAAGGGGGAGGAATTGCGTTCGGTGTTGGCCAGCCGGACCCAAGGAAGACGATGGTTCC
The DNA here is from genome assembly GCA_037157565.1 of Thalassia testudinum. Taxonomy (NCBI): domain Eukaryota; kingdom Viridiplantae; phylum Streptophyta; class Magnoliopsida; order Alismatales; family Hydrocharitaceae; genus Thalassia; species Thalassia testudinum. Next base: position 205,394,445 of record JAZHRO010000031.1, read on the forward strand.
GAGAAGGAATCGACAACAAAGATGGGGTCGAAGCGACCTAGTTTTGGCTGGTTAAGGTCGGAGGAAGGCGGGGAAGTTGATAGCAATGCCCTTTTGGCCAAAGCACGCACGGAAGAGGGAGAACGGAGAGGTCATCGGAGTTGGATAAGGTGACAATCGTGTGTTGAAGAAAAAGGTGAAACACGACTAATTCTCAACTAATTTGTGCTTGGGAATGCCCAAGCACTTATACAAAAAAGAAATTTGCAACCAATTGCCTCGAAATCGCAAGATTGCCTTGCGATTTTAGCAATTTCATTGCCCACTGATTTCAATTGATTGGAGGATAATGGCTCCAAATTGGAGCTTGGGACCTTGCTTGGTTGAGAGAGCTTGATCTCATGAGCAATCCCACCAAATTTGGTGGGATTTGGCAAAGGATTGATAGAGATTTTCTCAATCAAAGATTCAGCGATGGTTTAGGTTCAAAATTGTTACTACACTGCCCTTTTTAGATGAAGGGACTTGGTTGTAAGAAAAATTAAAATATAAGGGGGTATATGCAATAAACAAAGATAAACGGGCTAAAATGCAAATTAGGTCAAGATTAACTCTGATTGAGTTCAAAATTTAGGGGTAACCTAATTTAGACCAAAGAAATCTACTGGTGACCTAAAATTTGGGTATTGATAAAGTTTGGCTGGGTAATTTACATTTTAACCCAAAACAAAGTAATTTTCGATTTAGGTCTATTGTTTGTCAACATTGGTTTATTTGGTCAAAGTAAAGGTTCCAAACTTCATAGAATATTTTTAGGAGATTTAGATTACATTTATTTCCACCAAAACCCATTCAATTGAAGTGAGGCTGTAATTAGGATTTTTATTATTAAAAAATCTCTGATTCTCAGAAAACCCTGATTCTATCAGTTCAAGACAACTTCTTGGAAATTTAAGTTTATTTGACCTTAAATTAGGTACTGATTCACCCCTTAATTAATCTACACTCGTGATTTCTCATTAAAATATCAAAATTAACAGAATTTCCTTTCCTCTTCAAAAATTCAACTGAGAGACAAATTACACCCTTCTGATGATTATTAAGGAGCACTTAACCTTGGAATTGGGCTAACTTAGGCTAGTTATGGCAGATGATGATGGTATTACCATCATACCTCTATGCCTAACTTTTGTTAATCCTGAGCAAAATCCTATGGAACAAACCAAATCTCTAAACAAGATTTTACCATTAGGATGCCTTATCATGCCACACCCCTAGAGACTAGTTCAAAATACCAACTCTAGGACTAAAGGTACTCAAGTACCAGCCAAGATATGGACCTGACCAACCTCACCCTTGGGTCTGCAATAAAGGTTTCTAAGGCCCTAGAATCTGCCCAAAGGTTCGTTGTCCCCAGCGATTAAAGCACCCGTACGTTCGTGTAGCAAGGTCCAAGTTCAACTTGCTAGTGTATTTTTCATAATAGAGAGAGGGAGATATTTTTGAGAATTTTCTATTTTTGTAATTTTTTCATGATTCCCCTAAATCCAACATCGGATTGGCCCTCAACACGATCTGTATCAGATTCCTCATCTCCATTATCAATCCTCAAAGGGTCCCTAGCAATCGATGCTTCAGGATAGCACCGCCCATGGCAACCCCCAAAACCTTGGCAATCGACACTTCGTGATAGCGCCGCTTATGGCATTCTGTAGCTAATCCAGATCCTAGCAATTAACATTTCGGAATAATACCGCCCATGGCACTTGAACCAACACAAGGCGCTTACATGCTCCCGGTAGAATATTTAAATATCATATGAGACAAGCGCTGAGAAGACAATATGTTATAATGCATCTTCAAGGAGAGTATTTACTTCTTTCAGCTGTGGGAACTCCTTTAATCAACTTATACTTTCGAGCCACTCCTAATTCAGATCTTCGAGAAACCATTTTCTAATTTTTTTCGAAACAAACACTTTTTGGCAATTATTCTGCATTATGCTCACTGAACCAAACCAGTGTGTGAGATGTGGATGCTTAGGTTACCAAGTCCCGTAAACCAAAGGGTAGATAAAGAGGCCGAATACTCCCTAAACCTTAGACCTAATACATCAGCTTCACAACTCTCTCAACCTCTTGAGGAATAGTTCAGATCTTAACAAATACTTGAATTTTTAAGCCCAAGTAAGCCCTAAAGGCCTAAAGTCAGTATCCCTCATTTCCTTTTCTTTAACACCTCAGGTCTTAATTCATCATTCGAACCAACTTAGAACTTAAGTATTGTTCCATACACAACTGTTAGGACTAACCACAATTTTCTTTGTTTTTGCACCTTTTTCTTACTGTATTTCCCTCCTCTTTTTCCTCCTCAATATAGATTTTCAGTTCAGCACAACATAGTTCCTCTCCTTTCCTCAAATTTTTTTTTTGTGTGAGAACCCCTTCAAAAGAATCGAATTTCCACTCGTTTTACACTTTAATACCTCCCATGCCTAAGTTTTGCAATGCCCTCATTGCAAACAAGGTGGATTCAAATTCAGCTTAGTTCATATTTTAGAACAGGTTCACAAGGGTGGGTGATCGGGTCGAGATGACTATTGCGAATGATTTCAAGCTCCAATACGAGTATCAGAGGTGGAGTTGATTATTCTAAAGTATAAACCCTAAAGTACAATAGGAATGCAGCTCAAGAAGGATAAGAAGGGTCTCAAGTTTAACGCTATCAGCTGGGTGTAATGTAACTCAAGAGGAATGGAGATCAAAAGATTCTACATTCATTCACTACAAAAGGGTTTGAGTCGTGACTAAGTTCGTTGATTTCGATAGCTCCATTTCCAAAGATCCTCCAGACTAAAAAAGGTCCAGTCCATTTGGATCTTAGTTTTCCTGGGAAGAGCTTGAGCGTGGCATCAAAGAGAAGCACTTTCTGACCAGGATAAAAAGTTTTTGTGAAATGTGCTTGTCATGAAGGGCCTTAATCCACTCGTAGATACATGGGTTCTCATACGCATCATTGCATAGTTCATCAATCTCACTCATTTGCAAACGGCGGTGGATTCAGGCCTCCCTAAGATCCAAATTACACTTCCGTACTGCCCAGTAGGCCTTGTGCTCTATCTCTACAGGAAGATAACATGCCTTCCCGTAAATTAATCTGAATGGAGACATCCCTAGCTGGATTTTATGGGTTGTCCCAAAAGCCTATAATGCTTCCAGAAGTCGAGTCAATCAATCTTTTCTGTCAGGTCTGACAATGATCTGAAGAATTTTCTTAATCTCCTGATTAGAGAGCTCAGCCAGTCCATTGGTTTGCGGGTGATATGGAGTCGAAATTTAATGCAACACCCCATATTTCTTCAATAGGGACTGGAAGTGCACATTCACGAAGTGGGACCCGCCATCGCTGATGATTACCTTAGGAACCCCAAATCTGGAAAAGATGTTCTCCTAGATGAAATGGAGAACTTTATGATCATTCGTTCTTATGAGGTTGGCTTTGATCCATTTCGAGACATAATCAACAAAATGTACTCGAAGCCGTTAGATCTGGGAAAAGGTCCCATAAAATCAATCCCCCAGATGTCACTGATTTCACACACAATGATCAGATTTAAGGTCATCATATGGCGCAGGCCCATGTTGCCGAGGGTTTGGCAATGGGCACATGCCCTACAATAAGCTTGTGCGTCTTTGAACAATGTGAGCCAAAAGAACCTACACTGGAGGATCTTCGTTGTAGTTTATGCCCAAAGAAATGGCCACCGCAGGCCTAGTTGTGACAAAAAGATATAACATCATTGACCTCATCATCAGCAATGCATCTTCTAATTACTTGGTCATTGCCAATGTGGAACAGATAGGGATCTTCCCAGAAATAGTACTTGGAGTCAGAAATTAGCTTGTCCCATCTGGTCTTGGCCCAATCAAATGGGACTTTCCTAGTGACCAAGTAGTTCATAATATCAACGAACCAGGGAAGACCATTAATGACCAAAAGATATTCATCTGGAAAATGATAGGTAATAGGTCCGGATAGGTCAATGATCGAAGAAGGAAAACGAGATAAATGATCAACAACTACATTCTGTTTTCCCACCTTATCGCGTATCTCAAGGTTAAATTCTTGAAAGAGCAATATCCATTGAATCAGCCTCAATTTAGCATCCTTCTTCGCAAGTTAGTGCCTCACAACCGTGTGATCCGAGTAGATGATGGAATGGGATCCCAAGAGGTATGACCTAAATTTCTCCAAACCAAATACTACGACCAGCAGTTCTTTCTCTATAATTGTATAATTAAGTTGAGCTTCATCTAGTGTCTTACTAGCATGATATATTACCACTAGTTTCCCATCGATCTTTTGCCTAAGTAGCGCTCCTACTACGTAGTCAAACGCATCGCACATGATCTCGAATGGCTGAGACCAATCAGGAGATTGTAGGATTGGAGCTTGAGTCACTCAATCACGTAGGATTTCGGATACACGAATACATGCACTTGTCATCTCAAAGGGAGTGTCCTTTGAGAGAAGATTAGTCAAGGGACGTGCAATTTTGAAAAAATCAAATATGAAACGTCGATAGAAACCGACGTGCCCCAGAAATGATCGAATGTCTTTAACCGAGGAAGGAACAAGAAGTTTGGAAATCATATTCAGTTTTGCCCAGTCAACTTGGATGCCTTTCTCAGAGACGAGGTGTCCAAATACAATGCCCTCAAGAACCATGAAGTAGCTCTTCTCAGGAGAGAAGCAAGTTCACTTCCATGCATCACCAAAGGATCTAAACCAAGTGCAGAAAGCAATCATCAAAAGTTTGATTGAAAACTGAAAAGGCGTTTATGAAGACTTCAAGGTATTTACCTACCATATCCGAAAATATGGTGAGCATGCACCGCTAAAAGGTGGCAGGTGCATTGCATAACCCAATAGGCATCCTACGAAACGCATAAGTCCCGTAGGGGCTGTTAGACTTGGATGTTATGCGAAATCAATTAGGTTAAGTCGTAGTATAGTTGCGTATCAAATCTAAACAACAATTTTAACAAAACTCATGGTGAGTCCCAATCGATCTCAAGGTGGCAAAAATAGCGAAACGATTTTGATATCTCTTGCTTGCAAGTCTGCCTAAAATCGCAATCTAGTTTCAAGCCATTTCGCTGGTAATGTTATGAACACAAACAACATGAGCATGCATAAGGAAAATGATAAAAGTGAATGTATGTGTGTCGATACGCACAATCTCCACAATACGAACACTTCCGACCACGTTTATGTCAAGAGCCATGTCATTTAAGTGCTCTGGCATTGCCAAGATTTTTTTGTGTTTTTGATTTTTTTTATTTTTTTGTGATTTTCAAATAGAGAAAGAATGATCCAAAACAAAGATATCGACTTTTCATTTCAATGAATCATCCATAATTATAAAAATGAAGCTAGAGGAATGCTTTTTACATAAGAAGGAAATCTAATCTAATTACTTCTAAGCTACCAAAAAGCCATCCCGCCGAGAATGCTCAAGGAGCTGTCGGCACTAGAGGATGATGGTGGCTAGATCATGGTCATGGAGACCTATCTAAACCATACAAAGAGGAACACATCTACAACCCAAGGAGAGCCTAGGCGTGACACAAAGATGGAGGATATACTATCTACTTGTAGGCAATAAAATGAAGAAATAAAAAGCACTAGAAGAACTACTACTAGAAATAATGGGCACCAAGGGTGGTCCTTCGTGGCTGTGTGGCTTGGAGGTGGAGGGAGGGCAGAGGACGGCCACAAGGTGGTGGTGATCGGCCTCTTGGAGGTGGTAGAGGAGTGCTCGAGTGGAAGAGGAAGGGAGGGCTATGGGAGGTGGATGGATGAAGATGTGGCCGACCAAACGAGGAGGGTTTTTATAAGGATGGGGGGGTTTAGGGTTGGCGTTGGAAGGATCTAGAGGAGGGCCTTAGGTGCCAACTTTAGGAGGCCTGAAGTGGTCTTCTTAGATCCACTTTTTGGGGGAGAAGTTGGGGGTGTGTGTGGACTAGGTGGGAGGCTATTTTCGGTGGAGAGAAGAGGAGGGAAAGGAATGGGTTGCATTGGGTTTAGTCCTAAGTGGGTTGGGTTAGCCTAGGATCTAGTTGGTTGTGCCCTAGTCTAATTAGGTGTATGTGTGTGTGATTGGGTTAGGGAATCCCTAATTAGGTTCTTCATCAACCTAATTAGGTTGTGGGTGAGTCCATTGGATTCTACTTGGATCCAATTAGACTTGCATGGGTGGAATTGCATCCAATCAAGTCTTGTGTGAACTTGATTGTACTTGGGTCCAACCAATCAACTAGGTATGCACCTTGACTAGGCTAGGTTTAATTGACTCTAATTAGAGTCATTGTACTCTAATTAACAAAGGTAGGCTCCAATTGGGTTCCATGAGCCCAATTAATCAAAGGATTCGCCCAATTGAGTCACATTGAGTCAATTAGGTTTAGTGTGAACCTAATTAGGTTCTGGGATTAGGATTTGCGTGTAACATAGTTAGGTTAGGGTTAAAGGTAGTAGGTTAGGCTTAGAAAGTCTCTAAATAGGTTTCCCAAAGTGGATGGTAGGGTTTCTAGGTTAAAGGAGGCAAGCTAAGGCTTTTAGTTCCAAAAAATAGGAACCAGAGAGGACCTCCAGACGTCCAGAAGTGTAGTCAAATGACTTAAACTTCAATGTTGGATGTCTGAAGAATAGGTTGGACATCCAATACTGTAACAGTATTGGAATTAGGCTCTAGCTAGAGTTTCTATAGGGTTTGGACGTCCAAACACACTGTCTGGATGTCCAGAAGTGTGCTGAAAAGTAAGTTTAGGGTTTAGTATAGAGATATCCCAAGTGGAAGGTATGAGTAGGGATAGTGTGGATAAGAACATGGATAGCACTATCCATGTTCTGGATTTTAGGCTAAATTAGCCTAATAGGAGGATGGCTTAGGGAAAGGGTTATCTTGAGTTCTTTACTTAAATTTCTACATTTATTACTAGAAGTAACCTAGTCTACCTCCTTACTCTCTGTCTTCATTCCTCCTTTATTCCCAGCTTTATTCCAAACTTTTGCTGCAGTTCCAACTTCTATCCATCTTTTATTCAGCTTCAGGTCATCTCTTGAGTTTTTTATTATCTACAAATACAATTATTCACTAATTAGTAAGGCAAAATAATATTATTCTTTGAACAGCTAAGTAAAGCAGTTATGATGCAAAATATGCAGTTTATGCATGTATTATTCCTAAATTAAGCTAGGATCTAACTCAATTCAGGTTGATTAAGTCCTATGATTGCTGCGCAATCATACCCCCATGCCTAAAGTTTGATAGTCTCTAGTAAAACCAATATACAAAAATCCCACGTGAGAGATGCAAAAATCAAATACGAGGAAAGTTTTCTTTTATTTATTCATAGAAGCAAACTGAAGATGAACCCTCATATTTATTTACAATATACCGTTATTGTAAAACAAGTTTTTGTTAAGGAATCAAGCGAATCGGAATCAAAAACCTCAATACGATTTTTCACCAACAAAAAGAAATCACGGATAAATCCTTAATGACAAAGACTTCAACAGCACTTGAGTACCGACTCAAATTCGAATCGCCCGTATCAAATCAAGAACCTTATTAGCCCACAGACTTGGATCGCGAGGGTAACTTTCCCTAACCCAGTCGACCCACCCAAGATTTGAAGTGAATGTGAGAAACAGGCATCTTGTGCATGAAATAGTCTGACTTATCATAAGGGACAACTAAATTGACTCCTAGTATTCAATAAAACTTAGAATATTTCTAAGCTCTCACTTGGACAATCCTAACTTCGATTAAGCCATACTAGGATTTGGCAGCTTTCTCCTCACCACTTTTCTACCTCGAGATCAATACACTAGGTGTATATCTCCCCAACTAGACCCATTGGTCTCTTATGCCTAATTTTTTTCTCCGTATTTTTTATCTTTTTTCAATAGGATAAACACCGATTTATAGCAAGGTGTTTTTATTCAAAAATGGAAAGGGATAACATTCATATGTAGCGAGATACTTTTATTTGGTAGAATGTATTTTTTTTTTCTTTTTCTCTTCTTTTCTATATATATATATTTCTTTTCTCCTGATTTTTTCGACTAAAAATATTCTCTCCAACTCATTTTTCTAGGTGAGTGGTTCTCCTTCATCCGTTCTAAATGCATCCCTTACAAATAGGAATATTCCTAAAAGCTAGAAATCCGACAAGGTCATTAGATCTGCAGGCCAAGACTAAATCTTATTTACCACCAAGGACTCAATAAGGTCGTCCAAAAGATGAGTCAGTGCATAGTGCAATTGAAGATGCCTGGGACTCAAAGACCATCCAAATCAAAGGGTGGGAAGATAAGTCATTCACTTATCACCCTTTTCACTTAATACTTTAAGCTTTTTCATGTCCCTTCAAAAACTCGGGCAAACAAGTCTCAATTTAGGTAAATACTCGAAAAATTAAGTCTATTAAGACCTAAAGAGTCTAGGTGGAAAGACTTTGTTCCACATTTTTTAACATCGATAAATCCTCAAAATCGAGAATTCTTGATTCTTCCTAAATTCCAAAAACAACACTGTAAACACCTTTTTTTTTTCTTTTTTTCTATATTTATATTTTTTTATTTTTTATTTTTATGAGAACCTTTCCATATTGGACTTTCACATAATTGCACTATAATATCTCCCCTTACATTGAATCACATTTCATAATTTTAGTACAGATCAAGTGAGCAGATGGGTCAAAAATGGCTGTTGCGGACTATTTCTAACTCCAATGTGAACATTGGAGGTGGAGTTGACTATTCTTAAATTAAGAATCCAAAAGTGCAATAAGAGTGGTGTTCAAGAAAATACGAAAGGTTTTCTTTTTCTAGGTGTTGGCAGAAATTATTCAGCATGAGTGTACCATGCCTAATTTCTTGCATGTCCAGAAGTATGCTGGAAAGTGAGTTTAGGGTTTAGGATAGAGATATCCCAAGTGGGGAGTACGAGTAGGGATAGTGTGGATAAGAACATGGATAGCACTATCCATGTTTTAGGTTTTAGACTAAATTAGCCTAATAGGAGGATGGCTTAGGGAAAGGATTATCCTAGAGTTCTCTACTTCAATTTCTACATTTATTCCTACAAGTAATCTAGCCTACCTCATTGTTACTCTTTGTCTTCATTTCTTCTTTATTCCCAGCTTTGTTTCAGGCTTCTGCTTCAGCTCCACTGCAGCTCTAGCTTCTATCCAGCTTTTATTCAGCTTCAGGTCATCTCTTGAGCTTCTTATTATCTGCAAATATAATTATTCACTAATTAGTAAGGTAAAATAGCATTATTTTATGAACAGCTAAATAAAGCAATTATGATGCAAAATATGCAGCTTATGCATGTATTATTCCTAAATTAAGCTAGAATATAACTCAATTCAGGTTGATTAAGTCTTACAATTTTTGCGTAATTAAGGGCAAGTAAAGGTAGTCTTCTCCTGATCTTCAGGATGATTGCCACTTGGCTATATCCGAAGTACCCATCCAAGAAACAGAAAAATCGATTCCTTACCAGCTTTTCAAGGATCTAATTAATAAGCGGGAGAGGGAAATGGTCTTTCTTCATGGAGGTATTCAATTTTCGATAGTATATACAGACTCTCCACGAGTTTGCAATCCGAGTTGGGATAGTTTCTCCAGATTCAATAGTAATCACGGTGAATCCCACCTTTTTAAGCATAACTTGAATGGGACTCATCAAGTAACTATCGGAAATGGGGTAGATGAATCCCGTATTGAGCCACTTGATGATCTCCTTTTTCACGACCTCCTAGAGATTCAGGTTGAGTCTTCTCTGCATCCCATGAGAAGGTCGTGAGCCCTCTTTGACGCAAATATGATGAGTGCAATAAGAGAGACTTATTCCATTCAAGGCATCTAGAGTCCAACCAATGGCTCTACGATTTTGTTGGAGGACAGAAATCAGCTTCATTCCCTGATCAGGAGTAAGTCAGGAATTGAAAATCACTGGAAACGTCTGATTTGAACCCAAAAACACATACTTCAAATGGTCCAAGAGGGGTTTCAACTCCAGGACCAGGTTATCAGTAGTGGGTGAGGGTTCGGGATTGCCCTCAGAAGACAGAGTGGAAGCTAGGGATAGGTCTAAATTAGATTCAGACTCCTTAATCTGTGGGTCAAGATTTTCTTGTGGTTGAGATCCTTAGAGAATTGGGTTCACCTCGGGAATTGGATCCTCAACCAAGGAACCTATGTCACATACTTCCTCAGTTGCCCCACCGTTTATTCCTTTCTTGGCCTTACAATATCGATCCTTAACGTCTTATCCCCAAATTTCAACTCAATCTGGCCCTCTTCACAGTTAATATTCACCTTAGCAGTCACTAGGAATGGTCTCCCCAAGATGATCGGTGTGTCTCTCAGATTCTCAGGAGTATCTATGTCCAACAAGATGAAATCCACCGGGAAATAAAAATCTCTCACCCTAACTTGTACATCCTCGAGAATTCCTCTTGGCGACTTAATCGATCTGTTAGCCAATTGCAAAGTCACCTTAATCGGTTTAAGCTCAATTTCCCCAAAGTGGTCTAATTAGGAGGTGGGAATCAAGTTTATGGATGGTCTTAAATCCAATAAAGCTCAATCGAACCCTAGGTTTCCTATCTTGCAAGAGATCAATGGGGTGCCAGGATCCTTCACTTTCTATAAGAGTTTACTCAAGATTACAGAGCTAGCTTGCTCTAACAATACAATCAGACTCCCATCTTTATTTCACGGCTTACCCTTTGGTGTACATAAGTCCTTCAGAAATCATGTGTAAGCCAATACGTGGCAGATCGCATCCATCAAGGGAATGCTTATTTGGACTTGCTCAAAGAGCTTAATCAAGTCCTCCTCAGGTGATTTCCTATTTCCATTAGGTTTGGATTTCCTATTTCATTTGGTCAAGGCCTCGGCAAATGGAACATCTTTAGGCTTTTCTAGGATTGGTTTAGGCTCTAAGTCTAGGGTGGGTTTGTCCTTAATATCCATCCTAGACTTAGGTATTGAACTACTTAGACTAGATTGACAAGGATAAGGTGAGTCCTAAGTAGTTTTGTCACTACGAGTAGTGACAAAGTTTAGGCCTGCCTGGTTTGGATTTGGAGTTAGCAGGATAGGAGGTTACTGCTGATATCCCGTGTATGAAGTAGAAGCCTCCGGCCCGTCAACTGGGCCTGATAAATGTAATATGCTTGACCCTAATTTGGGTTCACAACGTGTCTTTAGTGCGGCACATTGTTCAGGTTTGGCGGAGGTTGGGAAGGAAGTGCATTAGGCTAGCGAGTCCCAACTGTCTGTGCAAGTTGATTACGAACCTCTGTAATCTCTGCATTGTGCTACCTCTACATGGCAACATTGGTCTTCTGCATATCAGCTACGGTCTATAGAATCAGGCTCATCTGATCTTCCTAACTAGGCCTAATTTGAAAGTTCAAGTTGGGCCTAAGATGAGAGGGTTGATATAGATGCGGATTCTATGGTCGGGGTTGGAATTGAGCTCTAGAGTTCTGATTATTCCCCGACCAAGAGAAATTCGAATGATTGCGTCATCCAGGGTTGTATGAGTTAGAGAATGGGTCATTCTGGATGGCGTGGAGCTCCTCACAGAGTTGGATAGCTCCAGAGTAATCAGGATATGGGGGTTCAAAGATCCCCCAACTAGAGTAGGAAGGTTCAGAGTTCCCTCTGAAACCTAGATCAGATGGGGGTGGATAAGCATCCATCCCTGGATATGAGTGATGGTGAACATTATGCACGACCTACCTCCCTGTGGGCGGACGTGCATACGTGCTTTGCTGAGAAGTGGCTCTTTGGAGTTGGCAAATCAAATTGTCTAACTTCTTCTCGATGATAGAGAACTTATCCAATCGACTGGCCACTGACTCCAGATCGATGGATGTGGATAAGTCTCATGTTTCGTGAGTCTCTCATGTGTTTGTCAATGCACAGGTAGTCCAGTCGAACATACCCAAAGACTCATTACTTACGGAGTTCTCGTACATATTATTGAAAATCTCCCAAACGATGTCTTCATCTTTACCCATGAAGTTACCTCCATAGGCTGCATTGACAAATAATTTGATGTCCTCACAGAGTCCCCGCTAAAAAGATTGAACATGTTCCCATTTAGGAACTCCATGATGAGGGCATTTCCGCATGACATCCAGAAAGTGATCCCATGCCTCATGAAGAGGTTCCCCCGCATTTTGCATAAAATGTGTGATTTGGTGCCTCAGGTCATTAATGTGCCCTACTGGGAAGAATTTCTTGAGCAATTCGACTTGCAACTCCTCCTAGGTGTTGATCAATCGAATCAGAGACCAATACCAATGGCCAGTCTTATCCTTCAATGAGAAGGGGAATATTTTCATGAGCAGGGTGTTCCGATTCTGAACATTTGGCTTAAGAGTTTGGGCCAAATGTTTCAATTCTTGGATATGTTGGAAAGGGTCAACAGAGCCCAATCCATGAAAGTGGGGGATCAAGTTGATAATATTCGGCTTCAACTCTATAGCAGGTCCCCCAGCCGGAATTTGCCCCATAGGTTCGATGGCCACAACTACAGGATTATAGTGATTTCGCATCTGTGGACGTGGTCAGGGGTTGGTTAGTGCATGAATCAAGTCGGTGAGAGTCTGCATCTGGTCCTACAAGTGTTGAATATCACTCCCTTCTTGTTCTGGATTCTCCATGAAAGTAGAGGATGGAGAACCGGGATCAGATGTAGATGGATCAGAAGCGATATCTAATAGATCAAAAGGAGACCCAAACAAGTGGGTCGGGGTCTGACCCCGATGGGTGTGCCTTGCCAATGGAGGTCTCAAAGACCTCCCCCTGTGCATGCACTACAGAAGAGATGAGGAACTGGAAATGTTATAGACCCAATCAAGGCACCCAAAAGAATTGGATGGCTATGGCAGTTCAAAGCAGATGGACCTTTGGATCAGAAATTCACACACCCGAGAATTACTTGGGCAACCAATAAGAGAGATCCCCGTAAAGACCCTTCCATGGTAGAGCATCCTCACGGGTTACAGGATTTCCCCCACCCGACCTTCCTTGTCACCGCGGGTCCAAGTAGACTGGAATGTGCGAATTGAGCCCTAAGTCTACCAATTTTAGGCCCAGTTGTGCCTTGAATTATCACTTGAATTAAAGATTGATTCGAATTATGACCTAATTTGAGGTTGGTTAATTCACAAAATGAGCCAACTTCACCTGACCTACCCTAAAGTTGAGGATGAAATTCGGGTCAAGTCACCCGAACCACCCTATTTTGGTTCTCAAACAGGCTCAATTTTAAGATTCAAGTAATCTTAGAGCCTTGATTTTACGGTTTGATGATAAGATTAATTCAACCAAGGGCTTAGGTAACACAAATGCAGGAAGATCTATTTCCTTTATAAATGGCAAGAGTGTACTAGCACTTCAACCCTTAATGTGAAAATCCTAATTGGCTATATTTTAAAGTCCAATTTGATTCCAAATATGGCACCTTGGAATTCAAACAAGAAGGTGAGTAATCCAAAGTGCTGCAAGTCCTTAATAGGTGCAAGTAGCAAGATTAGGTTTTCTTAATTGAATTGAATCAAATCAAATCTTGATTACAATCAAATCAAGTAAATCAGGAAACTCTTGCCTTGATTGATATCTCTAGAAAAATAAGGCAGGGTTGGATTCCTAATTTCTTATTCATTCCTTTTTTATCTTCCCAAGAAAGAGAGGGGATTAGGGAAGAAAGGGAAGATGACTAACCTGCCTCTGGTGTGGTTGCTCCGAGTTGATGATCCTGAGAGTTTGGTTTACCTCTAAACAATCAAACAAAGACAAGTTAGAATCAAATTAGAAGATGATATGAACAGTGGTAAAATGCACATTGTCCTCAGCAGCGACGCCAAAATGTTGGTCGTGCTGAAATCAAGTTTGAAATACATGTCATAGTATAGCAACTAAAGTGACAAAAACATTTAGATTTATAATCTCAAATTTGTGAGTCTGAGGTCGTCTTAGGGAGCAAATAATCGTAATTAATCACTACTCAAATGAATATGAAATGAGGCACAAGAATTCGATATAAAGACAACTATATTAATCAATGAATAACACTATCAAACTCAAAAACATATGTGAAAATGTTGAGGCAAAAAAAAATGGTTTTTCAACTAGAGTAAAGCCTTCAACGCTTAGCCACAATTTCAACCAAAGAGAGCCCCTCAAAGCCAAGCCACAAATGGTCCAAACCCAGCCCAAAGCAAGCCCAAAATTTGATCCAGAATGCACCCAAGGTCAATTCAAAATTGGCCCAAACCTTGTTCAGATGCGCCCGTGTGTGTATGGGCGTGTGTGCATGTGGTAATGGGGACCCAACCCCCTAGTTCTTGAGTAATGCTTAAGGGGTCGAAACCCCTTAAATGCGCATTTCTAGCTCGTTCATTGGACGAGGTGGGACTATGTCCTTCGTCTCTCCTTCGTCTTCACAGTTTCTTTGCCGCGAGCTGCTACTAGTTAATTGGGGCTTGATTGGCCATTGGATCTCGAATCCAATGGCGTAGAAGGCTTCTCCAAGTGAATCCGCGTGAGATGAAGGTGAAGCCTTGGCTGATTGCTCGTCAGATGCGGGTGCTCCAAGTCGAGGAAGAAGACAACGTCGACGTGTACCTGAAAACACGAATACGAGCTTTTGGCCCAAATCAGATATGCAAGAAGCTTCATTGTGAGCCGATGAAGGTGATGGTGGTGGCAATTTGGTGTGTGGTGACTTGGAGTGGTCGGCCAGACATGTCGACGGTGATGGGCGAAGGTTGTGTCCGGCGGAAGGCTTGGCTAGTCAAAAGCCCCAATTTCTTGAGGGCTTTTGATCTTCAAGTCCTCGTGATGCTTGTGGTGTGAATGGCAAGGTGCAAGGTGGAGTGTAGACCGAGTTCGAGCTCGCCGGAGCTCTCACTAGTCGTGGAGAAGGATAACGGCAAGGAAATAAGGTCAATTCCTACTCATAAGGTCCCTAAGCTAATCTATGGGAAGAGAGGAAGAGAGAGGACTACCTAAAAGGGATGAAGGGGGAGGAATTGTGTCCAATGTTGGCCGACCAGACGCGACGAAGACGATGGCTCCGAGAAGGAATCGGCAACGAAGATGGGGTCGAAGCGACCAAGTTTTGGCCAATTAAGGTCGGAGGAAGGTAAGGAAGATGATGGCGATGCTCTTTTGGTTGGAGCATGCACGGAAGAGGGAGAATGGAGAGGTTGCCAGAGTCGGAGAAGGTGACGGCCATGCATTGAAGGAGAAGGTAAAACACAACTAATTCTCGACTAATTTGTGATTGGGAATGCCCAAGCACTTATATAAAAGAGAAATTCACAACCAATTGCCCCGAAATCGCAAGATTGCCTTGCGATTTGGGCAATTTCATTCCCCACTTATTTCGGTTGATTGGAGGCAAATGGATCCAAATTGGAGCTTGGGACCTTGCTTGATCGAGAGAGCTTGATCTCTGAGCAATCCCACCAAATTTGGTGGGATTTGGTAAAGGATTGATAAAGATTTTCTCAATCAAAGATTCATCAGTGGTTTGGGTTCGGAGTTGCTGCTACTATTGCCCTTTTAGGATGAAGAAGAAGGAAGGGATTTGGTAGTAAGAAAAATCAAAATATAAGAGTGTATATGCAATAAATAGAGATAGATGGGCTAAAATGTAAACTAACTCAAGATAAACTCTAATTGGGCTCAAATTTAGGGGTAACCTAATTTAGACCCAAAGAATCTAGTAGTGATCTCAAATTTGCATTTTGACAAAGTTTGACTGGGTAATTTACATTTTAACCTAAAATGAGATAATTTCCCACCTAAGTCTATTTTTTGTCAAAATGGGTTCATTTGATCAATGTGAAAGTTTCAAACCTTAGAAAATATTTTTTAATGATTTTTAGAAGGTTTAGATTACATTTATTTCCACCAGAACCCATTCAATTAAAGTGAGGCTGTAATTAAAATTTTTATTATTAATATAATCTTTAATTCTCAGAAAATCCTGATTCAATTAGTTCAAGCCCACTTCCTAGAAATTTTAGTTCATTTGATCATAGATTAGGTACTGATTCAGCCCTTAGTAAATTTGCACTCGTAATTTCTCATTAAAACAGTAGAATTAACGAAATTTCCTTTCTTCTCAAATTCTACTCAAAACCGAATTACGCCCTTCTGATGATTATTAAGAAACATTTAACCTTGGAATTAGGCTAACTTAGGCCAATTATGGCACATAATGGTGTTACCATCATCGGGTCATGAGGATGGTTAGAAAAGGTAGGAGGGACTTGGTTAGACAGATAACCAGGATTAGGACCCTACTCAACCACCTGAGTATATGCGTCTGGGTCCATCTAATTCTCATACCCTTTGGCTCTATTATCCTAATTTTGTACATTTCGCAGGTTGATTACAGGTTGAGATAGTAAAAATCTAGGTTGTCGGGTATTAGCAATGAGCTTGAATTGCAAGTTTTCCAGCAATGTTTTCATTTGTTGCATAAGTTGGAGCATGGATCCTTGCATCTCCACCATCTATCGATTCTAATCAGCCTACCCTGTGGGTTGTTGGGCATTCGAAGATGACTGATTGACCTATCTTGGGGGCAACTAGGTGTATACTTGACCCTGACCCATAGATTTGAGAGGTGCATAGTTGCTGGGTCATATCTGAGTCTGTTGCCCCTAATTTTTCCAGGAGAAGTTAGGGCGATTCCTCCATCCTGAGTTGTAAGTGTTAGAATATGGGTTGGACCTAGCACTCTCCTGTATAGCATGCACATCCTCATAGGGCGAGGATGGTGACAAAGAAGGATTAGAAAAACTGGGATCAAAAGCCCCAATTTGGAACCCAAAGGTTCTGAGAAGTACTGGCTCATAGGTTAAGTCAACTCAAGCCGATTCACAAACTCTTGTCCCATGGGAGCTTGTGAAGAATGGAATCATGAGCTCTGGGATTGAGTAGGTCTAGAACTGCTAAAGTTTCCAGCCATCCACTCTTCCATCCCTTTTACAACCAGATCCACCTTATCTAATTTGTTACAAATCAATTCCATGTCAAATGAAGGAGAATCCTGAACCTCATTAGCATTTAACCTGGGCTGTTGGGATCAATTGAAGGTCTCCATGGAGGTATGATTTATAGAGTTCTCACTCATTTCCTCAAACAAGTCGTATACACTATCTACATCCTTATTGAGGAAATTGCCTTCACAAGAAGCATCCACGTGATTACGGGGTTGATCCGTCAACCCCTGATAGAATATCTGCACAAGTTACCATTTTGACATCTCGTGGTGTGGACACTTCCGCAATAAGTCCTTGAATCACTCTCAGGCACCATGAAGCAGTTCGCCTAGCCACTGGACAAGAGTGGTAATCGCTCGTCACAGAGCATTGATACATCCGACTGGGAGAAATTTCTTCAGGAAGGTTCATTTAAGATCATTCCATGAAGCTATCGGCCTTTCAATAGTCCAATACCAATGTGCGGCCTTATCCCTAAGAGAGTGGGAGAAAAACCTCATAATCATTTGCTCCTCTTTCGCATTCCAAGCTTTGGTGATCTAAACCAAAGTGGTTAAGTCTTCCAAGTCCTCAGAGCTAATCCCATGAAAACATTTAATCAAGCTTAACACCTAGGGCTTGATCTCTACATCTCCTACGAGGATCATAACACCAAGATGATCCCCGTAGTTTGAAGGATCATAGAAATCCTTCAAGGGCCAAGTGCCCTAACCATTCATTTGCTGGAACCATTCTTGCATCTACTGCAATTGTTCCAACTGCCTCTGAATCAGCTCCTGTTGGTTCGGAGGCGAAGGAGGTGGTTAGTCAGCCATGGGATATGCTTGACTGTAGCTCAACCTACGCCTTCGCAAATGGTCTAACGATCCTTCTAATCGAGGATTCAATGACCTCATTCCAAGTATGCATCGAAAGGAAGTCAGAAGGATAAGAAAATGGAGCCTTGCAACACAAAAAGTATAAGCCTTGCGTTAAGTTGGGTAACCTAAGGACCTATGCTCCAAGATACACTCTAACCACAACACACATTTTATATTGTCCTTAATCCAAAAGCTAGTTAAGTTGGGCCGACGAAGTAGGGGGAGCATGTCCCAAAGGCTACTAATTATGTCAAACCCCTGCTTACTTAAGTCATTTAACAATCAAGCCCCCCAATTTAGCACCTTATAGAAAAAACAAACGTCATTAATTTGCATTATGGTCCGGAGGGTACCCAGAAATGAACTCGATGAATCCTAGGGCTAACGTCTACTCAATTTTAAGTTAAGGCCTGGGATAATAGTGCTCTTGAAATGTGATGGGCCCTTAAATGGGTTGTGCCTTTAATAATCAATTTAGTAGTGTGTGCATTTACAACCAGGGGTTTACAAGCAAGATTACTTAAGATGAGGTGAATTTTAGGGTTCAAATCTTACTTAGTAGCTTTTAAGGCTCAAATTTAGGTTGATTCAATCAAGTTTAGTAAGGCAAACCAAGTTTTGAAAGCACTGATATAAATGTATTCCTTTAAAATTTGGAAATAAAATGGAATGACTGGTTTTGACATAAAATTTGAATCCTAAGGAGTAAGCTACTGAATAAGTCTACTTTAAATGAAGTGGTACAGCTTAGATAAATCAAACAATTATCCTGATGCACCACTAATTAAGACACACAGAAGTGGTTAGCCTATTTTGATTTCTACTCGATTATGTGTGTAATTTTACATGTATAGTTCCACAGGTCAGAATACCGGTTGAGTAATGAAATCAGAGGCTATGCGCCTCAAGTTTGTGGGTGTATAAATGTGTGTATTTTTCAGGTCAATTCCCACAATCAAAGTAGAAAAAAAAAATTCTATTTTTTTTAATTAATGCAGGTAGGTGAGATGGGTGGAATGATAAACAAACACCAAATTCTATCCTAGGGTTTCTGTGAGGTTGATTCAGGTTTAAGTTATTTATGTGATGAAATGAGATTAGTGGGTGGGAAAATGTAAGGGTACTTACAGGTTCTCTACCGCACTTTACTCCATTCTACCGCTTTAGCACACCTTGATCAAGTACCTATAAGACAATAGATCAGAAAGAAGATGGGTTAAAGAATAAGCAAGTGCGGAGAAAATGTACAAAATAAATCAAAGACCATTGCCTCCCCAGCAACAGCATCAAAATCACCAGCGAGATTTTGCGCAAGGAAAATCGAGATTAGGAAAACCTAATCGTCATAGTCGCAAAAATCTGCTTGTCAGATAAAATAAGTGCAACTCAAGTGAGTCCCGAGTCGAACACAAGGAGGCGAACGTTTGATTTTGAAGAAAATTCGCATTTGCTTTATTTGTCTTTTATCATTTTGTGATTTTATATTTTTTTGCTATTTTTATCTAGCAAGAAATTAGATCAGAATAATTCTAAGCTATTCTAATCTACTTAAAATTATAAAATAGATAGAAAGAGAGAGAGTAAAAGAGAGAGAGGACCACAAGTGCTAAGCATCTTATTGTGCGAGGGTGATTGACTTACTAAACGACAATCAAAACAAGCCTTAGGCATCTATAAACCCTAGGTGGCCCTAAATGAAAGTTTCTACCTAAAGGTTTATCTTCGCAATCAGTAACTTACTCCCTACTCTTATTTTTTGTAAAGTCAACACAACAGCGAATCCAATTTATATCTCTCCGTAGGTTTATTCTATTTCCCAACTTCTCTTTAAGTTTTAAGATTATTCATGAATTTTTTAAGGCTGAGCTCTGAACAAACGACAATGAGGGATTACCCATGACAACTTACCAGTCATATCTATGCAATGAAGTGTGACTTATTATTTTTTATCTCCTTTTCTATTTTTTCTTTTTTTTCTTTTTGGGTGATTTTCTATCACTATAAAAAATTAGGCTTTTGGGAAAGATTCAAAACCATCGATTTTATCCAAAATCGTCAACATATGTCCAAAACCGTCGCGAAAACGAACCCTCGGCAAATGTTTACTTTGCCTACGCTTTTATAATCACTGGTAAATATAACATTTTACCAGCGATTTGATAATCGTCAATAAATGCAACCTTTTATCAAAGGCTTTGTAACCACCAGTAAATGTACCATTTTACCAAAGATTTTGTAACTGTTAGTAAATGTAAAGTTTTGCTAAAGGTTCTATAACTACTGGTATAACTTTTGGCGATATTTTTAAAATCGTCGATAAAATTTTTGGCAACAATTAGGGAAATTACATGTAAAGATCCTAAGCATCAATTTTCTTTTCAACTATGATTATACCCTATAATATAACCTATTTTCCGTTACATAACATAATATACCATTCCTATAATAACCTATACACCAATCATGTAGATGCAAACCTCTACACATGTATTCCATCATATTGCATACATAACATCCACATAATAACATACACAAAAAATACACTCCAACAAATTAAAATTTAGACCATATGAAAGTCAAGCATCTAAAATTATAGAACATACAAAAATTTCAAAACATAAATTTTTCAACATAATTTAAGAAAAGTCAACATAAAAAAATCCATCTAAGGATCTATAGGGTCATACAAGGGGGCACCTCATCATTATCGTCACGACGATGAAAAATTGTTATGGTAGATGCCCAACCAATGTAGTACAAGACCAAATAGGTGATCAATCTTCTAACTTTGTTCAATTAATTATTTATGCTCCTTCATATATTCACGATGTTCCTCCACCTAAGTTGCAAGATTATTAAACTGCTCTTGTGACACTCCTCCATCTTTTCTACCATACTAGCTACTGATGGTGGCACATGCTCCACCACATAGGACACGACCCAGATACTCTTTTAGATGTACTATCCTAAATGCATCCTCTATAGTCATCAGTGTTGATAATCACTCACCACCACTCTCTACTAGAGTCATGAATTACATCATCTGTTCCTAAATTAAAAAATGATAGTATATAATTATATAAGATATGTAATCACTTAATTTAAGAAGACAATAATACTTCCATGATTTTATTGATATGTCGAATGACATCAAGATAGATAATCATCTGAAGCAACTTTATTTCTTCAATATTCATATGTCCTAACCCAATTAAGTATATCACCATTATGACATTTAAACTAAAAAAAATAAGATAGCTTTATTATTACAATCCTTAATTAATTGAAAATGAGTGTAGTTAAGAAACTCACGTAATCATATTTTATTTGATCGATACTTTTTCTTCCCATAATATGTGTAGGTCTAGGAGCTTTGGCTTTATTTGCCTTATCAAAAGTGAAGGGAAAATATGTGTTCCAATGCGAAGACATGTCTGAAAGCAAAGGGAAAATATGAAACATACCATGTCTTAATGGTCATCGAGGGCCCTGTTGAAAGAAATCCCACTTACCATAGAAAGAAAGAAATACAAAAAATATTAAGCTGACAATAGCTCCTCTATACATCAACTATGTATATCTCTCCTTTAATCTCCAGGTTCAGTCCTGGCCTTTAATGTTTGATTATGTTGTATCCTTAAAAATATATATCTAATATCTAACTTCTCTTTACGGCATCATTTGAAAATTGGTACCATCTAATTTTGAATCACCATCCATGCATTACCTGTAGAATTCTAAAATGTAGATTCATGAACTGGGAAATCATCACTAGCACCACCTGTTCTCATGCCAAACTCAGTGATCTTTACCAACTGAACTACATCTAGTCCATCTACTAAACCATTCATGAGTCAACGCACTAGGAAGAATAAAAATAGGGCACAGAATTGCTAATTGCGACATAGACAACTACAATTATTCTATCTAAAAGATAGAAACAACACCTGCACGTAGAAAGAAGTAGTAATTCAAGCTTTATTGCAACAGAGAAGATGCAGATTGATAGCAGTAGACAAAAGAATCATGAAAAAGAATAATCCGTGCCAGTACAAATGGGGAACCAAGTGGCCTGACATGCAACCTGCGTAAACAACCCCAAGCTCTTATCCTTGCTCCAAAGAGGTGGCAAATCAAAATCGACAACAGCTATTTATAACAATATAATACCAATACAACATACAAACATCATCAATGATACAATTTCAGGATAATAACTTTTTTAACAGGATGTGCTACTGAAACCCATAGGAGGTGATTATTAGTCAAGGGTAAATACCCTAGTAAATGCATTCCAAGCAACAGAGGTTCTGGAAATGGTACTTATCTGTTATGCACATGCCTAGATGGACGTGTGCACATTCCTACATTCTTAGCTATTGGGGAATGAAAGACTTGAGAGAAAAGAAACAGAAGCTTGTCCTATAATTAGATACCATGCATGTGTTGTGTGGAGATCACAAGGATGGTTTTGGGTCACATTTGCTTCACTGAAGTTATTTGCATCAATTGTCTAAGTTCTTTGGCATCAATATTTGCCAAAGAATGCATTCCTTATACTCACAAAGTAGATATACAGATGTTAGCCAATGAGTTTGAGATCAAAAAGGGACACTACATAGACCGTTCCTTCAAGCACTACCTGGTTGACACACAGATGTCTAAACGGTAAGATTATAGAGTTCATATCTTCCACCTATTTGATTAAATCAACTATCTGATATAGCTACAGTGCCGCATCTTCAGACAGAGGGGCAAATGAACTTTATACATATGTCATCTTAAATTAACGATAAGAAATCACGTTTGTTTTTCTCTAGTGTTTGATTCTGAATGATTCCTAATCAACCTTGAACTACAACTATCAAACCAAAAAGAGACCTTGACCAACCAAGTAAACAAAACAAGCTCAGATTGACTTGCCTGCATGTTTTGACTTTTACCTTCTTAGTAAATAAAGGATCAAGTCGTAGCCCACGAGCACACTGACGAACGAACCACCAACTGGAGGGCAACCTGACTACAAGTTCATCCTCTTGACTTTGCACTAATACCTCCTCTCACAACTAAGGTCTCTAGATCAGTAAGACAGCTTGACTCATTCCAGAGGGAGGATCAGGTAGGGAACATCACGATTTACTTCTACACAAGCTTGTCATGTGAGCCATGCATGCAAGCTAAATGCTTCACAGCAATGCCCTTTCATGACATCTTTCCCAGAGATTTTGAATATGATAAGAGGCAAGAATCTACAGCCTTTCTTCACCAAAGGCAATCTAAAGTTCAACAAGTCTGAATCCCTGCACCTAATTAGCACAGAAAGTAATAACAAAGGTGAAAGAAATCAATCAGTACCAATCTTACAAACAGCACATTATAAATGACATGTTACAAGATCGTTGATCTCAAGACAAATTTATGGAAAAACACAAAATGGATGGCACATCAGCCTTTTTACGGCTGCATGACTTCTTTTGATCACAATAATAGCCCCTCAAATAGGGACACAAGGAAGTGGTATGATAATAAAGGAGTTAAGGACAGCAACTCCTGATATCTACTCTGACGAGCGCTTTCCCAACGTTAAAAATGATAGGAGAATGCAAATGTAGGAAAAGGAATGTCATTTTACAGAATTCTGATTTTTTTTTCCCTTTCCTTTCTCATATCTAAAGAATAAAGGACAGTCTTTGCCTTAGACACTCTTTGTAATGCTGTTTTCGATCACGTACTCAACAAACTCATCAATCAAATAGGGCCACGCACCTTCAGCATCATAGTTTGATAGTGCTAGATCAACAGTCTGCAGTTGTGAATAACAAAAGAGGTGTTAGCAAAGGACAACATCAACTACTAACAACTACTCTATAAGGCTACGAGAAATGTGGATAGGTAAGTGTATACATGGGCAGGCATGCGAATAAATTATTCTTGTTGGTGCACAGATAAATAAACCCCAAAGACAAGGGATTACCTTCATTTTTCTATTCTTAGTTCAACTCAAAAAAAGAAGATATCCCTGCATTTCCTCTCTCCACATTATGCTGGCACCTTCTCCATAGGTATTTACATTAATCAGGGATCAACTTTTTAATTCTTAATTCGTAACAGTAACAACAACAACATTTTCTATCCGTGATCTCTCCACTCCTAAAATCACTGTATTCAGTTGGAATCACAAAGTCCACAACCCAGCAAATCCCTTTAATCACCTATTAGCATCAACACATGATCTGCTTATGAGACAACTTCAACTTAATATTAGATCCTATGGACAATAACCTTAACAAGATGCTAATTTTGTTAGTGACTAAAGAATCATCTAAAGACTAAAGATGCCTTTAAAGATTAAAATATTTGGATGACAGCTGCAAAGAGAGGATTATGACAAAAGTTTTCGGGTTGGTTGCACCTCCATTGGAACCCACTTGGAGAGGCCTAGGAAGATTATAATCATTTATTTTTCACCTGCCCTCTTACTAGGGATGTCTGGAAGCCTTGCAGCAGGCAATTGTTTTATACATCTTCCGCAATGGAATCATAAAGGAGCTTTGAAAGAGGTTCCTTTAGGTCAACAAAGAAGCAAGCAATTCCTTTTCTAGTTGTGGGTAAGAGTGGCCATTCAACTTGATCTCGACGAGGCGAGCTCAAGCTCAATTTGACAAGGGCTCATGAGCTCGACTGATTGAGTTTTTAAGTTGAGCTTGAGCCAAAGATCTTAGCTCATTTACTTGTCAAGCCGAGCTCGAGACTTGTTAGCTCAAGTTGCAGTCTCGTTTAGAATTTATGTAATATATACAGAATATGTGATGTTATAGGTAAACTTACAAATATGTTTACAATGTATACATAAATCTCCTCCACCCACTAACGTGGAGCATGAACCCATTGATCGTTTCTTTTGCCCAAATCCGTAACCCCTATCCTCCTCCCTCCTCTATAGCATGCTTCTTCATCATGCAGAACAGCTTCTTTCTTTTTTCTTGAGAGGATGCAGAACAGGTTCTTGAGAATTCATGCATGTAATTCATTATGGGTGTTCAAAGGCTTATATAGTCACATATTGATCTCGAGTACCATCACTCAAAGATCCACCATCAGGAAACATCCTGAGACAACTTTCTGTTTATCTAGTTCGCAGTTGACACCAAACACATATTTCATAGATATTCTTGATGTTGCTTTCAATTTCGAGTCTACAATTGACTCATCCTTAGAAGCTAAATGTCATGGGCATGGGATTTGATCCCACAACCTCTTGGATGGTAATCCAACCCACCCTCCTCCTCTTACACTAAAGTGAAACATACAAAATCAGTGAAACATTTGTTATGGTAAGCTTAAGCCCAAGCCTAATTCAATCTGGGAACACTAGCATATATTATATGAAATCCATGATATAAACCATTACCAAAGAAACATGCCTAAATCAACCAAATCAAGAACTCATAAAGGCATAACAAAAACCTAAAAATCTCCCACTGAGGAGGTCGGAGAGCAAAATGCACACAGAATCGGACCCTTGGAACGCGAGAATAAGTGATAAAGATGATGGAGAACAAGGAATCGAGAACAATAGCTACAGCACACGGAATCAAGAGCGTGAGAACACGAACCCTTGGAGCATCGTCGCAGAAGAGGAATCGATGGTGGATGGAGGACGGAGGAGCGTCGTCGTCAGTGCGATCGTCGTAGGGCCGTCGTCGTGGGAGCGTCGTGGGATGAAGGAGGATCGACAACGGAGGAGGGTTTTGGGGCCCGGGAAGGAGGGGAGCAGGGGCAGGGAATCGGGTGTTGAGGAGGAAGGTTTTCGTGGGTGTCGGGTTTGCGAAGGGTTTTCTTGGGTGTCGAGTTTAGAGTTTAGGAATGGAGGGCGGGCAGAAGTTTTTTTTTTCTCTATTTGTGATTATCCGCATTTTATCCTTGGCGATGGTTTCAAATCGTCGGTAAAAATAGTACAATCGTAACGAATTTTTTGAATTACAGTAGTTATGGTAAATCATTGATGAATATGTGACATTGAAAGTTAATTTTCTTGTGGTATAATTTTTTTTTTTCTAAGTAAGTATCTTCCTTGATTTAAGATTTACCTAAAATTAATAGCCAAAGAGATTAGGTTCCATGACTGAGTTCTAGACACTTGGCTATGAGCAACTACTCAAAGCAATGTATTGGCCATACTATCCTAGTATGTTTATTAGCTACTTAATTTTTATTAAGATTATCTGAAAAATGAGTCGGTACAAAAAATGTGTAAATGCTTAGGCTTTAAGCCTCATCAAATTAAAGAGTAGGTTGATAAGTTGTACGCTCATCACCCCAACTTATTTGACTGCCTATAATGAATTCTAAATTGTCAAGGATTTGAAAAACAAGTCCACATTTAATGGACAGCCAAGTCAATTAAATTCGTAGACTTAAAGAGTTTAAGTGTTTAAATCCTACTGTATTATTTCAAAAAGAAAATTACGAAATGAAAGGATTCTATGACTCTTTAAGTCAGCCCATAGATGACTAAGTTTTCATTTCGTAATTCTCTTTTTTTTTTTAGTCTTTTTGAGATATGATTTTTATATAATAAAAATAAATGAAAGGATTCTATGGAGCTGACAAAATAATTCAGAAATATGTATATCCACCCCTCATGCCTAGCTAATGTAATGTCCTCATTATAGAATAAAGGCATAAGAGAGTAGAGTAATTGAGGTAGCACTTGAATTTCACAATGATTCTAATCAACTCCAAATATATACATACTATACAAGGTTACTGGTTTAGTGCCTTCAACTAGGCACAGTCCACAAATATAAAGGATAGAAATTGTAGCCACTAAAGTCAAGTTTCTGAATCCCACCATGCGGGTCCCAGAGGAGGAGAGTGGGCTTGCCAAAGAAATAGTCAAGAAAAGTGGCAAGTTGGTGATGTAGGGAGAGCCCAAATGGTCTCCAATAAGTATTGTCCTATATGTACACATAGGGGGTTTGGGTGGTTGCAAGAATTGTGTAATGGTTGAGAGGGAAAGGATTATAAAGCTTCTAAAAGGTATCGGGGGTTCTTAAGGGTAATATAGGTGTAGACTCTAGGATGCTTAAGCTGGTTTTAAGAATTAGGTTAGGCTTCCTAAGAGTTTCTGCCAAAATCAGAAATTTATTCTCAATTTCATCCTCAATATTTGGGTTCTAGATCCAACCATCTTGATCTCGAACATGTTTCTGTTCACCCACTAATTTAATCTCAAACTCGAATACTTTGGTATAAGGTATTTGTTGGGTTTTTGATATGTCGAGTAAATCCCCCAACAGGCTTTTGGGTTCATAAATATCTTTGTCATAAGTAGAATCCTTATCCCTATTTTTCAAAGTCGATTGCAAAAGGTTGTTATCCTTAATCATACTTGCAATCTCGTGATTGGCTCCCTGAATTTGGGTTGAATGGGCCATTAAAGGGTTTTCTATGGTGTGTATGGCCATAACCTCCTCTATTCTGCCTAGCTTCTCAACCAAACTGCACTTAATTTTATTTTTCTTTGATGCCTCAAAATATTAAAATGCTCTGTTTGATTCCTAGAGGCAATCTTTATATCTCCCGATTCACAATTAACCTTTGCCTTGGCTATGGCCAGGAAAGGTCTCCCTAAAATGATAGGGGTATGGTTGAGCTATCTCAGTGCTTCTATGTCAAGGACCATAAAGTTCACAAGGTAATGAGAATTATTGACCTTGGCCAACACATCTTCCAAAAGACCCCTAGGTGTTGTAATTGATCAATCAGCCAACTATAGGGTTCTGTCAGTGGGTTTTAGGTGGCCTAGACCAAGTTTCATATAGAGTGTAGTAGGGATCACATTAATGGAAGCACCCAATTCAAGGAGGGCTCAGTCAAAAGTTATGTTACCTATTGCACAGGAAATAGTGGGGCTCCCGAGTCCTATTTTTTAGGAGGTAGCTTGTTTAAGATTAATGAGCTTATTCTATTAGACAAAACTACCCTCCTAATATTTTCAGATTCCGCCTTACTCTTTTCCTTATATTAACTCAATAAAGATCCAGTGTAGGTGGGGATAAATCTAATAGCTGTGAGGAGTAGGGTAATTATTACTTTAAATCCTTGTATTAAAGATATTCTTTCCTCAAATTTCTCCTCTAGCTTTTTCTGTTTGCCCATGCAACAACATCTTACTCCCGAATTAGATTCAAACTCAAGTTTTCTGTCGATCACATTCTTGGTCAGGAGTTTGGATTGCTTATTATGGGTCGTAGGGTTATTAACTTGGGGTTGGGTGGGACCCTTGGGTTTACTACCACTCTTGAAGGTGATGGTGTTTGCTGTGGCATAGTGCTATTGGTTCGTTCCTTGGGGAGGGTTGGGCAAAACAAGTGATTCCTAGTTAATCATGGTAGGTTTTTGGCTGACTCCGGGCGGAGTTGCGGTAACCTAATAGATTGCATGAGCCTAAGCTTGTGGCTCCCCACCATTGTCGAACCCTCAAGGCCCAACACCTCAATTCTGCACGTTCCTTGGGTTAGGCACAGGTTGGGAAGGTAGAGATCCAGGTAGCCAGTTGTTTGCACTATGTCCAGATTGGAAGGTGTCCAGCAAAGTTTTCATTTGCTGCATGAGCTGGAGCATTGAACCTTGCATTTCTACCATCTTCAAGTTCAAATCAGCCTACCCTGCGGGTTGTGAGGCATTCCACATGAGCTGATTGACCTAATTTGGGGGCAGCTGAGTATATACATAACCCTGACTCATAAGTTTCTACAATACATAATTGTCAGGTCAAGATTGGGTTTGCTATCCCTGATTTTTCCAAGAGAAGTTAGGATGATTTATCCAACTAGGATTACAAGTATTTGAGTATGGGTTAGAGCTAATATTCTCCTGTATAGCTTGCACATCCTCATAAGGTAGGGATGGCGAAAAAGAAGGATCAGAAAAATTAGGATCAAAGGCCCCCAAAAAGTGCTAGCTCACAGGTTGAGCCTGAAAGTAGGAGGATATCCTGCGGATCGCAACGTATACTAGAGGGGAGGGGTGAATAATATCGCCTTAAAAAATTATATATGCACAGATCAAAAATAAATCACAAGAGATTCAAGCACAAAGTACACCTAATTTATAGTGGAAACTCAAATAGGGTAAAAACCACTACCTAAGCCTCCCAGCTTATGATTTTTCCAACTAGTCCAAGCTAGTCAATCCACTAACTATACCACTTGAACGAGGGTGGCACACCCTCTTACAACCACTTCTCCTTTTAACCTAAAGAGAAGCAAAAAACAACCATGGATCTTCCTAACAATCTTGGGATCCGTAAATTAAAGCAACAAGATAGAACAACAGAAATAACTTCTATGGAACCTCAATAAAAGATCAAACCAAATTTTTCACAGAGGTTCGAGGCATCGTGCTTTTGAAGAACGTGAAGAATGGGGTGCAGAAGCCTTTGGAATAAGCACAAGAAGCTCTACTTTTTGAAGGGTATTTCTTTTTGAAAGTTATGTTTAGATGGGTTGTATACGACTTCTATTTATACTAAAAGTTTTTCCTGAATAGAAAATTAAATCGGTCAATCAATTAAGGTTAATTGGTCAATCAAAAGGCAATTTGGTCGATCAATTAAGGTGGTTGATCAACCGCTAATTAATCGGTCAATTTACTTGTTTGTCTATCAAAAGGATATTTATCAACTTCCTAAAATAAGCTGATTTCATCAGTTAATGAAGTTGGTTGGTTGATCAAGGTATTTTGGTCGCTCAATTAGCTAAACTGGTTAATTAATAACCTTGAAAACTTGGTTTTGAAAAGATACACAAAGATCCATTTTTGAATTTTATTTAAGGTTCCTTCTAATAATGTCCTAGACTCAAATAAAGATAAAATGACACATCAGCAACTATTTACACTTGGCTTGAAAGACGCTTTAATGCTTTAATTCGAGATAGTCCTAAAATGTTAGTCTAACAATAAGCATAATTTTAGTGCATCAAAATAGAGGTGCTTACATTCTCCCCCTTTTTTATGACAATAAAATTATAATTATGAAATTGAAAATAGTTGCATAATATCTTCCCCTTTTTGTTTTAGAAAAAAGTAAAACATGCTGCTGTTAATTTTACATTCTATTTGATCGATCAAAGGTTTTGGTCGATCAAAGTGGATTATTTGATCGATCAAAGGTTTTGGTCAATTAATTTGAAAAATTGATCGATCAAACAGTGAAAAAAAACATTCATTAGCCAAATTAATTAAGCTCTTTTAATCTTGATAAACCTAGTGAATGACAAATTTGATTAAACCTTTCCTTAGGCAAAGGTTTTGCGAATATATCAGCTAGTTGATTTTCTGTGTTAACAAATTCTAAATTAATATCTCCTTTTAGGACATAATTTTTAAGAAAATGATGTCTAACATCTATATGTTTAGATTAATGGCACTTGTGTTGTCACACAAAATTTTGTTATTCTTATAAGATAGGCCAAAATCTTGTAATGTCTATTTCATCCACAATAGTTGTGAACAAGCTAAAGATGTAACTATGTATTCGGCTTCAATTGTGGATAGTGATATAGTATTTTGTTTTCTAGAGAACGAAGAGACTAGAGAATTTCTGAGAAATTGACAAGTTCCACTAGTACTCTTATGATATGTGAAACTACCCACATAGTCAACATCACAAAAGGAATATAATTCCAATGTATCTAACTTCGAATAGAAGAGTCCTAAATCTTGTGTGTTGTTTAGATATCTAAGTATTCTTTTAGCAGCATTTAGATGTGCTTCTTTAGGGTTTACTTGAAAGCGAGCACACAAACAAGTGCAAAACAATATATCAGGTCTACTTGTAGTTAAATATAACAATGATCCTATCATGCTTCTATATAGTTTTTTATCTACTGATTTACCTGTGTCATCAGTTTTCAATTGGGTCGAAGCTGACATCGGTGTTTCTTTACCTTTGACTTTGTCCATCGAGAATTTCTTCAATATCTCTACTGTGTATTTTGTTTGAGATATGAAGATTCCAGAGGACAACTAATTAATTTGAAGTCCGAGAAAGAATCGAAGTTCTCCCATCATGCTCATCTCAAACTGATCCTGCATCACCTTTGCAAAGTCTAGGCATAACAGATCATTAATAGCACCGAAAACAATATCATCAACATATATTTGCATTATCAAGAGATCATTTTCTTTCCTTTTAGTGAATAAAGTTGAATCTATATTACCAATTTTAAATTCATTCTCAATTAGGTGGGATTTTAATCTGTCATACCAAGCTCATAGAGCTTGTTTGAGTCCATATAAAGCTTTGTTCAGTTTATAGACATGGTCTGAATTTTTAACATCTTAAAACCCTGGAGGTTGTTTAACATAGACTTCCTCCTTGATGAATCCGTTTAGGAAGACACTCTTGACGTCCATTTGAAAAAGTTTAAATTTCATATGGGTGTCAAAGGCTAGCAGCATCCTAATGGATTTTAGGCGAGCTATGGGAGCATGTGTTTCATCAAAATCAATTTCTTATTCTTGATTATACCCTTAGGCCACAAGTCTAGCTTTATTTCTAACTACTTCTCCCGATTCATTAAATTTGTTCCTAAAGACCCACTTAGTTCCTATAATAGTTTGTGATTCAGGCTTTGAGACAAGTTCCCATACTTGATTTCTCTTGAATTGATTTAACACATCTTCCATTGCAATGATCCAGTGACCATCAGAAAAGGCTTCCTTGGCATTTTTGGATTCTAATTGTGAAACAAAGGCTGAAAGCTAAACTATTAAAGGAAGATCTAATTTGAACTCCTTTAGATAATTCACCTATCACCAATTCTTTTGGATGATCTTTCACAAATAAAATATCTCTGGTTAGTTCATTAGAAATATTCTCTTCTGGAATGTTTGATGGGTCAACTATTAGGTCATCATCATCAATTGCAAAAGATTTTGGTTGAACTAAAGTTTCATTAAAAGATACATGCATGATTTCCTCAACAACATAATTCTTCTTGTTAAAAACCCTATAGGCTTTACTTCAAGTTAAATAACCTAAGAAAATTCCCTCTAAACTTTTGACATCAAACTTATCAAGATTTTCCTTAGTATTAAGTATAAAGCATCGACATCTGAATATCTTGAAGTAGGAAATTCTAGGTGTTCTTCCATGATAGAGTTCAAAAGGTGTCTTCTCTAAGATTGGTTTGATCAAGGTTCTATTCTAAATATAACAAGCAGTGTTTACAGCCTCAGCCCAAAAATATCGAGGCAGCTTTGACTCGCACAGCATTGTGCGGGCACACTCTTGTAAAGTCCTATTTTTCCTCTCAACTACACTATTCTGAGGTGCAGCTCTAGGGAATGCAAATTCATGTTTTATCCCATATTAATCACAAAAATTGGTAAAGGATTCATTCTCAAATTCTCCGCCATGATCACTCATAATCCTAATTACTTCAGATCCTTTTTCATTTTGCAGTCTTCTAACTAATTTACTAAAAGCATCAAAGGTTAAGTCTTTATTTTTTAAGAAAGATACCCAAGTAAATCTAGAAAAGTCGTCGATTATGACTAGACAATATCTGCACCTGCTTAGGCTTTCGAATTTAGTTGGTCCAAACAAGTCTAAGTGAAGTAGCTCCAAAGGTTGTGAAGTGCTAACCATCCTTTTTGGTTTGAAGGGATTTTTAGTTTACTTACCAACTTGACAAGAATTGCAGACTTTGCTTTTCTTGAAGTTGATATTTAGCAGACCTTTGGTAGACCTTTGCTTTTCTTGAAGTTTCACAAGTTTACTGATGTTTCCCATGTAAACATGACCGAGTCATTTATGCCAAAGTGTTGCTTCTTCGTCAGATACGACCAGACATTCAAGATTATCGCATTTGTCGAAGTTTATAGTATAAATGTCTTTGTGTCTATTTCCTTTAAGAATAATTTATTTTGTTTCTTTATCATGAATTTTAAAACCTTTTGATGTGAAAGTAATTTGATAACTTTTATCACATATTTGACTTACACTTAGCAGATTATGTTTTAAGCCGCTAACTAAGTGTACATTATTAAAAGAAGTAGAAGAATTACCAATTTGGCTAGTACCAATAATATGACCCTTATAGTTGTTCCCAAACGTGACCGTACCACCTTCCTAATGGTTGAGCTGTAGGAATAGGTCTTCTTCAATGGTCATGTGCTTGGAACAACTGTTGTCCATTATCCATCTTCTTTCTTCTCTTTCTTGTCATTGGTTTGTGTTTGTGAGGCTTTATTTGATAGAGTGGCTTCAATGTTCCATTTGTTTGTTGGAAAGTCCACTTCTTATAATCTACAGAACCTACAAAACAAGATTGCAATATACTTTTTGGTACCCATTTTTGTTTGGGTCCACGGTGGTTAGTTTGTGTTGCCTGTTTTGGCAGGCTACCTTCTCTTTTGCTAAAGCTAGATGCTTCATGATCATTTTTTGATATAACCTAACCCAAATTTTGTGGTGCTTTGAGTTTGTGTTCCTAACAATTTATGCAGGTTTCTACTTCCATTTGTGAACTTAGCTAGATCATTTAATAGAATAGCAGAGTTTTCTTTTAGTTTTTCTAATCTACCTTTAAGTTGTTTATTTGAGATTTTAATGCAGTAATCTCAACAGATAACTCTTTGTTTTGATTATCAAGTACGTCTTTTTGTGTTTTTCTTCACTTAATACTTTTGCTAGGTTTTTATTTTCTAGTTTTAATGATTTTTCTATGTCATGCAACTCAAAGAATACTTCTAATAATTCATCTTGAGTAAAGGAGGTTACCTCATCTTCTAGAGCCATAAGACCAAGAACAACTTCTCCCGAGATTTCTTCTTCCTCTAAACTTGAGTCCGAGTCATCCCAAGTTGTTGTGAAAGATTTCTACTTTCCGTCTTTTCTTAAGGGCTTCTTCTTATCTGACTCCTTTTTGAGAAGTGGACAGTCCTTCTTGATGTGTCCCCTTCTCTTGCAGTTATAACAGGTGATTGCATCATTCTTGATTTCTTCTTTCTTCTTCCTTCAGTTCTTCTTGTCTTTGAGGAACTTCCTGAATTTTCTGGAGAGGAGGGCTATGTCTTCTTCTCCGCTTGAGGTTTCTTCGGATTCTTGAATAGCTTCAAGAGCTATAGTCTTCTTCTTGGATCCTTCTCCTTCTTGATCCTCATGTGTTACGACCCGATTCCCAAATCCCTACAGAACCTGAGATCGGCTCGACTCGACTAATCCCAAGACCCAATCGTCCAATAAGAAATAATCGAAAAGCAAGAAAATAAACCACATTCACTATGCAATGTAACTAACAGTAAAAGTGTACAAGCAGTAAAGGAAGTAAAAGCTGCTAGTCAGTACATGCCACCACAATGACAAGAAAGTAGAACAAAAGTACAGTAACAGGAATAGTAAACAAAGTCTGAAACTCACTAACAGAAAAGAGAGGACAACAACAGTAAGAAAACTAATGCTGGGCTCGACTGGGCCCAGCACCCTCCACAGTCGGTAACTCAGGCTGCTCAACTCCTGAACCTATAAAGGGTTATGAGAAAATGAAGACAGCGAACGCTGAGTAGAGTGGTAACCAGACTATCTAAAGCAATAAAAGCTAGCAGGTAAATTTATATTTTCCAATTATTTTATTTTACAAGTAATTCCTTTTTACCCCATTGGTTTACTTTCAGATTTCTTTCTTGATCTCGCATGTTCCTTGTGGGAACGATCTTGATTGCAGTATTTTCCAAAGAGTAAAAGATGCACGTGATGCTCTTCTGGCCGGGAGAGTCCCCCATGGTAGTCCTACACCTAGTCAACTACCCCAAGGTTACAGACAAATGTAGCGGTGACTACGTCACATGCAATAAGCACACAGGTAACTACCCCACACTGGCACGCAGTCAATCGTTTCCGCTAGCGGGTACGCCCAAAGTACAGCACGTAATAGTATAGGGCCTAGCCCTCTCAGAAACAGGGGTCTAGCCCCTCAGAACAAAATAGGGGTCTCGCCCCTCCACAATCTGCGCACCCTCGTCTGACTACCCTGGTTTTCCCAGTGGGCCTAACAAGTCGGTGTAGGGTGACTAGCTGAACCTCGGGCCCTGTGGGGTGGCTAGCTCCCTCCCTACACTAGTAGCTCTCCCCGGTACCGTGTACGTGAGGGTCAACAGAAGTCGGTGTAGAGTGGTTAATCCAAACCTCAGGTCCTAACCCAAGGGTGGCTAGTTCCACTCTACACTAAAAAGGGAACAATCACTCTCCTTAGTACCACGTACTCAAGGGCCAGCACA
Source organism: Thalassia testudinum (assembly GCA_037157565.1). Classification (NCBI taxonomy): domain Eukaryota; kingdom Viridiplantae; phylum Streptophyta; class Magnoliopsida; order Alismatales; family Hydrocharitaceae; genus Thalassia; species Thalassia testudinum. The sequence goes on from JAZHRO010000031.1 coordinate 205,429,693, forward strand.
CTTCTCATCCACATTTCCAGGCCTTTCCATTCATCCACAGGAGCTCTACTCCTAACTCCCCGTAGGGTTCATGCTCATATTCACCATATTATTCCATACCAGGTTTCATCATTCACAATTCCATTCGTATTATACACATGCAGCTCGTAGCTAACTAGGGTGCGGAAAGGGAATATAAAATGCATAACAAACTTAAAGAGGACGAAGTCGGTCCGAAAAGACGTACCCTCAAAAAGCCTAGGTACCGCTCTCGCATCGCCGTCTCAGGCTCCCAAGTAGCCTTCTCGTACCGCTGGCTCCTCCACAAAACCTTCACTAGGGGTACCTGCTTCCGTCTCAGACTCCGAATGGCTCTGTCTAGTATCTGCACTGGTCTCTCGGGTTAGGTCAGGTCGTCACCCACCTCAACACTCTCGTGGCTCAGAAGGTGACTGGGATCGGCGACGTACTTCCTGAGGTTGGACACGTGGAACACGTCGTGCACACCAGAAAGCTAGGGAGGAAGGGCAAGCCGGCAAGCAATGGGTCCTACCCGCTCCAGGACCTCAAATGGCCCCACAAACCTCAGCGCAAGCTTCCCCTTCACCCCAAAACGCTACAGGCCCTTCATGGGCGAAACGCAAAGAAAGACGTGATCCCCAACCTCGAACCGCACCTCTCTGCATCTCTGATTAGCATAACTCTTCTGGCTGCTTTTGACAGTGCGGAGTCGCCTGTGGATCTGCTCTATCACCTTCTGACTCTACCGGATCAGCCTGGGGCCAACCTCCCACTTAGTCCACACCTCAACCTAACTCAAGGGCACAGTACACCTCCGTCTGTACAGAGCCTTGTAAGATGCCATGCCGATGCTCGAGTGATAACTGTTATTATATGCAAATTTTGCCAGGGGTAAGTGCTCCTCCCAAGAGCCTCTCCAGTCTAGTACACAGGCGCGCAAAAGGTTTTCAAGTGTCTGTATAATGCGCTCTGACTGTCCGTCCGTCTGGGGGTGGTACATAGTACTGAACCTCAACCGTGGCCCCAAAGCCTGCTGAAACTCAGCCCAAAATTGGGAAGTAAAACAGGTATCCTAGTCGGATACAATCTCACACGGAACTCCGTGCAGGCGTACCACATCACGAATGTACCTCTTTACCAACTATGCTGGTCCCAAAGTGACTCGGATCGGCAGGAAACGTGCCGTCTTCGTCAACCTATCCACTATCATTCAGACTGCATCGTGTCGTCGCTGGGTAACAGGTAGATCCACCACTAAGTCCATGGTGATGCTCTCCCACTTCTATTCTGGCATAGGAAGTGGCTGCAACGGCCCTGCAGGCCTCTGATGCTCGGCCTTCACTTGCTGGCACACTAAACACTGCTACACAAACTCACCCACATCCTGCTTCATCCTTCTCCACCGAAAGTTGCATCTCAGATCATGATACATCTTTATGTTCCCGGGATGTATGGTGAACCTGGACCCGTGCGCCTCCGTCAGGAGCTCTCTTAACAACTCCTCGTCCCTGGGAACGCATAAACGTCCCCTCATGCACAGCACCTCGTCTGTAAAAGAGTAGTCCTCTAGGTCCCCTGACAGCACTCTGTCTCGCAACGATTGTAGGTATAGATCTGCCATCTGTCTTGCGATGATGTGGTCATCAGCTCTGGTCTCGTTTGTCGTGTCACCGTCACTGCCCCACAATACCCCTGTGACTCTCGAGGTTGTCAACTGCCCAACTCCTCCATAAGTCTCAAACTCTGTGCTTGTAAACTGGCCAAGTGGGCGGGTGCCTTTCGGCTCAAGGCGTCAACCACCACGTTGGCCTTCCCCGAATGGTAGGAGATGCTGCAGTCACAGTCCTTCAAGAGCTCTAACCAATGTCTCTGTCTCATGTTAAGCTCCTTCTGATCAAACAAATACCTGAGGCTCTTATGATCCGTGAAAATCTCAAAGGTTTCACTGTAAAGGTAGTGCCTCCATGTCTTCAGCGCGAAGACAACGGTTGCCAGCTCTAAGTCATGGGTAGGGTAGCTATGCTCATGGGTCTTCAGTTGCTGTAAAGCGTAAGCGACAACGTGGCCCCACTGCATGAGCACACCCCGTAACCCCTACAACGAAGCGTCTGTGTGGACCACAAAACCGCCACTGCTATCTGGAATGGTAAGCACAGAAGCTGAAGTCAGCCTCTCCTTCAACTCCTGAAAACACGCCTCACAAGTGTCTGTCCAAGTAAAGGGCACGTCCTTCTGAGTCAACTGAGTCATAGGACGCGCAATCTGCGAGAATCCCCTAATAAATCGTTGGTAGTAACCTGCCAATCCCAAAAAGCTACATATCTCTGTCATTGTCCGTGGCCTCTCCCACCTGAGAACGGCCTCAACCTTGGCTGGATCTACAGCCAAACCATCCCCTGAGATCCGTGGCCCAAGAAAGTCACCTATCTCAACCAAAACCCGCACTTGCTGTACTTGGCATACAACCTGCGCCATCTCAAAGTGTTCAGAATCATCCGTAGGTGCTGTCCGTGCTATGCCTAATCTCAGGAGTAAACGAGCACGTCATCGATAAATACCACCACAAACTAATCCAGATACGGTCTGAAAACCCGATTCATCAAATCCATAAAAGTAGCAAGGGTGTTGGTCAGCCCAAACGGCATGACCAAAAACTCGTAGTGTCCGTACCGGATGTGGAAAGCAGTCTTGGAGACGTCGATCTCCCTAATCCTCAACTAGTGGTATCGTGATCTTAGATCTATCTTGGAAAATATCGTGGCACCTCGCAACTGGTCAAAGAGATCATCAATCCTCGGTAGCGGATACTTGTTCTTGATGGTGACCCTATTTAGCTGTCTGTAGTCAACACAAAGGCGCAGAGTACCATCCTTCTTCACAAACAACACAGGGGCTCCCCATGGGAATGCATTGGGCCTCACAAAGCCCTTCTCCAACAACTCCTATAGTTGTGACTTAAGATCTCGTAGCTCAAGTGGTGCCATCCAGTACGGTGCATTAGAAATGGGGCTGGTCCCCAGCACCAGCGAGATCTCAAACTCGATCTCACACTCGGGCGGTAGTCCTGGCAGCTTCTCTGGAAACACATTGGGGTACTCACTAACCACCGGAATGCTCTGAAAGTTTGCCACGGGGCTAGGCTCCGCCACCACACAGGCTAGAAATCCCTCACACCCCTTGCTCAAAACACTCACTGCCCAAAGCGCAGATATGCACCTGAAACCTCCGTCCACCGGCTGTCCATGAAACTCAAAAGAAGGCATCTCCAGTATGGAGAAGACAATCTTCCTCGTGAAACAGTCCACCAAGGCGTGGTAAGCGGACAACCAATCCATCCCCAGAATCACACCAAAATCCTCCATCAGTATCACAATCAGGTCAGTGGGGAGGCTGTGTCCCCCAATACTGATCTCACAGTTTGTATAGACCTCCTCAGCTACAAACAGCTGGCCACCTGGACCTCTAATCACAAATGGATCCTTTAACAACACGCAGTCCTGTCCCAAACTGACAGCAAAACTCGCAGCGACAAAGGAGTGTGTGGTGCCGGAATCAAAAAGCACGTAAACTAATCTGCCAGAAACAGTAACCATACCTGCCACCACTGAACCGAATGCCTTGACATCTCTGTGTGTCAGGGCGTTGATACGCCTCTCAGCTCTCGATGCAGAAGAAGCAGCCACACTCTGAGTCGGGCGAGTAGCCGCTGGTCGGTACCCTCCCCGTAACTGCTGCCCTCCTCCACGCGCCTGGGGACCACGACCACCTGCTCGGCCTCCAGCGCTTGGTGCAGGGAGCATCTGCTGTGCTCTAGCCCTAGACAGGTAGTCCCTCCTAATGTGGCCCGACTGGCCACACTGGTAGCAGAGGGGGACTCGACTCCCTCCCTCGGTAGGTCCTTGCTGATGGCTGGGCGGGGATCCAGTGCTGATAGCTGGCCCCTGTCGGGGGCCCCCAAAGGCCACTGACGGCCCCGCAAAATGAGACGGCTCTCCCGCGGGTGCTGCGTGCCTCCTCTCTCGTCGGCCTTGAGAGTACTCTGGTTGGTAGGGCCTCTTTCGTCCACTGTCGATGTCTCGCGCGGCCGGGTTGGTCTCGTCGTACGTCATGGCTGCCTCAACCACTCTTGAGAAGGTGGGCAGCTTCAGGGGCTTGACATACCCCCGAATAGCAGGCCAGAGCCCCTCAGTGAACCTCCACAGGCGCTCCTCCTCCGTAGCTACAGCTGTCGCAGTAAAACGTGATAGCTCCAGGAAGCGCGTGCGATACGCGCTAATAGTCATTGTCCCCTGGCGGAGAGTGTGGAACTCCCGCCTCCTCTGGTCCTGCCAAGTCTGTGGGAAGTACTGCTCGTAGAAGAGGGTCACGAACTGGTCCCACATCAGCTCTCCCCTCTCCTGGCCTCTGACTGCCCTCCACCACCTGCGTGTCGCACTCTTTAGCTGGTACGTGGCAAAGGCCATGCGGCACTCTGCAGGGGGGCGAAGGGTGTTGAAGACCTTCTCTATCTACTCCAACTAGTCCTCTGCCTCAGACGGGTCCTCATCCCCCTTAAAGGAGGGGGGCTTCAGCTTCCGAAACTCTCCGAAAAGCTCGTGGTGCAGCTGCAGTGGGGGAACGGGCACACCTCCAGGCAAGGAGGGCTCATGCTCAGAAGTGTCAGAGTGCGGTGGGGGCGGTGGAGGACCACCCCCTCCCCCTCCTGCTCATCCAGCACTGCATCGGTCTCTCAATCCCACAAAGGACTCCCCCTCCACGTCCTCAGGGAGAGGCACCCGTGGAGGCAGGTGGAGCTCCTCTTATATTATATCCCTGATTAGCTGAGTAAGGTCCTAGGCCTGAACGTCCGAGAGAAGTGGCGGGTCAACTGGCACCTTGGGCCCGGCACGTCCGCCCCTTCGACCTCGTCTACGACCACGTCCGTGGCCCGCCTCGAGAACTCTACGACGAGGCATCTCCTGCATGGAGATGCGAAAGACAAAACAAAAGAAGTCAACTCTAACGGACTTCAGTGAAAGTAACTCAGAATAGATGTCAAGCGGTATGCTGTGGTGGTTACCCTAGTTACATGCACATGAATTGGTTATTCTCAAGCTAGTTGGTTCATTTCTCAGGACAACCTTGCTCTGATACCATCTTGTTACTACCTAGTTCCCGAATCCCTACAGAACCCGAGATCGGCTCGACTCGACTAATCCCAAGACCCAATCATCCAATAAGAAATAATCGAAAAGTAGGAAAATAAACCACATTCACTATGCAATGCAACTAACAATAAAAGTGTACAAGCAGTAAAGGAAGTAAAAGCTGCTAGTCAGTACATGCCACCACAACGATAGGAAAGTAGAACAAAAGTACAGTAACAGGAATAGTAAACAAAGTCTGAAACTCACTAGCAAAAAAGAGAGTACAACAACAGTAAGAAAGCTACGGCTGGGCTCGACTGGACCCAACACCCTCTACAGCTGGTAACTTGGGCCGCTCAACTCCTGGACCTATAAAGGGTTATGAGAAAATGGAGTCAACGAACGCTGAGTAGAGTGGTAACCAAACTATCTAAAGCAGTAAAAGCTAGCAGGTAAATTTATCATTTCCAATTATTTTATTTTACAAGTAATTCCTTTTCACCCCATTGGTTTACTTTCAAATTTCTTTCTTGATCTCGCATTTCCTCGTGGGAACGATCTTGATTGTAGTCTTTTCCAAAGAGTAGAAGGTGCACGTGGTGCTCTCCTAGCCGGGAGAGTCCCCCATGGTGGTCCTACACCCAGTCAACCACCCCGAGGTCACAAACAGACGTAGCGGTGACTACAGCACGCGTGATAAGCACACGGGTAGCTACCCCGCACTGGCATGCGGTCAGTCATTTCCGTTAGCAAGTACGTCCAAAGTACAACAGAGAACAATATAGGGCCTAACCCTCTCAGAAACAGGGGTCTAGCCCCTCAGAACTAAACAGGGGTCTCGCCCCTCTACAGTCCGCGCACCCTCGTCTGATTACCCTAGTTTGCCCAGTGGGCCTAACAAGTCGGTGTAGGGTGGCTACCTGAACCCCAGGCCCCGTGGGGTGGCTAACTCCCTCCCTACACTAGTAGCTCTCCCCGGTACCATGTACGCTAGAGCCAACAGAAGTCAGTGTAGAGTGGCCAATCCTAACCCTTGGTCCCAACCCAAGGGCGGCTAGCTCCACTTTACACTAGAAAGGGAACAGTCGCTCTCCTTGGTACCATATACTCAAGGGCCAGCACACTTCCCATCGACATTTCCAGGACTTTCCATTCATCCACAGGAGCTCTACTCCTAACTCCTCGTAGGGTTCATGCTCATATTCATCATATTATTCCATACTAGGTTTCATCATTCACAATTCTATTCGTATTATACACTTGTAGCTCGTATTTCCACAATTTAACACATGCACAAGTGATATCACAGGTAACTGTTTAGTTATCTCAGGAATTTCATATTCTAGCAGGCAACTCGTATTTATTAATAGGCAGTTGCTAACAATTCAGCTCATTCATTTATGAATACAATCTCAATCATGCACACAAACAGTACAACTATTTCTTGTCCTAGGATTCATGCCACATCCTAGGTTTCTAGTTATCTAATTTTCATGATTGCATTCATGTTTTGTAAATAGAATAGGGGGAAACCACTCTATCAGACAATCCGGGAGCACTGGGGGCTCGAACTGTAAGTCCACGTGCCTCTGCAAGCTCCAGACACGCAACAGGGCGAAGTCCTATACCAAGGAACATATCACAATAGAATATTCAGAACAGTATGTAAAGGTTTCTAATATGTAGAGGAACTTATAAGGAAAACATAGATATTTCGTTTGCGTAAAACAGATCCCGATTGGACCCTTAACGGGTCAAAAACAAGTCTGCAGACCCAAATCAGACTTTGGGATAAAGTTCAGATGTCTTAAAAGTCATCAAAGTCTCACCTCAAGTCCTACGGTAAACTCAGACATCCAGGACTCCTTCGCGACCATCTGGACTCAGTTCCAGACGTCCGACCTATCCTCCGGTCATCTGGTAAGCTGTCCAGATGTCTGAAAAGTGTGGGAGGGCATGCCGTGCGCCTTCCCAAAGCTGCTCCTATGCACGACAGAGCAGCACAACCCTTTTTAGCCAAGCAAAATGGCTCTGCGGTGAGGCCTGCATGGCCGTAACCGCGAGGAAGACGTACCTGCATGAATACTCACTTTTAGATGTCCGATGTCGTCGCTAGATGTCTAGCCCGTCATTCGGAAGGCACTCTGAATGTCTGATACTGGAAAAACTCCAGTATCAGACCGTGCTCTCACTTCTCTCGCTGCTCTTCGCCGCGACTCCTCCTGCTCTGCTATAGCTCCGACTGCTGTAGGAGGTCGGGGACGATGCCCCGACGCTCTCCTCCTCCTGCACGTGCCACGGTGGTCGTGCAACACTCCGGCGAGCTCCCATGAAGCTCGCGAGCTCGACCTTCTCCTTCTCTTCACTCCTGCTCCTCCTCCTTGCTCTTGCTCCCTCTCTCTCGCACACCTTACTCACGGCAGTGGAGTGGGGAGTAAGGTGGTGGTGGTGGAGTGGAGAGGAGAGGAAGGGGGGTGCTCTTATAGGCAAGGGGTTAGGTGCTCGGTGAGGGGGGAAAAAGAAGAAGAGAGGAGAGAGAGACAAACTACGCACTGCCTACATGCAGAAAGCAAATGCGCATACAGGTTTTTCAATTTCTAGACATCTAGGAAGGGGTCTAGACGTCTGGCCAGACGTCTGACTAACAATCCAGACATCTTAAAAGGCTCAAATTAGAACAGGTCTTTACATCATGTGTTGGAGTTGAACTTCATACGCCATTAGACTTCCAATAAGGTCATCCAGTTTCAAGGTGGATAAATCTTTTGAATCTTGAATGGCAGTAGCCTTGGTTTCCCAATCACTGGTGAGTCAGCGAAGAATTTTTCTAACAAGGGCTTCGTTCTTGATGTCTTGATCAAGATTCCACAAGGAGTTTATGATGTCCATGAATCTTGTGAACATCTCCTTTATCGATTCCCCTTTCTTCATCCTGAAAAGCTCATAGTTCTGGGTTAGAAGATTTACCCTTGTTTCTTTTACCTTTGAAGTTCCCTCGTGGGTAACTTCGAGAATGCTCCATATCTCATGTGCGATTTTGCATGCAGAGACTGTTAAATTCAGCTTTGGAGAGACCGCAAAATATGGCGTTCATGGCTTTCGCATTGTTTGTAGCCATCTTCTTTTGGTCTGGAGTGATTGCAATGCCTTTTTTGATTTCTGAGCATGTGTACTTCGAGGCGATGACATCCTATACCTCATAGTCCATTGATTCCAGGAAGATCTGCATCCTGGTCTTCCAATAGTCGAAGTTCGTTCCATCAAATAGAGGAGGTTGAACCACCGACTGGCCCTCAGCATACGTGTCAACATTTGATTTTGACACCTAAACAATGCAAGCTTTGATACCAAGTGAAAGTAGGAGGATATCCTACTGATCACAACGTATACTAGAGGGGAGGGGTGAATAATATCGCCTTAAAAAATTATATATGCATAGATAAAAAATAAATCACAAGAGATTCAAGCACAGAGTACACCTGATTTTTAGTGAAAACCCAAATCGGGTAAAAACCACTACCTAAACCTCCCAGCTTAGGATTTTTCCGACTAGTCCAAGCTAGTCAATCCACTAACCATACCACTTGAATGAGAGTGGCACAACCTCTTACAACCATTTCTCTTTTTATCCTGAAGAGAAGCAAAAAATAACCACAAATCTTCCCAACAATCTTGGGATCGTAAATCAAAGCAACAAGATAGAAAAATAGAAATAACTTTTATGGAACCTCAATAGAAGATCAAATCAAATTTTTCACAGAGGTTCGAGGTGTCGTGCTTTTGAAGAACGTGAAGAACAGGGCGCAGAAGCCTTTGGAATATGCACAAGAAGCTCTACTTTTTGAAGGGTATTTCTTTTTGAAAGTTCTGCTTTGATGGGCTGCGTACGACTTCTATTTATACTAAAAGTTTTGCCTGAATAGGAAATTAAATTGGTCAATCAATTAAGGTTAATTGGTCAATCAAAAGGCAATTTGGTCGATCAATTAAGTTGGTTGGTCGATCACTAATTGATCGGTCAATTTACTTGGTTGGTCGATCTGAGGGATATTTATCAACTTCCTAAAATGGACTGATTTGATCAATTAATGAAGTTGGTTAGTCTATCAAGATATTTTGTTGATCAATTAACTAATCTGGTCGATTAATAACCCTAAACATTTGGTTTTGAAAGATACGCAAAAATCCATTTTTGAGTTTTATTTACGGTTCCTTACAATAATTCTTAAACTCAAATAAAGATAAAATGACACACATTAGCAATTTCTGCACTTGGCTTGAAAGACGCTTTAATGCTTTAATCTGAGATAGTCCCGAAATGTTAGTCTAGCAATAAGCATAATTTTGGTGCATCAAAACAGAGGTGCTTACAGAGTCGACTCAAGTTGATTCACAAACTCCCATCCCATGGGAGCTTATGAAGGATGGAATCCTGAGCTCTGGGATTGAGTGGATCTAGATGTGTTTCTAGAGTTGCCAATCATCCACTCCATTTTCTTGGCAACCAGATCCACTTTATCTAATTTATTATAGATTAATTCCATATCATATTTATAAGAATCGACTTTAAACCTCAGAGACATTTGATCTAGGTTGTTGTTGGGATCGGTTAAAAGTGTTCATGGAGGCATGATTTATAGAATTCTCGCTCATTTTCGCAGACAATTCATATGCTCTATCTGCATCTTTATTGAGGAACTTGCCTCCTTAAGAAGCATCCATGTGGTTTCAGAGTTGATTAGTCAACCCATGATAGAAAATCTGCACGAGCTGTCACTTGGGCACCTCGTAGTGTGGACACTTCCGCAATAAATCTTGGAATTGCTCCCAGGCACCATGAAGCGGTTCCCCCGACCGCTGGGTGAAAGTAGTAATTGCCCATCGTAAAGCATTGGTCTACCCAACTAGAAAGAATATCAATTCTATCTAGGTAGCGATCGGTCTTCCTATCATGCGGTACCAATGTGCAACCTTATACTTGAGTGAGTGGGGAAAAAGTCTCATGATCATTTACTTTTCATCTATATTTTGTGCTTTGGTGGTCTGAACCAAAGTAGTCAAATCCTCCAGATGCTGGAATGGATCCTCAAAGTCAAGCCCCCAAAAGTGTTTTATCAGGCGTAAAACTTGGGGCTTGATTTCCACATCTCCAGTAGAGATCATTACGTCGGGACGATCCTGTAATTTGAAGGATCATAGAAATCCTTCAAGGGTTGAGTGCCCTAACCATTCATTCGCTGGAACTATTCTTGTATCTGCTGTAACTGGTCCAACTACCTCTAAATCAGCTCCTACTGGTTTAGATGCAGAAGTGGTGGTGGTGGTGGGTTATCAGCCATGGGATCTGCTTGGCTGTAACTCAACCTTTACCTCCTTGAAAGGTCTAAAGGTCCTTTTATTCTAGGGGTCAATGACCTCCTTCTAAGCAGGCACTAGAAGGAATTCGGAAGGATAGAAAGAGAAGCCCTACAACACAAGCAATATAATCCTGTCCTTAGGTAGGGTAGCCTAAAGACCTACAAACTCTCAAAACCCGGCTTAAGATTAAAAATGATTTAACCTACTTCTATCCAGTCAATCCAACCAGTTAGAGAGAGGAATTAGGGAGAAGGTTCTTCCTTTGGCTTGCGCCTCCAGTTCCTTTGATACCCCCCAACTACTGTTGTTTGACGGTACTCCCCTAGCTAGACATTAGATGGACTGGTAGAAGCATATATTAATCATAAATAATCTCAATATGAGCCTCGAAGAGCGAGTCCAATACTTAAGGCCAACGTCTACTCGATTTTAATTAGGCTTAGGATTGAGTGTGCTCTGGAATGTGATGGGCCCTTTAGATTGGTTGTGCCCTTAAAAATCAGTTAATGTGTGTGTGCGTGCTCAACCGGTGTTTTCAAACAAGGTTATTAAATGATGTGTCTTTTAGGGTTTAACCTTGTTTAGTAGCTTTTAGGATTCAATTCTTAGGTATATTCAATCAAGGTTCTGTAAGGCACACCAGGTTTTGAAATCACAGGTATTAGTATATTCCTTTAGAAATCAGAAAATGTGAGGTGCCTAGTTTAGTTCCTAAAATTGAGTCCTATGGAATAAGCTACTTGATTTCTCAATTTTATATTTAGTGGTGTATCTCGAACAGATCAAACAATTGGTTGTTTGCACCACTAAATCATGACACATAGAATGTTTTAGCCTATTCTGATGTCTAATCACTTATATGTGTATTCTATTTGAGTGTATCGAGTTTACAGATCAGATTCTCGATTAAGTGATAGGATCAGATAAGAGTGGTACGCCTTAGGTTTGTGGGTGTTTAAGGTATGTAGATTTTAATCGGTTCCTACAATCATAGAACTCTTTATATTTTTTTAAGTGGTGGGTGGGGCGGGTGAAGGTGACAAACAACAACAAAAACTAACGTAAGGTTTGTGAGAACACCTAAGTGGATTTGGATCTGAGTTATTTCATGCCGAAATGAAATCTATGAATGGGGTGGAGTGTACTTACAGGTCTCCAAAACCCGCACTTTACTCAGATGTTGACGAGACTAACTCGATCGTGTTTTAACAGTTATTGCGTCGTAGTATAGGTGATCAAGCGTCGTCAACAAATAAAAGTTTTTATTACTAGAAAATCGGAGTATCCGAGGTCGAACACAGGGAGCAATCGGAATTTACTACTAATCTCAAATGTAATTGAACACTCTAATTTACTCAAAAGTTTAATTCAAATGCATTTAAAAAGTAATCCAGGCAAAAGAGTAAAATTGGACGTCTGATGACAAGATCAGACGTCTTAAAAGTATTTTCCTCCTTTGATTATTCTTCTTCTCTCTTCTGATTCTGATATTTCTTTCTTTCTCTGCAGTCTCTCTTCTGCTTTCTTCTTCTTCCTTGGTTTCTGTCTTGGCCTCTCTTCTTTCTTCTGCGAAGGCTTCTTCTTCCTTGGCTTTGCTATACTTCTTCTCTTTTTCCTTTGCCTCTTTCTGCTCTTTTCACTGTCTTCCTTCCTTCTTCATTTTTGCCTTCTACTTCCTTCTCTTCTTCCCTTTGCTAGCAACGGCTAAGTGTTTCCTTCACTCCTTCCTTCCCTGCACAACCACAGCAAGGTACAACAAAACCTAACCCCTCTACCCACACCCGCGCGTCTCTCTTTCTCTGAGAACCACCCTCAGCAAGCTCTCCCAGAGTCGGGTTAACGGGTCAGATCGCGTGCCCGCGACCAGGCGCACCGGTGTGTGGGTGATGCGCGAGGTGTGCTCGGGGTCGGATCGGATCGCACCAGATCCGCGTGGTGAAATTGAGGATGAGGCGCCGTGAAGTAGGTGAGGGACCTCACCCCATGTGCGTTCGGAGGCACTGAAACCACATGACAAAAACTATTTAAACCACTCCACCTCTTTGTGAGTTCACGATGTGGGACTAAAGGTTGCTGCCTTCTCTCGCGCGCCCGCAGCAGACCACGCCTTTGATTCCCTCAGCTGCAGACTCTGTGGCGTCGCTCGCTGGACCAGATATCTTCGCAATGCCTCCCCGAGTGAGCTGCACCTGGAGCCTGGCTGTCTTGAAGCCTGGAGCGAGCTTGGAGCTTCTTTGAGTCACCGTCAATGGCGGCAGGGGCTATGAATCTGTCAGACATGAAACGAGCCTCTCGGCTTAATCAGATCACCGGGGGACCTTTTCTTTGTCACGGCGAAGGTGAAGGGCAAGGTGGCAGGCCGCGGGGCGGCCTAAGCATGCGTGCCTAGGTCGCCCTGTGGCCGGATGGATGGGAGAGTTCGGAGGTGCGTTGTGGAGGTGTAGCGTGGCAGTGGAGGGGCGTAGTGTGTTCAGTATGGTGAGGCAGAACTTTTGCGACGGCCGGCGGGGCATGTGGGGCTGCGGAGTGACGGGGGTGCCTCGCCAGAGGGTGGCTGGAGATGAGGAAGGTGACGGTGGACGGCGGCGGTCGAGGGGCAATCAAGTGAAATAGAATGGGGAAAAGAAAGTGAGGAAGTTGTGGAGTAGTTCTAACCTAATTGTAGGGACGAAGGGGGCGGAGAGGCGAACGGCTGTACCTGCTGTTGCCGGAGAAGAAGATGCCCAGTGGGGGAGGACGGCGGCGACGACGGGTCTGAGGCAGCGTGCGCGGGTATTGCGCGACGCGGAGGAGAATCAGGAAGAAGTCTCTGCCACTGGTTTTGTGGCAGAGCGAAGAGGAAAGGAAAGAAAGCTCGCTGGAGCTCGCTGGGTACCCTGGCCGGGAAGGAAGAGACGAATCTGAGGTGAAGCCCCGGCCAGGTCGAGCTGAAAATTAGCGGCTAGGTTTGGGGGTTCTTTTATAGGCATTGGGCCGTGTGTTCAGAGCTTGGAGGGCACGTATCCGTCTTCGACGGCTCACCGGAGAAGGAAAGTGGGTGGATACCCAAATCCCTTGTGCATTCGCACGAGAGATTGGGATCAAATCAGGGATCATGACTGGCCTCAGATGGAAGGGAATTCCTCAGAGAATCTCCTTTCCATTTCTGGGAGGGGATCTCTGAGGAATCAGAGAGTATTCCCTCTCTAATCCTCACCGGAGAAGGATTCTGCCCCAATAATGGCGGAAGGACCTGATTGCAAGGTTGGCGAGGAAGTTAGGGGGCTCTCTGGATGATTTTCAAAAGTTAAGGACCAAAATGTGATTTGGGTGTACTAAATTGCAAAGTAGGTCAAGATGACCTCCCCTTAGGTCCAAATTTTGGTACAAACCTAATTTGGACCTAAGGAATCCAATGGTGAAGTTGGATTTCAGGTTTGACCCTGTTTAATTGGACATTTTGTGTAAAAATCCAAATTAGGTCAATTAATGAGCTAGGACTCTAATCTAGGTCAAACTAGGTTCCAAAGGTCAATTTGAATGTTCTAAACAGTAGAGGATATTTTTCCATGATTTTTAGAGGGTGTAATTGATTTTTATCCTGACCGGAACCTTGTTGCTTTAAGCGGGTCTGTTTTAGGGTTACCAAATGTCATTTAATTTTTAGATTGCACATGAACCCATTTCTGATTGATTCAACCCACTTTTTATCTTATTTAGACCATTTGACCTATGTTTTGCCTCTGAGAAATCCCGTTTATGTACTGCAATGGTAAAATTACAGTTTTAACCTTTATTTCATATTTTCTTCTCAGAACACTTATTTCTCCAATTAAGCCCTCTTCTAGGTTATGTAAGAGCTTTTATTCTCTTTATTATGTCAAAATGAGCTAGTTATGGCTCATGATGAGGCTCTCATCAGGGGTGGAGTGTACTTACAGGTCTCCAAAACTCGCACTTTACTCAGATCTACTACCTTGGGCTCTCCTTGATCAGGTACCTGCAAAGCAATAGATTAAAGAAAAGAAAGATTAGAAGACAAGTGAATGTAGGAAGAATGCAGAAAATCAAAGTCCATTGCCTCCTTGGAAATGACGCCAAAATGATTAGTGGAAATTTAGTGAGGAAAATATATTAGGGTTTCGAAGAAAGAGAAACCCACATTGTCATATCCACAAAATCTCACTATCAAATAAAAATAATCGGGATGGGGAGTCCCGGGTCGAACTCGAGGAGGCGACATTTCATTTTCAAATTGTGTTTATTTATTTGCTTTTCGTATTTTTGGCTATATGTAATTTTTTTTGTAACTTTATACAGATAGAATATCATATGGAATTGATCTAAGCTAAGTAACAAAATAATTAATGAAAGAGAGAGAGTGTGTGTGTGAGATAGAAAGAGAGAGAGAGATAACAAATAGATATATAAAAAGTGACAAATGTTTGTTACAAAATCAAAGTTTATTAGGAGAAAACAATCTATACTAAAAAAGCGATAGAAGGGATGTGGAGAGAAAAATCCCCCTTGACGGCTGCTTGAGGAACGAGTGTTGGTGCTAGAGCACCACGATCATTTGTTTTGATGATAAAAAAACACGTGTTATTTAATATTTGCGCTTTGAGTCCTAGATTTCAGGTCAATCGCAAATGGATACGTGATTAGACGGAGTTCGAGCTCGCATCCAGGACGGATTGGACGAGCTTGACGGAAAACAGAGGAGGTTCACGTGGAGCGACAGATTGAAGATGGAAGGACAAGAAGAATATGATAGATTCTTTTTAATCCTTTCTTGTATCTCTTGTCTTTATTTTCTTGCTCTTTTTATTTCCTTAGAAAATTCATGTTAAAGAGCCTCAAAGTACCCTAACAGTAGTCCTAGAAACACCTGCACAACCCTAGGATACTTAGGTTTTCTGTAGAACACTTAGAAAACCAATATAGGGTTCAAACAGAGTTTCCAGACGTCTAATTCCCAAATCAGACGTCTGATAAAGTATTTTAAGACGTCTGACTGTTGTTTCAGACGTCTGATAGCTATTAGGCTAGACATAGATATTTCTATCTGATGAAATCAGACATCCAGACCTTAGACCACACGTCTTAGGAGACGTCTGATGGACTTGCCAGACGTCCAGATAGTGGACCGTTGGCTAGCTTAGCAGGCACTGCAGAATGTGACCGTTAGATCCTTATCATACATCCATAGGATTTTCCAGACGTCTGATAATTGACCGTTTTGCCTCGACTGACCCGAAAATCTCTTCTCAGAGATTTTCTAGCTGTTGCAAATCCATTCCGTAGAAAAAGTTGGTTTCCAGACGTCCGAGCATAGTACCAGACGTCCTGTATGTCGTCTGATCAACTTGAACAAAAACCCTGTTTAGATCTGATTCAAGTCAGGAGGAAACCCGCATAGAATCAGATGTCTGACCTTGAAATCAGACGTCTTAAAGTGGCCTTCCAGACGTCTGATACCAGAATTAGACGTCTGATCACCCTGTCAAGTGTAATCATTGTCCGGATTTCGGCCTGTTTCTCTTGGGCTTTGTTCCCAACGGCTATAGAACCTTTCCTAAGCCTTCTAAAGCCTTCCTAAGCCCTCTATAAATAGAGGAGAACCTTTGCAACACCTAGATACACAAAGAGAAACACATACACACTTGGATACACCTAAGCAACATACTTTCTACCCTTTGATGTCCAAGAAAAGATCTTGCTCTCCAAGCTTAAGTTCCATCACCTAGAGAGCTAAATTCCCTTTGCGCACTCGCTCTCCCGCCGTTGTTCACGAGAGAGACATTGCGCCATCGCGTGGCACACGCACAGCGTCATCAACTCTACGCACTCCTTGCAAAGGGGAGTTTCCTATTTCCTATAGAAGCTAGGTTTAAATTACTTTGTTGGCTCTATAGGATTACTTATTTTATTTTATCTTTGTCTTTTGGTTGGGTATTCGCTTTGCGAATTCCCGTCTCCTTCGTGGGACAAAATCCTTCTCGTGGAGAGAAGGGGTTGAGGAACGCTACCCTCGTACTAGTAGCGTGGTTGTACTGAGGTTGAATCACCCTCGTTTTAAAGTGATTCGGTTAATGGATTTGATCAACTAGGTTGATCGGAAAATCCTAACTCGAGAGGGTTAGGTGGTGGTTTTCACCCGGTTTGGGTTTCCACCTAAGAAACTTTGTGTATTTGTGTGGTTGTCTATTCTGTGATATTGTTTATATTTATTTCCGCATTTTATTACGTCACCCCTCCTGGTAGGGAAAAACTTCAATTGGTATCAGAGCAGGTTCTTGCAAGATCGGAGTAACACCTGGCAAGAAGATCATGGAGGGAAGCATAGCCGCAATCAGAATCTCCGAAGGGCAGTCCACCGTCCGACCACCCTATTTCGACGGGAGGGACTTCGGATATTGGAAGTTGAGGATGAAGACATGGCTCCAAGCCACTGAATTCGAGATATGGGGATGTTGCGAAACCCCATACGAGATCCCAAAGCGACCCCAAGGAGGCTACTCGCAGCTGCAGATTCGAGAGCTTTCACTCAACGCAAAGGCAATGAATGCCCTGTATTGCGCGCTGAGTCCGAAAGAGTTCGAGAAAATCCAAGAGTGCACCACCGCCCACGAGATATGGAGGAGGTTGGAAGGCACTCATGAGGAGACGAGCTCGGAAGAAGATCTCGGGGAGAAGGAAACCGCTTGCTTTGGTTTCATGGCCAAAGGAAGCAATAGCGACAGTGAAAGTGGAAGCGACTCCGACAACGAGGTAAATCTCGATCTACAAGAAGCTTTTAATGAACTTTTTGAAGTTAGTAAATCACTAAAAAGAGAAAATAATAGCATTAAAAAGAACCTTAGTTTTCTTAAAAATGAAAATGATAGGTTAGAAAAACAACTTAAGGACATAGAAGCTAGTCCTAAAAATGATAACCTATTATTAGAAAATCATAAACTCATCAATGAAAATAATAAATTGATTGAAGAAAATGATAGTTTAAAATTAGAAATTTCTGACTTACAGACTAAGATGCACACTATAGAAAAAGAAATTGCATGTCTTAGGGAAAACTCTAACAAACTAATCAACAAAGTAGACAAGTTTTATAGCCATAAGGTTGAGATAGGATCTCCGTCAAGGAGACCCACTAACAGATCCGGATCCAAGCTCACTTGGATACCGAAAAAAGAATTAGAATCTTATTTTGTAGGGTTCAGGGATAATTACAACATAAAGGATTAGACCTACAAGCTCAAGTCTGGTCAACTCGAGTTGGGAGAACCAAGGAGTAGACCAAGGAGGAGAACAAGAAGATCGACGAGATGGCGAACAAACGACGGACCCGCCGCACGTCGACCACCAGATTGGAGACCGGCGCCAATGCCCGGACCTCCAAGCTACGGATGGGAGCCCCATCCGATGTGGCATCCACCACCACCATTCGGGCCATTTTATTGGCCATGGTAGGTGAGGTAAAATTCTTAACCCTATCTTTTTATAAGCATTTAGATAGGGGGAGTTAAAAAATGATGAGCTAATTGTCAATTTTTAAGGGGGAGATGCAAGTTAGCTAAATTTCCTTTAGTAAGGGGGAGAAAAATAATAGCTATCTTGTTGTTACAAAAAGGGGGAGAATATCACCTTTGTTAAAATAAATTCATAGAAGAGCATGTCTTAAGTTGGAGTTATAGGAATTGTAAAATCAATTAAACCTTTTTGACAATGTCAAAAAGGGGGAGAATTTTCTGCATTATTATTTATGGTTTTGTCATCAACAAAAAGGGGGAGATTGTTGGTGCTAGAGCACCATGATCATTTGTTTTGATGATAACAAAACATGTGTCATTTAATATTTGTGCTTTGAGTCTTAGATTTCAGGTCAATCGCAAATGGATACGTGATTAGACGGAGTTCGAGCTCGCATCCAGGACGGATTGGACGAGCTTGACGGAAAACAGAGGAGGTTCACGTGGAGCGACAGATTGAAGATGGAAGGACAAGAAGAATAGGATAGATTCTTTTTAATCCTTTCTTGTATCTCTTGTCTTTATTTTCTTGCTCTTTTTATTTCCTTAGAAAATTCATGTTAAAGAGCCTCAAAGTACCCTAACAGTAGTCCTAGGAACACCTGCACAACCCTAGGATACTTAGGTTTTCTGTAGAACACTTAGAAAACCAATATAGGGTTCAAATAGAGTTTCCAGACGTCTAATTCCAAAATCAGACGTCTGATAAAGTATTTTAAGACGTCTGACTGTTGTTTCAGACGTCTGATAACTACTAGGCTGGACATAGATATTTCTGTCTGATGAAATCAGACGTCCAGACCTTAGACCAGACGTCTTAGGAGACCGTTTGATGGACTTGCCAGACGTCCAGATAGTGGACCGTTGGCTAGCTTAGCAGGCACTGCAGAATGTGACCGTTAGATCCTTATCATACATCCATAGGATTTTCCAGACGTCTGATAATTGACCGTTTTGCCTCGACTGACCCGAAAATCTCTTCTCAGAGATTTTCTAGCTGTTGCAAATCCATTCCGTAGAAAAAGTTGGTTTCCAGACGTCCGAGCATAGTGCCAGACGTCCTGTATGTCGTCTGATCAACTTGAACAAAAACCCTGTTTAGATCTGATTCAAGTCAGGAGGAAACCCGCATAGAATCAGATGTCTGACCTTGAAATCAGACGTCTTAAAGTGGCCTTCCAGACGTCTGATACCAGAATTAGACGTCTGATCACCCTGTCAAGTGTAATCATTGTCCTGATTTCGGCCTGTTTCTCTTGGGCTTTGTTCCCAACGGCTATAGAACCTTTCCTAAGCCTTCTAAAGCCTTCCTAAGCCCTCTATAAATAGAGGAGAACCTTTGCAACACCTAGATACACAAAGAGAAACACATACACACTTGGATACACCTAAGCAACATACTTTCTACCCTTTGATGTCCAAAAGATCTTGCTCTCCAAGCTTAAGTTCCATCACCTAGAGAGCTAAATTCCCTTTGCGCACTCGCTCTCCCGCCGTTGTTCATGAGAGCGACATTGCGCCATCGTGTGGCATACGCACAGCGTCATCAACTTGACGCACTCCTTGCAAAGGGGAGTTTCCTATTTCTTATAGAAGATAGGTTTAAATTACTTTGTTGGCTCTATAGGATTACTTGTTTTATTTTATCTTTGTCTTTTGGTTGGGTATTCGCTTTGCGAATTCCCGTCTCCTTCGTGGGACAAAATCCTTCTCGTGGAGAGAAGGGGTTGAGGAACGCTACCCTCGTACTAGTAGCGTGGTTGTACTGAGGTTGAATCACCCTCGTTTTAAAGTGATTCGGTTAGTGGATTTGATCAACTAGGTTGATTGGAAAATCCTAACTCGAGAGGGTTAGGTGGTGGTTTTCACCCGGTTTGGGTTTCCACCTAAAAATCTTTGTGTATTTGTGTGGTTGTCTATTCTGTGATATTGTTTATATTTATTTCCGCATTTTATTACGTCACCCCTCCTGGTAGGGAAAAACTACAACGAGGACTATGATGATGCTAGGAGGAAGAAGAACGGAGCTAGAAGACGAAGGATGAAGCTGAAGGAAAATGATGGGAGGCAGGGTGACGATAGATTAATCTGCCTCCTTGAACAGGGGTGAAAGGACAGCTAATGGGAGCTCCCGAATGGGGGTGAGAAGCAAGAAAAAATTATTTTTTTATTTCTAGTAGAGCATCGCAAAGGCTTAGGACACAAGGATTGAGCTCAAAAGGGGCTCTTTAGCTCTAGAAGGGGAGAGGTAAACATGGGAAGGGATGAGAGGCTACGGGGAAGGAGGTAGGGTATTTATAAGGTTAAGAGGGAGGTGTATCAAATGATTTGGCACACAAGGCAATGGAATGCCTGTGCACAGCATGCACCTCGTGCTAAGCCCATGTGTCATGATAATGGCCGCTCGATGATAATCACACAACCGAGAACGCGTAAGAGCACTCCCACTGAATGTGCGAGGCACGACGAGCATCGATGTTGCATGACGAGCGTTGATGTGGCACGATGACATCTGTCTGCTTGCTATCGAATGATCGAAATTGAAATTCAGTCATGCTTCACTTGTTGTTCTCAGTGCTAGTTGAGCGCGTGCATCCTTTGCAAGAGAGAGGAGTTGGAGTACTGCTATGCAATGGTTGGAAGGGTGCGGTGTTGGCCGTTGGATGAGATCCAACAGCTGGGATCACACAATGAGATCCTCCTTTGGATATTTGAGGTGAGGTGTTGGAGATGACGTAGCCAATCCTCGGTCGTTGGATAGAAATCCAATGGCTGCGAGTGTGCAATGGTGTGGCGAGCCCACGACCATTGGATTAGCATCCAACGACTTAGATAGTTGGCTGGGCACGCTTTGGAGTAGGGAGTGGGACCTTGGGTGCCTGTGGGTGGCTATGATGGTGCCACATGGCACCATCTAAGTCGTCCATCTTCCTTTCCTCATAGCAGATGCTACAGAGGCCCGATCGACTTGATTTTCACAATGTTGGACTACAATCGTCACCCTGAATCCATCTGTATGGTTAGACTTGTTGTTTGAAGTTCGAATGTACGTCGCCTTGTGCCTTGGGCATCAAAAGAAGTGAATTAATGTACAACTTACAACAGTTGTTCTAAATGCAAGATGATGACTATTATGCAATATTTACAATGCTAGTGATGTCAAAAGACACGCTTAGGTTAATTCATTCGCTGTAGTGCACGATTACAACATCAATTTTAATAAGATCAGACGATGAGTCCAAGTGTCGAACACAGGGAGGAAAATCAAATCTTTTTATCGCTGAGTTTTATTGCCACATGATGATTTTTTCCCTTTGCTTGCCTGACGAGTAGAAGAGAAAGAGAGAGAGAGAGTAGAGTTAGAAATCTGAGGTAGAGTAGGGTAGATAACCATGCATCATAACATTAGCGAGTAGAAACATAGATTGGCATGCATGAAAATATGACCAAGATGATAGCAAAGATTATTTCTATGAATACTGAAAAGCAGTCTTACAAACATAAACATAAAATCTAGAAGAATGCTTAGCTATATCAAGGAATATAATCTAAGGAGAAATAGAAATTATCACTCAAAGGAAGCATGTCAAGGAAGCCACGATGGAGGAGGAGGCTCCGTCGGTGGCTTGGTGGCTCTAGGACTAGCTTTGGACCTTAGGAAGGTGGTGGATTGCATGGAGAAGTAATGTCTTGCAAGGGGAGGCCATGGGGGCCTTTTATAGGTAAAGAAACTGTAAATTCCTACGGAAAGGGGTGAGATATGCGTGACGTATAAAATGCGGAATAAAAAGATAACAATCTCACAAAATAAACAATCTCACAATGTACGCAACTATTTTTAGGTGGAAACCCAAACCGAGTGAAAACTACCACCTAACCCTCTCGAGTTAGGATTTCCCGATCGATCTAGTCGATCAAATCCACTATACGAACTACTTAAACGAGGGTAGTTCAACCTCAATTACAATCACACTACAAGTACGAGGATAGCGTTCCTCAACCCCTCCTCTTCACAAGGAGGATTTTGTCTCGCGAAGGAGATGAGAATTCGCAACGTGAATACCCAACCAATAACAAAGAAAGATTACAAAACAACCTATAGAGCCAACAAAGATTAACTTAGCTACTATAGGTAAAGATACTTCCCTTTTCTTGGATGCGTCGGCTTGACGCGGGTGCGTGAACCATGCGGTGGCACTTGGTCGCTCTTGTAATCTCAGAGGGAGAGTGGGTGCTCAAACAAAGGTGGTGCTCTCAAGTGTGGGCTTGATGAACTAGGAGAGCAACAACACTTAAGAATGATCTTCTTCCTCACTTTGACGCAAAAGATGTGGAAATGCTATTCAAGGTGTATTTTTGCAAGGCAAGGGTCCTCCTCTATTTATAGAGGGCCTAGGAAGGCTTTGGAAGCCCATAGAAAGCTTCCATAGCCGTTGGGGTTGAACCCAAGGCAAAATAGGCTATAATCAAAATCAATCATGATTCTGACAGGGTCATCAAATGTCTGGTCTGGGTATCAGACATCTGGAAAACTTGTTTAAGATGTTTGGAAACTAAGTCAGACGTCTGATTCTAGGTGGGTTTCTTTCCTGACTTGGTTCATACCTAAATAGGGTTCTAGTGTATGGCCATCAGACGACATACAGGACGTCTGGCACTAGGTCTAGACGTCTGAAAACCTATTGTACTGCGGAAATGGATTCCCACAATAGGTTAATGGCTAGGAAATCTGACAGAGAAGATTTTGGGTCAGCCGAGGCTAAACGGTCACATATCAAACGTCTGGGGTCCTCTACGGACATCTGATATAAGCCTAACGCTCATATTCCTCAACGTATGCTTAGGTAGCCAACGTTTCGCTAATTGGACGTCTGGTACAAACATCATACGTCTTCTAAGATGTCTGGATTAAGGTCTGGACGTCTGATTTCATCAGACAGAAGCTACAAAGTCCAGCCTAAGTTATCGGACGTCTGAGTCAATAGTCAGATGTCTTAAAAGTCACTATTAGAAGTCTGATTTTCAGATTAGATGTCAGATTAGTCTATCAAAATCCTATTTTGGTTTTCTAAGTTCTCTACAGAAAAACTAAGTATCCTAGGGTTGTGCAGGTGTTCCTAGGACTACTTTTAAGGGTTCTTTGAGGCTCTTTAACATAAGATCTAAGAAAGAAATAAAGAGCAAAACAAAGAAACAAAATTACATAGAACAAGATAAAAGAAAATCTATCATATTCTTGTCTTCATGCTTCTTTAGGCTATCGCTCCTCGCGAAGCTCCTCTATTCTTCGTCAAGCTCCTCCAATCCGCCATGGATGCGAGCTCGAACTTCGTCTAAACACGTCTCCATTTGCAATTAACCTGAAATCTAAGACTTCAAGTGAAAATGTTAAATGACACGTGTTTTGTTATCATCAAAATAAATGATCGTGGTGCTCTAGCACCAACAATCTTCCCCTTTTTGATGATGACAAAACTATAAATAATAATCCATAAAATTATCCCCCATTTTGACATTATCAAAAAGGTATTACAAATTTTAATTTTCCTAAACTCCCCCTTAGAACATGCTCTTCTAGTTTTTGGGTTAAATTTCTTTTAACAAGAATAATGTTCTCCCTCTTTGTAATGACAAGATAGCTTTATCTTTTTCTCCTCCTTTCTAAAGGAAATATAGCTAACTTATTTTTGAAACTCCCCCTTAAAGATTGACAAGTAGCTCATTAATTTTAACTCCTCCTATCTATATGCTAATGATAAAAGAAGATAGGGTTTAGAGATTACCTCGCCTACCATGGCCAATAGAATGGCCCAACCAAATTGGATGGGGTTCAAATCCGTAGTTTGGAGGTCCGAGCATCGACGCCAGTCTCCAATCTGACGGTCGACGTGCGACGGGTCGGTTGGTTATTTGTTGTCTTGTCAGTCTCCTCTTTTCCTTCCTCCTTGGTCTACTCCTTGGTCTTCCCAATTTGAGTTGACCATCCTTGAACTTGTAGGTCCAATCTTTTGTATTGTAGTCTCCCTTGAAACCTACAAAACAGGATTCGAGTTGGTCTTTCGGTATCTAAGTTAGCTTGGATCCGATTTTGTTAGTTGGTCTCCTTGATGGAGATCCTTTCTCAACCTTAGGGTTATGCAAATTATCTACTTTATTTATCAGATTTTCAGAATTCTTCCTAAGACATGCAAGCTCATTTTCTATAACATGCATCTTTGTCTTTAAATTAGAAATTTCTAATCTTAAGCTTGTATTTTCCTTAATCAACTTACTATTTCATTTGTTAGGTCTATGTTTTCTAACAAGTTATCATTACTAGAACTACTTTCTAGATCTTTAAGTTTTATCTCTAATCTTTCATTTTCAGTTTTTAGAAAACTAAGATTCTTTTTAATATTTTTATTTTCTACCTTAAGTGATTTACTAAGTTCAAATAATTCATCAAATGCTTCTTGAAAATCAGAATTTACCTCATTGTCGAAGTCGCTTTTGCTGTCGCCCGCTGTCACCAAGAAACTCATGCAGGCGGTTTCATTCTTCTTTTCAGGATTTTCTTCTTCTTCCTCCGAGCTCAAGTCATCCCAAGTCGCTTGGAACGCCTTCTTCTTATACTTCTCCTTCCCCTTCTTCTCCTTCTTGAAAAGAGGGCACTTAGGTCGAAGATGACTCTTTTCGTTGCAGTGGTAGCAACGTCTCGGGCTATCTTTTTCCTTCTTCTCCTTCTTTTGTTTCTTTGATTCCCTAAAAAACTTGGAAAATTTTTTAAGTAAAAATTTAAAATCTTCGTCATCGGAACTTACCTCGCTATCTGACACGGCTCTGAATGCGAGGGTCTTCTTCGATTTTGGTTCCGGTGTATCCTTCTTCTTCTGCTTTAGCTTTGTCTCATAGGCCATTAGATTACCTAAGAGATCCTCCATGTTGAGTTCCTCCACCTCGTTCGCCTCCTCAATGGCGGTGACCTTCTGTTCCCACTCTGGTCTGAGGGAATGAAGAAGCTTTCCTTGAAGCTCCCCCTTAATGAAAGTCTTTCCTAATGCCTTAAGATTATTCACTATGAGAGTGAACCTAATGTTCATCTTACTCAAAGACTCATTAGATTTCATGGAAAAAGACTCAAATTCTTGTGAAAGTAAATTGAGTTTAGAAGTTTTACCTTAGAGGTACCCTCTTGAGTTACCTCCAGTGCGTGTCAGATCTCGTATGCAGTGGTGCATTGTGAGATTCTGTTGAACTCTTCCAGGCTAAGCGCGCAATACAACGCATTCATCATCTTTGCGCTGAGAGAGAGCTCACGGATTTGTTGTTGCAACTAGCCTCCCACAGGTTTCTCCGGGATGTCAAATAGCGTCTCGCATCTAGCCCAAATCGTGAAGTCATTGGCTTGAAGTCACGTCTTCATCCGTAGCTTCTAGTAGGGGTAGTTGCTTCCGTCGAAGAAAGGTGGATGGGTGGTGGACTGCCCCTTGGAAATCCTGATTGCTGAACTACTTCCCTCCATGATCTTCTTGCTTGGTTGTTGCACTGAAACAATAAGAACCTGCTCTGATACCAATTGTAAATTCCTACGGGAGGGGGTGAGATATGCGTGACGTATAAAATGCGGAATAAAAAGATAACAATCTCACAAAATAAGTAATCTCACAATGTACACAACTATTTTTAGGTGGGAACCCAAATCGAGTGAAAACCACCACCTAACCCTCTCGAGTTAGGATTTTCCAATCGATCTAGTCGATCAAATCCACTATACGAACTACTTAAACGAGGGTAGTTCAACATCAATTACAACCACGCTACAAGTAAGAGGATAGCGTTCCTCAACCTCTCCTCTTCACAAGGAGGATTTTGTCTCACGAAGGAGATGGGAATTCGCAATGCGAATACCCAACCAATAACAAAGAAAGATTACAAAATAACCTATAGAGCCAACAAAGATTAACCTAGCTACTATAGGTAAATATAC
This sequence comes from Thalassia testudinum, assembly GCA_037157565.1. Taxonomy (NCBI): domain Eukaryota; kingdom Viridiplantae; phylum Streptophyta; class Magnoliopsida; order Alismatales; family Hydrocharitaceae; genus Thalassia; species Thalassia testudinum. The sequence continues at coordinate 205,455,651 of JAZHRO010000031.1, forward strand.
TTCCCTTTGCTTGGAAGTGCGTTGACTTGATGCGAGTGCGTGAACCATGCGGTGGCGCTTGGTTGCTCTCGTAATCTCGGAGGGAGAGCGGGTGCACAAACGAAGGTGGTGCTCTCAAGTGTGGGCTTGATGAACTAGAAGAGCAACAACACTTAAGAATGATCTTCTTCCTCACTTGGATACAAAAGATGTGGAAATGCTATTCAAGGTGTATCTTTGCAAGGAAAGGGTCCTCCTTTATTTATAGAGGGCCTAGGAAGGCTTTGGAAGCCCATAGAAAGCTTCCACAGCCATTAGTTTTGAACCTAAGGCAAAACAGACCATAATTAGAATCAATCATGATTCTGATAGGGTCATCAGACATCTGGTCCGGGTATCAGACATCTGGAAAACTTGTTTAAGATGTCTGGGAACTAAGTCAGACGTCTGATTCTAGGCGAGTTTCTTTCCTGACTTAGTTCAGACCTAAACAGGGTTCTAGTGTATGGCCATCAGACGACATACAGGACGTCTGGCACTAGGTCTGGACGTCTGAAAACCTATTGTACTGCGGAAATGGATTCCCACGATAGGTTAACGGCTAAGAAATCTGACAGAGAAGATTTTGGGTCAGCTGAGGCTAAACAGTCACATATCAGACGTCTGGGGTCCTCTACGGACATCTGATATAAGCCTAACGGTGATATTCCTTAACGTATGCTTAGGTAGCCAATGTTTCGCTAATTGGACGTCTGGTACAAACATCATACGTCTTCTAAGATGTCTGAACTATGGTCTGGACGTTTGATTTCATTAAACAGAAGCTACAAAGTCCTGCCTAAGTTATCGAACGTCTGAGTCAACAGTTAGATGCCTTAAAAGTCACTATTAGACGTCTGATTTTTAGATTAGACGTCTGGTTAGGCTGTCAGAACCCTATTTTGGTTTTCTAGGTTCTCTACAGAAAAACTAAGTACCCTAGGGTTGTGCAGGTGTTCCTAGGACTACTTTTAAGGGTTCTTTGAGGCTCTTTAACATAAGATCTAAGAAAGAATAAAGAGCAAAATAAAGAAACAAAATTACATAGAATAAGATAAAAGAAAATCTATCCTATTCTTGTCTTCATGCTTCTTCAGGTTATCGCTCCTCGCGAAGCTCCTCTATTCTCCGTCAAGCTCCTCCAATCCGCCATGGATGCGAGCTCGAACTCCGTCTAAACACGTCTCCATTTGCAATTAACCTGAAATCTAAGACTTCGAGTGCAAAATAACACGTGTTTTGTTATCATCAAAATAAATGATCGTGGTGCTCTAGCACCAGTAGAAACACCAAGAATCGACTTAAATCGCCCCTAAACCACATTGGATCGGCCTTCACGTGCCTAAGTAGGCACCCGCATGCGTACGCGTAATGGCACACTCTCAGCGATGCGCATTGGCATGGTTGAATCTTGTATGTCCGCCTCTTCATCCAACAGTCGAGATGCTCCCTCAATCATGCCCTTCAACGCGCACTCAATCGTGCGCATGCAATCGCACACATCGTTCTCAACTACGTGGAGAGTTTTGTGCCCAAGGATCAAGCACCAATGGTTGTGATTCACGCAGAGATGGACGCACAGATCGCGCCCATCACCCTGGGGATGATGCGGCTGTCTCGCGACCATCAGATGACTATCGAGTGATGCTATATCACGTGTGCTGGCAAGTGAGGCATGTGAAAATTGTGGTTCGATCTCGTGACCTCCACACTCAAGCAGGGTTGCTTGACCATTGCGCTAAGCACAAGGATGGGTAGATCTGAGTCGTCGATTGTTGATCCTGTGGTTGATCACACTTGATGACGCGACACTTCGTGAGGCGTTGGATGGAGATTTTGTGGTTGATATTGCACGCTCCCACGCCATGAAGCAAGGGAATGGGAGTTGCTGGTGCGCAATGGGCAGCCAAGTAGGCACCATGTGGCATGTTGTGGGTTATTGATCATCAAATCAATGGCCAGAATTCCCCAGCTTATTGTGAGGGCTACAAAGGTTCGATCGAGGCGATTTTGAAGCCTTTGGACTCTGATTTTTGTCCTGAACCCATCCGTGCGACTTGATTGCTCATTTGAAACATATTTATAGCATGTACTTTCACAACTTGGCCATTATAAATTAGTTTCAAGCAATCTTTGTACAAAAGCTATGTTAAATGCATGTGCTGCCTAAAGTTGACTAAATTATGATATTTAAGTATTAACATCCTTGAAATTGACTCTAAATGATATAATTAACACTATTAATTATAGAGTCATCATACCCCCTTGCCCACCCCTTGCCAGTCCCTAGAGAGGTGAATTGAAAAGAATACAGAGCCAAGGAGCGACTGGCAAGGCATTAGTTATTTACCATCCAGAGGAAATTTAATACCTAGGATCTTAACTACTAAGACTCAACAGTATCATGATGCCAACCAAGATGCGGACTGGCCTAGTCCTTGACTTACTCATAAATTTTTTTTTTTTTGTGATCACGGTTTAAAGCAATGTTCTGCAACTACCCAACCCACCAAGACTTGAAAAGATCAAAAAGTGCTAAGCATCTTATTGTGTAAGTGATTGACTTAATATACTGGAAACTATATTGGACCTCAAGTATCCATAAGCTCTAGGTGACCCTAAAATGAAGTTATTGGTACCTAAAATTTTATCTCTCTGACTGATAGCTTTCTCCCTGCTACTTTTTTGTGGGGTTAACATCAGGCGAACCCAGTGTATATCTCCTCGGGTCTTTATTTCTTCTTCCCCTCTTCTCCTTAGTTTGGGATTTATTTGCACTTTTCGTAGTCTGGACTCTAGACAAACGGTAATGGGGGGTTACCCACATCAACTTGCTAGCCATTCACGTGCAGTGAACTATGATTTTTTTCCCCTTTTCTTTCTTTCTCTCTCTTTTTTCTTTTCTAGGGTATTTTTCTATTTTTTCCTTTTTTCTTTATTTTTCAGGCAGGTGGCTTCCCTAGTCTAATGGGGGGTTACCCACTTCAACGTGCCAGCCATACCACCACTAGCCTGCTTATTGGCTCCCTAATTTTCGTTATGGTCATTGACCAACGGTATTTTATGCGAGAAAAATCAGAATTTAGAAAATCGGATTGTTGCAGTTGCGAAAATCCATTTATCAAATAAAATAACCGAAACTCAAGTGAGTCTCGAGTCGATCATAGGAAAGTGACGTTTGATTACATGGGAAATCCGCGTTTACGTTTATTTGTTTTTGGAGATTTTGTGATTTTATATTTTTTTGGTATTTTCAAATAAACAAAATATCAAGTGGAGAATTATCTAATCTACTCTACTCCACTTGTAGAATAAGGGAGAGAGAAAGTGAGAGGGAAATAGAGAGAGAGATAGATAGAAAGAGAGAGAGAGGAAGAAACAAATAAATTATATGCCTAAATAAATATCTGTTACAGGAAATAATGTAAGAATTAAAACTACACTAGAAAGTAGTAAAGAGAGAAAGGGGAGAGAAGTTATCCTCCTTGACGGTTGCTTAGAGGATGAGCTGCCTAGATAGCTCCTAGAAGAATGAGAACAAAGGTGGATGAAGAAGAACGGAGCATGGACGAAGTGGGGACGAGGTAGGGTGACATCGTAGCGGGATCCGCTTCCCGAAAGGGTGGTGAGAGAATGGTCAATGGGCACTCCACGAATAGGGGTTGAGAAGATGGAAAATTTATTTTAATTACTCTAGTGGAGCATCCCGAGGCTTGGGGCTCACTCAAGAAGGATTCTTGAGCTCTAGAGTAGGAGAGAAAGAAGTAGGAAGGGATGAGGAAGAAGGAGGGGGGCCATGGCCTTTTTATAATGAAAGAAATGAGGTCAAAATGGTCATTTTCTACTCTAAACTACGCCACATAGCCAGGAGAAAGAAGGACCGTCCAATCTCCATCGGATGGCCCTAATCTCACTTTGATCGCACCTCAATCGTGCTTTTTGCACGCCTTTAACGAGCTTGTGCCATGTGGCGCAACGTCAGGCATCCATCGCTGATTACACGGCTGCGACTAGGTCTTCTCACACGCTTCTCGTGCTAAGTCAAAATGGCCATTTTCATCTCTAAACTATGCTGCATAGCTAGGAAAAACAAGGATCGTTCGATGTCCATCGGATGGCCCTGATCACATTCTAATTGCACCTCAATCGTGTTCTGTGCACCTTTAACGAGCTTGCGCCACGTGCTACAACGTCGAGCATCCATCGCCGATCGCATGGCCGCGATGGAGTCTTCTCGCACGCTTCTTATGCTGAGGAGTCGCACCTTATCACAATGAGGAGCACCAAGGGCTATCCGATCAAGATCTTGCAGCTGAGAACATATCTGATCACGTGTTGAGAACACGTGAAGGCGCGTATGCTCGCATGTCATCATGCGCATATGGAGTGCTAGCCATCCATCAAGCCGCATGGCACATTTAGTGTCGCTCAATGATGATCACACGACTTTATTTCATACTCGCCTCTCCTCAATTGAATAAATCCACTTGTCGCGGCTCAAACTTGCGTCTTAATGTTGAGAGCTCTCTTTTCCACCGTTGCGCTATGCGTGCGGATTGTCGAGGAGATGAATCAGGGCCCACACACTCATGGCCATTGGATGGGTGGTGTTGAGGGTGGTGTTGACAGAGGAAGAGAGGAATGCGACGTTGGGCGGCTAGGATGGCATCACGTGGCACCATCACGGCCGTCCATCTTTTTCGCTTTATATCAGGTGCTACAGAGCTCCAATCGATACAATTCTCATGTCGTTAGACTACGATCATCGTTCTAAGTCCATTCGTACAGTTGGATTTGTCATTCAAGGCTCCTATTTATGCCACATTGTTCCCTAGACATTAAAATAGGGAAATTAATATACAAATTATATAATGTACTCTAAATGCTTGATAATGCTATTATGAAATATTTATAGTGCCATGTACATCTAACTAACGTAGGAACATGCATAAATAGGCATTTTTCTCTAAATAAATGTGTTCACATCACACCCCCATGCCTATCTTTTGTTAGTCCCTAGCAAAACTGAAATGCGAAAAGCCAATGGAAAATGCGAAAGGTGAGAGAATGGGCTTTTGCTTTATTTTGTTGAAAGCAAAACATTCTATGCAAGACCTTATTTTATGAAATCGTTAGAGAATTAAGCTAACTTCATATCAATGACCTCAATTAGATTTATCACCAACGAGGGGAAATTGTAGAAAATTCCTTAACGACAAAGACTCAATAGTTCTCGAGTACTGACTCAAATTCAGACCACCCAAATTGAATCACGAACCCTATTAGCCATCAGACTCGAGTTGCGAAGGTAACTTTCTTTGACTCGGTCAACCCACCCAAGATTTGAAGTGAATGCAAGACCCAAGCATCTTGTGTGTGAAATTGTTTGGCTCGCCATAAGGACAACTAAATAGACTCCTTCTGGGACAATCCTGTCTCTGATTAAATCATATTAGGATTTGGTTGCTTTCTCCTCACCACTTCTCTACCCCAAGGTCAACACTCTAGGTGTATATCTCCCAAGCAGGTTTCCTAGAATCTTCGTATTTTTTTAGATCTATAGGCGAATACCCATTTGTAGCGAGGTGTTTTTATTGTAGTGGAAAAAGGGTAGCATCCATATGTAAGGCGATGCTTTATTTTTTTGGTGGAAGAATTTGCACACATTTATAACGAGGTGCATTTTATTTGGTGGGGTTCATAGGATAAGGCTAATATTTTTTTTTCTTTCTTCTAATTTTCCATTTTCTCAATTTTTTATTTTCTCCAAATCCTTTTTCTAGGTGAGTAGCTCTCCTTCATCGGTTCTAAATGTGTCCCCTATAAACAAGAATATTTCTAAGAACTAGAAACACAGCAAAAGTCCTTTGGATCTTTTGCCTTATGACTAAATTTTATTGACTACTAAGGACTCAATAAGGTCATCTAGTAAACGAGTTAGTGCATAGTGTATTTTAAGATGCTTGAGACTTAAAGACTTTTCAAATCACAAGGTGGGAAGATAAGTCATTCACTTATTACCCTTTTAACTCAATACTTTTAACTTTTTCAAATCCCTTCAAAGATTTGGACAACAAATCCAAATTTAGGTAAATACTTGAGATAATTAAGTCTGTTAAGACCTAAAGATTCTAAGCGTAAAGGCTTTGTTTTACATTTCCTAAGGTTGGTGAATCCTCAAAATTGGGAATAATTGATCTTTTCTAGCTTAAATTCTCAAGACAACCATTTTTTTATTAAAGAAAAAGTAAATAAAAACATCTACGAAGCTGAGAAAATAATTCAGAAATGATTGTATCCACCCCCCCATGCCTAGCTAATGCAATATCCTCATTATAAAAATAAAGGCATGAAAAAGAGCGGATAGACAAAATATCACCTAACTTTTCGTGATAAATCTGATCAGCTCCGAAATAGACTATACAAGTGCTGAGTTTAGTGCCTTTAGCTGGGCATAATATACAACCAAAGGAGACATTAACAACTGAGATGTGCAGGTCAAGATTAGAATAAAAAGATTGACCTTTAGACCCACCAAAGTATGTCCACAAATGTCGACAAGATTGTGATGTAGACCCATGCCCTAGGGTCGAGTAGTTCTAAGGCTCTGGATGATAAAATTCCAAAACTAAAGAACTTTTAGCTTGTGGGTACAAGTCTGTGGTTTGGAAACATGTAACCCAAGTCTAAAATGTCAGACAATAGGTAGGTCTAGAACAATAAGTGTAGTTGTCCATTTAGTATTCGACTCAAGAAGATAATCAATTATTCTATACTTGGGTTTACTATCCTCAAAAATATGATAGGGGTCCTCATAAAAAGTCGGTAGTTTTAGGCACACAGGAACCTTTAAATCCAAAATTCTGTTACCCCCGGAATTGACTTTCCAGATTTTCATCTCCATTCTCGTCTCCTCCAAAATCAGAGTTTTCAAGCCCGCCAAATTGTTATGCACCCCATCTAATATATCCAAGTCTAACAATTGTGGCTGAAACAGGATTAACTTGGATTCAGTGATTTCAGAAATAAAATCATTATACTCTTCGAGGTGTAGGTGAGGACTAAGGCTATTGATTAAATCTTCCATTAAATCCAGATTTCAATCTCCATGTTAGCCCTAACTAAATCATAATCCTCAATTATAGGGCCCTCAAATAATTCATCATGTTCCTTAGGCATGTATGTCTCACTAAAATCATTCTCCTTAACTTCAAGTAAGACTTCACTTAGAAATTCCTCACACTCAGAGTCAAAGAAGTTTAAATCCTCATTAATATATGTCTTATAGTCATTTTTTATTCCAAGATCTACATAGACATATTCTTTCTTTTGTAACGTCCCAAACCTGGATTTCTGAGTCATTTCAAGACTAAGTATGTCAAGACAAACCCGTCGATACTTTTTGCACGCAAATCAAAGCTTGCACAAATTTAAAATGCGTAATTAGATTGAAAACCCATGGATTTTTTATTTTTGCAATCTGGACCTTGAATCGATGATCCGAAAAGTATTGTTAACTTTCTGGTGTTACGAGGATTCTACGATATGCTCCATATGGTGATCGAACCTCGGATGTGCAAAACATGTGTAAACTGCAAACAAACTCGCATAAGATCAACCTTAGAGATCACATTTTGCAAACGACCTCCATTTGGAAATCCACGAATTTTGTTGGATTCCTTGTCTCGTAACGATTCCAGTGATACATTTTTCACTAGAATCGGAGCTTATTCAACCCTATTACAATAGTACTCTAAGTATATATATGTGTGTGTATAGTAATAATAATAATAAGTATCTTACTAAATTTGGTTAATCCTAATTTTTTTATTCTTTTCCGAACCTACTTTCTAAATCCCTCCCCCACGTCTCCTTTCCAACAACCCACTTATAAAAGACCTACATAACCCTTTCCCCTTTCCTACACGCACAACAGAGAGATCGAGAGAAAGAGAAATCGAGAGAAAGAGAGAGGGAATGGGAAAGGAAAGAGGGGAGGAGTGAAAGAGAAGAGGGGGAAGGTGGAGGATCCTGGTCGGAGCGTCTCGACGAGGGTCGTTGTGGCCAATGAGGGATGAGACGACAGAGGAAGAAGGGTCGTGCATGGCCCCTACATGCACGGGTGTTGCACCCATCACGAAAGAGAGCGAGAGCGAGAGGGTGAGAGAGCAACAAGGACCTGGTAACAACGGCTTTCCGAGAACGACACAAGGGCTATGGCGACGTTAAGGTGAGGATCTTCGTGTGTTTTGTTTACTTTTCTTTCATGCGTGGGTGCAAGAACGGAAAAGGAGGAGAGGAGGAGACCACAGAGGAGGCCGACAGTGGGGAAGGGGGGATCCCCATGGCCGGCGTACTTCCAGCAGGTGGCCGGAGGCGAGGTTCGGCGAGGAGGTCACCGGCGGGGAGGACATGTGCGCATGGTGGGTTTCGACATGGGAGAGAAGGAGAGGGAGAAGAGGAGGAGGAGGCTGGAGGAGGGTCTCCGGTGGTTGCCAGAGGGACCGCAAGATGTCGGGAGGCCGGCGGCGACGTGACAAGGAGGTCCACGAGGCGGCGTGCATGGGTTCCATGCATGTGAACGGGACGCATGAAGAGGGAATTGTGAGGAAGGAGAAGCGAGGAGCAAGAAGAAGAAGAAGGAATAGTTGACGAGGTAGGAAAAGTTCGAGTTAAAAGTTTACATTTTAAATATTACATTTCGGTCCCTGTGGGGGTGATATTATATGCTTTTATCAACTATTAATGGTCAAAATTATTTTGCTTAGATCAGGGGCCTCTGAAATCGGAATTAAGTGATCCAAGACTCGATCTTGGGGTTCTCGAGGGTGCTGAACGTATCCGGACGATTGGATCAAGCGATTTTCACTCTGATTTTCGACGCACAGATTTGGGTGACACGTGCGGTGTTGGGAGTCTCCGACCTATTTTCACGGAGTCGTCGTAACCCTCAAATGATGTTAAGTAGAGTAATCTCTCTCCTTTTCCATACAGTTTATCTATATAGTGATTTTCTTCACGTATTACATTGTTTAGTGTGCATTCTTATCTCTTGCTATGATCGGACCGTTTGCGTATTTATTACTACTTTGGGTACTGGAATATTAAATATTAATGATAAAAATTAAGTTGTTGACTTGGAATGTGAATAACCCAAGTAATATAGTTAACTACTGGCTTAAAAGGTGTTAACGACCAATTATTTGATAAGCTCATAAAGTAAATGAATTATAAAGTATTTAAGATTGTTAATTATGGCTTATCATCACATGTAAAAAAGGAACTCTGTTTTTAATAAAACTGTCATCATCAGGATGGTTAAATAATGATTTGATTGAATCCACAATTAGAAATTGGAAATTTCCTGAAAATGGATAAGTTGGAAGATAATGTGAATATTAGTTAATTCTAGAATTGATAATGTAAAATTACTAAAGATAGTTTGAAAATGAGAGGTACAGTTATCTGGAAATGGGTTATACAATATGTTGGATATGTCGGGAAAATAAAAGGAATCAGATATCTGATTTCAGCCTGCTACTTGCTGGATTTAGCTGTAGCTTTGGTCTACTAGACCGGTTCTAGGCTAGTTTAGGGAATTGCTGGCCTCCTTATGACTCTTTGGTTAGGCTTAACAGCCAATTAGAGTAGCGGATTACAGGGATTGAGATTTGGAGTAGTTCTTTTCGACCAGTGGGTGGGTCATTGGCTGCCTGTGGTTTAGCATACATAGCTCTTGTACGTGTTCACGCTGCACGACATAGTCGCCACCCCTTTTCGTAATGACCCTAGGGAGATGGAGAGCAAACTTGGTAGGTATAAGAGATCTTCCTGACCAGGAGGGTGGCTTATACCGGTCTTGCATTGCAGGAAGTTACACGAAATCGTCTCGTGCCCTAAGATGTCGATTGATAATTTATGAACTATAATAAATTGGGCTTCCATAACGAGATGTTTAATAAATAGATTAATTAAAACTGTAGTACCCATTCTCTCTTCTGCTTGGTTGCTGTTGCACTCTGCTGTTGTTGTTTTTAATCTACTTAGTTTTACTGACATGTTTTTGGGTTCCGTACTCAGGTATACTTGGTAGTTCATAAGAAGAGTTCCATTGTACATCTCCTTGGACTTATATACTATGGTAAATCTTCTAGTTAGTATTCAATTTTTGTTCCTTTCAATTTTTCCAATATGAATTGTTTGTGGCTATGTTTATCTTTTATGATTATGTGTTGGGTGACTACGATCTTGTGGGTGAGTTGTGCTGGTTGTTAGCACAGATGACTCAGGTTTCGTTGGTTGACAGGACTTAGGTCGTCACTGACGAATCGATTTTCCACTTTCGATTAAGTTTTGCACATAAAAAAAATGCACTATTGTAGTATGCAAGTGGTGGAAAAATCACTAATCAACAATTAAAATAACCACTCAATTAGGAGCAGGTCGTATCCACAGGGAGGCAATGGCCTATTTAAACTGGCAAGGGTTAAAAGCAAATGTCCACGATTAATTTTCCTAAGAAATCGAATCAAAATCGCCTTTAGATCAATGTAACAATGATTAGATGAATTAATTTTGCATTTATGAGAAATATGGACGTTCTTTGCATAAAATCACTACAATAAAATAATGATAAATCAAAAATCATTTTTGTGGTAATGGCATGAAATGTAAATACTAATACTACCAAAAACAGAGGATTCTACCTCTCTCCTCCTCGCGCACGGGAGAGAGGTTCATTCGAGGAACTCATCTAGGAATAGGTTGGCTGGAGTGAGGGCTTCGCTGCAGTGGTGGCGACAAGTTGCGAGATGGCCGAAGTCGGCTGGACAGAGCTCCGGCGAAGGGTGGTTTCTGGCGGTGGCTACAGTTGCTAAGAACGGTGGCGTGGCGCTGCTCGCGTGGACATGGGTGGGCGTGCGCAGGCGCTCGCTGGTGGCGCGCACCTGTTGGAGGCGTTCAGGCCGTGTGGCGAGGGTGCGCAGGCCTCATGGGCTTGCTATTGAAGATGCATGGTGCTGTGCACGTAGAGGGGAGCGGAGGCGACGCACGCTAAAGGGGCAGGCGCTGCAGGCCGCACAGGTGTGCAGAGGCTCTGGTGGTCGCACGGCTGCAGGTGCTGGCGGGACGCTGGAAGCGACGCGCGCGCGGAGGGGTGAGTGAGCTGCAGGTGCGCGTGGGGGCTCGATGCAGCGTGCGACTGCAGGTGGTGCGCTGGAGGGGGTGGTTCGCGAGCAGAGGTTGCAGCTGCTGCTGCTGTACGCTACAGGCGTGCTGGCTGGAGGCGCGCTAGCCGCGCGGGTGCGTGGAGGGCTCGGCTGTAGGTGGCAGCTGCTGCTGGTGTGGATGGTGATGGGTTTTGTTGAAGTGGAGGGGAAACAGAGCAACAAAAAAATAAGAAGACGGAAGAAGATATGGGAGGTCAGACGTCTGGGATCATTCCCAGACGTCTTAACTGGCGCGGAGGCGAGGAACTGAAGGTGGTTGATGGCAGTGGTTGCGTGGCCTTTAGGCACACTCTCGTGGTAAGCTGCACAAGCCACTGATGGCGCGACGGTCTGTCACCCCGCCTGCCCGCGGTGGTGTAGACTTGCGCTCGCAGTAGGAGGTCGGTGGTGGTGGAATGGAAAAGCTCTAACGCTCTGTGCAATGATGGATCGGAATGGTGGTGGCCTCCCTGCTAAGGACGCAGGAACCCTTCCTATATGCTGCAAGAGGAGTGCAGGCGTAGGCAGGCGTTGGTTGAAGAAGAAGCGATGCAGATCGTGGGAACAGAGATCCACTATTAGTGCTTGTGCATTTAGCTCGTACGCTCTCCTGCATGCAACCGTTGGAGAAGAAACAAATAAAGAAAAGAAATAAGGGGTTATTTATGTGCAATCCCTTAAAAGAAATGTGAAATAAAATAATGCATGTAATGCAACCTAAAAGATTAACTATTCTAATGCATGCTATTCTAAATGAATTCTAAGTATGAATGCAATGCATGGAATATATAAATAAATGAATACCTAGACTAATCTATTTACATCTTATTGTATGCAATTTATATGCCAATATTAATTTAATCCCTAGGCATTTAAGTAACTAATTAGCCCACAAATATGGGCTCATCAAATGCCCCCATGCCTAGTTTTCGCTAGTCCCTAGCAAATTCAAGCAACAACCCAACTCTTCAAGTAGACTTGCCAACCCAAACGGTCTTCCTTTAGAACATGTTATGTTCAGACTTTAGACCTAAGGTTCCTAAGTAATTGCTAAGTTACAGACTAGGTCGATTAAAGATGAGTTACAGGCACAGGTTTCTCTGATTTCTAACTCTACCCTAGGGTTTATTCGTCCTAGAGATTAAAGCATCTGTGCATGTGCATTGGTCTGAGTTATTTCAGGTTGGTTTGATTGCCAACCAAGAAAGAGAGTAAGAAAGAGACTTTTTTTTTTAATATATAATTTTTTTGTTTGATTCCTCTAAGTCTAACCTTGGATAAGCTATCAGCACGGTCTGTGTCGGATTCATTGTCCCCATCACCGAACCTCGAAGGGTGCCTGGCTTTTGATGCTTCGAGATAGCACCACCCATAGCAACCCCAAGAACTCCTGGCAATCAACACTTCGAGATAGTATCACCCATGAATTTCTAAAGTGAATTCAGGCCTGTGGCAATCGGCACTTTGAGATAGGGCCGCCCATGGTACCTGAACCGCACAATGCGCTTACATGCCCCCAGTAGGATGCATATCCTAAGAGACAAGTGCCAAGGAGGTGACATGTTATCATCGCATCCTCAAGGTAAGTATGTACTCCACCTCTCTTGCGGCAAGAACTCTTCCAATCAACTTGTGCTTTCAAACTTCTCCTAAGTCAGAACTAAGAGAACCAAAATTTTTCTCCAAAAAAAAGAATTAGGGTGATCACTATTTACACAAGACCAAGTGTGTGTGAATTGTGGATGCTTTGGTTACGAGGAACGTAAACCAAAAGGTAGAAAAAGATACCAGATACTACCTAGCCTTTAACTCAATTCCTAGCTTTCCTTCCTCAATCTCTCGAGGAATGGTCTGCAATTTACCTCCTACTTAAGTTTTTAAGTCCACAAAGGACCCTAAAGGTCTACAGCTAGTACTTCAACTTAGCTTCTAAAGTCAGACACCTAGAGTCAACATAGTCTAACCTAAAGTTCTGGTCTACCTAAGAATGCCGGGCTCAGCTAGTTAAGCTTAATGATGTAAAATGTTTTTTTTTTTTTTGCGATCAAATGTATGCAATGCAGAATATTTAAACTAAATGCATGAATGCACTTTGTATAAATGCTATGGACAGATGCCTCAAGTCCTATCCCCCCATGACTTATTCAAACAATGTCCTCATTGAAAGTAGAATGACCAAGGGAAGATATTACCTAAGGCGGAAGAGAAAGGAGCTAAGGCTCTTCGAGAGTGACCTCGTCAACCAGCTGGCCATCCAAAGTTACATAAGGTTTTAATCGTTGGCTGTTGACGGTGAAGGGAGGTGCTGAAGAGGAAGGATTCTTGATCTCCACAGCCCCATGCGGAAATACTTTGGTGACAATATAAGGCCCATCCCAACGTGATTTCAATTTTTCGGGAAACAACTTAAGTCTGGCATTGAAAAGCCAGACTTGTTGGTTGGGCTCAAAGGTCTTTCTAAGGATGTACTTGTCATGCAAGACCTTAGTTCTCTCTTTATAAGCTTGGGAGGTGTCATATGCATCATTCCTCAGCTCCTCAAGCTCAGTCAACTCCAGTAAATGTGCTTTACCAGCTTGCTCTAAATCCATGTTAACACTTTGGATAGCCTAAAGTGACCTATGTTGAAGTTCAATGGGTAAGTGGCACGCTTTCCCGTACATAATTCGGAAGGGAGACATACCCAAAGGGGTTTTGTAGGCTATTCGATAAGCCCATAAAGCGTCATCGAGCTTTTGGGACGAGTCCTTCCTATCTGGCTTAACAGTCTTTTCTAAAATGTTCTTGAGCTCCCTATTTGAGACTTCAACCTGGCCACTTGTCTGAGGGTGATAAGGGGTAGCAATCTTGTGAGTTACTCCCAGACTCCTGAGTAGCCGATTGAAATGATGGTTTCGGAAATGAGGTCCCCCATCACTTATAATCATCTTGGGGCAGCCAAAGCAAGATATGATATTGGCCTTCACAAATTTCAAGACCACAGAGTGGTCATTTGTGTGCGTAGGAATGGCCTCTATCCACTTTGAGACGTAATCCACTGCCACTAAGATATATTCAAATCCACCTTGGCAATGAGATGTTTCACTGCCGCATGATCAGTAAAAATGACCACCTTGGATCCAAGAAGATAAGACCTAAACTTCTCCAAAGAAAAAACTACAGCAAGTAATTCCTTTTCAGTGACTGTGTAGTTTTGCTGTGGTTCAGTTAAAGTCTTGCTAGCATAATGCAGCACATGTGGTTTTCTCTCAACCCTCTGTCCAAGAATAGCTCCCACTGCATAATCCGAAGCATCACACATCAACTCAAATGGGAGTGTCCAGTCAAGAGCTCGGAGAATATGCGCAGAGGTTAAGGCCTCCTTTAGCGTATGAAAAGCTTCGTCACACTTTGAATCGAAATCAAAGGAAGATTCCTTCGCCAATAAGTCGTAAAGTGGCCTAGAAATTTTGCTGAAATTCTTAATGAATCGCTTATAAAAACCTGCATGGTCCAGAAAGGATCTAATCTATTTGACATTCGTGGGCAATGGAAGTTTGGAAATAGAATCAACTTTAGCCTTATCTATTTCCAAGCCCCTTTTAGATACAACATGCCTAAGTACAATGCCTTTCTGTACCATGAAGTGGCTTTTCTCCTAGCTAAGGACTAAACCAGTCTCCTTGCATCTCTTTAGCACATTCTCTAGGTGTAGGAGACATTGGTCGAAAGACGAGTCATAAATGGAGAAGTCATCCATAAAAACCTCGACACACTTGTCAGTCATGTCTGAGAAAATGGACATCATACACCGCTGGAAAGTTGCAGGTGCATTACATAATCTAAACAGCATACGCTTGAATGCAAAAGTGCCTTAAGGACTAGTAAAAGTTGTCTTATCCTGATCATCAGGGAAGACTGCCACTTGGTTGTACCCAGAATAGCCATCTAAAAAGCAGAAATACTTGTTCCCTGCCAATCTCTCAAGGATCTGATCAATAAAGGGCAAGGGAAAGTGATCCTTCTGGGTAGTGGTGTTCAGTTTGCGGTAGTCAATGCAGACCCTCCAACTAGTTGAGGGTCTGGTCACCACTTGTTCACCCTTGTCATTTGTTTCTACAATGAAGCCTGCCTTCTTTGGCACCACATGTATTGGACTAACCCATTTGCTATCTGCGATGGGATAAATGATCCCAGCATCCAACTACTTCAGAATCTCCTTTTTAATCACTTCCCTCATGTTGGGATTAAGACGTCTCTGCATGTCTCGAAAGGGTTTGATGGAATCATCAGTATAAATGTGATGCATGCAGAGTGTAGAGTCTATACCCTTAATATCAACAATCGTCCAAGCTATGGCTTCCTTATGCCTTGATCAGCAGTCTAACAAGGCTCCCTCTTGCACTTCAGATAGTGTAGATGAGATGATTACAAGGAGCGTATCATTTGGCCCAAGGAATACATACTTGAGAGAGTCAGGGAGGGGTTTCAGTTCAAGGTCGGGGGCTTGTATGGTTGAAGGCTTCATAATAGAGGTCCCCATCTCAGGTAGCAGATCTACCTTAGGCAGACAAGATGACCATTGAGATGTATGGGGCTCCTGGGTCCTTAAGTTTCGGGGGTGTCCCATGTTGTATAATTGAGCTAACAGAATCAGGCAAGACAACCTTTGATTGGACCTGTTTCCTTGATTGCCGCTTTTTCATGCACAGGTCCTTAAGAAAGCGGGCATAGGACGGAATCTTCCTGATAGCTTCAAGCAAGGGTAGATTAATTTGCACTTGTTTGAAAGTCTCCATTATTTCATCTATCCTATCTTTGGCTCTAGATGAGCCAGCAGAAGTCTGCCCAGAGTTAGATAAGTGCTCTGGAAAGGGCACTCTCGGTCTCTAGGTGGAAGGGTTGTCATGTCGGGTAAGAGGGGGGACGGGGACAACCTCTTCTGGTGAGGTGATTTCAAATGGAGAAGAGTTGGGCTGCTCTTCTCCAGTGAGGTCAAAAGTCGGAGTGGATGGTTTTTCAGAAGGTGAGACTATAGGAGCATCAAGTTTGGAAATTTTTTTCCTACTCCTCAGAATAGTCACCGCTTAGGCTTGCTCCCTAAACATAACCCCTTTCCCTTTAGGGTTCTTCTCAAATGAATTGGGAAGCTTCTCAGTCTCTCTTTTACTCATGACCTCGACAAGGTGTCCAATTTGTGATTTCATCTCATTATTACCTTGTCATGAGATTGGATGATCATACTTTGATTCTCCTGCATGGCTTTAAGCTCATCCATCTCAGAAGTCTTGGATGGTTGGAAGGTCATAGGAGGTTGATTATACTGTTGAGTCTGAAAGGGTTGGGGTCTGTAATTCCTTGAATTAGAGACATTCCCCTGTCTCCTTGAAAAATTAGGGTGGTTCCTCCATCCCTTGTTATAAGTGTTGGAAAATGGGTCATTACGAGGTCTAGGTCAGAATCCTTGGGTGGCATTCAGGTTCGCCTATACAAGGTCAGGGAATTGGGAGGCCAAATGACAATCCATAGTAGCGTGCGTATTGCCATTGCAAATGGAGCATTCATAAGCTTGGGAAGCAGAGGCATTTGGCATGAGTTGGCTAGGGTATGTCATAAGCCTTTCCATGTTTTGGTTCAACAATTGAATCTGAAAGGCCAAATTTTGGGTATCTCTAGCCTCATTTGCCTCCATCTTTTGCTGCATAAGAGTGTGTTTTCTATCCAAATAGGCAGAATTTAAATGGATAGAATTCTCACTCAAAGTCTCAAAAAGATCCCAAGCCTCATCTTCAGTTTTTGTGAGAAAGGTTCATGCACAGGCACCATCCACTATTTTCCTATGCTTGTCATTTAATCTAGTGTAGAACCTTTCTACAAGCTGCCATCTTTGCACTTGATGATGGGTACATAAGCGTAACAAATCTTTGAAGTGCTCCCATGCATCATGAAATTGTTCTCCATCTTGTTGAGCAAAACCTATGATTTCTCTCCTATAGTGATTAGTATTGCTCATGGGGAAGTATTTTTTCAAAAATTCTCCCTTCAAGGCATCCCAAGTATCCACTCTACCATCTAGAGTGTGATACCAATGCTTCGCCTTATCTTTGAGGGAGAAAGGAAAGAGGGTTCGCATTTGGGTGTCATTAGTAACACCCTGCAATCTCACCATGGAACAGACCTCGGTAAATTCCTCCAGATGCCTATAAGGGTCCTCCCTAGAAGTACCATAGAATGAGGGCAACAAAGATATGGTACTACTCTTGATTTTATATGGAATATCCCCCCAAGTCTTCTCAGCGTATGGCCAGGTTGATTGATAGGGATAAAATAATCTCTTAAAGATCATTGGTTTTCCACAATTCTATTCTCTCTTTCCTCAGCCATCTCTTTTCTCTCTTCGTTGGCTCTCCTAAGGATCCTTTCAGGTTCTGAATTAAACACAAGTTGTCTCCTCAAAGATCACCTACCAAGCATACACAAACAAACACAATTCCGAAGGACTTTTATGTCTTTAATCAATTAAGTCCTTTGAGATTTAAGTCTAGTTGTAGATGATAATACAAATTGCCCAAACAATTACGTACCTATTATCGACCTATGAAATGCCTTATTGAAGACCTAATTGGAACTTGGTGCTCTGCCCTAAAGTTCAAATGGTACAGTGCTCCAAGGATGGAAGAACAAGGGATGCAAGTAGGTCTAAGCCTTCCTCTGAAGCTGTGCTTTCACGGTGCTTCTTAACTACCCTCAAAAATCCGTGATAGGGTATCCCCCTCCTTGGAGTTACAAAACCTTTGAGCTTAAGTTTCAAGCACTTTGGTATCCAATGATAGGAGAGTACTTTCCTAGTAGCTCAAAAACCTAGGAGTGTCTAAATGCGTGCTTAGTGCGTAGTCATGCATGTGTGCATTCACCGTAAAAATTTGAATTTTTTTTTTTGAACCGCAGCACTATCTCAAATCAACTCCTTGGGTTTTATACGTTCCTCCTTTGATTAGTCCTTTTTCAGAGAATGTGACCACTTGTTAAATCATTTCAAGACAACTTATGCAGTCTTGTAATTAAGTCCAAAATGCAATGCGTGATCAGAATATGGATGCAAAGTAAAAGAATGAGTACCTTACTTCCAGCAATCAACGATGCGAGAATGCACGCAATGCAGAGAAATAAATCTAGAGGCTGCTCATACAGACCTGAATGGTTCGTCCTAAGGGCAGGCAACTTCTAGCAGGCAGCTCATTTTTTTTTTTTAAACTACTTATGCACAATCAAAATAAAATCAATCCACAAAAGAAATTAAAAACCTAAATCTAAAGAAAAAGGGAACAGACTTCCAAAAATTACCCAACACGGGCCTACCAAAATCAGGGAACAAACCCCTAAAACTGTACCCCAGAACAAGGGTGAGAAAACAAACAACTAAACTAAACCTAAAGAGTCTACACTAAATGCTGAATCAAAAGTTAAGAGGAAGATCCTCCTAGATGGTCCTCCGTGCGTTTCTATGCTTGTGGTTCAAAGCCCACAAGCTCCTGGGATGATCTTGGAGGTGGCCGCAAGATCCACAAAGATACGAAGCTTAGTTCCTCCTCCGAGTAATGGAAACAAGGTTCACCACGGCGTTGCTGAGGCCGATGCGACAACTTGTGTGTAATATGCATACCTCGCACCAAATCAGATAAAATAGGTTAAATATGCCTCAATTAAAATGTGAACAAATAAATAGATAAATGTGAGTTTAACAAGCCTGTTGCTTCCCCGGTAACGGCGCCATTTGACGAATCGATTTTCCACTTTCAATTAAGTTTCGTACATAAAAAAAATGCATTATTGTAGTATGCAAGTGGTGGAAAAATCGACTAATCAACAATTAAAATAACCACTCAATTAGGAGCAGGTAGTATCCATAAGGAGGCAATGGCCTATTTAAACTCGCAAGGGTTGAAAGAAAATATCCATGATTAATTTCCCTAATAAATCAAATCAAAATCGCCTTTAGATCAATGTAACAATGATTAGATGAGCTGATTTTGCATTTATGAGAAATATGGAGGTTCTTTGCATAAAATCACTACAATAAAATAATGATAAATCAAAAATCATTTTCGTGGCAATGGCATGAAATGTAAATACTAATACCACCAAAAACAGAGGATTCTATCTCTCCCCTCCTCGCGCATGGGAGAGAGGTTCGTTCAAGGAACTCTTCTGGGAATAGGTTGGCCGGAGCGAGGGCTTCGTAGTGGTGGCGGCGACAGGTTGCGAGATGGCTGGAGTCGGCCGAAGGGAGCTCTGATGAAGGGTGGTTTCCGGCGGTGGCTGCAGCTGCTGAGGACGGTGGCGCGGCACTGCTCGCGTGGGCACGGGCGGACAGATGCGGTCACGCACAGGTGCGCGCGGGCACTCGCGGGCGACACGCACCTGCTAGAGGCGTTCAGGCGGTGTGGTGAGGGTGCGCAGGCCACATGGGCTTGCTGCTGAAGATGCGTGGTGCTGTGCGCGTAGAGGGGAGAAGAGGCGACGTGCGCTGTAGGTTGCACAGGCATGAGGAGGCTCTGGGGGCCGCACGGCTGCAGGTGCTGCACGTGCTGGTGAGGCGCTAGACACGACGTGCACACGGTGTGCTGTAGGCGCGCGCGGGGGCTCGGTGCAACGTGCGGCTGCAGGTGGTGTGCTGGAGGAGGTGGTTCATGGGCGGAGGTTGCAGCAGCAGCTGCACGCTAAAGGCATGCTGGCCAGAGGCGCGCTAGCCGTGTAGGTGCGTGGAGGGCTCGGCCGCAGGTGGCAGCTGCTGTTGGTGTGGACGGTGATGGGTTTTGTTGAAGTGGAGGGGAAATAGAGCAACAAAAAAATAAGAAGAAGATGGAAGAAGATATGGGAGGTCAAACGTCTAGGATCATTCCTAGACATCTTAACTGGCACGGGGGCGAGGAACTGAAGGTGGTTAATGGCGGTAGTTGCATGGCCTTCAGGCACACGCTCATAGTAAGTTGCACAAGCCACTGATGGCACGACGGTCTGTCACCCTACCTACCCGCGGAGGTGTGGACTTGTGCTCGCGATAGGAGGCCGGTGGTGGTGGAATGGAAAAGCTTTAACTCTTTGCGCAGTGATGGATCGGAATGGTGGTGGCCTCCCTGCTAAGGATGCAGGAACCCTTCTTTTATGCTGCAAGAGGAGTGCAAGCGTAGGCAGGCGTTGGCTAAAGAAGAAGAGACACAGATCATGGGAACAGAGATCCACGATTGTTACCTGTGCATTTATCTCACACACACTCCTGCATGCAGCTGTTGAGAAGAAACAAATAAAGAAAAGAAATAAGGGGTTATTTATGTGCAAACCCTTAAAACAAATGTGAAATAAAATAATACATGTAATGCACCCTAAAAGATTAACTATTCTAATGCATGCTATTCTAAATGAATTCTAAGTATGAATGCAATGCATGGAATATGTAAATAAATGAATATGTAGACTAATCTATTTACATCTTATTGTATGCAATTTATATGCCAATATTAATCTAATTCCTAGGCATTTAAGTAACTAATTAGCCCATAAATATGGTCTCATCAGTCACATGTTTCTTGGTTCAGGGATCTTAGGTGAAGAGATCAATTCATCCTCAATTGGTTGCTCTAAATCAATCTTGTTATCCCAGCTCTCACTAAATATGTCCCCCCTATAGGCACCTGAGCAGATTCTAACATTAGCTCTTTTGAAAGGGATTCATCTTGGGAATCATCCCAAGATTGGACTAAAGCAACAATGAATTTCATCTTCAATTTTGACAGTCTCCCAAGTAAAACCTCAGCCGGGTCCTTATTGTCTTCATCTTGGAGCCAATCCAATAAAGATTTGTTAAGATCATCAATCATTTTAATCAGGGGCTCTAATGCTTCAGTGTAAGGTGTTGGCTGAGTTTCTAAAAATCAAATGGTGTTCCTCGAGTTAGCCAGAACCCTATCTTGGACCTGGATTACCTCAACCAAATTTTTTGGTTCAAGGTTGGGTGGGTTTGGGTTTAACCTATGAGGTTCAAAATATTGAGGTTCTTGAGGTCCTCCCTAATAATAGGTCAATTCAGGTGGTTCATTAAGGGGTGGTGACCTATATGTAGTGTAATCTTGGGGAGGGTAGGTGTTGTAATCATCATATCCTTCTTGACTGTAGATCAAATCTGGTTGCTCATAGGAAGGCAGAGATCTATAATCTGTGTAGCTTTGAGAAGGATAATAGTCAAAGTCTAGGTGAACAAGGTTAGGCCCCGAACACTAATGTCCAAAATCATTTCCCCAATCTGAGTTATCCTAACAAGTGGATGGTTAGTTATAGATTGGGTCAGGATAATAATCATCCTGGGGACAAGTGGTAGTAGGAGGGTAGGGGTGGAAATGTATGTAAGAGTTGGAAAAATACATGGCGATGTGGGAGGAAAACAGAGAACCGATAAAGGTGCCCTGCAATACAATCAATCTAATCTGTCCTTAAGTAGGTAGCCTAAAGACCTATAGACTCCCAAAACCCATCTTGAGATTACAAACGATTTGATCTACTTCTATTCGATCAATCCAACCAGTTAGAGGGAGGAATTGGGGAGAAGTTTCTTCCTTTGGCTTGCACCTTGGGTTCCTTGAATACCTCCCAACTATTGTCGTTTGACAATACTACCCTAGCTAAACATTAGATGGACCAATAGAAATAGGTTAATCATAAATAATCTCAATCTGAGCCCTGAAGAGCAAGTCAATCCTTAAGGCTAACATCTACTTGATTTTAATTAAGCTTAGGTTTGAATGTGCTCAAGAATGTGATGGGCCCTTTAGATAGGTTGTGCTCTTAAAAATCGAATGATTCGTGTGTACGTGCACAACCAGGGTTTTCAAACAAGGTTATTTGATGATTTGCCTTTTAAGATTTAACCATGTTTAATAGCTTTTAAGGTTCAATCACTAGGTTCGTTCAATCAGGTTCAGTGAGGCAAACCACATTTTGAAAGCACAAATGTGAGTATTTTCCTTTAAAATTGAAAAATAATGTGGAGCACCTAGTTCTGCCTAAACAATTGAGTCTTAAGGGGCAACTACTTGATGAATCAATTTTATATTAAGTGGTGTAGCCCAAACAAATCAATTAATTGGTCTTTTCACACCATGAACTAAGGCATGCAAAATGGTTAGCGTAATTAGATTTCTACTCACTTACGTGTGCATTGAGTTAATGTGTACCGGATCCACAGGTCAAATTCTAGTTAAGTGGTAGAATCAAAGTAGAGTGGTGTGCCTTAGGTCAAGATTTGAGAGTGTTAGTCAATTCCCACAATCAGAGCATAATATATATATTAATTAATGCTGAGGGTGAGGCGAATGAAGGTGACAAACAAACAGAATCTAACCTAAGGTTGATGTAAACACCTAAGTTGATTCAGATTTGAGTTATTAGTGTGGTAAAATGATCTAATGGGTGGGGAAGTGAAAGTGTACTTACAGATTTTGCAAACCTGCACTTTACTCCGATCTACCAAGTTTTGGTTTCCTAGATCAGGTTCCTGCAAGACGGTAAATCACAAAAAAGAGATGTTAGAAAATGTGTAAAGCGAAGAACATGGAAGAATCAAAATCTGTTGCCACCCTAGTAACAGTGACAAAATGATCAATGAGATTTTATGCAAGAAAAATCAGAGTTTAGAAAACTCGGTCGTCACAGTCGCAAAAATTCGCTTATCAAATAAAATAACCGAAACTTAGGTGAGTCTTGAGTCGAACATAGGGAGGTAATGTTTGATTACGTAGGAAATCAAATAATATGGCAATAAGCAAATAATCAATCAAAAACTCAATAAAATATATTCAATGTATGTCAGGAGTTATAGAACAGTAATAGTATAGATAGAGAGTGAGAGAGAGCAAAAATAATGGTGGTTAAAACCACCAATGTTTCACTCAAGTTCAACTCAAATATGATATCAGCTCGAGCCCCTTAAATTAAATGATCAATTTAAACCACACAACAGCCTAAGCGATTAATTCCAAAGCCTTAATCTGACGTCTCAGTTAAGCCTTAGATGGCTTAAAGTACTTAGCCTCTCAAATTTGCCTAAGTGTTTAGGCACGGATCCCAACCCTTCTTTCTTAAAATACCCAAACCGTTCTTCCTCTTCCTTTTCGAACACTAATTGGATCCAGACCTAGGACCAAACCCATGTGGTGTGAGCACAGGTGAGGTGTGTGTGAGGCGTGCATGGGGGACCCGACTGCCTGTGTGCTTGGGCAAACAGCAACAACACCCAAAACCTCATGAAGCAAAGTTTTTTTTTATCTTCCCACGATATGGGACTATCAAGGCACTTCCTCCTTCGCGTGTAGCAGCTGGGAAAAGCCCTCAATTAACACTGTTGCTATTGCTTTCGTCTGGCGACAGGGATCACCTGAAAGAGCAAAAACAGGCTTAACGCCCCAATTAAATAGTTTAGGACCTTCGTTGCGGTGTATGGAATGCAACGGTGGTGGTCGTGAGGTGTTTGGAGTACGATGGTGGTCAGACGGAGTCGAGGATGACAGGCAGCGATGGGTTTGTTCGATGGGGGCTTGGAGAGGCTAATAGCCCCAATTTTGTTGGGGCTTTTGGTGGTAGAGTCGAGGCAGAGGTTTAGGTCTTGGCGGTGAAGTGTTTGGTGGACGGAGTTGCCAGCGTGAGCTTGCTGGAGCTCATGCCAGAGACGGGGGAGATTGTGACGAGTAGGCATGTGTAATGGGTGAACTTAGAAACTAAATGCATAGAACGATGTTAGAGGGGGAGAGGGAGAGATTAGATTGTGAATAGGGATGAGAGGTGATGAGGAGCGCTGGGCATTGCCCGGCTAGATGTGGGGAAGATGATGAGGGTCGAGGGAGGAATTGGTGAGGAAGATGGGGTCGAAAACGACCGTGCTTTGATTAGCTACGGTCGCGAGGAGAAGAAGGTGATAGCAGTGCCTGTTGGTTAAGAGCACACACAGAAGTAGGAGGACGGTGGGGCTTGCCGGAGCCAATGGTGGAGTTGGCTAGAGAAGAAGAATTAGAGGGAGTTCCTGCCAAAAATCGACTCCCTTTGACCACAAAACATCGAGGAGCTTAAATAGAAGAGGTTCCTCTCCCAATTGAGCAAGTAAATGCACAATTGGAAGGTCATTTGAGATTGAGCTCCTTGAGGCTGCAAGCATTCAAATTAGGGTTGATTTGCTCCAAAAAGTTGCTCATCGGATCAGGAATCTTCTGATTGTTAATCCCACCAAATTTGGTGGGATTCAACATGGATTTAGGTGTTCAAATCCTCATCCAAAAGTCCGCATTTTGGGTTTAGGATTTTTGCAATTGCCACTTTTGAGTTAGCGATGAAGGAGATGGCAGTAGGGACCTGTTCGTGAGAGAGACTAGAAGCTAGGGCCCTGATTGTAAGGACAGTGTAAAAGCTATGGTTCTAGGTGTAGAGAATAGTGTTTTGGGGACTTAAATGCAAACTAGGTCAAAATGGACTCTAATTGGGCCCAAATTTTGGTGTTAACCTAATTTGAACCCAACGAATCTAGCGGTGAACTTAGATTTGAGTTGACCATGTTTGACTAAGTAAATTACATAGAAGCCCAAAATAAGGTAAATTCCTGTTTAAATCTTTGTTTTTGGTTAAAATGGGTTCAGATGGTCAAAGTAAAGGTACCAAACCTCTTAGAATATTTTTCAATGATTTTTAGGAGGTTTAGATTGAATTTATCTGAACCAAAACCCTTTTAATTTAAGTGAGGCTGAAAATAAGGGTTTTTAGTGATATTTTAATCCTCAAAATGCGTGAAACCCTAATTCAGTCCATATGAGCCCACTTCTTGGATATTTAAGTTCATTTCACCATGGATTAATCCCTTGGTTAATTTGCATTAATGATGGGATGGTAAAACAACAAAATTAACCCCATTTACTTGTCTTTTCTCAAATCAGTTCAATACAGAATTATCGTCCTTAGACGATCATTAAGGAGTATTTAACACTGGATTCTGACTAATTTTAGTTAGTTATGATGAATGATAGTGTTACCATCATACCCACATGCCTAACTTTTGCTAGTCCCTAGCAAAATCCTATGGACCAAACCAGATCTCTAAGCCAGATTTTAACCATCAGAATGACTTACTGAGTCATATCTCTAAAAATTAAATCAGAATACCAACAATAGGCTTAGAGGTACTCAAGTACCAACTAAGATCTAGACTTGACCAGCCTCTGCCTTGGGTCCACTATGAAGGTTTCTAAGGCCCGCAAAAATTGCCCAGAGGTTCGTTGGCCCCAACGGTTAAAGCACCTGTGCGTATTTGTAGCAAGTCCAGGTTCAATTTGCCAGTGCATTTTTTATCAAAGAGATAGAGAGGGATATTTATTTTAAGATCTTTCTCTCTTTTATTTTTACATTCCCCTAAACCCAACCTCGAATTGGCTCTAAACACAGTCTGTATCGGATTCCTTGCCTCTCAAGAAGCATTGAGTTTATTGACTTTAGCTGGGTGCAGCTCCAACCTAACCCTCGATGAGGGTTAATACTTCCTTCGGGGGTACCTGAGCAAGGAAATGTTTTAGTCTTTGTCTATTTACCGAAAATGTTTGCTTGATTTTTGGGTCTGCAATTTCTACCATCCTATTGGAGAACAGTCTGACCACCCGGTAAGGTCCTCTCCACTTGGATCGTAACTTTCCCAGGAAAAGCTTAAGTCCTGCATCAAAGTGCCAGACTTATTTATTTGGCTCGAAGGTTTTCCTACTTATAAGCCGATTGTGGACAACTTTCATCTTTTCCTTGTAAAGTCCATTATTTTCATAAGCATCCTAATGAAGTTCTTTAAGCTCGGAGAGTTGGAGCTTCCTTTGGGTTTTGGCCATATGGGAATCCATATTACACTATTTGACAGCCCAATATGCCCGATGCTCAAGATCGACCGGAAGATGACAAGCTTTGCCAAAGACCAATCAATATGGTGGCATGCCTATTAGGGTCTTATAAGCGATCCGATGTGCCCAGAGAGCAACATCAAGTCGGGTGGACCAATCCTTCCGGTCAAGTCTCATGATTTTCTGTAAAATACTCTTGATCAACCTATTTGAGACCTCGGTTAGCCCATTCGTTTGCGGCTGATATGGGGTGGCAATGCAAGGAGTTACCCCATATCTTCTAAACAAGGCACAAAACTGGGCATTAATAAAGTGGCTCCCACCATCACTGATCATGGCCTTAGGTATACCAAATTGAGAGAAGATATTCTTCTTAACAAATTCCATGATGACCTTATGATCACACTTCTGAGTAGGCACAGCTTCGATCCATTTAGAGACATAGTCCACAAAGACTAGAATATACTCGAAATCGTTGGATGGTGGGAAGGGACCCATGAAATCGATTCCTCAAACATCGAATATTTTGGTGATTAGAATGGACTGCAGAGGCATCATATCCTTCTTGGTTACGGTCCCTAATGTCTGGTATCTCGGACAAGCTTTGGTAAAATTGTGTGCGTCATTGAATAGTGATAGCCAATAAAAGCTAGACTACTAAACTTTTGCTGTCATCTATTTTCCCGAGAAGTGGCCACCACAAGCTTGATCATGACAAAAGGATAGCACACTCTAGACTTCATCCTCGGGAATGCATCTCTTGATTATTTGATCAGTACAAAGTCTAAACAGAGTGGCATCATCCCAGAAATAATGTTTAGCTTCAGCTAAGAACTTATCCCACTATTGTTTAGACTAGCTGTGTAGAATTTACCCTACTGCTGAGTAGTTAACCAAGTCCACATACTAAGAGAGATTCTTTCCTTAAATGGCCAAACTATGTTCCTCAAGAAATAAATCAGTCAAGGGTAGTGAGGGTCCAATATGCTTCAGGTTTAATTATGACAAGTGGTTAGCCACGACATTCTTAGATCTAGCCTTGTCGCGTATTTCCAGGTCAAATTCTTGCAGGAGCAGGATCCATCTGATCAACCTGGGTTTTCCATCTTTCTTGGCTAACAAGTGCTGGATAGTCGAGTTGTTAGTGTAAATTACCATGTGGATCCAAAAAGGTATGATCGAAATTTTTCCAATCCAAATACTAAGCAATTCCTTTTTTGTGATAGTATAATTTCGCTGTGCCTCATCTAAGGTCTTGCTCATGTAATAGATCATCGTGGGTTTCTTCTCTTTCCTTTGTCCTAAGACAACTCCAATCGCAAAGTCTGATGCATCACACATTATCTCGAAGTCCTAAGACCAGTGCGGGGTTCGTAAGATAGGTGCAGTCAGGTTTGTATCCCTTAAGGTAGTGTAGGCTTGGATGCAATTAGATGTCATATCAAATTGCGCATTGTTGACTAGAAGATCAGTCAGGTGCTTGGATATTTTTGAGAAATCCTTTATAAACCTTCTGTAAAAGCCATGTGTCCTAGGAAAGATCTTATTTGCTAGACAGAGCTAAGTGGTGGAAGTTAGGAAATCAAGTCAACTTTAGATCGGTCGACTTCTAGGCCCCTTTGCGAAACGATGTGATTGAGGAAAATTCCTTCTTGAACCATAAAGTGGCTCTTTTCCCAACTCAAAACAAGATTGACCTCAATACATCGCTTTAGGATTTTCTCCAGGTTGCTAAGGCAATGGTTGAATGAGTCTCCAAAGATGGAGAAATCATCCATAAATACCTCTAGATATTCACCTACCATCTCGAAAAAGATGGCTAGCATGCAATGCGGAAAGGTGGCTGGTGCGTTGCACAACTTGAATAGCATACGACGGAATGCAAACGTGCCATACGGGCAAGTGAGCGTGATCTTATCTCAATCCTCAAGTTCTATAGCAACCTGGTTATATCCTGAATATCCATCCTGGAAGCAGAAATACTTTCGCCCAGCTAGACGTTCGAGAATCTGGTCAATGAAAGGCAAGGGGGTTATCTTTCTTGGTGGCCTCATTCAGCTTCCTATAATCTATACAGAGTTGCCATATGGTGGTAGTGTGGGTAGGGATGGATTCGCCTTTTTCATTTGTGACTACGGTGAGCCTAGCCTTCTTTGACACCACTTGTATAGGCCCCACCCAGGGGCTGTCGAAAATTGGGTAAATGATTCCCGTGTCAAGCCATTTTATAATCTCTTTTTTAACGACCTCTCACATGTTTGGGTTTATTCTCCTTTTCATTTTGTGAGGAGGTTGAGCCTCGTCTTCTAAGTAAATCTTGTGTGTACAATATCCAGGGCTGATACCTCTAAGGTCAGAAACTGTCTACCCAATAGCTTGTCGATGTTCTGCCAGGGTTGTAGTTAACTTAAGCCCTTGTTCCCTGGTCAAGTGTGCATTGATAATCATGGGAAGGTGTTGCGAGGTCCTAGGAAGACATATTTAAGGTTATCGGGCAATGGTTTGAGTTCAGGTGTGGGTGGTATAATTTTGACAGGTAAGGGAAGGGAGGGAGTTGGGTTGCATCAATTTTGAAGGGAGGAGATTGCTGATTAAAATAACCTGGAACAGATCAGAAACCTTCGGAGATTGAGGAGGGTGAGGGTACTCTAAAGTTGGCTGAGTTTGATGGTCATCAATAGCATCAATTATCAGCCATTCCTCAACCAGGGTATCCATGGATAGCATTCCTCAACGCAACCACGAGTGAGCACGAGAGTGGCATCGAGGAGGAGCAGCGTGAGAAGAGGAGGAGGAGAGTGAGCTCGCGAGCTCGTGTGGGAGCTCACCAGGAGTGCACGGCCGGAGTGGCGTGCGCGCGAAGAGGAGGAGTGCATCAGGGAGATCATCCCCGACCCTATTGCAGCTGGAGCTACAAGCGAGGAGGCGAGGCGCGGCCACGTGCGGCGTGAGAGAGAGGAAGTAGGTTCTGGTTCTGTGTTTTTCCTAGAATCAGACGTCTGGAGCGATGTCTAGATTACAGTGCGGACGTCTGGAGGCAGTTCCAGACGTCTGAGGAGAGGGCTTTGCGAAGGTATGTCCTCTTTGCGGATACGACCATGCAGGCCGCTTCGCTGCTACCCTGTTGCATGCCTTTTTTAGGAGATTTGGTGGATTTCATGCAGGAACTACTTCGGGAAGGCGCGGGACATGCCCTCCCACGCATTTCAGATGTTTGGGCGACGTACCAGACGGCTGGAAGCACTTCCAGACGTCCGAAGAGGTGGTCGGACGACTGGAGCTAGGTCTAGACGGTCTAGAAGAGTTCCTGGACATCTGGGGTGGACGCAGACATTGAGGGAGGATATTGAACACTTTTAAGATGTCTGGAAGTTGTTCTAGACATCTGATTTTGCATCAGTAACCCTACTTTGGCCCGTTTAGGGTCCATTTGAGGTCTATTTTATGCAAATAAGATACCGTTGTGTTCCTTGTGAGTTCCTCTACTTGTTAGAAGGCTTTCCATACAGTTCTGATAGTTCCCTTGTGATTGTTCCTTGTGATAGGACTTCGTTCCATTGCGAGTTCGGAGCTTGCTGAGGCATGTGAGCCTACCATTTAAGCCCCCAATACTCCTGGGTTTACTGGTAGAGTGGCTTCCCCTAAGTTAATTACAAACCTAAATGCATGTGTAGAATGAATGATTAGAACCTAGGATATGGCATGAATCCTAGGATGAGAAATACTGGAAATGTCTGTATTGGATGAATGAATTACAGTCTTGAATGAGTAGATAGAAATGATAACAACTGCCTGTAAATGAATAACAGTTGCCTGTGAAATATGAGGTACTTGTGTTAGTTAACTGTTGCATATAACTTTCCTGTTGTATACGTTAAATGACATAATACAAGCTGCATGTATATAAATTGAGAATAGTAATGTGAATGATGGAAATACGAGCTACCTATGTATAACCTGAGTATGGAAATATGAATGGATAGCAATACAAGCGGCATATGTACAACCTGAGAATGGATATAGAAATGATGAAACCTGGTATGGCATGGCATGAGGAATATGAGCATGAACCCTATGGGGAATTAAGAGTAGAGCTCCTGGAAATAAATGGAAGGGATCTGGAAATGTGAGTGGGGAAGTGAGTTGGCCCTTGAGTACAGAGTACCAAGGAGAGCGACTGTTCCCCTTGTTTAGTGTAGAGCGGAGCTAGCCGCCCTTGGGTTGAGACCCGGGGTTAGGATTGGCCACTCTGTGCCGACTTCTTGGCCCTCGTGTACATGGTATCGGAGAGAGCTACTAGTGTAGGGAGAGAGCTAGCCACCCCATGGGGCCCAGGGTTCAGCTAGCTACCCTACACCGACTTGTTAGGCCCACTGGGCAAACCGGGGTAGTCAGGCGAGGGTGTGCGAACTGTGGAGGGGCGAGACCCTTGTTTGGTTCTTAGGGGCCAGACCCCTGTTACTGAGAGGGCTAGGCCTTATATTGTTTCGTGCTGTACTTTGGGCGCACCCATTAGCAGAAACGACTGACAGCATGCCAGGCGGGGTAGCTACTCGTGCGTTTATCGCGCGTGCTGTAATTACCGTTAGTCTGTCCGTGACCTTGGGGTGGTTGACTGGGTGTAGGATCACCACGGGGGACTCTCCCAGCCAAGAGAACACCACGTGTGCCTTCTACTCTTCGGAAAAGACTGCAATCAAGATAGTTCCCACGAGGAACACTCGAGATCAAGAAAGAGATCTGATAAATAAACCAGTGGGTGAAAAGGAATAAATTGTGAAATAAAGTAAATGGAATAAATAGGTACCTATCCACTTTTACTGCTTTAGTTGTTGGTTGCCACTCTACTCTACGTTCGTTGACTTTGTGTACTCATAACCCTTTTCAGGTCTAAGTGTTGAGCAGCCAGAGCTTATGGCTGCAGAGGGTGCTGGGCCCAGTAGAGCCCAGTAGCTGTAGTTCTTGTGTTGTACTCCTTTTGTAGTAGTGAGTAGACTCTTGTACCTTTATGTTATGTACTTTTATGTTCTGTACTTTATGTTCCTGTACTTTGTTACTTTCTACTGTTGTGGAGCTGATATGTACTGTAGCAGTTTTTACTTCTTTACTGTTGTACCTTTTTACTGTTAGTTGCTTAGCATAGTGAATGTGGTTTACTTTCCTGCTTTTTGGTTACTTTCTTGTTGGATGACTTGGTCTTTGGATTAGTCGAGTCGGTCCGATCTCGTGTCCTTTAGGGATTCGGGAACCGGGTCGTAACAAGATGGTATCAGAGCAAGGTCGTCCCGAGAAGTGAACCAACTAGCTTGAGAATAACCAATTCATGTGCTTGTAACTAGAGTAACCACCACAACGTACCTTTTGACAACTGTTCTGAGGTTCTTTTGCTGAATGTTCGTTGGAATTGATGTATTCCTGTTCTGTTGTTCGGTCTCCTTGCAGGAGATGCCTTGACATGGAGTCATTGAGGCGGGCCGCGGATGTGGCCGTGGACGAGGTTGGAGGGGCAAATGTGTTGAGCCCGACGTTTCAGTGGACCAGCCACTTCTTCCAGGTGTTCAGGCCCAGGACCTTGCCCAACTGATACGCGAGATATTACGAGAGGAGCTCCACCCGCCTCCACGGTCGCCTCTCCCTGGGGACGTGGAGGGGGAGTCCTCTATGGGACTACGAGATTGACGCAGCACTGGACGTGGGGGAGGGGGTGGTCATCCATTGCCCCCACTGCACTCTGACACTTCCGAGCATGAGCCCTCCCTACCTGGAGGCGTGCCCATTTCCCTACTTCAACGACATTAAGAGTTTTTCGGATAGTTCCGGAAGTTGAAGCCCCCTCCTTCAAGGGGGATGAGGACCCGACTAAGGCGGAGGACTGGTTAGAGCAGATCGAGAAGGTGTTTGACACCCTTCGCCCCCCTGCGGAGTGCTGCGTGGCCTTTGCCACGTATCAGCTGGAGAGCACGGCACACAAGTGGTGGAGGGTGGTCAGGGGTTAGGAGAGGGTAGAGCCGATGTGGGACCAGTTTATGATCCTCTTCTGCGAGCAGTACTTCCCGCAGACGTGGCAGGATCAGAGGAGGGGGGAGTTTCACACTCTCCGCCAGGGGACGATGACTGTGAGCGTGTACCGTATGCGTTTCCTGGAGCTGTCCCGTTTCGCTGCGACAACTGTGGCTACTGAGGAGGAGCGGCTGTGGAGGTTTACTGAGGGGTTTTGGCCTACCATCTGGGGGTATGTCAAACCCTGAAGCTGCCCACCTTCTCGAGAGTGGTGAAGGCAGCTATGACTTATGAGGAGACCAACCCGGTCGCACATGACACTGACGGCGGACGGAAGAGGCCCTACCAGCTAGACTACTCATAGGGCCGACGAGAGAGGAGGCACGTGGCACCCACAGGAGAGCCATCATGCTTTGTGGGGCCATCAGTGGCCTTTGGAGGCCCCCGACAGGGACCAGCTGCCAGCACTGGACCCCCGCCTAGCTGTCAGCAGGGACCTACAGAGGGTGGGAGTCGAGTTCCCCTTTGCTACCAGTGTGGCCAGCCGGGTCACATCAAGAGGGACTACCCGTCTAGGGCTGGAGGTCAGCAGCTACTCCTCGCACCAAGCGCTGGGGGCCGAGCAGGAGGCCGTGGTTCTGGTAGAACTCGAATAGGTTGTGTTAATATGGTGAAATTATCGTTGAAGTTAGTATAGTGGGTTAACCTAAATCGAGTCTAACCATCTTTTATAAAAAAATTTTTTAACCTGGCCTACTTAATTTTATCTTGGTTACTTTTAGGCCCATGGTCGATCTCAGGGAGGCGGGAGTTAAAGGTGAAGAAGTCTCTATATATATAGATATGTATATATTATATATATGGGGGTGAAGGTGGAAGTGGAAATGGAGTGTAGCACGGTGTTGAGTTGGTCCACGTCTAGTAAGATGCAACCAACAAGACGAAGTGCCGCGTAGAGTGTAGGATGGATGTGTGGGAGTGTGTGCGGAGGGGCTTGCTTTACGCAGGTATCGGGGAATATCAGCAACTGGTGCAGATATTCCTGCAATATGATGCGCGGTGGGGTGACTAGTGTACGGGCGTATGGATACAGGTAGGTGATGTGTATGTAAATATATATATATATATATATCTATATATATACATACATATATATATATATATAGTAATATATGTATATGTATATGTGTATGTATATATGTATATATATATAGATATATATGTATATGTATGTATATATGTATAAATATATATATATATATGTATATATATACTTATATATAGTTTTATAGGTATGAATATATATATATGTATGTCTGTATGTGTGGGTATGTACAAGTGAGTGTGTGAGTGTACAAGTGTGTGTGTGTATGAGTATGGGTGTGTTGTTGGCGGGTGAGTGTGAGAGAGAGGGCAGAGTTAAGTCGTTTGGCGGGAGCGTCCGCCGTCTGATCTCGCAGGAGCGCGGGTGCGCAAGGGCTTCACGTCGGCGCTGGAGGGAATGCGCACGTTGTCTTCATGCGCAGGCGGGTGCTGGAGTGCAGCGCAGCGCACTGCGTAGCACAGCGCACAACACTGCTGGCTGGAGCGGGTTGCGGGAGAGGACAGAGAGCGCTGTGCCACCGGCTAAGTTAGAAACAAGCTGGTGGCTACAATGTTGGGCTTCACGCAGGCGCTGGAGGGAACGTGCGCGCTGTCTTCGTGCGTAGGTGGGTGCGGGAGTGCAGTGCAGCGCAGCGCACTGCGTAGCGCAGCGCACAGCACTGCGGGTGGGAGCCGGTGCGGGTGCAGATGCGAGCGACTTGCTGGAGTGGGTTGCGGGTGAGGAGAGAGAGCGCTGTGCCACCGGCTAAGTGAGAAACAAGCCGGTGGCTACAGTGTCGAGCTGAGAGGCGTGAATAGTGGCTACAGTGCTGTGCGGGAGCGGGCGACCGGTAGCGCCATTCTGCGTGGGCGAGCACGGTGGGAAGCGCCTGCCCGCGCTGGGAGAGCTCGTAGAGGTCTTCTAGCGTGCGCACGGTGGCCTGCGCTGCTTCAGGCGGCCGTTGCTACTGCTGGAGCTTCCGACCTTGAAGCTCTAGCAATGGAGGTGAGGGCTTCCAGCGATGAAAACAGAAGGTGAAACCACTACACCCACCTACTCTCGAGGGAGCTGGGCGATGGTGGAACTCACAGTGGTGGTTGTGGGACCACTGTGAGCTTGCTCCTGCCCGCAGTGTGTCTCTTCAGTGAGAAGAGATACTGCGTATGGAGAGGGAGAGGGGAGGAGGTTGGCCAAACGGTGGAGGACAGTGTCTGAAGGTGGTGTGTGTTCAGGCCCCCCCATGCGCAAGGGAGAGGGCAAGGCCTTTTAAAGAAGAAGAAGGCATGCCACAGCCATGCTCTGTCATTGCATGTCCAGCGATGCTGCTGGCAGAGGAGTGGCGCGAAGAGGTCCCATGCCCTGCAGTCGCGCGAGGGAGAAGAATTCAAAGTCAAAACATAAAAAATGAAAATGGTGAATTTGCAATGTATCCCTTGATGAAGATGTTAATTAGATGGCCAATTATTCACTCTCCTCCCTTCTTTTAAAAGAAAAGCATGCATGTGTCTATGTACAAATGCCACTATTTCTGCATAAGATGCAATGGTAGTGCTAGGAAATAACACAAGATGGCATATTTACTGGTGTATTTTTGCTGTGCAATCTTACCCCCATGCCTATCTTTTGCTAGTCCCTAGCAACACATTTTTTTTTGTTTTGTATTTAGAGATGATCTTAAGCTGAAGCTTGAAGTGACATGGGTGTGTTTATTTGTTGGATATTGTGAGTACCACTTTCTGAGAAGACTACCAGTACTTTAAGTCTTACGTGACATAGACCATCTCTCGATTAACCTGGACTCTTGATATTTAAACCTTAAGTACGATTTCCAGGACTCAGAAGGTTTTTGCCGTACTCGAGAGCTCAGGAGATTATGGTTTGTGTATAGTGAAGGATCAAGACTGACCAGATGAACATTAAGGCTCAAGCCTAGGATTTCACAAATTTTTTAGTGCAGGTTGGTCCCAGTTTTAGCTCATGTCTTCGAATTGTCCCTTAAAAAGATAACGGAAAACTCAACCCTCATTTTTTTTTGCTTTGGTGGCTCAAAGAATATATGGTAGAATAGGGTATTTGTAACTTGCCCTGAAAAACATTTTAGGGAGAAGAATTTACAGACATTTGCGAGATATACTGACTTATTGCATAGATTTTTTTTTTTGAAACAAGTGTCAATATATCTCTTACAACTTTATTTAGAGGAGCACACTTTTTTTTTTTTTTTTTGGTAGGAGAGTTCCTTTTTGGTGGAAAGAGTTTCTCCTAGACATAAGACTAAAGCCTGGGATAAAAAGTCTACCTGCGCGCACAGGTAAGGACTCCACCTTCCCTAATGAACACTAGGGTTGGATCTTATGTTCACCTGGTCTTTCTTGATATGTGTAGTGTGAACCAAGATTACTTAGGCTCTCGTGTAGAAGCAAACCAACGGATCCTGTACTGATGTCTCAGGTACAAGAATACGTCCTTAGTTAGGAGAGATTCTGATCTATCTTGTCAATGCTTGATGAGAGCCTCATCATGAGCCATAACTAGCCCATTTTGACCCAATAAAGAAGATAAAAGCTCCTACATAACCTAGAAGAAGGCCTAAATGAAGGAATAAGTGCTTTGAGAAGAAAACATGAAATAAAGGTTAAAACTGCAATTTTACTATTGCAGTACATAAATGGGATTTCTCAGAGGCAAAACATAGGTCAAATGGTCTAAATAAGATAAAAAGTGGGTTGAGTCAATCAGAAATGGGTTCATGTGCAATTTATGAATTAAATGACATTTGGTAACCCTAAAACAGACCTGCTTAAATCAACAAGGTTCTGGTCAGGATAAAAATCAAGTAAATCCTCTAAAAATCATGGAAAAATATCCCCTAGGGTTTAGAACACTTAATTTGGCCTTTGGAACCCAGTTTGACTTAGATTAGGGTCCTAGCTCATCAATTAACCTAATTTGGATTTTTTTACGCAAAATATCTAGTCAAACGTGGTCAAACCTAAAATACAACTTCACCATTGGATTCCTTAGGTCCAAATTAGGTTTGTACCAAAATTTGGACCTAAGGGGAGGTCACCTTGACTTACTTTGCAATTTAGTACACCCAAATCACAATTTGGTCCCTATCTTTTGAAAATCATTGCAGAGAGCCCCCTAATTTCCTTGCCACCTTTGTAATCAAGTCCTGCTGCCATTGTTAGGGCAGAATCGACCTCCGACGAGGTTTAGAGAGGGAATACTCTCTGATTCCTCAGAGATCCCCTCCCAGAAATGGAAGGGAGATTCTCTGAGGAATTCCCTTCCATCTAAGGCCAATCACGATCTCTGGTGTGAACCCAATCTCTCATGCGAACGCACGAGGGATTTGGGTATCCACCCTCTTTCCTTCTCCGGCAAGCCGTCGAAGATGATTGCGCGCTCTCCACGAACTAGAAAGTTTGGCCAACACCTATAAAAGAATCCCCAAACCCGGCCGATGAATTTCAGACTTGTCTTGGCGGAGATTCCCCCAAATTTTCCTCTCTTCCATCTCCGACCAAGGAACCCGCAAGCTCCGACGACCTCCTCCCCTCCTTCTCGTCGCTCTGCTGCCATACCAGCAGCAGAGTCCACTTCGCCTCTTCCTCCCACGTCGCGCCGTACCAAGCGCGCGTTCTCCTGACCTCATCCTCGTCGCCGCTCCCTTCCTCAGGGTTCTTCTTCTCCGACGACGGCAGCTACGAGTTGTCCACTTCGCTGCCTCCCTCCCTTCCAGAACACTCCAGATACATTCTCCATCTTCTCCTCTCTCTTTTCCCCTTTACATTTCATTTAATTGCCCCTCGACACTGCCTGACCACCCTCATCTTCCACGTCACCGGCCGACCTCCGGCGAGTCGCCCCCATCATTCCGCCCCTCCACACGCCTCGCCAATCGTCTCATAAGCTCTACCTCACCACAAGGAACAACCTCCGCCCATCCACCATCCCTCTACGCCTCCACCACAGCCCCCCGAACACCCCCACACTTCCGGTCACAGGACGACCTAGGCACGCACGCCTAGGCCATCCCACAACCTGCTGCACCGTGCACCACCTTCGCCGTGCCACGGCGAAGGTCCCCAGCTAGTCTGATTAAGCCGAGAGGCTTGTTTTGTGTTTGGCAGTATTCCAGCCCCTGCCACCATTGACGGTTGAAGCAGCTTCGGAGTAGCTCCAGGCTTCAGGACCTCCAGCCTTCAGGTGCAGCGGACTCGGGCGAGCAGTGCGAAGACATCTGGTCTAGCAAAGAGCATAGCGAAGCCCGCAGCCTTGGCAATTGCACGAAGAGTCTTCCGCGGGCACGCGCGAGAGCGGGGCAGGACTAATAGTCCCACATCGGCGAAATACGAAGTGCAGGTATGATATAAAGTGAATTTGTGTTATCTTCTCGTTGCCTCATAACGCACAGGGGTGAGGTCCCTCACCTAGCGCTTGCCTCGTCCGCGGTTTCACCTCGCGGATCTGGTGGGCTCCGAGCCGACCCAATCTGAGCACACCTCGCGCATCACCCACTCGCCGGTGCGCCTGGTCCCGGGTGCGAAATCTGACCCAAATATCTGTGGCTCTGGGAGAGCGTCCTCGAGTGAATTGCAGAGAAAGAGAGAGAGGCACGGGTAGAGGGACAGGGTAGGTTTTGCTTCCTCGTTGTGCAGGCAGGCTGGGCGTTGAAGGGAAGAAACTTAGCCAAAGAAGAAAAAGAAGAAGTAGAAGAAGAGGCTGAGCGAGGTAGAGAAGAGAAAGAAGAAAGAAGGACTGCAGAGAGAAGGAAGAAGACCAAGGAAGGAGAAGCCTTCGCAGGAAAGAGAAAAGAAGAGAAAGAAGTTCAAGGAAGAAGAAGACCTGTAGATCAGAAGAAAAGAAGAAGAAGAGCCTACGAAGAAGAAGAAGAAGAAGAAGAAGAAGAAGAAGCCAGAAGAGAGAAGAGAAAGCAAAAATCAGAGAAGGCCAAGACAGAATCAAAACAGGAAGAAGAATAGTTGCATTTAAGACGTCTGGTATAGAAATTAGACGTCCAATCCTGTTATCTTTTAGCAATTCTTTTTATAACTCTCTTTGAATCAATTGTTTTTCATTTAAAAGTTGTATTCTTTAGTTTTTAAAAGTACTGAGATTGCTCCCTGTGTTCGACCTCGGATACTCCGATTTTCGAGTAATAAAATTCTCTATTTGTTTGAATGCTTTTTCGGCTATATTACAACGTGTTATCTTTTAAAACCCGATCGAGAGCATCCCAACAATGCTCACGTGAATTAAATTGAGCCTAAGCAAATCAAGCTTCTGTGGCCTGGAAAGTCTTTCAAAATAGTGGTTGAATATCCATAAACACTTATTGTATTTTTGTTTTAGCCTTCAGATCATTACTAAACACCTGTTTTTTCTTTTATGTACATATTTATAGATGGATGGAAGCCGCATGATACCATATAATACCCAGATCCTATAGATGCCTATCCACCCCCCATGCCAAACGATGCTGTCCTCATATGCATGCAGGGTAGGGTAGAGGAAGGTCCAAAGATCGGGGAACGAGAGCTGAGGAGCAGGGTATATAGCAGGGTGGTAGGGTGGGTGGATGGTGGGTGGTGAAGTGAAGTGTACGTGATAGTGGAGGAGTGTTACTGGGGTGCCTCCCAACGAGCGTTGAATTTAACGTCCCCAGCTGAACTCAGAATGAGGCACGAAATTAGTTACCCTCCAGCAGGGCAACCGTTTCTCCAATGGGGGCAGGTTCATGAGTAAGATAAGGTTTTAAATGCTGCCCATTAACTGTAAATTTATGCCTAGATTTGGGATCTTCAATTTCAACGGCCCCGTTGGGAAATGGTCTCGAGACCAAGAAGGGACCAGTCCATTTGGACTTCAATTTTCCTAGAAAGAATTTGAGCCAGGAGTTGTAAAGCCAAACTTGCTGAGAAGGCTCAAATTCCTTTCGCCGAATACGGCTGTCGTGAAAAGCCTTAGTGCGTTGCTTGAAAGTTAAGGCAGAATCATAGGCTTCACGATGGAGCTCTTCCAGCTCTTGGAGTTGGAGTTTCCTTTCTCGACCACACAGGTCCGGGTCAAGGTTACATTGGCGAACCACCCAATAAGCGCAGTGCTCCAGCTCCATGAGCAAATGACAAGGCTTCCCGTAAATGATTCTATAAGGAGACATACCTAGGGGAGACTTGAAGGCGGTTCGGTATGCCCAAAGTGCGTCAATCAGCTTGTCAGACCAATCCTTACGGTCAGATCAAACCGTTTTCTAGAGAATTTGCTTGATTTGTCGGTTCGACACCTCAGCCTGGCCATTCGTCTAAGGATGATACGGAGATGCGATACAATGGTGGACTCCATATTTCCTCAGAAGTTCCCGAAAAGAAGCATGCGTAAAATGGCTTCCTCCATCCGAGATAATGGCTCGAGGGATCCCAAAGCGTGCAAAAATGTGGTCTTTGACAAATCGAGTGGTTATGACATGGTCAGCATGGCGCGTGGGAATAGCCTCGATCCATTTCGAAACATAATCAACAACAACGAGGATGTATTCGAAGTCGTTGGAAGGAGAAAAGGGACCCATGAAATCGATTCCCCAAATGTCGAAGATTTCAGCAGCTAGGATGGGTTGCAAGGGTATCATGTCATGACGTGACATTGACCCTAACGACTGGCACCTAGTGCAATGTTTGGCATAATTGTGTGCATCCTGGTGAAGGGAGGGCCAAAAGAAATCGCACTGCAACACCTTGGCTGCAGTTTTCCTCCTAGAGAAATGGCCTTCGCAGGCCTGATCGTGGCAGAAGGATAGCACACTGGGGAATTCGCTGTCAGGAATACAGCGTCGGATGATTTGGTCAGCACCTATTCGAAAAAGTAGTGGATTATCTCAGAAATAATACTTTGCTTCTGCAATGGGATGCTCACGCTGGTTTTTAGGCCAGCCATGTGGAAGGGAAGCAGAAGCAAGGTAATTGGCAATGTCGGCATACCAAGGTCCACTTGCCACATTAATTGCCAATAGGTGCTCATCGGGAAAAACCTCATTGATCGGCAGGGTAAGTCCAATGTGGTCAGGGTCCAGTCTTGAGAGATGATCAGCCACAACATTCTGGGCTCTGGCCTTATCGCAGATCTCAATGTCAAATTCTTGGAGTAGAAGGATCCAACGAATCAGTCTAGGCTTGGCATCCTTCTTGTGCATGAGATGGCGAATGGCCGTGTGGTTAGTGAATATAATAACATGCGAGCCCAGAAGGTAAGAGCGGAATTTCTCCAGCCCAAAGACGACCGCCAGTAGTTCTTTCTCAGTGGTATAATTACACTGGGCCTCGTCCAATGTCTTACTGGCGTAGTACACCACGAAGGGGTGTCTATCGCGTCTTTGTCCTAGGATGGCTCCGACTGCAAGGTCGGAAGCGTCACACATGAGTTCAAAGTCGAGGGACCAATCAGGTGGCTGGAGAACAGGGGCCTTGGTGACAGCATCACGCAGCTGCGTGAATGCTCATATGCAGTCGGGGCCCATATCAAAGGGTACGTCGGTCGATAGATGTGTTAAAGGTCTAGAAATCTTGGAGAAGTCTTTGATGAACCTCCTATAGAAACCGACGTGTCCCAAGAAGGAGCGGATTTGTTTGACAAAGCCAGGCACAGGTAAATCATCAATTACATCAAGCTTAGCTCTGTCAACCTCGATACCCCTATCGAAGATGATATGACCGAGAACAATTCCCTCGTGTACCATAAAATGACTTTTTTCCCAGGAAAGCACGAGGTTCACATCAATACATCTCCGAAGGATACGGGTCAGGTTGGCAAGATAGTCATTAAAAGAGGGTTCAAAGACTGAAAAGTCATCCATGAAAACCTCAAGAAAGTCACCCACCATGTCATGGAATATCTCCAGCATACATCTCTGGAAAGTTGTTGGCGTGTTACAAAGTCCGAACAGCATCCTTCTAAATGCAAAGGTAATGAAGGGGCAGGTAAAGGTGGTTTTCTCTTGGTCCTTGGGGTCAATTGCTACCTGATTATATCCAGAGAATCCATCCAGGAAACAGAAAAATTTATTCCCGCTAACCGCTCCAGGATTTGGTTAATAAAAGGTAGCAGAAAATGATCTTTCTTAGTTGCAGTATTAAGTTTCCTATAATCTACACACACTTTCCAAGATGTAGGAGTGCGTGTAGGGATGGATTCACCCCTGTCATTGACACGGATGGTGAGTCCCGCCTTTTGGGTACGACGTGAATCAGACTCACCTAGGGGCTATCGCTGATTGGGTAGATTATACCCACATCCAGCCACTTAATAATTTCCTTTTTAACGACCTCCCACATGTTAGGGTTGAGATGTCGCTACATCTCACGGGAAGGTCGAGCCTCCTCCTTCGTATAT
Source organism: Thalassia testudinum (assembly GCA_037157565.1). NCBI lineage: Eukaryota > Viridiplantae > Streptophyta > Magnoliopsida > Alismatales > Hydrocharitaceae > Thalassia > Thalassia testudinum. The sequence continues at coordinate 205,497,242 of JAZHRO010000031.1, forward strand.
ATACGGTGAGTGCAGTAGGAGGGGCTAATGCTAGTTAAGTCTGATAAGGACCATCCAATGGCTGCCTTGTGTTCCATAAGGACCTTTGTTAGTTTGCACTCTTGCTCCCTGGTCAATTTTGAACTAATGATTACGGGTAGCATTTCATTTGGTCCCAAGAAGACATACTTAAGCATATTAGGCAGCTCTTTCAACTCGGGAGAGGATGGTGAAAGATCTGGCATTTCTTGGGACGAGAGTGTCCCAAGCAGATCAAAAGAAAACAAGGCAGGAGGAAGAAGTTGGCCCTCAGATTGGCCAAGAAGAGGGGCATCTTGGATTGATGGATCCAAAAAGGGAAAGCCCCAGTGAGCAGTATTTGGGCTCAATGTCCTAGTGTGGAGTTGCAATTCCGCCTGATTTGGCTGGAAAGAAAGGGCAATCCGGTCTTCAAGAGTGTGGACTGGCGGTGAGTAGCCCGAATATGACTCAGACCATGAGGTATGGGAAGTGGAGAAAACCTCGTCAGAAGTCTGGTCAAGAGAAGGTACGGGAAAAGGGAGGGATGGGGGGACGTCACAATATGTGTCGGTCAGGCAATCGTCTGTGTTTAAAGGCAATCCACAGCAGTCAGAATAGGTCCCTATTAGTTCGATACACGCGCTGATGGCCATGTCCTCGTTAGACGTGTCATCCTCGATGCAATCGCAATCAAAGTTCTTGGCTGCCTTGAAGATGTTAAGCTTGAGCTTCTCAGATCCAACGGCAATCTCAATATAGCCTGACTCGCAGTCGATATGGGCGCGGGCTGTGGCCAAGAAAGGTCGACCAAGGATGATTGGACAATTAGAAAGTGAGCTAGGAACTTCCATATCCAAAACAAGAAAGTCAACAGGAAAACAGAGATTGTTGACCCTAACCACCACGTCTTCCACCACACCCTTTGGTATTTTGACAGAACGATCAGCCAACTGTAACATGACAGGGGTGGGTTTCAGATTTCCTAAGGCAAATTTCTCGAGCATGATGGTTGGTATAAGATTGATGGAAGATCCTAGATCAAGCAAAGCACGGTTAAAATTGCAGCCTTGGATGATACAAGAAATAAGTGGTGTGCCCGGATCTTTCTGCTTCGGTGGTAGATTTGACAGTATAGCACAACTCGCATGAGGTGAGAGAACCACTGGATTCTTTGTTTTCTTTGACTGTCGCTTGGGTGTAGTGTAGTCTTTAAAAAATTGGGTGACAGTAGGTATGTGGTTGATAGCCTTTAACAGGGGTACCTTGATTTCAACATCACTGAATAAATTACGCAGGTTATCAAAGGCCTGCGTATCCTTTTTCTTGCCTTTTGGCTCCCTCAGTAGAGCCTTAGGGAATGGGACCGATTCTGGCACTAGTTTGGGTGTATCGTCCTCTCGTGAATGCAGTGCGCATCCCGAATGAGAGGGCGATGAAAAAGATGGGCCAGGATCAGGTCGAGGTGGATCGACGATTTGCTTACCGCTTCTCGTAGTAATCGCATTGGACATCGCAGGTCCAGCGGGATCATAAGGTGGAGGAGGGTTCACAATAGGGACATAAGGGTGAGGTGTTGCTGCGGGATTAGCCTGGAATCCCAGAGGAATGCTCGGTGCTTGCAGAATCTGATGAACCTACCCCTGAGAAGGTCGTACCTGTGGTTGAGGACCACGGGGTACGAAATTTCGTGGGTTGGGAACAGGTTGGGCTGAAAGAGTGCCTTGAGATCGAGTGGCCATGCGTAGTTGACTGATCTCAGCATTCTGCTACGCCAATTGGTGCTAAAGAGAGGTCATGTTCTCTTCATGGCGCTTAGACATTTCTCTCATCATTCTCATCAGTTTATCAAGAGGACTTGATGCGTGTTCTGTTTGCGGTATGCAAGGACCCAATGGCAGATTCGCCACAGGATTAGACTGGGCCCTTGGGATGACGGGTGTGGATGGTCGCATTGGCCAACCCGCGGGGTTTTGGCTCTGTGGGTTATTGGACCATGCGAAATTAGGATGATTTTGCCACCCTGGGTTATAAGTAGCAGAGAACAGGTTGTTCCCCAGGGTGCAAGTGTCTTCTAAGCCAGAAGACGAGTTCGCATATAAATATGCATCCGAGCACACGGAGGCTTGGTCCTCCGTGTCAAAATATTGGCTTGCAAAAGCCAGATCCACATGACTTACCGAATCACACGGTGCGACACTCGGTAAGGAAAATCTCACAGGGTTTTTGGGGATAAGCCTGATGTTGGAAGGATTAGGATTGTGACGAAGTGGTGAGGTGGGGGTGTTTGCCATAGAACGGGCGAGATTGGCCAGAAGTTCGTCCAGCTTCTTGTGCACGATGGAGACTTCATCCAATTTTTGAGCGATAAGGCTAAGATCAATGGATGAATGGGAGGGTCCCGTGTCAACTTCGTGAACATTACGGGGCAGGCTGGTACGATTAAAGGCGACAATGGAAGCATTGTTCATTGAATTTTCTCTCATGTTTTCAAATAATTCGAATGCTCCATTCTCATCTTTATTCATGAAATTCCCTCCGCAGGAAGCGTCTGCAATCTGCTTCAAAGTCTCATTTAGCCCATAATAGAAAATCTGGGCTATATGCCACTTAGGCAGATCGTGGTGCGGACACTTCCGGAGGAGGTCATTATACCTCTCCTAAGCCTCATGAAACTGTTCGCCATTTTGTTGCGTAAAGGAAGTTATAGCACGGCGAAGCGCATTGGTTCACCTGATTGGGAAGAATTTCTTGAGAAATGTTGTTCGCATCTCTTCTCAAGAATGGATGGTTCTCCCAAGGGTGCGAAACCATTGCGACGCTTTATCCTGCAACGAAAATGGGAACATTTTCATGAGGACAATTGATAACCCAATGTTTCTTGGTTTAACTGTTTCAGCTAATCGGGTTAGGTCTTCCAAATGGAGAAAAGGATCTTCACTTGCAAGACCATGGAAGTGAAAGTTAATCAGGCCAATTATATTGGGTTTCAATTCAAAATCGTCCCCGCCCATGGGGACCCGAATTTGTCCTATGGTCTTTGTAGCAGCGGGATTTTGATAAGAGCTAAGAGCCTAGGCTCCTCTCGTTCGGGAGGGTTCTGCATTTCCTCCAAGGTTTCCCTAATGGCTTTAATCTGTTCATTATACATTTCCATTTAGGCTTGGAGGCGGGATATGGGATCCATGGCTCCACCACCTGGTGGGATTTGAGGGGGGTGGTTCCTCGTTGGGGATTTGGGGGTGGGCATGCAGCCATGTTTGTGGAGGAGGATGATGATTCGGTTTCTTTCCTTCTAGAATTATTAGACAATTCAAACAATTCAGGGTTTTGTGACCTCCTCCCAAACATGCACTACCGCAGGAAGAATTGGGGAGATAAGAAAGGAAAAGGGGATGATAGAAATGACACCGCAAAGGTACTCTTGATGACAAATCAAGGCAATCAAATCCTAACCTCTACAATGTGCCCTTAGACCTAAAGATCTAAGTTACCTACTATCACAACCTACGGAACCAAATGCGAGCATCGCAGAACCACCAGGCCAGATTGAAAGGCCATTTACCCCAGTCTTAGACACCCGATAGCACGCGTGAACCCACACCAGCACGTAGGCGCTACACGCAGGTAGTTAGACCTCCAATCCTTAATAAGGGTCAAGTTGCTACCAGTTTTAATTAGAGGCTTAGGATCAAGTGCTTCAGGAATGTGAAGGGCGTTGTATACGGGTAATGTCCAAGTGCGTTGATTTTAGAAAGTGTGTAAACCAAGCATGCAATGGGGAAATCTCCCCGAATTGAAGTTTTAGTTGGTGAATGATTTTTAGAATTTCAGCCTTAAGTAGTATGGATTTTAAGATTTCGTCGAGTTACCAATTCAACCAATCTCCAGGTTTTGAGAAAATACAAGTTCTTCTATGCCCAACAAACCCTTCTTCAATGTGAGTTGGTTAATGCATGCTAAAATGCAATGGGCTTCCCTAGGTGGAAATTTCTATGTGTGGATGCACGTGTCAATTTTAGGTTAGTGTGAAAGGGAGACAAAACACTTCAATTCAAGTGCTCCTAATCACCAAAATGATGTTCCACACACAAGGCTCAACCACAAGATAATGTAAAGAGAATTAAAATTTTGGGGTTGAAATATTCGGGATCAAATCTTAGGCAGGTGAAAGGTTGTGGTGGGGTTGGAATCAACTCAATTCCAAGTCTCCCCACCAAAAAAATGTGATCCTGAATTGTGGATAAATGAGGCAAGGAGGGATGGGAATCAATCTATTTAATCTTGCCTCAAAGAATACCTCACACGACGAAAGATTCAAGAATCAAGATTCTTGGATCTTCGTTATGCGAAGTTTGACGGAAATCCTGGGGTGGTGGGGGTGATAGCAGACAATCAAGCAAGTGATTTTTAATCCACTTGCCCCAAAAAATCCCAAGAAGTGTTTTTAGGTTTTTTTTTTATTTTTATTTTTATCTAGGTGACAAGTTAACCTAAGTTGCTAATAGAGAGAGAGACCTACCTTTTCAGCAACGTGGGCGAAGCTCCAGTGCGGCACCGGCGACTTCACACTCTCGTTCCCACCTTGGATCTGCTCACGTTTCCAACTTCCTCTGCTTACCTCCTCCTTGCAACTGGTTTACCTGCACACCAGCAAACAAAAACACCTGTGAAGAGAAGGGTGTGAGAAGAGAAAATCAAAGGAATGCAGTAGAAACTTACCTCAATGCGCACCTCCCTGGCAACGGCGCCAGAAGAAAGTGTGGTAGAACTCGAATAGGTTGTGTTAATATGGTGAAATTATCGTTGAAGTTAGTATAGTGGGTTAATCTAAATCGAGTCTAACCATCTTTCACAAAATTTTTTTTAACCTAGCCTACTTAATTTTATCTTGGTCACTTTTAGGCCCAGGGTCGATCTCAGGGAGGCGGGAATTAAAGGTGAAGAAGTTTCTACACCTTTTCTAGAATGTATCTCTTCTGTGCATTTATTATGTTTTTATTTTTTTTTTCTATTTAAGATTTTTTTTTTGTTGATAATGTTGTCCTTGAGGCACACCCTCAAAATCAAGTTCTTGGCTTTGAGCCAACTTAGGGTTCCAAAAAAACTGGTCCTGCTATTTGCAAGACCGAGTACTTGCAAGACAAGGATTATCTTTTCTCTTTTACTCTTTTTTTATCTTTTTAATAGCAGGAAACAAAAGAGAAATAGAAACAAGGTAGGTTGCTTGTAGAGAAAGGAATACTTAGCTTAATATAATAAAAACAGTCTCTATATATATAGATATGTATATATTATATATATAGGGGTGAAGGTGGAAGTGGAAATGGAGTGTAGCACAGTGTCGAGTTGGTCCACGTCTAGTAAGACGCAACCAACAAGATGAAGTGCCACGTAGAGTGCAGGATGGATGTGTAGGAGTGTGTGTGGAAGGGCTTGCTTTACGCAGGTATCGGGGAATATCAGCAACTGGTGCAGATATTCCTGCGATATGATGCACGGTGGGGTGACTAGTGTATGGGCGTATGGGTACAGGTAGGTGATGTGTATGTCAATATATATATTTATGAATATATATATATTTATAACTATATAGATATATATATATAGTAATATATGTACATGTATATGTGTATGTATATATGTATATATATATAGATATATATGTATATATGTATGTATATATGTATATATGTATAAATATATATATATATATATATACATACTTATATATAGTTTTATAGGTATGAATATGTATATATGTGTATATATATATATATATATATATGTATGTATGTATATGTATGTATGTATATATGTATGTATGTGTGGGTGTGTACAAGTGAGTGTGTGAGTGTACAAGTGTGTATGTGTACGAGTGTGTGTGTGTATGAGTATGGGTGTGTCGCTAGCAGGTGAGTATGAGAGAGAGGGCAAAGTTAAGCCGTTTGGCAAGAGTGTCCACTGTCTGATCTCGCAGGAGCGCGGGCACGCAAGGGCTTCACGCGGGCGCTGGAGGGAATGCGTGCGCTGTCTTCGTGCACAGGCAGGTGCGAGAGTGCAGCGCAGCGCACAGTGCTACGGGTGGGAGCGGGCACGGGTGCAGACGCGGGCGACTGGCTGGAGTGGGTTGCGGGCGAGGAGAGAGAGCGTTGTGCCACCGGCTAAGTGAGAAACAAGCCGGTGGCTACAGTGTCGCGCTGAGAGGTGTGAACAGTGGCGACAATGCCACGCGGGAGTGGGCGACCGATAGCGCCGGTTCTGCGTGCGCAAGCGTGCTGGGAAGCGCTTGCGTACACGGGGAGATCTCGCGGAGGTCTACTGGCGTGCGTACGGTGGCCTGCACTGCTTCAGGCGACCGTTGTTGCTGCTGGAGCTTCCGACCTTGAAGCTCTGGCAATGGCGGTGAGGGCTTCCAGCGACGAAATCAGAAGGTGAAACCACCACGCCCACCTACTCTCGAGGGAGCTGGGCGGTGGTGGAACTCACAGTGGTGGTTGTGGGACCACTGTGAGCTTGCTCCTGCCCGTAGTGTGTCTCTTTAGTGAGAAGAGATACTGTGTATGGAGAGGGAGAGGGGAAGAGGTTGGCCTGACTGTGGAGGACAATGTCTGAAGGTGGTGTGTGTTCAGGCCCCCCCATGTGCAAGGGAGAGGGCAAGGCCTTTTAAAGAAGAAGAAGGAATGCCACAGCCATGCTCTGGCATTGCATGTCCAGCCATGCTGCTGGCAGAGGAGTGGCGCGAAGAGGCGCAAGCCCCATGCCCTGTAGCCGCGTGAGGGAGAAGAATTCAAAGTCAAAAAATAAAAAAGAAAATGGTGAATTTGCACTGCATCCCTTGATGAAGATGTTAATTAGATGGCCAATTATTCACTCTCCTCCCTTCTTTTAAAAGAAAAGCATGAATGTATCTATGTACAGATGCCACTATTGCTACATAAGATGCAATGGTAGTGCTAGGAAATAACACAAGATGGCATATTTATTGGTGTATTTTTGCTGTGCAATCAGGTTCCCAGGTGCGTGGGGGGGGTACTGGCTAGCGGCTACTCGTCCGACGCAGAGTGTGGCGCTTCTTCTGCACCGAGAGCTGAGGGGCGTATCAACGCCCTGACACACAGAGACGCCAGAGCTTCAGGTTCAGTGGTGGCAGGTATCGTTACAATTTCCGACAGATTAGTTTACACACTTTTTGATTTCGACGCCATGTACTCGTTTGTTGCTGCTGGTTTTGCTGTCAGTTTAGGACAGGACTGTGTGTTGTTAAAGGATCCGTTTGTGATCAGAGGTTCGGGTGGTCAGCTGTTTGTAGCTGAGGAGGACTACACAGATTGTGAGGTCAGTGTTGGGGGACACAACCTCCCCGCTGACCTGATTGTGATACCGATGGAGGACTTTGGCGTGATTCTGGGGATGGATTGGCTGCTTGCTTACCACACTTTGGTGGACTATTTTGGGAGGAAGATCATCTTCTCCATACCGAAGATGCCTTCTTTTGAGTTTCATGGATAGCCGGTGGACGGAGGCTTCAGGTGCATTTTTGCACTTCGGGCGGCGAGACTTTTGAGCCAGGGGTGTGAGGGCTTTCTGGCTTGTGTAGTGGCAGAGCCCAGCCCCTTGGTAGACTTTCAGAGCATCCCGGTGGTCAGAGAGCACCCCGACGTGTTTCCAGAGGAGCTGCCAGGACTACCGCCTGAGTGTGAGATAGAGTTTGAGATCTCACTAGTATTGGGGCCAACCCCATTTCTACAGCACCTTATAGGATGGCACCACTTGAGCTGCGAGAGCTCAAGTCCCAATTGCAGGACCTATTGGAGAAGGGCTTTGTGAGGTCTAGTGCGTCTCCATGGGGATCCCCGGTATTATTTGTGAAGAAGGATGGTACCCTATGCCTTTGTGTGGACTACAGACAACTGAATAGGGTCACCATCAAGAACAGGTATCCGCTGCCGAGGATTGATGATTTGTTCGACCAGTTGCAAGGTGCCACGGTTTTCTCCAAGATAGATTTGAGATCTGCCTACCACCAGTTAAGGATTAGGGAGACCGATGTCTCCAAGACAGCTTTCCGCACCCAGTATGGACACTACGAGTTTTTGGTCATGCCGTTTGGGCTGACCAATGCCCCCGCTGCTTTCATGGATTTGATGAACCGGGTGTTCAGACCGTATCTGGATCAGTTTGTGGTGGTATTATTGATGATGTGCTCATTTACTCGCGGGATCAGGCGCAGCACGGACAACACTTGTGGATGGTTTTGGACACGTTGAGACGACGTAGGCTGTATGCCAAATACAGGAAGTGCGAGTTCTGGTTGAGGCAGGTGACCTTCTTAAGTCATGTGATTTCAGGGGATGGCTTGGCTATGGATCTAGCCAAGGTAGAGGCAGTGCTCAGGTGGGAGAGGCCACGTACAGTGACAGAGATCCGCAGTTTCATGGGGCTGATAGGCTATTACCGGTGGTTTATCAGGGGTTTCTCACAGATTGCTCGTCCTATGACATAGTTGACCTGGAAGGACGTGCCCTTTTCTTGGACAGACGCTTGTGAGGCGTGTTTTCAAGAGTTGAAGGAGAGGCTGACTTCGGCTCCTGTGCTTATCATCTCAGACAGCAGTGGCGATTTCGTTGTGTACACAGACGCTTCGTTGCAAGGGTTAGGGGGTGTGCACATGCAGTGGGGTCACGTTGTCGCTTATGCTTCGCGGCAACTGAAGCCCCATGACCATAGCTACCCTACCCACGACCTAGAACTGGCAACTGTCATCTTCGCACTGAAGACATGGAGGTACTACCTGTACAGTGAGACTTTTGAGATATTCACGGATCATAAGAGCCTCAGGTATTTGTTTGATTAGAAGGAGCTTAACATGAGACAAAGACGTTGGTTAGAGCTCCTGAGGGACTATGACTGCAGCATCTCCTACCATCCGGGGAAGGCCAATGTGGTGGTTGACGCCTTGAGCCGGAAGGTGCCTGCCCACTTGGCCAGCTTACAAGCACAAAGTTGGAGACTCATGGAGGAGTTGGGCAGTTGGCGACCCTTAGAGTTATAGGGGCACTGCGGGTCAGTGATAGTGACACGGTAGATGAGACCAGAGCTGATAGACCGCATCATCACAGGACAGATGACAGACACGTACCTGCAGTCGTTGCGAGACAGAGTACTGTCAGGGGACCCTGGATACTTCTCCTTTACTGATGAGGTACTGCACATGAGGGGACGCTTGTGCATTACCAGAGACGAGGAGCTGTTGAGAGAGCTCCTGACTGAGGCACACGGTTCCAAGTTCACCATACATCCTGTGAACACAAAGATGTATCATGATCTGAGACGTGACTTTTGGTGGAGAGGGATGAAGCGGGATGTAGGTGAGTTCGTGCAGCAGTGTTTTGTGTGCCAGTAGGTGAAGGCTGAGCATCAGAGGCCTGCAGGACCGTTGCTACCACTTCCAGTGCCAGAGTGGAAGTGGGAGAGTATCACCATGGACTTGGTGGTGGGTTTGCCCGTTACCCAACGAGGGCACGACGCAGTCTGGGTGATTGTAGACAGATTGACGAAGATGGCACGTTTCTTGCTAATCCAAGTCACCTTGGGACCAGCGTAGTTGGCAGAGAGGTATATTCGTGACGTGGTACGTCTGCATGGAGTTCCACGTGAGATTGTATTCGACCAGGATACCCATTTTACGTCCCAGTTTTGGACTGAGTTTCAGCAGGCTTTGGGGACACGGTTGAGGTTCAGTACGGCGTACCACCCCCAGACGAACGGACAGTCAAAGCACACGATATAGACACTTGAGAACCTTTTGCATAATGCTTTCTAGTATAGATATTGTGTGACATTATTTTGAGTATTCTATGCATGAATAATATTGTGTAATCATCGCTTCTGTGATTGTCTTCAAGTCTGTTTGCCTATCGCTTTTCAAAATAAAAATCAAAAACACAAAAAGACAAAAAATTAGGTTAGATTAGATTTAGGTTAGATTAAGCCGATCCAAATCTTGACTTGTTTTTACGCCTCCCAGAGACGAACGACCGGGACTTAAATTCTAAAAAGAAATGAAATCTACGTGAGTTTCGTAATCAATTAAATATTTTGATAAAGGGTTTAGCGCGACTATACTACGATTTTCGATGATTTCAAAATGCGTGATTTCCATACTTGTCAAATGGCATCATTGACAGGGAGGCAATGTGCGAGTTTAGATTTGGATTTTTTTTAACTTCTGTTTGATTTGATTGTAGGGTGTTAAGACGAGGATCTACACACGCATCAACCCGTGGTGAAGACCACAGGTATTTTCTTCATCCTCTAGTTTGTTGCTTTCTCAGGTTAGAAAAAAAAAATTATATATGTATATATAAATTCAAATTCAAATTTTCATATATGAATTAAAAAAAAAAAATTCTTTCTTTGCTGTGTGTTTTAACTTGGAAACTATTTAAACACACCAAAGTCAGATTTGGAAATCCAGCCAGCAAATATTGATGATTTTCAAAATTTTTTTGCTATCAAATTAGGTATCCAAAAATTATGGGATTCTGTCTGATATTAGGTTTTCAAACCAGCTTTCTAGTGACACCATCTATTTGGAAAAATTCGTACTATATGAATTTTAAAAATTCTTACAGTGGAAGGGGGTCAGAATAGTCTGCACTTTGATCTTATATAACTTTAAAAGTTAATCTGACCTCTACATAAATCAGATCTCTTTGAAATTTGTGGGGTTGGAAAGCCACTGAAAGGTAGTTGTTTTTTTAAATTTTCAAAAATTTTTGGATTTTCTTTAATACTATTTCAAAATGAATTACTCGCAGAGGGTCTATTTGGCTTGTTTGACCTCCTGACACTAAAAATTCTTGAAAAATTGCACAAAATAGTAAAAATATTAAAAAATATATTCCTAAAAGACCTGTTAAAAAAGGAAGATCTCTACCAAATTTCATATTATTTTTCTTCATTTACTGATTTGGGGACTGATTCAAGTCAGGCTAAGGTCTAACTGCAGATTTTAGAAGAAGCACAAACCCTAGGTAATTCACATTAGGGTTTAAATTTAGAGACCCAAAACAAACCTGTTTGAGCCTAATTTGGGTGTGATTGCATGAGAAGGGATTTACTGTGATTGGTTGTCCACCCCCTCACCCACTTGAATTGAAATTGATCTACATTTCAACTTAGGCAACCAAGTAGGTCTATTTCACTTAGTAGTGGTGCATTAGGACCATTGTTTTCTTTTATTGGGTTACACCACTTCTATCTTATTAGACTTAAAAGCATCATATAGACCTATCTGATATTAGGGTTTCCACACTAGGGTAGAGCACATTTGCATGCCATACTTAAAGGAAATTCATATAACAATTAGGACTTGCAAAACATGTTGCGTGCTTCAATACAACCTTGTTTGAATTGACCTAAACAAGGAAACCCTAAAATAAAAAAAAATTAATACAAGCACTTGAATTATAAAATCCACTACACCAATTAAAGCTTGCATTGAAAATCCTTTGTCTATGCACTTCACACTCTAAATCAAATTTTAAGGGCAACATCCCCAAAACGTCCAATCACATTCTAAAAACACTCTAAGCCCAAGCCTAAAACTAGGTAGACGTGCCCTAGGCTGGAGAAATTTACTTAGTAACCAAATTTAATTAGGTAAAAATCAAGGCCTTGTCTATTTGGATCAACTAGTGACAAGAAAGGTTGGTGCGGTAATCGCGTTAACCTCTAGTGGTGTCCCGCTATGCGGGGTGTCCTAAGGGGTCCTACCATTCTGGCCAACCAAGTAATTCAAGGGTTGGTTTAACCAAGTCAAATTCAGGGTACCAGGTTTAGATCCAATTAGGGTATACAATTTAAGGCTAGCTTGTTTGCTTGATTTGAGACTCTCTCATCTTACTTCTTAGGCCTTTGCCTTAATTCCACCAGCCCCTTGTAGCTGGTTGTGTCTTCCTAAGGAAGACTATCTCTTATCTCTATCCACGTCTTTTCTCAAATATCCATGAACCCATATCATTCTTTTGACCCTTAGGGTCCTCCATCTCCCAACCCAACCATGATTTCGACTCCTCCTGGTTGGGAGACTCATCCTAACCAGCTGGGATATGATCATCCTTATCCCCCAGCTTATCTAGAGCCTGAACCTCATGGATCCGATCCTTATCTAGATCAGAACCAATTGAAAGCCATAGTTGCTGAATTCCAGGAATATAACAAGGACTATACAAAGCAATGTGCTAAGCTCCTAGAGCAAATTAGACAATCTCAGGCACAATCTCAATCTTATCACTCCTCCCAGGAACAAGAGACTGGGAACAACCAGCCTAGTGGGTCTAGTGACCCATATTTTGGATCCACTAGCTACTCTACTGATTCTTGCTACCATGAGGAGGCATCCTGGACTCAGCCAACCCAAAAGGCACCTTTGGACCTAATCCATGATTTGGGTAAATCATTTGAGGAATGAACCATTTCTGATACACCTGTACCTGATGATATATCACTAAGGAATTGGAATAATAGATCACAAGTATAGGACCACATAACAGGTTCTCAATCAACTCCCTCTATAGTCAGCCCCACTCAGGGCGATACACCTATTGATTCATATCCAGATTCATATAACCCTGAGTGGAGAAACAATCCTGATCTTTCATGGCCACCACAAAGACCGACTCAGACTGAACATCAATCTAGGCCAGCCCAATATTCCTCTCAAACCACTTTAGGGCAACCATCTAGTCCAGCCCAACCTGCAACCACCCTTGAAGATATCATGAACATTTTGTTGGACTTTGACAAGAAAAATGAAGAAAGGCAAACTAAGTTGGAAAATCAAGTGAAATCTCAAGGGGATCAAATCAAGAGACTTCAAGAATCACTTTATCCTCGGATGCAAATGCCTTTTCGCTCTTATTCTCCACCTATTCTTTCGACCCCTCCTCCAATCTATCATACAAGCCATTGTGCGGGGGCCAAATCTATGGCCTCTAAAAGGAAGAGAAAAGCTAAGAGCCCACCCAAACGATCTAATTCGAGCTCAACCAAAAATCATAAGACCAAACTCACATCTAGCTCTAACTCAGACTCTAGGGACAAAAAGAAGAAAAGGCTTCTGAACTTGATTTGACCTATTTACCCTTTTCTGAGGCCTTAAAGAAAGAGTAACAAAAGAAGAAAAAGACTTGCACACCTAAAGAGGTCATTTTATTAGCTAACATAAGTGCATTTATTTATGGCACTCTACGACCCAAAATGACTAACACTGGAAAACCCTTCATATCTTGTGCCATTAAGGGATTCACCTTCAACAAAGCCCTTGTGGATCTAGGGTCTTCCATTAGCTTGATTCCTACCACCCTTTTTGACCGCACCAGACTTGGAGATCTGCACCACACACCTGTCACCATTAGAATGGTAGATTACTCCATCAAAACACCTAAGGGGGTAGTTTAGGATGTGATTATTAAAGTGCAAGGTCTTAGCTTTCCGGTCAATTTTATTGTCTTGGACATGAATATATCGGAGAAGCTAAGTAATTCACCCATCATTCTGGGTCAACCTTTCTTGGCTACGGCCAATGCACGGATTTACTATTACTCAGGATGTATGGGGATGAGTAGCGGCAATGAGAAGATTCACTTTGATATTTATCTAGTTGCTAAGAAACAAAGTCAAAGTATTTTCTAGATGACACGGAAAGTGATTCGAAGGGCAATTCGGAAGAAACCATGGCAATTGACACCTAGGTAGAACCACATGACTCGAATCAACAATCCACTAGATCACATAAGTCACCATCAATACAGGATCAAATCTTTGATAGCATGGTTTACTATCTTGATCGACCTATCCCAATTCAAACCTCTACCCCTTACAATGAATCCCAAATTACTCAATTGATCAAAATGATTCATGAAATAAAAGAAGCTAGTGCAAGATAATCATAGAATCCGCGATGAGCAACAAAAATCAGAAATGTTTGAATTTGGGTCAGGTGTGTCACAACCGATTTGTGATTCGGTGGTGGTCATGCAGGATTCTATTGATCAAACACCCGAGTGGATGATATTGATAATCGTATTGAAGTTGAGAATGGAGATTTATTCAAGAATCTTGATCTTGATTTAGGGCATGAATACCAATCATTTCATTTTAAGGAACCAAGCATTAAGGTTCCTAAATACGATTTTGTTGTATTTGAGAATACCCATGGAGACATTGATGAATTAATTCGAATGATCTCATACAGGGAGAAACAAAATCAAAAAGATTGTAACTCCTCAATCATTGATTCAACCCATTCCACTTTCATGGAGGGACTCACTACTAAATCTAATGACCAATTTCATCTAAGTGAGAAGGACATATCCCCTTATGAAAAGGATATTCAAGAGATTGAAATACTGTTGGGGATAACATATGATGAGTTATCAGAGGAAGCTAAAAATTTTGGGGAATCATGTGATAATTGGGAATTATAATTGAAAATTTTTGAAGAGATAAAAGAAGATGATACCTAAACATCTTTGGTAGAGACAGAGACTAATCAGTGGACCTTGATTTCTAGATCTGACCACACTACTTGGGCCATTACTTCCATTCATCACCATTATCATGACCCATATGACTTTACGCCACATGAATCTACCCATACCTCTACCACCAACATTCTCCATCACCTCTTCGGGATGCCTTCACCTTCATTTCTTCTAGGCACCCATAATTATCTATCTTTCTTCTGTAGCATCTGGCTGCAGATAATCCCAAGCCCCATCTACATATTTTTCCGATTATTTGGGCTTGGAATTCAAGGACAACTGGTCCGCATTTGCAGTCTGCTATTGGCAAATGAGACTAAAATTCTTATCATTTTACTTACCATTCTCAATACTATATTCATATATCCTTTTTTAGTGTACGTCCAACTGGAGGCATTAATCTCAGCACTTATATATAGCATATTTTATTTGGCATATTTTCCTGCATATACAATTTTAGGTGTTGGAATAAGCGGAACGTCAAAATTCAGGAGCTATTCCAGGTGATTTCTACCCATTTACCCCTGTCTTAAGTAATTTTTCATTATATTCATGCATGAGGACATGCAAGAAAGTAGGCATGCGGGGTAGTAATTGTAAACTGAAATTTTTTTCTACCAACACCTAGGAAAAACCTTTCGTACATCATATTAATTGCACGTTAGGGTCCTTAAATTAAGAACAATTGACTCCACCTCTAATGCTCGCATTGGAGCTAAAAATCATCTGCAACATTCACTTTAGACTCATCCATTCACCTTTTTGTTCTAAATTTAGGGCCAAGCTGAATGTAACCTAAATTAGGGAAATCTTCGAAGTGCAACTTTTGAAAGGTTATACATAGCATGTATATATATTGCATTCATGAATAAGATTTTTATCAAGAGAATGTATTAAGGATTTCATCCTCTAGTTGATTCCTGTAATCTGGAATCCAATATAATTTTTCACACCTACACGTAGATTCTGCAATGGATTCACGGTGAAGACTGATGAACATCTTTAGTCTGTTGAGAAGAAGCAGTGCTTCTTTTCCTGAACCCTTGGACAATGTTTTGGGAGTCAGGCATATTTTCTTCCAAAAATCCACCAAATAGTGTGAGATGAGAGTAGAGTGTACTGGTGCTCTAAGATTAGTGCAAGAAAACTGGAATCCTAGATAATTAGGTAATGATACTCAGATATTAGGCATAGTTTTCGCTCACAGATCCTTCGTATACATTTTTGCTTGAAATTTTGAGAGCCACCAAATAAGGCAAATACGCAGAGCGAGTTTCATAAAACTAGGGCTAAGGTGAATGGTTACGACCATTCTTTATGGAATCCTCGGCTGAAGGAGGGTATTGATGTCAAGGTCAGAAATACATCGTCCTATCCGTCTCTCCCGGTGCCGTGAGTAGGCACTTCCACCAAATAAGCCACCCAATGTCTCTTGAGTACCACCAATCCCTAATAATGCCTCCTCAATAAAGTTCATGAATGTATGCTAGCTTGTGTTATGTTGAAAAAAAAATTATACATAGAAAAAAAGGGGAAAAAATGAATGTAAAAAAAGAGAAAAATTCAAAAATAAAAAAAATTAGAAAAAGAAGAAAAAGAGTGTGTGAATATTTAGTGTTTATTTCAGCTGCATTGAGGCAATACTACCAAATAAATTTGAGATCCACCAAATAAGGCCTTAACTTATTTTTCTGTGTTTCTGATCGCCCGAATATTGGCTGAGGAATTCCAACTTAGTGTTAAGGTTATGAGAGCTCAATTAAAGTGTTAATGCCAAGTGAGATCACCAAATATGGATCATACGTGAGAATCTAGTGAGATTGTGAGCTCTAAGAAAAAGAAAAAAAAAGAAAAAAAAGAGAGAGAAAAAGAGAGAATGAATACAAAGGAACCAAAAGAGAGCATAGTTTTTCTCATCTTTCTCTGAGTTGAGTACTTAATAATTTGGGAATCTAGATTCTATAGTACTAATTTCTATGTAGCACTAAGTGAGAGTGAGCCACCAAATAAACAACCATTTCCCTCTAAAATTCTCTACCTAAGCTTAAAGTTGGGGTGGGATCATAGAATATCTTGAATACCCCGAGGGAAGACGTCCGCCTATCCCGCTGGAATTTTACTAGGGGTCAAGCACAGACTTTAGAAGTGAATCAGGTTTTTCACTCGAATCCGTTGCGAAAGCTACATAGTTGCACTTTCACGTATCTGGATTTCAAGATTTCTAGATGAAACAAAAGGAGAAAAATCTTTAGTCAAACTATTTGATAAAAAGAATAAGCAGTCTTTTAGGGATTGAACTTGTAAATAACTTAGCCATGCACTTAGTCTTGCATTTGCTAGGGACTAGCAAGATTTAGGCATGGGGGTATGATTGCACAGCAATCATGGGTCCTAATCAACCTAGATAATGTTTGAACCTAGCTTAATTTGTGAATATTGCACTCATATCTTGCATATCATGCACTGCATCAGTCTATTTAGAATAAGATGAGATATCCTTCTATTTAATGGTTTTTATTACTATTTATAGGTAATAAAGTGATCTAGGATGAAGGAGATAGTGGAATAAAGCAATAAAGGAAGAAGAAGGCTGATCCAGATAAGAGGAGTGAGGAGGATAGCCTTATCCCTACCCTTAGAAACCCTAGGACAGCCTTCCCAAACCCAAAATGACCTCCATTAGGGCACCTTAGCCTCAAAACCCAAACATGGATAGCACTATCCATGTTCTTATCCACCCTATCCCTCTCCCAAAAACTTAGGAACCAGAACCCACCTTAGAAAACCTAAAACCCACTCTCCAACACCTTTTAGGATGTTCAGACATCTGACTGGACGTCTGATTTCTGTAGAATAACAATCCAGGAAGCCAAAACTCATACTGACACAGAATTGGGCATCCAATTTAGTGTCCAGACGTCCAATTTTGTAGTATAAGACGTCTAACCCCTAAGGCCGTCCTCCTCCTCCAGGAGCTGCCTCAAAATCTTGAATTGCCAAATGATCAAAATCAGAATCCCCCTCCTAATCCCTTATTAATGATGGTTGAGCAACTACCTCGAATATAAGATAATCAACAACAATTCGCTAGGACAATCATGAACCTAGCCAAACAAAGGGGGAATGTACCACTTGAGGAGCCTAACATTCCTCTTAAGGATTTTTATGATCCTTCCAATTACGAAGAGAGACCTGGGTTGGTGATTCCCGAGGGGGATTTCAAGATCAAGCTAGATATCCTGAACCTGATTAAGCATGTCCATGGCCTTCCAAGAGAGGATCCTTTTAGCCATTTGGAGGAACTAATCATCCTCACTCAAACCACTCGTTCTCGCAATGTGCGGGAAGACTTATGGCATATGATAGTTTTTCCTCTCAGCCTCAAGGATAAGGCTGCCTATTGGTTCAAGATAGTTGGCAGACCCATCACAACTTAGCAACAACTTAAGAGTGCCTTCTTAAAAAAATTCTTCCCCATCGGTCGTATAAATGCATTGAAACAATCCATTACAACCTTCCAACAAAAGCATGGTGAATCTTTACATGAGTCTTGGGAAAGGTTTCAAGATTTACTAAGGAGTTGCCCACATCATGAGATTCCACTCTAGCAGCTACTACAGATCTTCTACCATGGATTAAAAGATCAATTAAGAAGATTCGTGGATGCCTCATGTGGGGGCAATTTCCTAAATAAGGATGCTAATTGTGCCTACCGATTATTTGTGGAAATAAGTGACTACTGATTCAATCTTGCTTCAATGGACACTTTTGGTAGGAATACAAACCCAAGACTCGGAGTCAATGAAATCAACTCCAACTCTGCATCTATTCCAGTTACCTAAGATGATATATAATTGATGGCACAAAGACTAGATCATATGCAAATTCACTAGAAGAAATTAGAAGAAAAATTAACTTAAAAACAAGCTCCACATCTAGCTCCACCTAACATCCTCAAGAGAGAGAACTTGCACAACATTGGTGCTGTCCTAGCTGAGCAAAACTATTTCCGTGAGGTTACACACGATATGACTGGGATGTATGATTTTCTGAATCAAAATTCCTTTGGCCCTACTACTAAGAATGTCTTAGTCCTCCAAGAATAGTTTAGAAATTCTTCCAATTCATACGATCAAAATTGGAGGAATAGCCTGAATCCTTCTTGGAAGGCTGCTAATCCTGTTCCTTTCCAAAGACAATATCAATATGGGGTTTATGGGCAGAATCAGTACCAACCTAGGCCATCTCAAGATGATATCAATACCCAAGTTATGAAAACCCTACAAGGCATGCAGAACTAGATGTCTGAAGTGACCCGCATGGTTACTTCTTTACAAAATCAAATCGGGGTCACTCTTAATCAACGACCTACAGGAAATTTACCATCCCAACCCATGTCAAACCCTAATAATCAAAGGAACTGGTATTAGGGCAGGAATCACAATCAACCTCCTATTCACCCAACACCTCAGCACCCCCCAAGTTTCAACCAAAATCAGGCCCCCCGACCTCCTCCTAGAAATAATCATATTGCAGATGGAGTCACTTTGAGGAGCAGGAAAACAACTCAAGATCCTGGGCCTTCTCAATCTACACAAGAAACCTACCCTACACCTATGCAAGTTGACTCTCCTCCCACCCTGACTTAGGAGGAAAAAGACCAAGAAAATACTTTAAAAGGAAAAAATCCCCTTCCCTTCCCGCAAGCTTTGCATCCCACCATCACTAAAAAGAAGAAATCTGAACCCACACGTAAGGAACTCATGGATATTTTTGGGCTTGTTGAAATTAATATTACCCTCCTAGATACAATTAAATATATCCCAGACTATGCCAAATTTTTCAAGGATATTTGTACTCCCAAAAGGTAGACCAAAAATCTAGAATGAGTGATCCTTTCGAAGATAGTAAGCTCCATAGTCCAGAGCAAGCTGACTCTCAAGAAAAAAGATTCGGGCACTCCCCTCATTTCTGTAATCATCAATGACACAACTTTTGACCACACCCTTCTTGATTTAGGTGCCTTTGTCAATATTATCCCCACTATCTTATTCGAGGAATTTAAGATTAATGATCTAAAACCTATGGAGGTCACTTTGTAATTGGCAGACCGATCTATAATTAAACCTAAGGGGATTGTCAAGGATGTACTTGTCAAGGTCCAGAATTATTTTTTTCCCGTAGATTTTCCAGACCTTAACATTGAGGTACCTGAAACCCTGAAAAATGCCCCTATCATTCTGGGAAGACCTTTTCTTGCCACTGTAAAATATAATATTGATTGTCATTCGAGCAAAATGAACATTACTTGCGAGGGCTAAACAATTACCTTAGACATTTTCAAAACTTCCAGGAGATTCCATGATGAAGAATTTTGTGGGGACTCAGATTCTGAAATAAATGAATTGGTCGAAAAAACAATGCTTGTTGAATCCTATTATCCTTTGACCACTTCAAAACACAATTTCTTTGATGATTTGAAGTTTGAAATAGAACAAGTGGTCAAAGACGCAATACATCTGGGAACTTGCCTTACCCGTCTTCCTGAATCACCATATTCCCCACTCTGATCTCACCTCACCTTCCCACCTTAACCTCATTACCCACTTTAACCCCCAATTACTCTAACTTCCACTCCCCTCTGGACTTAAAACTCTATTCTCACGAGCTTGGCCCGCATCCAGAGATAAAACCCTAGCCAGACTCGTGTCTTTTTTCCATTTTTCCATCCCATTCCAGTCCCTACATTTCCACTTCTCATCTTTCTAGGGACCAAGAGGAAAAATTATTTGCTGAGGGCATTCAAGTGTCCAACTATCTTCATGATATTCCTCCAACCGTACTACACACTACACTTAGCTGAAAAGGCATAAAAGATAGCCCTGGATGAGAGGTAACTCATCATTTTTCTTGCTTTCCTTTTTCCATTTCTTCTCAGGTTTTGACCATCCTAATTTCGACCTCCTCACTCAGATGATATCTTTTTACTTTCTTTATGCATGAGGACATTGCATATCTCTAGCATGAGGGGGATGCTTCAAATTTTGTTGATCTTTTCAGGATTTTCAAAACCTAAAAATACAAAAATTTCTTCCTTTTTGCATGCATTTTTCATAAAAATCATAAAAATCTCATATATTCAAAAACTTGTTGAGGAATTTTCAAAACTTGGGACTAAAGTTGTGACTTTATTTCAATAAAGGTACACATGGAATTTAATCTTTAACAAAACCTAAGGATGAATCCAGGATCCTCTGATTAGACTTTTCAAGTCTACAAATTTAGATTCGATCAAATGTATCTCCCACAAAAATCCTCCTTAATCCCTAAAGAAACTAATTGGCCCTAATTTTGTCTAGCAGTTTAAATAGTACTTGACTTAGTTTTTGATCTAGAAATTTGAATTTCTTTTGCAACTCAAGTGTCAAAAATTCTACACACATATGCTAACAAAAACAAAAAGCCCAAAAATACATAAATCAATAATTTCCTATGTTTAACTTAAGTAGAAACTTTAAGCAGTTTTAATTGGATGAGTCCCTCCATGGAGAAGGAGAAAAATCTCCTTTTTGGAAGTGATGCCAACATGTTACCCCTTGGTGCTTGCTCCATATCTATATTCCATATCTATATACAGTGCACATAAGCACATCTTGTGGTTCGAGTGTCTCGAATGATACTATCCCGAAGTATCGAAGAGAGAACCTGGATTCATTGGGAGTTCCTCTAACGATGCCAGAAGGTGTTGGGTTGTAGGGCTTTTGGAGGTGTCTTGGATGGTGCTTTTATAGCATTGGAGCAAGAGCCCACTCGAGGACTAGTAATGGGGACAGGGATTCCGACATAATTCTATTAAGGTTAATCTGAGGTTAAGCATGAGGGAAATAATAACAAAAACATCAAAACATAATTTCAAAAAAAAAATGTTGGCCATTCACAAAGCACTAACACTTGATTTTTCATCCTCACGCAAATTCTGGATTGATTTCTTCGGTTAAGAAGGTTTTTACTGCAAAAATAGTTGATGGGATAATTGGAATCTAATAGGGTAAATTTGTCGAATTCTTAGGAACATACGCAGATCTTGTTTTATGCTAACCTTTAGATCCAAGGATAAATCCTGATGTTTTATCTTAAACAAATCTCCTACCTTATTTATCAATCAACCAAAGTTCTGTAAAAATGTTCTCCTGAAAAACAAAAAATTCAATTTTCCCTAATACCGCTTGCGAAATAATTTTGCTAAGTAACTAGCAAAAAGATAAGCATGGGGGTATGATAAGCACTAGTTTGTCATCACGCTTAAGCCTAAAATCACATCTAGTTCCTAGGTTATCCACATTGCATTATGGTATTGGGTTGCATTTAAGTATTTAGGGTTTAGGAATGCATTACATTGTCTTCTTCCTATTTTATGCTTTAATACTTCATTGTCAAGGATAATTGCACTATGAAAACCACTTAAATCCTAGCAATGTGAAAGGTAGAAACCAAGAAGAAGAAAGTAGAACTTCATTCCAGCTGGATCCCATCTCAATCCAGCTCACCTCAACTAGATCCTAGCTGACTCCAGCTCATCTCAGTTGGATCCAGCTCATTCTCAGCTCCGCCCAACCCATGGCAGCTCAACTCAGCTTAGCTTAGCTATTAATCCTCAACTAGCTCAACTAAGTTAGGTGAAGAGTCATCAGCCACTTCAGGTCAGCTCATCTCCCGCTCATGAAGACTCAACTCAACTCAACTTAGTTGAGCATAGCTCCGGGACCTAAGCTAGCTAGCTTAGCTAGCTTGGAAGTTGTTCATCGTAAAATCATGTTTTTGAATAATTATGTCATCATAGTATAGCGCGATATATGTCGAAGCAAATAAAATTTATCGAGAGGTGAGTTCTGGTCGAACTCAGGGAGGCAGAAAGTGCTTTTGAATTCACAAATTGATTTAGAATGCTAATTGGAGAATATATATATATAAACTAAATGCTAATCACAATATATGGAGTGGAAGGCTAATCATAATATAGATATGAAGCAGTTGAGTTGCAGACATAACTAATGCACTACTAAGACATGAATAAAATAGATATCTAATCTATCAGAACAAGGGCACCATGAGTGGTCCATGGTGGCCTTTTGGAGAGGTTGGGGAGAGCAGCAGCGGTGCACCAAGATGGCTTGGTGGGTGCTTTAGAGGGAGAGAGGCAGAGAAGAAGATCTGGAGAGTTAGAGAGGGTCTAGAGGGAGTTGATCTTCAACTGGGGGCCCTGGGGCTTTTTTTATAGCTTCATTGAGGGGTAAAGTGGGCATTTGAGCCCTCCAACTCATGCAACAACCTCAGATTGATCATATCTGTCGATCGGGAGATCAATGGATCAGATCGCGCTTCAAAAGCCTTCTAAATCATTCTCTAAGCACGGATCACCTCTGTAGCTAACACGTGGCGCTTTGGTGACCCTTGATCTGAAATTGTAGGGCTGTGCACTACTCTTGCCTGCACCACCTTTGTGCTCTTCAACCGCAGCGCTTTAATCGAGTGCTTAATCCTCAACCGTCCAATCTCTCGATCGAATAGCTTAACAAGCCGCAGCCACCACCTTCAAATTTCTCAGTGCGTGCATGTGCATTTGATTGCACGTGATCGCATGCATCTTCATCCAACGATTGGCAGTGCTCCGCGTATTCGCATTCTCACCGTTCGATGTGGATCCGAGGGCTCTGATTGCATCGCGTGCTACCACCTTTGATTGGAGTGCGGATTGCATCTCGACCCTGCGTCCTCGCTTTGTGGTTGAGTGTGCTAACCAACACGCTACAAGCGCATTTGGTCGCACTTTCTATTTTGTGCGTGACTGCTCTCAGCCGTTGGATGGAGATCTAAAGGCTAAGGAAGGTCTTCCTTAGATGAGGTGCGAGGGAGCGGTCGACGTGGGCGTGTTGTGGCCGTTGGATGATGATTCAATAGCCCACAGCACACGGGGGAGATGCCTTCAGAGGTTAGGGCCGACATTGGGAGGTTCGATGTCACCACATGGCGCCATCGTGGCCATCCATCTTCTCTTCTTTGTGGATAGTACTGTAGGTCTCCGATCGAAATGATTTTTGCGTCGTTGGACTATGATCGTTGATTCGGATCCATCCGTGCGGTTGGATTTGACATCTGAGGTCTGGATTTCCACCTATTTGCCTCTTGGTCCTTGCCCTTCTACGGACTCCATAGGATGCTATGGGAGTTTGATCGAGATAATCTTGGAAGCATTAGACTCCCGTTGTCATTATGAGAAGATTCATATGGTTGGATTTATCATCCGCAACCCCGAGTTATCTGCAATTAGTATTACCTCTCAATTAGACCATACTATGACATTGTTATTCACAGAGCCAATGAATCAACTATGATGCAGAATAAGATGTTTATGCATGTATTATGCCTAAGTTAAGCTAAAATCTAACTTAATTCAGGTATATTAGGGCCTATGATTACTGCGCAATCATACCCCCATGCCTAAATCTTGCTAGTCCCTAGCAAATGTAAAACTAAATGCATTCTATCAAAGTTTGACTAGAGATCCATTTCTTTTTGTTTTCATCTAGAAATTTAGAAATATAGGTAATCGTGAAAGTGTAATGTTGTAGCCTATGCAACGAATCTAGGCAAAAAGTCAATCCACATCTAAAGCTTGTACTTGATCCTTAATAAAACTCTATTGGGATAGGCAACTTCTTCTCTTGGGGACATAGAATAACCTTTAGTTTTAGCCATGGCTTTTTGGCTTAGGTAGAAGATGTCTGAGTTTAATGGGTTTGTATTTGGTGGCACACTCTCCTCTGGTGCTGCATAGAGACTAGTATTTCAGAATCTAGATTTCCAGATTATTAAATAAATCAACTTAGAGGCTGGAAATTGTACTCTCTTAAGTTCCTTGTACACATTCTTTTCTTCTCTCTTTTCTCTCTCTTTTTTTTTTCCTTTTATTTTCTTTTCTTTTCTTTTTCTTTTTGAGTTCACATCGCACCAGATTTGTAAATATGTTTGATGGTCTCTCATGGCACTACACTTCAATTAAGTTCTGATAACCTTATAACTAAGTCAGAAATCCTCAGCCAGTATTCGAGCAATCAGACATATAGGAAAAGTAGGTCAAGGCTGTATTTGGTGGATCGTGAGGGTAGTGGGTATTGTTGTCTCGATGTGCTTGACATGAAATGAACTAAATGCAACTCAACGCTTTTTTTTTTCAAATTTTTTTTCTTTTCCTTTCTTTTTTTTTTCAAAAGCTTTTTTTTCATATATATCTACCAACACAACGCAATGTAAGATGACATACATACTTTTATTCACAAGGCATTATTCAAAATTAGGGATGTTCAAGAAGATATCAGATGACTTATTTGGTGGAAGTGCCTATTCTCGACACCGGAAAAGGAATGGATAGGACAACGTATTTTTGACCTTGACATTATTACCCTCCTTCAACCGAGGATTCCATAAAGGACAGTCGTGACCATCCACCTTAGTCATAGTTTTATTAGAACCTATTCTCTGTGTATTTACCTTATTTAGTGGCTCTCATAAAGATTCTCACAAAGAATTTGTACACTAGAACCGAGAGCGAAAATTATGCCCAACTCCAAGTATCGTTACCTAATTATCCAGAAATTAAGATTCCTCACACTAGTCTTAGAGCACCAGTAGACTCTCTACTCTTACCTCACACATGTTCGGTGGATCTACAAGAAGATGGTTCACTTGACTCCCTGATTACTATCTAAGGGTTTAGGAGAAGAAGCAATGATTTTTCTCGACAAGCTAAAGATGTCTATCGATTTTCATAGTGGATCCATTACAAATTCTATGTGCAAGTGTGAAAGTGTACTAGATTCTAAGTTTAGGAATCAACTAAAGAATAAATCTCTAATAAAACCTCTTGATAAAAAGATCCATTTCCTAAGGTGTTGGCAGAAAATTTTTCAATTTATATACTACCCCCCCATGCCTAAGTTCTTGCATGTCCTCATACATGAATAAGAGAAAATGAAATAAGATAGGGCGTAAGTGGGTAGAAATCAGCTGGAGCTGCTCCTAATTTGTCGTTCAGCTCATGCCAACACTACAATGGTAATCACAATATGCATAATAATATGCCAAAATGCAATGTGCTATGTATAAAGGATATGTATATATGTATAAGTGCTGAGTCTATTGCCTAAATGTTGTGCCTAAATGCTGAGTTTAAACGCTGAGTTTAATGCTTCCAGCTGGGTGAAACACCCTCAGATGGATCAATGATTGTAGAGGAGTGGGTCAAGATCAAAAGGAAGATGTGCTCGTACACTTCAAGAATCAGTGATCCGCACATGCGGACCAGCTGATGATGTAACCCTATTCCAAAATGTCTCTCAATAGTATTGTGTGGAGCAAGAACAAAGAATGGAGGAAGGTTGGAATGAAGGTTATGATGCCAATCCCACTCATTGATTTCGTTCCAAAAGTCTATGAGCAACTATTGATGGAATGGATTGATATGGAATTTGAAATGCCAGTTAGCATCAGAGTCCGGATCATAAGGGTCTTTATAATGGTGATTAACATCGAAAATCAAGTTTTCCCCATACCCTGGGTTGTATGAAGGTATTTGTGCAATTGGAAGTTTTGTACAGAGATTACTAAGATCCTCGTCAAAAATCATCTCATCCTCATTGATTCTACTCTCAGATTCCTCGGTATCTATCTCAGTCTTTAAGTCGAGCCATCCATTAGATTGACTAGGATTATGAGTAAGTCCCCAATTCATTGCACTCAGTATTTCACCTTCATACATGTCAGGTTGCTCAAAATTTTGTGCTTTCGGAGGCCCTTCTGTTTCCTTTGATAAATCATCAGGAGTACCCCTCGATAATTGGAAATTAGAATCAAGAGTAGAAAATGCAAACTCTGGATTTCCTTCATCACCTTGGTCGGTGGACAGGGAAAGATGCGAATCATAAAATGTCACAGTGAAAACAGATTTGTCAACTCCAGATTCATCAAGTCACATGTGATTGTCGGAATCCTTAAGCAAAACCATTTTCGAATTACCTAGGTGCGCCTGACCAGTGGTGTTCAAGGTAGTAATCCCATGATTTTCATTGAATCCAACCTGACTTTGCTTTAATTCCCCCAGATTATTTGAGACATCAAAATATAAATTATCCTGTGAATCCTCACCTTGGGAATCCTTGAATATATAGGAGTCGTATTCCGGCTCACAACTGACTGATCCCTCAAACTAAAAGGTTTGCATCTCAAGGCTTTCACCAAGATCTAGGTGCATAGGTTGATTTTCTTCCTTGGTTCCATCAGATGTCTCCCACAGTTGTAGATTAATGTTGGAGGTACCATCCCTTTTCTCCTCACTTTCCTGAATGGGGCTCTCAGATGAGCTTATTTGGGTTATTCCAAGCTCGTGTCTCTTGATCACCTTAGATATCTTTTCTTTCATTTCAACATCATCTATTGAGACATCAACATCATCTACTTCGGGTGTGTGACTCGAAGAATCCCTAAAAGCATTCTCAAGTTCCCTAAAATCCTCTAGGCTAGTCTGAACTTGGTACTGCAAAAGGAGTGTGTCTTGAAGTGTGCAAGTTTGTTGATTCATCCTAGCCACATATTCTAGTTCTTTAAGGGCTTCCATCAAAGATTCTTTGGTTGCGATCAAAGTCTGTCTCTGCCCCGGATCAATAATGATCTAGATTTGATGTAGATATCTCATAATTGTGTCCTTGTACTTTGCTATTGTTTGCTGCAGTCTGATAAGTAGTTATGAGTCCATTGGTAGCTCCCTAGTGGTGATCTGTGTGGATGTGGCCTCAGATGCGAGTCTCGAGGAAGATGGAGGGTTATAATTGATTTGGTTTGGAAAATCATAAGGGTGGTGGGTGGGTTCAATGTAGTTGTAGGTTGCGGTCGAATCCTCAATCTTGAGTGGCTCATCTTCCACCTGTGGCACATTTCCACTAAATTCAGGGCTCCTAGAGGTGATGTCTTGGCTTCTTTGTCTTTTATCCTAAATTGCTTTTCTCAAGTCCCTAAATTCCCTTTTTCTGACTTCCTTTGCTTCCTGGACTATTTGGATCAGTTCAGTGATCTGGGAGTTCTTGTGAGGGGTAGGAGTTTGCTTTTGGTGGAACCGATCAAGATAATCAGTCATCATGACGAGATCCCGATCCCACATGGAGAGTGTCTTTGAGGGATGTGATATCTGTGTGGATGTCCGAGAGGGTGAGGTGGCTATATTCTAGTCCTAAGGAGCATGCGTAAAGGAATAATGAGGAGCAGTCTCCCACCCATAGGAAGTTGGGATCATAGTTGGGTTGGGAGAACCCTGATGATGGTAAGATGAGAAAGAGTATGGGTCCATGATCAAGATGGTCAAAAGACACCAGAAGGGTCTTAGTGACCTTACACCAGTTACAAGGACTGGTGGCAAAATAAGGCAAAGGCCTTGCAATCAAATTGGTCCTTTAGAATCAGATGACTAGATTTTTCATTCAGATTTAAATTATTGAAGAAAATTTATCACGAAACTGATTGAAAATGATCCCCGCCTCTTAAGCTAACCCGGCCAGTGATGGGAACACCATCATAAGCCCTAACTAGCCTATTTTGGTCTTAAAAGGATAATAAAAGCTCCTACATATCGATCAGAGGGTCCAAAGGGCACATTGTCCTATTTTGAAAAGAAGAGAAGAATACAAGGTTATTTCTACAAAGTTAATAGCATTCCACAAACATAGAATAACCATGGGATCTTTCAGGGGTTTATTAAAGTTCATATGTCATTAATGTGTAATAAGTGGGTCCATATAGAACAAAATGAGTTTTCATGCGTTTCGAGAATTAATGGACATCTAAAATCCTAAAAATAGACTTTCTTAATTAACTGAGGTTTTGGTCAGAATAAAATTCACCTAAACCTTTTAAAAATCATATAAAAATATTCTTTAAGGTTTGGTACCCTTGATTTGACCATTGGAACCTACTTTTGACCTAAAACAGAGTCTCAGACAGACAGTTACCCTAATTTGGGTTTCTACGTAAATTATCCAGTTAAACTTGGTCAAACCAAAATCTGACTTCACCATCAAATTCCTTGAGTCCAAATTAGGTTTGTACCAAAATTTGGGCCCAATTTGAGATCATTTTGACCTAGTTTGCATTTTGGTCTAAGTCTGACTCTTTTCCTTACAAAAAGTCCCTCAACTTTCAAAATCCTTGCGAAATGGCCCCAACTTTGCCTTCTTCTTTGCAGACGGGTCCCTACCACCATGGCAGGTATGAACCCACACACCCGAGGTTTCAATTAAGGATTCCCCCTTGATTACGTGACTAATCCCTTCCAAAATTGTAAGGGATGATCATGAGGAAATCCCTGATCATCTAAAACTATTTCTAGTTTCCAAATCCTCCTTTGTGGCTTATGGGAATCCTTGGAACTCAAGCTTTCTTTCGATAAAAATCTGAGCTTGTCAATCTTGTTTCCAAGCTTGGAAGCTCACTTGAAGGCCTATAACGGACCTCCATGCACAACCTCACCTCCTTAGCAAGTTTTAGCGAGCCAAATACCCCTCTTTTCCCTCCTCCGACCACCGAAACCTCTGCTCCGGTGACCACCCTTGATCTCCCTCTTCCAACCGTCCAACCATCAAATTGGACGACCTATCTTTTTCCCCTTTGTTAGTCACTTTGAAATAGGTTTTAAAATCGTCACATTGTAGTATAGGTCGAATCAGCGTGAAAAATGGATAATATTTATTACTCAAATTTGAAAGTCCGAGGTCGAATATAGGGAGCAAATAGGAATTCACATACTAACCTCAATAAATATGTAAGTGAGCACAAGAGATAACTCATAATAGATAATAAATATAAAGCATGAGTTTAACATATGGTAAAAACAATCTCAAAAATAAAAACAATGGTGATTTAGAGCACCAATTATTCAATTTAAGCATATATGAAAATAATGCAACAGTGCCATCAACCATCAAACTTAGGTACTTAGATAAGGCCTCAAATCAGATGACTTATCCAACAAGTGTTTCTTTCTCTTTTTCTCTCCTCTTCTCTGCTTCTACTTTTCTCTTTTCATCTTCAACTATTCTCTTCTTCCTCTTCTCTGTTTGTTGTTGTGCCTCCTCTTTTCTTCTTCTCTTCTCTTCTTTCCTTCTCTGCTTTCTCTTCACGCGTGAGCCTTCTTCCTTCTCCTCTTCTTTCTTCTTATGCACAAGGGAAGCAATCCCTCCAGAGACTAAGTGTCACAGAGAGCAAAACCCCCTAACCCACACGCTCTTTCTCCTGACTCTCTCTAGGTTTCGCCCTCCCATGGCCATGCACATTGGGTTATCGAGTAATAGAAGGATTCGCGTACCCGAGTCCAGGGTCACTGGCATGGTGCAGTGACCGAGGAGTGAGAGGCTTAGGTGGGTCAGGTGAGTGGGGGTGTTATGGGACCTCACCTCTTGGTTGAAGGCGATAAGCCCCAATCACAAAAATAATATATGCACTTGTATGAGCTCAGGAGTTTACAATGTGGGACTAAAGTCCCACACCGTCTTCGGCTGCAGCAATAGCTGAAGCTTCTTCACCAATTGGAGCATAAGGCCAGTTAGCATCTTAATTCGTTGGTCCACGCACATTTTGGGAAGAGTTCCACGCCTCTTGAAGCAGGAACCTGGAGCTATCGAGACCTAGAGCGAGCTTCGAGCAAGCTTGAAGCTTCTCGGTAATGGTGGCTGAAGCTAGCACCTGAAATATAACAACATGGGCTTCTCGCTCCGGTTAAAAATCTCAAGAGGGTCGTCGGTGGATGAGGAATGCAGTGGTGGTGGTTTTGTGACGTGGGAGTAGGTGTGGTGGCCGGATAGTTATGGGAATGGTCGTGAGAAGGTGGGTTATTCGGTGGGTGTTTTGGGTGGATGGGAAGGTGAATAGATAGAGGGCTTTTGTAGAGGGTGGTGTGGCAGAGCTTATGGAGGTGATAGCGATACAATTCATGTAGTGAAGCGGCAGTTGGGCGTCGCTGGAGCGGAAGAAGACAGAGGGGGAGACTTGTGGTCGACGGTTGTTTTGAGAGATAGAAATAGGGAAAAAGGAGGGAAGGAGAGGGAACGTTGGAACCTAAAATTAAGGATGAAAGGGGAAGATATTCCCACACTAGTGTGATGGTCGGACGTAGGGAAGACGAACCTTCGAAGGGAGAGACGATGAGGAAGAAGGGGCTATGGCACCTTTGATGTGGCCGTCAAGAGGCGGAGGAAGTCAAGGAGGAAGAAGACTCTCCCAATTTGGTTGTTGGGAGGCCGTGGGACGACGGGGGAGGAGCTCGTTGGAGCTAGGTCGGAGGAGGCCAGAGGTAGGGTTAGGAAGAGGGTTTTGTGGCCAAATCCTAGCTGAAGAGCACGACCGTGCCCTAGGAATCTTTTATAAAGTTCATGAAGGGGTTTTGAGCTTGGAAGTCAAGCTTCTAATCTAGGAAATGTCGTCAAAGTAGGAATTCTTTAGGATACTCTAATCTCTCATGCATTCGCATGAGAGATTGGGAAAGTTTTAGGGCTCATGGACGGATTCAATGGGAAGAGAACTCCTCAAGGAATCTCCCTTCCAATTTTGGAAGGGATTGATTAAGCAGAGAAGGAGTTCTCTTCAATCAAAGGTCGTCGGAGTTGTAGGAATAAGATTCATGGCAGCAGGAACCTTTCTGTGAAGAAGATAAAGAAGTTAGGGGGCTATTTGTAAGAGAATTCAAAAGTTAAGGGTTTGAATGAGATAGAAGAGTCTGACTAGACCAAAATGTAAACTTGGTCAAGATGATCTCAGATTGAGCAAAAATTTTGGTACAAACCTAATTTGGACCCAAGGAATCCAATGGTGAAGTTAGATTTAGTATTTGACCTTATTTGGCTAGGTAATTTATGCAAAAATTTAAATTAGGGCAAGTGTCAGTTTGAGACTATTTTGGGTCAAGACGGGTCCTGATGGTCAAATTGAAGGAACCAAACCCTAGAGAATATTTTTCTATGAATTTTAGAGGATTTAGATGAATTTTATCCTGACTAGAGCCTCAATTAATCAGGCGGGTCTATTTTTAGGGTTTCAGAAGTCATTTAATTCTCAAAACACGTGAAAACCCTTTTCTGTCTGTTCTAACCCACTTGTTGGATATTTAAGACCATTTGACCCTTAATTACCCCCTAGGAAGACCCGTGGTTGTACTGCATTCATGATATGATGATAAAATTGTAGTTTTAACCCTGGTTTCTTATCTTTCTCTCAAAATGATTATGTAATGAATTATAGTCCTCTGGCGGTTATGTAGGAGCATTTATTCCTTGATAATGACTAAATTGAGCTAGTTATGGCTCATGATGGTGCTCCCATTATAACCCCCATGCCTAGCTTTTGCTTGTCCCTTAGCAAAATCTCATAGAATTAACTTAAATTCTAGACCACATGTTCAGATCTCTGATGTGTGCTTTCTTTTGTAGATTAGATCGGAATGCCAATAGTAGGCCAAGAGGTACTCAAGTACCAACCAAGATCCAGACTTGACCAGCTCTAGCCTCAATCTACTAGGAAGGTTTCTAAGACCTATAGGAACTAACCTAAGGTTCGTTGAACTCCGCGGTTAAAGCACCCATGCTTATAACATGTTTTAGCCTAGGTTCAGTTTGCAATGGGTTTTTGTAAGAGAGAGACAGGATTTTTTTATTTTTGGAGAGTTTTCTCTCTCTTTTATTTTTTATTTCTAGCTTCGGATTAGCTTTACAATATGGTTTGTATTGGATTCCTAGCTCCCACCATCAATCCTCGTAGGGTCCTTGGCAATCGATGCTTCGAGATAGCACCGCCTATGGAAACCCCCAGAACCCTAGCTTTCGAGATTTCGAGATAATCTCACCCATGGCATTCTGTAGCTAAATCCAGACCCTAGCAATCGACATTTCGTAATAATGCTGCCCATGGCATCTGAATCAGCACAAGGTGCTTACATGCCCCTGGTGGGATATTTAGATATCCTAGGAGACAAGCACCGAGGAGATGGTATTTTATTGTGCATCTTCGAGGGGAATTTCCCACCTCTCTGCATCGGGAACTCTTCTAAATCAACTTGTGTTGATCAACTGCTCCTAATCTAGGTAGCTTTTTCAAAACAGATTTAATGCATTTTGCATGATTTTGATAATTAAGCGCACTGAACCAGACTGTGTGTGGATTGGGGTGCTCAGGTTATCAAGTCTCACAAACCAGAGGTCAGTTAACGAGGCCGAATAATCCCTAAGCCTTAGACCTAATGCTTAAGCTTTGCATTTTCCCCAACCTCTTGAGGACTATCCAGATCTTAACGGATACTTGAATTTTTAAGCCTAAAATCACAACCCAAGAGGCCTAAGATCAGCGTTCATACTAATCTCTTTTGTCCTTTAGCATTTTTTGTCTTTTTATTTCTTTCTTCTGATTTGGTCTAGAACTAAGTTGATTCCTTAATCTTTTACTATTGACTATCTCTTTTTGTTTCAAATTATGCTCCTTTTTGATATTTATATCCCTCTCCTTTTCCTCCTCAAGAATGGTATGCAAATTGATCTTTCAAAATTTCCTCCCTTCTCCATTTTTTTGTTCTTTTTCAATTTTCTATTTTTTTGGTTTTTTTGGAATATGTATCTTTTGTGAGAACCCTTTCGAACTTTGAATTTTTGTATGTTTGCACTTTACCACCCCCCATGCATAAGTTTTGCAATGTTCTCATTGTAAACGAAGGGTGTGAAATAGTTATGGTTCAGGAATTAGAGCAAGATTATTAGGTGGGCGAACGGGTCGGGAATGACTATTGCGGACGATTTTAAGCTTGGGATCAACTGTTCTAAAACTGAACTCAGAGTGCAATAAACGTGAAGTACAGAAAGATAATCAGAAGGATCTCGGGTTTTTGGATGGCGAGTTGCCTCCTGTTAAGCGCTAAATTCAATGCCTTTAGCCGAGCAGAAAATTGTATGGAGGAGTGGTCAAATCAGATGAGTTTTGCATAACAAGTACCTTGATCAATAGCCTGGTTGGTCCAACAGGGTGCTTGTTCAGATTAGCAGGTAATGAGTCCATTTTAATGGACTATTGTTACGCCTAAGTAATTCAATTCCAACATTGTATGTTTGTTAATAATCACATTAGGTCATTAAATGATTACATGTGTCATTATTTAAGTTTACATTTCTTCTATTGCTTATTATGTAATAATATTTCATGCAGGTCTCGCAACAGTGCACTCGTTACATCTCCTCTACATAATCTACTCCATCAGGCTAATAATCGGGAAGAAGAGGGAGGAGGATCAATTGTGGAAAAGAACAGGGGGTAAAAAGATATTTCTCCCCCATAAATATCTCAACCTACGACCAGCCTCAACAACCCCACCAACAGCGTCGGCCATGTTTAGTAAGGGATTTTGAAAATCCCTTGACTCGCGCGGGGAGAGGAGATAAAAAGAGGTTCTGGCGAGAGAGAAGGGTCGTCTTCTTCTTCTCCCCCCTGGGGAGACAATCGTGAAGTACTGCGTGCACTGTGGGGAGAGCGTGCACTGTGCGCATAGCTTCCACCACCCTCCACCCCCTGCCCACCCACCAGTGCCTGCAACCGCGCGCACTACCACAGTCCCACCGCGCACCCTGCAGCGCAGCATCCTCCCACTGCGCCCTTGAACTGCCTTCACTGCGCCAAGTTTCCACCTCCCACCCGCACCCGTGCGCTCTGCAGGCACTGCACCAGCCCCCACCACCCGCAACATAGCCGCGCCCTCATGTAGCCAGCAGCCACATGCGCCATCGCCTCTAAGTGCGCGCCCTCAGACCGCACAGCATCCTCACAGCACACAAAGACTCGCATTGCAGACCACGCCTCTTGTCTTCTTCGTCTTCCTCGTTCTTCCATTGCTGCAATGAAGAGAGGAACCCACTGCCGCAGCCGCACTCGCGCCCTTGCACGCAACACACCTCGCACCTCACGCACCCTCAAAGCGCGCAGCCGCAGGCCACGCCACAAGCCGCGCGCACAACCGTGCGACAGAACCCAACATCACCGTCTTCACCTTCACCATCCGACCGTCGCCATCCACCTCTGGCCACCGCGCCACCTCCGTTACGACGCCTGGCCTCCGATGCACCTCCACCGAACTCCAGTCGGCCGATGATCGCCGCTCCACGCGCACGCAAAAGAGAGAAGGAGATTCCCCTGTTTTCACCCCTATTAAAATTTATGGGGTATGCCATTGTCAAAATTACTATTCACTTATTTATCTTATTATTATATTGCGATAGAATTGCATGAATGACCCTCAATTCTAATAGAATTGCATGCAGTCACATTACATTCATCTCATGACTAAGCTAACATGTATCTTTGTTTTGGGGAATAAATTCTGATTTAGTTAAATTTGATGACACTTGTCAGTATTAAGATAGCAATTCTGGTATTTCCATGGTGGTGATTTTTCATGTACACCCTCAGAGTCTTGGTTAATTATCTAAATTGAGAATTTATACTGGAAATGAGAACACTAATTAGCATGTACATCCGTTGATATTCCCGATTACTTGATGCATCATTACCCATTTTTGATAGGTTAATTCCTCCCTGTGTAGACGACCTAACTATTCGTGGTTAGATTCTGAAAATTAAAATGTTTTGAAAAGTGATTTTCTACCATGCGATTAAATACAACGACACATCATTTATGTTAAAGTTTTCAACGAAAACAAAGATTGCTCTTTCAAATGGCATCGTTGTCGGGGAGGAAACACACCTATTAATTTTTTTGGTAATTTTATATTATTTTGATGCTATTTTAAAAGCTTTTGTGAATTATTGACATTGGTTCTCTTTGTGTGCGCAAATCGAACAACGAACGCGACGGGAGCGTACAGCGGAGATGATATTTTTGGTGAACCTTGACACCACCTGGAGGCCAGCAATAGGAGCACGTGGGCCTTGATCCCACGCACGTAGGCTTACAGAGAAGCCTGTTTCTGATTTAGTCATTAGAACTTTGTTTAGATTTAGTTTAGATAGACATTAGAATTTAATTTCTGTCTTTTGGACCCTTGTCGGGTATTTTTGGGAACGTGTTCCTAGTGTTTCTTTATTTCTTATCGCTTTTGTATGTGGATGCGTATTTTCGGGAGCATGTTCCCATTTATTTAGATTATAGGATTATTCAAATTGTTTGAACTATATATTGGTTAGTTAGTTAGATTAAGCTTGTTTTGATTATTATTATTATTAAAAAATAAAAAAAATATTCGAACTGCCTGTTAGAAGCTGCATATCTATGTGACGACCATCTAGGACTGAATGAGTAGCATCTAGTTTATTGTTACTATATTTCATACATTCTTGCACGAAGAAAGCTGGAGTAAGGTATGTCTTCTCTTGAGCATCAATTACTTGTCATGCATCTGCATTGAACCTAAATCTAAGACCACTAAAGTACTTGAATCAAATTAATTCAGTGGTCACTTTAAAAATTAGGACTGCTAAGAGGTTGGACCTTACAATCTGTGGCTTAAAATTGTGTGCAAAAGGATCTTGTTTGCGAAATTTCAAAGCTCAAAACACGATCGTATGATTGCACACCTGAGATACTGTGCACCTCACACATAAGGTCACTAGATAAATTTCCACCTCTCCTCTTTTGCACCACAAGGGAAGTTAGTTGGAAATCGACAAGCCTATCCACCAAGTTACTTCGGTTCCTCGTGTGTGGGCTCGATTCGAGACTTCCATCCCTTGCGAGTAGGTTATAGGCACCTACGAAGGTTGGCCTAGGAAGCGTAATTTGTGCAAAACTTGTTTGGCCACCAACTGAACATTTAATTCTAAGACCTACAATCTACTAAAAATAGATCCCACTGAATTTACGTTTGCTTTGACAGTAGAACTCTCTAGGAAGTTTCTGCTTGTGTTCTGAATTCTTCTAAATCCTAAGAGAGTTAAGACTGTTTGGCTTAAAGAAATGGATCACCCTTATTCCTATCAATTAGATTATCAGAGTCAATACTTCCCATATTTTAACTAGGATCCCATGCCCCGAGCATATTCATCTTTTGATGGGTACATTGACAATTCATGGGATCATTCTTATTCTTATCCTAGGAGTACTGGACCGATAACTCCCACTTTTTAGCAGAGCCTAGGAGTGGGATTTTCCCAACCTTGGAATCCCTACTTCTATGCAAACACCCAACCCTCCCACCCTTCATGATTTTCTGTATCGAGGTTGGACCGATTCCCCTAGGTAACCAGAGCCTCAGATTGACTATCCTCCCCAACCTGATAGTAGTAGCCTCTCCTCTTTTATGATAGAAATGCAAAAACAGCAAAAGGAAATGATGGAATCTATGGGAGAGATGTTGAGGAATAGTCAATAATTAAACAAAGAAATAAGACAGCTTAGCTACACTCTTCCCAATAATTCTGATCCCTACCCAGACGACCATGATCATGCAAATAATTTTGAGGAAACCATTGACAATAGGGATCCAGTTTTATGTAGCTATCACTTAGACTCTCCCAATGAGACATGGCTACTAGAGGAGAATGATCCTAGTGATTATCCACCCGAGCTATATTGGAGTCAAAATCAAGGGAAGATGGTATCTCTTGAGGACCTTGGCCCCAATGACAGTATTCTCCTTACCCCTATTAACCTGGGTCAAGGTTGTATTGTTCCTATCACTTCCCCTATTGATTATCTGGTGGAATCCCATTCTACCCTTAGTGAGCCTACTCCTGACCCTCCACTTAGGAAATCAACACCTACCATTTAGCATCCTGAGGATTTAAATGCACCCAATGAAGGTGACCCTAAGGGAATGGAGGATGAATTAGATCAATTTTGGTCTCAGGAATATGAAGAGTCTATTTCAAAGGATGAGGATGCCCCAATAGAGGAACCTGGACTGAAAATCTGGAGTGAATCACAGGGGAATTATTTATTATTTGAGGATTTACCTCCAGAGGATATAAATAATATGGTGAAATCCAGATTCCTCCCTTCTTTTGAGAGTCATCCTCCATCAAAATAGGAGTTGATATTAGAGGAGGACAAACAAAATAGTGAGAAGCCTAAGGGAGACTCTCAGGGATAAAACACGTTAATTGAGGATTTATACCTCGAGAAGAATAACGAATTTAGTGATATAGGCTTGCTCGAAAACATTAAGACTGATCCTCCTTTAGGAATAATTGAGGATACTGATCCAACTCCTTTCTTCACTAATGAATCACATATACACCCCGACAAAAATTTGAGTGAACCAAACGAATCTAGGGATGAGCTCAATGATAATGATTTTGATATTTTAACCCTGCCATCAAAGAGTTATAATTTGGAGTCTACCCTTGATTCACATATACTGAAAGATGAAAATATGACTCCAATCATTAATACTAGGCAGGGTAACGTGAAGTTGTGTACAATTGTTAGGGAGTATACACAATCTGAATCATTGTTGGAATTGGACCTGACACCGACTAAGCCCTCATTGGACTTAATCATTACCTTCCAACACTACAAATAACCCTTACACTCCCTAACTGATCCTTGGCTCAGATCTCTGCTCATGAACATTCTTTCTGGAGAACATATCAGGCCAGTACATCCTCGGGTAGAATGGTGAGTGTGGATTGATGCTTGTACTTTTAGTCTTGTCATTCAAGGGTTTCAAATATTATTGTTTATATCTTTTAAAACCCATCCTGCTTTGGCGGATCCTTGTTATCCTCCACTTATTCCGTTTCGGGAGGCCTCTTTTCATTTTCCTTTTGTTATTCCTAGAGCTCCCCAGGTAGCCAACGAGGTTTTCTGCTTTTATACATTCTAGCGAGAATTTGGGATTACGTTGCATCATCAGCTCTCCAACATCCGTGGCTACCTGTTTTCTAGGCCCGCACTGTTACGCATATTTTTAGGGCCTAACTTTCTCTGTCTGGAACCAGACTTACAGGTTCCTTATAAGTCTGGCTACTGACAGAAAATGTAGCGCTTGTTGGGAGGCAACCCAGTGTTCTGAATAACACCGTCGTCAGGTGATTTCTTTCCTTTCTCCCATTGTTTTAATTTTATAATGAGGACATTGTAGGATTTAGGCATGGGGGGGTGCATTTTGCATTTGAGGAAGTATTCATGCATTTAGGTTGGCATATAAAAAAAAAATTCTGTTTTCTTTAGCTGAATGGGTTAGTTCCTAGCAAAATTTCTTTGTCATTGGAGGTTTTTCTTCTTGAATTATTTCTTAAGTTTAGAATCCAGTACATTTACTTCACGTGCATGTAGATTGGGGTATGGATCTTTGAAGAAAACCAATAAGCATTTTTAGTCTATTGAATCGTTGGATAGTTCATAGGGAGTCAGGCATACTATCTTCTAGTAGATCCACCTCATATTTGTGAGAAGAAAGTAGAGAGATTACTGGTGCACTAAGTCTAGTGCAAGGACTCTTAAGTTTTGGATGATTAGATGATGATACTTCAGAGTTAGGCGTAGTTTTCGCTCTCTGTTCCTGTGTGCATACTTTGTGTGAATTCCTGAGAGTCACCAAATAAGGCAGATACACAGAGATTGAGTCTTAATAAAGCTATGAGTATGGTGGATGGTTATGACCGTCCTTCATAGAGTCCTTGGCTGAAGGAGGGTAATAGTGTGAAAGGTCAGAAATATGCCTGTCCTATCCATTCCTTCCCAGTGCCAAGAATAGGCACTTCCACTAAATAAGCCACACAATATCCTCTTGACCATTATCATCCCTAATAATGCCTCATAAATAAAAGTCTGTATCTTGTTGTGTTGATTGATAAAGAAAGAAAAAGAAAAAGAAAAAAAAAGAAAAAAGAAAGAAGAAAAGAGAGAGAGAAAAGAAAAAGAAAAGAGTCTAGGGTTATAATTTTATCGTTGTAACATTGTTTCTGAGACAACAAAACACCTATCGCAATCCACCAAATATGACCCATACCTACCTTTCAATATTTCTGATTGCTCGAATACTGGTTGAGGACTCTAACTTAGTTGTAGAGTTGTTAGGACTTTAATTAAAGTATGAATGCCATGTGAGGCCACCAAACAGTAAGTACACTTACTAAATCTGGAGAGATTTGGGATCTCAGAAAGAAAAGAAAGAAAAGAGTGAGTGCAAGGAACATCAAGAGAGCACAATTGTTTAGCCTCTCTCCGAGTTGACTTGTCTAATAGTCTAGAGATCTAGAGTCTGTAGTTCTAGATTACATGTAGCACCATATGAGTGTATGCCACCAAATACAAATCCATTCAACTCGATATCTCCTACCTAAGCCAAAAGCCGAGGTTAAATTACAGATTATCTTCTACTTTATCCCCGAGGGAAGTAGTTGCCTATCCCGACAGAAATATTTACCAAGGGTGAAGTACGAACTCCCCATGCGAATTGGCCTTTCACTTGGATCTGTTACCTAGGCTATTATCACATGACATTTGTCTGGATCTCTAAATTTTTAAAATAAGAAAAGAAGAAATCTTCTGATTACTTTTATTATTTTTCATTTTTGCTAGGGACTAGCAAATCTTAGGCATGGGGGTATTTGATGAGTTCATTTTAATGGACTATTGTTACGCCTAAGTAATTCAATTCTAACATTTCATGATTGTTAGTAATCACATTAGGTCATTAAATGATTGCATGTGTCATTATTTAAGTTTACATTTCTTCTATTGCTTATTATGTAATTATATTTCATGCAGGTCCCACAACAGCGCACTCGTTACATCTCCTCTACTTAATCTACTCCATCAAGCTAATAATCGGGAAGAAGAGGGAGGAGGATCAATTGTGGAAAAGAGCAGGAGGTAAAAAGATATTCCCCCCCACAAATATCTCAACCTATGGTCAGCCTCAACAACCCCACCAACAACACCGGCCATGTTTAGTAAGGGATTTTGAAAATCCCTTGACTCGCGTGGGAAGAGGAGATAAAAAGAGTTTCTGGTGAGAGAGAAGGGTCGTCTTCTTCTTCTCCCCCCTGGGGAGACAATCATGAAGTACTGCGTGCACTATGGGGAGAGCGTGCACTGTGTGCACAGCTTCCACCGCCCTCCATCGCCTGCCCACCCACCAGCGCCTTCACCTCCCACCGCGCGCCTGCAATCGCACACACTACCACAGTCCCACCGCGCACCCTGCAGCGCAGCATCCTCCCACCACACCCTTGCACTGCCTTCACCGCACCAAGCTTCCACCGCCCGCCTGCACCCGCGCGCTTTGTAGGCGCTACACCAGCCCTCGCCACACGTAGCATAGCCGCGCCCTCACGCGGCCAGTAGCCACACGCGCCACCGCCTCCAAGCACGTGCCCTCAAACCGCGCAGCGTCCTCACAGCGTGCAAGGACACGCACTGCAGATCGCGCCTCTTGTCTTCTTTGTCTTCCTCGTTCTTCCACTGCTGCAATGAAGAGAGGAACCCACTGCCGTAGCTGCACCTGCGCCCTTGCACGCAGCACACCTCGCACCTCACGCACCCTCAGAGCGTGCAGCCGCAGGCCGCGCCATAGGCCGTGCGCACAACCATGCGACAGAACCCAACACCGCCATCTTCACCTCCACCATCTAGCCACCGCCGTCCACCTCCAGCCGCCGCGCCACCTCCGTTATGATGCCTGGCCTCTGACGCACCTCCACCGAACTCCAGCCGACCGATGATCGCAGCTCCACGTGCACGCACAAGAGAGAAGGAGATTCCCCTGTTCTCACCCCTATTAAAATTTATGGGGTATGCCATTGTCAAAATTACTATTCACTTATTTATCTTATTATTATATTGCAGTATAATTGCATGAATGACCCTCAATTCTAATAGAATTGCATGTAGTCACATTACATTCATCTCATGACTAAGCTAACATGTATCTTTGTTATAGGGAACAAATTCTGATTTAGTTAAATTTGATGATGCTTGTCAGTATTAAGATAGAAATTTTGGTATTTCCATGGTGGTGATTTTGCATGTGCACCCTCAGAGTCTTGGTTAATTATCTAAATTGAGAATTTATGCAGGAAATGAGAACACTAATTAGCATGCGCATCTGTTGATATTCTCGATTAGTTGATGCATCATTACTCATTTTTGATAGGTTAATTCCTCCCTGTGGAGATGACCTAACTATTCGTGGTTAGATTCTGAAAATTAAAATGTTTTGAAAAGCTATTTTCTACCACTCGATTAAATACAACGACACATCATTTTATGTTAAAGTTTTCAACAAAAATGAAGATCGCTCTTTTAGCAGGCTGATGATGCAGCCCGAACCTAATGAAAGAGCGATTCATGGAGTGGCACGATTTGTAGGCGATTCATGGGGACATCGCAGGCTGATGTGAATCAAGAGATGCGGTGCCCACCAGATACTGTGGAGCTCAAAAGGATGTGGAAGTGTATAGCTAGGGTTTGGCTGAGTCGGATCAGCCTGATCAGAGTAGGGATCCTCAAATGAAAAGAATCAGTGGAGGATGTAGGAACCATGCGAAAATGATCAAGGAAGGATGGGGCGTGATTTGTAGTCTGATGGATGTCTGAAACTTGATAAAGATGTGGAGGAGAATCATGTGCAACCAGCTCATTAAGAGGAGAATCAGAGTAGAAATTGAGTCTGGTAGTGGGTCGGGGTTGAGAACGAGTTTGGGAAGGCTCTGCATATGTTGTGGAAGAGGTGGCTTTAAGAATAATTGTGTGTGAGGGCTCTTCTAGGAAGGTTTCAAAGATGGGTTTATTTAGAGAGTCCTTATAGTAGCCATCAAAATCAAAAGTAAATGCTTGAAGAGTGTTTATAGGATCAAGAAAATCTAAGTCAAGAAAAGATTCGAACTCTGGGTTGTAGACACTCTCAGCAATTTCTATTTCTGATTCCTAAGTATCAAAAACAAATGATTCCATCTCAATGGAACCTGATTTTGAATTAATGATCTCGGGATCAGGGACCTCAGAGTCAAAGTTGAAGAATGGATCATGTATGCTGAGGTCATAGATTGGCTCGTAGTCATCAGGAAACAATGGTTCTTTGAAATCATAGTAAGATTTGAAATCATCGGAGAACTTGCGAGAATCAAGTTCTGAATCTGATTCGGGGTCAGAGGTTCCACCACAGAATAAATCAAAAGATGTAGACTTAGCAACCTAACTTGGGTCTAGCCTATTCTCAGATTCTGAGCTCAAAAAGGTGTCCTTATTAGGTCTGGGCTTGGGTTCTTGGTTTGTAGGGAAGACCCAATCAAAACCCAACTCTTCCAACTCCTCAGTTTCTATATCATAGATAGGTGTGACTTCTGAAAAATCAATATATATTTCTGAGGAGGTTGGAGAAGTGCATTCATCAAATAAAGGCCCAGAATCATAATCTATATTCAAAATCTGATTTCCATTACATGGGGTCTTGTAATCCTCCCAAGAAGGCTCAGATCCAGATTCTAGGCTAAGGGCGTGGATTGGATCACTAGAATCTCGATTGGGCTCTATAGGGATGTTAGGATTGTCCTCGAGGGTCACCTTATCAAAATAAGGAGCATAATTTACACCCTCGAGAGGTTTTGAGTCAATCTCATTATCACAGGAGTCTGGGAAATCTAAGCTTGG
The DNA here is from genome assembly GCA_037157565.1 of Thalassia testudinum. Classification (NCBI taxonomy): domain Eukaryota; kingdom Viridiplantae; phylum Streptophyta; class Magnoliopsida; order Alismatales; family Hydrocharitaceae; genus Thalassia; species Thalassia testudinum. The sequence goes on from JAZHRO010000031.1 coordinate 205,540,472, forward strand.
TGAACCAAGGTTTTGTATCTTTAGGGCTGGTTTGAAATCATGTTCTCTTGCAATTGGATTCTCCTAACCCATCTCAAGATTAGGAATGTTAATTTGTTCGTAATTTGAATCAAGTTCCATTTAGGTTGGGGGTCCATAACAAGCTTGATCATCAAACCCGGGAAGTGGGAAATTATGTTGATCACTAGTCTCACTCCAAGATGTTTTGTTACTTTCTAATGGGTATTTTTGATCAATTGTTATATATAACTTATTCAGCAATTATCCCCATTTTTGTAAAAATTCATTGAATTTTTTTGGAAGTGAAGGGTTTGACAAACATTGTAGACAATCATTGTTGTGTAATTTCACCAATTCACTGTGTTCTGCTAATAGGAGATCTCAGGTTGAACCATATTTCATTTGTGTCCATATTATCTCTACACAATTCGTGATGATTTCTGTTGTTTTTGCAAATCTTTCCTGAATGTCCCGTGCATAATATTCTTCATGGTTTCTATAGTCATTCTCAAGTATCTTTTCTTTCAAGCTTATTTGGGACTCACGTTTCCTAAATAGTCATCCTATGTAACCAGGCTGCATTTTTGAATTAGATGGTGGAATCAAGATGTAGACTTAAAACTTAGGTTAGATTAAAGTTGATCAGATTTGAAAGTGATTCCCTAAGATGATCTATATATGTGCTCTAATAGAAGGCATGAGAGACTGGATGTTAGATTTGACCCAATCAAGGCACCCAAAGATTATTTGAATGACTAAGGCAATTTCAAGGTGGATGATGCCTCTGAATCAAAAATTCGCACACCCGAGAAGTACCTGGGTAGCCAAGAAGGGAGAGCCCCGCAAAGACCCATACACGGTAGAGCGTCCCCATGGGTTACAGGGTTTCCCCCACCCGACCTTCCTTGTCATTGAGTGTCCAGGTAGACTGGAATATACGAACTTAAGTCCTTAAGTCTACCACTTTTATGTCATAATTTGTGCCTTTGATGTCACTTGATTTAGAAGTTAAGTTCAACTTGTGACCTAATTTGGAGGTTGGTTGGCCTACAATGTAGAGCAACTTCACCTGACCTGCCCTAAAGATGGCAGAATGAAATCTAGGTTAAGACCTAGAAATCACCCTGATTTGACTCCCAGGTTATTAGGTCCAAGTATTTTAGGTTTCAAGTGAATTTAGAGACTAATTTTTAGGTTTTTTGTTGATTAGATCTTTTCAACCAAGGGTTTGGGTAGCACACACATGCGGGTGGGTTTGTTTCCTTTTATGCAGGAAAGTGTGAACTAGCACTTCAAAACCCTAAAAATTGAAACCCTAATTGGCTCTACTTCCAAGTCCAATTGATCTTTAAAAATGTTCACCTTGGGCTTCAAGCAAGAAATGTGTTAGCCCAGAGTGATTAGAAATTAAGCATAGACCCTAATAGGCATAGAAAATTTGGGGTAGGGAATTCTAAACAGAATCGCTTCACACTTCAATTAGATTTGAAAATTTTTCACAAATCAGGAAACTTGCCTTTTAAATGATAATTACTATGAAAAATAAGGCAGGTGATTCCTAATTGATTGTTTCTTTTTTTTGTCTTCCCAAGATTAGGAGGTTGATTAGAGAAGAATAGAGAAGTTACTTGCCCTGGAGTGGCTGCTTCGCACGGAAGATCTCCTCGTGAAGTACCTTGCAAAATTACAAAAAAAGCAAACAGGGCAAGTCAGTGCTCAAATATAATCAAATAATGTAGAGAATAGCGGTGAATTGAGCATTGCTTCTCGGCAACGGCACCAAAATGTTAGTCGCTTTAAAATAGGTTTTAAAATCGTCGCATTGTAGTATAGGTTGAATCAGCGTGAAAAATAGATAATATTTATTACTTGAATTTGAAAGTCCGAGGACGAACACAGGGAGCAAATAGGAATTCACACACTAACCTTAATAAATATGTAAGTGAGCACAAGAGATAACTAAAAATCGATAATAAATATAAAGCATGAGTTTAACATATGGCAAAAAGAATCTCAAAAATAAAAACAATGGTGATTTAGAGTACAAATTATTCAATTTAAACATATATACAAATAATGCAACAGTGCCATCAACCATCAAACTTAGGTACTTAGATAAAGCCTCAAATCAGATGACTTATCCAACAAGTGTTTCTTTCTCTTTGTCACTCCTCTTCTCTACTTCTACTTTTCTCTTTTCTTCTTCAACTGTTCTCATCTTCCTCTTCTCTGTTTGTTGTTGTGCCTTCTCTTTTTTTCTTCTCTTCTCTTCTTTCCTTCTCTACTTTCTCTTCATGCACAAGCCTTCTTCCTTCTCCTCTTCTTTCTTCTTATGCACAAGGGAAGCAATCCCTCCAGAGACTGTCACAGAGAGAAAAACCCCCCTAACTCGCGTGCTCTCTCTCCTGTCTCTCTCTGGGTTTCGCCCTCCCAGGGCCATGCACATCGGGTTATTGGGTAATCGGAGGATCTGCGTACTCGGGTCCAGGGTGACTGGCGTGGTGTAGTGATCGAGGAGTGAGAGCTTAGGCGGGTCGGGTGAGTGAGGGTTTTATGGGACCTCACCTTGTGGTTGGAGGCAATAAGCCCCAATCACAAAAAATAATATATGCGCTTGTATGAGCTCGCAAGTTTACGATGTGGGACTAAAGTCCCACACCGTCTTCGACTGCAGCAGTGGCTGAAGCTTCTTCGCCAATTGGAGCACAAGGCTGGTTAGCATCATAATTCATTGGTCCACGTGTGATCTGGGAAGAGTTTTGGGCCTCCTGAAGCGGGAACCTGGAGCTATCGAGACCTAGAGCGAGCTTCGAGCAAGCTTGAAGCTTCTCGGTAATAGCAGCTAAAGCTGGCACCTGAAATATAAGAACACGGGCTTCTCACTCTGGTTAAAATGCTCAAGAGGGTCGTCAATGGATGAGGAATGCAGTGGTGGTGGTTTTGTGACGTGGGAATAGGTGTAGTGGCCGGATGGTGATGGGAATGGTCGTGAGAAGGTGGGTTATTCAGTGGGTGTTTTGGGTTGATGGGAAGGCAAATAGATAGAGGGCATTTATAGAGAGTGTCATGGAAGAGCTTATGGAGGTGATAGCGGCGCAATTCGTGAGGTGGAGCGGCGGTTGGGCATCGCCGGAGCTTCGTCGGAGTGGAAGAAGACAGAGGAGGAGACGTGTGGTCGATGGTTGTTTTGGAAGATAGAGATAGGGAAAAAGGAGGGAAGGAGAGGGAATGTTGGAACTTAAAATTAGGGACGAAAGGGGAAGATATTCCCACGCCGGTGTGATGGCCGGATGTGGGGAAGACGAACCTCTGAAGGGAGAGATGACGAGGAAGAAGGGGCTAGGGCACCTCTGATGTAGTCGTCGAGAGGCAGAGGAAGTCAAGGAGGAAGAAGACGCTCGCAATTTGGTCATTTGGAGGCTCCCAAACACCTTCTATCCCTCATCTTCTCCATTGGTGCATGTTTGGGAGGAGGTCCATAAGACCACCCTTGAGGCCTCCATTAGCTATTCACTCTCGTAGAGGCCAAGCCTCGACCTCCCTGTTTGTGCAACAACCCGACCATATCAATATCTCTTCTGATTCATTTGAGCCTAGATCTCCTTCATCCATAATCATGGAACACCCAGTAGAAGAAGAAAACAATCTCCAGAATCAGCTTCAACACCTCAACGATCTATTCCAGGCTTTTATGAATCCACTGCAGCGTCCTATGATGCGAGATCATTACAATCCCGCTGTAGTGGCGATCGAGCCTCGAGTCCAAATCCTAGCTGGAGGTTCTGATACTGAACTCAAGTCCAACAAGATTCATGCTATTCCTTAATTTCATGGGCTTAATTCCGAAGATCCCTTCCAAAATATCAAGCAACTCAAGCATCTAGCCCAAACCTTCGAGTCATAAGCTCAAAATTGGGATATCTTGTTCATGAAGATGTTCTCCTTCTCTCTCATGGACAAGGCTACTCACTAGTACCAAACCCTAACTCGTCTGATCAACACATGGGCTGAACTGCAATCTGAGTTTCTAAAAAAGTTCTTTCCCATTGATCGAACAAATGCTTTGAGGCACTAGATCACGCATTTCACGCAAAATGCAGGAGAACCACTTCATGAGGCATGGAATCGCTTTCTAGATCTCATGTGAAAGTCCCCCATCACGGAGTTCCTAAATGGGAACAAGTCCAATCTTTTTACTCGGGACTCCGTAAGCACATCAGATTGTTCGTCAATGTAACCTGTGGCGGAAACATCATGGGTCAACACGAAGACACTGTGTGGGAGATTCTCGAGAATATATGCGAGAACTCCATCAATAATGAATCCATGGGCATGTTCGATCGGACGACTGCTTGTGCATTGATGAATACACGGGGAGCACATGAGACTTAGGGCTTGTCCTCATTCGTCGATTTGGAATTAATGGCCAGTCACCTGGACAAGGTCTCGATCATCGAAAAAAAAGTGGACTAATTGACTCAACATCTACAGCGAGCCACTTTCGCACAAAACCATTTGCGCAACCACCCTCTTGGAGGGAGGCTGTGCATAACATCTACCTTCGATCTTCTCAGGGGATGGATCCGTATCCACCCCTGTCTAATCTAGGGTTCGGAGGAAACTTCGGATCTTCCTACTCTAGTTGGGGGAACTCTGAACCCTCGTCTAATTTCCTACTTAGACCTGCGAGGACCTCAACGCCATCCAGAATGATCCTTTCTCAAACACTTGTAATCCTGGATGGCGTAATCATCCTAACTTCACATGGTCGGGGAACAATCGAAATCAGAGACCTCAATATTAGCCCCGACCACAAGCTTCTCATCCATATCAACCGCCTCAGCCTCGGCCCAACCTGAATTATCAAACCAGACCAACTCGGGAAGATCAAATGTCCTTTATCCTTCAGACCCTGGCTGACATTCAGAAGAAGAATGCTGCTATGCAAAAACAGCACAAGGATGAAATCATAGTGGTCCGTAATCAGCTCGCACAGATGGCAAATTCTCACCAACCTGGTGCACTCCCTTCACAACCTTTGCCTAATCCAAATAACGTGCCAAACCAGAGATGCATTATGAACCTGACTTAGGGCTAGGCTCACTACATCTATTAGGCCCCTTCCGCTCCATCACCTGATGAGATGGAGGCTTCGACATCGTATTCGAGTTATCAGCAACAACCACCTCTTTTGCCAACCTCGACCCAGAACCAGGCAGGACTAATTTCTATGACTACCCTCAGTGGCAAAACAACTCAGGACCTACCTTACCCGAGCCACTCTCAGCCTGGTAGTTCAAACCCAAACCCTAGGTTGATTATCTAGGATATCCTTGTCCAAGATCAAGAACCTAGACCAATTCTAGAGGAACCTGTAGAGGTTCCATTTCCGGAGGCCTTTACCAAAGGAAAGAGAAACCCAAACCTGTGGCTCTCGAGGAAAACCTGGTCAAGCTCTTTGAGCAGGTCCAAATAAACATCCCATTGATGGATGCGATTTACCACATACCGGCTTATGCGAGATTTCTGAAGAATGTACACCAAGCATAAGCCGCAAACTAAAGGCGGGAATCCAATCGTAGTGTCAGAGCAAGCCAGCTCCATCATCTTGAGCAAACTCCCACCTAAGGCAAAGGACCTTGGTACCCCTCTGATCTTTTGCAGAATTGGTGATTTGGAATTCGACAGAGCACTCTTAGACTTAGAAGCTTCCATCAATTTGATCCCTACGTCCCTACTAGATCATTTCGAGGAAACTGAGCTAAAACCAACTGAGGTTACCTTGCAGTTAGATGACTGATCGATCAAGTCACCTAGAGTAGTTCTCGAGGACGTTCTAGTTCGGATCCGCAACTTCTACTTTCTTGTGGACTTCATCGTTTTGGATATGGAGACTCCTGAGAATCTGTAGAATACACCGATTATACTAGGAAGACTATTTTTAGCGACAGCTAGGGTGAACATTAACTGTGAAGAGGGCCAGATTGAGTTGAAGTTCGGGAATAAGACTCTAAAAATTGATATCTTCAAGGCCCAGAAAGGAATTAATTGCTAGGCAGTAGAACAAGTGTGCGACATTAATGCTGAGGTTGAGGACTCATTTCTCGAGGATGACCTGAATACCCCTGATCCTCAACCCCAAGCAGATCATACCTCGCAGATAGAGGGGCCTAGCACTGAGCTAGACCCACCCACAGCTCCCACCTTTTCTTTTGAGGCCCATCCCGAACCACCTTCTATTGTTGGTAATCCCATCATGGAACTAAAACCTCTTCCTGATCATCTAAAGTATGTCTTTTTGGGTTCCAATCAGACGTTTCCTGTGATTATCAATTCCTAACTCACATCTAATCAGGAGACGAAGCTAATTTCTGTCCTCTAGCAACATCAGAGAGCCATTGGATGGATTCTCGATGAACTAACTGGTATTAGCCCTTCGTATTGCACATACTGCATCTACATTGAAGAGGGCTTACGACCATCCTGTGAAATGCAGAGATGTCTGAATCTGAACCTGTAGGATGTTGTAAATATGGAGATCATTAAGTGGTTAGATGCTGGGATCATCTACCCAATCTCCGACAGTCGTTGGGTGAGTCCGATCCAGGTTGTACCTAAGAAGGCAGGTTTACTGTGATTATGACTGAAATCGGAGAGACCATATCAACCCGTATAACAAACTCATGGAGTCTGCATTGATTACAGAAGATTGAATGCCTCCTCGAAGAAGGATCATTTCCCACTACCGTTCATTGATCAAATACTCGAGAAACTAGCGGGAAATCAATTCTTCTGCTTTTTGGACGGGTACTCTTGTTATAATTAGGTGGCAATCCATCCTGAGGACCAAGAGAAAACCACCTTCACCTGCCCCTATGGGACGTACGTGTTCCACAGGATGTCGTTTGGGCTCTGCAATGCACCCGCCACCTTTCAGCGGTGCATGCTCACCATATTCTCTGATATGGTAGGTGAGTACCTTGAAGTCTTCATGGATGACTTCTTGGTATTTGGTGCGTCTTTCGATGATTTCCTCCTACATTTGGTCCAAATCCTCAGGCATTGCATCGACATGAATCTGGTTCTTTCATGGGAAAAGAGCCATTTCATGGTTCTTGAGGGAATTTTCTTGGAACATCTTATCTCCGAGAATGACATGCAGGTTGATCAGGCTAAAGTTAATTTGATTTCCAAACTACCTATCCCTAGCTCGATCAAGGGCATCAAATCTTTTCTGGGGCACGTCAGTTTTTGCCGTTGATTCATTCCTGATTTCTCAAAAATCGCATGCCCCTTGACTAATCTCCTATAAATAGATGTCCCATTTGAGATAACGAATGAGTGCATTCACGCATTTGAAAGCCTGTGTGACTGAGTTACCCAAGCACCGATCCTGCAATCCCTTGATTAGTCTCTACCCTTTGAGATCATGTGCGATGCATCTGACTACACAGTGGGTGCAGTGCTTGGGCAGAAAATTGACAGGAAACCCGTGGTCATCTACTACTCTAGCAAGACACTTGACAAGGCTCAGTGTAATTACACAGTTACTGAGAAAGAGCTATTGTCTATAGTATTTGGCTTAGAAAAATTTAGATCATATCTTCTGGGTTCCCGTGTCATCATCTACTCAAATCACACTGTAGTGAGGCACTTACTCGCGAAGAAGGACGTGAGACCTTGACTAATCCGTGGGATCTTGCTGTTGCAAGAATTCAACCTCAAGATTCATGATAAGGCAGGGAAACAGAATGTGGTAGCTGATCACTTATCCCGCCTTCCTTCTTCTGTCATTGACTCGTTTGGTCCAATTATGGAGCATTTTTCGGATGAGCATCTATTGGCTATTCACGGTCTCCCCTGGTTTACTGATATGGTAAACTACTTGGTTATGAGGAAAGTCCTACCAGATTGGGCGACTTCCAGGTAGGACACGCTGATTTCTGAGGCCAAGTACTATATTTAGGAGGAACCGCATCTCTTCCACATTGTCAATGATCAAGTAATCTAGAGATGCATTCCTGACAACGAGGTCAACGATGTGATCTCATTCTGCCATGACCAAGCTTGCGGTGGCCATTTCTCTGGGCGAAAAATCGCAGCGAAAATCGTCCAGTGTGGATTCTTCTGGCCTACAATGTTCAAAGATGTACAAATGTATTGTAGGGCATGTGCTCATTGTCAGACCCGTGGCAACATGGGCCCACAAGATATGATGCCCTTGAACTTGATCATTTTGTGCGAAATCTTTGACATATGGGGAATTGATTTCTTGGGACCCTTCCCAGGATCTAATGGCTTCAAATACATCTTACTTGCTATTGATACGTCTCAAAATGGATCGAAGCCATCCCCACCAGATCTAGTGATCACAAAGTTGTTCTCCGATTCATTCAAGAGAACATCTTTTTTAGATTTGGGGTTCCTAAGGCCATCATCAATGATGGTGGGTCTCATTTCAACAATGTGCACTTCTAGTCCCTGATGAAAAAGTATAGGGTGACGCATTGTATCTCAACTCCTTACCACCCCTAGACTAATGGACTGGTTGAACTATCGAATCGAGAGATCAACAAGATCCTTCAGGTCACTATTCAGCCTGACAAAAAAGATCGGTCATTCGCCTTCTAGAAGCTTTGTGGGCCTATAGGACCGCCCAAAAAACCCAATTAGGCATGTCTCCCTTCAGAGTTGTGTACGGAAAGGCATGTCACCTTCCCGTAGAGATGGAGCATAAAGCCTATTGGGCAGTACGGAAGTGCAATCTAGATCTTTTGAAGGCTGGAATACATTGCCAGTTGCAAATGAGCGAGATTAAGGAACTAAGCAACGATGCATACGAGAACTCATGAATTTACAAAGAGTGGGTTAAAGCCTTCCATGATAGGCACATTATGCGATTCATCCTGGTCAAAAAGTCCTACTCTTTGATGCTAAACTCAAACTCTTTCTAGGCAAACTCAGATCTAAATGGATTGAACCATTCTTGGTGAGACGAGTATTTGGAAATGGAGTTGTTGAAATTAGTGAACTTAGCCTTGATTCTGAACCTTTTATCATGAACGGTCAGAGACTCAAACCGTTCATCGAGCTCACTGAACCAAACTTGGCTGTTGTCTCTTTTGATCTCCATTCTCCATGAGCTTATTATGCCAAGTTGATGGCGTTAAACTTAGAGCTTAATGAGAGACAACCCGTCATCTTTTGAAAAAAACCTGAAACCCTTTTGACATATCTCTTTGCTGAAATCATATTGCACTTTAGGGATCGTCCATTAGAACAACTGACTCCACCTTTGGTACTTGTATCAAAGCTTGAAATCGTCCGCAACAGTCACCCTGACCCGTCCACCCACCCTCTGACCTTTTTCTAATGTACGATCTATGCTAAACTCGAACCCACCTAATTTACAATGAGAACATTACAAATCATAGGCATGGGGGGGTATTAAAGTGCAAAACGCCATGAAAATCAAATCACAAAAGGATTTCATAAAAAAAATAAAAATAAAAGGAGGTTGAGGAAAAAGAAGGTCCATTTGAAAGAAAAATGAGAAAAAGGAGGGAGGAAAATTGAAAAGAAAAGAAAGGAACAAAATGATAAAGAAAAAAATGGAGTCCCTTAAAAATAATATGGAACTTACCTAACTTCTAGGTTGGATCGAATGATGAATTAAAACCTGGAAGGCTAAAACTTAAGGGATTAGTGGCAAATACCGACCTTAGGCCTCTTGGATCTATTTTGAGATTGAAACACTCATGTACTTGTTAAGATCAAGATTAGTCCTCAAGAGGTTGAGGAAAATGCAAAGCTTATGTATTAGGTCTAAGGCTTAGGTAGTATTCCTCTGGTTTGCGGAACTCGGTAACTTAAGCACCCTAAATCACACATAGTCTAGTTCAATGTGCTTAAATATGAAATCATGGCAAAATTCATTTATGCTGTTTTGAAAATGGTCCTAAGATCTAGATTAGGAGTGGCTCGAAAACACAAGTTGATTTGGACGAGTTCTTGGTGCAAGGAGGTGGGAAATTTCCCTCGAAGATGCGCAATAACATATCGTCTCCTCAATGCTTGTCTCTTAGGATATCTAAATATCCTACCGGGGGCACGTAAGTATCTTATGTTGGTTCAAATGCCATGAGCAGCATTATCATGAAATGTCGATTGCCAGGGTCTGTATTTAGCCATAGAATGCCATGGGCAGCACTATCTCGAAGTGTTGAAAGCCAGGGTTCTGGGGGTTGCCATGGGCAGTGCTATCTCGAAGCATCGATTGCCAGGGACCCTACGAGGATTAATGATGGGGACAAGGAATCTGATACAAAATGTGTTTAGGGCCAATCCGAGGTTGGATCTAAGGAAAAATATAATGAAAAGAAAAAGAGAGAGAAAACTCTCCACAAATGAAAATTTTCTTCTATCCCTCTCTCTTACAAAAAATGTACTAGAAAACTGAACCTGGACTAACCATGTTACAAGCACGGGTGCTTTAATCGCTGGGTCCAACAAACCTTAGGATAGTTCCTATGGGCCTTAGAAACATTCGTGGCAGATTGAGGTAAGAGCTAGTCAGGTCTAGATCTAGGCTAGTACTTGAGTACCTTTGGGCCTATTATTGGTATTAAGATCTGATTCCTAGAGATGGGGCTTAGTAGGGCATCTTGACGATTACATCCGACCTATATAATCAGTTTGATCCATAAGGTTTTACTAAGGGACTAGCAAAAGCTAGGCAAGGGGGTATGATGGGAACACCATCATAAGCCCTAACTAGCTTGTTTTGGTCTTAAAAAGGTAATAAAAGCTCCTATATATCCATTGGAGGGTCCTAAGGGCACATTGTCCTGTTTTGAAAAGAAGAGAAGAATACAAGGTTATTTCTGCAAAATTAACAGCATTCCACAAACACAGAATAACCATGGAGTCTTTCAGGGGTTTATTAAAGGTCATATGATTATTAATGTGTAATAAGTGGGTCCATACAGAACAAAATGAGTTTTCACACGTTCAAGAATTAATGGACATCTAAAATCCTAAAAATAGACCTGCTTAATTAACTGAGATTTTGGTCAGGATAAAATTCACCTAAACCTTCTAAAAATCATAGAAAAATATTCTCTAAGGTTTGATGTCCTTGATTTGACCAATGGAACCTGATTTGACCTAAAACAGAGTCTTAGACAGATAGTTGCCCTAATTTGGGTTTCTATGCAAATTATCTAGTTAAACTTGGTCAAAACCTAAATCCAACTTTACCATTAGATTCCTTGAGTCCAAATTAGGTTTGTACCAAAATTTGGGCCCAATCTGAGATCATTTTGACTTAGTTTGCATTTTGGTCCAAGTTTGACTCTTTTCCTTACAAAAAGCCCCTCAACTTTCAAAATCCTTGCGAAATGCTCCCCAACTTTGCCTTCTTCTTTTTAGATGGATCCCTGCCACCATGGCAGGTGTGAATCCACACACTCGTGTTTTCAGGCACTTAGACCGTATTCGTGATTTCAGGCATCCACCTGACCTCCGCCGTTGTGCCCTCCTCCGAACTCGACTGTCTTGTTCGTGCCATGTTATTCCTTGATTCCACGCCTAGGTGAAGTGGCTCTACTCCATGTGCACACTCAGGTCATCAATTGAAGAAGCCAGCCGCCCCTTCATCCGCAATTTGGAGCTTCATCGTCCGCAGCTACACGAGGAAGGGTGTGGGACATAGTCCCACATTGGAAACTGTAGAAGTCTCTGCGTGAGATATATTGAATTCATGCATTGGACCCCTCACCCAATCATGAGGGGTTGGGTGCCTCAGCCATGCACTGAACGCATGCACACCTCGCCTGCCATTTAGGCAGGTAGGTCTGGCCCAAGTCCGGATCTGGTTACCCGAGTAGGTCGGGTTTGAGAAGAAAAGAGAGAGGGGAGGGGGGTTTTTGCCCTCAGTTGTGCCCTCTCTACACTTAGTCATTGGGAGGCCCTTCGTGCCTCTGTTGGTGCTGTAGTGTGACTTGCCTCTCTTGAGGTTTGAAGGAAAGAGATGGAGGCTTCGTGCCTTTGCCTCCTTAAGTGTTGTGCTTGTTGAGGCAACATAAGGCATTTGAAGGCCTTGTGCATTCGTTTGATATCTATTGGTGCCTTGGTTCTGTTGGGTTATTTCATCTGGTTGACGTGGCATATTGGTTGATAATTACTATTGAGATATTTGAGCTTAACATTAAAAGGGTTAATTAGTGATTCAAATAATCATTTTAACCCAATCTTTTTGCACATTGCTACTTGGTTTTATCTATATATCATTTTGAGTTGTTATGAATGAAGTTTTGATTATAATTGCTTACATTTCTGATTAAATTGTGATTGGTGAGATTAAATTGCAATTGATTGCTCCCTGCATTCGACCTCAGACTTTAAATTTGAGTATAAATTATATTTGTTTTCGCGCGATTTCGATCTATACTACGATGAAGTATTTTAAAACATCGATTTCCCACATCAATAGCCAGTTTGATTACGAGGGGACTAAGAGGAAGGTTCTTCCTACGGCTCTCGCCTTCGGTTCCTTTGTACCCCTTAGCTGCGGTCGTTTGACACTACCTCTCAGGCTTAGTCACCAGGTTTGGCAGAAGAGGTTGAGACCATCCAGTAGTCAAAGGATAAATGCAGGTTATTTGATCTATTTTCGTGATGTTTAACCTTTTTCTTCAATTTAGTATGTAGCGAGTGGTTCACAAGGTGACTTGACTCACCGACTAACCACTAGCCTCGATTAAGTCTAGGCTAGTCCAATGTAGTCATAGGGCTCATGAACTTCCATGTTTTTTTCAAATAGTAGACCACTTATCAAAAATATACTCTAAGGAAAAGTTGGAATCTAATTAATTTGAAACTTGTCAAAAATATTCCTTTTTTGATAAGCTTTTCAAAGAGTATTTTTTTAGAATTTTTACTATGTCCAATAAATATTTATGAATTTTTAACTAACAAGGGGGCCAGATTTGAGATTTTGACCCCATGTTAGTTTCTCTATTGGAAATAGTATCAAATGTGATCAAAAAATTTGGGAAAAATATGAGAAAGAAATCTAATTTGATTATATTTCAAAACCCATCATTTTTGAGTCAATCAAATTTGTGTGTTGGTCAAAATCAATTTTTGAAGTTTAGAGAAATTTGACTTTCAGTCTATCTAACCCTTGTGTATCCCACAAATTTTTAAAAATTCCACAAAATTGAAATTCTTTTTGGGAAAGGTGGCATTGGAAAGATAGTTTAGAAATCTAGTTCATACACGAATTTCAAGATTTTTGGGTCACTAGAAACACAAAAATTGAATTTTTAAAATCATGTTCAGTTTCTGGTTGAGTTTCTCACAATAGCAATAGCAAAGAGAATTTTTTTTTTATGGCAAAACAAATCCTAACTAGTTAACAAACCCTAATTCTAGATTTTATTTTTCAAATAACTCCAATGCTAATCAATTTTCTAATCTAAAATCCTACTGAATTGAACGTGTGCACCTGATAGTCTTCACCTACGCTTGATGTGTGCGCAAATCCTCGCTTCATTCCTGCACACCAAAGAAGAATACACTAAATCAGTTGCAAAATAAAAAATCATCGTAAAACCCCTAGCAACAACCTCCCTAGCAATGACGCCAATTTATTTGTCGTAAAATTGCATTTTTTAATAATTCTGTCGTAGTATAGGGCGATATACGTCAAAGCCAATAAAATTTATCAAGAGTTGAGTCCCGGTCGAACTCAGGGAGGCAGAAAGTGTTTTTGAATTCACAAACTGATTTAGAATGCCAATTAGTGAATATATATATAAATTGAATTCTAATCACAATATATGGAGTGGAAGGCTAATCATAACATAGATAAGAAGCAGTTGAGTTGCAGACATAAATAATGCAATGCTAAAATAGGAATAAAATAGCTATCTAATCTATCAAAATAAGGGCACCACAGGTGGTCCGTGGTGGCCTTTTGGAGAGGTTGGGGAGAGCAGCAGTGGTGCACCAAGGTGGCTTGGTGGGTGCTTCAAAGGGAGAGAGCTGGAGAAGAAGATATGGAGAGTTGGAGAGGGTTTGGAGGGAGTTGTTCTTCAACTAGGGGCCCTGAGGCTTTTTTTATAGCTTTATTGAGAGGCAAAGTGGGAATTTGAGCCCTCCAACTCGTGCAACAACCTCAGATTGATCAAATTCGTTGATCGGGAGATCAACGGATTAAATCGCTCTTTAAAAGGCCTTCTAAATCATTCTCTATGTGCGGATTGCCTCTGGAGTTGACACATGGCTCTCTGGTGACCCTCGTTCTGAAATCACATGGCTGTGTGTTGCCCTTGCCTGCATCGCCTTTGCACTCTTCAATCACAGCGCTTTAATCGTGATCGTAATCCTCAGCTGTCTGATCTCTCGATTGGACAGCTTAACAATCCGCAGCCACCGCCTTCAAATTTCTCAATGCGCGCACGCACGTGTTCAATAATGCATGATCACGTGCATCTTCAACCAATACTTGGTAGCAGTCCACGCATTTGCATTCTCACTGTGATGCGGATCCAAGGGCTTTGATTGCATCGCGCACTACCACCTTTGATTGGAGTGCGGATTGCGTCTCGACCAAGCATCCTCACTCTGTAGTTGAGTGTGCTAACCAATTCGCTACAAGTGCATTTAGTCACGCTTTCTATTTCGTGCATGGCTTCTCTCAGCCGTTGGATGGAGATCCGACGGTTAAGGATGGTCTTAGATGAGGTGAAAGGGAGCGGTCGACGTGAGCGCGTTGTTGCCGTTGGATGATGATCCAATGGCCCACAGCGTGGGGGGGAGATGCCTTCAGAGGTTGGGGTCGATGTTGGGCGGCCGTGATGGCGCCACGTGGCACCATCGTGGCTGTCCATCTTCTCTTCTTTGTGGGCGGTGCTGTAGGTCTCTAATCGAAATGATTTTTTGCATCATTGCACTGCGATCATTGATCTGGATCCATCCATGAGGTTAGATTTGACATTTGAGCTCTGGATTTCCACCTATTTGCCTCTTGACCCTTGCTCTTCTGCGGACTCCATAGGATGCTACGGGAGTCTGATCAAGACGATCTTGAAAGAATTGGACTCCTATTGTCATTCTGAGCAAATTCATATGGTTGAATTTATCATCCGCAGCCCCAAGTTACCTACAATTAGTATTAACTCTCAACTAGAACATACTATGGCATTATTATTCACACAGCTAATGAATCAACTATGATGCAGAATAAGATGTATATGCATGTATTATGCCTAAGTTAAGCTAGGATCTAACTTAATTTAGGTAGATTAGGGCCTATGATTGCCGCGCAATCAGAAGTCTTCAAGAAGACCAACTCCAGCTTATCTTAGTTCCAGACAAGTTGAGTCTAGCTCAACTTGTCTCATCCTACTTAGCCTAGTAGCTCGCAAAGAACTAGTTAGCTAAGCTAGTAGCTGAGTTCACAAGTAGCTCTACTTCAGTTCCCTACAACTTCAGAGCAACCCCAGCTTGCTTAGAAAATCTCTGGTACAATTGCTGCAATTATTAGCTAGCTCAAGATAACTAAGCTAGCTTAGCTCCTCTACTTAGTTCCTTCACTACCCTACTCCTCATGGCCAACCACCCTCCTCATCACATCCACCATTCAATTACCACCAAACACCATCCTAGCCCTCCATTTTCCCCTCCAAAATCAACACCTACTAGAAGGCACTTTTGGAGGGAAAACCAAGGCACCTCTTCATTTTCCTCTCATTTTTCCCTCCAAAAATATCCATGCACCCCTTCATTTCCCTCCAAAAACACCACAACGACCCCCCTTCCCATCCTATAAATACCCTACCCTACCACCACATAATTCCTATCCTTGGCTACCATTTAATTCCACCTATATACCCTACATAATCGGCTAAGGAAGAAGGAGGATTGAAGGTGATTAAGGAGGCTACCTTGTCTCCTTAGTGTCCATCTTCTTCTTCCTTATGTCCAAGCCAAGGAGCAATTTCAAGTGGAGGACAGCCAGGCAAGGAGAGAAGAGAAGGGTGGTGGACGTCCACCCTTGGGGAGCTAGGAGGACCCTTAGCATCAAGGAAGGAAGGAAGAGATCTTCTTCAAGTCAGGAGCAAATCTAGGCTTGGTGCAAGGATTTATTCCTACTTCAATTCAGGAGATTCTTCTACTCCTGGCTTTTGTTGTAATTAATTTTTGTAGTAGAGAAGCATTCCTCTACTTGGGAATTAATTGTGTGGAATCCCTCGACACAATTGAGCTTCCCAAGTATTTGTAAACAATTATATCTTCTACATCAATTCCAAGTGCCTTTCATATTTTATGTGCTTCAAGTAAAATTTATTTTAATTACTTTTGTGCACTCACCGCTCCTTTCTAATTACCGTAGGCAAACTTGCTTAGGGTGATCTTAGAAAGGTAGATTTCATTTTTATCACCCACTTAGGCATAGTTATTTCACATCGTTGCCCGATTCTTCAAAACTTTGAAAATTGCAAAACCAAAGAGAAAAAAGATTTGAGTGAGCGAGAGAGAGAGAACATCTTGATAACTAACAAATTGGCCTGCTTGGATGGCCCTTGATACTCCCACTATCTAGGTTTATAAATTTAAAATTAGTTGGATTTCATGCGTTACGAGTTAATTTGTATCCTTATCAAATCATGTATTTTCTGCATCACTTTGGTCAATGTCAATGATTTGCATTATCACCACAACATACCTGACATTTGTCGTCGGTTACAAACCAATGGTAAAACCATTTTAACCAACACCACAAGTGATGACGTAAGTAGCGACATTTCGTTTTCCCATTGGTTGTAAAGAAAATCCAACATCGAATTATCGTTCGCCCAGCAGACAGATTGGATCTTTTGTCATCGTTTTATAACCGACGACAATTGTATTTCCCATCATTTATAAAGTAAGCGACGAGGTTTGTATGCCACTTTTTCTTACGTTAACACATCATTTTTTGAGTTTTGCCCTCGTTTAAATGACAACGTCGTCACTTATGTAAGCGACGGTAAAAATACTTTTGTCGTCGCTTTTGTAAAGAAGCAGTAGTATATATCTTTTATGTAAAGACAGAGTTACGTATTTTTGCCGTCGCTTTCGCAAAGAAGCAATGACAAATATCTTTCATTCACAAACACTTTTACCTCTTCAATGCCATCAGTTTGTAGTAAAATCGACGAGAAAGGTAGAGTTTTTTTATTATGAAAATTGTGGAAAATACCTACTAAACCTTCTTGAAGCACCTACTTTTTTATACAAAAAAAGATAATAAAAATGAAAAGAAGTATATATTTCACAAATATAGTCTAATAAAGAAACAATTTGAAAATGAAATATTTACATAAAAAAGGGAAAAATGGAAACATAACACAAGAAAACTGGTGAGAATCAAAATACAACTGCCCTGATGCTACCAGCTCTGCCTACCCCACCCATGTCATCGTCTTCTCATTTGTGGATGCTAGGATTTGATGAAAACGGATGCTCTGACTGTCCCTTCTTTAGAAGAATGGATAAAAGCGTCTGAAGCTTGTCATCCGTCCTACTCGTGTGTGATTGCATGGCATCCATCCGATTCTTCATCTCTACCTCTCTCTTCTCCCCCTCTACCTCTCCCTTCTCCCTCTCCTCCTCTTGTCTCTGTAGTGTGTCAATCTTTTGATGCAGCTGATCGACAACACTAGATGAGACGACACCTTTCCTCTTGTACCAGCTGGACAAGGTGTGTACCCTCCCCACACTACAAACAAAACCATTGTGGTCTGGTAGCATCACTCTCCTAAATGCCTCCTCTAGATCTAGAGGCTAATGGACACTGTTGGAGGTCTCATCATCGAGGGGATGCACTAATTCAACCATTCTCTCCTAAACATATATATAAGTTATTATTATAACATATATATATATATAGAAAGTTATGAGGTTTTTGAATTTAGGAAAGTTATGTGTCTCTACTGGTATAACTCGTGAATCCATGTACAAGCACCCTCAACTGCAGTCTTGCTATGGGTGACCTCGTAGATATCCATCCTACTCATATCCCTTCTCCCATGTAAGATATCCATCCTACTGAAAATATAAAAGGAATACAATTATATGTAGATAACCTATAATATTAAATTGTGAGGTTATAATAAACTTACGTAACGACTCTTGACCATCTCATTGCTTCTTTGACCTAAACAGTGGGTCTATGCAGGAGCTTTAGCCCTATTAGCCTTATTCTTCCTTACTTGCTCCTGTAATAAAGGTATATATATGTAAATTATTAAACAAAATGATCCTTTGTTATGAATTCAAGATATATGAAACTAATATAAACATTTAAAATGGATTAATAACCTCTGCTTTGGGATCCACCCAATGCTTGCATGCTTGATTCCAATGTTCAGGCATGATATCAGGAGAATAACTCTCAACTGCCTCCTCGAGGGAACTGCAGGGAGAGAAAAACTAAATTCGAAATATAAAGTGTTAGAAATAATATATGAAATTATATACATAATAAAGATGTAAATCTGTAAAAAGTTTTACTTTTCTCTTCATCTTTGTCCTCCAATCTCTGTAGAGCTTGGTGACATGTTTAAGGATATATCAAGAGGCATTGGGGTCATCACCCCAATCGTAACTCGCCTACATTTATTTTAGAAAAATATATCAATCTTAAACGAAAATAAATTTAACATAAAATTTTAGAAGCAATATTGAAGATACATGGAATTACCTCCAACTATCGGAGGAGCTGGCTCTTAAGCTCTGTTGGCACCTTCCTCCAATTCAAGTAGCAAATTGGCATAATAGACTTCACCATTGTGCCCACTCCACTAATGAAGCTCGAGTAATTCTCCACCTCTCTCGTGGTTCTAATCTTGATTGATATACCAAGGTCCTTGAGGATACACTAGAGATTTAGATTCTTTGTCTTTCCCCGTCCTCTTCGTACTTTACCTGTGTAGACGTTAATCATAGTCATCGTGGATATATATGAAGTTATAATAAGTTTTAAAACATATAAGTAATTTACTTCTTAAAAGTACAAGAGTTCTTACCAATACTTGTACCCGCTGCTCTCGAGTCCACATGTACTGGGGATGTACTCTCCACCTGTTCATCCTCCGCCTCCTCCCACTCCTCCTCTCCTTCCACATTAGTGGAGGTCTCCTCATCATCCTCCTCTGATGCTCCATAATCTGGATCAGGCTCTACTCGCTCTAGCTCAGTAGGAGCAATCTCCTTCCCCTTTCCCTTCTCCCCTGCATATATGGCATCACGAGATCGTGCTAGGTTCTCGAGTCGTATAAAATGAGACTGAAAGGGAGCCTACTACCAGGGGGTGGCTGAGCCTCGGGAGACGGCTTGGGCTGGGTGGATGGCTGTGTCTAAGGGGGGCCCTTTTTATTGGGTTTTTTCTTAAACCCCTTCATCTGTAAGAAGAAATAAATACAATAATTAGTACAATTGAAAATAATATATAAATCATTAATGAAAAACTTTGGCAAACATTAGAAAAATTTTGACAGAGTTTCCCATTAAATTTGGAGGTTTCTCTATAAGCTTGCATGTTAAAATGAAACCTGCATATAGAAATTTCTATTACAAAGAAACCTGCATATTAAAATAAAACCTACATATAGTCACTTAAGATCTGTTTTCCATAACAATAATGGAATCATGAGAAAGTGATGAAAAAAAAATTCGCAAACTCCTAGCTAGTGTCTTTCCTAGTACGAGCAATTCATGGAGAAAGTAGTTGATTTTTGGGTGATTGGTTCCTTGTCCAATGAATTTCTCCTTTCTTGAGAATCATTTGGATACGAATAGGGACAATGCCTTTCATCTATTTAGGATGTCTCATCTTTTAAGGAAGAAGTGAGATAATTTATTTTCAATTCCTTATGAGAAAAATTAACTCAAACTTGCTAGTTAGAAAGTTAATATTTTATCTTATGGTATTTATCTTATTCTTATTAAGCATGCTTTAATTCTAATTCCTAGGTATACTCTGTCCGTGTTTGATGTTTGTAAAGATATAAGAGGACTTATAGTGTGTGATCTTAATTACTTTTTATTGGCTTTACACTTGGAAGGCATGTGGCAAATAGCCAGTGGTGAATCCCCTTATGTCCAACTCACTAAAGACCTTTATGTTGGCTTAGGATCCCCCTTAGCATGGTTGCTCCTTCCCATTGAAAACAACCCCAAATGGGAAGACATATAGCTTGGGTAATTGGCATTGGTAATGCTGATTTGTGTCATTACCATTGTGTTGATGCCCTCTCAGATAAAATAAAGATGATCTTGAGAATATTCATTTATTGGAACATATATATTGATCATATTTATTTTCTACCACTCAAACTATACTTCCCCCTACTATATATTCTCCTAACAATCCCATTTAAAAATTAAACCCTTGTGACCAATTCTTGGTTGCTAGCACTTACTCTAGCTTGGATGGTCATGTTATTAGAAAAACATGGGACACACAAATTTGGACGTTGGGCCTTCTTGTTTGCATGAGTCCTTTGTTGGGCACGGTGGAATCATGAATCAAACATGCATGGCAATCACACAAAATATGAACACATGATTTAACAACGACCAATTACCACTTGCGACCACCAAAGAAGAGGAAACTCCCACTATAAAGAAAAAAGAGTGCAACTCTCTTGACTCTCACTCCTTTTCTCTCTTCTCTCTCTAATCGATGTTTCAGAGTTTATCGACTTTGCCCCTATTTATAAACACAATATAGGACTTAGAATCCTACGAGAAATCCTACTCCTAACGTCTCAAAGAGTGCATCACCTAACATATTATTTCTTGAAACATCTCATAAATGTCACTTAAAAATTTTCAGTAGAGTTTCCCCTTAAAATTTGAAGCTTTCTATAAACCTGCATAGCACATAAGTGGGTACACCCCACATCCATTCAAATAAATGAAATATAAAGCAAACAAGTGGGTCCATCCCTCATTTATTCAAATAAAGCAGCTAAACATGCAACACAAGTGGATACACCCTACATCTATTCAATGAAATACAAAACAATATATGGGCACACCCTACATCTAGAGAAAACCTATAATTTCATTGAATTAAATTGAAAACATTGAAATTATACTTCTAACTACAACAACCTCTGAGTATGCCCGTCACCTAATAGCCTTTGTTTCGCAGTTTAAAAAGATATGCGTTGTAGTATACCGCGAAAAATGATAATCAAATTTTATTTACTCAAAATTCAAAAACATTTCGAGGTCGAACTCAGGGAGCAAATTGGTATTTTAAAAGCAAAATCCATAATTCTCAAAATGTGATATTCAACAAGGATATAAGTGAAAGTTTATGTATAAGAAAAAAGAAAATAGCAATGACTTTTCTTCCTTCTTCTATTCTCTCTTTCTTTTCCTTTACTTTCTTTCTTCTTTCCCTTCTTTCTCTATCTTTCCTTTCTCAGATGTCTGATTCTGTGAATCAGATGCCTTAACTAGCGATCTACTACAGTGCTTCTTCAGCCTTCTTTGGCTTCTTCTTCTTCTCTTAGGCTCTAGCTGTGTCTTCAGCTTCTCCTTCCTTGCCTCTACAATTCTCTTCTTCTTCGGCTCCTTCCTCTACCTTCTTCTTTCCACGGCTAAGTCCTTCTTGGCTTCTTCTTCTTTCGTGGCTCCTCCTTTCTTCCCTGCGCACACAGAGGCAAAACCTAACCCCTACCCTCCCTGCATCTCTCTCTCTATTTCTCTTTTAGGACACAGCTCTCCCAGAGCCTTTCTCGAGTAAACAGGTCGGGTATGCATGCCCGGGACCAGGCCCACTGGTGTACGGTGGTGGGCGAGGAGTGCGTCGGTAGTCTAGTTAGGCCAGGTCCGCGGAGGTATGGGCCGCGGACGAGACCGGGTGGTGGGCGAGGGATCTCACCCGATGTCAGGAGGCAACGGGCTTAATTCACAAATTCAATTTATTTCACCTCACCCGCTTCAAAGCTTCCGAGGTGGGACTAAATGTCCCACCTTCTTCTTGTGCATGCCTGCAGCAGATGCAAGGGGCTTCCACGTCAATTGCTTGGCTAGGGTTATGCGTGAAGGGCTTCTGCGTGACCTGGGGGTGTAAGCCTAGAACAGCAAGGCCTAGAGCTGTAGCAAGCTTGCTTCAAGCTTCCTCGTCAGTGGCAGAGGGGAAACAAAACCTGAAATGCATGAATACGGCCTCACGGCCCTATCAAACCATAGTAAAACCTTCGTCGTATCACGGCGAAGGTGAGGCGGGGGTTGGCTGGCCACGGGGTGGCCTAGGCATGTGTGCCTAGGTCGCACTGTGGCCGTGAAGGTGGGTTAGGTCGGTGGAGGTGTGCAATGTGTGTGGCGGTTGGTGAAGGTGCAAAGGATGATTAGTGAGTGATGGCGATGCTGTCGAGGTGGTTGGCGAGGTGTGTGGAGTGGTGGAGTGATGGTTGCACCTCGCCAGTGGTCTGCTGGAGGTGAGGGAGACGAAGGTGATTGGCGACTGTCGAGGGGTTGAAAATAAAAATTGATAAGAGGGAAATAAAGAGGGAAGAAAGAGGTACTTATCTAGGGTGTTTAGAGCAAAGGGGGGAGGGGGAGGGTGAGCGGCAGGTGTCTGCTGTTGTCGGAGACGAAGACCCTGTGGTGAAGAAGCGGCGACGAGGAAGAGGGTCGGAAGGGCGCGTACTGGTACGGCACGATGTGGAGGAGCATGGCGGAGAAGGCTCTGGCACTGGTACGGTGGCAGAGCGACGAGAAGAGGGAGGGAGAGTCATCGGAAGCTGCGGGCAGTTGGCCGAAGTGAGTAGGAGACAAATTTGGGGGGCTTTCTCTGACCAAATCAAGCTTGAAGGAAGCAGAAGGATCTGTGCTTCCTTAAATAGGCATGGGCAGAGCGGGATTCGCAAGGAAGCGGCGGGCACATCACGTCGGAGGTATGGCCAGAGGAGACCCATACCTCTCGAGCATTCACACGAGAGGTATGGGGCGTTTCAGGGCATGGGGAGCTGCCCATGCGGTAGGAGGCTTCGCAGGGAGCTCTCCTTTCAAATCTGGGAGCAGCTCCCCATGAAATAGAGGAGAAAACCTCCGCGCAAAGTCGCCGGAGGTATGGTCACTTCTGCAATGGCAAAGGGACCAAAATGAAGAAAGTGACGAGAAAGCTGAGGGGGGATTTGCAAGGGTTTTCAAAAGTTAAGGGCCAGAATGTAATTGGGTGGACCAAATTGCAAAGTAGGTCAAGATGACCTTCCCTTAAGTCCAAATTTTGGTATAAACCTAATTTGGACCTAAGGAATCCAATGGTGAAGTTGGATTTTAGGTTTGACAATGTTTGATTAGATATTTTGCATAAAAACCTAAATTAGGTCAAATATTGGGTATGGATCCCAATCTAGGTCAAAACAGGTTCCAAAGGCCAAATTGAAGGTTATAAACCCTAGGGGATATTTTTCCATGAATTTTAGAGGATTTAGTTTATTTTTATCTTACCTGAAACCTTGTGAATTTAAGTGGGTTTGTTTTAGGGTTAGAGAATGTCATTTAATTCCTAAATTTCACCATAATCCTTTTCTGACTGAACCATCCCACTTTTTCTCTTATTAAATCTAATTAACCTATTTCTAGACCCTTAGAAATCCTGTTGATGCACTGCAATGGTAAAATTACAGTTTTACCCCTTGTTTCATTTCTATTCCCAGATTAATGATCCCTTGAATTAAGTCTTTCTCTTGGTTATGTAGGAGCTTTTGGTCACTCTATTAGGTCAAAATGTGCTAGTTAGGGCTCATGATGAGGTTCTCATCATCATCGATAACCTGTAATTTGAAAAACAAAAGTAATTAAATAAAACATTATAAATGGCAGTGTATAGAAATAAATAAATAAAAAGTGTAGTGAGTAAGAGTAACATATTTTGAATATGTGTGCCTGATTAGGTTTAAGTTTTGGTATTTCTAGTGTATAGAAAATGTCAATCAAAGTTTAGGTTACTTCAATTTGAATATGAATTTGATTTAAACCGAAATGAAGCAAAGAAATTGTTATTAACATTAGATGTCTACACCTACTGCATTTGAATTTATATGACCTTCTTCTGTTAATTCTTGGTATGCTTTAGACTATGCGTCAAAATGATTGCATATAAACGTGGGAGTCATGACTTTTCAAGCCAAATATCTTCTTCTGCACTTCATTCATACAATGAGAAAGCTGCGATGAAAACTCATTTGGCAACTAAATGTTCTTTAAGAAGGAGAATAGTTTACTCTTTTGGTCCTGATTCAAGCTGTAAATAGAGTGGGAAGTAACCATCTTCATGAATATGCAGATCCGGACGTATCCCTAAACTCTTCATGTCTTTTCTTGTTTTCACCATGTCCTTGGGATCATCGGTCAAATTTAATATGTCTAAGATGGTATCCATCACATTCTTTTCGATGTGCATAACATCTAAATCATGACGTATTATCAGATCTTTCCAGTATGGCAGCTCCATAAAGAAAATGCTTTTCTTTCGAAATCAAGAATTTTTCAAGGTCATCTGGTCTTATTTGAATGGTTGACCCAACCATATCTCACCTATTTCTTGTAATCTCTCCATTATAACCTGACCCAGCAGCCTGATAGAATCTGTACTAAGTTTATTCTTTGGATTTTTCTTTGAATACCATCACATCCTGACATTAAATTTACCCCTGAACTGTAACGTTCGCCATCTATGTTCAATGGGTAGAAATCTGCAATGCCCTAACTAACAGAACTTACTTTCCGGCAGTCGCAGGTGGTGAGTATCTTCCATACAAACTAGGCAAGCAAGCTTTCCTTTAGCACTCCAACCTAACAAATTGTCGTACTCTGAGAAGTCGTTTATGGTCCACAAAAGTGCTGCATGCATATTGTAGAATTCTTTCTTTTCTGCATCATACGTCTTCACGTCAGTGTACCACAATTGTTTCAGTTCATTGATCAATGGCTGTAGATAAACATCTATTGCATTTCCTGGTTGTTTTGGACCAGGGATTAATAGGGTCAGCTTCATTAATGATGATCTTTGTTTTGGTTGGAAATTGCAAAATTGATTGGTTTTATGTCGTAGTATAGTCACGAAATCCAATTCAAACAAAAATTATGTAACAAGATGGTGAGCCCCGGTCGATCTCAGGGAGGTAGATAAAAGTGAAATTGATTTGATTTCTCTACTTGCTTAAATTGCAATCCGGTATTTAAAATACAAATATAGGATTTATCGGTTGCATTGTTAACTCGTAAGACATGCACATGAGTAAAAAATAATACAAACATAAAGGTATGCATATTGGTGCGCACTATCTTAACTATGCAATGGTGACCCACAAAATATTCGTTAATCATTAAATCCTCTATATCTTCTGGAATCAACATTTCAGTTGCACAAAAGATATGGAAATATGGAGCAGGCAACTGTTCATTTTATTTCCTCACTAATAAAGTGACAAAGCAATTTTGGCACGTGTTTTGAAATACGTTGTCGAATTTGTAGTATAGTTTCACTAAACCGTTTAATCAAAAATATTTAGTTCTTTAACGAAACTCACATAGATTTTCTCTTTTATAACTTGAGTCCTGGTCGTTTGTCTCTGAGAGGCATGAGAAATGAGTTTTAGATTTGAATCCATTTTTCTAACTTAATCTTTTTGGTCTTTTTCTATTTCACGATTTTTTCGTGTTTTTGATTTTTATTTTGAAAAGCGAAACCTAATATGACACAACCTAAATCTAACTACGTACTCGTAACCCTAAATGACTAAGTGCATCTAAGTAAGGACATGGTGGCCATGCATGGTGTGACTGACCCTAAAGGGGACGTTCTTAAGGAGACTAAGAGGCATGCATCAAAATCATAAGAAGTGAAAATAAGAGCATGCACTTAAAACCATTAGATAAAAGAATATCATGCATCAAATATTAAGTAGCTATAAAATCTAGATACATGAAAAGAGAGCTAAACAACTAAAGAATGGGATCAACCAAGTGAGGCTATGGAGAAGCCTTCTTGGCCATCCACTAAGAAGAAGAATAGGGGTGTATGCACCCAAGTAGAGAGGGGGGTGTTGCACCCTTTCTCTACCAATAGTCATCCTTGAGAAGACCTTGAAGATGGTCTCCTCTATGGTCATCTAAGAGGAAAAGAAGATGGGGCGTGACCCCTCTATGGAAGAAGAAGAAGGCACGCCCACAAGAAGAAGAAAAGAGGAGGAGAATGTTGATGAGGCCTTCTTCTTCTCCTTGCTTAGCTATCCATGATGATGCTTGGAGAAGGAGCACCATGAAGCTTCTTTTAGCCATCCATGGAAGAGGAGAGTGGACGGCCTTTAGAGGGTGGAAGGGAGGGTGTTGGTGGTCGCAAGTTGAAGTGGAGAAGAAGAGAATGGAATGGAATGTGAGACCCTTTTGGTTTGGCATTTATGGGAGGTTCTTCTTTTGGTCGCAAGTTGACTGTCCCCCAAAATAGAAATCACCACCTTTGGTGGCCCTTAGAGTTGACGCCCATAAAATGTGGATATAGATTAGGAGGATAGTTTTGGAAGGTGCTAGTGTGTGTGGTTTAAACTTCATAGAGTAAGGTTGTGGGTTTTGGTAGAATTAGGTGCTAAATAGGTTGTGTCAATCTAGATTAGGTGGGTATGGACCTAATTAGGCTTAGGAAAGTCTAATTGGAGAGGAGTGAACCTAATTGGGTCTAGGTCAAGTCTAATTGGATGTGTGTGTGTGATTAGGTTAAGGTAATCCTAATAGGTATGAGTTAATTAGATCCTGGGTGGGTCTAATTGGGTTCAGGTGTACCCAATCAACTATAGATGCACCCAATTAGTTATGGGTAGTTTATTGGGTTAGGGATAGGATAACTAGGGGAATGGATAGTGGGATAGGCTTAGGAGGTCTCTAATTAGGTTTCATAAGGTGTTTGGTGGGGTTTCTAAGTCAAAAGAGGCAAGCTCAGGATTTTAGCACAAAAAAATAGGAACCAGAGAGGACCTCCAGACATCTAGACAAGTGATCAGACATCTTATACTCCAAAATTGGATGTCTAGAAGTTAGGTTGAACATCTAATTCTGTATCAGTGTGAGATTTGGCTTCTTGAATTGAGTTTCTGCAGAAATCAAACATCCAGCTTAATATCTGGACGTCCAAAAAGGTGCTAGAGAGTGGGTTTTGGGTTTTACAAGGCTATCCTAGGGTTTCTAAGGGTAGGGATAAGGCTATCCTCCTCACTCCTCTTGTCTGAATCAGTTTTCTTCTCTCTTTATTGCCTTATTCCACTCTATCTTGCATCCTGGATCACTTTATTACCTGCAAATAGCAACAAAAACATTAAATGGCAAGATGATCTTATCTTATTCTATATAATGGTGTAATGCATGATATGCATGATATGAATGCAATATTTACAATTTAAGCTAGGTTCCAACATTATTTATATTGATTAGGATCTATGATTGCAGCACAATCATAATGTCATTATAATGATTCTCAAGGAAAGCTTATACATGAAAGCTTGAAAACAACAATTCTAGCTGATAGAAAAGTATGCATGCATGGATCTAAGGAAGATTATGTATGCATTCATCAAGGAAAATGATTACTACTTATACTAACAGAAAATAATGCAAGAATTAATCTATGAAGAACACTAATCTAGCTAATAGAAAATAGGCATTGGAGGTGGTCTCCAATGGCTGTCTGGCCTGAATTGGTAGGAGGGGAAAGAGGGTCGGCCAAGGTGGTTGGCCGGTCTCTTGAAAAGGTGGTGGAGTTGCTTGGATCTTGGACTTGAAGGTGGTGGTACTTGAAGGTGAAGGAACTCACTAATGGTGTTGGAGATGGAAGTGACATCCAAGATGTAAATTTTTAGATGGGGTCCATGGCCATCCAAGGGTGTCTTTAAATAGACCAAGGGGTGGCTCATCTAGAGAAGTGTGGAACTCTCTAGAAGAGCCTCTCAAGTGGCTGGCCAACCCATTTGAAATGGGTCTTCTAGATCCACTTTTCATGGGGATGGTTGTAGACTCCTTGAAAGACTATTTTGAGTCTTTCAAGGTGGCACCACTTGGAGGCCATTCTAGAGAATTCTAGAGTGGGTGGCCAAGTGGTAGTGTGTGTGTGTGTGTGTGTGTGCGTGAGTGTGGGTGGTGACTAGGTGGTTTAGGTCAAGTCCTATAAGTCTAGGTAGGTTTCTAGAAATAGGCTTATAAACCCTAAGTGCAATTAAACTTATTACAAGTTTAATTGAGTGAATGTGTGTGTAATTGGGAGAGAAAGTACCCAATTAGGTCAGGCTTAAATCAATTAGACTCTCACTGAGTCTAATTAGACTTGTGTTGGTTGAGTTTTGAACTCAATTGGACTTTGGTCGGGCATGTTTCGCATGTTAGAAATCGGGGTTACAAGTAACCCATCGTCGTAGTTGCAAACCACGTCGATCAGATAAAATTTATATCAAAACTCCAAGGGAGCCCCGGGTTGAACACAAGGAGGCGATGTTTACTTTATTTGAAAACCGCACTTCGATTTGTTTCTTTTTGGTATTTTGGGGTTTTGTTATTTTTTTTGTATTTTTGAAATAAAATACAAGTAGAATGAATCACAAGATAGAAATGGAACAAATATGATATATATATCAATTCAATGTCGATTACAATGAACTATGAAAGCATAAAAAGAGAGGGAGGTGAGAGGAAATCTCCCAAATCGGCTGTTCGGCGAGATGACGACACCTGGCGAAAGCTCGGACGAAGGAGGTGAGGAGCGGGACGATGAAGGCGAGATGTAGGACGACATCGGGTTGAGGAAAGCTTTGGCGTAGTTCCAGAATGGAGGTGAGAAGATGGAGCTGATCTGCTACCAGAATGGAGGTGGGAGGACGGCTCCAAGGTGACCTATGAAGGGAGATGGGAAGTTGGTGGAGTATTTGGTGGGGCAAAGGTTTGCTACACTAATAGGCACCTTGGGAGCTTGAGAACAAGCCCTAATGGAGAGTTGGTAGGCTTGCTAGAGCTTGGGAGTAGGTGGGAGTAGAGTAGGTAGAGATGTTTTGGAAGGGATGGGGTGTAGGTCCTTTCATAGTGGAGGAGAAGAGGCTAAAAATGGATTAAAAGACCTTTACCAACCTCCAGACCGTCGCTGGAAACGTTGCTGTAGACAGCTCACCTCCACTCACGCCCCTAGCTGGATCTGCTGGCTTGCAATGAAATAGCAACGGCTGTAAGCATCGTTGTAGGTCAACCCAGCTGTCGTTGAAAGCTGGCGCCAACCGCCCTTGTGCCCGCACTGTGCTGCCCCGCTCATTACGCGCGCTGATCGTGCTGCCCTACTGTGTGCACGCTTGCTATGCGCTGGGGTGCGTGCTTGCTATGTGCTGTCGAGCTCGTGCGTGCGCGCTGCCATGCGCCTGCCCAATTGCGAATTGGAGGGGTTGCGGGGATTCGAACTCGCGCCCCCCTTTTGCAAACCAGTGCTCCAACCATTGTGCCAAACCTTCCCTTGTGTCGTGTGGAGCGGCTTGGTGCAACTGCTTCCCAGCCGTTGGATCAAGATCCAACGGCTAGGATTGAAGGGTGCGGATGAAGGAGTTGAGCGATGCTGTTGGCCGGTGTTGGGTGGCCTGGATGGCACCACGTGGCACCATCTGGGCAACCCATCTTCTTCTTCTTCTAGAGGGTGCCACAGTGCTCAGATCGGGATGATTCCCGCAATGCTGAACTGCGATCGTCGCTCCAGATCCGTCCGTGCAGTCGGATTTTCCATCTGAAACCTGTATGGATGTCACATTGCCCCCTGGCCATATAAAATGAAGTAATTAATATACAAAACATACAACTATCCTAAATGCCATGCAATGGATTTTATGCAATATTTATAACATGATATGCAATGCTAAGCTTAGGAACTATAAAAAATAAGCAATTTATCATGAATTTATGTGTGTTCATCATACCCCACGCTTACTTTTTGCTAGTCACAAGCAAAATTAACCCAAATGCTATGTATAAAAGTAGAATCTGGGTTCGAGTAATTAGGCAAAATTCATTGATTCTTTAGAAAATCTCAACTCCAAGACCTAATTGCAAAAACTCAATAGTGCTCGGGTACCTGCCAGAATGCAGACCATCCAAGCCCTCGCCTTATTTGAGAAGAGAAGATAAAAGAAAAAATTTCTTATTTTTCTTCTTTTCTAATTTTTTTTGTAAGCTTAGAGTTTGAGAGTTTCGGGATAACTTTTTATGGCTACCCGATCCGCCCAAGACTCGAAAAGGACTCTAAGTGCTAAGCATCTTGTGAAAAATAGTGAAAGACTCACTAGACGGCCATTAAAACGGACTTCGGATTTCTACGACCCTAGGTGACCTTGCCTAAAGGTTTATCTTTACGATCGGTAGCTTTCTCCCTACTTTCTTTTATATGGGGTCAACACAAGGGCAAACCCAAGGTATATCTCCCCAGTTTATTCTACTTCCTCGCTTCTTCCCTAGGTGTTTTGGGAATTATTGTACTTTTTTTTTTTGTGAGCTAGGTTCTGAACAACCGGTCGAAGAGCTGTTACCACCGATAACTTGCCAGCCATACTCATGCGGTGAAGTGTGATTTTTATTTATTTATTTATTAGTTTTCTCCTTTCTTTTTTTTCTCTTTTTTTTTATTTTTTTAAAGTAGGTGGCTTTCCTGATCTAAGATTTACCTAAAGGCAGTACAATGAAAATGGTCTTGTGGCTGGGCTCTGGACAACCGACCAATGAGCTGTTACCACCGACAACTTGCTAGCCATGCCACCCAAGTCGATCCATTAGCTACCCAATTTTCGTAAAAATCGTCGGAAAGTGAGTCAGTGCAAAAAAATGTGTGCAGATGCTTAGGCTTAAAGTCCTCCCAAATCAGAGGTTGGGTTGATAAGTCGCATACTTATCATCCCAAATTATTTACCAAATTAAAATGAATTTTAATTGGCGAGGACTCGAGACTAAGTCCACATTCGAGTGGACACCCGGGCTAATTAAGCCCGAAGACCTGAAGAGTCTAAATATTCAGGTCAAAGAATCAATTCCTAAAGTTTACAACTCCTAATGCCGAAGTTCTCGTCTCCTAATTCTAATTTTTTTTTCAAATTTTCATTTATTTATTATTTAACAAGAATCAAATAATAGGAAATCACTATTACAGCTGATAAAATGGTTATAAACTATGTCCACCCCCCCATGCTTAGCTATTGCAATGTCCTCATTGTGAAAAAATGAAAGCATGCAGGAGAGTAGAAATGGAAGAATAGCACCTGGTTTCCATGAGACTCTGGTAAGCTTGGAACAGTTTTTACATGTGCTGAGTTTAGTGCCTTCAGCTCGGCGATGATCAGCCTGTGGTGGTTACGGCAAGGTAAGAGAAACCTTGTCCGAGACGGGTTCAAGGAGCACATGGTCAACAAAGGGTTTGAGACGTTGTCCATTGACCTTGAAAATATTACCCATCTTTGGGTCAGAGATTTCGACGACCCCATTAAGGAAAATCCGCTCAATAACAAATGGGCCACCCACTTAGACCTGAGTTTACCAGGGAAAAGCTTCAATCGAGAATCGAAAAGCCAGACCTTCTGGTTTGGCTCAAAGCTCTTACGTGAAGTCATCTGGTCATGGAGAGCTTTGGTCCTTGCCTTATAGATTTTGGCATTTTCATAAGCATCATTTGGAAGCTCCTCCAACTCAGATAGTTGGAGTTTCCTGGTTTTCCTGGCCAACTCAAGGTCCAGATTACATTTCTTGATGGCCCAAAATGCTCGGTGTTCAAGTTCTATGGGTAAGTGATACGCCTTTCCAAACACCAAATGGAACAGAGACATACCGATAGGAATTTCGTACGCCGTACGGTAAGCCCAAAGAGCATCATCTAGCTTTTGGGTCCAGTCCTTCCTATCAGGCCTAACAATTTTCTGCAAAATGTTCTTGATCTCTCAATTGGAGACCTCGGCCTGTCCGTTCGTTTGAGGGTGATAAGGTGTGGAAATACGATGGCTCACCCTGTATTTCCCCAGTAAATTCCAAAACTGGGCATGAGTGAAATGTGTGCCACCATCACTGATAATTACCCTAGGAACCCCGAACCGACTGAAGATATTTCTCTTCACAAAATCGATGACCAGCTTGTGGTCATTGGTTCGGGTGGGAATTGCCTCAATCCACTTGGACACGTAATCAACAATGACTAGAATATACTGGTGTCCAAATGAAGGAGGGAAGGGTCCCATAAAGTCGATGCCCCAAATGTTGAAAATTTTGACAGAAAGAATTGGGTTCAGGGGCATCATATCTCTCTTAGCCATGTTCTCGAGTGTCTGGCATCGGGTGCATGACTTAGAGAATTCTTGGACATCCTTAAATAATGACGGTCAATAAAATCTGGATTGCAAAATTTTTGCAACCGTCTTTTTCCCGGAAAAGTGTCCACCACACGCAGATGTGTGACAGAACTCAAGTATGCTATGGAACTCGACTTCCGGGATGCATCGACGAATAATCTGGTCTATGCCAATGCGGTACAGCTCGAGATCATCCCAAAAATAATATTTGGCCTTAGATACAAGTCTATCCCGTTGTTGTTTGGTCCAATCCTGGGGGATTTGACTAATGGCAAAATAATTGACAACATCCGTAAACTAGGTGGTTCGGATACCCAAGACTGTGAGGATAGTTTCATCCGGAAAAGTATCAGAGATTGGAACATCCGGATGAGGTGAATCAATTAGGATTCTCGAGAGGTAATCCGCCACTGCATTTTGTGCCTCGACTTTACCCTAATTTCAAGATCAAACTCTTGAAGCAGCAGAATCCAGCAAATAAGTCAGGGTTTGGCATCCTTTTTGGCCAAGAGATGTTTCAAGGCCAAGTGGTCGGTATATATGATGACACGAGAACCTAACAGATAAGCCCTGAATTTTTCTAAAGTGAAAACTATGGCTAGCAATTCTTTTTTAGTAGCGGTGTAGTTCCTCTGGGCCTCATCCAGAGTTTTGCTAGCATAGTAAATCACAGAGGGCTTTTTCTCAATCTTTTGACCCAAGACAGCCCCGATGGCATAATCAGATGCGTTAGCCATAATCTCCAATGGGGTTGTCCAGATCGGTGGTTGCAATACCGGGGCACAGGTGACTGCCATTTTCAATAAATCAAATGCCTTACGACATGATTCATCAAACTCGAACGGCGCATCTTTGGCCAAAAGGTTACTCAAGGGTCGAGCAACCTTCGAAAAATCCTTAATGAATCTTCTATAAAACCCCACATGCCCAAGGAAAGGGCGAATCTGTTTTATGATGTGGGTGGAGGAAGTTTAGAGATAGCATCTACCTTAGCTCTATCAACTTCAATTCCCCGATTAGAGACCACGTGACCTGATGAATCCATTGTAATGGATTTGTATTACGCCTAAGTAACTTTAATCTTACCTTTTAGGTGTGTTAATAACTACATTAAGTTGTAGAATATTTGTATGCATCATGATTTAAGTTTATAACATTCTATAACTTAATATGTAATGATTTTGTTGTTTTTATGTGCAGGAATGATATTTAGAAAGAACAAGGGTTGGGGAGTAAACTTCCTCAACAAACAACTGGCGGCATCTTTTCCCTTTCCTCCGGCCAGCCGTAACTCTCCCCTCAACGCCCGCCGGCCAAAAATAGCAAAGGGATTTGGAAAATCCCTTAACTCATGCACGTGGGGAGAGAGGAGTTAAAGAGGAGGCGGAGAAAGGAGAGGGGCATCTGCATCTTCCCCCCTGCGGGGAATTGCTCCACCGCATGCGCTGTGCCTATGCCTGCTCCTTCTCCACCTTGCGCGCCCGCAGGCGCACGCCCATCTCCATCCGCCTCTACAATCTAAGCACACCACCCACCCGCACCTGCACCAAGCAACACGCTACCACTGCAGGAGTTTGCCTTCACCCGCAGGCCTGTTCAGGTGCAACACCAAGCACCTGCACCCTCGTTCAAGAACCCGCAGGCGATGCATCTGCCCCTGCCAAGCCATGCCCACAGGCACATCCTCCCTTCCAGCGCCTCCTTGCAGCGCACCCCCCACCTCTGCAGACCCGCTTCGCCTCACCAATCGCTCCATCCAGCGCTCCCTCCAGCCCTGCCTGAAGGCACTGCGAGCCTTCATCTGCCAGGCCGCGCCCTACTGCAGTGCGCCCCCCCTCTTGCCTGCACGCCCGCAGGCATCCAGCGCTCCCATCAGCCACTCCACCCAGCACCCCATCCCGCATAGCGCCCCCCTCCGCAGGCGCTGCATCGCCTCACCTTGCCCGCTCTCGCGGGCGCGCCCTTCTCCAGCGCCAACAGCCGGTCTGCCTCACGCCCAACGCCTGCAGGCGCTCACACACTGCACCTTCTCCATCGCCTGTAGACCTGCACAGCCACGCCGCCCACAGCGCCCCCTCCTACAGGTGCACACCGCGCCCTCCAACCAGGCCGTAGGAGCCGCACAGGCACAGCGCTGCCCCACAGGTGCGCCTCCTCCGATGTTCTTCTCCTTCGCCGGTTAGCCACCTCCGGCCATCTCCATCGATGCCGTGGCCTCCATCGAATAGGCCTCATCTTCGCTAACCTCCCTAGTGCGTTAACAGCCCTGCCGACGATCCTCCCTGCATGCAAGCAAGAGAGAGCAAATGCACTGTTTTGAGGGAGATTAAAAATTACATTTACTGCCATTGCCACCAGAAATTAATTTTCATTTATGATTATTTTATTACGATAAAATTGCGAATGCACCCTCATGCTTTCTGATAATTGCATGTTATTGATATTCACATGTTTTAAGATTGGTTTTGGGATCAACATGTGCACTAATTTTCTCTAGTATATGTCAAGTGAAAATTACATAAAATCATCATATATTTATTGAAGATTTTAATGAGGGAAAATTGCACATATACCCTTATATTTTTGAGTAATTGTGAATCTTCTTTCCATCGCATTTTATGTTAAATTTGACTAGGGATTTCGCACTTGACTGAAAGAATACGAAATAATCGAGAGTTTATTGCATAATTGCCTCCCTGTGGACATGACCCGCTCTTCTGTGAGTGGTTATTTTTATTGTTGATTAGTCAATTTTTCCACCACTTAAATACTACAACGCGTAGCAGAAATTCGACTCGTCAAATCGGCACCATTGCCGGGGAGGCAACAGACGCAATAGATTCATGTTATTATTTTTTTGAATAATTTGAGTTGCACAATCATCTGATCATTTTTATTATTGTGCAAGGAATCTGATACGGCAACAGGCGTAGCAAAGCGACGACATTGACCCTGAACGACGCACACGGCGGAGATGATCTTTTTGGTGGACCTTGACGCCACCTGGAGGACAGCAACAGAAACATGTGGGCCTTGATCCCACACACATAGGCTTACGGAGAAGCCTATTTCTGATTTAGTAAGTAGATCTTAGTTAGATTTAGTTAGATAGACATTAGAATTTAATTTCTGTCTTTTGGACCTTGTCGGGTATTTTTGGGAACGTGTTCCCAGTGCCACTTTATTTCTTATCACTCTTGTATGCGGGAGCGTATTTTTGGGAGCGTGTTCCCATTTATTTAGATTATAGGATTATTTCAACTGTTTGAATTGAATTTCAGTTAGTTAGTTAGATTAGGTCTGTTTTCTATTATTACTAAAAAAAAAAATTCGAACTGCCTGCTAGAAGTTGCATATCTATAGGACGACCATCTAGGACTGAATGAGCAGCATCTAGTTTATTTTTATTGCATTGCATTCATACATTGCACGAAGGAAGCTGGAGTAAGGTACGTCTTCTCTTGAGCATCAATTACCTGTCATGCATATGCATTGAACCTAAATCTAAGACCACTAAAGTGCTTGAATCAAATTAATTCAGTGGTCACTTTAAAAATTGGGATTGCTAAGAGGTTTGACCTTAAAATCTGTGACTGAAAATTGTGTACAAAAAGATCCTGTTTGCAAAATTTCAAAAATCAAAACACGATCGTATGTTTGCACACTTGAGACACTGTGCACCTCACACATAAGGTCACTAGATAAATTTCTACCTCTCCTCTTTTGCACCACAAGGGAAGTTAGTCAGAAATCAACAAGCCTATCCACCAAGTTACTTCGGTTCCTCATGTGTGGGCCCGATTCGAGACTTCCATCCGTTGCGAGTAGGTTATAAGCACCAGCAAGGTTGGCCTAGGAAGCGTAATTTTTGCAAAACTTGTTTGGCCACCAATTGAACATTTAATTCTAAGACCTACAATCTACTAAAAACAAGATCCCACTGAATTTGCATTTGCTTTGACAGTAGAACTCTCTAGGAAGTTTCTACTTGTATTCTGCTAAATCCTAAGAGAGTTAAAACTGTTTTGCTTAAAGAAATGTATTACCCTTACTCCTATCAGTTAGATTATCAGAGTCAATACTTCCCATCTTTTAATCAGGATCCCATGCCCCGAGCGTATCCATCCTTTGATGAGTACATTGACAATTCATGGGATCATTCTTATTCTTATCCTAGGAGTACTGGCTTGATAACTCCCACGTTTGAGTAGATCCTAGGAGTAGGATTTCCAAACCCTGAAATCCCTACTTCCATGCAAACACCCAACCCTCCCACCCTTCATGATTTTCCATAGCGACGTTGGACAGATACCCCTAAGCAACCAGAGCCTGAAATTGACTATCCTCCCCAACCTGATAATAGTAGCCTTTCCTCTTTTATGATAGAAATGCAAAATTAGCAAAAGGAAATGATGGAATCAATGGGAGTGATGTTGAGGAATAGTCAACAGTTTAATGAAGAAATAAGACAACTTAGCTACATGCTTCCCAATAATCCTGATCCCTACCCATACGATCATGATCACGAAAATAATTCTGAGGAACCAAATGACAATAGGGATCCAATTTTATATAGCTATCACTTAGACTCTCCCAATGAGACAGCCACTAGAGGACAACGATTATAATGATTATCCACCTGAACTATATTGGAGTCAAAAGTAAGAGAAGATGGTACCTCTTGAGGACCTTGACCCCAATGACAGTATTCTCCTTACCCCTACCAACCTCGGTCAAGGTTATATTGTTCCTATCACTTCTCCTATTGATTATTTGGTGGAATCCCATTCTACCCTTAGTGAGCCTACCCATAACCCTCCACTTAGGGAATCAACACCTACCATTCAATATCCTGAGGATTTAAATGCACCCAATGAAGGTGACCCTAAGGGAATAGAGGATGATCAATTTTGGTCTCAGGGATATGAAGAGTCTATTTTAGAGGATGGGGATGCCCCAGTAGAGGAACCTAGACTGAAAATCTGGAGTGAATCACAGGGGAATTATTTATCATTTAAGGATTTAGCTCCAAAGGATATAAACAATATGGTGAAATCCAGATTCCTCCTTTATTTTAAGAGTCGTCCTCCATCAAAATAGGAGTTGATATTAGAGGAGGACAAACAAAATAATGAGAAGTCTATGGGAGACTTTCAGGGACAAAACACGTCAATTGAGGATTTATACCTCGAGAACAATAACGAATTCAAGGATATTGGCTTGCTCCAAAATATTAAGACTGATCCTCCATTAGAAATAATTGAAGATACTGATCCAACTCCTAATGAATCACATATACACCCGACAAATATTTGAGAGAACAATCTGGGGATGAGCTGAATGATAATGATTCTTACATTTTGACCCTGCCATCAAAGAGTTGTAATTTGGAGTCCACCCTAGATTCAAATATGACTCCGATCATTAATGCTAGGCAGGGTAATATGCAGTTATCTACAACTGTTAGGGAGTATACACAATCTGAATCATTGTTGGAATTAGACCTAACACCGACTAAGCCCTCGTTGGACTTAACCATTACCTTCCAACACTACAAACAACCCTTATACTCCCTAACCGATCCTTGGCTCAGATCTCTGCTCATGTACATTGTTTCTAGAGAACATATCAGGCCAGTACATCCTCGGGTAGAATGGAGAGTGTGGATTGATGCTTGTACTTTTACTCTCGCCATTCAAGGGTTTGAACTAATTATGTGTATATCATTTAAAACCCATCCTGCTCTGGAGGATCCTTGTTATCCTCCACTTATTCCATTTTGGGAGGTCCCTTTTCATATTCCATTTATTATTCCTAGACCTCCCAAGGTAGCCAGTGCGGTTATTCGATTTCATATCTTATGGCGAGCATTTGGTATTACGTTGCACCATCAGCTCGCTAACATCCGTGGCTACCTATTTTCTAGGCCTGCACTGTTATGCATATTTTTAGGGCCTAACTTTGTCTGTTTGGAACCAGACTTGTAGGTTCCTTCTAAGTCCGGCTGCTGACAGAAAATGCAGCGCTTATTGGGAGGCAACCCAGCGGTCAGAATAACACCGTGTCAGGTGATGCTTTTCCTTTCCCCTCCTATTTTAATTTTACAATGGGGACATTGTAGGATTTAGGCATGGGGGGTGCATTTGTATTTTAGGAAGTATTCATGCATTTAGGTTAGCATATATAAAAAAAAAATCTCTTTTCTTGAGCTGATTGGGTTAGCCCTAGCAAAATACCTTTGTCATTGGAGGTTTTTCTTCCGGAATTATTTCTTAAGTTTAGAATCCAGTACATTTAGACTTTGTAATGGATCCTTGAGGAAAACCAATGAGCATTTGTAGTCTACTGAACCCTTGGACAGTTCATAGGGAGTCAGGCATACTATCTTCTAATAAATCCACCTCATATTTATGAGAAGAAAGTAGAGAGATTACTAGTGTGCTAAGTCTAGTGCAAGGACACTTAAGTTTTAGATAATTAGATGATGATACTTCAGAGTTAGGCGTAGTTTTCACTCTCTGTTCCTGTGTGCGTACTTTGTGTGAATTCCTGAAAGTCACCAAATAAGGCAGATACACAGAGATTGAGTCTTAATAAAGTTATAACTATGGTGGATGGTTACGACCGTCCTTCATAGAGTCCTCGGCTGAAGGAGGGTATTAGTGTCAAAGGTTAGAAATACGCTTGTCCTATCCATTCCTTCCAGGTGCCGAGAATAGTCACTTCCACCAAATAAGTCACACAATATCCTCTTGACCATCATCATCCCTAATAATGCCTCATAAATAAAAGTCTGTGTCGTATTATATTCATAAAAAAAAGAGAAAAAGAGAAAAAGAAAAAGAAGAAATAGTTATATATATATATAAAAGAAGAAAAGTCAAAGTTTATAATGTAACATTGTTTCTGAGGCAACAGAACACCTATCACATTTCAATAAATATAACTCATACCTACCTTTTAGTATTTCTGATTGTCCGAATTTTGGTTGAGGACTCTAACTTAGTTGTAGGTTTATTAGGACTTTAATTGAAGTGTGGATGCCATGTGAGGCCACCAAATAGTGAGTACAATTTCTAAATCTGGCGAGATTTGTGATCTCAGAAAGAAAAAGAAGAGGTAGTGCCCAGGAACATCAAGAGAGCACAGTTGTGTAGCCTCTCTCAGAGTTGACTTATCTAATAGTCTAGAGATCTAGAGTCTGCAGTACTAGACTATATGTAGCACTAGATGAGTGTGTGCCACCAAATACAAATCCATGCTACTTGATATCTCCAACCTAAGCCAAACGCTGGGGTCAAATTACAGATTATCTTTTGCTTTATCCTCGAGGGAAGTAGTTACCTATCCTGACATAAATATTTGCCAAGGGTGATGTACGAACTCCTAGTGCGAATTGGCTTTTTCACTTGGATCTGTTACTTAGGCTATTATCACGTCACATTTGTCTGGATCTCTAAAGTTTTAAAATAAGAAAAGAAGAAATCTTCTGATTACTTCTATTATTATTATTATTATTTTTATTATTTTTGCTAGGGACTAGCAAATCTTAGGCATGGGGGTATTTGATGAATCCATTTTAATGGATTTATATTACGCCTAAGTAACTTTAATCTTACCTTTTAGGTGTGTTAATAACTACATTAAGTTGTAGAATATTTGTATGCATCATGATTTAAGTTTATAACATTCTATAACTTAATATGTAATGATTTTGTTGTTTTTATGTGCAGGAATGATATCTAGAAAGAACAAGGGTTGGGGAGTAAATTTCCCCAATAAACAACCGGCGGCATCTTTTCCCTTTCCTTCGGCCAGCCGTAACTCTCCCCTCAACGCCTGCCAGCCAAAAATAGCAAAGGGATTTGGAAAATCCCTTAACTCACGCACATGGGGAGAGAGGAGTTAAAGAGGAGGCAGAGAAAGGAGAGGGGCATCTGCATCTTCCCCCCTGTGGGGAATTGCTCCACCGCATGCACTGTGCCTATGCCCGCTCCTTCTCCACCTTGCACGCCCGCAGGCGTGCGCCCATCTCCAGCCGCCTCTCCAATCCAAGCACACCGCCCACCCGCGCCTGCACTAAGCAGCACGCTACCACTGCAGGAGTTTGCCTTCACTCGTAGGCCTGTTCAAGCACAACACCAAGCGCCTGCACCGGCAGGCACTGCGTCTGCCCCTGCCAGGCCGCGCCCGCAGGCACATTCTCCCTTCTTGTGCCTCCTTGCAGCGCACCCCCCACCTTTGCAGACCCACCTCGCCTCACCAGCCGCTCCATCCAGCGCTCCCTCCAGCCGCGCCTGAAGGCGCTGTGCGCCTTCACCTGCCAGGTCGCGCCCTACTGCAGTGAGCCCCCCCTCTCTCCCACACACCCGCAGGCATCCAGCGCTCCCACCAGCCGCTCCATCCAGCGCCCCATCCCGCATAGCGCCCCCCCTCCGCAAGCGCTGCATCGCCTCACCTTGCCCACTCCCGCAGGCGCGCCCTTCTCCAGCGCCAGCAGTCGCTCTGCCTCATGCCCAACGCCTGTAGGCGCTCACGCACCACACCTTCTCCATCGCCTGCAGA
Source organism: Thalassia testudinum (assembly GCA_037157565.1). NCBI lineage: Eukaryota > Viridiplantae > Streptophyta > Magnoliopsida > Alismatales > Hydrocharitaceae > Thalassia > Thalassia testudinum. The sequence continues at coordinate 205,581,451 of JAZHRO010000031.1, forward strand.
CCTGCACAGCCACGCCGCCCACAGTGCCCCCTCCTGCAGGTGCACACCGCGCCCTCCAACCAGGCCGCAGGCGCTGCACATGCACAACGCTGCCCCACAGGTGTGCCTCCTCCGACGTTCTTCTCCTCCACCGTCCGGCCACCTCCGGCCATCTCCGTCGACGCCACGGCCTCCATCGAATAGGCCTTGTCTTCGCCAACCTCCCTAGTGCGTTAACAGCCCTGCCGACGATCCTCCCCACATGCAACCAAGAGAGAGAGAAAATGCTCTATTTTGAGGGAGATTAAAAATTACATTTACTGCCATTTCCACCAGAAAATAATTTTCATTTATGATTATTTTATTCCAGCAAAATTGCGAATGCACCCTCATGCTTTCTGATAATTGCATGTTATTGATATTCACCTATTTTAAGATTGGCTTTGGGATCAACATGTGCACCAATTTTCTCTAGTATAGGTCAAGTGAAAATTACATAAAATCATCATATATTTATTGAAGATTTCAGTGAGGGAAAATTGCACATATACCCTTATATTTTTGAGTAATTGTGAATCTTCTTTCCATCGCATTTTACGTCAGATTTGACTAGGGATTTCGCACTTGATCGAAATAATACGAAATAATCGATCGAAAGTTTATTGCATAATTGCCTCCCTGTGGACACAACCTGCTCTTCTGTGAGTGGTTATTTTTATTGTTGATTAGTCAATTTTTCCACCACTTAAATACTACAATGCGTAGCGGAAATTCGACTTGTCATGACCCAGGACGATGCCCTCCTGAGTCATAAAGTGGCTCTTTTCCCAACTAAGGACCAGCCGTGTTTTGATGCATCTCTAAAGGTTCGATTCCAGGTTAGCCAGGAAAGACTCAAAAGAATCTCTAAAAATGGAGAAATCATCCATGAACACCTCAAGACAATCTCCCACCATGTCAGAAAAGATGTCCAGCATGCACCTTTGAAAGGTCGCAGGCTCGTTGCAAAGCCCGAACGGCATTCTACGGACTGCAAAGGTTCCGGAGGGACATGTGAAAGTTGTCTTTTCCTAGTCATCGGAATGGATAGTGACTTGGTTATATCCCAAATAACCATCCAAGAAGCAAAAATATTTTTGCCCAGCTAACCTTTCGAGGATTTGATCGATGAATGGCAACGGAAAGTGATCCTTTTTAGTGGCAGTGTTCAGCTTCCTATAGTCAATATAGACTCTCCAAGCAGAAGCTGAATGAGTGGTGAAGATTTCCCCTTTCTCATTAGTCGTAACGGTTATCCCCGCCCACTTGGGTACAATCTGAACGGGGCTAACCCATGGACTATCTGAGATTGGGTAAATAATCCTAACATTGAGCCACTTAATCAACTCCTTCTTGACCACTTCTCGCATATTCGAGTTTAGTCTCCTTTGCATTTCGCGAGAAGGGCAGGATCCATCTTCCATGAAAATACGATGATTATAATAAGATGGCTCGATCCCCCTAAGGTCATGGATGGTCCAACCAATTGCCTCCTTGTTCTTAAGGACCTTAATCAACCTCAATTCTTGCTCCTTAATCAAATCAGCACTAATAATCACAGGGAGCGTGTTTTTAGGTCCTTAGAACTCATATTTCAAATTTTTGGGCAATGGTTTTAATTCCAGCTGGGGTGGGTTTAGAATAGAAGGAAGGGAGGATGCTGATGAAGATTCATCAGGACAATCCAGTGGAAGAGGCTGGGAATGAACAAAATCAACAGCCTCTTCAGGATATGGCAGGTCTACCACAGAGGAGGGTTGTGGGTTGGGTTCACTAAAGCTAATGGAGTCCTCGAGTGCATTGATTGTCATACACGTCTCAAGATCCTAATCCATGAGTTCCTCAACGAATCCACAATCCTCAAATCCTCTTATCGCCTTAAAAATATCCAGAGTTAATTTCTTATCCCCAAAGGTGATCTCCATACTGCCACTTTCACAGTTTATGTTGGCCTTGGTGGTAGCTAGGAACGGACGCCCCAGAATGATGGGCGTGTTCCTCAAATCATTAGGTACATCCATGTCGAGGACGAGGAAATCTACAGGAAAATAGAAATCCTTGACCTTGACAATGACATCCTTAATAACGCCTCTCGGTGTGGTGACCGATCAGTTCGCTAATTGTAGCGTTATTGAGGTTGGCCTGAGTTCACCTAACCCAAACTTCTCATAAATAGAAGTTGGGATTAGGTTGATGGATGCACCTAGGTCCAATAGTGCCCTATCAAAAGTGTATTCCCAAATAATGCATGAGATCAAGGGGGCACCTGGATCTTTCTTCTTTTGAGGAAGGTGATGCAGGATTACAGAACTTGCCTGCTCAGAGAGAATCACCTTCCTCGGAGTGGGTTCTCTCGGCTTACGCTTTTGGGTACACAGTTCTTTCAAGAATTTAACGTAAGCTGGGATGTGCTTAATAGCATCGAGGAGTGGAATATTGATCTCTACGCTCTTGAATAAATTCAAAAGCTCCTCATTGCTATCTAGGGTTTCCTTCTTCTTGGTTTTCAATAGGGCCTCAGGGAACGGGAAATGGGTGGAATTTTCAATTTTCGATCCCTGGGCCTTATTGTCTTCTTCAGCCTCCTCCTTCTCTTTCTCAATCTCCCCAGGATTTTGACTTCTAGAAGGTAATTCTGGGTTCTGGGTCTGCTTCCCACTTCTCAAGGTGACAGAGTTTGCGGAGGCATAAGGGTTTGGGTCTTGAGGTGGATTAGTGAAGATTGGAGGGCCTTGGTTGGTCATGTAACCAGAAGAAGAAGAAGAGGGACCCTGCTCAACCACCTGAGCATGCACGTGTGGGTCCCTTTGATTTCCATACCCTTGGCTCTATTGCCCTAATTTTGCACATTACGCGGGTTTGGCACGGGTTGAGATGGTAGGGATCTAGGTTGTCGGGTGTTTGCAATTAACCCAAATTGCAAGTTATCCAAGGATGTCTTCATTTGTTGCATAAGCTGAAGCATGGACCCTTACATTTCCACCATCTGCCGGTTCAAATTAGCCTGCCCTGCGGATTGTTGGGCATTCCAAGATGGCTGATTAACCGGTCTCGGGGGCAACTGGGTGTATACTTGACCCTAACCCACAGGTTTTTGAGATGCATAGTTGCTGGGTCGAGATTGGGTCGTTGCCCCTGATTTTTCCAAGAGAAGTTAGGGTGGTTCCTCCATCCCGAGTTAAAAGTGTTGGAATACGGGTTGGACCTAACATTCTCTTGCATTGCATAAGCATCCTCATAAAATGAGGATGAAGAGAAGGAAGGATCAGAGAAACTGGGATCAAAGGCCCCAGTTTGGAACCCATATGGTTCCGAGAAATCCTGGCTCACAGGTTGAGCTGAATCGAGTTGGTTCACGAATTCCCGCTCCGTGGGAGCTCGTGAGAAATGGAATCTCGAATTCTGGGATTGAGTGGGTAAAGAAGTGTTTCCTGAATTCCCAGACATCCATTCTTCCATTTTCTTAGTAACCAAGTCCATTTTATCTAGTTTATTACAAATTAATTCCATGTCAAATGAATAAGAATCCTAGATCTCATTAGCACTTGACTTAGGTTGTTGGGACTAGTTGAATGCATCCATGGAGGCATGATTAATTGAGTTCTCTCTCATTTCCTCAAACAGGTCATATGCGCTATCTGCATCCCTGTTAAGGAAATTGCCTCCACAGGAAGCGTCCACGTGATTACAGAGTTGCTCAACCAACCCGTGATAGAAAAGCTGCACGAGTTGCAATTTCAGCACCTCGTGGTATGGACACTTCCTCAAAAGTTCCTGGAATCGCTCCCAGGCACCATGAAACGGTTCCCTCGGCCGCTGGGCGAAAGTGGTAATCGCCTGTCGTAAGGCATTGGTCCTTCTGATAGGGAAGAATTTCTTCAAGAAAGCCGACTTAAGAGCAGCCCAAGTTTCAATCGGCCCTCCTATAGTCCGGTACCAATGTGCAGCCTTATCCCTGAGAGAGTAGGGGAAAAGCCTCATGATCATTTGCTCTTTGTTCACATTCATTGCTCTGGTGGTCTGAACCAAGGTGGTCAGATCCTCCAGGTGCTGAAATGGGTCCCCCAAGCCAAGCCCATGAAAATTCTTAATCAAACTTAAGACTTGGGGCTTGATTTCTATGTCTCCAGCGAGAATCATGACGTCGGGACGTTCCCCATAGTTTGAAGGATCATAAAAATCCTTCAAGGGCCGAGCGCTCTAACCATGCATGCATTGGAACCATTGTTGCATCTGCTGCAATTCTTCCAACTACCTCTGAATCAGCTCCTGCTGGTTCAGAGGTGGGGGAGGTAGTTGTTGATCAGCCATGGGATCTGCTTGGCTATAGCTCAACCTTTGCCTCCTAGAATGGTCTAAAGGTCCTTCTAATCTAGGGTTCAATGACCTCCTCCCAAGCATACACTGGAAGGAAGTTGGAAGGACGGGGAAAAGAGGGAACCCTACAGCACAAGAATACAAGCCTGTCCTTAGATGGGGTAGCCTAAGGTCTACTAACTCTCAGAATCCGTCCTAAGATTATGGACTATTTACTCTACTTATGTCCAGGCAATCCAACCAGTTAGAAGGGGGGACTAGGGAGAAGGTTCTTCCTTTGGCTTGTACCTCTGGTTCCTAGTGTACCCCCCAGCCGCAGTCGTCTGACGCTACTTCCTTAGCTAGACATCAGATTAACTAGTATAAACAGGTTAATCGTGAATAATCTCAATCTGGATCCCGACGAGTGAATGAATCCTTAGGGCCAACGTCTAATTGATTTTAGTTAAGCTTGGGAAATTTGTGCTCTGGAATGTGATGGGCCCTTAATGGGTTGTGCCCTTAATGATTTGTTTAAGAACGTGTGAATGTGCACAACTAAGAGGTTTTCAAGCAAGATTATTAATGATGAGGTGACTTTTAGGATTCGAATCTTGCTTAATAGCTTTTAGGATTCAAATATTAGGTGTTTTCAACCAAGTTTTGTGAGGCAAACCAAGTTTGTTGTTGAAAGCACATGTTCAAGTATTTTCCTTTAGAAATCAAGAAAAATATGGAGTGTCTGGCTTGACCTAATTATTGAATCCTGTGGGGCAGCTAGAAAATGAACCTCTTTTAGATTAGGTGGTGCAACCCAAACAATTCACTCAATTGGCTCAAATGCACCACCGATTAAGGCACACAAAAAGGTGGTTAACCTAATATGATTTCTACTCTTTTATGTGTTGAATTCGTGTACCGGGTCCACAGGTCGGAAGCCCGGTTGAGTAGATGAAAATCAAGTCCGATTATGTGCCTCAAATGTGGGTGTATAGAGTGTGTAAATTGATTCATCCCATAGAAAATATCTTTTTGTTTTTTTTATATAAGATGTGGGTGAGATGGGTGAAGGTGGCAAACAAGACAAACAAAGTCTATCCTAGGGTTTATGCAAACACCTAAGTAGATTAGGTCTTGGTTATGATTGTGGCGAAATGAACTAGTGGGGGGGAATGTGGGGGACACTTACAGAGTACTCTACCCGCACTTTACTCTGATCTACCGCACTTGGATCTCCATGCTAGGATACCTGCAAGACAGTAGATCAAAGACAAGTAGGGTTAGTGCTATGTAAATGCAAAGAAACACAATAAACAATAAAGTAACCCATCGTCATAGTTGCAAAACATGTCGATCAGATAAAATTTATATCGAAACTCTAAGGGAGTTCCTAGTCGAACACAGGGAGGCGACGTTTACTTTATTTGAAAACCACGCTTCGATTCGTTTCTTTTTGGTACTTTGGGGTTTTGTTAATTTTTTTGTATTTTTGAAATAAAAGACAAGTAGAATGAATAACAAGATAGAAATAGAACAAATATGATATATATATCAATTCAATGTCAATTACAATGAACTATGAAAGCATAAAAAGAGAGGGAGGTGAGAGGAAATCTCCCGAATCTGTTGTTCGGTGAGACAACGATGCCTGGAAGCTCGAACGAAGGAGGTGAGGAGCAGGATGACGGAGGCAAGATGCAGGAGGACGTCGGGTTGAGGAAACCTTCGACGTAGCTCCAAAATGGAGGTGAGAAGACGGAGTTGCTCTGCTACCAGAATGGAGGTGGGAGGACGGCTCCAAGGTGACCTATGAAGGGAGATGGGAAGTTGGAGGAGTATTTGGTGGGGCAGAGGTTCGCTACACTAATAGGCACCTTGGAAGCTTGAGAACAAGCTCTAATGGAGCGTTGGTAGGCTTGCTAGAGCTTAGGAGTAGGTGCGAGTAGAGTAGGTAGAGATGGCTTGGAAGGGAGGGGGTAGGTCCTTTTATAGTGGAGGAGAAGAGGCTAAAAATGGATAAAGGACCTTTAGTGACCTCCAGACCATCGCTGGAAACATTGCTCTAGGCAGCTCACCTCCACTCACGCCCTTAACTGTCTCTGCTGGCTTGCAATGAAATAGTGACAGCTGTAAGCGTCGTTGTAGGTCAGCCCAACTGTCTTTGAGAGTTGCCACCAACCGCCCTTGCGCTCACGCTACGTTGCCCCTCTCATCACTGCGCTAACTGCATTTGCCCTGCTATGTGTGCGCTTGCTATGCGCTGGCAGGCGTGCTTGCTATGCGCTATCGTGCGCGTGCACGCACGCTGCCATGCGCCTGCCCAATTGCGAATTGGAGGGCTACTGGGATTCAAACCCATGCCCCCCCTTTGTAAACCAGTGCTCCAACCATTGCGCCAAACCTTCCCTTGTGTCGTGTGGAGCGGCTTGGTGCAACCGCTTCCCAGCCATTGGATCTTGATCCAACGGCTAGGATTGAAGGGCATAGATGAAGGAGTTGAGCAGTGCTGCTGGCTGGTGTTGGGTGGCCATCTTCTTCTTCTTGTAGAGGGTGCCACAATGCTCAGATCGAGATGATTCCCGCGATGCTGAATTGCGATCATCGCTCCAGATGCATCCGTGTGGTCGGATATTCCATTCGAAACCCGTATGGATGTCACATTGCCCCCCTGGCCATATAAAATGAAGGCATTAATATAAAAAATATACAACTATCCTAAATGCCATGCAATGGATGTTATGCAATATTTATAACATGATATACAATGCTAAGGTTAGGAACTATCAAAAATAAGCAATTTATCATGAATTTATGTGTGTTATCAGACTCTATGAGTCCAATTGACTAGGTGGAATGTAATTGACTAGATCCAAGTCACTTGGGCTTAGTGAGAACCCAATTAGGTTCTTAGGAGGGTCTTAGGGTTGTGTACTAGGCTTAGGGCACCTTAATTTAGGTTCCTTAGGGTGTAGGATTGGGTTTAGGGCTTAAGAAATCAAGATCTAGGCTTGATTTCAAAAATAGTAACTGGAGAGGGGTTCTAGATGTCTAATTTAGTGATCAAACGACTTATACTTCAAAATCAGAAGTCTAAGTCTCTAGTCTAGACGTTCAATGTTGAATCAAGGTGAAATTGAGGTTCTGTCTTCGAATTCTGCAGAAATTGGACGTCTGACACCTTGTCGGACGTCCAATATTCTAGCAGAATTGGTTCTAGGTCTACGGGTGGTGTCTAAGGGTTCTGGACATCTATCAACATACTTAGATGTCCAAATATGGGTTGGAAGATGAGTTTTAAGGTATTCTAGGCTAAGGTGACCTAATCTAAGGGTGGCTATGATTTGGGAAGGTATCTGAGGCTGTCCTAAGGCTAAGAAAGGTCCTATGTTCTTCATAATTTAACTCATACATTAAAATTCTACTAGTAAGGTAGTACACCTTTTCCCTACATTATGTCTTCATCTTTATTCTAGGGCTTCTGCTCCAGCTCTACTGCAGCTCTAGCTTCCTCCTTTCTTCAGATCCAGCTTTAGGCCATCTCCTAAACTTCTTATTACCTACAAACCAAATAGTGTACTAATCAGTACATTATATCATTATTTCATGACTATTTGAGTAAAGCAAGAGAAATGAAATGTATGCTACTAATGCATAAATTATACTACAATTATGCTAAGTTCTAACTTCATTCAGGTCATTTAAGTCCTATGATTGCTGTGCAATCATGCCCCTATGCCTAAATCTTGTTAGTCCCTAGCAAATTTAAAACTGAGTTATCTACAAATGGGTCCCTAGTGGATTGATTGTTTTTATCAAGTGTACAACTAAAGATTCTTTATTTTTTGTTTTCATCCTAAAATCTAGAAATGTAGACAATTGTGAAAGTGCAACTATGTAGCCTATGCAACGGATTCGAGTGAAAAGCCGATTCACCTGTAAAGCCGGTACTTGGCCCCTAGTAAAATTCTAGTAGGATAGGTAAACTTCTTCCCTTGGGGTATAACACAATATTCTGTAATTTCTACCTCAGCTTTTAGCTTAGGTAGAGAATGTCTGAGTCAGATGGGTTTGTATGTGGTGGCTCACTCATTTCATGCTACATATAAACTAGTACTATGGAATCTAGATTTCCAAACTATCAAGTAAGTCAACTCAGAGAGAAGCAGGAAAACTATGCTCTCTTTGGTTCCTTTGTATTTACTCGCTTTTTCTTCTCTTCTTTTTTCTTTTTCTTTTCTCGAGCTCCCAATCTCACCAGATTTACGTATAATCCATATTTGGTGGTCTCACATGACATTAACACTTTAATAGAGTTCTGATAACCCTAACACTAAGTCAGAATTCCTCAGCCAGTATTCGGGCGGTCAGAAATATAGAAAAGTAGGTTAAGGCCATATTTGGTGCATTGCAACTATGGTGGGTAATGTTGCCTCAATGCAATTGAAATAAACACTAAGCACACTTATAAACTCATTTTTTTCTGCTTTTCTTTTCTTTTTCTAATGTTTTTTCATTCATTTTTTTTCATTTTTTTCTCTTTTATATATATATATATATTTCTCTCTCTTTTTTTTCAACACAATGCAATACAACACATGTAGCACATGACTTTTATTCTAGAGGCATTATTGGGGATTCGTGGTGTTCAAGAGGATATTGGGTGGCTTATTTGGTAGGAGTGTCTACTCTTGGCACCGGGAAAGTGACGAATAGGACGATGTATTTTTTGATCTTGATATCAATACCCTTATTCAACTGAGGATTCCGTAAATGACAGTTGTAACTATCCACCTTAGTCCTACTTTTATTAGAACTTGCTTTCTGCATATTTGCCTTATTTGTTGGCTCTCAGAAATTCACACAAGATTTATGCGCTGGAACTGAGAGCGAAACTATGCCTAACTCCGAGTATCATTACTTAAGTATCCAGAATTCCAGATTTCTTGCATTAATCTTAGAGTGCCAGTAACACTTTACTCTCATCTCACACTATTTGGTGGATCTTCTAGAATAAGGTTCTCCTGACTCCCTAACCACTGTCCAGGGGTTCAGGAAAAGAAGTGCTGCTTTTTCTCGACAAACTAAAGATGTTTATCGATCTTCACAGTGAATCCATTGCAAAATCTACGTATGAGTGTGAAAACTATACTGGATTCTAGATTAGAAGAATCAATTAGAGAATAAAATCCCTAATGCAACCTCTTGATAAAAAAATCTTATTCATGAATGCAATATATATATGCTATGTACAATTAACCTCTATTGATTGTACTTTAATATTGTTCCCTTATCGGATTACATTCAGCTTAGTCCTAATTTAGAACAAAAAGGTGAGCGAACGAGTCGGAAGTAGTTGTTGGGAATGATTTCTAGCTCCAATGTGAGCATTGGAGGTGGAGTTAGTTGCTCTTAAATTATGGACCCTAAAGTACAATTAACATACTACTTGGAGGTTTCTTTTTCCAAGTGTTGGCACAAAAATTTTTAGTTTAATGTAAACTACCCCCTTCTGCCTAAGTTCTTGCATGCCCTCATGCATGAATATAAAGGAAATAAAGTACGACAGGGAGTAAGTGGGTAGAAGTCACCTAAAATCGCTTCTGAATTTTTCATTCAACACAAGCTAAACCTGATGTATCATATGCAAAGAAATATGCTATGTATAAAAGGATATGTATATATGTATAAGTTGCTAAGTTTAAAACTCAATCACATGTCCTCAATGAAATTGATGATTTTGTCGGCAGGAGGAGGTTCTTGCGCCATAAATGGCTTGAGGCATTGGCCATTTACCATAGAAACATGCCCAGATTTTAGGTCCATGATTTGGACCACCCCATTAGAGTAGGGGCAAATCACAATGTATGGGTCAGTCCACTTAGACTTGAGTTTTCCCACAAAGAATTTAAGGCGCAAATCGAATAACCAAACTCGCTTGTTAGGTGTGAATTCTTTCCTCTGAATGTGGCAGTCGTGAAAGACCTTCGTCTTGTCTTTGTAAATTTTTGCATTCTTAGAGGCCTCTCGTCGAATCTCTTCTAATTCACCGAGCTGCAGCTTCCTTTCAACAGCTATTCGGACATGCATCGATCTTCTGACAATCCAAACCAAGCTTGCGAATATGCTTCCTTGCCTTGTACCATGAAGCCGAAAAACCATCAAGGTTATTTAACAGCTCAGCAATAAACTGAAGTATTTCTGACATGAATTTAGCATTAGTTTTATTTATAACCTTCAGTTAAAACATCTTTAATAAAAATGACAACTTAGACATTCTCGTAACACCGGGAGCAATAGAATCCTCAGCTGCCTTAATAGCATCATCTCGTTCAACATTTCTTCCTCATCTATATTTATATCCTCTCCTACTCTCATCTTGTTCAACATTTCTTATATTTCTTCACCTCCACTATCAGCAATTCCTCATCAATCTCTTCGTCAACAGTGTTTTCATTGTTTATGACTTTCTCAATTTTCTCCACTCCATGAGCTACCCAAGTAGTGTAATGCTACCACCACCCATTATAAATCAAGTGCTCGAGCACAGTGTTATAGTCATGCAAGGAACCATTCAAACATCTTCTGCATGAGCAGAAGATATTATCAAGTCGGTTTGCATGCCTAAATATGTATCTTCCTATCGTCATCAAAGGCCCAATCCAGGAATGAAATTACTCCATCGTTATATTTGGTGTAATTTGAACCCCGCAATCTAATCCAAGATTTGTCAATTATATCCTAAAAGTTAATATAAAGAAACCATTTATTAGGAAGGGAAAGGACTGAATGATGTGTATCTTGCTTAAGATTTTCACTTTATAGCCCATTCTCAAAGGTTTGATCAAAACTTAGGTTTGCTTGTTACATGGAACCTTTGTGCAGTGAAATTTTAGCAGCATCTCCCCGCATTTCTCAAGTATACCCCTAATACTAACCTTAGCTAGATTTTCTTTAGCACCCAGTTAAGGGTACCGTAGGAAACTAGATAAGATTAGTTGATATACCAAAGAATAGTAGGAATAAACAAACCTAACTTGTGATCAAATCTTCAAGGACCTTCTTTAGTTCAGTATTTCACCGAACTAAAGTCGATTGAGTCTTATGGCATGCTACAAAAATAACACATCATGCATGTGAGGTATACATACACTTCTTGCATTGTCCATATAACATGATCATAAGTCTCGACGGGCAAGTAATTTGACATAATTTGACTCGGAGAACATTTACCCTAAGAGTTTGAATACCTAATATTTGACCTCACGTGCATATATCTTCTTTAGCAAGTGTATGTATCTAAACAATAACTAATTTAAACATTAAAGAAATTCTTAAAAATTCGACAAAATTTTTCCTTAAAATTTTGAAGCTTTTCGATAAACCTGTATAACAAAATAATAAAATAAATATAAGTGGGTACACCTCACATAACAAATGAATCACTTACAATTAAAAATAACATTAACAGTGGGTACACCTCACATTACTGGATCACATTAAAAATAATATTCACATATCTATTCCTAAAAGTGGACACCTCCCACATGCATTTAATGACAAAAAATAATATGTAGGTACACCCCACATCTAATAAAAGCCTATATTATCATTTAAATAAATAAAAATCGTTAAAATTATACCTCAAAGTAGTACAATGTCCAATAATGCCTGCCAGTGATAGCTTATAATTTTAAAAATTGAATTGATTGAACAACATATTATTATCTATGTAATTATAATTATATGAATTATACGGTAAAAGTCATATTTTGTATCACGTATGGAGGAGACGAGGAGGAGGGCAAGAGGAGGAGGACCAGGAAGAGGAGGGTGGGAGGAAGTGAGAATTTAAATGATTATTTATTGCCTAATGAGGAAACATAGCCTCATTTTTATTTACAAAAATGTAGAAGATAAATCACGAAAAGGGCAAAAAGATGTTCATGTGCAACATTAGAAGATGTTCACCGATAATCATTTATCCATTCATCTAATGTTTCTCACATAATTCTCATTTTCCCTTAACATATATGGAGGTGCTCAATTGCAAGAGTTTAGATTTGTGGGTTCACCGGTGTTGCATTCTTTGTTCTCTTCTGTGCATGCAGTGACTATGGTAGATAGTGGGAAGAAGGCGCTTGAGCTTCTCAGTGTCGAGAAGGAAAAGAAGCACAACTCAAAGGTCGAAATGGGTTTTTCTTATTTTGCATTTATAGGATCGATGCTTGTGAAAAGATAGTATCTTGAAGGGTCTCTTCAACTGCAGGTGTAGGAGGTGAAGGTGAACATGATAATCACAAACTACTGCATGCCTGAGATGACCGGGTATGATCTGCTTAAGAGGGTTAAGGTATATATAACAATGATCTCCATCCATCCATCGGTCTTCCTCATGAAGATTACAACAGGTTTGGTGAGGGTGATTGCTAAAAAAACATCAAATTTTTTTATTCTATTCCAGGAGTCATCTGCCTTGAAGGAGATCCTAGTGGTGATTCTTTCCTTAGAGAACGTACCCAACAGGATTCACAGGTTTAAAGCCCATTTCCATTAGCCACTCAAAACAGGAATGGGAGGATAAATCTGACAATGTTGTGACAGAGCTATCTTTCATGATATCTTTTTTATCAGAAGTTTGGAAGGAGCAGAGGACTTCTTGTTGAAGCCACTGATGCAGTCGGATGTGTCCAGAGTTTGCAGCCGAATGCTCCAGCAAAGCATACAGTACAAATGTTGGCAATGACTAAGACTAACTAGAAAGGGTCCGGGAAGAGAAGGCAAAAAAGGGGATGGATTCCGTTTGTTTTTTTTTTTTCGTTTTTCCAATGGGCTTTCTTGCTTTGTCTAGAACGGTTCAAACTGTGAAAGGAGAAGGAGGAGGGCAGAAAGGAGGAAGTAGGGGAGGAGAAGGAGGGCAGGAGGTGGGGGTGGTGGGGGCGCACTGTAGGAGACGAGGAGGAGTTGGGGACAGGCTGAAGGAGGAGGAGGACGAGGAGGGCAATGGAGGAGGGGGGTCGGTAGGGGAGTTGGGGATGGGGAGGAGGAGGAGTTGTAGGAGAAGAGGGGTCGATAGGGGAGGAGGAGTAGCAGTAGGAGGAGTTGTGGATGGGGAGGGGCGGGGGGGGTGGTGAGGAAGAGGAGAGAGGCAAAGGGGAGGAGGAGGGCTGCGGCGAGGATGAAAAGGAGAGGGGCGTGGACAAGGAGGAGGAGGAGCTTTTTGACAAGGAGGAGGGTGGCGGCAAGGAGGTTTTCGATGAGGAGGAGGGTGGTAGCGAGGAGATTTTTGACGATGAGGAGGAGGAAGACGAGGAGGAGGTGGAGGGGCGGCGACGAGGAGCTCTACGACAAGGAGTTTTGCGAACGAGGAGGGAGGAGTTGCGTGCAATGTGGGGGAGGAGAGGGCTCTGCGATGGTATACAAGGTCTGACATTTGTCGTCGATTTAATTACTAAGCGATGACAAATGTATAATTCAATCTCAATTCTCATGCCTAAAATTTTGCGGCAAATTTTAGGTCGATATTTGCAATCGCTTGTTATAATAAACGATGGCAAATATTCATTACATATTACTTTTTGGATGATGTGGGGGTTCTCAATTTTAGTGTGGCATTCGCCATCGCTTAGATTAAGAAGCGACAACAAAATCATTTTTGTTGTCACTTGTGCAACCGACGGTATCGATGACAGATCACCTTTTTTTAGTAGTATATCTTGTTGATTTCATGGTCCTTGACTTGGAAGCACCGAAACAACTCAATCACACCTCGATCATTTTAGGATGACCATTCCTAGCCACTGCAAAGGCTAAGATTAATTGTGAATCGAGAGATATTGAGATTGCATTTTAATATTTTTTGAGGCATCAAAGAAAAACAAAATTAAGTGTGGCTTGATTGAGGAACTTGGCAAAATAGAGTAGGTTATGGCCCTACACATCATAGAGAACCCCCTAATGGCCACCTCAACCCAAACTCAGGAAGAAAATCATGACGTTGCAAGCATGCTTGAGGATAATAACAATTTGCAACCAACTTTGAAATATCGGGATGAGGATTTTACTTAAAGAACATATTCCTAAACTCGAGAGCTTGTTGGAGGATTTACTTGATCAATCAAAAACCCCACAAGACCCTTGTCCTGAATTACTAGGGTGAAAACACACAAACATCAAAATGGTTGGATCCAGAACCCTAATAATGAGGATGAAATTGACATTTAGGGAGAAACTCTTAGGAAGCCTAGTCTAATTATGGACATCAACATAAGCATCCTAGAGCATGAACACACAGCACTATTAAAAGCCCCCAATACCTCACAGAAGCTTTATAATCCTTTTCCTCCCAACCATTACAAAATTCTTGTACCCACCTTAACCTCCTATATGCTTATCTAGGAAAACACCTATTAGAGACCACTTGGGCTCTTCCTGCATCATCAGCTTGCCACTTTCCTTGATCATCTCTTTGCCCAACCCACTCTCCCAAAAACTCGACTTTTATAGCCTCAATGTCTATAATTCATATTTGAGGACTGTTCCTAGCTGACGGCACTAAACTCAGCATATTATGCAATCTATTTATATTTCGAGCTAACCGGATTTTTATTGAATTCAAGTACTATCTTCTCTATTCTACCATTTTCATGCATTTATTCACAATGAGGACATTGCATAAGCTAGACATTGGGGGGGGTGGATTCATTTCTAAATTATTTTCATCAACTCTGCAAAAAATTTTCCATTTATTCTTATAAAAAAAATTCAAAAAGTAAAAAAAATTAGAGAATTAGGAAAAGAGAACTTAAGCATTAAGAGTTTTCAACTTTAAGAAATGATACAGTAGGACCTGAACGCTTAGAATTTTCAGGTCTATGAGCTTAATTAACCTGGGTGTCCACTAAAATGTGGATTTATTCCTTAACTCCTTGCCAATTGTAAGTTTATTCTAATTGGTCAAATAAGTTGGGGTGATAAGTATGCGACTTATCAACCCCTCCTTTGATTTGAGGAGACTTATAGTCTAAACATCTACACACCATTTACACTGACTCACTTCTTAGGAGATCTTAACGAAAATTAGGTAGCTAATAAACGTACTAGGGTGGTATAGCTGGCACGTTACTATGAGTAACCCCTCATAAGCAGGTGTCCAGAGCCAAGCCACATGACTGAATCGCTTTGGTTATTGCCAGATTGTGCAGCAATCATAGGCCTTAATTAACCTAAATTAGGCTAGGACTTAGCATAAGTTAGGATAATTCATGTATGAATAAGCATTATTTGCATCTTTATTGCTTTATTTTAGCTATGCATAAAATAATGCTATAATATACTGATTAGGTGCCTTATGACAATTACATGTAATAAGCTGACCAGAAGGTAGATCTGAAGCTGGAATAACTGATGTTGTAGTAGAGCTGGAGCGGAAGACCTAGATCAGATGTAGTAGACAATAATGTAAGGGAGTTAAGGTATGCTATTCTATTAAGTAGGAATAAAGCAGTAAAGTGTGAAGAACTTAGGACCATCCTAACCCTAGGATAGCCTAGAAGCTTCCCCAAACCTTAGCCACCCTTAGATTAGGTCACCACACCCTAGGAAACCTTAAAATCCTAATTCCAACCTCAATCTGGACGTCTAGATGAATTACAGGATGTCCAGAACCCTTAGCCAACTCCCGCACACCTTAAACCCACTTCTGCAATATTATTGGACGTCCAGACACTTGGTCAAACATCCAATTTCTGCAGAATACCCAAGACAGAACCTAGAATCCTTCCTGACTCTAATTAGACATCCAGACTTGAAGTTTGGACTTCTGATTTTTGAGTATAAGTCGTCTGATGGTATTATTGGACATCTGGAACTGCTCTCCAGTTCCTGTTCTGAGATTCAAGGCTTGATCTTGGATCTCTAGCTCCCTAAACCCAATTCTAACCCCCTAGGAACCTAAATTAAGGTGCCCCAACCCAAGTACATCACCTCTAGACTTCCTTAAGGACCTAATTAGGTCCTCACTAAGACTAATTGACTTAGATTAGAGCCAATTATCATTGCCTAGTCAATTGGACTCATAGGGTCCAATTGAGCTCAGATCTCAACCCATACAAGTCCAATTGGACTTAATGAGAGTCCAATTGACTTAAGCCCAACCTAATTGAGTTATTTCACTCTCAATTAGGTTCACAATCATTCAATTAAACTTGTGTTAAGTTTAATTGCATTTCCCCCTTAGCAATTAGGGTTTGTAACCCTAATTTCAGACCTACACCAACCCAAACCCCTTAGGACCTAACCTAGACCACTTAGCCACATAGGGCACGGCCACACACACACACGCACACACACACACACCCATTCATGCACACACACCCATCTAGAGTCCTCTAGAACCCTCTTCAAGGTGGCACCACTCTTGGTTGCCAAAATTAGCAACCAAGAGCCATTCAAATTGGAGATCCACAAATGGTGGATCTAAAAACCACCTCTCTCTCTCCTTAGCCGGCCACTCTTGGAGCTCTCTCTAGAGAGTTCCACACTTCTCTAGAGAGCTTCTCTTAGGTCTATAAAAGGACCTAATGGGTGGCCATTTGTACCCATCCACTCTTGGCTTCATCTACTCTTGGTTCCATTTAGCTTAGTTTCATTCCACATCCACTCCACCTCCATGTTCACGAGTAGCTTCACCATGGCCACCACCACCTCCACGCCAAGATGTTGGATCACTTCTCCAACCTCTCTCCAAGGGCCGGCCTAAGCACCATTGGCCACCCCTCCTCCTCTCAACCAACTCAAAGGCCATTGGAGCCACCTCCAAATGCCCTTATTTCTGCTAGATTAGATTATAGTTCTTAGCTTTACATACTTATGTACTGCTTAATAGTATAGTTCCTTACTTCTCCCCCAATGATGCATGCAAAATCCCCCCATAGATTCACGTATGCAATCATTTTCTGGTAGCAAGTAGTTTTATTTCCTTGTACAAGCATTCCTCTACCTGTGCTCTGCAACTCTGATATCGTCATCATCTTTTATATATATAAATATATATGTTGAAAATCACCATGTGCGTAGTTATCATCTTTTGGTGTGATTGAAGTTGCATGTTTTAATTACTATCTTTTGGCAACTGGCATGTCGTATATCAATACATAAATCACCATAAATCGGCATGAGATTTTAAGCAAGTAGAGCGAAAGAGATCGATTTCAAATCTGTATTTCCATAAATGCCTCCCAGAGATGAACGACTGGGACTCCAAGTCTCGTTATCTTTATAAATATTTTTGTTAATCGTATTGCGCACTATACTACGATGCTTTTTCTTATCAAAAATGCGCTCTACAAGCCCAAACATTGCCTTTAAGTAAATCTTAGATCCGGGAAGCCACTTTCTTAGGAAAAGAAAACAAAAAGAAAAACACACACAAAAAGAAAAAAATGAAAAATAGAAAACAAGAAAAAAATAATAATAAGCCACTTTTCACCGCACGAGTATGGTTGGCAAGTTGCCGTAGGTAACCCCCATTGCTGTTTGTCTAGTGCCCAGCCCTAAAAATGCATGAATAATCCAAGAACTTAGGGAGAAGCAGGAAGTAGAATAAACATGAGGAGATATACACTGGTTTGCCCTTGTGTTGACCCCACCAAAAATAAAAGTAGGGAGAAAGCTAATGATCGGTAAAGATAAACCTCTAGTAGAATTTTTTCATTTAGGGTAACCTAGAGTTTATAGATGCCTAAGGTCCTCCTTTGTCACCGTAAGTGAGTCAACCACTTTCATACATAAAGATGCTTAGAACTTCTTGTCTTCTCGAGTCTTGGGTGGGGTAGGTAGCCATAAAAAGTTACCCTAAAATCTTAAACACAAAAGTTCAAAAAAATTAGAAACGAACAAAAAGAAAAAATTATTTCTTCTCTTTTTGCGGAATAAGGCGAGGGCTTGGGGCGGTTTGCATTTTGGCAGGCACCCGGGTGCCGTTGAGTCTTTGGAGTTTATGCCCTTAGTATAATTTTCTACTATTGATAAATGACTATGCCATTGTAATCGGATTCTAATTCTGTCTTTATAAATAGCATTTAGTTTAGTTTTGCTAGAGACTAGTAAAAACTAAGCATGGGAGTATAATAAGTCTATAATATTTCATGATAAAATGCCTATCATGCAGGTTCCTAAGCTATTTAGATGCATTCAGCATTGTAAATAATACATAACATCCATCACATTGCATTTAGATTAATTTCTATAAATTGTATAATAATTCGCTTATTTATTTGGCTAGGGAGCAGGGTGACACATCTCTGGGCTTTAGATAGAGAATTTGACCATATAGATGTGGTCACAGTGACGATCATAGTTCAATGCCTCCAAAATTGCCCTGATCAAACCTCTGTAGCATCCTCTACAAGCCACCAAAAATTGACGGCAAGAGACAGGATGACACAAATCTAAGCCTTAAACAAAAAATCCAACCATAGGATGGATTTGGGTTAATGATCGTAGCCCAAGGGCATAGAAATCAACCCGATCCGACATTCATAGCATCACCCATGAGGAAAGGAAGATGGATGATCATGATAATGTCACGTGGCACCATCACAACCTCCCGCAGATGCCTCAACCTGCCCTTCACACTAAAAGGGGCGTCCCTCGGATGATCTCAGCCGTTGCATTCTAATCTAGTGGCTCTAATGCATGCAGATCGTGCCTTCACACCATTAACATGAGACCAACACGTGATATCGATCGTCCAATCAAGACTTGATGGTTAATAACACACCTTCCTAGCCGTAGCGTAGCGGTGCATGAGTCCCACTCTCAACGAGGAGGCAGATCAAATCCTGATTCACGCCCCTGCTCAACATAGGTGAAATAGAAATTAAACCGCATGATCTTGATCATGTGATTATGGAAGAGCCACGACAGCACTTCTCCTCAACACATAAGGCAGGCACAATATGCATCGTCTGATGGAGATCACCAAGTGGCAAGCGTGCCACATGGCACCACCGATTAGCGCGAGTGCGATGCACGCACGATCTGATGCAGCGAGGAAATTTGAAGGCACGATCACACGCAAATCACATCTGTTCATCTTTGATCCGATGGGCACCAGCCCACCTATGCAATGCCAACGGTGCATGTGTGCATTGCACTGCACATGCGTGAGATGCTTGCACCCTGCCATCAATGGCTTGGCACGCCAAATCATTTGCTAAGGCTCCCATTCTCCATTATAAATAGCCCATGACCCCTCCCCTTCCCAGGCATCCCTTCCTGCATTTCTCCCTCTCTAGAGCTCAAGAACCATTCTTGAGTGAGTCCTATGCCCTCGGATGCTCTACTAAAAATAGAAATAATTTTTCCACTCTCTCATCCCCATTCGTGGAGATCCTATTGGCCATCCTCTCACCATCCTTCAGGAAAACAGATCCTACTGTGGCGTCATCCTACCTCGTCCCCACTTCGTCCAAGCTCCGTTCTTCTTCCTCCGCCTTCGTCCTCATTCTTCCATGCACCGTCCAAGTAGCTTGTCCCTTAAGCAGCCGTCAAAGGAGATTTTCTCTCTCTTTCTCGTTTTATTTTCTTTCATAGTGTAGATTTAATTTCCTACACTATTATCTGAAGCAAACATTTGTTTAAGCATATATTGATACTTGTTCTCATTCTCTCTCTCACACACACACACTTTGATTATCTGCTAAGTAGATTAGTCTTCTCCCTTTTACGTCATTGCCTAGCTTAGATTAATTTCTACGTGTGTTCTTCAGCTAGATAAAATACCAAAAATATTACAAAAGATGAAAATACCAAAAACAAATAAATCAAACACGATTTTAATCTAATGTTCGCCTTCCCGTATTCAACCTGGTACTCATCGAGTCTCGATAAAAATTTATTTAATCACAAAAATTTGCAAGTACGACAACGAGGATTTAAAACCTTAATTCTTCTCGTAATATTTCCAATGATCAATCACCCCACCATGCACCATCATCCCACCACAAACACACATTCTACTCCACCACGACCTCACCACTACATCCTTCTATCGTGCCTCCTCCGCCCTCGCCATTTACAACTTCCTCGCATCGCTTCATCGACTCTCCTTTGATTGTCTTCGACTCCGTTCTGCCGACACCGATTGCTACAACTCGTCGGGCCTCCATCCAGCTAGCCAAGCCAACCACCATCTTCAACCATATAACTTGCACTCTGACCTACAAAGCGACAGTACATGGGCGTGCACGTGGTTCGACATTCATGCCTCCGCCATATTTGACGAGTTCTTCTCCTTCATTCTCTTTATTTGCTTCTATTAAGTTTCTACCAAAATGTACAAAAATGTATCATGCGATGTGTTTTGCAACGCGCTGACGTGGCATATCAGTTTGCACCGGTGCAAAGTAATTTTTAATGATTTTGCACTGTTTAAAGTAATTCACGATGCACCAATGTAAAGTGATTCATAGTAATTTTGCACCGATATAAAATGATAATTGAGTAATTTTGCATCGATGTGCCATGTTATCACGTTGCAAAAGACGTCAACTTTTGCATTTTTATACTTGTGCCCTAATTTTCCTATGGACGCATGTTATGGATCATTTGAAATCTATCTTTGGTTATTGAATGAGATGCATTAGTGTTCCGTGCCTCCCTATGGATCGACCAACTCCCTATACGTGGTCGTCGGATTTTCAGTGCACCACACCGATACGATGATAGAGATCAATTGACGCCGTCTGAGAGACAATGGCCTTTGCATTTCGTTTGATCAAGTTCGTGTCATATTGCATATCACTGTTGAGCACTAACTTGTTGTCCATTTGATTTTTGTGCTGTATGTTCACCATGTTCTTGGGCTCACGACCGCCACTGAGGAAGAGCCTTCCACGCACCGTGCATGCAAGGAGTTATTTTACGTAGATACAAGGAAACTTTCGTGAGGGGATTTCACGCACCGGAGAGATGACAAGATCATTCACGTTGAAGAGCACAACGCTGCAAGTCCATTCCGTTGAAAGATTATTCCCACATACATACATGATAGAAGACTCGATTCAATTTGGGCACAAGTGCTCCACGTTAATGGAAAGGCCCCAAGTTGAAAATTTGCTTCCACACCCAAACAACAGGGAATGCTCTCACCCTGGTCATGAATAATTTTCTTTAATTGTGTATATGATCTATAGGTAAAGAGCAATGGTCTACATAGATATACCTTTAGTTTTAGAGCAATGGTCTACATAGATATACCTTTAGTTTTAGAGTTAAATTTAGACCATTAGATTTATTTCTTAGTTTTCTAAAGCCCTTGTTTTGAGACTGTTGGGAGTGTGTCCCACTTTGTTTTGTTAGTTTTAGATTAGAGTTAAATTTAGACTATTAGATTTATTTCTTAGTTTTCTAAAGCCCTTGTTTTGAGACTGTTGGGAGTGTGCCCCCACTTTGTTTTGTTATTTCGGGTGACTGTTCCATTTTTTTTAGCTATTAGGACTATTTAGTTTTTTTGCTTGTGTGGTGGTTGTTGTTTGTTTTTCATTTCTTTCTAATTTGTTTGTTTTCCTAGAAAAAAAAAACTTGAATTTTCTACCTAGAAGCTACCAGTATTAGGACAACCATTTTAGGATTAAGCAACATCTAGATCTTGATTCTTTGCATTGCATGCATCCTGCATTGTAGATTGCTTGAGTAAGGCACGTCTCTTTTAACCTAACATTCCATTCATGTCATGCATTGCAAATTTGGACTATAATTGCAAGACCACCTAATTTGTGTGAATTGATTAACAAGTGGTCATTTATATTTGTGAAATTGAGACTTAAAAAAAGGGGAAGATTCTAAAATCATAGGACAAAGTACTTGCGGAATTGTGGGTGATTTTTAAAAATAAAGTCAAAATCTTTTACAGTGTGATGCACACATTTGCACTAAGCACACATTTAAGGATTTAGAGACTTCTTTCTATCTCACCTTTCTGCATCACAAAGGGCCTAGACTCCAGTCAAAATTCGACTATGTCTAGCAACCCTTTGCGAGTAGGTTTAGGCATATCGAAGGTTGGCTCTGAGGAAGCGTAATTGTTTTTAAAAACTTGTTTGGCCACCTAAAGTGCAACCAAAGGAAAAGCCCAAAACTTCTTAAAAACAAGTCACATTTGGATTGTGTGTCGTGATAGTGCATGCTAGGGAGGCAATCCCTTGGGAGACAACTTGGGTTTGATTTTGAACCGAAAAGAATCTTAAGAGGTAGTCACCCAAAAGTGATTAAAGAAGAGATGGAAGAAGCGGGAGGAAACAACCAAAGAAGCCTTAAAGACTACTTTATCCCCACCAACCAACCTGACCACGCATTAGAAGACCTGGGGGGGGGGGGGGACAACCCATATGAAATCAAGAGTAGTACCATATCTTTGTTGCCCTCATTCCATGGTAATACTAAGGAGGACCCCTACAGCCACTTAGAGGAGTTCACTAAGGTTTGTTCCACCGTGAGGTTGTAAGGCATTTCTGATGATGCCCAAATGCGAACCCTCTTTCCCTTCTCCCTTAAGGATAAGGCAAAACATTGGTATCACACTCTAGATGCTAGGTTAAACACTTGGGATGCCTTAAAGGGAGAGTTTTTGAAGAAATATTTCTCTATGAGCAAAACTAATTACTAATAGGAGGGAAATCATAGATTTTTCTTAACAAGATGGGGAGCAATTCTATGATGCATGGGTGTGCTTCAAAGACTTATTATGCTTATGTCCCCATCATCAGGTGCCAAGATGGCAGCTTATAGAAAGGTTCTACACTGGTTTAGATAAAAAGCATAGGCAAACAGTGGATGGTGCTTGTGCAGGAACCTTTCTCACAAAGATCGAGGATGAGGCCTGGAACTTATTGATTGCACAACAATCATGGGACTTAATTTACCTAAATTATGTTAGAACCTAGCATAACTTGTGGTTAGCGCATTCATAAATTACATATCATGCATTGCATCCTTTTATTTAATTGCATATTTAATAATGTTATTTTTCTATGCTAATTAGGGTTTATTCTTGTTTATAGGAAATAAGGAGCTCAGAAGCTGTTCTGAGTAGAAGAAAGCTGGATAGGAGCAGAAGCTGTAGCAGAGTTGGAGCTAGATTCTAGAATAAATTTCAATAAAGAAGGATTGAAGACACAAGGCCATGCTAGAAAAGCAAGGTCAAATTTATTTCTAAACTTCCACTGCACACCAATGTCAAGCAAGCTAAATCTTTTCTGGGCCATGCTGGCTTTTATAGGCACTTTATTCAAAATTTAGTAAGATTGCCAAGCCACTTTGGGACTTATTGGCAAAGATTCTACCTTAGTGTTTAGTAAAAAGTATGCCAAGGCCTTGCACATCTTGAAAAAGGTCCTTACTATTGCACTTATTCTCTAAGCTCCTTATTGCACTTTCCCATTTGAACTCATGTCTGATGAGTCTGATTACGCTGTGGGAGCGATCCTGGGTCAAAGGGTCAACAAGAAACCTTACGTACTTTATTATGCAAGTAAGACCTTAACTGATCCTCGACAAAACTACACAGTGACTAAAAAGGAACTTCTTGCAGTAGTTTTCGCTTTGGAGACGTTTAGGTTGTATTTATTGGGATCCAAGGTTGTGGTGTATAATGACCATTATGCTGTGAAACACCTCATCATCAAGAAAGACACCACACTGAGGCTGATTAGGTGGATTCTGCTCCTTCAGGAATTCAACCTCGAGATCAAAGACAAAAAGGGGGCTGAAAATGTTGTTGTAGACCACTTATCCAAAATTCCCTAGGAGATTGAGACCTCGTCAGGTGAAATCCGAGAATCTTTCCTTGACGAGACTTTTATGGTAGTGCAATCAGTGTCCCCTTGGATTATAGATGTTGTGAATCACTTGGTCACTGGTGAGACTCCCAATACTTGGGACAAGTAAGAGAGAGATAGGTTCAAGTCTCAATTAAATACTATCACTGGGAGGAACCAAAACCTTTTAGGATTAGGAGTGACCAAGTTCTGCGAAGGTGTATTCCAGAAGAGGAACAATTGAGTGTCTTAAATTTTTGCCACTCTTTACATTGCAAGGGACACTTTGGTGTAAAGAAGACCACATTTGAACTCCTCCATTTTAGCTTTTGGTGGCCCTCATTATTCAATGATGCACATAAGTATGTGAAGGCATGCTTTTGATGCCAACAGACTAGAATGATTGGGAAAAGGGATGAAATTCCTCAACAACCAATACAACCTATTGAAATCTTTGATGTTTGGGGCATAGATTTTATAAGGCCTTTCCCAGCATCCCAAGGATTTGAATATATTCTTGTCATAGTTGATTATGTTTCTAAGTGGATAAAGGCCATTCCCACTCAAACCAATGACTATTCAGTGGTCTTGAAATTTGTGAAGGCCAATATAATTTCATGGTTCAGCTGCCCAAGAACTATAATAAGTGATGGGGGACCTCATTTCTGGAATGTGCACTTCAGTCGTTGATGCGGAAATTATGCGGTTTATTAAAGGTACGAATTAAGTGTCATTGCAATGTAAACCCAACCAACTTTTAAGTTTGTAATCCTAGATAGTGAGAGTATCTAGGGTCATCCAAGGAGGCAAATTTTAGTTATAAAAGCAAGGAACTGTCTCTCACTCTCTCAAATCCTCTTTGTTTTTTGGCTTTTTTGGTTTTGTGATTTTTAGGGTTTTGAAATCAAGGCAATGAAGATATTGGAAATACTTAATTGGAATGCGAAAACATGAAGACAAAAACCCAACCTTCCTAAGCTCACCCTAGGCATGTGTAGCCTAGGTAATTAGGAAGGAAGTATGTACACTAAAAAAGCTAAAGAAGTAAGAAATTATAGAACTTGAATTAAAAGGCACTTGATATATTTATAAGAAGATGAATTTGCACAAATAAGCACTTGAGAAGCTCACTTGTGTGGAAGGGTTCCACACAAGTAATTCTTAAATATAGTGGAAAGCTTCACTACTACAAAAAAAAAGAGATATAAAGTGAAGAAAGAGTAGTAGTAGTAGCAGGCTCCAAAGAGTGCTCGAGGTGATCTTCGCTCCAAGTGCAGCTACTCCCAAACTTGAAGATGAACCCCTCCTTGCTCCCTTGATGAAGGTCTTTCTCCTAGAAATTCAGGGTGGACAACCACCCTCCTCCTTTGCCTGGCCGTCCTCCTAATGGGTTGCTCCTTGCTTTTCTCCATGGAAGAAGAAGTGGTGTAGGAGGCTAGACGAGGGTGGTGATAATTCCCTCCTAGTTCCCACGCCAAGCCTCCTCCTTAGGTTTTGGTAGGAATATTAGGTAGAAGAATGGTAGCCAAGGATGGGTTTTGGGTGGTGATTAGAGGGTTATTATATAGAAGTGTAGGAGGGTGTTATGGTGGTGAAAGGAAGCCCAAAGTTGGCACCAACTTAAGCTTCTAGAAGGGAGGTGGTTGTGTGATTTTGGTGCCAAGAATGGAGGGCTAGGATGTTGGTTTAGGGTAGGTGAATGGTGGATGTAGGCTTGGATTTTGGTGCCAAGTGTGGAAGGGTGTAAGGAGGTACTGTGTGGTGGTTCTAGAAGCACAATTGGCGGCAATTTAAGGTGGTAGTTGTAGGGTTTTTGACATCAACTATGAAGGGATGCAAGAAGGAGTTGGTGCCACCATGAAGGGATGTCAAGGTGGTGGTGCTTATGGGTGGTTGGCACCAAGGTGAATTTAATGTGGCTTAAAGGAACTGAATGTGGACTCCGCTGCTAGCTTAGCTAGCTAGCTAAGTGCTAGTAGCTAAGCTAAGTTGGGTTGAGCTCGCAGGAGCTGGATAGAGTGTGACTGAGCTGAAAGGGAGCTGAGGTGAGCAAAAATGCAACTGCAGGAGCTTCTATCTTCTTCTTCTAGAGTTTCTACCTTTCATTTCAACGTGCCAGGGTTTAGATGGTCTGTAAAGGTTTCATATTCCCTAACAAGCAAGCAATACACATAAATAACTTAAAACAATAGGAAAACCAAACAATGCATGCAATGTCCCTAAATATGCATGAATGCCTAATGCAAACTTATACTGAGTGTAGGTGCAAAATACCTAGGAACTAAGTGTAAAATGTGCCTAAGAATGATGATAAACCAAAGGTTGTCACACTCCCATGCTTAACTTTTGCTGGTCCCTAGCAAAACTTGTTTCGTAAAATAGTATTATTGAAGACTACAAAAACTAATTTTTTTGTTTTGAGGAGAAATTTTTCTACAAGACCTTGGTTGATTTTGAAAAAGAAAGGTACAAGATTTGTTTTTGATAAAACATTGAGATTTGTCTTTGGATTCAAAGGCAAGAATAATTGGGATCTACGTATTCTCCTAAGAACTCAACTAATTTATCCCTTCTGATTCCAACCATCTTGAAATCTCGTCTTTGTAGTTAGAACTTCCTTGACCTAAGAACTTAATCTGCAACTTGCGTGTCTTTGAAAATCCAAGTGTTAGTGCATTGTGATTGACCAACTTTTTTTAATCTTTTTTTATTTTTGTTGGTTTTGCTCTCCCATGCTTAGCCTCAGAGTAACTCTAGTACAGATTGTGTTGGAATCATCATTCCCATCATTGGTCATCGAAAATGCCCTTGCTTTGATGCTATGATAGCACCATACAAGGCACCTCATGGGAGCCCTACACCCCGACACCTTGTGGCACCGTAAGAGAAACTCCCAGCGAATCCAGGCTCTCACTTCAATACTTCAGAATAGTATCATTCGAGACACCTAAACTATAAAATGTGCTTATAAAATTCATGTATAGATATAAATATAGATATGGATCAAGCACCAAGGTGGTGACATGTTGACATCACTTCCTAGAAGGAAACCTCTTCTCCTTCTCAGTAGGAACTCAACCAATCAATTGTTTTAGTCTCCTCCTAAGCTAGAACAAGGGGATTTATTTATTTAAATGTTTTTATGCCTTTTGGTTTTGTGTGTGAACAAGTTTTAGCACTTGGGTTTCAAAAGAAATTCAAATTTTTGGATCGAGGACCAAGTCAAGTACTATTTAGGTCGCTAAACAAATTCCAAGGCAATCAATTTCTTCAGGGGTTAGGAGTTTTCTAAGGAATACACTGATCTAATCTAAGGTTAGTTTTAAACCTTGAAAGTCTAACCAAAGGATCCTTAGATTTGTCCTTAAGTTTGTTAAGGATTAAATCCCTTGTGTACCTTTTGAAAATAAAAGTACAACATTAGCCACGAGTTTTTGAAAGTTTTCAATTTTTTTTTTTTTGAAAAATGTATACAAAATATCAAATTTTAAGTTATCAAAAGGCGTAAATTTTTTACTTGAATTAAATTCCCACCCATGTTTAAGATATGCAATGTCCTCATGCATAAAAGAGAGTAAAGGATATCACCTAGAAAAGAGAAAGTAAGGGCTTGGATCAGGGCATTTTAGAACTTGAAATGCATGCAAAGAGAAGGTGGAAAATAGGAAATGCCAGGTTACCTCCCAACCAAGGTTGTCTTTTACGCCCTTTCAGCTGGGCGTAATGTGCATCAAATGTCAAGTACGTCGTAGAGGTCATGGGATTTAGAAGGTTGATTTGGAGTGTTGTCTAAATAAGGCTTTAACCTTTTGGAAGTTAAAGCAATCACACAAGGAACAAGTAATTTTTAGGTGGAAACCCAAACCGGGTGAAAACCACCACCTAACCCTCTCGAGTTAGGATTTCCCGATCGACAAAGTCGATCAAATCCACTAACGTACTACTTTAACGAGGGTAGTACAACCTCAATTATAACCACGCTACAAGTACGAGGGTAGCATTCCCCAACCCCTCCTATTCACAAGGAGGATTTTGTCTCACGAAGGAGACGGGAATTCGCAATGCAAATACCTAACACAATTACAAAGATAAATTACAAAACAACCTATAGAGCCAACAAAGATTAAACTAGCTACTATAGGTAAAAATACTTCCCTTTTTTGGAAGTGCATCGACGAAAGATGCAGATGCATGAACCACGCTTTGGCACAATAATGCTCTCGTGAACTATGGTGGGAGAGTGGGTGCGCAACTCAGATGAAGCTCTCTGGATGTAGAACTAGGCTTGGAGAGTTAGAGCTTTCTTCTCAAGATCAAAAGACACAAATTGATGTGGAAATGATATTCAAGGTATGTGTTTGCAAGGCAAGGGTACTCCTCTATTTATAGAGGGCCTAGGAAGGCTTTGGAAGGCCTTGGAAGGCTTCCATAGCTGTTGGGGTTGAACCCAAGGCAAAACAGGCCATAATCAGAATCAATTATGATTCTGGCAGGGTCATCAGATGCCTATTTCAGGTATCAAATGTCTGGAAAACTGGTTTAAGACATCTGGGAACTAAGTCATATGTCTGATTCTAGGTGGGTTTTCTTCCTGACTTGGTTCAGGCCTAAACAAGGTTCTAGTGTAAGGCCATCAGACGACGTATAGGTCGTCTGGCACTAGGTCTAGACATCTGGAAATGTATTGTACTACGGGAATAGATTCCCAAGATAGGTTAACGGCTAGAAAATCTCACAAAGGTGATTTTGGGTCAATCAAGGCTGCACGATCACATATCAGATGTCTGGGGTCCTCTACGGACATCTGATAAAAGCCTAACGGTTATATTCCTCAACTTTTACTTTGTTGGCCAACGTTCCACTAGTTGGACGTCTAGCACAACCATCAGATGTCTTCTAAGATGTCTGGAGTAAGGTCTGGTCATCTGATTTTATCAGACAGAACCGACTAAGTCCAGCCTAAATTATTGAACGTCTGAGTTAACAGTCAGACGCCTTAAAAGTCACTATCTGACATCTGATTTTCAGATTAGATGTCTGATTAGGCTGTCAAAACCCTATTTTTGTTTTCTAAGTTCTCTACAGAAAACCTAAGTATCCTAGGATTGTGCAAGTGTCCTAGGACTACTTTAAGGGTTCTTTGAGGCTCTTTAACATAAGATCTAAGAAAGATAAAAAGAAAAAAATAAAGTACAAAATACAATGAAGGAAATCTATCATATTCTTTGTCTTCTTCCTTCTTCAAGCTTTCACTCCTCGCAAAGCTCCTCCTCTGTCAAGCTCTTTGAATCCGCCATGGATGCGAGCTCGAACTCCATCTAAACACGTCTCCATTTGCAAATATCTTGAAATCTAAGACTTCAAATGCAAATGTTAAACAACACGTGTTTTGTTAACATCAAAATAAATGATCGTGGTGCTCTAGCACCAACAATCTCCCCCTTTTTGATGATGACAAAATTATAAATAATAATACATAAAATTCTCCCCCTTTTTGACATTATCAAAAGGGTGCTATAATTTTTA
Source organism: Thalassia testudinum (assembly GCA_037157565.1). Lineage (NCBI taxonomy): Eukaryota > Viridiplantae > Streptophyta > Magnoliopsida > Alismatales > Hydrocharitaceae > Thalassia > Thalassia testudinum. The sequence continues at coordinate 205,611,108 of JAZHRO010000031.1, forward strand.
ATTATCCTAAACTCCCCCTTAAAACATGCTCTTCTAATTTCATCTTTTCATTAAATAAGATAGCTATGTTATTACCTCCCCCTTTCTAAAGGCAATATAGCTATGTTATTTTTTAAAACTCCCCCTTAAAGATTGACAATTAGCTTCATCAATTTTTGACTCCCCTTATTTAGATGCTATAAATTAAAAGATAGGGTAAAGAATTTACCTCATCTACCATGACCAATAGAATGGCCCAAATGGAGGTGGATGCCAAATCGGATGGGGTTCCCATCCGTAGGTTGGAGGTCTGGGCATTGGCGTCGGCCTCCAATCGAGCGATTCGACGTGCGGCGATTCGATCATTTGTTCACCATCTTGTCGATCTTCTTGTCTTCCTCCTTGGTCTACTCTTTGGTCCTCCCAACTCGAGTTGACCATTTTTGAGCTTGTAGGTCCGGTCCTTTGTGTTGTAATCTTTATGACCTACAAAATAAGATTCTAGTTTTTTTCTCGGTATCCATATTAATTTGGATCCAGTTCTGTTAGCAGGTCTCTTTGAACGAGATCCTTTCTCAACCTTAGGACTAGATAAATTTTCTACTTTATTGATCAAATTATTTGATTTCTCTCTAAGACATGTAAGTTCATCTTCAATAGCATGTATCTTGGTTTTTAAGCTAGAAATTTCAATTTTTAAACTTGTGTTTTCCTCAATCAATTTATTATTTTCATTGATTAAGTCTTTATTTCTTAATAACAAACTATTATCCTTGGGACTAGCTTCTAGATCCTTGAGTTTTATTTCTAACCTTTATTTTCATTTTTAAGAAAACTAAGATTCTTTTTAATGTTTTTATTTTCTACCTTCAAAGACTTACTAATTTTGAAAAGCTTATTAAAGGCATCTTGTAAATCGGAATGTACTTCATTGTCAAAGTCGCTTTCGCTGTCGCCCATTGTCGCCATGAAACCCATGCAGGCGATTTCTTCCTCGGGATTCTCCTCTTCTTCCTCTAAGCTCGAGTCATCCCAAGTTGCTTGGAATGCCTTCTTCTTGTATTCTTTCTCCTTCTTCTTCTCCTTCTTGAGGAGAGGGCATTCTGTTCATGGATGACCCTCTTCATTGCAATGGTAGCAACATCTCGGGCTACTTTGCTCCTTCTTTTCTTTCTTTTCTCTCTTGGAATCCCTACAAAACATGGAAAATCTTTTAAGTAAAAATTTAAAATCTTCGTCATCAGAACTTACCTTGCTATTCGACGTGGCTCTGAATGAAAGGGTCTTCTTCAATTTTGGCTCCGATGTATCCTTCTTCTGCTTCAATTTTGTCTCGTAGGCCATTAGATTGCCTAGGAGATCCTCCATGTTGAGCTCCTCCATCTTGTTTGCCTCCTCGATGGCGGTAACCTTCTATTCCCATTTCGGTCTAAGGGAACGAAGAAGCTTTCCTTGAAGCTCCCCCTTGATGAAGGTCTTTCCTAATGCCTTAAGATTGTTCACTATGAGAGTGAACCTAGTGTTCATCTCACTTAAGGATTCATTAGTCTTCATAGAAAAAGATTCAAATTCTTGAGAAAGTAAGTTGAGTTTAGAAGACTTTACCTTGGAGGTACCCTCGTGGGTTACCTCAAGTGTGTGTCAAATCTCGTATGCGATGATGCATTGCGAGATTTTGTTGAACTCCTCCGGGCTCAAAGTGCAATACAATGCATTCATTCTTTTGCATTGAGAGAGAACTCACGGATTTGTTGTTGTGAGTAGCAGGCCCAGATTGCAAAGTCGTTGGCTTGAAGTCACATCTTCATCCGCAGCTTCAGTACGGGTAGTTGTTCCCGTCAAAGAATGGCGATCTAGTGGTAGACTGCCCCTCCGGAATCCTCGTCATAGGGCTGCTTCCCTCCATGATCTTCTTGCCTGGTTGTTATGCGAAAAAGCAAGAACCTACTCTGATACCAATTGTAATTCCCTACGAGAGGGGGTGATATATGCATGACGTATAAAATGCGGAATCAAAAGGATAACAATCTCACAAATGAAGCAATCACACAAGGCACAAGTAAGTTTTAGGTGGAAACCCAAATCAGGTGAAAACCACCACCTAACCCTCTCAAGTTAGGATTTTCCAATTGACAAAGTCGATCAAATCCACTAACGTACTACTTTAACGAAGGTAGTATAACCTCAATTACAACCATGCTACGAGTACAACGGTAGCATTTCTCAACCCCTCCTTTTCACAAGGAGGATTTTGTCTCACAAAGGATACAGGAATTCGCAATGCGAATACCCAACAAAATTACAAAGATAAATTATAAAACAACCTATAGAGACAACAAAGATTAAACTAGCTACTATAGGTAAAAATACTTCCCTTTGTTTGAAGCGCATTGACAAATGACACGGATGCGTGAATGATGCTTTGGCACAACAATGCTCTTGTGAACTATGGTGGGAGAGTGAGTGTGCAACTCAGATGAAGCTCCGTGGATGTAGAACTAGGCTTGAAGAGATAGAGCTTTCTTCTCAAGATCAAAAGACACAAATTGATGTAGAAATGATATTCAAGGTGTGTGTTTGCAAGGCAATGGTACTCCTCTATTTATAGAGGGCCTAGGAAGGCTTTGGAAGGCCTTGGAAGGTTTCCATAGCCGTTGGGGTTGAACTCAAGGAAAAATAAGCCGTAATCAGAATCAATTATGATTCTAACAGGGTCATCAGATGTCTATTCCAAGTATTAGACATCTGGAAAACTAGTTTAAGACGTCTGGGAACTAAGTCAGACATCTGATTCTAGGCGGGTTTCCTTCCTGACTTGGTTTAGACCTAAACAAGGTTCTAGTGTAAGGCCATCAGACGATGTACAAGACATCTGGCACTAGGTCTGGACGTCTGAAAACCTATTGTACTACGGGAATGGATTCCCAAGATAGGATAACGACTAGAAAATCTCACAAAGTTGATTTTGGGTCAATTGAGGCAGCACGGTCACATATCAGATGTCTGAGGTCCTCTTCGGAGACGAGAAGACTCACTAAGGTTAGCGGAGTAAACTAGGTCTTTTTGGCCCCCCAGTTCGACAAAGTGGGTCAGACTTCTCCTTCGACTGAGACGTAGACTGAAGGTAAGCACTTCGGGCCGGCCCCCTTTCTCGGGTCCTGATCGTCGCGGGGGACTATCTATAGAAGCCTAACGGTTATATTCCTCAACGTTTACTTTGTGGGCCAACGTTCCACTAGTTGGACATCTAGCACAACCATCAGATGTCTTTTAAGACATCTAGACTAAGGTCTGGTCGTTTGATTTTATCAGATAGAACCGACTAAGTCCAGCCTAAATTATTGAATGTCTGAGTCAACAGTCAGACGTCTTAAAAGTCACTATCTGATGTATGATTTTTAGATTAGACGTCTGATTAGGCTATCAGAATCCTATTTTGGTTTTCTAAGTTCTCTACAGAAAATCTAAGTATCCTAGGGTTGTGCAAGTGTTCCTAGGAGTACTTTAAAGGTTCTTTGAGGCTCCTTAACATAAGATCTAAGAAAGATAAAAAGAAAAAAATAAAGTACAAAATACAATGAAGGAAATCTATCATATTCTTCATCTCCTTACTTCTTCAAGCTTTTGCTCCTCACGAAGCTCCTTCTCCTCTGTCAAGATCTTCCAATCCGCCATGGATGCGAGCTCGAACTCCATTTAAACATGTCTCCATTTACAAATATCCTGAAATCTAAGACTTCAAATGCAAATGTTAAATAACACATGTTTTGTTATCATCAAAATAAATGATCATGGTGCTCTAGCACTAACAGTCTAAATAGGGCTTTAACCTTTTGGTAGTTGACGGTTAAAGAGATGTTTGTTTCTAGATCAAAAATGTCAATGACACCATATGGATGGGTTTTAAGGATGATGTAAGGGTCAGTCCACTTTTATTTTAATTTTTCTGGAAAAGTTCTCAATCATGTGTCGAAAGGCCAAACATGCTAGTTAGGTTCAAAAGTTTTTTGAACAATGTATTTATCATGAAAAAGATTGGTTCATTCTTTATAAATATGCACGTTTGCATAAGCGAATTGACAAATTTCTTCCAATTCAATCAATTGAAGTTTCCGATGTTTACCGACTTCATTTAAATTTAAATTAATCTCTTTAATCTCCCAATAAGCCCTATGTTATAATTCCACTGGGAAATGGCATGCCTTTCCAAAAATCAATCTGAACGGGGACATGCCAATCAGGGCTTCAAAAGCAATACAGTAAGCCCATAAAGCATTGTCTAGCTTACTGGACCGGTCTTTCCTATCGAGCCTAACCATTTTTGGTCAAGCATTTTTGATTTCCCAATTAAAAGCTTCAGCTTGGCCATTGGTTTAGGGGTGGTAAGAAGTAGAAATCTTATGCTTGACCCCATATTTAACTAAAAGTTGATGGAATTGAGAGTGAGTGAAATGTAAACCTCAATCATTGATAATGGCCTTAGGGACTCCAAACCTTGAGAAGATATTTTTTTTAATGAAGTCCATGATTACCTGATGATCATTGATTTATGTGGGTACTGCTTGATAATAGTCTAATCTATTGCCTTAAGTGACTTAATCTAGGGCTAATTCCTTAGTAGAATCATGCATTAGGTTTATAAATATTGCATTGAGAGCATGCATGCATATTTAAGCTTTGCATTTATCTTATAGATAATTATCTCCTAGTTCTACTCTCTTGTGAATAATGTAGGTGATAGGCCTCAAAGTGATTTGGAGAACTATGAAATAAAGCTAGATAGGAGCAGAAGCAATAGCTAAGCTAGAAGTTGATTGAGGAATAAAGATAAAATAAAGAAAGATTGAAAACACAAGAACATAGGAGGAAAGAGAGGAATTAGGATAACCCTACCCTATCCCAGAAACCTTAGGACGGCCTTATCACAGTACTTATCCCTAAACCAGCTCAACCTTAGATATTTGAGCTTAAAAGCCAAAAACATGGATAGCATTATCCATGAACTTGTCGACCTTATCCATAGTCCTATCCTACTATCCATAACCCTAGTTCACTTATCCAATACCCTATTCCTAGTTTAGAAACCTATTTAGGTCCATATCACACCTAATTGACTCAGGCTGAGTCAATTGGGTCAACCATGTGTCAATTGGGTCCATTGGACCTGATTGGACTAACTTTGAGTTCAGTAGACTCATTTAAGTCTAATCAGACCCAGCCTAAACCTATTAGACCAAGCCATTACCCAAGTGGGTGCTTACTTACCTGATTGGGTGCACCTAAATTCAATTAGGTTCACCCAAAACCTAATTGAGCACATACCAAATCACACAAGTCTAATTAAGTTCACCCAGAACCTAATTGAGAATTCTAATTAGACTCACCTAGTACCTAATTAGAATAACCTAGTACCTGTTCGACACGTAAATCACATTTTAAAAGATGATTTAGTTGTAGTATAACACAAAAACATGTCGACAAATAAATTTATAAAAGCCAGTGAGTATCGGGTCATTCACAGGGACGCAATCACAATTTATGCTGAAGCTTTTCAATAGAACTTGCTCTAAACAGATATTTATGTATGTATATATGTTTAGGAATCAGATATAAAATCAGAATTGTATTGCATTCAGAAATAGTCTTTTTCAAAATAGAGATTGCTATGATAAAGTAGAGATAGATAAATAACAGATATATAAGAAGAGAGAGAGATAGAAGGAGGCAGAGAGACGACGCCGCTTGTAGGATGCTCATGCGAGATGCGGCAGCACCTCAGATCCAAAGCGTTGGGATGAAGGTCAGAGCAGAGTTGCAGAGGGAGTGCCTGGTCTGGAGAGAGAGAGAGAGTTGTATCTGAGTTCTAGCATGAGTTGTTCTTCAGGCCTTCTTTTATAACTTTGATGAGGGGTAAAGAGGGTATTTTAGCCCTTAAAACCATGCAACAACCTCTGGGCAATCAGATCTGTTGATCGGGAGATCAACGGCTTTGATTTGGCCTCAAAATAACTTCATATGCACCGTCTACGCTCTGGGCGCACGAGATGCTGATATGTGGCATGCCCGTAGCCTTTAGATCTCCATCAGATGGCTCCGCTTCCTCCTCGCGCAAGCCCAATGCCCGCTTCTCTTCTTCAAGCTCGTTGCTTGCTCAATTTGAGTGCCCAATCCTCAGCCTTTACGATCGGACAGCTTAAATGCACCCACGTTACCTTTGTGATTAAACAAAATGTGTTGTCCAACGTTCAGCCACAGCGCGCTCCAGTCTCGACATGTGGTCACGCCTGTATGCGTCAATCTCCATCTGATGGGCAATAGCGCCCACACCCAACGCTTTCCTAATTGAGCACCATAAGGATCGAACCCACACTCTTCGAATCCAGCGCAAGTGCGTGAGCCAATGCACTATGCACGAGTTTTGTTACAGTTTCCTCTTTGCGTCTATTTATCCTTAGCCATTGGATGGACGATGTGGATGCATCGTGGACCGTTGGATGGCCATCCAACAGTTGAGAGCGGGCAAGGGATGGTCTTTAGAGATGGGCCAGTGGTGAGGGGCGGCTGTGATGGTGCCACGTGGTGCCATTATGGCTTCCTATATTCTTTTCCTTGTATCTGGTGATGTAGACCTTCGATCGAGTTGATTTTTGCGCCATTGGACTACAATCGTTGATCTAGATCCATCCGTGTGGTTGGATTTTTTATCTGAGGCTAGGATCTTTGTCCTTTGGCTCCATGATCTCTGTTCTTCTATGGACTACACACGATGCTCTGGTTTTCTAATAGAGATGATTTTGGAAGCATTGGACTCTTGTCATCGTTCTGATCAGATCTGTCCAATCTGATCTGTCATCCACGGCTTCGAATCATCTACGATTAATTTCATCTCTCATTTACTGCATAAAATGACAATATTATCTATGCAGCTAATCAAACTAACCATTGTGTAAATTACGATGCCTAGGAATGCATTTTTCCTAAGTTATGCTAGAATCTAGCTTAATTCAAGTGATTTAGGTTGCAAGATTGTTGTGTAATCACGCTCCCATGCCTAAGTCTTACTAGTCCCTAGCAAATGCAAAACTAAATGAAAAGCGATCCTACATGACAGATTTCTATTAAGAGTTTGACTAGAGATTTATTTCTTTTGTTTTCATCCAAAACTTTAGAAATCCTGATAATCATGAACGTGTTTTGTTGCAGCCTATGCAATGGATCCAAGTGAAAAGTCAATCCACTTCTAAAGCTCGTACTTGACCCGTAGTAAAAATATATTGGGATAGATAAACTTCTCCCCTTAGGGTTATAAGATAATATGTAAATTCAACCCCAGTTTTTGGTTTAGGTAGAAGATGATTTGACTCAAGTGGATTTGTATTTGGTGATTCACACTCATCTGGTGCTGCATATAGACTAGTACTTTAGAACCTAGATTTCCAGATTATGAAATAATTCAACTCAGAGAGAGGTGAGAAACTGTGCTCTCTTTAGTTCCTTTGTACTCATTCTCTCACTTTCTTTTTCTTTTTCTTTTCTTTTCTTTTTGAGCTCACAATCTCACCAGATTTATCAGTATATTTGGTGGTCTCTCTTGGCATTAACATTTTGATTAGGTTCTGATAACTCTACAACTAAGTGAGAATTCCTCAACCCATATTCAGGCCACCAGAAATACAAAAAAGTAGGTAAAGGTTGTATTTGGTGGATCATGAGGGTGGTAGGTGTTGTTGGCTTAATAAACTTGAAATAATCTCTAAAAACACTTATAAACTTTATTTTTCTTTTTTCTTTTCTACTTTTTCTTTCTTTTCTACTCTTTTTTTTTTAAGACATATATACCTCTTTTTTTCTTTTTCCTTTGCATCCAAACATCTACTAACGCGATGCAATTTCACATACGATTTTCATTCACGGGGCATTGTTCGGGATTTGGGCATTTTCAAGAGGATATCGGGTGGCTTATTTGGTGGGAGTGTCTATTCTCGACACCGGGAAAGGAATGGATATGACAACGTATTTCTGACCTTGATATTAATACCCTCTTTCAGCCAAAGATTCTGTAAAGGACAGTCGTGACCATCCACCTCAGTCCTAGTTTAATCAGAATCCACTCTCTTCATATTTGCCTTATTTGGTGGCTCTCAAGAGATTCGCACTAAGAACTTGTATGCAGAAACTGAGAGCAAAAACTATGCCTAACTCCCAGTATCATTATCTAATTATCTAGAATTTAAGATTCCTCATACTAGCCTTAGAGCACCAGTAGACTTTCTACTCTCACCTCACACTTGTTTGGTGGATCTGTTAGAAGATAGTTTGCCTGACTCCCTAATTACTGTCCAAGGGCTTAAAAGAAGAAGCACTGCTTCTTCTTGACAAACTAATGATGTTTATCAGTCTTCACAGAGGATCCATTGCAAATTCTACGTGTAAGTGTGAAATTGTATTGGATTCTAAACTCAGGAATCAACTTAAGAATAAATACCTAATAAAAACTTAATAAAAATTCTTTATGCCTAAATGCATTTTTTTTTGACATAAAAATTGAACATGCAATGTCCACCCCCCCATGCCTATTCATTACAATGTCCTTATTGAAATGTATGCATGAAAATAAAAATATAGTAATCAAGAGGAGGGGATATCACCTGACTATGCTTGTTGATCTAGGTTAGCATGGATCTAGAGGATGAAAAACTACCTGTAAAGAGTATTGGGTTGCCTTCCAGCCAGCGCTAAGTTAAACGTCATTTGCCGGACCTAAACCCAAAAATGAATGATCAGATTAATGGGTTGAGTCAGGATTAAAATGAAGATATGATCATGTAATGCAAGGATCAGCGATCCACAAATGCGGATCAGCTGATGGTGAATACCAAGCCCAAAAGGTCGGAAAAATAAAGTGAACAGGCTCGATATTATTTGCAGTCAAATGCTACAAAAGAGAGAAACATTAATGCAGGTGCCAGAGTGGAAAGAAGATAGTAGCAACCCTAAAAAGTGATGCATGAGGAAGGTAGGTGAGGTGGATAAAGTATAATCCGTGGGGAATAAATCGTATGGGTCTTGAAAGTGATGGGAAATGGAAGGAGGAACTCGACATTTGAAATGGTATAAGAAACCACTTCGTAAGTTAAGTTAGGTGTAGATGGATGTAGAGTAGTTGAGTCAAATAAGATCCAATGGTCCATCTCAATAGTTCCTGACTTATCAAAATCCTCAATCTCATCCCTGGGGTGATCAAAAGTCTCATTCGAGTCACCTAAATATTGCTTTAGTTCATTTTTCCTTAGAGCCATTTCCCTGGGAGGAGTAAGATTGGGGTTTGGATTAGTCAACACCTCAAATTCTTTTTAGACTATATCTTCTGAGGGAATGTCTTCTTGTTTTTCATCAATCAAGTGAAATTCTTCAAAATTCCATGATTTATCTAAATTATTTGCTTCCTCAAATAGATCCTCATAAGTCATTCTCATTAATTCTGTAATTTCTTGAACATCTTTTTCATAAGGGGATTGTCTATTTTTCTCAATCTTGAGATGTTGGGGATAAGGGTCAGGTTTTTCCTCAGGACTCTGGTGGATGGGAAGAGAAGGGTGCGGATTAGCTGAAACAGAATTGAAGTGGATTCAGCTTCTATATGGGATATCTTAGAGTGATTAGTATCGCCAAATCCAGATATTGAATCGTTTGAGCACATCTGAGCATGGTAATCCTCAGATAAGAACAGATCAGAGCCATCTAACCATGCTTGCCTGGGAGTGTCATTGTCCCCAATCTTTCTATATTCTTGATCTTGCTTTGATTTTCCCAAATCATCCATTTAGTCCAATTGTGTGTCTTTAAACATAAAAGACTCATACTTCAGCCTACTATGGATTGGCTCCTCAAAATACAATGGTTGTAATCCAGGACCTAAATCAAGATGTATTTCTTCAAGTGAGTCTTCCTCCTCAAAGTCAGTTTCTGGGATATCAAAATCATTTATTAGTTCAATTGTAGGCTTGGGTAGGATCTATTTTGCATAATCACAGGGCTGGTGGGTGGGCTTAGTGTATGTAGAGGTTGGGATTGGATAAGATGTCATACTTAAGGTTGGATCCTCAACCTTGAGTGGCTTGCCACCAACTTGTGGCATATTCGGACCAGGTTTATCACCTTGTGCTTTCCGAATTCTATTAAGCTATTTTGTCAGATTATATGTATTTCTTTTATTAGCTTCTCTCATCCTCTGGACTACTTGGAGTAATTGGATGATCTCAGGATCACTGCCATGGTTAGGGATTTGATCAGGCTGAGGATAATAATTTCCAGGATTTCTTTCCTCAGTTGAATCAGAATATCTATCAACTGAATACCTAGGGTAAGAATCATATCCTTGGTTTGGTGTTGTAGGGTTATCCCAATGAGAAGGTGAAGTTGTTTGGATGGAATTGGGATTATTGGCAAAGTGATTTTGAGGATAGGATTAATATTCTAGGTATTGGGATTCTGAGGCATATCCCTGATCTGGGGAGAGATGAGTTTGGTTGAATAGGTTAAAATAGTTGGTCATGCCAATCAAGTGCTGGTCCTGCAAGGAGAGTGTCTTTTGAGGTTGTAGAGATCCTTGATATCTAGTGATTCATGTGGAATTCGAGGTAGGCCTAGCTATACCAAGGGAATATGAGGTGTAGGGAAGGGAATCAAGTCTCGGGTGTTGAGGAGAGTTCTCCAATCCTAAAGAAGTTGAAGTAATGGAAGGGTTGGGATAGGGAGAAAAGGAAGAATAGTGTAAGGCAAAAGAGTATGAGTCCATGGTTTCCTCCTCAATCAGTTCTTCCTCATGGCAATTAGTAATTGGAATGTATTCAGAAAATTAGGTCTTCTCCTTAGTTTACTCTCTAAAGGTGGTACCAAGTCAGGGTTCAGAGACCTTTTAGCATCCATGTACCAGAAGAAGGTTAATAAATGAGAGAGAGAAGACAGATGAGAGAATTCCTCTGCCCCTTCAATACAAGCAATCAAACTAGTCCTTAAAGTGTTAACCCTAAATAGACCTAATCCTAGTTCCCCAAAACACGAATGGGTTAGATCAACCCTTAAATTACTTGGCTGGCCAAAAGGGTGAGACCCCTTAGGACACCCCACATGGCGGGACACCACTAAGGGTTAATGCGGTTACTGCACCGACCTTTCTTATCACCAGTGGGTCCAAGTTGACAAGGCCTTGACCTTAGCCCAATCTAATTTCAAGTCCCCAAGTCTATTAGTCCTGCCTAGGGCACGTCTACCCAGTTTTAAGCTTGGGTTTGATGTGCTTTTGGAATATGATGGGTGATTGCACAACAATCATGCAACCTAAAACACCTGAATTGAGCTAGATTCTAGCATAACCTCGAGTCAATGCATGCATAAGCATCGTAATTCACATACTAGTTAGTTTATTAGTCATATAGATAATATCATCATTTTATGATAAAAGAGAGATGATTTTAATCGCAGATAATTCGAAGCCGCAGATGTCAGATCAGACCAGACAAATCTGATCAGAACGATGACAGAAGTCCAATGCTTTCGAAATCGTCCCGATCAGACAACCAGAGCATCGTGTGCAGTCCATAGAAGAATGGAGATCATGGAGCCAAAGGGCAAAGATCTGAACCTTAGATGATAAATCCAACCACACGGATGGATCCGGATTGACGTTTGCAGTCTAACGGTGCAGAAATCAACTTAATCGGAGGCCTATGTCATTAGATATAAAGAGAAGAAGAATGGGCAGCCATGATGGCACCACATGGCACCATCGTAGCTGCCCCTCGCCACACACCCAACCCCTGAAGGTGCCTTGCCTCGCAGCGTGGGCCGTTGGATCTTCATCCAACAGCCACAAACGTGCCACATCGCCACTTAGAATAGATTAATATAAATATAATTAAGCAAATATGATAAAGGCTTTGTGCAGCGCTATAATGAACGCGTGCCCCAGACGTCTGGGAGGTGGCCCAGACGTCGGACCAGACGTCTGGGATCGTTTCCAGACGTCTGGAAATAAGTTATCCTCCACACGCACGGGTCGTCTGCGCGCCTGAGCGCGCAGACCCGCATATTCGTTTATTCCCTGCGGCTGCAGACGCCCTGCCGCGTCCTCTCTCCTCCTCGCACGGCCTTAAAAGGCCACGCCTCCCCTCACTTCTGTCACCACCATCTCCTCCCTCTTCTCCTTCAGCCAGTGAGCGTGAGCGCGAGTGCGAGGGTGGCAGCGGCAGCCGCAGTGAGCGCGGAGGAGGTGCTGCGTGCGAGAGCGGAGCTCTGCCGTGAGGGCGAGCTCGCCGGGGCTGCTAGGGCCGGTCGGCGGAGGGCGCAGGGGGCGCGGAGCGACGCGGAGGGGGGACTGCTGCGGTCTGAGCAGCAGGCGCGCGAGGTGCGACGCGGGCAGTGTCACGAGCGGAGGCCGAGTGGCGCCCTGATTCTGGAAAAATTTCCAGAATCAGACGTCTGGGTTGATAGCCAGATGGCGAGGGAGACGTCTTGAAGACCATCCAGACGTCTAAAAGGTGAGTTTTCCGTCTCCTTCTTCCTTCCTGTCGACTGACCGTACTGAGGGAGGGAGATGGGTGTGCGCAGGCTCGGTGATTCGCCATCCATCGCGAATCAGACGTCTGGCAGTAATACCAGACGGCGGAAGCGACCTCCAGACGTCCGGGGTGACCATCGGATGTCTGGGAGCTAGGCCAGACATCCCCGCAGACTTCTGGACGTCTGGGAAACCACGCTGAGCAAGGTAATTCTCTGATCCACTTTTTAAGACGTCTGGAAGAAGTTCCAGACGTCTGATTTTGCACAGTGTCGTAGTTTTCAACCCGTTTAGGGCCCGTTCGGGTTCCGTTTTCCGCGATTCGAGTTGCGTTCTTTTCGGAATTAATTCCTCTACCCATCTACAGTAGCTATACACTGTGTTGAGATACTCCTTGTGTTTGATCCTTGTGATAGGACCCCATTCTGTTGCAGTCTCGGGGGTCGCGGAGGCACGCGGGATTCTCGACCACACCCCCATTTCTCCCGTTGTACCTGGTAGAGTGGCTTTAAGTTATTAATAAAATCTGTTAAATTATGGAACCATAAATAGAACCTAGGACATTGCATGAATCTTAGGAATGAGAAATAGATGGAATGATAGCTCCTAGGTGTTGCATGAATCCTAGGGCTGGAAAACTAGATTGTATGATAGATCCTAGGATATGGCATGAATCCTAGGATGGGAAAACTAGTGGAATGTATAATACTGCAGTCTTGGAAAATGGAAAGAGATATAAAGCTGCCTGTAATTTGAATTAACAGCTGCCTATTGTGAATAAATAACGTGGTTGAGAACATGGATTGTAAGAATGTGAAACTGGAAAGTGAAACCTGGATGTTTGAGTAAAAAGGATGGAACCCTACGGGGAAGTAGGAGTAGAACTCCTGGAAAGTGAATGGAATAGTATTGGGGAAGTGAGCTGGCCCTTGAGTACGGAGTACCAAGGAGAGAGACTGTCCCCCTATTTAGTGCAGAGCGGAGCCAGCCGCCCCAGGGACCCGGGGTTAGGACTGGCCACTCTGTACCGACTTACTGGCCCTCGCGTACGTAGTACCGACGAGAGCTACTAGTGTAGGGATGTACTAGCTACCCCACGGGCCCCGGGGTTCTGCTAGCCTCCCACACCAACTTGTTAGGCCCGCTGGGGCAAATCAGGGTAGTCAGGCGAGGGTGCACGGACTGTGGAGGGGCAAGGCCCCGGTTTGGTTACTGTGGAGGGGTTGGACCCCTGTTACTGAGAGGGCTCTACCCTGGACTGGTTCCGTGATGTGCTTTGGGCGCACCCGTTAATGGAAACGACTGACCGCATGCCAGTACGGGTTAGCTACCTATGCGTTTATCGTGCGTGCCGTAGTCACCGTTACGTCTGTCAGTGACCTTGGGGTGGTTGACTGAGGGTAGGATCACCACGGGGGACTCTCCCGGCCAGGAGAGCACCACGTGCTACTTCTACTTTTTGGAAAAGACTGCAATCAAGATCGTTCCCACGAGGAACATTCGAGATCAAGAAAAAGATCTGAGGAAGAAATGAAATAGTGAGACATTTGAAAGATGTGAATAAAGAAAGTAATCGAACATAACAGCTACTGTACACTCTACTGTTGCTTTTAGTTTTAGTTGCCACTCTACTCAGCGTTTTGCTGATGTGTTACACTCGTTACCTTTTTCAGGACCAGGTGTTGAGCAGCCAGGGTCAGCGGCTACAGAGGACGCTGGGCCGAGTAGGGTCCAGTAGAGTTACCACTGTCTCTTGTACCTCTTTTTGTTACGTTGTAGTGAGTAGTTCTTGTTTCCGCTGTACTTTCTTTACCTGCAGTTCAAATTATATTATGAATGTTGTTCTACTGTTGTGGTGGTACATACTGTGGTAGTTTCTTTCCTTACTGCTGTACTTTCTTACTGCTAGTTATATTCATGCTGAATGTGGTTTATTTTACTGCACTTTTGGTTACTTCCTCGTTGGACGACTAGGTCTTGGGATTAGTTGAGTCGGTCCGGTTCTCGTGTCTCGTAAGGACTCGGGAACCGGGCCGTTACAAGCGCGTTGGCACGCGCGAGCGCACGCGTATGCGAGGGGAGCGGCTTTGAGCCCTGCGCTGTGCAAAATTGATGCGGCTTCGGCGAGCAGGTGCGTGCAGGCACAATTGCGCCATCCGACAACAAATAGAGCGCCACGCAGCATGATTAGAGCGCATCGCGGGCGAATGCGGGATTGAGCGGGTTGTTGTGAGATCAGAAAGCCACGATGAGCACGTGTTTAAGCCATCCGATTACAAGATCGGAAGGTTAACGAGGAGGTGGGATTTGAATGAAGGCATGCGGCAAAGGTGAAAACATGAAGGCACGGGCGTTAATATGAGCCGTTCGATCATACGATCGAACGGTCAAGGATCAGGGGCTAAAATGAGGCATGCGGGTGCTCGTGAATAAAGCAAAGGTGGGCGAGGAAGCAATGGAGCTGTGCGATCATCATCCAAGCGTCTAAGGGCTACCACATGTTGCCATCAGAGTGAATCTGTGGGATAAGAAGGAAATTGATGGAGTTTTGAGGCCAAATCAGAGCCATCGATCGGGAGATCAACGGATCTGATCAACCAGGGGTTGTTGGACGATTTTAAGGCCTGAAATACCCTTTTTTCCATTCACAAAAGCTATAAAAGAAGGCCCAGAGCCCCCCCAGTTGAAGCATCCACTTAGAACCTCTCTCTTCCATCAACTCCAGACATTCTGTCTTCTCTGCAATTCTCCTTCTCCTCTGCAACTCCGCTCTGACTTCATCCTGGTGCTCTGGATCTGAGGTGTTGCAGCATCCCGCAAGTGATGTCGTTTCTCTGCCACTTTCTTCTATCTCTCTCTCTCTCTTTCTCTCTATCTATCTTTACCTTTTGCATAGTAATTTCTATTATGAAAAACTCTTTATCAATGCAATGAAATCTAATCTTATGAATATTTGATGCGTCTCTATACATATATACATATATAAATATCTTGTTAGAACTAGTTTCATTGAAAAGCTTCCGTTAAAAATTAAGATTGCCTCCCTACGAATGACCCAGTATTCACCGGTTTTACAAATATTATCTGTCATCGTGTTTTCATGCTATACTACAACTAAACAACTTTTAATCGCTATCATGCGTCGAACAATGGGCGTTAGGGGGGTGTTTTCCATTAAGATTGATTTCAAAGATGTGAAGTGCACAGGCAAAGGGTTCACAAGTAAATTTTTTCATGATGAAGTGAATTTTAGGATTCAAATGGTTGGGTTCGTGAATTTTAGGGTTCACTTGATTTAATCTCTTCAATCAAGGTTCTAATGAGGCACACAAGAATTTTTACAAATTACATTTTGTTTAATAGATTTCCTTTAAGTATGGAGATGTAAGTGTGCTCTATCCTTAATGTGAAACCCTAAGCGCAGATAGTTCTAAATGATTCTTTTAAGTCAAAAAGTCAGATGAGTGGTGTGATCCAAGCAATGCAATCAATTAGTCCTCTTGTACCACTAACTAGACACTCAGAAAATATTTTTCAAGAATTTTTAATGCACATTTTCTATTTTTTTCTGATTTAAAGTGTACTAGGGGTTTTGCAGCCTATTTTGACCCCCAGTTCATGATTTAATAATTCGTGAGATCAAATGTGTAAGAAATATTTTTTTCAAATTTTTCCCCAATTTTTTATTATCTCAGAAATTTTGTGACGTAAATTTTAAGTCAATCAAAATTGTATAAAAATTTCTATGTTATTTTGAACTCTAAAAATCAGGAATAGTAACTAAATTCATAACATATCAGTACATGAATTTTTTAAATTTTTTTGTAACTTCTATTTATGCAAAATTTGTATATGTTGTTTCTGACTTTTAAACCCACGTCCAGTAAAAATTTGAGAATTTTTGAACTTGAGGATCTTCAGGAATTGAATTTTTAAGATCAAACTTTATTTTAGCTTGAAAATCAAGAGAGATTTTTTTTTTCAATAAGCAACGTGCAATCATTTAATAACCCTTAACCTATTTAGATTTTCCTTAACCCAATTACACACTTGCACACACAATTAGACTAGGGCCAACCTAATTAGACCCAACCCATTAGACTTAGGCTCAACCTATTTTTATATGCGAGAGTCGCTATTTAAAGTATGTATCGCATCATAGTATAGTGACGAAAATCGCTACAACATTTAAATTTGTAAAGTACTTGAAAATAGAAATTGAGTCTGAGGTCTGTAGGGAGCAAATGTGGAATCATGCACTAATTGTAATTAGAAATAGGTGAGCACAATAATGAATCACAATTAAAGATATTCAATGAATAATCTACTCAAAATATATCCAATGATAAGCCAAAGCGTATCTCAAAAGTTGCTGCAATAAAAGGAATAGAGAAGCACTAAAAATGGTGATTTAGATCACCAATTATATCCCACATTAAGTACATGCATCAATCCAATTCAACAGTGGTCCTTAAACCACCCATTCCCAAATGCCAACATTTGATTCAAGCCTCAAATATAGCAATAGTACCCAAATCAGATGTCGGGCATAACCCCCAGACACCTTAAATATCAAGCCACAACAGGCACAAGGGTGCCAAGCATAGAGTAGAAGCCTACCTCAGAGACGCTAAGTGCTGAGCATATGGCACGCATCCCGAGGCATAGGGCACAAATCACGATGCAAAACCTACTCACCCATCAGATTTTCTTCGTTTCTTAGCTGGGTAAATGTGTGAACAGTACCAGGTTATCAGGTCGCGATCAAGGTCCAGACCCACTGGCGTGTGTGCTGGGCGAGGAGTGAGAAAGTCAGGTGAGCGGGGACCTCACCCCCAGTGTCGAGGCGATAAGCGTACACCATGAAATCAATTTATGCACTACTCTCATCTTGTCGCCCACGATGTAGGACTAAAGCTCCACTACTTCCTTCGCGTGCAGCAGCAACAAATGTCTTCGTCGATTGCAGCTTCAGTGATTGCTTGCTCCCTAATTCAAAGCCTAGGTGGCTTCCTGGACATACTCCACAGCAGTTGAGAAGTGAATCAAGGTCGGAGCACGTTAGTTGGCGGTAGAGGAAGGTGGAGGAGAACAACAATGCAGCGAAGTCTGGCGAGCGAACCTAAAACTCAAAGTACGAGCTCTAAGCCCCAATTAGCAAGTTTAGTGGAGTCTCCATGAGGCTACAAAGATGATGGTGGTGTCGGCATGGTGGTTGGAGGTCTGTGGTGGCCGAAGGGAGAAGGGATGACCGGCAGAGTTATGGGTTGTTCGGTGGAGGTCTGAT
Organism: Thalassia testudinum; assembly: GCA_037157565.1. Taxonomy (NCBI): domain Eukaryota; kingdom Viridiplantae; phylum Streptophyta; class Magnoliopsida; order Alismatales; family Hydrocharitaceae; genus Thalassia; species Thalassia testudinum. Next base: position 205,628,933 of record JAZHRO010000031.1, read on the forward strand.
GTGAGTGGAAGTCAAAATTGGTAGAGGGATTTTGATGAGGGTGATGTGGTGGAGCTTTTGGGCGTGGAAGAGGGTGATTTGGTGGAGTGTGGCGAGCGTGCAGCTTCACCGCAACCCTTGCCGGAGATGGAGAAGACGGAGGGGAAGGAGGCGATTCAGTGGTTGATCTTATGTTCTAAGGGGATAGAATTAGACTAAGGAGAGAAAGGAAGAGACTAAACCTAACTTCAAGATGAAAGGGAAGGAGTTGGTGCTGGTTGTGATTGACCAGCATCGGGGAATGTGAAATCTCCGATGGGAGAAACGACGAGGAGGAAGGGGGTAGGCGGCACTAGCTAATGTGCACTAGATGCGGATGAAGTTGGGGAAGATGTTCCCTCTGCCTATTGTACATGGCAGAGGGCAATGACGGAGATTTGAGGAGCTTGCTGGACCTGCGGTTGGAGGCGGCCGAGGGAGAGAAGGAAGAAGGTTTATGGCTTGGAACTGAGCTGAAGAAGAGCCTGGGACCTAGGAGACTCTTTATAAAGCTTAAACAAGCTCAATTTGGGAAGATTCATCGTGGATTCAATGTGATTTGATTTGGGTTTCCTTGTGGATTTCAAGAGCTTCGCCTGAGCTCTATGGTGAGATTTAGGATCCCTGAGGTGATTCAATCGATGAAGGATCTTTTAAATATTGTTCCTTCCAAATTTGGGAGGATTTAGTTAAGGAATCAAGGAGATCTCCTCATTTGAAGATCAGCTACTTTGGGTTCACACCTCTAATGGCATCAGGGACTAAAACATGAAAAAGATGAGAAACTAGGGACTTGTTTCCAAGGAATTTTGAAAGTTAAGGGCCTGATTGTAAGAAATAGAGATTTTGGGGACTGAAATGCAAACTAGGTCAATATGGACTCTGATTGGGCCCAAATATTTGTTCTAACTTAATTTTGACCTAAGGAATGTAATAGTAAAGTTGGATTTGAGTTTTTACCACATTTGACTGGGCAATTTGTATAGAAGCCCAAATTAGGGTAGAATTCCTTCTAAAACTCTATTCTAGGTTAAAATGGGTTCAAATTGTTAAACCAAGGGTACCAAACCTCTTAGAATATTTTTATATGAATTTTAGAAGGTTTAGATGAATTTTATCCTAACCAAAACCTCTTCAATGCAAGTGGGACTGAAATTACAATTTTGTATTCTAATTTGGTTATCAAAACATGTGAAACCCCGTTTCTATCTGTGTTGACCCACTTCTTGGAATTTAATGCTCATTTGACCTCTAATTAACCCCTGAGTGACCCCGTGGTTACTCTGCCTTCATTATGTGATGTTAAAATTGTAGATTTAGCCCTTTTTATTATTTTTTTCTCAAAATGGTTTTGAGTGAAATTACTGTCCTCAAGTGACTATTTGGGAGCTTTTATCACTTGATTTCAACTAATTGAAGCTAGTTATGGAGAATAATGGTGTTACCATCACCTATGTCTACAAAACCTAACCCTAAACCTACCTACATTAAACCCACACAATACCTAGCCTAATCATCTTTAGCTGCCCACGTAGATAGATCATAACTTGTGATCTATCCTCTGAAGCAACCTAATGGATAGATCACAAGTTCTGATCTATCCTTGTCGCCACCTAGGGTTATTCTATTCCTTTGGGGCTGGCCAACCTAGCCTCCCTAGGAAAACCCTAACTAGTCACCTATTTTTAGAAACCCACCATTCTATCCTAGCCTTACAATCTAGATCCTAAGGTCCCTATCTAACCAATCCTAGGCATCACCTTTGATTTAATCTAAGCCATCCAAATTAGTGATCCTAGGCACCTTAGATTGACCAATAGGAAGCCACCTAAATGCCTATAAAATGACCTCGCCTCCAACCCTTAGGAGAAAATTAGCCTTAGTAATCCTTAGTATAATTTAGTGGTACCTAGCCCTATAGGGCACACCCACCATCCCTCTACCTCCATAGCTTCTCTGGTCCTCTCTTCTTCCTCCCAGCATCCTGGATCTGAAGCTCTGTCATAAGCTTCCTCAAGCATCCCTCAAGTGACTCTGATCTTGTCTTCCTTTTTCTATTCTTTTATAGCTCCATTCCAATTTTAATCTCTAATTAAGATTATATTTGTGAGAAATTATTGATTGTAGAAATAAATTACAGTATTCATTTGATATTTGTGTCTCTATTACTACTATTATCTGTGCATCTATTTGATATCAATATATTCAATTCTACTATATAATAAGTGCGAAAGGTTTTAAGTAGCAAGTGCCTCCCTATGTTCGACCTGGACTCTTTGTAGTTCAATATTATAAATTTTAATTGATGCTTTATTTGCAATCTACTATGATTGCATATTCTTAATCATGTATATTTTAGCAAATCACTACTTCAACCCATTTTGACATGTAGTCTACCGCTACGAGTATGTATAGGTACTCACAAGAGTTGATGAATGATTCCATGAAATCAATCCCCTAAATGTCAAATATTTCAACTTCCAAAATCGAGTTTAGAGGCATCATATCTTTTCTCGATATGTTGTTGATGCTCTGTCAATGAACACACGACCAAACGAATTCATGCGCATCTTATGTATGCTGAGCCAGTAAAATCCAGAATTCAAAACTTTGGCTGTAGCTTTCTTACCTGAAAAATGTCTACTGCAGGCCATTACATGATAGTGATTCAGAATATTAAAAAATTTTGATTCGAGAACACACTGTTGGATGACTTGGTCGGCATAGATTCGAAATAGGTTGGGATCCTCCCGAAAGCAGTGTTTAACATCAGCAAAGAACTTGTCCCTTTTAGATTTAGGCCAGTTATGAGGGAGTTGTCCTATCGCCAAATAGTTAAGAATTTTGGCATACCAAGGGAGCTTGTTAAAAGGAGGGTTTCATTAGGAAAGATATTTGGAGGGGTTTGCACATCAGCCATCAAAAGATACGAGAGATGATCAGCCACCACATTTTGCGATCCCGCCTTATCTTTGATTTCCAGGTCAAATTCTTAGAGAAGAGAATTCAACAGATAACGTGGGGTTTCTCATCTTTCTTATCCGGCAGATATTTAAGTGTCGAGTGGTCTGTATGTATAGTAATGTACGATCCCAACAGATAAGATCTAAATTTCTTAAGGGTAAACACAATGGCAAGAAGTTCTTTTTCAGTAACCGTGTAATTTTGTTGTATATCATCGAGAGCTTTACTTGCATAGTAGATCAGAATGGGTTTCTTGTTAATGGTTTGCCCTAAAACCACACCCACCGCGAAACCAGAGGCATCCATCATGAGTTCAAAAGGATGATTCTAATTAGGTCCTTGAAGAATGGGTGCCTCAGTAACATCTTTCTTGAGTTTTTCAAAACTCTCCAAGCATTGATCTTTAAAATCAAAAGGTTGATCTTAGGTTAGAAATTGGCTCAAGGGACTGGAAATATTGGAGAAATCCTTAATGAATCGTCAATGGAATCCCACATCCCCACAAATGATCTGACTTATTTAACAAATTGGGTGGGGAAAGTCTAGAAATAGCATCAATCTTGGCTGTATCTACCGTGATTCCATTTTTAGAGATGACATGACCTGGTGATGAGAGCCTCATCATGAGCCATAACTAGCTCATTTTGACCCAATAAAGAAGATAAAAGCTCCTACATAACCTAGAAGAAGGCTTAACTGAAGGAATAAGTGCTCTGAGAAGAAAACATGAAATAAAGGTTCAAACTGTAATTTTACCATTGCAGTACATAAACGAGATTTCTCAGAAGCAAAACATAGGTCAAATGGTCCAAATAAGATAAAAAGAGGGTTGAGTCAATCAGAAATGGGTTTATGTGCAATCTAAGAATTAAATGACACTTGGTAACCCTAAAATAGACCCGCTTAAATTAAGAAGGTTTCGGTCAGGATAAAAATCGAGTAAACCCTCTAAAAATCATGGAAAAACATCCTCTAGGGTTTAGAACACTTAATTTGGCCTTTGGAACCTAGTCTGACCTAGATTAGGGTCCTAGCTCCTCAATTAACCAAATTTGGGTTTTTACGCAAAATGTCCAGTCAAACGAGGTCAAACCTGAAATCCAACTTCGCCATTGGATTCCTTAGGTCCAAATTAAGTTTATACCAAAATTTAGACCTAAGGGGAGGTCATCTTGACCTACTTTGCAATTTAGTACACCCAAATCATAAATAGGTCCCTATCTTTTGAATATCCTTGCAAAGAGCCCCCCAAGTTCTTCGCCCCCTTTGCAATCCGGTCCTTCTGCCATTGTTAGGGCAGAACCGAGCTCCGGCGAGGTTCACAGAGGGATTGCTCTCTAATCCCTCAGAGATTCCCTCCCAGAAATGGAAGGGGGATTCTCTGAGGAATTCCCTTCCTTCTAAAGCCAATTACAATCGCTGGTGTGAACCCAATCTCTCGTGCGAATGCACGAGAGATTTGGGTATCCACCTTACTTCCAACTCCGGCGAGCCGGCAGACCTAATTGCGCGCTCTCCACGCGCTGATAGGAGCGGCCAGCACCTATAAAACACCCCCCAGACCCTGCCGCAGGACCCAAGCTTGATTTTGACGGAGATCCCCTCCAAATTCCCTCTCTCCCATCTCCGGCCAAACAACCCGCAAGCTCCAGCGACCTCCTCCCCTCCTTCTCATCGCTTTGTTGCCATACCAGCAGCAGAGTCCTCTCTGCATCTTCCTCCCGCGTTGCGCTGTACCCCGCGCGCGTGTGCTCCTGACCTCATCTTCGTCGCCGCTTCCTCCCTCAGGGTCTTTCTTCCCCGACGACGGCAGTTACGAGCCGTCCTCTCCACCGCCTCCCTTTCTTCCAGACAACCCCAGATACATTCTCCATCCTCTCCTCTCTCTTTTCCCCCTACTATTTTACTTGATTACCCCTCGACAGTACCTAACCACCTCCATCGTTCTCGCCTCCGACCGCCCTCCGGCGAGCTGCCCACACCACTCCGCCCCTCCACACGGCTCGCCAACCCCTCGTGAGCTTCGCCTCACCACCAGGAACCCATTCCACCCCATCACTGCCACTACAGACCTCCATAAGCACCCCCCGACCAACCCACCATCTCCAGCCACAGGTTGACCTAGGCACGCACGCCTAGGCCGACCTGCAACCTGCAGCATCACCCACCGCCTTCGCCGTGCTACCGCGAAGGTTTCCAGCTATTCTGATTTGGCCAATAGGCCGTTCTGCTGGATGTCAGGTGTACGCTCCAGCCGCCATTAACAGCCGAAGCAGCAGGGAGCTTGGAGCAGCTTCGGGCATCAGGCTTCCCAGGCTGCAGGTGCAACAGACTCTCGCGAAGGTCGCGAAGCGAACGAGGCCAGCCAGTCGCACAAAGGAGCCATCAGCTTGGGAAATCGAGTGACGAAAGCTCTGCAGGCGCGCGTGAAGGCCAGACCGACCAAATAGTCCCACATCGTGGGATTGCAAAACTCAGCTATCGTATAAATTGTTTTTGTGTTTTCTTCTTACTGCCTCCGTAAGCACAGGGGTGAGGTCCCTCACTGCCCCCATACACCTCGTCCGCGGCTTGACGTCACGGATCTGGCGGATCCGACCCGACCTAAACCTACTCACTCCTCGCGCATCACCACTTGCCGGTGCGCCTGGTCCCGGGTGCGAATTCGACCCGACTACCCATGTGGCTCTGGGAGAGCGTGCTTGAGTGAACTGCTTGAGAAAAAGAGAGACGCTTGGGTAGAGGGACGGGGGTAGGTTTTTGCTACTGTGTGGTGTGTGCAGGAAGGAAGAAGTGACCGAGGCAGCGAACACTTAGCAGCTGAAGAACAGGAAGAGAAGAAAGAAGAGGTTGTGTAGCAGTGAAAGGAGAAGTCTTCGCCGGGAAGAAGAAGAAGAAGAAGAAGGAAGACAAGGCAGAAGAGAGAGAAGAACAAAGAAGAGGCCAAGTGAAGACTGCAAAGAGATCAGAAGAAAAAGAAGAAGAAAGAAGAAAGGCAAGGCATGAGAAGAAGGAAGATACAGAAGCAGAAAGGAGAAGAAGAGAGAAAGAGAGATCACATTTAATACGTCTGATACAGAAATCAGACGTCCAATTCTACTTTTTTTTCACAAATCCTTTTTAAAATTCTCTCTTTGAATCAATTATATTTGCATTTAACAGTTGTATTCTTTGGTTTTACAAAGTACTGAGATTGCTCCCCGTGTTCGACCTTGGATACTCTAGTTGTTCGAGTAATAAAATTCTTTATATTTGTTTAAACGTTTTGTCGGTTATACTACAACGTAATACACTTTAAATCCGCACAAAATCGTTGAGAACATTTTGGCGCCGTTGCCGGGGAGCAACGGGCACTTTTAAAGCTTTTGATTACAACTTTTCTATCTAATATCTGACTTAACTTCTCTCTTTTGTTGTGTTCAAGCAGGGAAAGCAAAACAAAAAGGAAAGAACAATAACTGCACAACAGACTCTCCAAGGAACAGGGAAAGCAAAACAAAAAGGAAAGAACAATAACTGCACAACAGACTCTCCAAGGAACAGGTAATCTCCATAAGCCCTCTCTCTTAACCCTCTCGCAATCTAAAAAGGAAAAAAAGAGAAAAATCAACTTAGGGCTACCTGTTTCATATTTAGTAACTCATCAAGTTGCCTGATTTTCATTTCAACATATTTTTGTCTGTTCATCCAACTAAGGCAACTAGGGCTAAAACTTTCTTGATTGAGCCCTAGGTGCTAATTTCTAAGGCAACTAAATTGGACCCACTAGAGCCAAGTTAGGGATTGCAAAGCTAGGGTTTTTAGAGACACATCTTCTCTAAAACAAAAAAACAAACTTTCCAAAAAGAGGTGTGCCTAAACCGTGTTTGAAACGATTTATACAAGAGGAACCCTAAGCAAATCAGGCTGATAATCCATTTGAACCATAAAAGGAAGGACCTAAAAGCTCTCAAAGGAACAACAGGTGAAGTTGATCCCTTGGGTCAACCAACCTTAATATTAGGTCACTTTTGCACTCAAAATACTTAAAAGTTCAAGTGGAACATTAAGCACCTTGATCTTAAAATAAAAAAAGGTAGAGTTAAGAGGTCAAGGTCTCCATTCTGGTCTACCTGGAACCGCAGTGACAAGAGAGGTCGGGTAGGGGAAACCCTGTAACCCGTGGGGACGCTCTACCGTGTAGGGGTCTTTGCGGGACTCTCCCTCTCTGGCTGCCCAGGTATTTCTCAGGTGGACGATCTTCTGATCCAGGGGTCCATCTGCCCCGAACCTCTATAGTCACCCAACAATTCTTGGGTGTCTTGATTGGCTCCAGCACCTTCTAATCTCATCACATCTTTCGGTACATGTTTGGTAGGAGGTCCTTAAGACCACCTTTAAGACCTCCTTTAGAAATTCATTCTCGTCGAGGCCAAGTCTCGACGCCCTTGTTTGTGCAGCAACCCCACCACATAAATCTTTCATCTGATTCAGACCCTGATTCTCCTTCTCCCATCATGGCACAACCCATTGAAGAGGAGAATAACCTTGAACACCAACTTCAACGCTTGAACGATCTCTTTCAGAACTTTGTAAACCCACCGCAGTGACCTATGATGCGAGATCACTATAATCCCGCTGCGGTGGCAATCGAACCCCGAGTACGAATCCCAATTGGAGGACCTGACTCTGAACTGAAGCCCAATATGATTCATGCCATACCGAAGTTCCATGGGCTTAACTCTGAGGATCCATTCCAACACATTAAACAACTCAAGCATCTGGCCCAGACCTTCAGGTCAGATGTACAAAATCGGGATATCCTACTCATGAAAATGTTTTCGTTCTCCCTCTTGGACAAGGCCGCACACTGGTATCAGACTCAGACCCGCCCGATCAACACATGGGAGGAATTACAGTCTGAATTTTTAAAAAAATTCTTCCCTGTTGGCCGAACGAATGCCTTGCGCCACCAGATCACTCATTTCACTCAACAACCGGGAGAACCTCTTCACGAAGCTTGGGATCGATTCCTAGATCTCATGCGAAAGTGCCCCCATCACGGAGTTCCTAAGTGGGAACAAGTCCAGTCTTTTTACCAGGGACTCTATGAGGATATTCGTCTATTCCTCAATGCAACATGCGGAGGAAACATCATGGGCCAACACGAGGACACGGTGTGGGAGATTCTCGAAAACATGTGCGAGAACTCCATAAATAACGACTCCTTGGGCTTATTTGACAGGACAAATGCCTGCGCATCGACGAATCTAAGAGGGACACATGAGATGCAGGACCTGTCCACTTCTGTCGACTTGGAACTGATGGCCAGTCGGTTGGACAAGGTCTCTATTATAGAAAAGAAGGTGGACGAGCTAACTCGACATTTGCAGCAAGCCACCTCTGCGCAAAACTCTTTTGCACGACCTCCTCTGGCAAGGGAAACAGTGCAAAACATATACCACCAACCTGCCAAGGGGATGGACCCATATCCACCCCCGTCTGCCTCTAGGACCGGAGTGACCTCCGATCCCTTCTACTCGAGTTGGGGGAACTCTGAACCCTCGTATTCTGACTTTCCTGAGGTTCCTCAGAACTGCGAGGACCTCAACGCCATCCAGAATGACCCATACTCCAATACCTACAACCCTGGATGGTGAAATCATCCTAACTTTCAGTGGGCGGGAAATTCTCAAAGACCACCATATCAACCCCGTCCACAAGCTCCTCTTCCATATCAGCCGCCTCAGCCTCGGCCCAATCCCACCTACCAATCCGAGCAAAATCAGGATCAACTGACTCTTATCCTTCAAACACTGGCTGACATTCGAAAGACGAATGCTGCAATGCAAAAGCAGTAGAAGGACGAGATCACAGAGGTTCGCAACCAACTAGCCCAGATGGCAAATTCCGGCCAACCTGGTACCCTTCCTTTGCAACCTCTGCCCAACCCAAATAACGTGCCGACCCAGAGGCGCGTTATGAATCCAAATCCAGGCCACGCACATTTGATTTATCAGGCCCCTGCTACTCCATCACCAGACAGGATGGATGCTTCAACATCTTATGTAGGATTTCAGCAGCACCACCCCTCCTACCTAACCCAAACCAAAATCAGGCCGGATTAAACTCTGTAACAACACGTAGTGGTAAAACAACACAAGACCCACATTATCCGAACCACTCCAAGCCTGATAATCGCCAAGACCCTAGGGTAGTCATCCAAGATACTACTGTCCCAGATCAAGAACCTGGACCTATCCTAGAGGAACCAGCTAGGATCCCATCTCCTGAGGCCTTGACCAAAGGAAAAAGGACAACCAAACCTGTGGCTCCTAAGGAGGATCTGGTCAAGCTCTTTGAACAGGTCCAGATAAACATCCCATTGATGGATGCAATTCGCCACATACCGGCTTACGCAAGATTCTCTAAAGACATATGTACACCTAAACGTAAGTCGCGAACCAAGGATGGGAATCCGATCGTACTGTCAGAGCAAGCCAGCTCTGTCATCTTGAGCAAACTCCCACCCAAGCTAAAGACCCAGGAACTCCCTTAATTTCTTGTAAAATTGGTGAAACCCAACTTGATAGAGCCCTACTAGACCTAGGTGCCTCCATAAATTTAATACCTACATCCCTCCTTGACCACCTTGAAGAATCTGAACTTAAACCCACTGAGGTGACATTGTAGTTAGCCAATCGATCCATCAAGTCACCCAAAGGAATACTCGAGGATGTCATTGTTAAGGTACAAGATTTTTATTTCCCAGTGGACTTCATAGTACTGGACATGGATGCACCTAAGAACCCAAGGGACACACCAATCATATTAGGGAGACCCTTTTTGGCCACTGCTAGGGCCAATATAAATTGCGAAGAGGGCCAGATAGAATTAAAATTTGGGAATCAAAATCTGAAGCTTGACATTTTCAAGGCCCAACAAGGGATTAATTGCGGGGTTATAGAGGAAATTTGTGATGTCGAAACCGTGGTTGATGAACTGCATATAGAGGACAACCTGATTATTCCTGATCAACCACTAGAGAATCAAAAACCGCTAACAGAGGAGTGCGAACATGATCTAGACACACCTATGACTCCTACCATTGCTCCCGATATAAACCCCGAACCACCCGCTGCTGTTGACAATCCTATCATGGAACTCAAGCCCCTTCCCGAACATCTGAAATACGTCTTTTTGGATTCAAATCAGACGTTTCCTGTGATTATCAATTCTCGACTCACACCTGATCAGGAACTCTGTTTGATTTCTGTTCTCCAGCAACATCGTAGAGCCATTGGATGGACTCTAGATGATTTGACTGGTATAAGCCCTTCATACTGCACACATCGAATCTACACAGAAGAAGGCTCACGACCTTCAAGAGAAATGCAAAGACGCCTAAACCCTAACCTACAGGAGGTCGTGAAAAAGGAGATCATAAAGTGGTTAATTGCAGGGATCATCTACCCGATCTCCGACAGTCGTTGGGTGAGTCCAATACAAGTGGTGCCCAAGAAGGCAGGACTTACCATCATCACGACTGAAACCGGAGAAGTCATTCCTATCCGAATAGCTAATTCGTGGAGAGTACGCATTGATTACAGAAGACTAAATTCCTCCACGAAGAAGGATCATTTCCCACTACCGTTTATTGATCAGATCCTCGAGAAACTAGCGGGAAATAGATTCTTCTGCTTTCTGGATGGGTACTCCGGTTACAATCAGGTGGCAATCCATCCAGAGGACCAAGAAAAGACCACATTCACCTGCCCCTTTGGGACGTACGCATTTCGAAGGATGCCATTCGGTCTCTGCAATGCACCTGCAACTTTTCAGCGATGCATGCTTGCCATATTCTCAGATATGGTAGGTGATTATCTGGAAGTCTTCATGGATGACTTTTCAGTTTTTGGACAATCATTTGACGATTGCCTCCAACACTTGGTCCATATACTCAGGCGGTGTATCGAGGTGAATTTGGTTCTTTCCTGGGAAAAGAGCCATTTCATGGCGCCTGAGGGAATTGTCCTGGGACATTTAATCTCGGAGAAAGGCATCCAAGTGGATCGAGCTAAGGTTAACCTGATTTCCAAGCTCCCTATGCCTAGCTCGATTAAGGACATCCGATCTTTTTTGGGGCATGTCGGTTTCTACCGTCGATTCATCCCTGATTTCTCAAAAATCGCGTGCCCCCTGACCAATCTTCTCTCCAAGGATGTGCCTTTCGAGATTTCCAAGGAATGCACTCAAGCATTTGAGATCCTACGTGACCGAGTCGCCCAAGCCCTAATCCTACAGTCCCCTGATTGGTCTCAACCCTTTGAGATCATGTGCGATGCATCTGACTTCGCTGTAGGAGCGGTTTTGGGGCAGAAAATTGACGGGAAACCTGTGGTCATTTACTACGCCAGCAAAACACTGGATGAGGCTCAGCGTAACTATACGGTTACTAAGAAAGAGCTGCTGGCCGTAGTATTTGCCCTGGAAAAATTCAGATCATACCTTCTGGGTTCCCGTGTTATCATATACTCGGATCACACAGCTGTGAGGCATCTCCTTGCAAAGAAGGACGCAAAACCTCGATTAATCAGATGGATCTTGCTGTTGCAAGAATTTGACCTCGAGATTCGCGACAAGGCGGGAAAGCACAATGTGGTAGCTGATCACTTGTCCCGCCTTCCTTCTGAAATTATTGATCCTTCCGGACCTATTACAGAACATTTCCCTGATGAGCACCTCCTGACTATCAGTACAAGTCTTCCATGGTTCGCCGATAGAGTTAATTACCTGGCATCACATCAGATTCCACCCGATTGGCCGAAGGCCAAAAAGGACAAATTGCGCTCCGATGCCAAGTATTACCTATGGGAAGACCCGTATCTATTCCGCATTGGTGCTGATCAGATAATCCGACGATGCGTCACGGAAGTGGAAATCAAAGACATACTCTCATTCTGCCATGACCAGGCATGCGGTGGACATTTTTCTGGACATAAAACCGCATCGAAAGTCCTCCAGTGTGGCTTTTACTGGCCCACAATTTTCAAGGATGCATACGATCACTGTAAGGCATGTTCCCGTTGCCAGACTCTGGGCAACATGAGCCATAGAGACATGATGCCTCTACAGCCGATCTTGGTATGCGAAATTTTTGATATTTGGGGGATTGATTTCATGGGACCCTTTCCGACCTCGGATGGCTTCGAATACATCTTACTCGCAGTTGACTATGTTTCTAAGTGGATAGAAGCCATTCCGACCCGTACCAACAATCATAAAGTCGTTATAAAATTCCTTCATCAAAACATTTTCTCGAGGTTCCAGATTCCACATGCTATAATTTCCGACGGAGGGACCCATTTTACAAACGCTCAGTTCAGGTCACTGATGACCAAATACAGGGTGTCACACCGAATCTCTACTCCTTACCACCCCCAAACTAATGGTCTAGCTGAGCTATCTAACCGAGAGATCAAGAAGATCCTTCAGGTTACTGTTCGACCTGATAGAAAAGATTGGTCTTCTCGGCTTCCAGAAGCATTGTGGGCCTATAGGACCGCCCACAAGACCCAATTAGGAATGTCTCCCTTCAGACTAGTGTACGGGAAGGCATGTCACCTCCTTGTCGAATTGGAGCATAAAGCCTATTGGGCAGTACGGACCTGTAATCTCGACCTTTCTAAGGCTGGAACCCACAGAAGACTTCAAATGAGCGAGATCGATGAATTATGCCACGACGCGTATGAGAACTCGCGAATTTACATAGAACGGGTTAAAGCTTTTCACGACAAACACATTTCTAGAAAGGTCTTTCATCCTGGTCAAAAAGTTTTACTCTTTGATGCCCGACTCAAATTATTCCCAGGAAAGCTAAGATCCAAGTGGGTCGGACCCTACCTAGTCCGAAAAATCTTCGGAAATGGAGCCATTGAAATCAGCCCACTCAGCCACGATTCTGAACCCTTTGTCGTGAACGGTCAGAGACTCAAGCCGTTCATTGACATGACCGATATAGATTTGGCTGAGTCATCCTTTACCCTCCATTCCTCTTGAGCTCATTGCGCCCAGCCGATGGCGTAAAACTCAGCGCTTAACGGGAGGCAACCTGTCATTCTTTGAAAAACCTGAAACCATTTCTGACATCTCTATGCGGAACTCATATTGCACTTTAGGGTTCATCCATTAGAACAGCCGACTTCACCTCAGGTATACCTACCCAAGATTAGAAATCGTTCGCAACAAGTCACTTTGACCCATTCACTCACCACACACCTATCCTAATACATGAACTAAGCTGAATTTGAGCCCACCTAATTTACAATGGGGACATTGCAAATCTTAGGCATGGGGGGGATATGAAAGTGCAAAATGTCAGAAAATTCATATCAAGAAAGGGTTTCACAAAAAAAAAAAAAAGAGACTTGATAGAGGGGAGGAACAATTCAGGGTCATACAAATGAGAGGAGGAAAAGAAAGAAAGATGACAAAAAGGAGCACAAATTGAAAATGAAAAGAAATAGTCATTAGTAAAAGGTTAAGGGGTTAACTGAAGTTCTAGACCAAAAAGAAAAAAGAAAAAAGGAAAAGAAAAGTGCTATGGAGACATAACAAGAGATTAGCGGGAACGCTGGTCTTAGGCCTCTTGGGCTAGATTTGTTAGCTTAAAAATTCGCGTATCTGTTAAAATCTGGATAATCCTCAAGAGGTTGAGGAAAATGCGAAACTTAAGTATTAGGTCTAAGGCTTAGGAAGTATTCGACCTCATTAACTGACCTCCGGTTTGTGGGATTCGGTAACCTAAGCACCCAAATTCACACACAGTCTGGTTCAGTGCGCATAAACATCCAAATCACGCAAAAAGCGTTTAATGTTCTGAAAAAGTCACCTAGATTAGGAGCGGTCAATCAACACAAATTGATTTGGATGAGTTCCCAGCACGGAGAGGTGGGAAATTCCCCTCGAAGATGCGTAACAACATATCGTCTCCTCGGTGCTTATCTCTTAGGATATTTAAATATCCTACTGGGGGCATGTAAGCACTCTGTTGGTTCAGATACCATGGGCGGCATTATCACGAAATGTCGATCGCCAGGGTCTGGATTCGGCCATGGAACGCCATGGGCGGGATTATCTCGAAATCTCGAAAGCCAGGGTTCTGGGGGTTGCCATGGGCGGGATTATCTCGAAATCTCGAAAGCCAGGGACCCTTGAGGATTGATGATGGGGACGAGGAATCCGATACAGACCATGTTGAGAAGCTAATCCGAAGCTAGAAATAAAAAGAAAAGAGAGAGAAAAGCTCTCCAAACAAATAAATCTTCTATCTCTCTCTTACAAAAAAAAACGCACTGCAAACTGAACTTAGGCTAAAAATGTCTCAAGCACAGGTGCTTTAACCACGGAGTCCAACAAACCCTAGGATAGTTTCTATGGGCCGTAGAAACCTTTGCGGAGGACTGAGGCTAAAGAAGAGCAGGTCCGGATTTTGGTTGGTACTTGAATACCTCCAGGCCTATTGTCGGCATTCCTACCTAATCACAAAAGAAGAAGCACTTATCATTATTGACAGACATTCAGGGTCTAGAACGGAAGTTAAAACCTTGAAATTTTGCTAAGGGACTAGCAAAAGATAGGCATGGGGGTATGATGAGAGCCTCATCATCAGCCATAACTAGCTCATTTTGACCCAATAAAGAAGATAAAAGCTCCTACATAACCTAGAAGAAGGCTTAACTGAAGGAACAAGTGCTCTGAGAAGAAAATATGAAATAAAGGTTAAAACTGCAATTTTACCATTGCAGAACATAAACGGGATTTCTCAGAAGCAAAACATAGGTCAAATGGTCCAAATAAGATAAAAAGAGGGTTGAGTCAATCAGAAATGGGTTTATGTGCAATCTAAGAATTAAATGACACTTGGAAACCCTAAAACAGACCCGCTTAAATTAGCAAGGTTCCGGTCAGGATAAAAATCGAGTAAACCCTCTAAAAATCATGGAAAAACATCCTCTAGGGTTTAGAACACTTAATTTGGCCTTTGGAACCTAGTCTGACCTAGATTAGGGTCCTAGCTCCTCAATTAACCAAATTTGTGTTTTTATGCAAAATGTCCAGTCAAACGAGGTCAAACCTGAAATCCAACTTCGCCATTGGATTCCTTAGGTCCAAATTAAGTTTATACCAAAATTTGGACCTAAGGGGAGGTCATCTTGACCTACTTTGCAATTTAGTACACCCAAATCATAAATAGGTCCCTATCTTTTGAATATCCTTGCAAAGACCCCCCAAGTTCTTCGCCCCCTTTGCAATCCGGTCCTTCCGCCATTGTTAGGGTAGAACCGAGCTCCGGCGAGGTTCACAGAGGGATTGCTCTCTAATCCCTCAGAGATTCCCTCCCAGAAATGGAAGGGGGATTCTCTGAGGAATTCCCTTCCTTCTAAAGCCAATTACAATCGTTGGTGTGAACCCAATCTCTCGTGTGAACGCACGAGAGATTTGGGTATCCACCTTCCTTCCAACTCCGGCGAGCCGGCAGACCTAATTGCGCGCTCTCCACGCGCTGATAGGAGCGGCCAGCACCTATAAAACACCCCCCAGACCCTGCCGCAGGACCCAAGCTTGATTTTGACGGAGATCCCCTCCAAATTCACTCTCTCCCATCTCCGACCAAACAACCCGCAAGCTCCGGCGACCTCCTCCCCTCCTTCTCGTCGCTCTGCAACCATACCAGCAGCAGAGTCCTCTCCGCCTCTTCCTCCCGCGTCGCGCTGTACCCTGCGCGCGTGCTCCTGACCTCATCTTCGTCGCCGCTTCCTCCCTCAGGGTCTTTCTTCCCTGACGACGGCAGTTACGAGCTGTCCTCTCCACCGCCTCCCTTTCTTCCAGACAACCCCAGATACATTCTCCATCCTCTCCTCTCTCTTTTCCCCCTACTATTTTACTTGATTACCCCTCGACAGTACCTAACCACCTCCATCGTTCTCGCCTCCAACCGCCCTCCGGCGAGCTGCCCACACCACTCCGCCCCTCCACACGGCTCGCCAACCCCCTCGTGAGCTTCGCCTCACCACCAGGAACCCATTCCACCCCATCACTGCCACTCCAGACCTCCACAAGCACCCCCCGACCAACCCACCATCTCCGGCCACAGGTTGACCTAGGCACGCACGCCTAGGCCGACCTACAACCTGCAGCATCGCCCACCGCCTTCGCCGTGCTACGGCGAAGGTTTCCAGCTATTCTGATTGAGCCAATAGGCCGTTCTATTGGATGTCAGGTGTATGCTACAGCCGCCATTAACAGCTGAAGCAGCAGGGAGCTTGGAGCAGCTTCGGGCATCAGGCTTCCCAGGCTACAGGTGCTGCAGACTCTCGCGAAGGTCGCGAAGCGAACGAGGGCAGCCAGTCGCACAGAGGAGCCATCAGCTTGGGCAATCGAGTGACGAAAGCTCTGCGGGCGCGCGTGAAGGCAAGACCGACCAGATAGTCCCACATCGTGGGATTGCAAAACTCAGCTATCATATAAATTGTTTTTGTGTTTTCTTCTTACTGCCTCCGTAAGCACAGGGGTGAGGTCCCTCACTGCCCCCATACACCTCGTCCGCGGCTTGACATCGCGGATCTGGCGGATCCGACCCGACCTAAACCTACGCACCCCTCGCGCATCACCACTTGCCGGTGCGCCTGGTCCCGGGTGCGAATCCGACCCGACTACCCGTGTGGCTCTGGGAGAGCGTGCTTGAGTGAACTGCTTGAGAAAAAGAGAGACGCTTGGGTAGAGGGACGGGGGTAGGTTTTTGCTACTGTGTGGTGTGTGCAGGAAGGAAGAAGTGACCAAGGCAACGAACACTTAGCAGCTGAAGAACAGGAAGAGAAGAAAGAAGAGGCTGTGTAGCAGTGAAAGGAGAAGTCTTCGCCGAGAAGAAGAAGAAGAAGAAGGAAGACAAGGCAGAAGAGAGAGAAGAACAAAGGAGAGGCCAAGTGAAGACTGCAAAGAGATCAGAAGAAAAAGAAGAAGAAAGAAGAAAGGCAAGGCAGGAGAAGAAGGAAGATACAGAAGCAGAAAGGAGAAGAAGAGAGAAAGAGAGATCACATTTATGACGTTTGATACAGAAATCAGATGTCCAATTCTACTTTTTTTTCACAAATCCTTTTTAAAATTCTCTCTTTGAATCAATTATATTTGCATTTAACAGTTGTATTCTTTGGTTTTACAAAGTACTGAGATTGCTCCCCGTGTTCGACCTCGGATACTCTAGATGTTCGAGTAATAAAATTCTTTATATTTGTTTAAACGTTTTGTCGGTTATACTACAACGTAATACGCTTTAAATCCGCACAAAATCGTTGAGAACACCTGGGACAATGCCTTCTTAGACCATAAAGGGACTCTTCTCCCAACTAAGGACCAAGTTAACTTCTATACATTTCTGGAGAGTCTTATCCAGGTTAGAAAGACAATGAGCAAAAGAATCTCCAAAAATAGTGAAGTCGTCCATAAAAACTTCTAAACAATCACCAACCAATTCTGAAAATATTGTAATCATGCAGCACTGAAAAGTTGCAGGTGAGTTGCAAAGACCAAACAACATTCTTCGTAAAGCAAAGGTTCCGAAGGGGCAAGTAAATGTAGTCTTTTCTTGGTCCTCAGGGTGGACTACAACTTGATTGTATCCGGAATATTTATCAAGGAAACAGTAAAATTGTTGTCTAACTAACCACTCTAGAATCTGATTGATAAAGGGGAGCGAAAATGATTCTTCTTGGTAGAGGTGTTCAATTTCCTGTAATCAATACATACTCACCAAGAAGAGGCAGTCCGAGTGGGGATAGTTTCACCCTTCTCATTGGTGATAATGGTTAGTCCATCTTTCTTAAGAACAACCTGAGTAGGACTAACCTAGTTACTATCTAAGATAGGGTAAATGATTCTAGTGTCGAGCCACTTAATGATCTCCTGTTTAACCACCTCCTGTATATTAGGATTCAATCTTCATTGAGGTTAGTGAGAAGGGTGAGATTCATCCTCAAGATAAATTCGATGAGTACAATAGGACGATTTAATTCCCTTTGC
This sequence comes from Thalassia testudinum, assembly GCA_037157565.1. Classification (NCBI taxonomy): domain Eukaryota; kingdom Viridiplantae; phylum Streptophyta; class Magnoliopsida; order Alismatales; family Hydrocharitaceae; genus Thalassia; species Thalassia testudinum. Next base: position 205,646,972 of record JAZHRO010000031.1, read on the forward strand.
TTTTCTATTTTTTCTTAGAATATGGAGAAGTTTTTCCTCTTGGTCCCCAGAAAGATAAGAGTTGATAATCAGGGGCATAGTCTTGTTAGGTCAAAGGAAAACATATTTTAATGAGTTTGGCAAAAGTTTTAACTCCAATTGCGGGCCTGGCTCAGAGATTGGTGGAGAAATAAGGTCCAGAGAGGGGTGGTGGTGGGAGGGTCAAAAGTTAGAGCTGAAATCAGGGTGGGAGGGTTTTGGATCTCAGGAATGGAAGTTAGTGCATAACAAGTCCCTAAATGCGAAATCTACATTTTTCTTCCACTAAATATTTCATTTCTGAATCTGAGTCCTCGAAGAAATCTGACTCACGGAACCTCTTGGAAGCTTAAAATATATCTAAGGTGATAGTTTAGCCATCATAAGTGATTTTTACTTTTCCAGAATCACAATCAATATTAGCCTTTGCTATGGCCAGAAAAGGTCTTCAAAGGATGATGGGGGCATTTTGTAGGGCTTTAGGTACCTCAATGCCCAAGACCAGAAAATCCATGGCAAATAAACAGTTTTGGACTCGAGCAATCACATGCTTAACAATACTCTTAAGTTGAATTGTAGATCGATCTGGTAATTGTAAAGTTACTTCAATAGGTTTCAACTCACAAAACTTACGTTCCTCAAATAAAACAATGGGGATAAGATTAATAAAGGCACCTAAGTCAAGTAGGGTGTGGTCAAATGTGGTGTCATTAATGACAATAGAATTCAATGGGGCACCCGAGTCTTTCCTTTTTAGAGGTAGCTTACTCTAGACTACAGAGCTTATTATCTTAGAAAGGACTACCCTTCCTAGGTTTCTCATCTGCCTTTTGGGAGTACACAAATCTTTTAAAAATTTAGCACAAGTAAGAATTATTTAATTGCATCTAGGAGGGGAATGTTGATTTCTACTTGCCCAAATAATTTCATGAGTTCCTTACTAGTGGCTCAGCCTTCTTTCACTTGTTGGTGGAATGCAGAGCTTGAGAGAAAGGAATAAGGTTGTTGTCATTTTCAATTTTATTCTCCTGAGTGTGGGGAAGGGTAAAGTCTACTTGTAATTTTTCTGGTTGGGTTTCATATGTGATGATAACGTCATTATCTACCATAACTAACTTTAATTAGTCATAATCAACAGATAAATGCTCCTACATAACTGCCAAAAGGCCGTAATTGACTACATATCCATTTCGAGAGATAAATAGTAAAATAGGGGTAAAACTATAGTTTTAACAGAATATCTTAATTGCAGAGCAATCACGGGGTTTCCAGGGGTTAATTAAAGGACAAATGTTCATAAATGTCTAATAAGTGGGTTCATGCAGACAGAAATGGGTTTTCACGCGTTTTAAGAATTAATTGACATCTGAAACCCTAAAAATAGATCCTCTTAATTAACTGAGGTTTTGGTCAGGATAAAATTCATCTAAGCCTTCTAAAAATCATATAAAAATATTATCTAAGGTTTGGTACCTTTGATTTGACCATTGGAACCCAATTTGACCTAAAATAGAGTCTTAGACAGATAATTGCCCTAATTTAGGTTTCTACGCAAATTACCCAATGAAATTTAGTCAAAACCTAAATCTGACTTCACCATCAGAGTCCTTGGGTCCAAATTAGGTTTGTACCAAAATTTGGACCCAATCAAAGATCATCTTGACTTAGTTTGCATTCCAGTCCTATTCTAACTCTTTTCCTTACACATATGCCCCTAACTTTTGAAATCCTTGCAAATACCCCCTAACTTCATCATCTTCTTTGCACAAAGCCCCTGTCGCCATTGAGGTCAAACCCGACCTCCACGCAAGCCTTGACCAACCTAAATCCTATTCAAATGGCAATCAAATCCCACCAAAATTGGTGGGATTGATGTTCACACATAGATGCATCATCTAGGATTGTTTTAGAGTTCCTAGTCCCCATAGTTTACTCGTGCGAACGCACGAGAATCTTGGGTTTTATTCCTTCAATCTCAAGCATTGGAAATCCTTCTTTCCTGATCCAAAGCTCTCCCTAAAGTTCTATAAAAGACCTACGTGCACAACCTTACATCCTTAGCAAGGTTTGGGGCCAAAACCTTCTTTTCCCTACCTCTGACCCCTCTCCAACTGAGTTCTGATGAGCTTCTTCAACCTCCTTCTTCCGGCCATTAGACAGTCAAATCAAGTGGCCTTTTATCTTCCTCACCTTCCTCCACCTCTCGCCCACCAAAGCGAAGGCTCCCGGACCTCCTTCTTCCTCACCATCCCCCACCGGAGAATTCGTCTTCTCCGTCGTTGGCCTGCCAAAATTGGCGTAGACCCTACCCCTTTCATCCAATTAGAGTAGGTAGATAGGTTCCCTTAGTTCCCTAAGTTCTAGCCCTTTATCCAAAACCCAAAAATACCCCTCGAACCACTACACGCCACCTTCGTCCTCCACTTCGGCCACACCTCTGAACCCGATTACTGTGCATGATCCAAATACTCGATTACCCGATTATCTGACGAAGAGGAGAGGAGCAAGGAAAAGGAGAGAGAGAGCGGGGGAGGGGAGGGTTTCGCTCCTGCAGGTATTGCTCAACACTTAGTCGCTGAGGCCTTGGCTTCCTCTGTTTGTGAAAGAAGAAGCTCTGCAAAAGAAGAGAAAGGGAAGAAGAAGCTCTGCAAAAGAAGAGAAAGGAAAGGAAGAGAAGGCTAAAGAATAAGAAGAAGGCCATGCCTGAAGAAGAAGGCTCTTTATAGAGCACTGTAGTAGGAAACATTTAAGTCGTCTGACTTGAGAGCCAGGATTACTGTTCATTTATTTGATATGATTGAATAGTTGATATATATGTGCTTAGACTAATAATTGGTGATCTAAATCACCATTAGTTTATCTTAGATATTTTTTTGGTCGTTTAAACTCTTGAAATACTCATGTTATACATTGAATATCAATTTTGAGTAGTGTTATTCATTGAAATATCATTCTTGGGTTATTTCTGTGCTCATTTATATTTTAATTAAAGATTAGCGTGAGAATTCTAATTTGCTCCCTGTGTTCGACCTCAGACTTCATTTTTAGATAGTCGAGTTATAAATTTATTTGTTGAGAGATCTATTTAGTAGATTTTACTCCAACGAAGCATATCTTAAACTCCTCGATAGACCTCTTCAACACTATGCTAACTAAGAAGGCCTAGGATCTTGAGTGGTTTTCCTGCTCCTTAAAGTTACCACATTGGCAATGTAATTATTTCTAGGAGGAGGTTGGGAGGCCTGATTTTGGTGGAAACCCGGGGGTGCTAAGGTGTAGGATGGATGGAAGGTTGTCCAAGGTTATTACCACTCTAATATTGGTTCTTTTGATTGTTGGGGTTGGGTATGGGTTGAGAAGGTAGGTTCCCTGTAGGTCTTTGGTCTGGAGTGACCTTGATCTGATTATGTAGATTTGTAACAATGCAGGTTACTTCAAACATTTGATTCTGCAAACCTTGCAGGGTCTTCATAACCTGAGTATTGATATCTTCTTAAGAGGGTTTAGGTTAATAAGGGTTAGAGTTTTGCCCATAATTCCCAAGGCGATTTTGTCTTGGATAAGGAACCAGATAGGTATTTTTCTAGGAGAAATTTGGATGGTTCCTCCAATTCATATTGTATGAATTAGAAGGATTATTTCTAACATGATCCTGGAGGGTGGAAATATTTTCCATAAGAATAGCTCCAACTTGATGTAAGTTTTCTTTTTTTAACAGGTTAGTTGTGGTCAGAGGTGGAGTTAATTTTTTAGAGTTAATTCTTTCCTCAATTTTCTTTTGGTGAATTTGCATTTGATCTAGCCTTTGAGCAATAATTTAAATGTCATCATGGGTAATAGGGGCTTATTGACTGTGAGTGCCTATCTCACAAACACCAATTTGTGAGTTAGTGTTTCTAATAAAGTTGCTCATGGAAGCATGATTAAATGAGTTTTCACTCATCTCCTCAAATAATTGGTAGGCACTTTCAACATCCTCATTTAAAAAATTGCCACTACATGAGTCATCTACAAATCTTCTTAATTGATCCTCCAATTCATGATAGGAGATTTGCACAAGCTACCAGACTGGAACCTCATGACATAAGCAACTTCTCAAGAGCTCCTGAAACCTTTGCCAAGATTTATGCAAATATTCACCGTGTTTTTTGTTGAAAGGTCGTAATAGATCGACGTAAGGCATTAGTATGACCTATAGGAAAGAACTTTTTAAAAAATGCACTCTCTAGCTGAGGCTAGGTAGTAATGGGTCTCCCAACTGTTCTGAACCAGTAAGAAGCCTTGTCTTTAAGGGTTCAAGGAAAGAGTCGCATTAGCCAAAGGTCTTTTTGGATATTCCGAGAATGGGTTATTTAGGCAAGGACGATTAGTTCCTCAAGATGGCTAAAAGGATCTTCCTTAGGTAGGACATGAAAGTACTTGATCAGGTTCAAAATAGCAGGTTTGATCTCGAAGTCTCCTTTAGGTATCATCACCCCAGGTCTTTCTTGGTAATTAAAAGGATCATAGAAATCCTTCAAGGGTATCGTAGGTTCTTCTGGGAACGAATTTTGTCTTTGGTTGGCTAGGTTAGTCATCGTCCTAGCCAACTACTGTTGATTTGTTTGAAGTTTAGCAAGTTGCTCAACCATCATAAGTAGGGGATTCGCATTCACGGGATTTGGCATTTCAATAGTAGGTGGCATTTCATAGTGAAGTTTAGGGATGGGGATGTTAGGTTGCAAGTTTTGGGGGTTAGTTTCGTGTTGTGAGTGAGAGTGGAGGCAAAATTGTTATCGGACCTATTTTGGTTGTTTTCCATTGTCTTTGTTGAAAAGGAAAAGGAAGAATGTAAGAAAGATGTAGGTCTTTTTGTGCATGGGGTGGAATCAATTGGTCCCTCCAAGTGCAGTTTTTGGGATCGGCACTCGTGTATACACTTTAAGGAAGAACGAGGGAGGAAAGAAGGGAAGGAGATGAGAGAATTTTTGTGTGCACACAAGCAAGAAAAATTCTAAACCTTAAGGTTGATTCCTTAATGACCTAAGACTTGCTTACTTGTATACGAAAAATCAACAATAAGCTACCCTTCCCTTAGTTAACCTGGCCAAGGCTCTTAAGGAGAAGATTGGGCCCAAGAATCTCCAAGGAATGTCATTAGGGGCTTATTTAAACCTACACCTGGTTGTTTGACATAGCCCCTCAACCTAGACACCAAGTTAAACCAAGAGAAATTGAAGCCAATTGGAAATGATTTAGTACACAAATATCAAGCCTAACTTAAATGAAATCCTTATGGGTCAAGTTGCTACCATTTTAATTAAGCTTAGGATGAGTGTGCGCACGAGGACATTGTTGGGTTAGTTGCCTGATTCATCTTTTTTTTAGTGTGCGAATTGGGTGGAAGTGATGCCCAATGCCAAAACAAGTGTTTATGCAAATAAAAGATTTAATGAATGTCGTTTACGATTTTGATATTTTTATGTTTGTTTTAAGATTTTCTCTTTTAAACTTTCAAACAAGTTTTAAGTGTCACACAAACAATTGCAAACCAGTTTTGGAGTTTGTGAAATCCAATTCCTTTAAGTTTGATGTGTGACTAAGACAAGAGAAAATAAACCCTAGATGTGAAATCTTAAGTAGGCAACTTTTAAGAAAATGAACGGGTTTTTGAATATCTTTTTAAGTGCTGGTCAAACCACTGGAAAGGAAATCAAACAAGGATTTTGAAAATGATTTTCTTAATATTTTTCAAATTCGTTTGATATTTTCTTGAGATTTTTTACTACACTGGTGTCAAAATCCAAAAATGATAGTTTTGAAAAATCGATTCTGCAGAATCCTCAAACAACCTCAAAAATTTTAGAAAATTGTATATGTTATAGAGAATTTTTCAAGGATTATGGAAATATAAATTTCATTCAAATCTAATGAGTAGAAAATTTATAAAATTCGATAACAGTAGGAAAATAGTAAGGAATTAGGGTTTGACCCCATTGTATCCTTGAATTTTTTAAATTTTTTTACTTGGCCAATTTTTTTGCAATTTGGAAGTTATGTTTCTAACTCAATGGGGCTTTTAATGCTAGAGTTTGAGAATTTTTTGAAGGTATTTGTGCCCAAACTGAACTTTTCAAAATTGAAATAGAAGTTTAGATTTTCAAAAGTGAAGGACCAATGGAAACAAGGTGGTGGAAAAGTGATTCAAACAAGTAACCAAATGGATTTTAGGGTTCCACCACCCTTAAATTTTCTTGTTTCTATAAATTTTGACATTTTAAAGATTATTTTGGTACTTTATTAGGGTTGGAAAGGGTGTTTTAGCAAGGTACTTACCTTAAATCAGTGGGAAGACAAGAATCTTGAAGCTTCCACTCCAAACATTCCTGCTCCTACTCCCATTTTAATTTGCACTTGTACAAAACACAAAAATGGAACTAGTGAAGATTCAATTAAGTAAGAGAGAGATAAAAACAATAACTAAGCTATGCCTCCCCGGCAACGATGCTAAAAAATGATGCAGAAATTCCTCTATTTTATAAAAGGTACAAATTAAGTGTCGTTGTAATGGATAAACCTAATCAACTTTTAAATTTGAAATCCTAGATAGTGAGAGTATCAAGGGTCATCCAAGGAGGCAAATTTTAGTTATACAAGCAAGGAACTCTCTCACTCTCTCAAATCCTAATTCCCATGCCAAGCCTCCTCTTTAGATTTATGGTAGGAATATTAGGTTGAAGAATGGTAGCCAAGGATGGCTTTTGGGTGGTGGTTAGAAAGGTATTATATAGAAGTGTAAAGGGGTGGTTATGGTGGTGAAAGGAAGCCTAAAGTTGGCACCAACTTAAGCTTCTAGAAGGGAGGTGGTTGTGTGATTTTTGGCACCAAGAATGGAGGGCTAGGATGGTGGTTTAGTGTAGGTGGATGGTGGATGTAGGCTTGGATTTTGGTGCCAAGTGTGGAAGGTTGTAAGGGGGTATTGGATGGTGGTTATGTGGTGGTTCTAGAAGCACAATTGGTGCCAATTTAAAGTGGTAGTTATGGGGTTTTTGTCACCAACGATGAAGGGATGCAAGAAGGAGTTGGTGCCACCATGAGGGGATGTGAAGGTGGTGGTGGTTATGAGTAGTTGGTGCCAAGGTGAAAGGTCATAAGGAGGTGGTTTTGGCACCAAGGTAGGTGGTAATTATGAGTGGAGTTGGGGTTAAGGTGGAGCAGTATAGGAGGTGGACTTCTGTAGCTAGCTAGAGGTAGTTAGAAGCTAAGAGGAGCTAGGTGGAGCTATCTTGTGCTGGTCTAGAGCTAAGAAGAGCTGAGGTAGAGCTCAAAGGAACTGAATGTAGACTCTGCTGATAGCTTAGGCAACTAGCTAAGTCCCAGTAGCTAAGTTAAGTTGAGTTGAGCTACCAGGAGCTAGATAGAGCTTGACTGAGATGAGGTGAGTAGAAATGCAGCTGTAGGAGCTTCTATCTTCTTCTAGGGCTTTTGCCTTTCATTTCAATGTGCTAGAGTTTATATGATCTACAAAGGTTCCGCATTCTCTAACAAACAAGCAATACACATAAATAACATAAAATAATAGGAAAACCTAACAATGCATGCAATGTCCCTAAATATGCATGAATGCCTAATGCAAGCCTAATACTATAGTGCAAGTGCAAAGTACCTAAGAACTAAGTGTAAAATGTGCCTAAAAATGATGATAAACCAGAGTTTATCACTCATCTGCTCAAAAGTCTGGGAGTCACTCACAAAGTAGCAACACCTTATCACCCTCTGAAGACTGGGCAAGTGGAAGTCTCAAATAGGAAGATTAAACATATATTGGAAAAAACTGTAAGACCCGACAGGGAATACTGGTCACAGAAATTTAATGATTCTCTGTGGGCTTATAGAACATCTTATAAGATCCCTTTGGGCATGTCTCCCTTCCAGTTGGTGTATAGGAAAGCATGCCATTTGCTTGTAGAGTTGGAGCATAAGGCATTCTGGGCTATCTAGAATATGAATATGGATTTGGACAAAGCAAGTAAAGCACACATGTTGGAACTGAGTGAACTTGAGGAACTTAGAAATGAAGCTTATGAAACCTCTCAAGCTTACAAAGAGCATACTAAGGCCTTCCATGACAAGCATATTCTGACGAAGACCTTTGAGCCCAACCAACAAGCTTAGTTATTCAATTCTAGACTTAAGATGTTTCCTGGTAAACTAAAATCTCGTTGGCATGGGCCATATGTGGTGACCAAGGTGTTCCCGTATGGAGCCATGGAAATACATAATCCCTCCTCTAGCGGACCATTCAAGGTAAACAGCCAATGCTTGAAACCCTATGTTACATTATCTGATGGCCATGTGATAGACACCTTCACCTTTGAGGAGCCTTAGCTCCCTCCACTCTCCTCCTGAGGTACTATCTTTCCTTGCTTTTTCATTTCTAATGAGGACATTGTTAGATTTAGACATGGGGGGGTATAACCTGAGGTTGTGCATAGCATTTATACATACTTTGCATACATGTAGTTAGTGCATTGATGTTCATTGAAAAAAAAAAGAAAAGAAAGAGAGGGAAGAGAAACAAAAATTTGTTGGTCCCAATATTTGACTATGGAAAAGTTAACCTAATTTCTAGGCTTGAAAGAATGAAGAATTAGGACCTGAAGTGCCAAACCTTAGGGGATAAGTGAGGAATATTGACTTTAGACCTCTAGGCCTTGTATGGCTTAAAAATTTGAGTATTTGTTAAGATACAGATTTTTCCTCAAGAATTGAGGAAGCTGAGAGGTTAATGTATTAAGTCAAGGGCTTAAGAAGTATAGAACTTCTCTGTTTATCCCTTGGTTTGGGAATCCTTGTAACCGAAGTGTCCACTTTCACATACATGGACTTAAAAATTTGGCAACCATGTGTGGGCTTACTATGGGTTCCATCAAAACTGGGGTTGGGGACTCTAAATCAATCCAACTTAACTCATATTCAACATAATAGAGACCCCTGCAAGATATGGGTAGATAAGGCTGGCATGTCACATGCAGTAACCCCTAGGCGTGGGATGTCTAGAGCTCAGTCTTTTACTTAGGGGAAGCATTTAGAAAGGGTGAAAGAGAGCCACTCACCAAAAAAAAAAGGGTTGGTAAATAAAGCACCTCGAGCTACTTTATGTAACACCTAGCTACATATGGATGTTACCAAAAACATAGGAAAACATAAAATACCAAAAAGAAGTTGGGAGTATAGTATGAGAGAAATAAGTAGCTAGGTTGAATTAAAAATAAAAAAAAAGATTTAGAGATCAATAGAAATAGCTAAGTGAAATCAAAAGAGGCCAAAGGGCCAACCGGGGAGATTTACACCAGGTTTGCCCTTGTGTTGACCTCGGGATATAAAAGAGTGAGGAGAAAGCTACTAAGTTTAAGGATGGCTGAACCAAGGTAGGTCTAGGTGGGTTAGGGGTAAGTCCAGCCAAGGGACATATAGGAAGAACAAGTGTGAATGCCTAGGATTTACAACTTCTAGGATTAACAAGCCCTAGGATAAACTTGTGAGTTTAAGAAACCTTTGTCGAAGACCCAAAGCTGAAGTCGATCAAGTCTATATCTTGACTTATACTTGAGTATCTTAAGGTCTAGGGCTAGTATCTCATCCTAGTCTCTAAAGGTAAGGCATAATAAGACATTATAAGGCTGAACCAAGGTAGGTCTAGGTGGGTTAGGGGTAAGTCCAGTCCTAGGGACATATAGGAAGAACAAGTGTGAATGCCTAGGATTTACAACTTCTAGGATTAACTTCAACTTCTAGGATTAACAAACCCTAGGATAAACTTGTGAGTTTAAGAAACCTTTGTCGAAGACCCAATGCTGAAGTCGATCGAGTCTATATCTTGACTTATACTTGAGTATCTTAAGGTCTAGGGCTAGTATCTCATCCTAGTCTCTAAAGATAAGGCATAATAAGACATTATAACGATTAATTCTCACTTAGAGAGCTGGTACTTCTCCATATATTTTGGTACGGGCTAGCAAAATTTAGGCATGTAGATGTGACGCATATGCATCATTTGACATTTCTCAAGCCTAATTCACGTTAGTTCCATTTCACTACATGCATTATCACATTAGATTAAGTGCATATTTTACATAGTTGCACCTAGAGTAAGGTTGCACATAATTCATACATTACATATTCTTTAGCAAAAATAATGCACCTAATTATTTGTGTTATATTTTAGTGCAAGGACAATGCTTGGAGAGAAGAAATTCCATTAGAGTAGGAACATGATTGTAAAAGATCAAAACCAAAAATCCCATCTTCTTTCCACTGATATTCCTTCTATACATTATTCCCTCCACTTATTCTCATCCATTAAGTCCCCAATTAATTCCCAATCACCCATTGTATTTGCAATATGCAAGAAAAACAATCGACGCTCCTCATTTCTTCCCCCCTCTCTCACCCACATAAATCTCTCCTGATCACACATTCTCTCTCCAAATACATCTCTCTTTTACTGCATGCACGTAACATGCATATGGGAGAACTTACTAACCAAAACCCCTCCAGCAAGTAAAATCACTATACTACCACTTTCAACCGAGGGTGGTAACCTCAATTTGCATCAACCACTTTCCTGTGCAACCCACAAGAAAGTAATTTTGTTCTTCTCTCCAAGAAGAACGAGAATTCCACATAAGGAAACACAACTACAAATATCAAAAATAAATTTGAGACTTAAAATAACCCTATAGAGACAAGTGTGAATATGACATGTGAATATATGCTTAATACTAATCAAATTTACTCAAACACAAACTTTCCTTGAATATAAAATTTAGAATGTGAAAGGAGTAAGAAAATCTCTCTTTTTGAAAACAATCTTGCACGCTTGAGAAGGTTATTAAAAAACTACTGTGTTAAGTATGTATTCAATATTAGAAATTTACTCCAAAGCAACTTTTAATGAAAAATAAATAAGTTAAGCATATGAAAGTAGGGAGTAAGAAAGAATACTTTACGATGAAATTCGCTTGGAGATAAGAAATGTTGCATGGAAATAGAATATCCTCAATCTTGCAATTTGAGATCTTGAAAACTTTTCACATGAAAGAGAACTTTGAGATAACTTGAATTTACATGAAGGAGCTTTGATCACAATGCACTTCTTTGAATAATTTTTCAAGTAGAGATGGGAATAAATATCATATGAGTTGTGTATTTTAATAAAGAACAAAAGAGGGTATTTATAGAAGTAATAAGGGTCATCAAAAGGTCATGAACGTTGGGGTAAAAACATTCAAGTAGTTAGAACATAACTGCAATTAAATTTCGTAATAGCACAAAATCAAGAAAATTAATTGATTAATAAAATACGAAAATAATTATGCAATTAATTTTTGTATTTCATTCAATAACTGATTTGCAATTATTAATTTTGATTTAAATAAACATGAGTGGTTACAATGTCTATAACTTGAAGAGTTTCGAACAAATTTTAGGCATATGACGAAAATGACTTCTAGAATATTTTGTAATGTTATATAAATGTTTCCATAAAATATAAGTCAATAAAAGTCAACATAGAAATTTTTGAATTGAAATTTTATCAATTACAATTTATAAAGTGATTAATAAATCATATTTTAACGTGAATGTGTAAATAAATAATGGCTCTTTGAAAAAGTTTCTAAAATGAAATAAAGATAATCTTCATGAAACTTGAGAGCTTCTTGGAATGACATAAGTGTCTAAGATTTCTATTCTTCTTGTATCTCATCAAGGATTGATCTGCAAATTTAACATAAGATACAAACATAATAATAATTGTAAATTTTGTTAAACATCAAAATAGAGTCATATAGTACTAATGTATTAACAGCCACTGTGTCCTACTGTGCCTCCTCTGCCCTCGTCATTTATGACTTCCACGCACTACTTTATCAACTCTCCTTTGATTGTCTTCTACTCCGTTCAACCAACATCGACTGTTGTAGCTCACTGGGCCTCAATTTGGCTAGCTAAGCCAACCATCATCTTCAACCATATCACTTGCACTCCAGCCCACATGGTGAGAGCATGTGGCTGTGCACGTGGTCCAACATTTGTGCCTCCACTGTATTAGATGACTTCTTGTCCTTCGCTCTTTATTTTCTTGTCATATTAATTTTCTTATGGATGCATGTTATGGATCATTTGAAATCCTGATTGAATGAGATCCATTAGTGTTCCATGCCTCCCTGTGGATTGACTCAACTCCTTATACATGGTCATCAAATTTCTTTTGTATTGATCATTTTTGGTGCACCCCACCCATACAACGATATTATTTTTATTTTATTGCAAATCGAGCGATCAAAGTGTAGCTTTAATATTCCAAGGAAAATCCTAATAATATTCTAACTAGAGGTGCCCTTGAAGAAGATTCTAAAGGAGGTTTTGTTGAAAGCCATTCTAGAGGAGATTATGCTAAATGCGATCTGAAGGAGATAATATAAGAATGAGTCATCCAACTCTTTTCTTGGTCTACTTGGATGAGAAGGCAGCCTTGGGTGGTTTGCCTCTTCTTTTCTCTCTGCTGGTGATGGAACTCTTGATGTGAGAATTGGAGAATTGATCAGAGATTGATTAGGTCATTAAAGCCTTACCTTTGGAAGATATTTATAGGGATTCAACTAATCCTAATGCAAACCATTGGATCAAATCTAATGGTTGGGATATATTCCTACTTGAATAATTGCATGATTGGCCCTTCAAAGAATTTAGCTAATTGGGTTTTAGTACCCAAACTACATTTAATTGTCATCCAAATGCTTTTGGATCAAGACCTAACACTTTAGGTCTAATTAAATGTTAAATCAAATATCATTAAACTCTTTGAATAATAACTGATTTATCTTCAATTAGGAATAAATCAAAATTGTTGTTGGTTTCATAACACCAATAGCAAAACATTTAAGATTCGTGAATTATAGTCTACACATCCCTAAGTAATTCCAAATTCTTGTAAATCCCTCACACTGGAGGATAATATTAATCTCGAAGTTTAATGCCATCATATGGTTGTCATCCCTCCTTGGATTATATTATTTCCAATAAATATTTATAGCATTGGGATGAAAATGAAGACCAAATTCTTTCTCACAAGACACTTTTTCTCATACTTCAATCTAATCAAGATTCTGTGACTATATGTGGAATTTGTCTTTCTCAATATACTTAAAGCCACTACAACAGTTTGTACGTACACCAACGATCAAAAACCGTCAGTGTAGGTCCAAAATACTGTCGCTATAGCTATAAATACATATTCCGACAGTCAACTTTGGTGTCCTTTTAAGAGGTGTCGCTATAGGCTATCCCAACGGTAAAAACTGTCGGTGTTAAAGCTAATTCTACAGTGACAATCAACTTTCCAAAGGTTATCCAATTTGGCTTTTGTGCTAGCAGCGACAGTTTTATCCGTCGATGTAGATCAATACCATCAACTGTAACAGTCTTAAACGTCAACACTACCATCACTATAGGTAAGAACACCATGTTTTAATTAATATTTAATAATAGCAAGAAATGTTAGTACTAGAAAAATAAAGTTTTGATGAGCACATATAACATTTTTTCCTGTTAGGGTGATCATTGCTATAGTTTCTTAATATTTTAATAGACAAATAAATTTATTCTATTAAGCTAGAAGTATATAGTCTCCTTTCAAGGGAATAAAATAAAGGGAATAAATATTAAAATAAAATTTTAAGTATCTATCTTTGCAAAATAGTAAAAATAAGAAATAAAAGCCAATAATCGAACATCCTAGGATGAATATAACATTTTCCCAAAATTCAAATTACAAGTTGTATCACTGTCATGAAACAAGTAACAAATTCATGTCATGTAATTATTTATAATTCTATTGTCCTTAAACAACCTCCCATTTCCATGTCTACAGTAAAGAAATTCAATAAGCATAACGATTAAAAAATGAATACTCCAACTTGAAACCAAAAAAGGATGCACTAGCCGGGAATTAAACTCGGGTCTGTACCGTGGAAGGGTACCATTCTACCACTAAACCATTGGTGCTACTTATATTTCATGAACCTAAAATATACAAACTAAAAGTTATCAAAAGATGAATAATCCCATATTCATAATAAGTTTGAAATAATAATGATGCAAAAATGGCTAACAATTTCAACATCACAGATGATAAGCTTAAATTGTCTAAATCAAAGATTCCTGGAAGAACACTACCAAATTACAATATAAATGCCAACCTACACAATATTATAGCATGTAAGTTCTAGACAAACCTGATAAAGAGACACTATAAATGGTACTACTTTTTGGTAGTCACTAGGAACTCAGAGATGCTAGACCACATAGTTCTAATCTTTCACACTGGAATGCACGTTCCTGCCTTCTTCGAAAATCTCCTAGCATGCACAATAGAATATCTATCTCACCGACAGAAGCTCTGATTTTCAAATAACTAGAAAGTCTAGAAGCTGCATTTGCTGCAAACGATCATTAATTTCAACCTTGCATAAGGGTGATAGCGACCTGCAACACTATATCCTGACCTACTTCCATAAGGTCCACCTAATCCCAAACCAGCACTTGGACCAGAATCATAGCTTCCACCATAGTTAGAATAACCATAACCACCAAAGCTTTCATCCCTTCCATAATTACCTAAACCTACTTCATATCCACCACCGTAAGAGCCAAGACAACTAGAGTACTTACTCCAATAGCCTCTTAAGCTACTGCCACCAAAGCCACCAGAACCACCACCAAATTCACCAGCTCTGCCACCATAAGAACCATAGCCTCCAAGCATAGATCCAAAACCAATGCCCCTATAAGGAGGGCCAAACCTACCACTTCCAAAATTGTTATACAAGACTCTAAAATCACCTGGACTGTCCTCAAATGTATGAGCCCTATAATTGCTACCATAAGCAGATAGGGGAGGGTTTGAGGCTTTCTTTGGTTTAGCCTTCTTGATCTCTACCTACAGCAAAGAAAGAAAATTAACCTAATCCTGAAATCAAAAAGTTGTCTAATAACTAGGGACAGGATCCAAATAGCCATAATAATCACAGTATAAAATGCCCTGGCACTACTAGAAAATTGGGCTTCCTCGTCTGTTAGTTGCCATCGGTTTAGGAAGCGACGGCGAAAATGTATTTGGCGTCACTTATTTACATAAGCAACAACAAATGTGTGATTACAACTAACCCGCGGCCATCACCAGTAAAAAGTAGAATTGGGTGCACGAGGGTGGTATTAATATTCACCATCGGTTAGCAAAGCGATGGTAAAACATTTTTTGTCGTTTTGTTGATAAGCCGACAGTGAATCATGGATTAAAATTAACCTGCTAACACCATCAAAATTTGGGTGGGAGGAGAAATTTTATTCACATTTGTCATCTCTTACTAATAAAACCAACGGCAAATGTTCATTCTTCTACCCATGACCACTACCCTCCTCCCCTACCCACCGTCCTATCTTAAACCCTTGCCATGTTCCCTCCTCGTCGCCCCTCTTCATCATCGGCCATCCTCCCCTACCTCAAGTGTGTCCTCCTCCTATTCCTCGTTGTCATCGCCATCGCCCCATCGTTGTCTCCCTTCATCCTCCTTGAACCACCTCCTCTCTTCATCCTACTGCTACACTGCCTCCTCTCCTCCTCATCCTACTGCTGCACCGCCTTTCTCCTCCTCCCCACTCCCTCCTCCTCTCCTCCTCCTCATCTCCTCCGCCTGTCCTCCACCTCTCTTGTCGCCCCATCCCTATCCACCTCCTTACGTCTCCTCCTCTCCTCCTCGTCCTATTGGTGCGTCGCCTCCTCTCCTCCTCATCCTACTGCTGCGCCACCTTCCTCCTCCTCCCCACCCCCCTCCACCTGTCCTCCTCCACACTCCCTCCTCCTCTCCTCCTCCTCCTCTCCTCTGCCTGTCCTCCGCCTCTCCTACCGCCCCACCCCTCTCCTCCTCCTTCCAACCCAACAAAAGAGCTCGTTCTAAATATCATTTGTTTGAACATGGCTGCAAATATCTTAGTTTATTCCTTTTCAAAAAAATATCTTAGTTATTTTTGTTAGGGATGGATATAGGGATATGTTGATGTTCTTTTCTATCTATTGCCAAAGCTACTAATCTATCATTAGTCTAATGTTGTAATTTTAATTTGCTTGGATATCATTTTCAATGCTTATCTTATTAGGGGAAGGATGCACAAAAGAGATACAGTTATATTGCAATCTTTCCAGCACTCTTGATATGCCATTTGGCCCATGGGTAGTGTTAATCTGCCCTGGCCATTGTGATACAAAAAGAGCAATGTGTTTTTGTGGAAAAGAAGTAGCATATCCCAACTGTCCACTTGCTGAGAGTTGTGGATTTGAAATACTCTATACATATATCTTTATTTTGGATGAGTTGGGAAGTTGGAGCTTTCATTTCTATTGTTGTGTATGTTTTTTCCCCCGTAAGATTTCCCCTGTGCTATTATTTTTTTCTTTCTTTCTTTCAACTCACCTTCTGAACCTGGTGGTCACAAGACCATCAATTGGTTAAAGGCTGACAAGAATGTTTACTCAACCAATATTAGTATGTAAACCTGGATGGTGTAAAATTAATCCAAAGGTAGCATATTCTTCACATCTCAAGGTCAAAGAAGAATGTGATTGCAAATATGATGGACTTTCTGGAAGATTCTGTGAGATACCTATGATGTCAAGCTATATAAATCAATGCTCTGGGCACAACCATTGTCGTGGAGGATTTTGCCAGGATTATGATGGAGACTTTTGTTTTTGTGGCCTTTTACATTTCTGAAGTTAGTTTACAACAGTAATGGAAGCTGATTTTTCTTCCTTTTTCAAGTGGCAACTAAAAGTTTAAGATTGCTTCTCATCTTTGTATTAGTTATCTTATGGGTTATTTGGATTTGAAATGGAAAATACAATATTTGCATGAAACCAAGCTCCTTTGACATCCTACACATGCTTGTATATCCACTAGTTTCAACCTATTCGTATTAGCTTACATATCTTGCAATTCCCAATATTTTCCTTGTGGGCTTGTTATTTTTTGAAAGGACATGCCATATGGGTTTTTTTGATAGATTTCTGCACTTAACCAAGTTATTCTCTTCTCAGATGTGATTTTCTTAATTTCCACTTGATTCTAAGGAATTTACATGTTTACCAACACCTGTGATAAGGTACATTTGCTCCCATTGTGACATGTTAATGATTTAAGGTAGGCAGTTGAGTTTTAGCCTCCATGATAAGGTCCTCTCAAAAAAAAAAGGATGGCTCCTTTCAAAAAAAAAAACTCTAATAGGATGGCCTGCCTTTTAAAACCAGGCCCATGCTTAAATCCAAGGTCAAACTTTCTTTCATTGAAGCCTTTGTGAGCCTTGACTTGTGTTGAATTATTATGTAATGAGGTATATGGATCTTGGGGTGGATTTGTGTATACCATTAGCCTTATATATTGTCACACCCCCTGTCATTTGTTTTCTAGTGAAGAAAATACCCAGCCTCCATTTAGAGAGGAGGTTTAGGACTTGCTCCCATGGTTTTCTTCCTCCCATGGATAAGCTGTTACGACCCAGTTCCCGGATCCCTACAGGATCTGAGATCGGCTCACCTCAACTAATCCCAAGACCTAGTCGTCCAACAAGAAATAACCAAAAGTAGGAAAAATAAACCACATTCACACATGCAATATAACTAAGCAGAAGAAAAGAATGAAGCAGTAAAGAAAGTAGAGCAACTGTCTCAAAACATAGTACATGCCACCACAAAAATCACAAAAACGGAAAGGAAGCAGAAGTAACAGGAACAGTAAATATGTGTCCATTACTCACTACAATAGTAGAAAAATGTAAGAGCTGAAAAATGACTATGGCTGGACTCGGCTGGCCCAGCACCCTCTGTAGTCAAAAACTCGGGCTGCTCAACTCCTGGTCCTGAACAGGGTTATGAAAAAGACAGAGTTAGCGAACGCTGAGTAGAGTAGTGTTTACATTATTTATGTGCAAGTAAAGTAAAACAAACAGCCAGGGTTTATTCTCATTTCTATTTATCTCATCTATGTGTTTCTGGTTCATTTATTTCACAAAGGATCCAAGTATTTCTTGATCTTGCTTGTTCCTCATGGGAACGATCTAGATTGTAGTCTTTTCTATGGAGTAGAAGGTACACGTGGTGCTCTCCTAGCCAGGAGAGTCCCCCGTGGTAGTCCTACACCCAGTCAACCACCCCAAGGTTACTATCGAGACGTAGCGGTGACTACGGCACGTGTGATAAGCGCACAGGTAGCTACCCTGCACTGACACGCGGTCAATCATTTCCGATAGTGGGTACACCCAAAGTACAGCACGAAACAGCATAAGGCCTTGCCCTCTCAGAATAGGAGTCTTGCCCCTCAGAACCAAATAGGGGTCTTGCCCCTCCATAGTCTGCGTACCCTCGTTCGGCTACCCCGGTTTGACCAGCGAGCCTAGCAAAGTCAGTGTAGGGTGGCTAGGTTAACCCCGGGCCCCGTGGAGTGGCTAGCTCCCTCCCTACACTAGTAGCACGTCTCGGTACCACATACACGAGAGCCTACAAGAGTCGGTGTAGAGTGGCCAATCCTAACCCCGGGTCTCAACCCAAGGGAGGCTAGCTCCGCTCTACACTAAAAGAACCACTGTGCTCCTTGGTACTACGTACACAAGGGCCAACTCACTTCCCGTCTGCATTCCAGATTCCTTTCATACACAGGAGTTCTACTCCTACTTCCCCGTAGGGTTCATGCTCATTATTCATCTCATTTATCCACATTCAGATCTCATGTTTCATAACTCATTTTTCATCCATATACAGGCAGCTCGTGTTTTCACAATTTAATTCTCAATCATTTACATGCAACTTGTGGTTTCACTATTCACTTTTTCATTCACATACAGGCACTCGTCTTCTAACATGCATCTCATAATTACACTAATACTGTTTGCTAGCAATTTCTTTTAAACATGCATCAAGTAAACAGTACAACACAAAACAGGCTCATACATTTCTACCCTAGGATTCATTCCACATCCTAGAGTTCGATCCAATTATTCCAAGTAAGTACATTCTTATTTACATATTAACAATTGAATTAAGCCACTCTACTGGGCATCACGGGAGGAATGGGGGCCTGTACCGTAGATCTCATCATCTCCCCAAGCCCCGAACACGCTATCGGCTGGTAACCTGTACCAGCGACCAATGTACATTAGATGAGCTCAAAATAGTAGATACTCAGCATGAACACATAGAGGAACTCGAGTGGAAAACAGTGGTACTTCGTTTGCAGAAATCCAATTCCATTTGGGCCTTAAACAAGCCAAAAATGTGGTTTCTAATCAAAATCAGACATCTGGGACTAGTCCCAGACGTCATAAAAGACGTAAGGTCTCACCTTGTGTTTTCTGCGGCTGATTCAGACATCCAGACTCCCTCTACGACCATCTGGGGGCAATTCCAGACATCAAACAAGGTCTCTAGTCATCTGGAAGCATCTGGCAACGTGATCAGACATCAAAAGTGCTTGGGAAAGCGTACCATGCACCTTCTCGAAGCCTTCATCTACGTATGAAAGTGCAGGCATGGTTTTAGCCCAATAACTCCTGCGTTGAGATCTTCTGCATGGTGGAAATCAGTGCAGGAAGGTACGTACCTCGCGTGATACATGCTTTCAGATGTCCGGCCTCAGCTCCGAACGTCCGGGTGCCTCACCGACCATCTGGATGATACTCCAGACGTCTAATACTGGAAAACTTCCTCGCACACTTCTCACCTCGCACCATCGCCCACAGCACCCCACAGCAGCTACAGAGGGTTGGGAGGCCACCTCCCGGGCCCTTCCTCCTTGCGCACGCACCCGCCACTGGCCGTGCGAGCTCCGCCGAGCTCCCGAAGGTAATATGACCTTCCACGCTCTCTTCCTTCCTCTCTCTCGTTCTCCCTCGCTCGCCCCCTCTTACCACTCTCGTCTGGCCTCGCCACAGCCGCACAGGAGATGCTGGAGGTGGTGGTAACTGGTGGTGAGGGGATGAGAAGGAGGGGAGGGGTTTAAATAGGAGGGGAGTTATGGTTTGAGAGGTGAGGGTGCGAGGAGAGAGACAAACCTCTGCGTGCCATCCGTGTGTAGAGCACGAAGCATAGTATGAAAAATCCCACTTTCAGATGTCCAGGCACGTGTCCAGACATCTGGACAGACGTCTGACTAAAACTCCAGATGTCTTAACCTGCTAAAAAATGTAACGGGTCATTACATAAGCCACATCCACATGGCAAGTTGATGCCTGAAGCTAGCCTCAAGCACGCCATTGCCTAGTGTTTCATCCACTGTATAGAGGCAGGTGGCCTTACCTCTCTCCATCATATAAAGGTAGCACCACCTTTTGTAGGAAGCCTGCTCCTTGTGGTCGAGGAGCTGATAACGTGAAATGGGGAAGTTAAAACTGGCGTGGCTTTTTTTTGTTGGGTTGTTGAAAGGGTGCTTGATGTGCATACATCTAAATAGCTAAAAATGTCTATTAATGTATGTTCTTAGTGTTATATTAGCATCATGCATTGTAAATAGTGCATAACATGCATAATCATGCATTTAGGTCAAATTGTACAAATTGTATAGTAATTGTCTCCTTTTATGGCCAGGGACAGGATGATTTTTAATCCGGGACTTAGATCGAAGATCCAACCATACAGATCTGATCAGGGTGATGATTGGGTTCAACGACTCCAAGATCGCCCTGATCGGACATTCGTAGCATCAGATATAGTCCAAGGAAGCCCTAAGGTCAAGGGCCAAGATGGTGTCAATCCGCACTTCAAATGACAAATTTAACCACATGGATGGGTTCGGATCGACAATCATAGCCTAACAGTGCGAAAATCAGTCCAATCCGACATCCATGGCACCATCTACAACACACAAAAGATGGATGGCCAAGATGGCACCATGTTGCACCATCTCAGCCACCCAATCAGCCCTAAGATCTGCCACTGCATCTCCAAGGGCTCTTCATTACGCGAACCTAGCCGTTGGATATTGATCCAATGGCCAAGAATTACTCAGATGCGCCGCTCACATCTTCTTAAGGCATAAGGCGTGAACGATCTAGGCCGTTGGATCTTGATCTAACGATCATGAGCGCGCGCACTTAAAATGTAAATGAAATGAAGAAGCGGCCGTAGTGCAGCGGTTGAGTGCCCTTGCTCAAGCGTGAGGCATAGGTTCGACTCGCAATCAGACGTGTGCACGTGTTTAATCTCAACCACGCGATCAACTGCGGATGGCTCAGATCTCCCAATCGGGTGCACGTGTGATCAAACGCACCACCTCATGCCCAATCGCACGCGCAGGCGCGTGCAGCTGAAGCAGGTGAGAAGCGATCTGAGCCGTCCGATCTCGCAATCGGATAGATGAGATCCATTGAACGTGTGCTTGGCATTAAAGCACGGGAGAGGAGGAGGTGTGCACGGCGCGCACATGTCGCCCACGATTAGACCTTTAGTGACGGATAAATCAGTCACTAAAGACCTAATTTTAATGCTTTTAAATATGTAATGACTAAATTGCCCCCAATCCTTACAACTATAAAAGGAGACCCCTACCCTACGAAATCCTCATCCCTTCTCTTCTCTCACCCCCTCCAAGGCTCTAAGAGCATGTCCTAAACCTGGGATGCTCCTCTAGACTAAAAATTAGAATATTTCCACCTTCTCCCCCCTTCATGGAGCATCCCGCGGTTGTCCTCTCACTCGATTCGGGAAGCGGATCCCGCGATGACGATGATGTCCTGCCTCACCCTCGGTTCCTCCCGCTTCGTCCTCTTTCCCTCCGCTCCGTCCTCCGTCTTCCAGGCGTCGCCCAGTCCGGCTCATCCTCCAAGTAGTCGTTGAGGAGGATAACTTCCCTCTACCTTCTCTTTTAATCGCTTTCTAGAATAGCATTTCCTACTTTCTAGTTGTAATCATTTCCCACTTTCTAGTTGTAAAAGCATTATTATTATATCAAGTGATTGTTCTCTCTCTCTCTTTCTCTCTCTTATTGTTTATATCAGTTCCATTGTAATTATCTCATTTTCAAACAAAAATACAAAAAAAAAATCATAGATTTTAGATCGACGTAGTCTCCCTGTGTTCGACCCAGAATTCTTAGAGTTTCGGTATAAATTTATCTGTTGACGGATTTCTTCGCAAATCGAACTACAACGACGAGTTTTTCAAATCCAACTTCGATCACGTAGTTTCCCGCTCTCAACATTTTGGCACCGTTGTCGGGGAGGCGACACTCTTTAATTCTTCACGTTTTCTCACCGTACTTATCTTTTACCTCACTTCTCTCCTTTATTATTGTGATTGCAAGTACTCTCTTGAAGCGAGCAAAAGTAGTAGATTGGAGTAAAGTGAGGTTGAAGGGTTTGTAAGTTTACCCCCACCTCCCCACCCACTAGTTTTTATTCCACCACGCAATAACACAAACAAAAATCAACCTAGGTGTTCTTACAAACTCTAAGGTTAGTATTTAATTGTTTGTTTGTCACCTCCACTTAGCTCACCCTCCACATATAAAATAAAAATTTTTAAAAAAACTTTCACAGAGGTACACAACCTCTTCTGATTTTCAAACTCAACCGGTAAACCAATCTTTGAAGTCGGTACACACACCCAAACACATAATTGAGTAGAAATCAAATTAGGTAATCATTTGTGTGCCTAACTAAGTGGTGCATTAGGTCAATTGTTTGAGTTGTTTGGGCCACACCACTTTAATTAAAATCAACTCATCAAGTAGCTACCACATATGTTCAACTTCTAGGGATTTACCAGGCACTCCACATTCTTTTAAGCTTAAAAGAAAAACATCTTTACCTGTGCTTTCAAAACTTGATGTGCCAACTGAACTTGATTGAATACACCTAAAGTTGAATCCTAAAAGCTACTAAGCAAGATTTAAACCCTAAAATTCACCGCATCCAAAAGAATAATTTTGCTTGAAAACCATTGGTTGTACACGCACACACATATCAATCAATCATTAAGGGCACAACTCAGATAAAGAGCCCATCACATTCCAAAGCACATTCAAACCTAACCTAATTAAAATAGAATAGATGTTGGCCCAAAGGATTGGACTCGCTCTTCGGAGCCCAGATCGAGATTATTATCGATTAGTCTATTTCTACCATTCAATCTGATGTCTAGCTAGCGGGGTAAAATCAAATGATCGTGGTTGGGGGTTACACTAGGAACCTGAGGTGCAAGCAAAAGGAAGAACCTTCTCCCTAGTCCCTCCCTCTAACTGGTTGGATTGACCGGAAAGAAGTAGATTAAATCGATTCTTTATCTCAAGACGGGTTCTGGGAATCTGTAGGTCTTTAGGCTAGCCCACTTAAGGATAGGTTTGTTTGTTTGTATTACAGGGCACCTTTCTTCCTCCTGTTATATTATGGATCCTTCCACATATTATTCGCACTTCCACTCCTACCCTTCTACTACTACTTATTCTCAAAATGATTATTATTCCAACCAGACTTATTCTCATCCATCTTCTAGTTGGGATAATCCTGATAGGGAATACAGTTCTGAACCTTCGTCTTCTAGTTGGGATAATCCTGATAGGGAATACAGTTCTGAACCTTCGTGTTCAAGGTTTAACCCTAGACACCATGATCTTGATTCTTATCCTTCTCCAAGCTACACTGATTATAGATCATCACCCTTATTTGGACAACCTAATATGATCTACAATCAAGAAGGATACACTGATCCTTACCCCCTTCACTGAATACACTACCTTTAAGTCATCACCACCTTATGAACAACCTGAAATAACCTATTATCAGGGAGGGTATCAAGATCCTCAATTCGTTAACTCCCCTACATTGAACCCAAACCCACCCCACGCTGAACCAAACCATGTGGTTCAGGTTAACCAGGTCCAAGAAAAGGTGTTGGCTAACTTGAGGAACACCATACAATCTTTAGAAGCCTAACCAACACCTTGCACTGAAGAATTGGAGCCCCTGATTGAAATGATTGATGATCTAAATAAGTATTTGTTGGATTGGCTCCAAGATGTTAAGGATAAAGGACCGAGTGTGTTTTTACTTGGGAAATTATCGAAATTATGGATGAAATTTGTGGTTTCCTTGGTTCAATCTTGGGATGATTCCCAGGATGAACCCCCTTCAGGAGAGCCAATGTCAGAACCTACGCAGACACCTATTGGGGGGGACACGTGTTACGAGACCAGGATTGACTAGATTGGTCTAAAGAAACCAATTAAGGATGAGCTGATTTCTTCACCTGAGACCCCTAAGCCGGGGTACGAGGAAATGTATGTCTCCATGGATCAGAAAGTGATTGATAATTTTGAGACATACATTAATGCGGATTCCGATTTCTTTGATTCTGAAGGTGAAGAATCATTATGCGAAGTCTCACATGAGTTACAGAACACGATTTTAGTGAGACAACTGGGCCTGATGAATTCGATAAACCATTTGATGGCCCTGAAATTGAGGAACTTGATCCTGTTGGGGCTCGCATGGTGGATTCAGATTCTGATTTTATGAAGGATTTAATTCAAAGCCCCATTCCTCAATTACACCCCTTTGAGTTTACTAACGATTTTGATTTTGAAATCACTAAACCCAAGTCCATTCTGATTCAGTCACATCTTTTAGACTTGGAAAATTCAGACTGGGTGATCAATATGCAGGAGGTCCTAGAATTTGAAATCTTGATTGCGGAGGATAGAAAGTGGGAAATGCTGATTTAGGAAGTCGATTCCGGAGGAAGCAGAAAACCAAGTCTAAGGGTTCCAATTTGTCGAAAACTCCCAACCTTCTACCAGGACCCTTATGACATATTTTCAGAGGATGTCCAACCCAAACACACATTCATTGATTATCCTTTTGAGCTTGATTTCTCTGTAACTCGACATTTTAATCTTGGGTTGAATCCTCGCAAATCGCAGGCCTGACCCCGCTTGCATACTGATTTCAGGGTTTGGATAATTTTTATCCAGTACCAGAGATATACTCGACCATGGGGTATGGGTTTGCATCATAATCTGGTTCACATCTGTGGACATCTACTGGTAGGTCCTGAGGTGAATCTTTTTATTCTGATTCTAACCTGCACCTGTGAATTCTCTGTTTCTTCTTTATTTGTATAGTGTGCCTAGCTAAAGGCATGAACTTCAGCACATATACAGGTTCTTTCATCTCAGAGCTAACCTGTTATTCATGTAATTCATGTGCTTTCTACTCTATTCCACTCTGTTTAATGTCTTTTAATACAATGAGGACATTGCATTAGACAGGCATGGGGGGGTGGATATTCATTTCTGAATCATCTTGTTAGCTCCTTTGATTCTTGTTATTTTTTTTATTTTTGAAAAAAAAAATTGAATTAGGAAAGAATACTTGGGCATAAGAACTTTTCAATATTAAGAAATATTACAGTAGGATCTGAACACTAAGACCCTTCAGGTCTTTGGGCTTAATCAACCTGGGTATCCATTAAAATGTGGATTTATTTATCGAGTTCTTGCCATCCTGAATTCTATTTAAATTTTATTAAATAAGTTTGGGTGATAAGTACATGACTTATCAACCCACCCTCTGATTTGAGAGAACTTTAAGTTTAAGCATCTACATACTATTTGCACTGACTCGTTGTTCGATGGTTTTAACGGAAATTGGGTAGCTAATGAACCTTCTAGGGTGGTATGGCTGACAAGTTATCATGAGTAACAGCCCATAGATAGGTTGTCTAGAGCCCAGCCACTGGACCATTCTTTTCTTGCTGCCTTTAGGTAAATCTTAGACCAAGGAAGCCACCTACTTAAAAGAGAAAAAGAAAAAGAAAAAGAAAGTCCAAAAATAAGAAGAAAAAAGGAAAAGGAGAAAAGAAAAGAAAAGGAAATAAGCCACACTTCATCGCACGAGTATGGCTGGTAAGTTATCGTGGGTAGTAGCCCATTGGTAGGTTGTCCAGATCCCAGCTTAAGAAATGCACGTTTAATTCCTAAAACACTTAGGAAGAAGCGGAGAAGTAGAATAAGCTGGGGAGATATACACTGGATTCACCCTTGTGTTGACCCCATAAAAATAAAAGTAGGGAGAAAGCTATCGGTCGTATAAATACACCTTTAGGAAGAATTCTTTTTAAGGTCACCTAGGGGCGTAGAAACCTGAAGTCCGTTCTGATTGCCGATCAACGAGTCTATCACATTCACAAAAAGATGCTTAGAACTTAGGGTTCTCCTCAAGTCTTAGGTGGGTTGAGTGGCTGTAGAAAGCCGCTCTGTAACCCTCAACTCAAAAATCCAAAAAAATTAGAAAAGAAGAAAAAGGAGAAAAAGAGATCCTTCTTTGAATAAGGCGAGGGCTTGAGACAGTTTGCATTTTGGCAGATACATGGGCGCTCTTGTGTTTTTGAAAGTTCAGGTCCTAAGTAAAAATTTCCTAATGTTGAAAATGACTTTTGCCCGAGTAATCCAATCCTAATTCTTTTATAAATAGCATGTAGTTTTTGGTAGGGACTAGCAAAAGATAGGCATGGGGGTGTGATGTGCATGCATTTAAATAGCCAAAAATGACTATTAATGTATGTTCTTAGTGTTATATTAGCATCATGCATTATAAATAGTGCATAACATGCATAATCATGCATTTAGATCAAATTATACAAATTGTATAGTAATTGTCTCCTTTTATGGCCAAGGACAGGGTGATTTTTAATTGGGGCCTTGGATCGAAGATCCAACCATACGGATCTGATTAGGGCGACGATTGGAGTTCAACGACTCCAAGATCACCCTGATCGGACATCCGTAGCATCAGATATAGTCCAAGGAAGCCCTGAGATCAAGGGCCAAGATGATGTCAATTTGCACTTCATATGACAAATCCGACTGCACAGATGGGTTCAAATCGACAATCCCAGCCTAACGACGTGAAAATCGGTCCAATCCTTCATCTGTGGCACCATCTACAACACACAGAAGATGGACGGCCAAGATGGCAACACGTGGCACCATCTCAGCTGCCCAATCAGCCCTAAGACCTATCGCTGCATCTCCAAGGGCTCTTCATCATGCAATCCTTACATCTTCTTAAGGCATAAGGCACAGATGATCCAGACCATTGGATCTTGATCCAACAGCCACGAGCGCATGTGCTTAAAACGTAAACGCGATGAAAAAGCGGCTGTATCACAACAGTCGAGTGCCCTTGCGCAAGCACGAGGCGCGGGTTCAACTAGCGATCAAAGGCGCACATGCATTTATTCTCAACCGCGTGATCAGCTGCGGATGGCCTAGATCGCCCAATCGGGTGCAGACGCAATCAAACGCATCACCTCACACCCAATCGCACGCACAGGCGCGTGTAGCTGAAGTAGGCGAGAAGCGATCTGAGCCATCTGATCTCACGATCGGATGGCTAAGATCCATTGAACGTGTGTTTGGAGTTAAGGCGCGGGAGAGGAGGAGGTGCATGCAGCGCGCGCACGTTGCCCACGATCAGACCTTTAGTGAAGGATAAATCCATGACTAAAGACTTGATTTTAATGCTTTTGAATATGTAATGACTAAATTTCCCCCTATCCTTGAAACTATAAAAGGAGACCCCAACCCTACGAAATCCTCATCCCTTCTTCTCTTCTCTCACCCCCTCCAAAGCTCTAAGAGCTTGTCCCAAACCTGGGATGCTCCTCTAGAGTAAAATTTAGAATTTTTCCACCTTCTCCCTCCTTCGTGGAGCATCCCACGGTTGTCCTCTCACTACATTCGAGAAGCGGATCCAGCAACGACGACGTCCTGCCTCGCCCCCGGTTCCTCTCGCTACGTCCTCTTTCTTCTCGCTCCATCCCCCGTCTTCCAGGCGTCGCCCCATCCGGCTCATCCTCTAAGCAGTCGTCAAGGAGGATAACTTCTCTCTACCTTCTCTTTTAATCACTTTCTAGTTGTAATCATTTCCCACTTTATAGTTGTAAAAACATTATTATTATATCAAGTGATTGTTCTCTCTCTCTCTTTCTCTCTCTTATTGTTTATATCAATTCCATTGTAATTATCTCATTTTCAAACAAAAATACAAAAAAAAAATAATCACGGATTTTAGATCGACGTAGCCTCCCTGTGTTCGACCTGAAATTCTTAGAGTTTCAGTATAAATTTATCTGTTGATGGATTTCTTCACAAATCGAACTACAACGACAGGTTTCTCAAATCCAACTTCGATCACGTAGTTTTCCGCTTCTCAACAGTGATACAGCTTATTTATGATATTTAGAAAGTCATTTAATCTGATTTTTCCCCATTTCTATCAATTAATCATGAATGGAGATTCATTTATTTGCTCTTGAATTGCCCAGTGCCTCCTATGGTTATTTATAATAATGAATGGACCTGGAAATCTCTACTTGTGCCTTTTCCCTTTATCATCTTTTTTTTCTTTTGAAATAGAAAGGAAAGCTATCATCTTACAATAGCAATCCGAAGCGGTATATTATATAAACAAGTAAGAGGAATTACAAAAGAGGTCCCCATGTATGTATGAGGGACCAGCACTCTCTTACAATTCTTTCACAGCACACCAGTCTCTCCTGAAAAAGTCTCCCATTTCTCGCCTTCCACACACACCAGAGAGTGACTGCCATGCGTACATGTGGCTTCTCTCTCATACCAAACCCATGCCAGATGGAATCCCAATCTGGTAGCAGCTCCTGACAAGTCCTCCAAATAGCATCAGTGATTAGGCAAGAAGAGAAGATATGATTTGTAATGTCAGTATGCATCCCACATAAGTAACAAACATGATGATCAGTTCCCAACCTTCTATGTCACAGATCACCTGTGATCAATCCATCTCTCCTACATAGCCAAAGAAATATTTGTACCTTAAGGGGAATTTTCAGAAGCCAAATCTTCTTATCAATGAAATCGTAGCTCCACCCACTTCCACAGTTTAAGATTCTGTTGTAGCCACTTTGCACATTGTAAACCCCCTCCCAAAGGTACTTATCCTCCACTCCAGTCCTAGGCCTAAAGCTCTCAAGGTCTGATAGCAACTTCCTCCTTTCTTCCCACAGCCGGGTGCCCCTCCTGTTGGATTCCTCCTCATGCAGATTCCAGCTGCAGCTGCTGCAAGATCAGAACCTACTGACAGTAGCTTCCTTATTAGATGTTGCCACAAAGGCCCTTGGATAGAGCTCCTTCAAGACACCCAACACTAACCAACCCTCCTTCTAGAAGCTGAAGGCCCTTCCATCCCCAAGAGCTGGCTGCAGCAAGTGGAAGTGATCAGCCAAAGCTCTGTCACTGATTTCCAGAAAGGAGAAGGTCTACTGGGCTATAGCCTAGACAGCACACTGTTGGAAGCACCATAGCTATCTCTAATCAGGGCAGTCCATGGTTTCAGGTCTCCTTGCAAGAGCTTAACTACCCAGTTAAGTAGCAAAGCATCATTGAAGTGTTTCAAAGACTTAATCCCAAGTCCAACCCTATCTTTTGGTTGGCAAATCTACTCCCATTTGAGTGGCTACAGGAATCTGCCCTCATGTTTTGCTCCCTTCCAAAAGAACCTTTTTCTCAATACATCCAACCTTTTCCAAATGGAATTAGGTGCTTTAAATATGGAAAAGTAGAAAACAGGGATGGAGGAGACCACAGAGTTGAGCAAGATAAGTCTTTCACCTTTGGAGAGGAAGCTGGTATGCCACCCATCCAATTTCACTGAAATTTTGTCAAAGAGGTAGCTCCAATCTCTCTTTTTCATTCTAGAGCATCTCAAAGGCAACCCCAAGTATTTAATAGGAAGACTGATGCAGGGGGTCCCCAAAACAACAGCTAAAGCACCTTGCTCCTCCTCAGGTAAGCCCAAGTAGACCAAACTAGATTTATCCCTATTCAGCCTCAGGCCAGAGAGCTCACCAAAGATATTGACCATATGATGCAAAGCCAGTGCTTCATCCATAGAACCCTCCACAAAAAAAAATCGTATCATCCGCATATTGAAGAATGGGAGCCAAATTACTCCTGCAAGACAATGAATACCCTCTAATAAGACCTGCTTCAGCGAGCTTACAAGAATACCAGGCCAATTTGTCAACTGCCAGGTTGAAAATCAGAGGTGCTAGGGGACATCCTTGCCTGATTCCACATTGGGGCTGAATCCAAGAACCATAGGGCTTCCCATTTATCAAAGGGGTGAAAGAGGCAGTGGTGATACATCTTTTCACCCATTGAATCCAAGTAGGGGGAAAACCTCTTCTTTTAAGCACTTCCCAAAGATAGGGCCAACTAATGGAGTCATAAGCTTTGCGGAAGTCAACCTTCCATAGAAAAGCCTTACATTTTCTCTTGTGCCAACCACAAATCATCTCTTGGGCCATGATAAAGGATTCATGTAGAGATTTGCCTGGGAGGAAGGCTGATTGAACAGGATGGATCAATTCTTGCAAAACAGGCCTCAATCTATTGGCCAAGACCTTGCTAATCACCAAGTATAAAGAGTTAGAGAGGGCAATAGGTCTAAACTCCTAAAAAGATTCAGCTCCTGGAGTCTTTAGCAAAAGAAAAAGATAGGATCTATTGATTCTTTCAAAGCCAAAGTTGCCACTCTCAAACTCTCTGGTCACTTCCATTACCTTAGTGCCCACAATATCCAAAAACTCTTTGTAGAAGAAAACTTGGATCCCATTAGGACCAGGTGATCCTTCACAATTGAGATCTTTGATGGCCTTCAAGACTTCAGCTTCAGACACAGATTCAATCAGGCTGGACCTCTGAATCTCTGTAATTCTGGGAATATCACTAGCTACCATCCTCCAACAGCCCCTACCAGTAGCTCTTAAAGACTCCTTGAAGTACCTGATAGCCTCAGCTCTGATATCAGAGATGAAGGCAATTCTCTGCCCCTCTTTAATAAGAGATGAGATCAGATTAACTCTTCTCCTAGAGCTGGCAGCCAAGTGGAAGAATTTAGTGTTTGCATCCCCCTCACTTAGCCACAGCTGTCTTGACTATTCCCTCCAATCCATCTCCAGCTTCAGGTCTTCTTCAGCCACCACACCCTGCCACTTCTTCTGTCAACAGTATCCTGCTCAGACAGCTGAGCAAAGGCTTCCTTGGCATCTAGTTCCTGAATCTTCATCAAGGCCTCTCGACGTTTCTGATGCTTGAGGACAAAGATAACATCACCATATTCCTTTAACATTCCTTTCAAGGCCAAAATCTTAGAAGCCAACCTGAAGGTAGCCGTGCCTTCAACTTGCTAGGCCCTCCACCAACCAGCAAACATATCTCTGAAACCTGGCTCCCTCATCCATGACTTCCTAAACTTGAAGTAAGATCCAGCCAACACCTATTCCCCATTATCCCAGACCAGGGGTGTATGGTCAAAGAAGGGACGTTCAAGACGACAAAGGACAATTGGAAGTGATCCATCAGCCCAGCATTGCCAAAAAACCTATCAATCTTGGACATGAGCCCACTACCATTCCTCCAAGTGAATTCAAAGCCCGAGGAGGGAAATTCACACAAGCCCAAAGCTTGGACCATCAACTGGAAGCCAGTGGCAGAGCTATCCACCACACCATTGGGTCTGTCACTGCCCACCAAAACACAATTGAAGTCTCCTCCAACTAGCCAGACCGCCCCATTCACAAAGTCTGCAGCCAAGTTTAAATCCTCCCATAGCTCATGTCTTCTGCTAGGGTCACTAGGACCATACACACCTGTCACAAAGAGATCATTGTCCCCCTGGCCTCTCTTGAACCTGCAAGTCAATAGGTGCCTAGCCAAAGAAGCCTCCTCCAAACGTAGCACATGCTTCTTCCACCAGATGGCAATTCCCCTAGATCTGCCATTAGAATTAATCACCACAATGTCATTTGCAAGACCAACTCTCATCTCCACCCATGCCCTGTCAGATTCACTATCAATATGCATCTCTTGGAGGATGGCACAATCAATCTCCCACTCTCACAAATATCTAAGCAAGGACCCCCTCCTACTCCTGTCGCGTAGCCCACGCATGTTCCAGGTAAGATTCCTCATTTGGACATCTGATCTGTCCCCTTCTTAGCAGCAAAGGCTTTGCCAACCTTCATCATAGCTGCAATGACAAACTCATCAACTTTTTGTGTAGGAGTATGTCTTCTTAGCCTCAGCTTGTATGGAGGTTTCCCAAGACCAGAGATAGGAGTCTTAGACTTCAGGTGCACATCATCAACCATAGGAGAGCTATACTGTAAATCACAGGAGTTCACAGGGGGATCTACCATATCAGAACCAACAGGAGCATTGCCAGGGGAAGTCACAGCTTTCAGGTCCTCAGCCACAGCTTCATTTATCACATTTACCTCTTCCCCTTCTTTAACCACCACTGCAGAATCATCCTAGATCAAGGGTATCCCACCCCCATCCTCCAGAGTTTCAGTCATCACCTACTCAACCCTCAAACTCCCCACCCCATCTTCCATTTCCACACTATTAGTGTGTTCGGCCACCAACTCTTGATTGGCATAGTTTGGTTGTAAGGAACCTGCTCTGGCTCACAGCACCTCAACATAAGATGGGGGGTGATGACTCAGCTCCATACCCCTGTTCGCCACATGAAACTTCAAGAGGAGAATCCAAGAGCTTCCCCCACAACTGAGAATCATTTTATCAGGAATAGATCTAGCCCTGAAGACATCCACCCTCACCTTCAGAACACTGGCATCTCCTTCAGTCAGACCAACTTCAGTATCCTTAGCCACAGACGCAAACCCAGCGACCATATTTTCCACCACCACCCTAGACCTCAAATGCAGAGGCAGGCCTTTGATCTCAAGAAAACCAGACCTGGGAACAACTCTTTGAGGGGGTCGCTCAGGCAAGGATCCATCAAAATGGGATACCAAACGCCACATCACTGACAGTCCACACAAATTGCTAGTCTGAAAACATAGCTGCTCGACATCTACCACCCCCACATCAAAAAGCATAAACTGCGATGGAGAGATAACCGTAATTTTCCAAGCATCAGTCGAGAGGGAAAGAGAGCTTACCAGTAACCGCAATTTTCCCTTTATCATCTTCTCTCTATTTTTTTTAGTTGTTTTGATAAATGATGAAATTTGCTTTACTTAATTATTGTATAACTTGCAGTTATGGCTCTTATTAACTTATTCCTCATGCATTCAGTGAAGTTGAGCATAATGAGTGTGAGTTGTTTGAAGGGATTCCTTCATGAAGATTTCAGGATATAAGGTTGGTAACTTAGTTGATATCGTGTATGTTTCATATCCTCAGTTTTAATGTGTGGCTTCTCCGCTCGTGGAAAGAAAGAACTGCACTTGCCAATTTTCTTATGGGATTTCTGAATTGAATTTAGAAGCTTAGGCTTTGAGCCAGTGAGGTATTGGAGCATTCTTCCTCATGTCAGAGGATTTATGTCAACTTGCATCAGGCAATCTCTTTCAAACTTAGTGCTAACATCCTGATTCATTTGCTAGAAAATACATGACATGACTATTGTTTTATGTAGGTTGTTTGTTACCATTCACTCATAATAGATCCAGAAACTCTTCCAAAGAATCTATTACCGACAGCATGGACTACTTCCTCAAAAATGCTTTCCTTTCTTAATGTCCAAGATCCTGATATATTATCGTTCGAGTACTTCAAAGGGAAAAGTCGACCTCCATTTGGATGCTATGTAAATATCATCATGGGAATTAAACACGCTACAAGGCCTCATTATGGTGTCCAGGTAGAGAGAATTCTCTTATATGTTTCACATTTCTCCAAGTTAATTATTGCTTAGCTTGGATTTTTTCCTCTCTTTTTTATCATCAGTTCCACCTTGAAAGCATTGCTACTTGCTATGGGAGGCAAATTTTTGAGAATTTCAAGAGGTTGACTGTAAACCAAGGGCTAAGGTCTGTCCAGCATCCTACTAGAAAGGTTCAAAATATTAATGAACTGCATTTGTTGGCGAATATAGCTGTTTGTAAATAAAGGATCAGTTTAGAGTAATAATTATGTTCTTTTACAGATGCAGAGATCCCATAAGCACTATCGACCACACGCTCCAATCAATGGAAAATCTCTCAATGGCCCATTTTTGGTGGATCACTTACCTTCCCCAGACCTGCCAAATCCTTTATCCAAATGTGCTAAGGTTAAGCATTTGAAGCTAAAATGGAAGAGATTCCGTGGCTTGGCTAAACAAGTTGGTGGATATGAAGATATTTTCCTTAGAACCATTTGGTAATAAGAATGCCAGTGATACATTTTGGTTGGATAGCTCTTCTATAGATAAGGTGTGTGCTTGCAACTTTGTGTTTTCTTTTTTTTTGTTTCTACTTTGATTGGCTATTTGTGTGAAAAATTACTTGAGAAGGGAGCTTTACACTTTAGATAAGCTTGAGCATGTTTTCATCAAGGGCAACAAAGTCAGGTAAGGTTTTTTTGACATAAAATTGTTAATAGCTTTTTGCAAGGAAAACTTTTACGAGAACAGAAATGTATCTGTTGTCAATATTTTAGCTTAAAATCCTAGTTTGATGATTTGTTTGAGTCTTTCTAGAGGGGAAAGGTTCTTCTCTGGGAGTTGGTCGTGATCAAGAGATCGGACGTCTTGGAATCGCCTAAGCCTCTTTGCCTTCGAGCGTTTAGCGCACTCGCATCAGATTGTGCAGGCACGTCCGCATCAAACAGCACGTGCACATCTGCACTGATCTGTGCCGCCACGTGTCGCATTCGAGTCGCTCATCGCGCATCAAACAGTCCAATTCCGCCCGCGCATGATCGCCACTTCAATTTGAGGCGAGGTGGGGCTCGAACCCATGCCTCCCTCTTCGCGAACGAAGGCGCAGCCAATGTGCTACACTTCTTGTGTTGCACTTTTGATTAAA
This sequence comes from Thalassia testudinum, assembly GCA_037157565.1. Lineage (NCBI taxonomy): Eukaryota > Viridiplantae > Streptophyta > Magnoliopsida > Alismatales > Hydrocharitaceae > Thalassia > Thalassia testudinum. The sequence continues at coordinate 205,681,932 of JAZHRO010000031.1, forward strand.
CGCACACATGCCCTCCACCATTGGATCTCGATCCAACGGCTGAGATCACTCTTGATTGTGCCTTCAGAGGTGAAGCGGGAGGCTTGGCCAACGTTGGGTGGCTGGGATAGCACTACGTAGCGCCATCCTGGCCGTCCATCTTCTCTAACTTGTAGATGGTGCCACAGATGTCAAATTGGATCGATTTTCGCACCATTAGGCTACGATCTTGATCCGAACCCATCCGAGCAATTGGATTTTTCGTTTGAGGTACGGATTTAACACCACCTTGGCCCTTATCCTTTGATCTTTCTCAGACTATATCTGATGCTACGAAAATCCAATTGGGGCAATCGTTGCCCTGATCATATCCGTACGGTTGGATCTTTAATCGAAGGCCCTAATAAATATTACCCTGTTCCCTAACCACAAAAAGGGAGAATTAACTTAACATTTATACAATCTAACCTAAGTGCATGATGATGTATGTTATGCAATATTTATAATGATGAATGCTTCTATAACACCAGAAACATGCATAAATTTGCATTTTAGGTCAATTAGATGTATGCACATCACACCCCCATGCCTATCTTTTGCTAGTCCCTAACAAAACTATACGCTATTTATAAAAGAATTAGGATCAAATTTCTTGGGAAAAAGTTATTTTTCAACACTAGGAAATTTCTACTAAGACTTAAACTATAGAGACATAACAACGCCCGTGTCTATCAAAATGCAAACCGCCCAAGCCCTCACCTTATTCAAAAGTAAAAGCAATTTTTTCCTTTTCTTCTATTCTTTTTTTTTTTTTTGAGTTTAGAGTTTCCAGGCAACTTTCTACAGCTACCCAACCCACCCAAAACTCGAAGAGAACTCTAATTTCTAAGCATCTTTTTATGTGAATGTGATAGACTCACTGATCGATGATTGAAACGGACTTCGGGTTTCTATGCCCCTAGGTGACCTTGAAAAGAAATTCTGCCCAAAGGTGCATCTATACGACCAGTAGCTTTCTCCCTACTTTTTATTTTTATGGAGTCAACACAAAGGAAAACCTAGTATATATCTCCCTGGATTATTCTACTTCTCCGCTTCTTCCTAAGTGTTTAGGAATTAAAAGTGCATTTTTGCGAGCTGGGTTCTGGATAATCAATCGATGAGTTGTTATCACCGACAACTTGTCAACCATATTCGTGTGATGAAGTGTGGCTTATTTCTTCTTTTCTTCTTTTTTATTTCTTTTTCTTTTCTTTTTGGATATTTTTCTATAACTAGTTTTTCTTTAAGTAGGTGGCTTCCCTGATCTAAGATTTACCTAAAGGCAATAGAAAGAGAATGGTCGTGTGGCTAGGCTCTGGACAACCGACCGATAAGCTGTTACCAGCCATACCACCCTAGAAAGTTCATTAGCTACCCAATTTCTATTAAAATTGCCAAAAAGTTAGTGCAAAGAGTCTGTAGATGCTTAGGCTTAAAGTCCCCTCAAATCAAAGGGTGAGTTGATAAGTCATGTATATACCACCCCAACTTATTTAACCAATTTGAAATAAATTTCGAATGGCGAGGACTCAAGAACAAGTCCACATTTTAGTGGACAACCCAACTAATTAAGCCCGAAGACCTGAAGGATCTAAGTGTTCAAGTCGTACCATATTATTTCCTATGGTTGACAAATTTCTAAAGCCCAAGTTCTCTTTTCCTAAAAAAAATATTTTTTTTCAAAAAGAAAGAAAAAAATAAAAGAATCTATGAAGGTAACAAGATGATTCAAATAATGATATCCACCCCCCCATGCCTATCTAATGCAATGTCCTCATTGTATTAAAAAGACATGAAACTGAGTAGAGTAGAGTAGAAAGCACCTGAATTTCATGATTACCCGGTCAGCTCCGAGATGAAACAGACTGTATACCTGCTGACTATAGTGCCGTCAGCTAGGCACGCTATACAAACAAAGAGGAAATAAAGAATTCACAGGTGCAGGTTAGGATCACTTTAAGTAGATTCACCTAAGGACCTGCCAGCAGGTGTCCACAAATGTGGACCAAATTGTGATGCAGACCCATGCCCCATGGTCGAGTGTATCTAAGGTTCTGGATAAAAATTACCCAGAACCTAAGACCAATATGCAAGCGGGGTTGGGCTTGCAGTTTGTAAGGATGTAACCCAAGTCCAAAACATCGAACAATAGGAAAATCAAAAAGATAATCAATGAATTTTTGCTTGGGTTGGACATCCTCAGAGTAGAAAATGTCATAAGGGTCCTGGTAAAAGGATGGTGGTTTCAGGTATATAGGAACCCTTAGACTCGGACTTATGTTTCCCCTAGAATTGGCTTCCCAAATCTTCATTTCCCAGCTCCTATCCTCCACAATCACAGTTTCCGGGACCTCACAAATGTCATCATCCCCGTATAAAATATCCAAGCCCAAAATTTGTAGCTGCATTAGAATTAACTTGGGTCTAGTGATCTTAAAAACAAAATCATCATTATGCTTAATGGGGTGTGATTGAAGAATGGGGCTATGAATTGAACTCTTCATGAAATCAGGATTTGAATTTTCTATGCTAGCCCCAATGGGATCAAAATCCTCAATTATTGGGTGATTAAATGATTCATCGAATTCCTCAGGCCCAATCGTCTCACTAAAATCATTTCCCTCAAACTTAGGTGAGACTTCACATACCGATTCTTCACCTTCAAAATCAAAGAATTCCAGATCCGCATTTATGTATGTCTCAAAATCATTAATCATTTCCAGGTGCATGGAGACATACTTTTCTTCATACCCTAGCTCAAGGATCTCGAGTAAAGTAATCAATTCATCCTCAACTAATTGCTTTAGAATAACCTAGTCATCCCTGGTCTCATAAAATGTGTTCCCCCTACAAGTGCCTGAGTGGGTTCTAACAATGGCTCTCCTGAAGGGGATTCATCCTAGGAATCATCCCAAGATTGGACTAGAGCAACTACAAACCTCATCCTCAATTTCAACAACTTCCCAAGTAAAAACTCACCCAGATCCTTATCCTTAACATCTTGGAGCCAATCCAACAAATACTTGTTAAGATCGTCAATCATTTCAATCAAAGGCTCCAATTCTTCAGTGTAGGGTGTTGGCTGAGCTTATAAAGATTGAATGGTACTCCTTAAGTTAACCAACACCCTATCTTAGACCCGGTTCACCTGAACCAAATGGTTTGATTCAAGGTTGGGTGGGTTTGGGTTCAATCTAAGGGAGTTAAGAAATTGAGGCTCTTAGTGCTCTCCCTGATAACAGGTCACTGTGGGTTGTTCAAAGAGGGGTGATGACCTATATGCAGCGTAATCTAGGGGAGGGTATGAGTTGTAATTAGCATATCCTTCTTGATTGTAGATCGGATTGTGTTGATCATATAAAGGCGAAGATCTATAATCATTATAGCTCAGAGAAGGATAGATATCAAAATCATGGTGTCCAAAGTTAGACCATGAACACAAAGGTCCGGAAATGTATCCCTAATCAAGATTATCCCAACTAGTAGATGGGTGAGAATAAGTCTGGTTAGGATAATAATCATCTTGGGAATAAGTAGTAATAGGAGGGTAGGAGTGGAAATGAGAATAGGATGTGGAAGGATCCATGACGAAAAGGGAGGAAAAGAAAGGTACCTTGCAATACAAACAATCAAACCTATCCTTAAGTTGGATAGCCTAAAGATCTACAGACTCCCAGAACCCATCTTAAGATGAAAATAATGATTTGATCTACTTCTTTCCAGTCAATCCAACCAGTTAGAGGGAGGGATTGGGGAGAAGGTTCTTCCCATGGCTTTCACCTCAGGTTCCTTTGATACACCCCAACTGCAGTCGTTTGACTCTTCTCCCCTAGCTAGACATCAGATTGAACAATAGAAGTAGATTAATCAAAAATAATCTCAATCTGGGCTCCGAAGAGTGGATTCAATCCATAAGGCTAATGTCTACTCTATTTTAATTAGGCTTAGGTTTGAATGTGCTTTGGAATGTGATAAGCCCTGATTGCGTAGCAATCATAGGTCTTAATTGACCTAAATTAGGCTAGGACTTAGCATAAGTTAGGACAGTCCACGCATGCATAAGCATTACTTGCATCCTTACTGCCTTCTTTCAGCTATGCATAAAATAATGCTATAATGTGCTGATTTGGTGCATTATGTCAATTACAGGTAATAAGCTAACCAGAAGGTAGATCTAAAGCTGGATCTGAAGAATAAACAATAACTGGAGTTGCAGCAGAGCTGGAGCAGAAGACCTAGAATAAGATGTAGTAGACAATTATGTAAGGGGTTGAGGTATGCTATTCTATTTAAGTAGGAATAAAGCTGTAAATTATGAAGAACTTAGGACCATCTTAGCCCTAGGATAGCCTAGAAGCTTCCCCAAGCTTTAGCCACCCTTAGATTAGGTCACTACACCCTAAAAAACCTTAGAACCCTTATTCTAGCCTCTATCTAGACGTCCAGATAAGTTATAGGATGTCCATAACCCTTAGCCAACTCCCGCACACCTTAAACCCACTTCTGCAATGTTATTGGACGTCCAGACACTTGGTCAAACGTCCAATTTCTGTAGAATAGCCAACACAGAACCAAGAATCCCTCCTCACTCTGTTTGGACATCCAGAAAATAAGTCTGGACTTCTGATTTTTCACTATAAGACATCTGACACTATTATTGGACGTCCAGAACTGCCCTCCAGACCCTTTTTTGATATTCAAGCCTTGATTTTGGATCTCTAGGTCCCTAAGCCCAATTCCAACCCCATAGGAACCTAAATTAAGGTGCCTTAACCCTAGTACATCACCTCTAGACCTCCCTAAGGACCTAATTAGGTCCTCACTAAACCTAATTGACTTGTATCTTAGTCAATTCCATCAGCCTATTCAATTAGACTCATTGAATCCAATTGAGCCCTGATCTCAACACACACTATCCAATTGGACTTAGTGAGAGTACAATTGACCTAGACATAACTTAATTGAGTAATTTTACTCTCAATTATGTTTTCACACACCTAATTAAACTGTATTAAGTTTAATTCCACTTTACCTTAGTAAATTAGGGTTTACAACCCTAATTTGAGACCTACCTTGACCTAAACCCACTAGAACCTAACCTAATCAACCTAGTCACCTAAGTTTCGACCCTCACACACCCACACACACCATCCACACAAAAATACCTAGCCTAGAGTTCTCTAGAACTCTCTAACATGTGTTGTTGCCTTGGTTGCTAAAATTAGCAACCAAGAGCCATGCAATTTTTAGATCCACATTTGGTAGATCTAAAAATCACCATCCATCCTCTCTCTCACTCTCCCACGAGCTCCCATCATAGGCCTCTCTAGGGAATTCCATAATTCTCTAGAGATCTTCCCTTAGATCTATAAAAAGATCTAGGGGGTGACCATTTGCACCCATCCATCTCTTGGCTTTATTCACTTCCATTTAGGTTAGCTACATTCCACCTCCACAAGTTGCCTCACCATGGCCACCACCATCTCCACGCCAGGATGCTGGATCACCTCTCCAACCTCTCTCCAAGGGCCAGCCTAGGCACCATTGGTCGCCCCTCCCTTTCCTTTCAACCACTCAAAGGGCATCGAAGACCACCTCCGAATCCCCTTATTTCTGCTAGATTAGTAGCTTAGTTCTTCATAGTTGCATGCTTTTATTACTGCTTAGTAGTGTAGCTCTTTATTCTCCCCCAATGATGCATGCAAAATCCCCCAATAGATTCATGTATGCGATCATTTTATGTTAGTTATATTTATGTTTTCAAGCATTCCTCTATAAGCTTTCCACTAGTTTCATGTTGCAAACACCATGATGAATGAATGAAAGATCTTTTTTTTTCGATATATATATGTCTATGTGTTGAGAATCACCATGAGCTTATTGCAATATATTTTGTGTGATTAAAGCTTCCTGCTTTTAATTTCTGATATTCTGGCAACTAAGCATGTCATGCATAAATACGGAATAACCATAAACTGCCATAAGATTTTAAGCAACTAGAGCGAAAAAGATCGATTTCAAATTTGCATAAACGCCTCCCAGAGACGAACGACCGGGACTCAAGTCTCATTATCTTTACAAAATCATTTTTTTTGACGAGCGTTTTAACACGACCATACTACGATTTTCGATGACTTTAAAATGCGCAAAAATGGCTTCTGTCAGGCCCTTTATCTGGGTTGTGCCCTTAAAGATCAGTTTCAATGTGTGTGCATGCACAACCAATGATTTTCAAGTAGGGTTATTTTTGGATGCAATGAATGTTAGGGTTTAAATCTTGGTTAGTAGCTTTTAGGGTTCAACTTTGGGTGTATTCAATCAAGTTTAATTGGCAAACCAAGTTTTGAAAGCACAAGTGAAGATGTCTTCCTTTAAAACTTAAAAAGAATGTAGAGTGCCTGGTTAATCCCTAAAGTTGAATCCTATGTGGCAAGCTACTGATGAGTTATTTTTAAATGAAGTGGTGCAACCCAAACTACTAAAGCCATTGGCCTTAATGCTCCACTGAGTTAGGCATACAAATGATTACCTAGTCTGATTTCTACTCAATTATGTGTTGATGAGTGTACCGGTTCCAAAGATCAGATTACCGGTTGAGTATGAAGAATCTGAAGAGGTTGGGTACCTCTGTGAGATTTTTTTTAGATTTTTTTTATAAGTGAAGGTTGAGGCAGGTAGAGGTGGCAAAGAAACAACCAAGACTAACCTTAGGATTTATGCAAGCTCCTAAGTTAATTAGGGTTTGTGTTTTTAGGTGATGGAATGAAAACTAGTAGGTGGGAGATGGGGTATACTTAAAAATCCTTCAACTGCACTTTGCTCCAATCTACCACTTTTACCTACCTCAATAGAGTACCTGCAATCAAAATAAGAAAGGAGAGAAGTAAGATAAAAGATAAGTAAGGTGAAAAATGCATTAAATCAAAGAGCATTGCCTCCCCAGCAACGGCACCAAAATGTTGAACGCGATTTCTACGCAAAGAATTTGAGTTTGAAAACCCAATCGTTGTAGTCATGTAAAAATTTATCAAAGAGATAATTTAACCGACACTCTAGTGAGTCCCGAGTCAAACATGAAGAGGCGAACGTCTGATCAAAAATCACGTTTATAATTATTGTCACAAAGAAAATTAGCTGGTCGAATTAAATCTACGCTAGCTATCTAGTTAAAAAATAATTAATAGAAGAGTGGAAAAGAATAATACAAATAAAGAGAAAATAGGGAGAGAATAAACAAATATTTCCTAACCACAGAATCAAGTTCATTACATATAATCGCTACACTAGAAAGCGAGAAATCTATACTAGAAAGGAATAAAAGAGAAGGTGATGAGAAGTTATCCTCCTCAACAGCATCTTGGAGGACGAGCCACGTTAACGGAGCACCCAAATGAGGGTGGTGAGATACTGGACGAGGGAGAACGAAGGCGAAGGATGAAGGATGGAACAAGGTGACATCGTGGTGGGATCAGCTTCTCGAACGGCAGTGAGAAAATAATCGTGAGCACTCCATGAATGGGGGTGAGAAGGTGGAAAATTTGCATTTAATACTCTAATGGAGCATCCCAGATTTGGGATAGGATTGTAGAGCTTTGGAGGGGGTGTATGAAGAAATGAAGGGATGAAGAATGAGGTGATAGGGGTGGCCTTATATAGTTATAGAAGTAGGGGCATAGATGTCATTTTAAAACTTTACAAAATAAATGCTGGGGTCTTTAGTGATGGATATAAACATCACTAAAGTACCGTCACTAAAGACTGAGCATTGGTGAAGCTCATGCACACCCTTGCCATTTCACCTTCAATCGATACACGTGCGTGCATGTGATGCAATCTCGGCCGTCCGATCAAGAGATTGAACAGCTTAGAATCGTGTAAACCTCTTCGCCTCCGAGATTTCAACACGTCTACGTCAAATCGCACATGCACATCCACGTCAGATCGCGCATGCACGTCTGCATCAGATCACGCTTGCACGTTCGTGCTCATCCGTGCCACCACGTAGCTGCATCCGAGCCGCTCATCACTCATCGAACTATCCAATTCCATCTGCACACAATTGCCACTTGAATTTGAGGCGAGGCGGGGATCGAACCCACACCTCCGTTTTCGCGAATGAAGGCGCAGCGAATGTGCTACGCTTCTTCTTGTGTCACGCTTTTGATTAAACGCACACGCACTCGATCCAACGGCTGAGGTCGCGCTTGATCTTGCCTTCAGAGGTGAAGTAGGAGGCTTGGCTGACGTTGGGTGGTTGGTATGGCACCACGTGGCGCCATCTTGGCCGTGCATCTTCTCTAACTCGTAGATGGTGCCACGGATGACGAATTTCATCGATTTTCATGCCAATGGGCTGCGATCATTAATCCAAACCCATCCATATGGGTGGATTTGTCATCTAAGGTACAAGTTTATCACCACCTTGGCCCTTATCCTCTAATCTTTCTCAAACTATATCTGATGCTACTGAAATCCAATTGGGGCGATCTTGGAGTTGTTGAACTCCTATCGTCACCTTGATCATATCCGTACAGTTGGATCTTCAATCCGAGGCCCTGATAAATATTACTCTATTCCCTGACCACGGAAAGGGAGAATTAACCTAAAATTTAAACAATCTAACCTAAATATATGATGATGCATGTTATGCAATATTTATAGTGATGAATGCTTCTATGATGCTCAAAACATGCATAAATAGGCATTTTAGGTCAATTAGATGTATGCACATCAAGGTACCCTTAGAGAAGGTTTTGTAGAAGAGCCAGAGGTACGAGGAGGAGACGTAGGAGCCTAAGGCAGCGATGCGGAGCTGGTACCCAGAGCTTTTTTAGGGTATGAGTTTCTAACCAACTTTGATCCTCTTTAAGTTTTTTATGCACTCATTGCCTTCCTTTCACATCCTAGTTTAGCTTAACTTCCAAGGGTGAAACTTAAGTTTGTTATGTTGAAATGGCCCGGGGACCATCATGGAATTTCAAAATTCTCCAGGGTCATTCTTATAATTTTCATATATCGAAAACTTAAGGGGGTTGGCTATAATTTTTCTACACGTTCTTCATAGTCCCTAATGGATCTAGGGTATTCCCTTGAACCCCGAGGGCTTTGGTAAAATTTTCTCACATTAGGGGACCCCTACGTTCTTGGGTTCTTATTTGAAGGACTTCACGTTGGGAGGAAATAAATCTCGGGTGGAAATTGTAGTTTACCCCGTCCCCACTTAGCCTTAATATCCCTCTATTTTTACCCCCCTAGAAACCCACACTGCACCACCCTTTTTCTTCGGGTGACAGGTACCACTCCACCTTCTTCCTCTCCCCACACCACACACAGTGAAGAGAGAGCGAAGAGAAGGGGCATCAGGTCCTGTTCAAGAGAGGGGGCCAATCTGCAATAGCCTCACAAATGCGAGATTCGAGGTGCTATAGTGCATAAAGTTCGTGGCATCGTGCCTTTTCCCTGTGTGAAGGAGGAGATGGGTGCGGCGGGCAAGGCTGCGCACGTGGGATAAAAAGATGTGCAAGGGGGTCAAACTGACCCAGATATGAAAATTTTCAAAATTCAAAATGCAATTTCAAGCAATCCAAAAATCTATTTTGACTAAAAACTGTAGGGTTTGAAAGCTGATCTCATTGGCTTTAATTTTCATATTTTTCCCGAATTTTCAAAAATCATTTGATACTGTTTCAATTTGAAAAACTGACCAGGGGTCAATATTCTAGATCTGACCCCTTAACATTTAAAAATCTCTGTAAATTCGGTTGAAATAGTAAAAATTACAAACAAATATTCTCCGAAAAGATAATTGAAAAAGGAATCTACTTGCCAAATTTCAATTTAATTGGATTCCAATTTTCTTTAGAGAACTAGTTTTGTTCTTGTGGTCTGTTGAAGAAGAACAAAACAAAAGAACAAAAAAACCCTAAAATTGCATGAACCCTGGGTTACATCTTTATGGTTACAATCTAGAGACCACATTTGGGCTAGACTAGACTTAATCAAGTCTAGTGCTTAGTCGGTAAGCTTGGTCACCTTATGGGCCACTCACCACAAACCCCAACTAAAGAAAAATGGGCTAAAAATCAATTCTAAAACACGAAATCAACCTAAATTCGTTGTCGTACTACTGGGTGCTTTCAACCACTTGGCTGGGTTAGCTTGAGAGGCAGGAATCACTTTCAGTTGGTTGTACGATGAATTTTTCTTCAGAAATTCGAACTTAAAACGAAAAATATGGTCACAAGATCATAAGGACCATATGATTGACAAGGCCTTAGCCTTGTCTGGCTTGGCTACACCAACCCAGGGGTTGGGTGGTGTATGCAAGGAGGGAGGTCACTCAGACCTCAATTGGTTGGACCTTGGGAGCCACTCCCAAGGAGGTGAGTCACCTCGCCAGGACCATCTTCTCCCCCCACTTCTACTCCCTTAGCCGTAATGGCTAATCCTGGACCTGGACATAGATCGGGTCAGGATGCTGGTAATCTGGACCGGATGGCTCGTCTGGAGGCTCAGTTTTTGGAATCTAAGGAGCGGCATCAGTAGTGCATGGACTATATCTTGATGATGCTTGATAGAATGCAGCATCCACCGCGAGGAGAATAACTTTGGGATTTCTATGATCCAGCCGCACCGATCATTGCACCCTTAGTCAGGATTCCCGTAGGTGGAGACGTGTTTGAGCTCAAGCCCAATGTGATCGGTTTGATCAGCACTCACTTTTATGGAAACTCAAGCGAAGATCCATTCCAGCACTTAGAGGACCTGAGTCAACTTGCAGAAATGATTCAACCCAGGAATATTGATCTTGGGATTATTCTGATGAAGCTTTTCCCATTTTCTCTGAGGGACAAAGCTTCATACTGGTTCAAGACCATTGGGAAGCCAATTAGAACCTGGCCAGAATAACAACGTGAATTCCTGCAAAAGTTCTTCCTGATCGGTCGAACGAACACGATGAGGTGTGTGATCATGACTTTCTCCCAAGGAGCTGGGGAGAAGTTGCATGACGCCTGGGACCGATTTCATGACCTTCTCCGGAAATGCCTGCACCATGGTATACCCAAATGACACCTAGCTCAGATCTTTTACCATGGGCTGGATGACACACATTGGTATTTGGCCAATGCATCAAGTGGCAGGAATTTCCTCGTGAAAGACGAGAACAGCGCATTTGAGTTGTTCGAATCTTTGGCGGAGAACTCGATGAATGCCGCGTCCGTGAACCAGTTCCAGCGACCTGGTCAGTAGCGGGTTGGTGTCCATGAGGCTCACACCGAGTCTGTTCGAGCCGACACGAATATCATCGTCAAGTAGCTGGATAGAATAAACCTGATCGAGAAAAAGATTGACCAAATTAGTCAGGGTCAATCTGACCTGAACTATGCTACTCCAAGACCCTCCTATGCACCTCGAGCCCCCCTGCTCAAGTTAATCTACTCACCCAGGATGCATCTTCTCCTTATTTACGAGATCCTGCATATCAGGATCCCATAAACAATCCTGATCTGGCACCATATGACCAAGGTTACGCACCACCCGCAGACTATAATACGTATCCCCTTGATAGATATACATTTCAGACATCTTTGGAACATCAGTGCTATTCAAGGATACGAGCGTAATAACCCGTATTCAGAGACGTATAACCCAGGTTGGCTCCAGCGTTCGAACTTCTCCTGGTCTGGTAATTCATAGAGACCACATCAAGATCCACACTACCAGACCAGGCAATACGGGAATGCGCAAAACACATAACCTAGGCAGCAGCTATTCCCGTCTCAACAGCAACAACCCCGTTATTTATACCAGCCGCTGCACCAAGCTGCCAGTCACCCTCCAAAGCGGGCTGACCCTATGGAGGCACTAAAAGAGGAGCTATGAGAATCGATGAGGAAATCTACACAGAACAGCTTGCAGATAATGAAGGCGATGGCTGACCATATACAAACTATACAGAACATGAAAAACCAGATGTTACAGGAGCATAGGACTTAGAGAGCCTTGCCCTCCCAACGTGTCCCGAACCCTCGGTATGTGCAGAACCAAGGCGCCCCGCTTAGGTTTCAGGCACCACAGGGACATGCACATGCCATATTACAGGCGCCTCTTGCATCACCTGGTTATGCTCAAGGCTAGCTGCCTTTGCAAAACCCTGCATATTCTGCCCCTTCCGCTCCGCCACCACCTCATGGATAGCAATCCAATGCAAATGTTGTCTCACTGAGGAGTGGAAAGAAGACATTCGACCCATCACATAGGCAGGCGGGTCCTAATTTTTCTCACCCTTCGCCGTAGGCAAGTTTGACTCCTTCATCTCAGGAGCCACCTACGGTAGATAAGGGTAAGAGGCCACTTGACCCTGAGATTCCCGTCCATTTTCCTGAGGCTCTGACGTGAAATGTAGTATGCAAAAAGGACATGTGGAATTTTGAGGACCTAAAGTCAATGTTCAAGGAAGTACATATTTAGGTCCCCCTCCTGAAGCAATTGATCACATCCCCGCTGTCGCTAGGTTCTTCAAGGACTATTGTACCCCAAAGCAACAGCCTAGAATTGGACGACAGGCGGTACTGTCAAAAGAAGCTAGCGTCGTGATTCTACCTGACTTGCCACTAAAAAAGAAAGACCCTAGTACCCTACTCATATCCTACTTCTTGCAGGATCGGGCCCTTCTAGATCTGGGTTTGTCCATCGACCTAACTCCCACCACCGTATTTGATCGATTTCGATTTGGGGAGTTAAAGACTACCTCGGTCACGATTTAGTTGGCTGATAGATTAGTAGAAACACCGAGGGGGGTGGTCAAGAACGTGATCGTAAAAGTCCGTGGATTCTGCTTTCCTACAAACTTTTTCGTTCTCGATATGGAGGTTCCTCCTAATCTCCGAGATGCACCAATCATTTTGGGTCGCCCATTTCTAATGACAACCCGAGCAAACATTGATTGTGCATCCGGGTGTATGGAGATAGCCCTAGGTAATGAGTGACTTCTGAAAGTTCTTCCCTACTTGGAGGGGTGACGTAATAATATGCGGAAATAAAATATATAAAGCAATCTCACAAAAATAAGCAATCACAAAATGTACACAGGAATTTTTAGGTGGAAACCCAAACCGGGTAAAAACCACCACCTAACCCTCTTGAGTTAGGATTTTCCGATCAACCTAGTTGATCAAATCCACTAAACCGAATCACTTAAAACGAGGGTGATTCAACCTCAATACAACCACGCTACAAGTACGAGGGTAGCGTTCCTCAACCCCTTCTCTCCACGAGAAGGATTTTGTCCCACGAAGGAGACGGGAATTCGCAAAGCGAATACCCAACCAAAAGACAAAGATAAAATAAACAATAGTCCTATAGAGCCAACAAAATAATTAAACCTAGCTTCTATAGGAAATAGGAAACTCCCCTTTGCAAGGAGTGCGTCGACGATGACGCGGTGCGTGTGCCACGCGATGGCGCTACATAGCTCTCGTGAACAACAGCGGGAGAGCGGGCGCGCAAACTGTTTGATGCTCTCAAGATGTAGAACTTGAGCTTGGAGAGCAAGAACTTCTTGGACACAAGAGTGTGAAAGTGTGTAGCTAAGTGTATCCAAGTGTATTTCTAAGTGTCTCTTATGTGTTTTTGTGTTGCAAAGGCTCCCCTCTATTTATAGAGGCCCTAGGAAGGCTTTGGAAGGCTTAGAAAGGGTTCTATAGCCGTTGGGAACAAAGTCCAAGAGAATCAGGCCGAAATCAGGACAATGATTACATTTGACAGGGTTATCAAACGTCTAACTCTGGCATCAGACGTCTGGAAGGCCACTTTAAGACGTCTGATTTCAAGGTCAGACGTCTGATTCTATGCGGGTTTCTCCCTGACTTGAATCAGATCTAAACAGGGTTTTTGTACAAGTCCATCAGACGACATACAGGACGTCTGGCACTAAATCTGGACGTCTGGAAACCTACTTTTACTGTGGGAATTGATTTCCAAACGTTGCAACGGCTAGAAAATCTCTGAGAAGAGATTTTGGGTCAGCCGAGGCAAAACGGTCATTTTATCAGACGTCTGGAAAGGCCTAAGGACGTCTGATAAGGCTCTAACGGTCATAATCTTGAGTGCCTGCTAAGCTAGCCAACAGTCCACTAATTGGACGTCTGGCAAAGTCATCAGACGTCTCCTAAGACGTCTGGTCTAAGGTCTGGACGTCTGATTTCATCAGACAGAACTAAATATGTCCAGCCTAACAGTTATCAGACGTCTGAAACAACAGTCAGACGTCTTAAAATTCTTTATCAGACGTCTGATTTGGGAATTAGACGTCTGGAAGTGCTGTTTGAACCCTATATTGGTTTTCTAAGTATTCTACAGAAAACCTAAGTATCCTAGGGTGGTGCCGGTGTTCCTAGGACTACTGTTAGGGTTCTTTGAGGCTCTTTAACATAAAATATCTAAGGAAATAAAGAGCAACAAAAGAAACGAAAAATACAACAAGTACAAAAGAAGGAAATCTATCCTATTCTTCATTTCCTTCCATCTTCAATCTTTCGCTCCACATGAACCTCCTCAGTTTTCCGTCAAGCTCCTCCAATCCATCCTGGATGCGAGCTCGAGTTCCGTCTAAACACGTCTTCATTTGCAATTGACCTGAAATCTAGGACTCAAATTGCAAATGTTAAATAACACGTGTTTTGTTATCATCAAAACAAATGATCGTGGTGCTCTAGCACCAACAACTTCGACTTGACATATTCAGGGCATCAAGGAATTTTGACTGTGATCGCATAGAGGAGGATGGTGAAGACGAAGATTCGGCATACTGTGGTAACATTGGGCTCCTTTGTGACGACCCAATGTCTCATTCATCTGCACTATCAGGGTTCTTGGACCTCGATCCACAAGGGACTGAGACCACTGCATTGCAAATATCTCCCCGAGGATCCAATTGTTTAGGGTGTTTTTCTGACCACAGCACCCCTAAATCTAGCTATCCTAATCCGTACACTACTAGATCACCCCTGTTGTTACAAGATGTCACCACAGCTAACGGCTCTTCCGTTAATGCAGTCACAACTAATTATCTCACAGGTAGCGAATCAGCAAGAATTCACATGCATACGGATCATCAGATTCCCACCTTCGAGTTTGCTCCTCCTATTCCCATTTCTGACTCTGACCCACCCGTGATTGAATTGAAGCCCTTACCTGACTCACTTAAGTATGTGTCCTTGGGCAAAAGTGAGACATACCCGATCATTATTAGTGCCCACTTAACCCAAGAACAGGAGCATCAATTGATTTCTACGCTACAAGACCATAGGGCTGCTATAGAGTGGAGCATTGCTGATCTCTGCGGTGTTCGCCCCTCGTATTGCACTCATCACATTTACACGGATGAGGGGGTGAAACCTTCGAGACAACCTCAAAGACGGATAAACCCGAACTTGCTAGAGATTGTTAAGAAGGAGATCATCAAATGGCTGGATACGGGTATTGTATACCCAATCTCTGATAGCTAATGGGTGAGTCAAATCCAGATAGTGCCCAAGAAAGCAGGACTCACCGTAGTGAAAAATGATAAAGGCAAATCCATCCTGACCCGCACTGCGACATCTTGGCGGGTCTGCATTGACTATATGAAACTGAACATGGCTACCCAAAAGGATCACTTTCCTTTGCCTTTCATTGATTAGATCTTGGAACGGTTAGCCGAACGCAGTTTCTTTTGCTTTCTGGATGGATACTCCGGGTATAATCAAGTAGAGATTAGCCCAGAAGATCAAGGCAAGACCACATTAACATGCCCCTTTGGAACATTCGCTTTCAAGCGGATGCCCTTTGGCCTCTACAATGCACCAGCAACATTTCAGCATTTTATGATGGCCATCTTCTCTGACATGATTGGGGACTATGTGGAGGTGTTCATGGATGACTTCTCCATTTTCAGAGATGATTTCGCCTCTTGTCTTGATAACCTCACCAAAATCCTGAAACGGTGTATTGAGGTAAACCTAGTACTATTTTGGGAGAAAAGCCATTCATGGTGAGGGATGGCATAGTACTGGGGCACAGGATCTCTAAAAATGAACTCGAGGTCAATCGAGCTAAATCGAAGATTATTTCCCACTTATCGCCACCTAGCTCGGTCAAGCAGATCAGATCATTCTTGGGTCACGTCGGCTTCTATCATAGATTTATACGCGATTTCTCGAAAATTACATGACCTTTGACGAATCTCCTTGTTGTCGATGCCCCATTTGAATTCGACACCTCGTGTCTCAGCGCCTTCGAGACTTTACGAAGCGTTGTCTGTGATTCCCCGATTCTCCAACCACCTGACTGGTCGCTTGATTTCGAGATGATGTGCGACGCTTCTGATTTTGTCGTCGGTGCTGCTTTAGGCCAGCGTTGAGAAAAACAACCTTTTGTCATATACTATGCTAGCAAGATGCTGAATGAGTCTCAGTGCAATTATACTATCACTGAAAGAGAACTGCTAGCAATAGTATTCGGGTTGGAGAAGTTCAGATCTTATTTATTAGGGTCCAAAGTCATCATCTTCACTGACCACTCCACCCTCTGGCATTTGTTGGCAAAGAAGAATGCCAAGCCCCAGCTCATCAAATGGATCTTTCTATTGCAAGAATTTGATATTGAAATCCGTGACAAAGCCAAAAAGCAGAATGTTGTGGCAAATCACCTATCCAGACTAGACCCAGCCCACATTCCTTATTCCCTACCTATCCACAAGCAATTTCCAGATGAATCCCTTTTAGCAGTTCACTCTGTTGAGTTCCCCTGGTACGCGGATATCGCGAACTATCTTGCTGCAGCCAAGATTCCCGAGAACCTATCCAAGGACCAGAAACTCAAATTCACTGCGGAGGCCAAATTTTACCTTTGGGATGACCCACTACTCTTCCGCATTAGAGTGGATCAGATTATTTGAAGATGCATCCCAAATTCTGAAATCCCCAGTGTGTTATCTTTTTGCCACAATGATGCTTGTGGTGGTCATTTTTCAGGATGGAAAATCGCTGTAAAAATTTTGCAGTCGGGATTTTTCTGGCCAACTATTTTCAGAGATACATAGGAATACGCCCAACACTGCAAACGATGCCAGTCGGTCTGTTCTATGACCAGGAGAGACATGATGCCACTCCAACCCATCACGACGTCTAGGGCATCGATTTTATGGGCCCATTCCGAACTCACATGGCTTCGAGTACATATTACTAGCCGTTGACTAAGTCTCAAAGTGGGTCAAGGCCATCCCGGCAAGACAGGCTGATCATATGACCGTCATTTCTTTCGTACGGCAATACATCTTCACGAGGTTTTGAATACCCCATGTTCTGATTAGTGATGGGGGAAGCCACTTCATCCACGCCCACTTCAAGGCGTTATTAAAGAAATACGAGGTACATCACTGTATAGCCACCCCGTATCACATGTAGACTAATGGGCAGGTTGAAGTGTCTAATTGTCAGATCAAGCTGATTCTCCAGAAGACGGTTAGACCAGACAGGAAGGACTGATCCGATAAACTAGTTGATGCACTCTGGGCATATTGGACCACGTACAAGGCCCCACTCGGAATGTCACCATATCGTATGGTATATGGCAAGGCCTGTCACCTTCCTGTAGAGCTAGAACACCGCACCTTTTGGGCAGTGCAAAAATGTAACCTTGACCTTGATGCAGGAGATCAATAATGGAAACTCTAGCTCAATGAATTAGAAGAGATCCAGCAAGAGGCCTATGAGAACGCATTGATATACAAGGACAAGACCAAGGCCTTTCATGACCGCCACATCCGGAGAAAAACATTCACGCCTAACCAGCAAGTCTAGTTGTTTGATTCATGATTAAAACTTTTCGCAGGGAAGCTCGAGTCCAAGTGGACTGGTCCATATGTTGTGATTCACCCATATCCTAATGGGGTGGTCCAAATCAGGGACCCAAAATCTGGGCATATATCTACAATAAATGGCCAACGCCTCAAGCCATTTTTGGCCCAAGAACCTCCTCCAACTGACGAGATCATTCATCTTATTAAGAACGTGTGATTGAATTCTCGCCCAGCTGGAGGTGTTAAACTCAGCACGTATAGATAGCATATCCCACATTCCACCATCATCTATACATAATCATTTTTATACATAGCATATTTTTTCTTTTAAGCATATTTCTCTTGCATATTGCATACTGTCAGGTTGGCCGATGCTGAATGTATACTTTCAGGAGCAATTACAGGTGATTTCTACCCATTTACTCCCTGCTATATTTATTTTCTTTTATATTCATGCATGAGGACATGCAAGAACTTAGGCATGGGGGGTAGATACAACAAAAACTGAAAAATTTTTATGCCAACATTAGGAAAAACCTCGAAGCTGCATGTCAAGCGTACTTTAGGAGCCTAAATAAAAGAATAACCAACTCCACCTCCAACACTCGCATTGGAGCTAGAAATTGTCCGCAACTGCCATTTCTGACTCACCCGCTCACTCTTGTTCTAAATTTAGGGTCAAGCTAAATGTAACCCGATACGGGAATCTCACGAAGTACAAATTATATGAGGCTACTTTTTTATAGCATATATACATATTGCATTCATGAATAAGATTATTTTATTAAGAGAATGCATTAGGGATTTTATCCTCTAGTTGATTCCTGTAATCTGGAATCCAGTACAACTTTTCACACACACGTAGAATTTACAATGAATTCACGGTGAAGGCTGATAAACGTCTTTAGTCTGTCAAGAAGAAGCAGTGCTTCTTTTCCTGAACCCCTGGACAGTGTTTTTGGAGTCAGGCAGATTTTCCTCCAAAAATCCACCAAATAGTGTGAGATAAGAGTAGAGTGTACTAGTGCTCTAGGATTAGTACAAGGAATCGAAGTCCTAGATAATTAGGTGATGACACTCTAAGATTAGACATAGTTTTCGCTCTCGGTTCCTGCGTATACATTTTATGTGAAATTTTGAGAGCCACCAAATAAGGCAAATATGCGGAGAGTGAGTTTTCATAAAACTAGGGCTAAGGTGGATGGTTATGACCATTCTTTACGAAATCCTCGGCTGAAGGAGGCTATTGATGTCAAGGTCAGAAATACACCATCCTTTCCATCTCTCCTGGTGCCGTGAGTAGGCACTTTCACCAAATAAGCCACCCAATGTCACTTAAGTACCACCAATCCCTAATAATGCCTCCTCAATAAAGTTCATGGATGTGTGCTAGTTTTGTATATGTTAAAAAAAAATGATGAAAAAAAAAGAACTGAAAAAGAGAAAAAAAATAGAAAAAGAAGAAAAAGCAAAGAAAAAAAGAGTGAATATTTAGTGTTTATTTCAGTTGCATTGAGGCAATACCACCAAATAAATTTGAGATCCACCAAATGTGGCCTTAACCTATTTTTTTGTGTTTCTGACCGCCCGAATACTGGCTGAGGAATTCTGACTTAGTGTTAGAGTTATAGGAACTCAATCAAAGTGTTAATGCCAAGTGAGACAACCAAATACAGGTCATATGTGTGAATCTAGTGAGATTGTGAGCTCAAATAAAAAGAAAGAAAAGAAAAGAAAAAGAAAAAGAGAAAGAATGAATGAATACAAAGGAACCAGACGAGAGCATAGTTTTTCTCATCTTTCTCTGAGTTGAGTTACTTGATAACCCAGGAATCTAGATTCCGAAATACTAATCTCTATGTAGCACCAAGTGAGAGTGAGCCACCAAATAAACACCCGTGCCCCTCAGAGATTCTCTACCTAAGCCTAAAGTTGGGGTGAAATTCATAGAATATCTTGAATACCCCGAGGGAAGAAGTCTGCCTATCCCGCTAGAATTTTTACTAGGGGTCAAGTACAGGCTTTAGAGGTGAATTAGTTTTTCACTCGAATCCATTGCAAAAACAACATAGCTACACTTTAACGATTGTCTGGATTTATAGAGCATAGGATGAAAACAAAAAGGAGAAAAATCTCTAGGTATACACTAGATAAAATAATTAATCCCTTAGGGACCCTTCTGTGAATAATTTAGTCTTGCATTTGCTAGGGACTAGTAAGATTTAGGCATTGGGGTATGATTGCGCAGCAATCATAAGTCTTAATTGACCTAAATTAGGCTAGGACTTAGCATAAGTTAGGACAGTCCACGCATGCATAAGCATTACTTGCATCCTTACTACTTTCTTTCAGCTATGCATAAAATAATGCTATAATGTGTTTATTAAGTGCATTATGTCAATTACAGGAAATAAGCTAACCAGAAGGTAGATCTAAAGCTGCATCTGAAGAATAAAGAATAACTGGAGTTGCAGCAGAGCTGGAGCAGAAGACCTAGAATAAGATGTAGTAGACAATTATGTAAGGGGTTGAGGTATGCTATTCTATTTAAGTAGGAATAAAGCAGTAAATTATGAAGAACTTAGAACCATCTTAGCCCTAGGATAGCCTAGAAGCTTCCCCAAGCTTTAGCCACCCTTAGATTAGGTCACCACACCCTAGAAAATCATAAAACCCTTATTCTAGCCTCTATCTGGACGTCCAGATAAGTTATAGGACATCCATAACCCTTAGCCAACTCCCTCACACCTTAAACCCACTTCTGCAGTATTATTGGACGTCCAGACACTTGGTCAAACGTCCAACTACTGCAGAATAGCCAAGAAAGAACCTAGAATCCCTCCTCACTCTGATTGGACATCAAGAAAACAAGTCTGGACTTCTGATTTTTAACTATAAGTCATTTGACACTATTATTAGACGTCCAGAACTGCCCTCCAGACCCTTTTTTGAGATTCAAGCCTTGATCTTGGATCTCTAGGTCCCTAAACCCAATTCCAACCCCATAGGAACCTAAATTAAGGTGCCCTAACCCTAGTACATCACCTCTAAACCTCCCTAAGGACCTAATTAGGTCCTCACTAAACCTAATTGACTTGTATCTTAGTCAATTCCATCAGCCTATTCAATTGGACTCATTGAGTCCAATTGAGCCCTGATCTCAGCACACACTATCCAATTGGACTCACTGAGAGTACAATTGACCTAGACCTAACTTAATTGAGTTATTTTACTGTCAATTATGTTCTCACACACCCAATTAAACTTGTATTAAGTTTAATTCCACTTTACCTTAGTGAATTAGGGTTTACAACCCTAATTTGAGACCTACCTTGACCTAAACCAACTAGAACCTAACCTAATCAACCTAGCCACCTATGTTTCGACCCTCACACACCCACACACACCATCCACACAAAAATACCTAGCCTAGAGTTCTCTAGAACTCTCTACCATGTGTTGTTGCCTTGGTTGCTAAAATTAGTAACCAAGAGCCATGCAATTTTTAGATCCACATTTGGTGGATCTAAAAACCACCATCCATCCTCTCTCTCACTCTCTCATGAGCTCCCATCATAGGCCACTCTAGAGAATTCCATAATTCTCTAGAGAGCTTCCCTTAGATCTATAAAAAGACCTAAGGGGTGGCCATTTGCACCCATCCATCTCTTGGCTTTATTCACTTCCATTTAGGTTAGCTACATTCCACCTCCATGAGTTGCCTCACCATGGCCACCACCATCTCCATGCTAGGATGCTGCATCACCTCTGCAACCTCTCTCCAAAGGTCAGCCTAAGCACCATTGGCCGCCCCTCCTCCTCTCAACCAATCAAAGGGCATTGAAGACCACCTTTGAATGCCCTTATTTCTGCTAGATTAGTAGCTTAGTTCTTCATAGTTACATGCTTTTATTACTACTTAGTAGTGTAGCTCTTTATTCTCCCCCAATGATGCATGTAAAATCCCCCAATAGATTCATGTATGAGATCATTTTATGTTAGTTAGATTTATGTTTTCAAGCTTTCCTCTATAAGCTTTCCACTAGTTTCATGTTGTAAACACCATGATGAATGAATGAAAGATCTTTTTTTTTCGATATATTTATGTCTATGTGTTGAGAATCACCATGAGCTTATTGCAATATATTTCGTGTGATTAAAGTTGCTTGCTTTTAATTTCCAATATTCTGGCAACTAAGCATGTCGTGCATAAATATGTAATAACCATAAACCACCATAAGATTTTAAGCAACTAGAGCGAAAAAGATCGATTTCAAATTTGCATAAACGCCTCCCAGAGACGAACGACCGGGACTCAAGTCTCGTTATCTTTACAAAATCTTTTTTTTTTATGAGCGTTTTAGCACGACCATACTACCATTTATGATGACTTTAAAATGCGCGAAAATGGCTTATGTCAGGCCCTTTATCTAGGTTGTGCCCTTAAAGATCAGTTTCAATGTGTGTGCATGCACAACCAATGATTTTCAAGCAAGGTTATTTTTGGATGCATTGAATGTTAGGGTTTAAATCTTGGTTAGCAGCTTTTAGGATTCAACTTTAGGTGTATTCAATCAAGTTCAATTGGCAAACCAGGTTTTGAAAGCACAAGTGAAGATGTCTTCCTTTAAAACTTAAAAAGAATGTGGAGTGCCTGGTTAATCCCTAAAGTTGAATCCTATGTGACAAGCTACTGATGAGTTATTTTTAAATGAAGTGGTGCAGCTCAAACAACTCAAGTGATTGGCCTTAATGCTCCACTGAGTTAGGCACACAAATGATTACCTAGTCTGATTTCTACTCAATTATGGGTTGATGAGTGTACCGGTTCCAAAGATCAGATTACCGATTGAGTATGAAGAATCGGAAGAGGTTGTGTACCTCTGTGAGATTTTTTTTAGATTTTTTTTATAAGTGAAGGGTGAGGCAGGTGGAGGTGGCAAACAAACAACCAAGACTAACCTTAGGATTTATGCAAGCTCCTAGGTTAATTAGGGTTTGTGTTATTTGGTGATGGAATGAAAACTAGTAGGTAGGAGATGGGGTATACTTACAAACCCTTCAACTGCACTTTGCTCCAATCTACCGCTTGTACCTGCCTCAATAGAGTACCTGCAATCAAAATAAAAAAGGAGAGAAGGTAAAAGATAAGTAAGGCGGAAAACGCATTAAATCAAAGAGTGTTGTCTCCCTGGCAACGGCACCAAAATGTTGAACGCGATTTCTATGCAAAGAATTTGAGTTTGAAAACCCTGTCGTAGTCACGTAAAAATTCGTCAAAGAGATAATTTAACAGAAACTCTAGTGAGTCCCAAGTCGAACATGAGGAGGTGAACGTTTAATAAAAAATCACGTTTATAATTATTGTCACGAAACAGATTAGCTGGTGGAATTAAATCTACGCTAGCTATCTACTTAAAAATAATTAGTAGAAGACAGGAAAAGAATAATACAAATAAAGATAAAATAGGGAGAGAATAAACAAATATGTCATAACCACAGAATCAGGTTCATTACATCTAATCGTTACACTAGAGAGCGGGAAATCTGTACTAGAAAGCAATAAAAGAGAAGGTGATGAGAAGTTATCCTCCTCAACGGCATCTTGGAGGACGAGCCACATTAACGGAGCTCCTGAACGAGGGTGGTGAGATGCTGGACGAGGGAGAATGAAGGCGAAGGACGAAGGATGGAACAAGGTGACATCGTGGCGGGATCCACTTCCCGAACGGCAGTGAGAAAATAATCGTGAGCACTCCACGAATGGGGGTGAGAAGGTGGAAAATTTCCATTTAAGACTCTAATGGAGCATCCCAGGTTTGGGACAGGCTCGTAGAGCTTTGGAGGGGGTGAGAGAAGAAAGGAAAAGATGAAGAATGAGGTGATAGGGGTGGCCTTATATAGTTATAGAAGTAGGGGTGTAGATGTCATTTTAAAACTTTACAAAATAAATACTGGGGCTTTAGTGACAGATATAAACATCACTAAAGTACCGTCACTAAAGACTGAGCATTGGTGAAGCTCATGTGTGCCCTCGCCCTTTCACCTTCAATCGATACACGCACGTGCATGTGATGAAATCTCAGTAGTCCGATCAAGAGATAGAACGGCTTAGAATCGCGTAGGCCTCTTCGCCTCCGAGCCTTCAACACGTCCACATCAAATCGTGCATGCACGTCCACGTCAGATCATGCATGCACATCCACATCAGATCACGCATGCACATCCACATCAGATCACGCATGCACGTTCGCACTCATCTGTGCTGCCACATAGCCGCATCCGAGCCACTCATCGAGCATCGAACTATCCAATTCCATCTGCCTGTAATTGCCACTTCAATTTGAGGCGAGGCAGGGCTCGAACCCACACCTCCCTTTTCGCGAACGAAGGAGTAGCGAACGTGCTACGCTTCTTCTTGTGTCACGCTTTTGGTTAAACACACACACTCCCGATCCAACAGCTGAGGTCACACTTGATCTTGCCTTCATAGGTGAAGCAGGAGGCTTGGCTGACATTGGGTGGCTGGGATGGTGCCACGTGGCACCATCTTCGCCGTCCATCTTCTCTAACTCATAGATGGTGCCACGGATGTCGAATTGCATCGATTTTCATGCCAATGGGCTGCAATCATTGATCCGAACCCATCCGTACGGGTGGATTTGTCGTCTAAGGTACGAATTTAACACCACCTTGGCCCTTATCCTCTGATCTTTCTTAAATTGTATCTAATGCTACTAAAATCCAATTGGGGCGATCTTGGAGTTGTTAAACTCCTATCGTCACCCTGATCATATCCGTACAGTTGGATCTTCAATCCGAGGCCTTGATAAATAATGCTCTGTTCTCTGACCACAGAAAGGGAGAATTAACCTAAAATTTATACAATCTAACCTAAATTTATGATGATGCATGTTATGCAATATTTATAGTGATGAATGCTTCCATGACACTCAAAACATGCAAACATAGGCATTTTAGGTCAATTAGATGTATGCACATCAAGGTACCTTTAGTGAAGGTTCTATGGAAGAGCCAGAGGTATGAGGAGGAGACGTAGGAGCCTAAGGCGGCGATGTGGAGCTGGTACCCAGAGCTTTTTGAGTGTATGAGTTTCTAACCAACTTTGATCCTCTTTAAGTTTGTTATGCACTCATTGCATTCCTTTCACATCCTAGTTTAGCTTAACTTCTAGGGGCGAAACTTCCCTTAAGTTTGTTATGTTGAAATAGCCTAGGGACCATCATGGAATTTCCAAATTCTCCAAGGTCGTCCTTATAATTTTCATATATCGAAAACTTAAGGGGAGTTGGCTATAATTTTTTTACACATTCTTCATAGTCCCTGATGGATTCAGGGCATTCCCTTGAACCCCGAGGGCTTTGGTACAATTTTCGCACATTAAGGGACCCCTACGTTCTTGGGTTCTTATTTAAAGAATTTCACGTCGGGAAGAAATAAATCTTGGGTGGAAATTGTAGTTTACCTTGACCCCACTTAGCCGTAATATCCCTCTATTTTTACCCCCCTCGAAACCCACACTGCACCACCCTTTTTCTTCGGGTGACGGATACCACTCCACCTTCTTCCTCTCCTCACACCACGCACAGTGAAGAGAGAGCGAAGAGAGGGGGCATTGGGTCCTGTTCAAGAGAGGGGACCAATCTGCAATAGCCTCACAGATGCGAGATTCGAGGTGCCGCAATGCATAGAGGTCGTGGCATCGCGCCTTTTCCCCACTTGAAGGAGGAGATGGGTGCGACGGGTAAGGCTGCGCACGCAGAATTTGAGATGTGCGTAAGCTCCCAAGGAGAAGCCACGCACATGCACAAGGTAGCGCACACGTCGCGAGGCTGCACATCAGGCAATGCGAGGGAGAAACCACATGAGCCGAGCAGACGATCGAAGGGTTGTGCGGATGACCGGGACGAGCATCGGATGTCCAAGGAGGAAAGCGCGAGGGCTGGGCGAGTCTCAAGGCTCGTTAAGACGTCTGGGGCATGTGTCGGACATTTGAGGAGAGTGTAAGGCACTCTCTACTGCAAGGAAATGACCTATCAGACTAGACTGGATCGGTTCGTTCCGGTTCAAGTAAACCAGGACCCTTCCCGAGGTCGATTCGGGGCTCATTTGGTCTCCGAATCACGCAAACAAGGTATTGTTGGAAAGCTCTTGTGATTTCCCATCTTTTGGAACCTTATCCACTATGTTTTAAGCTCACATAGACATACTGAAAAATCATTGAAGCTTCTAATAGCATTCTTGGCATTTATGATGACCTAGGTTCAACACACTAGGGTGGTCCGATTCCAAGGGGAGTCCGCACAAGCACCACTGAGGACGAGGGTAGACCTACCCCATCCCAGGTTCTTCAATCTAGTAGAGGTCAGGAGACTGAGCAACCAGCTCCACCAGCTACAAAGGGAGTTGAGCCCAGTAAAGCCCAGCCTTAGCTATTTTTGTTTTCGTTCGGTTGTAGCACAGTACTTTTCCCGTCATAGTAAGTACTTTCATTTAGAATCACTAGTTTTCGATTCTCACACTTGTCTCTTTTGCGATGGCTATGTTATCAAGCTGTTTATTTTCCTTGGAATGGATGCTACTACTTGGATCATGCTCCGTTCCTTTCATCATTAATTGTTTCTCCTACTATG
The DNA here is from genome assembly GCA_037157565.1 of Thalassia testudinum. Classification (NCBI taxonomy): domain Eukaryota; kingdom Viridiplantae; phylum Streptophyta; class Magnoliopsida; order Alismatales; family Hydrocharitaceae; genus Thalassia; species Thalassia testudinum. Next base: position 205,708,449 of record JAZHRO010000031.1, read on the forward strand.
ATGTGCATATGATAGTATTATGGTTTTGGGTAATTCTCGTTGGACAACTGGGTCATGGGATAATGACACGGTCTAACCTGGTTCCCATGGGAGTCAAAACGGGTTGTAGCAACTTACAACACCTTGAACTACTTACCTTCTTGTTTGAGTCCAAGGTGTCATATTTGGAATCAAATTGGACTTGGAATAGAGCCAATTAGGGTTTTGCACATTAGGGTTTGAAGTGCTAGTACACACTTGCCATTTATAAAGGAAACAGATCTTCCCACATTTGTATGCTACCTAAGCCCTTGGTTGAATTGATCTTATCATTAAACCCTAAAATCAAGGCTCTAAGATCACTTGAATCATAAAATTGAGACCTAATAACCTGTTTGAGAACAAAAATAGGGTGGTTCAGGTGACTTGACCTGAATTTCATTCTAAACTTTAGGGCAAGTTAGGTGAAGTTGATTCACTTTGTGGATCAATCAACCTAAAATTAGGTCACAATTTGAATCAACTTCTAAATCAAGTGATAATTCAAGGCACAAATAGGCCTAAAATTGGTAGACTTAAGGGCTCAATTCGCACATTCCAGTCTACTTCAAAATTGTAGTGACAAGGAAGGTCGGGTGGGGGAAACCTTGTAACCTGTGGGGATGACCTACCATGTTGGGGTCCTTGTGGGGCTCTCCCTTTCTAGCTGCTCAAATAATTCTTGGGTAGACGTGTTTTTGATCCAGAGGTCCATCTGCGTCGAACTAGCCATAGTCATCCAATTCTTTTCGGTGCCTTGATTGGGTCCAAAATATTTCCAGCCCCTCATCTATTCTGTAGTGCATGTACGGGAGGAGGTCTTTGAGACCAGTCTTGAGACCTCCATTAGCAAGTCATACCCATTAGGGTCAAGCCCCGACCTGCTTATTTGGGTTTCCTTCTGATCCATTCAATATCTCTTCCAATCCATCCACATCTGAACCCAGTTCTCCATCCTCTGCTTCTATGGAGAATCTAAATCAAGTAGGGGGTGATATTCAACGCCTACAGGACCAGTTGCAGACTCTCACCGATTTAATTCATGCACTGGCCAACCCCCAACCTCATCCACAGATGCAAGATCACTATAATCCTACAACTATTGCTATAAAACCCAGGGTGCAAATTCCGGCTTGAGGACCTGAAACTGAGTTAAAGCCGAATATTATTAACTTGATCGCTTACTTTCATAGATTTGGCTCTGAACCCTTTCCAACATATTCAGGAATTGAAACATCTGGCCCAGACTCTTGGGCTAAATGTTCAGAACCAAAACACCTTGTTCATGAAAATGTTCACCTTCGCATTGAAGGATAAGGCTACCCATTGGTATCGGTCTCTAACTCGACTGATCAACACCTGGGAGGAGTTACAAGCTAAATTCCTCAAGAAATTTTTCCCAGTGGAGAGCACTAATGCCCTAAGGCACCAAATCATGCATTTCATGCAAAATGTGGGGGAACCTCTTCATGAGGACTGGGATCACTTTTTGGATCTCATACGAAAATGCCCTCATCATAGAGTTCCTAAATGGGAATAGGACCAATCTTTTTACCATGAACTCTGTGAGGATATCAAATTATTTGTCAATGCAGCCTGTGGAGGTAACTTCATGGGTAAAGATGAAGACACCATTTGGGAGATTCTCAAGAACATGTGCAAGAACTCCATAAACAATGAATCTCTGGGTATGTTCGACTAGACAACTGCCTGTGCATTAACAAACACCCGAGGGACACACAAAACATAAGACCTATCCGCATCAATTGATCTAGAGTTAGTGGCTAGTTAATTGGATAAGGTCTCTAACATTGAGAAGAAGTTGGACGATTCGACTCACCAACTCCAGAGGGCCACTTCTTCTCAGCAAAGCACGTATGCACAACGGCCCACAAGAAGGGAGGCCATGCATAATGTTTACCACTCTTATCCGAGGATGGATGCTTATCCACCCATATCTGATCCAGGTTTCGAAGGAAACTCTGAACCTCCCTACTCTAGTTAGGGGATCTCCGAACCCTCGTATACTGATTACTCTTAAGGTACTTAACCTTGTGAGGAGCTTCACACCATCCAGAGTGACCTGTTCTCTAACTCATACAACCCTAGATGGCTCAATCATCCTAATTTCTCCTGGTCGGGGAATAATCGAAAGTTCAAATCTCAATTCCAACCCCGACCACAAAATCCGCGACCATATCAGCCCACTCATCCTAGGCCCAACCCAAACTTTCAAACTAGGCCTAGCAAGGAAGATTAGATGAGCCTGATTCTACAGACCTTGGCTGATATGCAGAAGACCAATGCTGCCATGCAGAGGCAGCATAATGCAGAGATTATAGAGGTACGTAATCAGCTCACACAGATGGCTGGGACTTGCCATCTTGGGGTACTTTCTTCCTAACCTCTGCCAAACCCGAACAATGTGCCAAACAAGAGGCACGTTGTGAACCCAAATCAATGTCAAGCACATTACATTTATCAGGCCCCTTTTGCACCTCTACCTGATGGGTCGGAAGTGTCGACTTCATACACGAGGTATCAGCAGCAACCTCCCATCCTGCCAACAACAAATCCAAACCAAACAAGCCTAAATTCTGTCACTACTCATAGTGGGAAAACTACTCAGGACCCCCCTTACCCTAGTCAATCTAATCCAACTAGTTCAAGACCTAAGTCCCGGATGGATATCAAGGACAAGCCCACCCCAAACCCAAAGCTTGAACCAATCCTGGAAAGGCCTAAGGGGGTTCCATTTCCTAAGGCGTTGATCAAAGGAAATAGGAAATTGAAACCTATGGCACCTGAGGAGGACCTGATCAAGCTCTTTGAGCAAGTTTAGATAAGAATTCCCTTGATGGATGTGATCCACCACATATTAGCTTACGCATGATTTCTGAAGGATTTGTGTACACCAAAGCGTAAGCCACGAAATAAAGATGGGAGTCCAATTATGTTGTCAGAGTAAGTGAGCACTATAATTTTGAGCAAACTCCTACAGAAAGCGAAGGATCCTGGCACTCCTTTGATCTCCTGCAAGATAGGAAACTTAATATTCGATCGAGCTTTATTGGATTTAAGAGCATCCATAAACCTGATTCACACCTCCTTGTTATACCACTTTGAAGAAACTAAGCTTAAACTAACTAAGGTAACTCTACAATTGCTTGATAGATCGATCAAGTCACTAAGAGGAATTCTCGAGTATGTACTGGTTAGGGTGAGAGATTTCTATTTCCTGGTGAATTTCATTGTTTTGGACATGGATACTCCTAGGAATCTGAAAGACATGCTGATCATCTTGGGGAGACCGTTCCTAACGACTGCTAAGACAAATATCAATTGTGAAGAGGGCCAGATCGAGTTGAAAATCAGGGATAAGATGTTAAGGATTGATATTTTTAAGGTCAAAAAAGGTATAAACTGTGGGGCAATTAAGGAAGTATGTGATATAGGTTCTTTGGTTGAGGACCCGATTCCTGAGGTGAACCCAATTCTCCAAGGACCTCAACCGCAAGAAGATCTTGACCCACAGATTAGGGAGCCTGAATCTGATTTAGACCTACCCTAGCTTCCACCCTATCTTCTGAGGTCAACCCCGAACCCCCACCCGCTGCTGATAACCCAGTCCTAGAGCTGAAACCACTGGACCATTTGAAGTATATATTTTTGGGTTTGAATCAGACGTTTCTAGTGATTATCAATTCCTGACTCACTCCTGATTAAGAAACGAAGCTGATTTCTATCCTCTAGCAACATCGTAGAGCCATTGGTTAGACTCTAAATGACTTGACTAGAATAACTCCCCCTTATTGTACTCATCATATTTATGTCGAAGAGGGCTCACTACCTTCTCACGAGATGCAGAGAAGACTTAACTCGAATCTCCAGGAAGTTGTGAAAAAGGAGATCATCAAGTGGCTCAATGCGGAAATCATCTACCCCATCTCTGATAGCCGCTAGGTGAGTCCCATTCAGGTTGTGCCTAAAAAGGCAGGACTCACCGTGATTACTACGAAATTTGGAGAATCCATCCCAACTCGGATCCTATCGAAAATTGAACACCTCCATGAGGAAAGACCATTTCCCTCTCCCATTTATTGACCAGATCCTTGAGAAGCTAGCAAGGAATCAATTTTTCTGCTTTTTGGATGGGTACTCTGGATATAACCAAGTAGCAATTCATCCTGAAGATTAGGAAGAGATCACCTTTACCTGCCCCTACAGGACATGCATTTCATAGGACGTCATTTGGGCTATGCAATGCGCCTGCCACCTTTCAGCAGTGCATGCTAGCCATATTTTTCGATATGGTAGGTAAGTACCTTAAAGTCTTCATGGATGACTTCTCGGTATTTGGTCAAATGTTTGATGATTGCCTTCTGACTTGGTTCAGATCCTTCAGCAATGCATTGAAGTGAGCCTAGTTCTCTCTTGGGAAAAGAGCAATTTCATGGTTCCTAAGGGTATCGTACTTGGACACCTTGTTTCTGAGAAAGGTATACAAGTTGACCGAGCAAAGGTAAATCTAATTTTCAAATTTCCTTTGCCTTCCTTGGTCAAAGACATTTGATCTTTTCTAAGGCACATCGATTTTTGTCAACGTTTTATATCTGATTTTTCTAAGCCTAACTAATCTTCTCTCCAAGCGCACTCCCTTTGAGATGACAAGATAGTGTGTTCGTGCATTTGACATCTTCTGCGACTAAGTAACCCAGGCTCCAATCCTACAATCTCTCAACTGGTCTCAACCATTCAAGATCATGACTACGCGGTAGGAGCGATACTTGGGCAAAAACCAGTGGTAATATATTACGCCAACAAGACACTGGATGAGGCTCAACGTAATTATACGATTATCAAGAAAGAGCTACTGGTCGTAGTATTTCGTCTGGAGAAATTCAAATCATACCTCCTAGGATCCCATGTCATTATCTACTCGGATCACACTGCTATGAGGCACTTACTGGATAAGGATGCTAAATTGAGGCTGATTAGATGGATCTTGCTCTTACAAGAATTTGACCTCAAGATACGTGACAATGTGAGAAAATAGAATGTAGTTGCTGACCATTTATCTCATCTCCCTTCTTTGATCATTAACCCATCCGGACTATTACCGAGCATTTTTTGGATGAACGTCTTTTGGTTAATGGACTTCCTTGGTTTGCTGATATCGTGAACTACTTGATCACTAGGAAAGTCTCATCTGATTAGGGTAAGACCAGATGGGACAAGCTAATTTCCAATGCCAAGTACTATTTCTGAGAAGATCCCTATCTATTCTACATTGGCAATGACTAAGTAATTAGAAGATGCATTTCTGATGATGAAGTCAATGATGTTATATCCTTCTGTCACGACCATGCCTGCGGTGGCCATTTCTCCAGGCGTAAGCTGCAGTAAAGATCCTCCAGTGTGGATTCTTTTGGCCCACACTGTTCAAAGATGCACAAGCTTATTGCAAGGCATGTGCCCATTGCCAGACCCTCGACAACATAGGCCTGCACAACATGACGCCCTTAAATCTAATCATTGTGTGTGAAATATTTGATATCTGGGGGATTGATTTTATGGGACCTTTTTATGGATCCAACGACTTCGAGTACATCTTACCTGCTATTGATTATGTCTCAAAATGGATCAAAGTCATCCCCACGAGAATGAATGATGATAAAGTTCTCCACTTCATCCAGGAGAACATCTTGTCAAGATTTAGGGTTCCTAAGGCCATCATCAGCAATGGTGAATCCCACTTCATGAATGTACACTTCCAGTCCTTATTAAAGAAATATGGGGTGTCGCGTTGAATTTTGACTCCATATCACCCTTAGACTAATGGACCAGCTAAGCTCTCCAATCGAAAGATCAAGAAAATTCTTCAGGTCACTGTTTGACCTGACAAAGGATTGGTCAAATCGACTTCTAGAAGCAGTATGGGCCTATAAGACCGCCCATGAAACCTAATTAGGGATGTCTCCGTTCAGACTAGTTTACAAGAAGGCATGTCACCTTCCTGTAGAGATGGAGCATAAGGCCTACTGGGCAGTACAAAAGTGTAATTTGGATCTCGAGAAGGCAGGAATGCACCTCCATTTGTAAATGAGCGAGATTGATGAACTACGCAATGATGCGTACGAGAACTCGCATATCTACGAGTGGATTAAGGCCCTTCGTGATAAGCACATTTAACGAAAGACTTTTTATCCTAGTCAAAAAGTGCTTCTCTTTGATGCCTGACTCAAGCTCTTTCCAGGAAAGCTAAGATCGAAGTGGGTCCGACCTTTTTTACTTCAGAGAATCTTTGGAAATGAAGTTGTCAAAATCAGTGAACTCAGTCATGACTCGAATCCTTTTGTAGTGAATGGTCAGAGACTAAAACCATTCCTTGAGCTGACCGATTCAAATCTGACTATAGAATCTTTTGATCTCCATTCCTCTTGAGCTGCATTGCACCCAGCTAATAGCATTAAACTTAGTACTTAACGGGAGGCAACCCGTCATTTGAAAACTCGAGACCTTTCTTATCCTTCTTGAGCTGCATTTCTATTGCACTTTAGGGTTCATAGTTTAGAATAGCCGACTCCACCTCTGATATCCATATTGGAGCTTGAAATCATTTGTAATAACCATTCAACCACTCATTTTGTTGAACCTATTCTAAAATATGAACTAAGCAAAAATCGAGCCCACCTTGTTTGCAATGAGGGCATTGCAAAGCTTAGGCATGGGGGGTATTAAAGTGCAAAATGACTATTTTTTTGAAAGGGTTCTCACAAAAGAAATAGAATAGGATGGAAGGAGTTGAAATCTTTTTGAGCTAAATTGCAAATCTGTAATAAGGAGGAAGAAGAAATTAACATAGAAAGAAAAAGGAGCAAAGGAAAAAAACTGTTGTCAGTCCCAGCATTGACTATGTAATAGTTACCTAAGTTCTGGGCTAGATCGAATAATGAATTAAGACCTGCAGTGCTAAACCTTAGGAGAAGAGATACTGACTTTAGGCCTCTAGGGCCTGTTTGGGCTTAAAAATTCGAGTATTTGTTAAGATCTAAATTATTCCTCAAGAGGTTGAGGGAGTTAAGAAGCTGATGTATTAAGTCTAAGACTTAAGCAGTATCAGCCTTTTTGTCTGCCCTTTATTTTGCAAGACTTGGTAACCTAAGCATCCACATCTCACACACTGGTCTGGTTCAAGGAGCTTAATGAAGAATAATTACCAAAAAGTCTTCTATTCTGAAAAAAGAAAATTGGTTTCTTGAAGATCTGAGTTAGGAACGGCTCGAAAACACAAGTTGATTAAAGCAGTTCCCATCGCTATGAGGTGTAAATACCCCCCTTGAGGATGTGTTATAACATATCATCTCCTCGGTGCTTGTCACCTAGGATATTTAAATATCCTACCGGGGGCATGTAAGTGTCATGTGCTGTTCAAGTGCCATGGGCGACATTATCCTAAAATGTCAATTACTAGGGCCTAGATTAGCTATTGAATGCCATGGGTGGCACTATCACGAAATGTCGATTGCCAGGATTCTGGGGGTTGCCATGAGTAGTGCTATCCCGAAGCATCGATTACCAAGGACCTTTCGAGGATTGATGATTGGAATAAGGAATCTAACACAGACTGTGTTCAGGGCCAAATTGATGTTGGATTTAGAGGTATCACAAAAAAAATTACAAAAAGAGAAAAATCTCAAAAATATCTCCCTCACTATTCTGCAAAATACATTGGCAAGTTGAACCTAGACCTTTCTACATGAATGCACGAGTGCTTTAACAACTGGGGTCAATGAACCTCTGGGAAGATTATGGGGCCTTAGAAACCTTTGTTGCAAACCCAAGGTTGAGGCTGGTCAGGTTTGTATCTTGGCCGGTACTTGAGTACCTACAGGCTTAGAGTTGGTATTTCGAACTAGTCTCTAGAGGTGTGGCACAATAAGGCATACTAACGATAAATTCTAGTCTAGAGATATGGTCTGTTCCATAGGATTTTGCTAGAGACTAGCAAAAGTTAGGCATGGAGGTATGATGGTAACACCATCATATGCCAAAACTGGCCTAATTTAGCCAAATTCCAGGGATAAATGCACCTTAATGATAAGTGAAAGGGTGCAATTTAGTTTTGAATTGAATTTAAGAAGAGAAACTAAATTAATTTTGCTATTTTAACAAATATTCAATTCCTAATGAAAGTCAAATGAACATAAATTCCCAATGGGCTCGAACTGGCTAAATCAGGGTTCTTTGACAAGTGAAGATTAATTTAATAATAAAAACCCTATTTACAACCTCACTTCAATTGAATGGGTTCTGGTGGAAATAAATGTAATCTAAAGCTCCAAAAAATCATTGAAAAAATTCTATAAGGTTTGTAACTTCCACTTTTACAAAAGGAACCCATTTTGATTAAAAACAGAGACTAAGGCAGAAAATTGCTATATTTTAAGTTAAAGTGAAAATTACCCAATCAAAATTTATCAAAACCCAAATTTGAGATCACCATTAAATTCCTTGGGTCTAAATTAGGTTACCCATAAATTTTGAGCTCAATCAGAATCCATCTTGACCAACTTTACGTTTTAGCCCATTTCTCCCTATTTATTGTAAAACCACCCCTAGGATTTGATTTTCCTTACATTTAGGCCCTTTCCTTCATTCCAAAAGAGGCAACAATGGTAGTAGCAAGCAACCCAAACTTGCTAAATTTTGATTGATGAAATATCCATCAAATCTCCATCAAATCCCACCAAATTTAATGGAATTGGTCTTCAAATCACACCCAACCAATTGAGCAAGATCTCGAACCCCAATTTGGAGCATATCCTCTCCAATCATCTAAGATCCCCAAAACCTAAATATGCAAAATTTGCAAGCCAATCTTGCGAATTTGAGGCCAATTGATGCGGATTCATCTTCTATATAAGTGCTTGGGCATTCCCAAGCACAATTTGGTCAAGAAATAGCCATATTTTCCACTCTTCTTCCCCACAGTCATCCCCTTCTCTAACCCCCAATGACACCTTTGTTCCACCTCTTTCATCATGCTCTGGCCAAAAGAGTAGCACCACCATCTTCCCCATCTTCATTTGACCCTTGCCAGCCAAAGTAGGGTCACTTTGACCCCTTCTTCACCGCCGAATCCCTCCAAGGAGTCATCATCTTCTTCATGTCCGACTGACCAACGCCAAATGCAATTCCACTTCCTTCGTCACTTCTAGGTAGTTCTTCCTCTTCCTTTCTTCTTGTAGAATAGTTTAGGGTTATTGGGAGTAGGAATTAGCCTCTTTCTCTCTCTACTCTTCTTTCCCACAAACAGCGAGAGCTTCGACAAGCTCCTCAATGATCTGCACACCACCTTCCACCTCACCAGCCTCCCTATAAGCACCACCAGGACTTAGTAATCAAAAGCCCTTAGGAAATTGAGGCGATCGACCACTAAAGGCCTCCATCAAACTCCACCTTCACCCACCACCTTCTTCAAGTCCTACAGACCATAGGTCACTTCATGCCAAATTACTACCACCAACACCTTCACTGATTCGTGGCGAAGGTACTCGAGTATTTGATTGGGGTCGAGAGCTCATGCTCGTGATTGCAGGTACTCAACTGGGGAACACTTCTCTGACGAGATCAAGGGCATCCAACGACTCCATGACAATAATACCTCCCTCCATCGTTGCAGAATCACTAGAGAAAGTCATCTAGACATGGATTGCCAATCCCACGGTCAATCTTCATTTAATTGAGTAGCTTCTGCTTCTCTCCATGAAGACAAAGAAGAAAGGAACACATAGTCCCACATCGTTGAGAAGTAGAGCTCAAATTCGCACTTATAAGGAAATTCACCCATATACGCATTGGTTGGAAACATCAGGGCGTCAGGTTCCCATCTGCACGTGCACGTGCACCTGCACACACACAGGTGCGGGCCTTATTTGGGTCAATTTGGACCAGCTTGGGCGAGCTTCTGAACTGGATTTTGGCCTTTGGCTTTGGGTTGGTTCTTTAGGCTAAAATTTGACCAAGTGTTGAGGCTTTACTTGAGTTGAAAATTGAATTTTTTTGGCCTTATCATTCCCATTTCTTTTTGAGTTTGATTGTAGCAACATTTGCATAATTATATTCTTTTTGCATCAAACTCTTATGCTTCAAATTTATTCACTTGATTAGTGGTCAAATTGCATTTTTAATTGCACCCTGAGACATCCTTGGACTCACAATTCGAGATATAAATTTAAGTGTTAATTCGCTTTAGTCACTATACTACAATGCATTTCTTAAAGCCCAACGAAAGCACGTTAGCATCTGTTAGTTTGTGTATTTTCTTTTTCCTCCACTCAATCTTGATCTTATTGATCTTGCCGTTACTTGGACCATTCCATGATTTTTCACTTGTTTTGATCTTATTTCTGATCCATCTACCATACTATTTTTTTTGCAATATTGTGTTTTTTATTGATCAATCGATTCCCAATGATCGACGGAAAATCACAATTCTTGTACTGACTTGTTCCAGAATTGATCAACCTATTGCTATTTTTTGATCAACCAAGACTACCTTTTGATCGATCAAACCTTTAATTTTAATCGAACAAATTTGAACAGAAACCTAAATTATGGCTTCTAAATGCACCCTCCATGGTTCTTCCTCTTCCTCTCGCAACGACACTTTCAACCGATATTTTATTAATGATGATGTAAGACATAATTTCTCTTTATATTCAAAATTTTCTCCCCACATCGATTTACCCATTAATTTAGACTACTTTGAGCATGTCTTCCTGGGCCTTAGAGATAAATTCGCCTTTCATAAAAGTAGACATCTCTTTGGCTGGATTTTCTTTGCCAACACTTGTGGTAGTAGAATCAAGGGAGTTGATCCTATGGCATGTCATCTCTTCTATGCTAATCTTTGCAATATTAGCGAAGGTTTTGATATCCAGCTTACTTCCAACATTTTTGACATAAAAGTTCTTGTCAATGCTAATGTATTGATGTAGGTTCTTGCTTGTCCCTCCTCAAGTCCTACCTATCTTGAGCTTCACCATGACACCTCTTTTGACACAATTCGGGAGACATTGCTGAGCCTTGAATATTTTGACTTGGGTAAGTCTACCAAGTCACCCTATTTCCATTCTCTTCTGCAATTTCTCAACCGCATCTTTTTATGGAACTTTATGTCAAAGTCAACCTCTTTTGAAAGCTGCCTTTGTCCAATGCTTGTGGCCTTGTATGCTTTCATGCAAAATTAGGCATTCAATTGGAATCATTTCATCGTCACCTTTATGGAGAGGAAACCCACCAGTGTCTTTTCTTTTGGCACCCTTCTCTCTCATATCTTCCATCATTTTAGTGTGCCAATGGATATTAATCATAAGTACTTTATCACCTGGGTCAGCATCTTTGGCGAACTCACATATTCTAAGATGGAACAAGAAAGGCAAGGTTGATAGGATCCCCCTCCTACCTCTCAGGCAGTAGCTACTGCCTCCTTTTCCTAGCCTCCTCCTTCACAAGCTGGACTTTCTATTGCTCTTCCATCCTATCCCCCATACCAACATTTCTCTGCCTACTACCCCCTACTAGTGAGACCCCACTCCATCCTTGTATGACCACGAGTGGCAGTATCTTAATAGGCAGTTAACCAGGCATGACACACTAGACTTCAGGATGTGGCAGACGACACCTCTCTCATGATGCACAGACAAAGAGAGACTACGACGATGATGATGGAGCATGGGACTTAGGTATCCGACTACTTAAGTTGCTAGGGTCAATTTCTAGATCAGCTGGGAGAGCAAATCCATGCTCTACAGTTTCACAACCTGTGACCTCCTAGATCCAAACAAGCAACAGTAGTAGCAGCACTTCCTCCTCCTAATCAGTCTACACCAACTACAGCCTTGATAGCAGCACCTCCCAGACAACAACAAACCAACACACTTACTACTCTGTCTCATGCCACTCCACTTGAGTTGAGCTAGCTCTCTCCTCACACAGGACATCGACTTTGTTTCCACACACCACTTGCTTCGTCTATTGGACCTAACACCTTCAGTCATCCTCTAGATGATTTCGACAAGGATGTAGAGTTCCCAGATAACCTAGAGGCATTTCTTAGTTTCTTTTCGATTTCCTTTTTAGTACTTTGGTTTGTAGTACATTTTAGTATGTGGTTTGGCACTTATTACTTTTCCTACCTTTATTTGTAGCTTTTTATTGCTTTCATATGCTGAACCTTGAAGTTCTTAATAAGATAGCTTTTATCTAGATAAAAATTGTCTCTTGATTATTTCTGTAAGCAGCATGTCATAAATTGCATTTAATACATAGAAAGGGGGAGCTCATGCCCTACCTTAGAATTATTTATTTTGAGCTTTTTGTTTATAACAAAGGGGGAGACTTATTCTATATGCATAGAAGCAACATGTGTTATGCATTTACATTTTCATTCTTATATAATTATAATTTTGTTATCATCAAAATGGTGGAGAATAATGATACATTTGTTTTGATGCAACAAAATTATGTTTTATTATCACCTAATCATTCCAGGTCATATTATGATGAACTCTTGGAGAAATGATTAAGAATCAAGGAAGACAAGATTCAAGAAGTCTTTTATAATTTTAGAGTTGGTATTTTACTTTTATTGAGTCTAAAAATTTGTAAGGAGTCTCAAAAATGTCATCTATTTCATTTTGACTATCGATTAATAACAAACTTAGGTTAAACAATAAGTTTTCAAAACTATTGATCAACCAACATATTATCTTTGATCAACCAAATTGCTATTGATCAACCAAACCTTTATTTTTAATCGATCAAAATCACCCAACAATCAAATCCTAAAATTGCACTTTAAATCGATTAAAAACAAAGTTTAACAGATTAACCTATAATCGATCAAAATATTATTTTAATTGACCAAAGTTCATTTTGATCAACCCATAAATCTTTTTGATCAACCAATGTCGCTTTCATAGACTTTCAAAATTAGCCTAAAAATACCTATAAATAGGACCCCTCAACCTCCATTTCAAAACACACCTTTGAGAGCCACTTTTAAAGCAAAAAGTGCTTAATCCCTCTCATGCTTTTGCGTCTCTACGTCTACTTTCAATGCTTTCTAAAGCATGTCTTTCTACAGCTTTCAAATCTACAATTTACATATTATCTAAGGTTCCATAGGATATTCTATATATTTTACATTCCTGTTGCTTTGATTTGCGATCCAAGTTGTTGGGAGTCCCATTATTCTTCTCTTGTTAAGTGTAAGAGAGAAGAAGGCTTTGTAAGAGGTTGTGCCACCCTGGTTCAAGTGATACGTTGGTGGATTGACTAGCGTCAGCTAGTCATGAAATCCTAAGCTGGGAGGCTGAGGTAGTGGTTTTTACTCGGAAAGGTTTCCACTCAAAAATTCCAATGTGATCTGTCTTATTTGTGTAGATGCATTACTTTTTGAATTTATATTATTTATCTTGTTACACTATTCACACCCCTCTAGTGTAGACCAGTAAGATCCTACAGGCAGTACCTATACTCACAAGGGCCATTAAAACCTTTGGAAAGTAAGATGGTATCATCTGGATCTAATTCCTCAAGAGTCACTAATCTACCATTTGTTTTATTCTAGAAAAGTTTAGGTGAAGGTTTAGGTTCAACAGGGATCTCAAAAGTAGATTGATCAGTCCTAAGTGAGCTCAAGAAATCAACCTTGGTTTGATAATTCATAAAGAATATGGGGTAGGGTGTCAACATTTGATATCCTGACATTAAATTAACATTAAAGTTTATGGAGAACATAAAAGATGGCTTCACATATTAAAAAGGATCACATGAATTTGGATCATCTCTTGGGCAGTTATTGTATCCATACGGATTTGAATTATAATGAGTAGGTAATCCATAATCTTCGGATGAAAAGTTATTCACAACAATACTAATTGATGGGCAATATTCACATGAAGGGTTTGGTTGAGGGTTTGTATATTGATAAGGAGTCAATGGATATTGGATGATCTCTATGAAAGTTATTGTACTTAAATGGATTCGTCAAATTCAAATTGTATAGAGCAAGTGATTCATAAGGTTTAGGTAAGGAGTCATTTACAATAATACTAATAGATGAGCAGTATTCAGATTAAGAGTTTGATTTTGATTGTAGTGAGAATAAGCTATGTTTGTAATCAATCGCACAAACCTAACCTTAATTGAGGTTTCACCCTATAGGACCTAATCCTAGTTCTTTGAGACCCAAACTAAATCTCATTGACCTTTGAATTACCTGGACGACTAGGAAGGATGGATCCAATTAGGAAATTCACACACCAGTTCATCTAAGAGGTTAACACACTACCGCACCATCCTATCTTGTCATCGATGGTTCCAAGTAGACAAAGACTCAAGTTGATTCAATCCAAATCTCAAAGTACTAGGAAAATTGCATCCAGACTACGAGCAAGTCTACTCAATTTAAAGGCTTAAGATTAAAGTGCACAGAATGTGATGGGTGTTATAGGGATAATTGCCCTTAAAAATCAATTCAATTATGTAGTGAAGAGTAACCAATAAATCAATCAAAGCTCAAAACATGCAAGAATAGGAGTCATGAAAACACAGCAAAACTGTGGCATATAAAATTAGAAGAAAGGGGTAAGAAGAAGGATGACAGGGGATGAGAGAGTAAGAAGAAATTAGAGCGAGAAACCATGGAAAACAAGTGGTGGACTCAATGGTCAACGAACCACAAAGGAGGGGGATAGAGTAGAGAGTTTAGAGTCTAGGTACTGTTGACAGGGCTAAATCAAGGTTTTCGAAGATGTGTTTGTTGTAGTAATAAATCCTCAAAAATAGCTCGAACAACAGATAAAAATTATAACTCGAATGAAAGTCCGAGGTCGTTCGCTGGGTGCAAGTAGGAATTCAATCGCTAATCTCAATAAATAATGTAAATGAGTACAATTAATTACTCAAAAACTAATAATCAATGTAGCACATGAGTATATCAAGAATCTATTAAGGCAAAAAGTCATCTAAGATAAAATAATGGTGATTTGAATCACCAATTATTAGCTTAGATACACATATAATAATTACTTAACCACCTAAATAAATGAACAGTATCAACCAAGCAAACTTTAGTGCACAGTGCACTTCATCAGGCGACAGGGCATTCAATCAGTCGACTTAAGTCAGCCCTGATGGCACTGTGCTTCTTCTTCAGCCTCCTCTTGTTTCTCTCTTCTTCTTTCTACTACCCTCCTTAGGCCTTGGTTCTTCATGCACAGAGGGAGGAAATCCCTCCAGCAGCTAAGTGTCAGCCGTTTCTCAAGAGAGCAAAACCCCCTGCCCCGCGCTCTCTTCTCGCTTCTTCCTCTCTGGGTTTTCCTCCTTTTCGCCTTCCCAAGGACACAGTACTAGGTAATCGGATATTCGGGTAGAGCGCACCCAGGACCAGGGCTGCCGGCCGTGAATGGCAGCTGAGGTGTGAAAGTGGGTTAAGTAGGTCGGGTCAGCGCCAGGCCCACGTGTAGGTGTCACAGGGGAGGCACGTGTGAGGGTGTGGGGACCTCACCCCCTGTGTGTTACTTGAGGTGAATAGCTCATGTGACAAAATCCTCTTATGCAGTGCTGGACACTCAGTAGTTTCCAAGGTGGGACTAAATGTCCCACCTTCCTCGTGCACACTGCTGCAGTGGATGATGCGTCCAATTGAGGGAGCTACAGCTGTAGAAATCCTCAATTGAGGACCTGGAGACCTCCCTGGAGAGGACCCGCGTCACCTAGAGGCTTCACCTGGAACTTGCAAGTCCTAAAGAAGGCTTCAAGCAAGCTTGAAGTTCGTCGCTAATGGCTATTGCACCCTAGGTACCTGAAAACATAAACACGGCCTTGCGGCCACATCAGAAGCGCTCAGGAGCTTCGCCATAGGGCGTGGAGTGCATTGGTGGTGGTTGTGTGGTGGATGCTCGTGTGTGGTGGCCAGACGGAGTCGGGAATGGCGGCGGAAGGTGGTTGGACGATGGAGGATTTGGGTGGACGGAAAGGCGAATAGAGATAGGGGTCTTGTGCTTGGAGAGGGACAGTGGTGCTTATGGGTGTGTCGGCGAGGCGAATGGAGCGGTGTATCGATGGAGGTGCCTCACCGGAGTGGTCGCCGGACGTGGAGAAGATGAGGGTGGTTGCGTAAGTCGAGGGGATATTTTTGGGATTTTTGGGTATAAAACTAACCTAAGAGAAATAAGGATCTAATCTAACCCTAATTTAATAGACGAAAGGGGGAGAATGGCACCGGTGTTGGTAGGCCGGCGCTGGGGAAAAAAGCACTCTGGTAGAGGGAGACGGTGACGACAATGGAGAGAGAGCGATGGTAGCTGGTATTGCACTACGTAGAGGAAGGTGATGAAGAAGAATCCACCGCCGGTATTGCGGTTGGACGGCGAAGAAAGGTAGGGAGAGTCGCCAGAGCTCGAGGAGCTATTTGGCCTAAATTGGAGAGAGGAATTTGAGGATTTTCCAGCTGAAATTGAGCATGAAGAGAACAGTTTGATTTGGGGATTCTTTTATAGGTCTCTAGAAGTCGATTTGAGATTGGGAAGCAAGCTTCCCAAGCTAGGAAAGTCATCGGAGTTGGAAATCTCTATGATACCCGAATCTCTCATGTGTTTGCATGAGAGATTGGGAAGGTTTTAGGGCTCAAGGATGGGTGCAATGGAGAGATAACTCCTTAAGGAATCTCCCTTCCAATTTTAGAAGGGATTGAGTGAGAAATCAGGGAGATCTTCCCCTTTGAAGGTCGTCGGAGTTGTAGGAATAGGATTTTGGTGCGGTGGGGACCTATTTGTGAAGAAGACGACAAAGTTGGGGGGCTATTTGCAAGGAATTCAAAAAGCTAAAGGTCTGAATGAGATAAAAAGTGTGATGGGACCAAAATGAAAACTTCGTCGGGCCCAAATTTTGGTATAAACTTAATTTGAACCCAAGGAATCCAATGGTGAAGTTTGATTTAGGTTTTGACCTCATTTGACTAAGTAATTTATGTAAAAACCCAAATTAGGGCATAGGTCTGTCTAGGACTCTGTTTTGGGTCAAAATGGGTTCTGATGGTCAAATTGAAGGTACCAAATCCTAGAGAATATTTTTATATGAATTTTAGAGGGTTTAGGTGAATTTTATATTGATCAGAACCTCAGTTAATTAAGCAAGTCTATTTTTAGGGTTTCAGAAGTCATTTAATTCTCAAAACATGCGAAAACCCTTTTCAGTCTGTACTAACTCACTTGTTAGACTCTTAAGATCATTTGACCCTTAATTAACCCCTTAGAAATCCCGTGATTGTATTGCAATTGAGATATACTGTTAAAACTGCAATTTTATCCCTATTTTCTTATCTCTCTCAGAATGGGTTTGTAGTGAATTACGTCTCTCTGACAGTTATGTAGGAGCATTTATTCTTTGATTATGACTAATTAAAGCTAGATATGGCTGAGGATGACGTTATCATTAGGTACAATCATCAAAAAAAAGGAAATAAAACTTTCAACAAAAAAAGAAAAAACTAATTCATAATTCTAATCCTAAATGCGATGCCAAGATGTAAAGCCTCCTTGATCTCCCACACATACCCTCCAGAGTACACTTGTGTTGGCCACCATCGATTTCCTCTAGGAAGATGTACTTGCAAGATGCACAAACAAAATAAAGGCAAATACATCAGTAAACTATTATGCAAGAAACTAAATGCAAACTAACTATGTGCATAAGCTGAAGTAAAAAGTAATTTAGATCCATTGCATCTCTCAACAAGGGCACCAAAAATTGATTGTGAAATTTTCAAGAGTGATAAGAGGTGTCATTATATGTGAAAACATGATTGTTTACAAAATTTTCGAACTCTCGAACAAATAGAAATAGGTACAGGAAGAGTCTGAGTCGTCTTCAAGAAGACAAAATTATCTAAATTACCGATTACTAATCTAAACTAATTATTTTGGATTTTTTAGATCTTTTCAAATTTTATAATGAGAAATAAGAACTAATCCTAAAGCTACAAACTAATCTTAAACTAATAAAATAAAATTGCACAAAAAATAAGAAACTAATCTATGAATTAACTACAAACTATAAACTACTAAACTATTCACTATACTAATAGAAATAAAAACAAATCACAAAAGCAAAATTATATTAATGTAAACAATGTCAAAATTACAACTAAGAGAGTACAAAGAGAAAGAGAGAGAAAAGAGTAAGGGGAGATTCTTGACACGTTGGTGATAAATAGAAGGCAGAAGCGGAAGTCAGCTACCATAGTGGAGAGGTGGAAATATGGCAGAGGTTGCCCAGGACCAAGAGAGAGTAAGTGGAACGAACAAAGTGGGAGAGGGAGAGAGAGAGGAAGGAATAATAATAATAAGAGATATGTTCAAATAACGGGGTCTTGGTGGTATTTATAGCCCTTTAAATCTTAAAATCATTGGGATCAGGGTTAAATTGTCCCCCTTAATTTTGACAAGTTAGATTGGGAAATGGTTTTAGAAATGAGACATTTGGCTAATTTTTCAATTACGGATAGGCTTAGGGCACTTTCCTTTCTTTCCCTTCGTTTCCATGTACAGGGCCCAAACTGGCCCATTGCTGCCAAGCCATGCTGAGTGGGAGAGAAAGGGAGAGAAGATAGTGCATGGAAATTTAACTCTTCTCTCTTGTTTAAAAATTTTTTTTCTTTTGTCCCTTTCCTTTTCTCTCTTCTTTTTTATTTCCTTCACATCTCTTTGCATGTGCAGCTTTTTTAATTTCTTTCTTCACAACGAACCTCCCCATCTCATACTCTTTTATTTGAGATCAATATTAGCTATGTTTTTCCCTCATTTTCTCTCTCATACATCAAAAATTAAGGAAATTGGATTATTTTCTCTTTTGTAAAAAAAAGTAAAGTAAAAATTTGAAGAATGTCCAGAAGATAGCAAAAAATAGATGAGGAAATTATACAAAATTGTGATGCAATCAAGATCTCCTCAGTGAATCCCCACTTCTTCACCATCGTAGCTGCCATCTATCGTTGCTCTTTCGATGCCACTACCTTACTGAGGCATTCCCTTTCCCTCCTCTTTCTCTCTCTCGTTATAATCTTAACGTTGTTTTGATTAATAAATATTTTATTTAGTAATTTGTTTTATTTTCATTAGTTAGTTAGTTTCTCGATTTTCATGCTATTCTTTTGTGTTTATTTAGGATTGGTCTCTAAATTTAGGATTAGTTTCTAGTCTTTATTATGAAATCCTAAAAAAAAGTTTGAAAATTTCCCAAAAAATTCAAAAAAATTAGTTTAAGTTCGTACTTAGTAATTTATACAATTTTACATTTGTTAGAACAGTTACTGCTCTTATTTATTTTTGAGAGTTTGAATTTTTAATAAACAATTGAATTTCATGTAGTACAACACTTCTTATCATCTTCCAATTTTCACGATGAGTGTGGAATTCAACAACACATACCAACTTGGAGAAGGATGCAAAAAGAATTAAAGGTCTATTCTAGAATTTTTGTTAAAGTTCATGATTATATACAAATTGAGTATAATAAATCCAAATCAATTCATATAAATTTAAACCAATTTCATTAAACTCAAATCTATCATATCAAAGTAAGAAGCAAGTGATCCAATTCACCAAGTATAGAACCTACATACAACTTGAATTCAAGTAATTTGACTTATAAACAAAATTGACTAGTCCAATCCATCTAACTATGACCAATTGATAAGTCAAGTATATTATTGACGATTGGAGGATTTTATGAAGATATTATTTGATAATACTACTATTGGGTTATGATTGGTTTTACAACCATTTACTAGCTAATACAAAAGATTTACACCTATAAATGGAGAATCTATTAGAGCCCTTAAGACACACAAGACAAACATAGTGAAACACTCTAAAGAAAAGACAATACTCCCACCAAATGATTCTCAGAATTTCATCAAAAATTTAAGTTTTTTCAATGATATTTAGCTATCAGGATTTTAGAAGAATCCCTTTATGGTTCAAAGTTTCAACATCTAGGGAGACAACCCTACTATTGAGATAGTTGAAGATAGTTTTCTCCACGTGCTTCTCATTTTTTATAACACTTCTCCATATCTTTTAGATTTTTCGAAAAGCCTAGTCTAAGATCAGTTCTTGGTAGTCAGGTGATGAATATTCTATGTTTATTTATTTGACTATAGGATTGATTGCAATATTATGACACATTTCTGTTGTCATACTACATTACTATATATCCTTATATATAGGATAATTGAATCATGGTTTAGACCGTTAAGTCTATGCAGAGGATTGGGCAACGAGAATGAAGAAAAGTTGGTGCTCTCAATTGCCCTGGACCTGATGGACTTCTAACTTTATTTTATCAAAAAGATTGGAGTATTGTCAGGAATGAAGTTATACTTTTTGTACAGGAGTGTTTTAAAAATAGGAATATGCCCACCCCAATGAGTAAAACTTTTCTAGCCCTTGCACCAAAGTTATATAACCCAAGAGAGCTCAAGGATTATCACCCCACTAGCTTGACAAATACGCTCTACAAGTTGGTAGCAAAGTTGGTTATGAGAAGATTGAAACCAATCTTGAAAAGAGTTGTTTTTAAGAATCAAACTAATTTCTTATATGAATGGCAGATAGTAGATAATATGGTGATTGCCAAGGAAATAGTGCATGCTTTGAAACAATCCAAAAGGAAGAAAGGGGCAATGATAATCCAACTTGACATGGAAAAGGCTTTCGATCGAATCAAATGGAATTTTATTAATTTTTGTTTGTGCCAGCTAAGAGTACCCCCTTGTCTTATTAACTCGATAATGCCTTGTATATCCTCTGCTACTTTTCAAGTGATTATTAATGGCTCTCCTTCTCAATCTGTATCACTAACACATGGAATAAGGCAAGGTTATCCGTTATCCCCATATATTTTTATAATTTGCTCAAAGAATCTTTCAAGATCTTTACATATGGCTTTGCATAATAGAATTATTTCTAGATATAAATTGCAAAAGAATGCTGAACCTCTTACACATTTGATGTTTGCCAATGATACAATCTTATTTGCACAAGCCTCGCCTAAGGAAGATATCCAACTTTGTGATATTTTTGTTAGATTATCAAAGATGTGCAAGTCAAAAAGTTAATTATGGCAAGTCAAAAATATTTTTCAGTAATGGAATTCAAATGGAGTTGCAGGAAGAAATGAAGGCAATACTTAAAGTCAAACTAATGAAGCATGATGAATTATATTTGGGCTATCCCATTTTGGATTCAGCTAATTAGGCAATTCTTAAGGAATTGATGATTGCCAAATATTCCAAAACAACTAGCTGGATGGAAAGCAAGGGCACTCTCACAAGCAGGAAGAAGTATTTTACTTCAGTCTTCTCTGTCTACAATTCCCAGCTATCTAATGTCTACAACTTTGTTCTCCAAAAAGCTTAATTTGTTCTTAGCTGGATAGGATGATGACGGATTTTTGGTGGGGATATAATGATGATAGGAGTCATCTCTATATGAAGGTTTGGCAGTCTATATGCATCCCAAAGCAACTCGGTAGCCTTGGCTTCAGGAATACAAGGTTATCTAATTTGGCCTACTTGATGAAGATGGTGAATTCCATACTAGGATGGGGGGTGAGCTTTGCATGATATGAAAAGATAATGTGGAATAAAATAGACAATCACACAAATATGCAATCATAAAAGAACACAATGATTTTTAGGTACCCAGGTAAAAAGCACCACCTAAACGTCTCAGTTTAGGATTTTCCGATCTACCTAGTAGATCAAATCCACTAACAAACTACTTAAACAAGGGTAGTTCAACCTCTTACAACCACACTACTTACACGAGGGTAGTGTACTTCAAACCCTTCTCTCCATGAAGAGTATTTTGTATTGTGAAGAAGATGGGAATTCGCAAAGCGAATACCCAACCACAAAACAAAAATAAAAACAAGTAAACCGATAGAGCCACAAAGAGTAAAGGTTTAACTAGATCTTAGAGGTGAGAAAATGCTTCCCTGAATTGGAAGTGATGTAGGCGTGATCACAGCAGAGTTTTGGTGCTTTCAGATTTGTAGTGAAAATCTTGGAGAGCAACAACTTCTCTTCTTGATAATCTCTTCCCTATGACACAAATGGCATCGAAGTAGTGTATCTTAGGTGTGTCTTGGCTTAAGAAGGGTGCTCCTCTATTTATAGAGATCCTAAGAAGTGTTTAGAAGGCTTAGGAAGCCTCTTATAGCCGTTGGGAACAAGACTCAAAAGATTGGGCTAAAATCCTAATGAAATTAGGGTCATTATGACTCTAACTCAGACATCTAATATCTCGATTAGACGTCTGATCAGACATCTGATGTCAAGTTTAGATGTCTGCACTAAAGGGTCAGAGTCCTTGATCTTATTAGATCGAAACAGGAATCTAGGTAGACGTCTGATATGCCATTATAAGACGTTTGACACTAAAATTGGATGTCCAATAATAGCGGGTTCGTTCCTGTTTTGACCATATTTAAATAGGGTTCTAGATTTTAATGGTCAAACGGCACACTGGATGTCTGTCATAAAGTCTGGACGTCTGGAAACTAAGGGAATTGATTCCAGAGAGCTAACGGTCAGATACGAGTTTGACACTCTTGGATTTTGGTCCAACGTCTATTTATCAGACATCTAGACACATCTACGAACGTCTGGAAAAGATATTAAAGTGATTAAAAGGTAGTCCTCGAAGATATTATCTGACAGACCAACGGTCCTCTAAGATTAGATGTCTGGCAAGGTCATCAGACGTCTTGTAAAACGTCTGGACTATGGGCTGGTCGTCCAAAAGTAATGATCAGAGAATACTAAATCCAGCCTAAGTGTTTGGACGTCTATATAAACAATCAAACATCATAAAAGTTATTATCATACGTCTAATGGTCAAGTTAGATATCTGATTGGACTATCTAATTTCTATTCTAAGGTTTGCCTAAATGTCCTAATAATGTATAAATGTTCCTAGGATTAAAGTAAGACACTTTGGGCTCTTTAACAATGAATTTAAAAATAAAGAGTGAATAACTTAAAAATAAGTACATAATATATGAACAAAATGGACTTCTATCCTATTCTTCATCTCCATGAATCTTCAAGCTCTCACTCCACGAGACTCCATCTTCTCTTCTCCTCCATCAACCTCCTCCAATCTGCCATGAATGCAAGCTTGAGCTCCTTCACACTTGATTCCATTTGCATTATTCCTAAAAACTTAAACTCAAATACAAATGTTGAATACTAAGTGTTTTATCATCAAAATCAATGATCGTGATGCCCTTGCACCAACAGATGGGTTGGAATTTAGTTTTAGAGAAAGAGGATCTTATGTTCAGTCAATTGAAATCAAAGCATTTTGCTAATGTCACTTTTTGAAAATTTATTCCCAAGCCCTCTATTCAATTTTCATGAAGGCTTTGGCAAAAATTAGGCATTACCTATTCAAACATTCCTTTTGGCTGGTAGGGAATGGAGAAAAAATAAATGTGTGGAGTGTTCAATGGATAAGTGGGAGGGAGTTGTTATACCATCTAGCTATGAAGCACTTCAATGCTCCTACGTGGCTAAATTAATGGAGCAATCTTCTACTTGGAATGAGGACATGTTGTATAGTCTTTTTGAAAATCGACTTGCTCAAGCTATTGTTTAAACAAAGATCCATCTCAGTTCAGATTTACTGACATAGAAGCCACATCCAAAAGGTATGTTTTCTGTTAGTACAGCTTATATGACATTACTAAAGGAATATGGATTAGACCAAGTAGTTGGTGAAAATGATAGATTAATTTACAAAAAGAGCTGGGCTCTCAATGGTGTGGCTCCAAAAACAAAGCTTTTTTTTGTGGAAGGCCATTGTTAACGCACTGCCACTAAGAGGTTTGATAGCAAAAAGAATGCAGGGAGTGGATCACATGTGCCCTTTTTGTGATATTCAAGCTGAGGATTGGAAACATTTAGTTGGTGTACGTGCTTTCAGTAGGGCTATATGGTTTTTTTTGAGAATTAGAGTGGATAAAATTAGGGGGAGCTGGTGGGATTTTGCATTAGATCTGACTGAAAATTTTGCTGAAATGGGGCTTCCTAAATATTTGGTTTATTATGTTTTACACTCCATCTAGATGCATAGATGTAAAGTGGTTATGGAGAAGATATCTCCTAACCCATCGGAGGTTATTGCTGCAGCCACTAAGATGGAAAAATTTTTTGGAGTAGATATTCTTGACGTCCACACGTATGATGAGCAACTCCAAACATCCTCTGACTGTACAGAAATGAATGATATATTTGCTAGTCACTCTACAATTCTTGTCGATGTAGCAGTCTCTGATAACTGTTCTACCGCGGCAACAATTCTTTTTGATAAAAATGGGCAGTGCAAAGCTACCAATGCTTACTGTTATGACTCCTCATCAAGCGATGAAGCTGAGGCTTGGGCCATCTAGCAAGGATTAATGTTAGATCGTAGGGCTGCTTTAACGGATGCTCACATATTCTCTGATGCTAAAAACCCGATAAACCAAATTCATGGACTTCTCATGCGTCCATGGAGAAGCAGGTATTTTATCCAACGTTGCACCTTGTTGAATAAAAACAAGAGTTTCCATGTTGCTAAGCTGCATAGGACAATGATTCAACAAACACACTTGTTGGCTTGTCATTGTCTTAGATGTAATATCTAAGGTTGTTGGAAGTTTTCCAACATGCCCTGTGACATATTTCAATGAAAAAACCTTTTCTTTTGCCAAAAAAAAAAAAAAGGTGTGTTTGTCAACGTCTATTAATTGCTTAAGGTGCGAGCTTGAATCAATTAGTTGCTGATTTATAGAGGAAATGCATATTACTTTTTAAATATTGGTGGAAACAGATGTAGTTATGGATAGTTTGTTTCACAACACCGTAGATACAAAGGTAGATATAG
Source organism: Thalassia testudinum (assembly GCA_037157565.1). Taxonomy (NCBI): domain Eukaryota; kingdom Viridiplantae; phylum Streptophyta; class Magnoliopsida; order Alismatales; family Hydrocharitaceae; genus Thalassia; species Thalassia testudinum. Next base: position 205,733,474 of record JAZHRO010000031.1, read on the forward strand.
AACTCAATTTTCATATTTCAGCAGATATATATATATACACACATGAATTTATTGGATTCCAGCAAATACAGATGAGAATACATATATGACCTAATTTATAGGGTTCTATGTTCAATTTTTAGGTAATAGATTATGATTATTACTACAGAATTTTCACAACACATTCCTAGTACCCCTCTACGGCTTCTCATCCTTCCCTTATCATTATGTCGTCACAACACCCAGCCTGGCCATCTACTTGGCCTTGAAATGCATTTCGATGGTTGTCCCCAGCACCATAGCCAATGAGACAAACCCTACTCCTGTTATTATTTAATTATTTTTAAAATTAATTATTGTTATCATTTAATTAATTATTAGCTTACAAGCTAGGTTTTAAAAATATATAATACATAGGGAGATACATAAAATTCGTAGGATAATCTGTATCCATTCGTCTTATATATCCATACATCTATTCCAAAGATATGGTTATGTAATTTTTCATATTCGGATGAGATCCATTTACATATTTAACTTCATTAATTCGATGCGGACAACAATACCACATCCACAAATATCCATATTTATTGCCAACCGTTCGCATCCGTTGGCCATCGTCCTTCCCAACATCGAATGACCAAGCCCTCCTGGTGTTTCTTATGTGTCACCAATAACGTCAATGGCACCTTTAACAAAAAAGAACCCACTCTTTCTTCTACTTGCTCCCAAAGTCTGGCCATAAAAGGGCACTGACGAAACAGGCGACGGTCATCTTCGATGACATTGCCCAAAAGTGTAGGGCTAAGGGCTCAGATTTATGTGCAAACACCTGACAGAAAACCAGTTGCCTTTGAGCAATCCCCAGTTGGTCGAAATGTAAATTGGATGGTTCCAAATTTTTAGATGGTGAACAAAAGGTGAACAACTGGAAGATGGCGGGCAGAGCTTGGTCGAAATGTAAATTCGATGGTTCAAGACTTTAAGATAGTGCACAAAAGGTAAAGACTACTGGGAACCCTTTTTCATTTCTTTTGTATAGATCATAGGTTGACATCTCTTCAAAAGTTTACAAAAGGCGGCGGAGTGGCAATCGTACGGTGAGAACGGGTAGCTCCAACCCTTTTCCTCGCGGAAGCACCTGCTACCTGTGAGCTTCAGTCTTTTTCTGCGATTCTCACGATAAGCATGATCTCTGGGTAGGCAAGCAACAGTAGATTTGGACCAGGTGTTGTTAAACACCACACCTATTTCACAAAGGTTTGGGAACCCATGTAGAAAATCACGCATGATTGTTAGCAAGGTTTATTGCAAAGGCCTTCTCTACAAAAGAAAGTGTTGGTATTAAGCTCCGATAATGTTTTCACAAGGGAAACTGACAATAGAACAAGGGGCCTTGAGATAGAATAACAAGTTATTTGAGCCTGTTCAGGTTAATGAAATCTAACCGTACCAAATCAGGAGATCTATTCAAAAGGCAGTGAGAATTATCTGTCCACTTACGATGATTAAGAGAAGGGCAAACCTTAGTCATATTCATAGCTTCATCGTGATGAAATAATCCTAAAGCTACTCTAATCCCAATCCAATGGATATATGATCTGTTGGATACTTGTTGAGCAGAGTGGTTTATACCACAGTATGTTTTCGACCAATGGGAGCTCAATTTATATAAGGAACCGAGAAAATACATCACATTCATATACAGCCAAGACGAGGTAGGAAAATGATTACAAGGGGGAAAAAAAAATCATACATCTCCAATAACAAAGCAGATGGTTGCCGCAAACATCAGAGTTATGGTGAGGTTACTAAGCTCGGTGCAGGCTCCAGCCGCCATTATCAGCTTTCATCCTCGGAGTCTACAAGGATATCAAGTCAGTTAAATACAGCGATTGATCTACACTTTAAATATAACTCATAGATATACACGTGGAGCAAAACAATTTGTTTTAATAAACCCCAGCCTTTGTTATACAGAAGATTGGTGGAGATGAAGCTTAACGAATGAACGAATGAACCCCCCCCCCCCCCCCCCAAGTTTAGCTTGGGACAATAGCATTCGGACACGGCACGAGATAGACTTGGTGAAAACATTTACAACCTCGACCTCAGATAAAATATGAGCAGTGAAAAATGTATTCTCTCTACTGTTGGTGTAAAATTCCTCTATGTACGTTTTCACCTTTAATGTGTCTAAAATCATTGTAAACTAAATAACTTTAATGTGAATCAAACAATTGTCATACTATTATGCTTAAAATTTAATGCTCTATTTGATTCTCACTAACATGCATCCATCCATAACATGTTGAAGTCAAGTGAAGCATTATTTCTCTTCATTGCTCCCAATTGATATGGTGCAGCCCAAACCTCCGTAGAGAACGCCACCCTAATGTCCTTCACAACGTCTACAAGATCATATACACGGATAATGGCACTTGATCTTCTCCTCCCCTTCATTGCACCTTGTCTTTGATGGTGTAGAGTGGCAAAACATTTTCCTCTGTCATGTGTCATATAAAAATGGCATGCAGAACCCTTTCGTCGGTAATGTGACTTCTCCCAAAATGACACTTAACTTCCAGGGGATGCCACAAGCCCTTCTTTTGTTGGGTGAAGAAAGATGGCAATTACACCCAGCGATAAGCGCTCATTATTATATAACCATCAATGTAGGTGCCTTAATGACAAACCAATCGGATTCAATGGAATAGAATGAATTGCATTAGATTTTTCAGAAGCCCTATCTAGAGGTGGGAAAAAGTACAACCCCATACAAAAAGATAAGAAAATATAACCAAAGATAATAATATAAAAAATATAATTAAAAGACCCAGGGGGTACAATATTCTCCCTTAAGCTGAAACATATATGTCAATCATACTTAGTTTGAAACAATAGACATCAAATGCTAATTGTGCCAATGGCTTGGTAAATATGCATGTTGTCTGATCCTCAGAAGATACTGAAGTAGTGTAGACAAGTCCCCTCTAGGTCAAGTCACAAGTATAATGACAATTAATCTCCGCATGCTTGGTCCTCTCGTAGAAGATGGGGTTATTAGCTATGTTTGTGGTAGCTCAGTTGTCTTATCTCATCTCCATAGGCACGTTAACAGATATGTGCAAGTGCATAAGGAGTGACCTCACCCACATCATCTTAGTTGCAGTCTAAGCCATGGCTCTGTACTTAGACTTTGCATTCAATCTAGACACAATAGCTTGCTTCTTACTTTTCCACGTCATAAGATTCCCTGCCACATATGTACAGAAGCTTGTAGTAGACTTTTTGTTAGCCAAACATGTTGCGTAATTTGCATCTAAATAGCCCACTATACTCATGGACATCCCCTTGCCAAATAGAATCCCATGTCCTGGTGCCTTCTTCAAATATCTCAACACCATCATCGTAGCATCCCAGGGCTACCTAGTCGGCTTGTCCATAAACTGGTTCAACTTCCCAATTGCAAGGGAAATACTAGGCTTGGTGATGGTGAGATATAGGAGCTTTCCTACTAGCCCCCTGTACTGTCTACTATCAGCTGCCACTAACTTCTCATCATATAGATGAGTCTTGGGATCTATGGGAATGTTGGCTGGCTTGGCTACTAACATGCCGGTCTCCTGAAGTCAGTGTTGTCAAGGCACTCACCTAGGCACCAGGTTGAGGCGAGGTGAGGCCCTAACACCTCGACAAGGCTCACCTCGCCTGATTTTCCTGACGCACTGCCTAAGCGAGCACTTGGGCTAAGGCAAGCGCCAAGCGCCCTAAGCAAGCACCTAAACCAAGTTTGCTAGCTTTTCTTTTTTTAAAATACTTTTAAAGGTTTTAATTTCTTTTTACCTAATTATTGAATACTCTCTCTTAATTAAACACACACATGCGTATGTATGAGCATATATATATATATATATATATATATATATATACACACACTTGTGCTTAAATAAATATATACATATGGTAGATACATATATACATACAAATATATATGTACATATACACACATGCATAAGTATAGCATATAAATATAATGTACATATTTATCGCCTTAAAAAAATAATGGGTACATTTACATATGTGCATACGTAAATGTACAAAACTATATACACACCTATCATATGTATCAATGCACATATGTATATGTATTGCGCTTGTTTGTCTAATCATTTATATATCATGTACATTATATATGCAATCATAACATACTATATTTTGGTTATTGTGTATATGTATATATATTTGTATGTCTGCATATATATATATATATATATATATATATATATATTAGAGCCTCATTTTTTTCAGGCAAGCACCTAACGCCTCGGGCCTTTTGGACCCCCTTCTCCTTTTAGCACCTCTCACCTTTGACAGCCTTTCCTTAAGTAAATCAAGTGCATATTTCCTTTGGAATTGAACTATGCCCTTCCTACTACAAGCAATTTCTATCCCAAGGAAATATCTCAATGGTCCAAGATCCTTCGTCATAAAGCTCCCTGACAAACACTCCTTGACCTCTGTAATGCCTGCACTACCATCAGCAGTAATAATCAGGTCATTAACATAAACTACAGACACAACAGTGCCTCTCCCTATCATCCTAGCGAATAGGGAATGATTAGATGAGGACCTTTTGAAGCCCATGGCCTCCACAACATCTGAAAACTTCTAGAATAAAGCTCTAGGGCTTTGCTTTAAGCTATATATGACCTTCCTCAATCTGCATACACCCCCTGAACCTCATAACTTGGGAGCTACTGCATATATACCTCCACCTAAATATCCCTACAAAAAAATGCATTCTTGGCATTTAGCTAATGAAGTAGCCAATCACGCTGAACTGCAACAAAAATCAAAATGTGCATAGTAGATAGATGTGCAACCGAAGAGAAGGTATCAAAGAAGTCCACAACATACATCTGCGTAAACCCCTTTGCAACCATGTGAGCCTTGTATCTAGCAAGTGACCCATCTGAATTATATTTGACTGCAAATACCCATCGGCATCCAACTACTACTATGTCCTCCGGTAAAGTAGTAAGTTCCCAGGTACTGCAAGAACGAAGAGTAACCATCGCATCCTGCATAGCCTGCTGCTACTTTGGATCAAGCATAACTTACTGATACGTGGTAGAAATCTGTACTGCTGATAATGAACAAGAAAATTGCCGAAAGGTAGTCCCAAGCACCTCTGTAGACAAGGCCCCTGCAACTGGGTATCTGACACAACTCCAGGGAGTCTTCCAAATAGCTATCGGAAGGTCAAGATTGGCTAGCACTACATCTTGCAATTGCTCTAGCTCTGTCTCAGCACTGGGTACAGATCCTCCACTATCATCCTGAGAACTCCTTGCATCATTACTGTAAACATCTCCTGTAGGCATCTAAGGCTGAGGTAGAGCAAGATCAAACAAAGAGGATACCTACTAATATGTAATAAGGAGCCTGTAAGTAACTAGAGGCTTACGAAATCTCTCAGGTCCAGAGAGTGATGGCTCTGACGGTGAGGGCCTAGTCTTAATGACAGAAATCACCCATAATGGTATATGGGGGATAGGCATGGGTGCCTCAGTAAGCTCAGGAGAAATATGTTTCCCTGTAGTAGAAAAATACGAATACTCATGAAAGGTGACATTTATGTGAGGAGCAATTTTATCCCTATTGGGCCCATGGATATGCAAAAATGCAACATATCCAAAGACCCGAGGAGGCACTCCAAATAGATCACTAGCAGGAAACAGAATGTAGGGAACATGCTCATCAAGAACAGTGGAGGGCATTCGATTAATAAGATAACAAGCAGTTAGTAATGTATCTCCCCAGTATCTATCAGACACACTGTTCCGAATCAAGAGTATCCATGCAACATCAAAAATGTGCCTAAGTTAAAATTTATAAAAAATGGAAGCAAAAAATATCAATGCAATAAACCAATCAAGAAGGCTTGGGTTTTACGTGGAAACCCCACTCATGAACAATGGAGAGAAAACCATGAGAGAAGTGCCCTATGGGCATGTGCTTCTCTTTGTTTCTTCTTAAAAGAATAAGTGGGGGGTACAAGCCTATTTATAGGCCAACATGCACATGACACTCCCACTCCACTATGTGGGACTAAATAACCACTAGAGAATTCTCTCAACACTTCCACTCAAGCTGGAACATGGAATGGTCAGCCTGTAACACAAAGAAACAACTCTACACAACAAAACACAACTCTCTAGACTGGTTCTTGCTTATAGGCTGGTGTGCTGATGACGACACATCAATGAGATCTGGAGTTGCTGGACGAACTGCTGTAATTAGCTCTAATAAAGGCCTATCCTCTGCAGACCTCAACTGATGCTATTGGCTCCCCATTCAGCATCCATGACATGGAGTCTTCCTCTAAAGACCTCAAAACTGGATCTCCCACTCTAGAATCCACAAAACTGGATCTCCTACATAAAAACCTAAAATGGGTCCTTCCTCTAAGGACCTCAAAGCTAGATCTTCCTCTCTAAAGACCTCAAAACTCTGGACCTCCCAAAGTTATGGTTTCTCATGTGGAGTCTAGGAACAAAAGAGACTCCTGAATAGGGGCTGACTACAACAAGGTCAACACTCCCCCTTTCCCACATACTCATATAAGATAAGAAAATAACAAGAAGAAATACAATCAAAATAAACAATGATGATAATATTAGAGAAGAGCTTCTCCACATCCTCTTCAATTCAAACTCCTTTTGATTTTTTTTATTTTTCTTTTTTTTCTTTTCTTTCTTCCCTTTTTTTTGTTCTTTTTTTTTTCTTTTCCTCCTTTTCTTCTTCCTTTTTTTGATATTTCCTCTCCATCATTTTTCGCTTTTTCGAATTTTCCACTACTGCTTTCTTCTCTCCCTTTTTATTGTAAACCTAATAGGTATAAAAATATCATAAAAGAAAAAATGGAGGACAAAAAGTTGCAAAATACCCATCACCTTCTGTTAGGGTTCAAAGGGACCCAAATAACCATCACAATTGTCACCATTGCACACGTCGAGATTTGCCCCAGGCAAGATCTGCCAGTGCATGAAGGAGGCCCCGTTGATCTACCGCCTCTGCATGGAGTGCCTTCTGCACACACCCCTTGCGCCCGTGATAGACCTCGACGAGTGCACCTCTGACTCTCACCCCTCACACCTTTGCGTACGCCTCTCCTCCAACAAGCATGCCTCCGCGACGCAATGATGGACCCCAACAGGCACGCGCAAGGCCTCTATTGGCCTAAGTGCCACCTTCTTCGCCTTCCATCTGCTTGCTACCAGCAGAGACCCCACCACCATCACCACTTCTCAGCCACGCCATGCCATCTCTCAAGCAGCACCACAACTACCACCTTCACCTCGCAGTCACACTGCCTTTGGCGGTGCGATGGATTCTCCAAGTGGTATCGCAGTAGCACCACTGAACTCTATGCTACTTGTGGCCTTGCCTCCACGAGGCCATCGCCGACTCTCATCGCCAGCGCTGCTGTTGTAATAACTACGACCTCCTCACTCCTTGCGATCGCTGCCATAAGAGTGCATCGTTGCCTCCTCAACACCAAAGGAGCAAATTTCCTTCTCAACGAACATCAGGGCCATCATGATCTCCTCCCTCTCGACTACGAGGCATATCCGCCAAGAACACAATAATGGAAATAATGATATAATAATAATACTTTGATAAGAGAATCCAAGATCGACTTGCTCTGATACCAAGTTAAAATTTATAATAAGCAGTCAAAGCAATAAACCAATCAAGAGCGCTTAGGTTTTACGTGAAAACCCCACTCACGAAAATGGGAGAAAACCACGAGAGAAGCACTATATGGGTGCATATCTCTTCGTTTCTTCTCAAAAGAATATGTGAGGGGTACACGCCTACTTATAGGCCACCACACACATGACAAAGTCCTACCATACTATGTGGGACTAAATAACCACTACACAATTCTCTCAACAGCCTATACTTCCACTCTACCACACCATTCTACTGAGATGTGTGAGGACACGTCGTTTGATGAATGATGCCATGTTCAGGATAAAAATTACGCAGTGAAGTGCACAAACTCCAATGCATTGTCTAATCTAATTATTTTCACCTTCGCCTCATATCGAGTCATGATCACCTACCTCAGATTTGGCCTTCAATAAAAATATCTAAGTCAGACAAGAAAAGTCATCCACAATAGCCAAATAATGTGTCCCAGACAATCTGAAGTTTGGCTTGGTCCCCAAATATCCATATGTAGTAACTGTAATAAGACTTGAGATCCCCGATGCTAACTCCTAGGAAAGGTACTCCTATGATGCTTCCCACATTGTTGAAATGTAGCAATAGGAAAAATCTGTGGTAGCATTAGCTTCCACAAGGAGAGATAACCAAACTTGAGATGCCACAACTAGTAGCACCCCCTAATGAGAGTGAAGCATGTCTTGCATAGGGCATCTACAAAAGACGATAAACACCACCTTCCTCACGGCCACACCCAATAATACGCCAAGTGAAAATATCCTAAAAAATGAGACACAACATCGAAGATCGCCCTGCAATTCCACTCCATCATCCTACTCATTGACAGCAGACTCAGTGGGAAGTTAGGAGCTAAAAGCACATTCTCCAACTCCATGTGCAAGGCTACACAAACCACCCTCTAACCAAATATTAGAGACTGTCTTCCATCAGCAACCTGTGCAGATCTATCTGGTGGAACTAAACGACTTGTGAAATCTCTAATCACCACAGATATGCTGCAAACCTCCTGAACTAACAAACCAATCTGCATCTCCAGCTTGAGACGAACAAGCTATACCCACTTAAGAAGCACTATACTATCTATACACTTGGAGTAATGCCTCATACTCACTCCTAGAAACAATAACAGTGTCAGGTGTCTCTTCTGCCATTATATAAGCCTTCTCCTATGAATCAAAAAAGAGGCTCACATAAGCCCCAGATTCAGAAGACATCACACCACCTCCAGCCACTAAAGCTAATGAAAAGACATTAAATTATCCAATCTGACACTGAACTTTAAGATCTAAAATTATTGAGCAACTGTAGATCATATCTGAATACTCCATTTTAGATCATATGTAATTTTAGCATGTGCACCTATTTTGTATGAGAGGTCTTTCGCTAGTTTTATTTCTTCTACTGGTGTTGTACCGCAACTTTTCCACCTCTCCATTATATAAGGAGAGGCATGGTTCAATAATAGAACTCTCATTTCCTCAAATTTGGTATCAAAGTGGCGGTCCTAGACCGAGGCTTTAGGTATCCACCCCCAAGACCTCCAAACCCTAACCACCAAAACCCCCCTCACCCTCTTTGCACCGACGCACATCTCCAGCGGGCCTCGTTGCGACCTAACGGTGCAATGACGAGGCACGCAGCGGCGCAGCACGCGGAAGCGAGGTGTACGCAACACGCAAAGCGAGCAGCAGCACTGCGGCAAGGCGAGCGACGACACAGCAAGCAACAGTGCAGCGTGCAGCGAGACAAGTGACAACACTACACATGCGCAACTGTGCGCAGCGACAGCTATAAGGGGTCAATAGCCCTGTTCTAGGACAGCGTTCCTTTGTAGTTGCAGGGAGAGAGATCTAGGTCCCCTTGGGGCCATCTCAAGTGCTTTCTCCCGCACCCGTGGTAGGCCAATGCCTGTCCAAGGGAGCTTTCCAATGAAGATGCAGATCTAAAACTAGACTATTTCAGATCTATTGTTGTTTCTTTGATGTTGGAAGGCTGATTGGGGCTGGTGGATTGCATAGATGGCTTCTTCAAATCAACCCGATCAGTCCAAGGTGGCATCGGGCTCTCTTTCGGACACCAAGGTACTCAAAAACCCATTCTTCGATCCCATCATCAAACTAGAAAAGACCAACTACCCACGGTGGTCTCAGCCTTTTCTTATGACCGTTAGGGATCATGAGAAAGATCATATTCTTATGGATCCGGAGCTTACAAACAAGACTACCATACATGCCAACTGGAATAGAGACAACGCCATGGTGTGTGCATGGCTTATGCAAACTGTCATTCCCCGGATAGGGGATGAGATCATGTACTATTCGACAGCGAAGGAGATGAGGGAGTCTTTGCGTGAGTCACACACACGCCAAGAACTCCGCACGTGTTTTTCATGTCTTTCACGACCTCTTTCACTTGAGTCAGGAGGGTCGTACGCTGTCGCAGTTTTACTCCCTCATGAAGGGAATGCTGGACAGGCATCACTCTTACTTGCTGGAGTGTGCCTGTGACTCCTGGAAGAGCTTTCAGAGACAACTGGCAGTCTCCCTTTTCTTGTCAGACCTTGGACCTGCATATGCGGCAGCCAAAAATTAGATCCTCACCGCTCCTGAGCTTCCTACTCTGGAGGAAACCTATAGCAAACTTAGCAGAGTTGCAGTACACACTTCGTCTAACTCTGGTGCCCAGACATCCGCACTAGTCGCAACCCCTGGATGTGGCAAGGGTGCTCCCCTCCCTACACATGGTCGCGAATGTGGACGTTCTTATGGTGCACATGCTCGGTCTTCGTGCACCTATTGTGGCAGGATGAGTCACTCTGAGGCTACATGCTAGCAAAAGCATGGTAAGCCATATGTGGCCAATCAGGCAACCGAGGTCACTGATGTAGCCTCCTCGAGTCCTGATGTCAAATCCCTCAGTACAAAGATTGAGACTTTACGGTAGCAGATTGCTTAGTTAGCTCAGACCTCTTCTCAGCCTCCAAACACTGCAGTCATTACCTCCTCTTCTGAAGCACCTACGACTAGTATGTCGTCTCTTTTATCTCCTAGCGATTGGCTGATTGACTCTAATGCGTCCAAGCACCTATGTGGCAACAGGAGTTCTTTTTCTCAGTTAGCACCAGTTACCCCAGTCAGGACTATACAAGTGGTAGATGGGAGATAGTCGCCACTTGTTGGCAAGGGAGATGTCTTTATCTCCGACCTTACGACTGATCGATGTTTTCTACGCTCCTGCTTTTCCATTGAGTTTGTTGTTTGTTAACAGTATTACAAGAGACCTGAACTGCTAAGCTATATTTGATGTATCTTCTTGTGTCTTATAGGATAAGCTCATTGGGAAGACAATTAGTGGAGGGTATAAGGAACGGGGGGTCTACCGTCTGAGTCGTACTATTACTACTTCTGCTGCCCAGGGCCTTGATTCTACTAGATCCCCTCTCTAGTGGCATCACCGCCTTGGTTACCTGTGCATTGATTGTCTTAGACAAGTTCTGCCACACATACCCTCCACTACTGCTCTCACCTATGATGCATGTTAAGTGGGTAAGAACCACAGAACTAGTTTTTCTACTTCCATTTCTGTTGCCTCTGTTGCTGTGTTTGATTTGGTTCACATGGATCTTTGGGGTCCCGTCGTATTCCTAATCGTCTTAGGAACATATATTACTTGGTGTAAGTGGATAATTTTTCCCATCTCTCCTGGTTTTTTTTTTTTGAAATATAAGTTTGATGTGGGACATATTGTTCAAAATTGTCAAAGAAATAAAAACTCAGCATTCATGTTTTATAATGCCTTAGAATTTTGTACCACTCAATTGTGTACTTTTTTTTCCAGTTATGGCATTATTCACAAGATCACTTGCCCCCACACCTCTCAATAGAATGGTGTTGCTGAGAGGAAGCACCGCCACTTGATGTTGCTCATGCCTTGTTGATTCACCACTCGGTCCCTTCTCTTTACTGAGGTGACGATCAATCGAATGCCTAATGCTACTTTACACGAGTGGATTCCTTTGTAGGTTATGTATCCCGATAGACCCTTGTTCATGTCACCCCCCGAACCTTTGGTTGTGTTGCTTTTGTCCATTTGTTGGGACCAAACCGGGATAAATTAGCACCAAGAGTAGTTAAGAGTGTTTTTCTTGAGTATACTTGGACTCAAAACGGGTATCGGTGTTTTGATCCGATTACTTCTTAGCACTTTGTTTCAGTAGATGTTACCTTTCATGGGGTGATACCCTTCTTTTCCATGTCTGCGACTGAGCTACCTTATGAGGGTGATTTGGTACTCATGCCATTTACACCTATTCGCTTTGGGAGATTTCCAGAGACTCTCGTCCCTGCTATCCCACCACGACCACCACCATCTGCTACGTTACCCTTTCCACGTCTGACTAAGCCACTTCAGACATATACCTGTTCTCACACTACCTTTCGAGGGCCCCCTCCCTTACCTCCACCATCTGATTCTCAGGTGAGTCTCTTAGACACTAACACTTGTTTGCCATGTGTTGATCACAGGGACAGGACAAATGATGTGACAAGTGATGATCTGAATCTTCTGAGAGCTGCTCGGAAGAGGCTACGAACTTGTGCTACTTACCCGACGGCTGGGACACTTGCTACTAACAGCCTACGCCCCGGGACGGCAGGCTTCACCCAAGTGTTGGTTGCTACTCACATCCCCACGACTCACCGTGAGGCCATGCTTGATCCGAGATGGTGGACAACCATAGAGGACGAGATGGCTACTTTTAGGGGTCGTGGGACCTGGGAGCTCACTCCACTTCCAAACAAAGCTACGATTGTTAGTTGTTGATGGATTTTCACAATGAAGTTCAACTCAGATGGAGGCATCAGCAGATACAAATCACTCCTCATTGCAAAGGGGTTCACCCAAACATATAAGATGGACTTCTTTGACACATTCTCACCAATTGCCAGACTTCCTACAGTACGGGTGTTGATAGCAGTGGCGGCCCAGCTTGATTGGCCCTTGCATTAGCTGGACGTAAAGAATGCATTTCTCTACGGTGATCTCCAAGAGGAAGTCTACATGCAACAGCAACTAGGCTTTGAGATTCCGGGGAAGCGTGTACGCAAACTGTGAAAGGCCATCTACGACCTCAAGGAGAGTCCCAAAGCATGGTTCTAGAGATTGTCTCAGGTTGTGGAGGCAACTGGATTCAGGAGATCGACGACTGATTTCTCTCTTTTTGTCAGGAGGACTGGACAAGATACTGTGGTGCTTCTCATATACGTTAATAACTTGATTGTTACAGGGGATGATGTGCTGGGTGTTACTGAGATCAAGCACATTCTGGCGGAGCAGTTTGTCATGAAAGATTTGAGGGCTCTACGATATTTTCTTGGTATTGAGATTGCTCAAAGCAAGAAGGGCATAGTCCTGTCCCAAAGGAGGCATGCATTGGATATTCTACAGGAGACGGGCATGCTTAGGGCTAAGGTAGCCAACATTCTTATGGACCCCAAGATGCCACTTTATGATGAGGAGGCACAGTTGGTGGACACAAGGCAGTACAGGCAGCTTGTGGGCAAGCTGCTATATCTGACTATCACAAGGCCTAATATCTCCTTTGCGGTGGGGAGATTAAGTCAGTTCATAGCCAAGTCAACACGAAAGCACTGGGATGTAGCCTTAATGGTGCTCAGGTACATCAAGAAGGCTCCTAGAAAAGGTCATCTCTTCTCCAAGAGGTCTTTTATGACTTTGGTTGGCTACTCTAATACAGACTATGCTGGATGTCACGTGGACTGAAAATCCACTACAAGGTTCTACACATATTTGGCAAGGAATCTGATCACATGGGAGGAACAAGAAACAAAGCACAGTTGCTAGGTCGAGTGTCGAGTCTGAGTACAGGACCATGGCTCAAACGATTGCAGAGGTGGTGTGGATCAAGTCCCTACTCACTGATTTGGAGGTACAGTTTTCTAGCTCGATGGAGATACGGTGTAATAACAGAGCAGCTACCTTCATTGCCAACAACCCACCATTTCATGAGAAAACGAAGCATATAGAGGTTGATTGCCATTATACCAAAGATATTATTCAGAAGGGGCTACTATATACAACACCAGTCATGTCTGAGGAGCGGATTGCAGATATTTTTACCAAGCCCTTGGCCAGGTCGTTATTTGATTTGTGTGTATCCAAGCTAAACATGATAGGTATCTATGCTCCAGCTTGAGGGATAGTGTTAGCATGTGTACCTATTTTGTATAAGGGATCTTTCGCTATTTTTATTTCTTGCACTAGTGTTGTACTGCAACTTTTCCATCTCTCCATTATATAAGGAGAGGCAGGACTCAATAATAGAACTATCTCATTTCCTCATTTATAATTTGAAAATATGGTATTATAGGCATAGCAATCACTTCCAGGGCACGAAGAAACCTCAGGAGTGACTACCTCTCTCTTCTTGGGTCTGCTACTGTCTAGAGTAGCAAAAAGGGGAGCGACACGATTGCTCCTACCAATAAGAAACCTCCATGCAAGGCCTATGTAAGATCACAGAGATCCCTTGCAGCAGATGCAAGAGGCACAACAGCTGCAACAAGGCCAATTACACATGGTGCAGGTTGCCCTTGTGGCAACGTTAAGGCCCTACTAGGCCTTGGGCGACACTGTTGCAGGGGTTGCAACAGTGTGGTGGAGGCACAGGTGGCCTTACGGCAATGCTAAGGCCCTGCTGGGCCTTGGCAGTGCTTGCTGCAGGGCTGCCAGAGAGGAGGTCGACCGATGGTGAGGGGTTTTGGTGGAGGGTGAGGAAGGTTAGAGTTTTTGGTAAGGATATCGAGTCTCGATCTAGGATCGTTACACTGATACCAAGTGAAATAAAATGAATTGCATTAGATTATTCAAAAGCCCTACCTTTCAATATATAGAGAGGTGGAAAAACTACAACCAACCCCATACAAAAAGATAAGAAAATACAACCAAGGATAATACTATAAAAAAAAATAACTAGAAGACCGAAGGGGTGCAACAGATTGAATTGAATTCATTTAGGCTAAGTCATGTGGACCACTTACCGGAAATAATCCAATATTCTCCCACTTGGTCAATCTAACGGTTGATGTCCAAATGATAATGCAAACTATCTAATTAGAGCACTAAAATCCAAGAAACTCCCAAAGTTGCCAGCACATTAGATCAGCATCATGAACTCAAGAATGTGTATGTGCGATGTGCACTAGAGGCATGGTGATAAATGTCATCCTAGAACTCCTGTGAAGCTGCTTCATTGATTGTGTGCTATTGTGTCAACATCGCTGTGGCATCCAGACACCTAGGTGTTGGATTTGCCACTCTTTCGAATGGGAGATGGAATGATTTCCATTGATATTTCAATGGAGACAAAACAAGTGTAACCAGCTTCAGTTTCCGTTCTAATACCAAGTTAAAGGAAATGATTAACTTAATTTATTGAGAAGCCCTAACACTAACATGAAAAGTATATGCAGGCTCTTGTTCAAAAAAAGTGAACATCAAATCATGAAAAGAAAGGAAAATAATCCCAATATATCTAACAGCAACTTCTCATCAACACCAGAGCTCTTAGGATTCTGAATTATGGCCAGGCACCTACTCTAGAATTCTAGGAAATTCTCCAACAAGTCTCCTACCTTTCTACATTTCCATTACATGCAAGTCCAATTGACACTTCAAATCTTCTCCACCTCATTGAGAATGGAAGCAGAGTACAAAGATATGTCCTTCACAGAAGACTAGCCCTTTTTACCAAAGCAAAGCACGAATAGGATAGTGATGACAGTCAAGTTAGGTATGCTAATGCTCCGAAAAAGGTCGTAGTTGAACAAATTCAACTATCAAGATTGTGCATAACCTTATTCAGGTCAGTTCCAGTGTAGAATAAACATACAATCTGCTGGTAACTGACATGATTACAAGTTCATAGAAGCAACCATTCCCATTTTGGGCTGAGCACACCAACTAGTATTCCTATCCCAGTTTGTAAAAGGGATTGTACGAGGATCAGATGCCCACCGAAGTGGTATTCTTTATAAGAAAAATGAATTCTCATAAGATACTACAGTTTACTGAATGAAAGCATGCAGTCCACCAGGGTGTATACAACTAAATCAGCAATGAAGTTAGTAGTCACAAGATGCAAGTATTTTTACCGGATCGAATGTCCTCCCCTACTTGTCCTCTGTTTTTAAGCTGCCTCCTAATCATTGAGCATATCAGAATCCACCAATATATGTGAAATACAAGCAGCGTGATTAGCATGGTGTTGAATATATAGTACATGGCAGTGAAATTTTCATCCGCTGACAAGAAATCAATAGAATGGTAACTGCAACAGCATCCACAACAAAGATCAGAAAACCAAATCCTTTTCAAGTAAAGAAATGGTAGATAAAAATGGCATACCTAGATGTCCTGATCACCCAAAATGGGAAAAATACTAGTCGCAGCAGAAGCCAAGAGAGAGCAAAGAGACCAAAGAATATGCTTGCTCCTATCTCTATTTCTGAATATTTAAAAAGTTTAGCAGCTTCCAAGAAGACATCACATGCATCATGCAAAGCAAGAATAATTGAACCAATTCGGAAGAACCTGAAAAATACACACATTTGAAACATAAGTTGCAATTCTCTGGGAAAGCTCAAATAAGAACTAACAAAGGGTACAGGGATTCATATGCAGAATTCACAAAGTTAAATATTTAAAAGTCCAACAAAATCAACCAATTAGCATAACTGGGAGGGATTCAAAGTACAATATTAACAACTTGATTAATTTCTGCAACTTTATGTGGACTTATTTCTTAATACACCTCTTATGTATGGCTTTCTTTGTTCACTCTCTCATAACCATTAAAAAAAACTTTGCCTCTGCACCATACCCTAATTTTGCCATTGTTGTAGCCCCATTTTTTTTACCTTCAAAAAACACCCAAAGGCGATGTTGTTTTTAGTTATAAAGCAATTGAGAGGGATTGAGAAAGCTTAAAAGAAAAAGAAAAGAAAGCCTTGCCATCACTCCTCAAAATCGAAGGGATTGGGGGGCGCGGGGGTGGGGGCACGGAGAAGTTTTGGATCTTGAGATGACAATTATGATTTTAACCCACCTATCACCAAACTTTGTAACAAAACAGAAAAAAATGATGATGCACCTAAAATCCTAATAAATACTCCCATCTTCTCTCCCATGATAAAAGACAAATTTTGCAATCCTACCCTCTTCACCCTTTCTATACAAACTGCTTTTTATTTGTCTATTTCCATCACCTCACCCTTTATTCCCTTATTTTCTTGAGGAGTTGCTTGTACTTTTCCCACCCTCTATCTATTGAGAAGTAAGGTTCATGAATAAGTTAATTCAATTCATTTCATTCCACTTGGTATCAAAACAAGAGTCCTAAGCTGATACTCAGGTATCCCACCGAAAACCTAGCCTGATCACCTTTCCACCTTATCCCGATCTCCTTTCTCTCTCTTCACCACTGCTGGGCCTCCACCACATCACCACCGACCTCTGCACTACCACCAGGAGCTACAACAGCCCAACGCCACCTCCAAGGGGCCATTGGGGGGTTGTTGCGCCACCGCCAGGGGACTGCAGCAACAACCCTTGGTCCCTGTAGCAT
This sequence comes from Thalassia testudinum, assembly GCA_037157565.1. Taxonomy (NCBI): domain Eukaryota; kingdom Viridiplantae; phylum Streptophyta; class Magnoliopsida; order Alismatales; family Hydrocharitaceae; genus Thalassia; species Thalassia testudinum. Next base: position 205,750,854 of record JAZHRO010000031.1, read on the forward strand.
CGCTAGGGGGCTGTTGTGCTGCCATCGAGGGTTGCAACGGTCATCTAGGCCCCTCGCGCTACTGCTAGACCGGTGAGGGGGAGGGGCGCTTCGATTCCTATGCTACAACATAGGGGTTGTCTCTTCTCCTATGTTGCTATGCTGATTCAGTAGGGGTGATTTATTGCCCTCCTTGCACACTAAGGTGGCAATGGTTGCTTGAAGGAAGAGGAAACCGTTGTTTGGGGTTTTCTCATGCCTCAATAGTGATTGCTATGCTGGTTTGATGATCTAATGCTTTGGCTTCTCTCTATGCTTGTTTAGTTTCGTAGTCGAAGTTAGTATGATGTCTAAATCAAGGGGGTGTCAAAGCCCTCTTTTTGATCCCAGGGTGGAGCAGATGTCAAGAGTTTTCGATGGTCACAGATGTGTATGATGACCATTGGAAGTCATGATCATGATCATACTATGCTTCAACCAGAAGCAAAAAAGATATTTTCAACCATTGATTATGAAGCATATGTGATGACAAGAGAGATACCAGACACTATTACTACTCTAGGAGAGTGCATAAGGTGTTGCTTCAGGTGTATATGTTACGGAATCTTGTTTGGGTGGGGTATCTAGGGCACCCGTCTAGGAAAGCTGCTTTGATACCAGGTTGGAAAAATGAGCAAAATCAACCTCTTTCTCTAACCCTACCTCTCTTTATATAGAGAGAGAGGTGGGTGCAAATTACATGTAACCCCATGAAGAAAACAAAAAATAATAACGCATCACATGACACCATGAAACTAACCAAACTCCGTAATAGTATAGGCAGTATGGTGATTCCCAAGCAAGAATAGCTTGTCAGTCTCGAGCAGGAGAAGCAAATTGGATTGTTGATTCGGGAGCATCTCAGCATATATGTGATGATGCAAGACAGTTCACTACCCTTTGTCTGATTCCACCAGGCAAATCTGTGCAGATTGTTGATGGGAGGTAGTCTCCCATATCTAGTCAGGGGGAACTTCATGTAGCCCCGCAGATGAAGTTGGAGAACGTTCTTCTAGCCCCTTATTTTCCACTGAGTCTACTGTCAATTGGAGACATTCCGCAGTATTTGATGTGTCTCTCACATTTAAGGATATTCTTACTAGACATACCATTGCATGTGATCATGAGGAAGGTGATGTTTATCATCTTCTACAGATGCCCTATGCAGGACATACTTTCTTCTCATCAGAGGGTGCCTCTAACTACTTGTAACCTCTCAGGTTTAGTCATCTTCCATTGCCAAAACTTAGACGGATGCTACCACAGATTTTTCCTACTACCACTTTTCAATGTGAGGTGTGCCAACTTGGGAAGCATCATAAGAGTACTTTCCCTAGAAGTCAGCATCGGGGGTCTTAATCCATGTTTCAGTTGTTACATATGGACATTGTGGACCTAATCAGACTCTAGATTATCTGGGACACAGATACTATCTAGCTATCATGGAGGATTTTTCTCGTCTTACTTGGATTTTTTTGGTTGAAGACCAAATCTGAGATAGTTGATATGTTTGGTGCTTCTTTAGTAAAGATCAAGAATCAGTATGAAGCAAAGGTGAAGACCATTAGATCAGACAATGTGTTGGAGTTTTCTACTACTTCATTGCGCACCTTTTATCGAGAGCATGGCATCATTCATGAGACGACTTCTCCACATACATCTCAACAAAATGGTTTGGTAGAATAAAAGCACATGAACATTCATGATGTTGAACAGACAATCTTAATTCAAAATAGTGTGCCAAATAAATACTAGGGTGATGTGGTATTAACCGCCTGCTATCTTATTAACCAGATGCCTTCTACTATTCTTGATGAGCAAGTTCCCTAATCCATTTTGTTTCATGATAGCAATCTATTTGAAGTACCACCTCGGGTCTTTGGATGTGTTGTCTTTGTGCATATCCAGGGGCATAACAAGGATGAACCTACTCCTAGTATGCATTTCTTGGGTATTCACGGATATTGAAGGGATATCGATGTTATGATCTTGTTGAAAGACGTCACTTTGTCAGTATAGATGTCACCTTCCATGAGTTCATTCCGTACTTCTCTGCTGTTGGGATATGCCTTTATCCTGAGGTTATTGAGGCACCTATGCCTATTCCTCTTATGCCCCTGGAGACTATTCCAATCACTAAGTTTGAGCCACCACCTCCTGATCCTATGCGATATCATGACCCCCCTCTCACCTACTCCTATTCAAGGGAACACAGAGGTTCTGCATACTAATAGTATGCCATTTCGTGATGTGGATACAGGGTCACCCTAGGATGCTTAGGATGAATTTTCTAGTACTCAAGGAAGTCCATACACCATCCCTGATATAGTACCCGATGATACCATACCCAGACTTAATGATACCCAACCTACAGATACAGTACCCGATGATCTTGATCTTCCAATTGCTATTCGAAAGGTGCCCCAACACTGCCGCAGATACCCTATACAAGAGGAGCCATCTCTATAGTGTGTTTAGGGACTACATATCAAAAACTTTGCCAAGCTCTATCTGCCACTTAGATTCCCTCTGCCTACCACCAAGCCATGCTTGATCTAAAGTGGTGCCAAGCTACGAAGGATGGGATGGTTGCACTTCGCTTACGTGGCACATGCGAGCTTGGAGAGCCTCCAATTAGAGCAACAGTTAGTTGTAAATGGGTGTTCCCCATCAAATAAAACCCAAACGGGTCAGTTGCTAAACACAAGACGCGATTAGTTGCAAAGGGGTTCATGCAAACATATTATGTCGATTTCTTTAATACCTTCTCTCTGGTGGTGTGGCTTCCTACTGTAAGCATCTTGATCTCTGTTGTAGTTTAGCATGATTGGCCCCTTCATCAATTGATGTAAAGAATGCATTCCTCTATAGTGATCTATAAAAGGAAGTCTACATGCACCAACCTCTAGGATACGAGACTCGGGGGGAGTGTGTGCAAATTGCGGAAGGCGATATATGGCCTAAATCAAAGTCCTAAAGCTTGGTTCCATCAGCTCTCAGAAGTGGTGGAGACCATTGGTTTCAAGAGATCCTTGTCAGATCATTCCCTATTCGTCAGGAAAATAAGGAAAGGAGTCATTGCTCTCCTTTTATATGTGGATGACTTGATTATCACTGGAGATGACAACGTAACTATCACGAAGACAAAGAAACACTTCCTAGGAAGCTTTGTTATGAAGGATTGAGGACCACCGAGGTATTTTCTTGAGATCGAGATTGCTCATAGGAGGAAGGGTGTAGTAATTGAGATTGCTCATAGGAGGGTGTAGTACTTTCCCAGAGCAAGTATACTCTTGATCTACTATAGGAGATTGGGATGTTGGGAGCCAAGTCAGCCAACATTCCCATGGATCCCAAGATTCATCTATATGATGAGAAGGCTAAGGTAGTGGATAGCAGGCGGTACAGGGGCTTGCAAGCAAGCTCCTGTACCTAACCATCACCAGAACTGATATTTCCCTCTCAGTTGGGAAACTTAGCCAGTTTATGGACAAGCCTACCAAGTAGCATTGAGATGCTACAATGATGGTGCTGAGATACTTGAAGAAGGCACCAGGTAGAGGGGTCCTATTCACCAAAGGGGCCTCCATTAGTGTTGTGGCATAATCAGATGTTGATTATGCAAGGTGTTTAGAGATAGGAAGTCTACTATAGGCTTATGCACCTATGTTGCAGGGAACCTAATTACCTAGAAGAGCAAGAAGTTGTCCATTGTCTCCAAGTCCAATGCCAAGTTGGAGTATAGAGCCATGGCACACACTACTGCTGAGATCATGTGGGTGAGGTCTCTCTCAGTTAACTTGCACATATCTGTGTTCTATGAGAGGACTAAGCACGTGAAGGTCCACTTTTACCACACGCATGACTTGATCCAAAGAGGCCTTATTTTCACTAGTCCAGTGTCTTCAGATGACCAAACAACTGACCTCTTTACCAAAGCGTTGCCTAGATCTTCCTTTGATGTTTGCTATTCCAAACTGAGCATGATTGTCATCTATGCTCCAGCTTTAAGAGGGAATGTTGAGCCCCTTCAATCTTCTCATTTTATTTTTTTATGTAGTTCCTTATTTTCTTGAGGAGTTGTTTGTACTTTTCCCACCACTGTATATATTGAAAGGTAGGGTTCATGAATATGTTAATTCGATTTGTATCATTCCACTCCCTTTCTTCATTTGCCTCTCATTCACTCCATCTAAGCATAGCCTCAGTAAGAAAGAGAACCTAGTCTTCCCTTCTTTGCCTTCTACCACCCATTCTTCACTTTCTCCCACATCCAACTCTAATCCCCCCCTTCCCCAACCCATTACCATCCCCCTTTCTTTGGGCACTCCATCACAATACATCTCTCCAAGAAGCTTGTTACCTATAACACCACCTACTACCCATCTTAAAGCTAAAGAAGCTCATAACCTTCCCATCATAATGTCCTCAATCCACATAAATCGCATCTTCACAACACCATTGGTTTCAGGACAAGTACAAGAGTCGTAAGGCCAAAGGTCAAGTAGGAGTTGAGAGAATCATTGTGGCCATAGGTAGATATGCTATGCAAAAAATCCAAGCACGTCGGTCATGGTAAAGGGACTCAACACACCCTCTACATGGGGTTGTAGGGTGGGACTTGGCTCTTAAGACAAAGTACACCCTACCTATATCTATTACAAGAAGCTAAGCCATATAGAAAATACTTGCTGAACTAAGCATAGACAACCACCATCTCCAATCATGTAGTTATTATAGCAAAGCCATTTGGAGATGCAATTATAATGGCCTAATCAAACTATGATGAGCTTTTATAGTATATCTTAATTAGCACCTTCAACGACACCCTCTACACCTTTGCTACCTAAGACATAGCTATCGTGGCTACCTCATCAACTATATCAATTGCTCTCTTTGGACAAACTAATGATGTGTGTGACCTAGATTGGCTCGTGGATTCTAAAGTCCAACAATTAATGTGGAGATCGATGTCATTTTCACCATCTCTATTCTATACCTATGAACTTGGTAGTTCAGGTGGCAGATCAGAGACATTCTCATATCAGTAGTAAAGGAGAGGTGGTTGCTACACCTACCATGCAACTGACTAATGTTCTTTCTATTCCAAATTTTCATATCAGTTTACTTTCTATCAATACTAAAGAATTAAGTTGTCATGACTCAATCCATCTTTAATCCTGACATCCAATATTGTATATGTCAAGATATCCTAAAGGATGAGAATTGGTGGAATCCATAAAGAAGGGGGCGTATACCATCTTCTTCAATATCCTTGTGTTGCAACCAATGTTGCTATTCCTACGGTGGCGCTTACGTCTTAACCATTTTCCTTTTGCAAGATTCTGTCAGGTCATTCCTCAGCTTTCCCTATTGTGAAGATTGACTATGATACTTGTCAACTATAGAAATATGAACTAAGTTCCTATCCTCATAGTGACCTGGGTAACAATTGTCATTTTAGTCCATATAGATGTTTAGGGTCCTAGTTGCACTCTTTATAAGCCAAGGCACAAATATTATCTTGCTTTAGTTGATTTGTTCTTGTTGGTCTTTATTTTTGTAGCAAAAGTTGATGGCCAGTCATGTCATGAAGAATTTCATTTTGGAAATAAAGACGTCATTGAGTGCTATTGTGACGGTTGTTCATTCTAATACTTGGATTTATTTCTCATTTTTCATGTTATTTTTATAAATCTTAGGAGATCATACATCAAACTACATGTCCTTGCACTTCACAACAGATCAGTGTTGCTAAGCACAAACATTGTCATATTTTGGATATTTCTATGACACTATTTTTTCACAACAATATGCCTTTCATGTACTGAGGAGATGCAATTCCGGTAGCCTCTTATCATATTAACCACATTCCATCTTCTATGTTTCGTGGGCAGATTCCTTTGCAATTTTTGTATCCTAATGGAGACTTGCTTCCTATCCATCCTTGGGTGTTCAGGTGTATTGCCTTTCTCCATCTCTCAGGTCTTGTTCAAGATAAGCTAGTTCCTAGCATCGTGAAGTTTATTTTCTTAGGCTATTCAAGGAATAATATTATTCATTGGCATCATTATGTTAGTGCCAACATAATTGTTGAATCGATCTCGTATTTCTCTACTACCAGGTCATGAGTATGGTTTTTGATGCTACACCTACATCGCTTCATCTTACTCCCTTGGAGGATATTTCTCTACTGCCAAATATCATGACCCTCCTATTGTTTACCAACATCATACTTCTCTCTCTGAGCATGTACCGGCATCATCCATAAAGGTGAGCACAAATTTTTTGTCTATTGACAATGTGGTAGCTAAGGATGATTCAAGTTCCCATTAGGTGAATGCTGACGTGCGAAATTAATGTTTTAAAATTACTTCGGTGTAATATAGTCGAAATAGTATAAAAATAAATAATATTTATAACTCAAACATCCAACAACGAAGTCCGAGATCGAACATAGGGAGCAAATAGGAATTCACATGCTAATCTTCAATTAAAACATAAATGAGCACAAGAATTTGAGTGTAATAATAATAATCAATGAATATTAATCAATCACATTTGATATTCAATAAAGCACAATGTATTTCAAAATCAAAAAGATAACTAAGATAAAATAATAGTAATTTAAATCACAAATTATTAGTCTAAGCACATATATATTAATTACTCAATTATCTTAAATAAAGGAACAGTGATCAGATCTGAGAATCAGGCAACTTAAATGTTCTCTGCTACAGTGCTCTTTCTCTCTTTTTCTTCTCTTTTGCCTTCTCTCTTTTTCTTCTCTTCTCCTTAGCTTTTCTTCCTTCCTAACAGCTAAGTGTTCAACCAACCCTCAAGAGAGCAAAACCCTCCCCTTCCCTGCTCTCCCTCTCCTTCCTCCACTTCACTTTCTCGCAGGTATCCGGGTAATCGGGTAATCGGATATGCATACTCAGGTCCAGGGCTGCGGGCATGGATCGCAACCGAGGAGTGAACAGGGCTTAGGCGGGTCGGGTTAAGTGCAAGTGAGCAGGGACCTCACCCCCAGTGTGTCTTGAGGCAACAAGGCATATGCAGAAATTCCCTTTATGCCATAGTCATGCCTCCTAAATCCATGATGTGGGACTAAATCCCACCCCTTCTACTCACGCGTTGTTACAATGAGGCTTCGTTCAATTGGCATATCAGTTGCGGTTCCTTGCTCAATTGAGGACCTGGAGCTTGACCTAGGCCTTGTCTGCAGCGCCTAAAGGTGAAATCTGAAGCTTGCATGGTTAGAACACGAAGAACGAGGCTGGAGAGATGACGCGGCGGTGGAGCTCCAGTCAAAGACCTGATAACACGAATAAGGCCTCACAGCCACATTAGAATATCTCAAGGGGATCGCCGAGTGATGGCAGATGTGGTGGTGGCGATTTCGTGGCATGTGGAGGCGCGTGGTGGTCGGACGGAGTCAGGGAAGGTGATGCGAAGGTGGGTTGTTCGGTGGGGAGTTAGGGTGAGCGAAAGGTGAAATTAGAAGAGGGCTTTGGTTGGCGGAAGGACTACGGAGCTTTTGGGAGTGTCGACGAGGTGTTTGAAGGTGTGTGGTGAGCGGATGACCTTGCCAAAGGGTGGCAGGAGATGAGGAAGATGAAGAGCAAACGGCGACGTCGAGGGGTGTTTTTGGTTTTTGAATAAGGGAAACTAATCTAGGAGATTAAGGAAACTAATCGAACCTACTTTAAGGGACGAAAGGGGTAGGATTGGCACCGGTTGTGGCTCGCCGGCATCATGGAAGAGAAACTCTTCTGAGAAGGGGACGGCTGCGAAGAACAAGGAGGATAGCCATCGCTTTGACTGGCGACGCACAGAGGAAGATGAGGAAGATAATGGGTAGACCAATTTGGCCATTGGCTGCCCTTAGGAAGACGGAGGACCGTCGAAGCTTGGTCGGAGAGGGGCCGAAGGTAGGGTTTGGAAGGGATTTTTGGCCCCAAACCTCACTAAGGAGGTGAGGAATGCAATATAGGTCCTTTTATAGGTCTTAGAGAGGGGTTCCAGGCATGGAAGGAAGCTTTCAAGCTCCGTCCAATTTACGCATGAGGGATACCCTCATCTCTCATGCATTCGCATGGCAGATTGGGAAAGAGTTAAAGCCCAAGACTAGGTTTAAATCATAGGGAAATCTCTCAGGAGGATCCCTTCCAAATTTGGAAGAGATTATGCGAGAAATCAGGGAGAACTTAATTGAAGGTTGCCAGAGTTGAGTTTAGGAGTCTAAAGGCGGTGGGGACCTATTTGTGAAGAAAATGATGAAGTTAGGGGGGTATTTGCAAATAATTTTGAAAGCTAGGGGTTTAAGTGAGAAAAGAAGAATCAGATAGGACCAAAATGCAAACTAGGTCAAGATGATTTCTGAATGGGCCCAAATTTTGGTACAAACCTAATTTAGACCCAAGGAATCTGATGATGAAGTTGGATTTAGGTTTTGGCCAAGCTTGACTGGGAAATTTGCGTAGAAACCCAAATTAGGGTAACTGTCTGTCTGAGACTTTGTTTTAGGTCAAATTAGGTTCCAATGATCAAATCAAAGGTACCAAACTTTAAAGAATATTTTTCTATGATTTTTAAAAGGTTTAGATGAATTTTATCCTGACTAGAACTTTAGTTATTTAAGCGAGTCTGTTTTTAAAGTTTCAGATGTCATTTAATTCTCAAAACACGTGAAAACCCGTTTCTATCTGCACTAACCCAATTATTAGACATTTATGATCATTTGACCTTTAATAAACCCCTAAAAAATCCTATGATTGCTCTGCATTTAAGATATTATGTTAAAACTACAAATTTACCCCTGTGATTGCATATCCTTTTTTAGAGAAAAGTGTTCTTCACATCAAGTTGGTGTAACCGCCAATCTCTGTGGACAACAATAAAGATGAGTACCCGAACAGTGGCAAGTCGCGCAACGGAAGAGAAAGTATCAAAGAAATCCACCTCATATGTCTGGGTAAACCCCTTTGCCACCAACCTAGCCTTATACCTTAAAATAGATCCGTCAGAATTGTATTTCAAAGCAAAGACCCAGCTGGAGCCAACTAGTCGCGCGCCTGTAGGAAGCGAGGTAAGACCCCAAGTCTGTCTGCTTCGAAGTGTTGCCATCTCATCCTCCATGGCTTGATGCCACTTTAGATCAAGCATGGCATACTGGTAGGTAGACGGAATGGGTGAAGCTGTAAATGCCTGGCAAAAGCTGCTAAACTGGAATACATGTAGCCAAACTTCCTGCAACCCGATATCTAGACTCACGTGCGAGGTGCCTTCCTAATAACAATAGGAAGATCAGACTCATAGTATCTCTGACTGAATCTCTGCAGAGGGTACCCCACTACTCTAGTGATTTGCAATGTCAGGGGGATCAAGCCTAACAAGATGATCTCTGTCATCAAAGTCCATCTCAACTGCATGTGGATCAGTCACTGGTGTGGGTAGAGGCCTCTGTAGTGTCGCATGAGATCTACTATATGTCTGCAACGGACCATGCAATCTCTGGCAGTCATCTAAGAGGGTAGTAGACCTTGAAGAAGTTGGCAAAGGTGTGGAGATTGGAATCGCCTCAAGTGGAACTGAAGGAATAGGAATAGGAGTAGCATCATCATGAACACTCGTCTATCCAGCAACAGAAAAGTATGGTGTCGTCTCATGAAAAGTCACATCACGCTGACATAATGCCTATGGTGGATGGGATCATAACATCGGTACCCCTTCTGACTCCTGGAGTACCCTAAGAATACACACTTAACAGCGTAAGGGGCAAGCTTGTCACGGCCTGGTGCTGACACATGAAGAAATGCAACACATCCAAAGGTCCTGGGGAACACGTGAAAAAGCTCGCCATCTAAATGTAACAGAAGAATCGGTATTTGCTCGTGACGGACTGAACTCGACATCCTATTAATGAGGTAGCACGCTATCAAAATAGCATCCCCCCAGTATCTCTGTGGAACACTGTGGTGGATAAGTAGAGTGCTGGCAACCTTTACCAGGTGTATGCTTCCTCTCTGCAACCCCATTTTGTTGTGAAGTATGGGGACAAATAATCTGGTGAATAATCCCATGAGTCCCATAAAACTCAGTAAGTCTAGCAGTCAAGAACTCGAGGGCATTATCTGTCCATAAAATCTTCACCAAGGCATAATACTGAGTCCTGATCTCCAAGAGAAGTCTCTATGGTACGTCCAACATCTCCGTTGGTCTTCAGAAGGAACACCCAAGATACTCTAGTGGAATCATTAACTACTACAAGATAATACCAATGTCCCATCCTGCCTGGAACTCTACTTGGCCCCCAGACACCCATATAGAGTAGCTCAAAAGCAGCTGCTGATCCGGGAGAAGTACTGGTAGGAAAGGAGGACCGATGATACTTACCTAATTTGCACACATCACACCGAAAAATTGTGGCAGGCGAAGTATGTGGAATCACCTTCCCAAGGCAATCCAAAGGCAGATGACCTAGACAAGTGTGCCACTGTAAGGCACTCCCACCATCATATCTGCTGGCTCCAGTGAAAGGCTCCTGGCCAAGTTGATAAAGACCATTCTCCTGTGTACCTCTAGCAATGGTCTTCCCAATAAACTTATCCAGGATAGTGCATTCCATCCCATCAAAAATAACCCTGCAATGAAGATCCTTTGTGATCCTGCTCACAGACAACAGGCTCATGGGAAACTCTGGTACGTGTAGTGCTCCCGACAGCCAAAATGTAGGGGTCACAGAAACTTCTCCCTGTCCAACAACTAGAGCGTCCCTGCCATCAGCAACCTGTACCATTCTCCTTGGTACAACGGAACTAGGTGGCCTGAAATAAGCTTGATCTCCACAAAGATGCTATGAAGCACCAGAAATGACCAACCATCCTGCACCACAGTGACTTTTGTCATGCTCCTACAGCATCATGCCTGCACACTCCATCCTCGTCACGGTAGCGATATCCAATGCCATCTCTGCTCCTAAGATTGGCATTGTGCCAAGCATGGACCAAGGGATTCACCACGAACTAAAACTTGCTATCTCTAACCCAAATAACTGAAGACAGATGCCACGAACACTATCTGAATACAATATTCAGATTTGAAAATTTTAAAATTAATGAGTCGTGACCTTCAAAGCATGAATTCTAGATTCAAGAGACCTTAGAGATCATCCCAAGGATCATAAGTACCCCTTAGATCAGGATCTAGCGCATGTTAGGGTGCAGGGAAGGACCTGAACAGCACTTCTAAGGGGTACTGCCCCCTATGGATGGAAGATCTGCCCTGGACAGACCCTCCCTGCTAGAGGTGGCGTTGACGACCTAAAGGAAGAAGACCGCCGGTGGCAATGGGTCTTTGAGGCGGTGGCGAGTCTACCCTAGAGGAGGCAAGGTTCGAAATGCCGATTTCGATGCCGTGCCGATGAAATTCTAAGTGTGCATTTCGTGGGCATGCCGAGGGCACGCCATGGAAATGCCCATTTTTCGATGGGCATGCGGATGAGCATGCCAAGGGCATGCCGATGCATACCGACAAATTAAAAAAATAGTTCAAAAAACCAGCAATAACGTCAACATGGGCACTTATTTCACCAACATGCCGACCACGCCGATGTCATGCCGACAGCATGACAACGATATCCCTGTAAATCGACACTTTATCCGTGCCGGTACAGCCCCTGGTCGAAAATGGCCTTGCCGATGGCATGCCTAGGGCATGCCGACGGCATTTAAAACAATGAAAGGAGGCTGTCGATCTGCAGCAACAACAGTAGTGTTGCTCTTGAGTGCAGCAACGACACCAGGAAGAGGGGAGACCGGCGGCGGTGGCCCTACTCTATAATGGGATGACCAACGGCGACGCTAGGAGCTTGCCTACCCGATGAGGGGGCAACAAGGCACCAACTGGAGAAGGTGGCGGCCTGTCGTTGCCAATGTTGTCAATGCGAAAGGCGATAGAAAGGCAACACTACTCGAAATCGCCCAAGGCGAGAGGCGACAAAAAGGCGATAGCCCAAGTGAATTGAGGCGATCGTCTTTTATTGGCCTATATATGTCTTATTAACTCAATTTAATAACACTAAGTTTATAAAAACATGTCTAATAACAATGTTGAAGACTTTAAATAGAAGAAAATGATGACAATTGTATTACCAAAAACTGTTTCACATAATTTCAAATGGTAAAGAAAGAAAAGTTTCTACACAATTAAGGTAGAAAAACATAAAAATCAAATTTGTCATTAAAGTGAACAATTGTCAATTCTCAAATAATAAAACACATTAGTCATCAGAATCATCTTCAAGATTCAATTCGTCATCGTCATCATCACCAGCAACTTCTTCAATCTCCTCTTCCTCTTCCTCATCACTGTTCACATACTCTTCCTCTTCTTCAATAACTATTGGAGCTTTCCTTTTTCCCTTAGCTTTCTTAGGACCATTTTTCTTTGTAGTAGTACAAGCCTGAGTATGTCGAATAGCCTCTTGGTTATTAATTCCTGATGCAAGCTCAACCATGCCCCAAGTGAGATCATCATCACCAAACACAAGATCATCACCTGCATTTTCCTCATCTTCCTCCATTCTCCCTACTAACCATTCATTTGAATCATCAATTTCCTAGAGGGAAATAGGATCAAGATAATCCCTATCTTCATATCGATCCCTCAAAGCTTCGTTGTACTTAACACAAGATCATTCAATTTTTGTTGCGCCAACGGATTCGTTTTCTTCAAGTGAACCTATATAGATTTCCAAAATAAAAGGATTAATATAAAATTACTTGATAAAATTAATGTTATGCATATTATGAATTGGTTTGTAACTTACATTTTCAAATACACTCCAATTCCTTTCGCATCCCGAGGCACTACAAGTAAGACCTAGCACCTTCAGTGCAATTTTGCCAAGTTAGGTGCAGACCCATCAAAGAGATTCCACCACTCCACTGTAAAAAGATAATAAATTATATAATATTAATAAACAATTGGAAATGGAAAGTTACTATAAAAAATTTATACCACTTGACTACCTGGGGCAATGGTCTTCCTTTGTCTAATAGTCATAGGTGTTCCAAAGAGTCCTTGTGCATTTCTATAAATGAAAATTTCTCGTGTTATTTTGTCTTGTACACTCTCATCATGCTCCAATTTTGCCAAGACATTATAAAATCCATTCATAACCTCTGAATCAAAATCAAGATTTTGATTTTCATAAGAGAAATCAGGATTGAGGAAAAATCCTGCTGCATGTAGAGACCTATGAAGCTGACAATCCCATCTCTTATCAATGATATCGCAAATAGGTCCAAACTTTTCAGCATTATTGTTGAAAGCCTTCATGACAGCTTCGTTAGCTCTATCCATTGCTTCATATATGTATCCCATTGCAGGTCTCTTCTCTGAGTCAACAAGACGAAGCACTCTCACAAGAGGGAGACGTAGCCTTCAGAATGTATACAACCTTATTCCAAAATGAAAGCATCATGATGATTGTTGCTACTTTCTTTCCCTTCTCTTCTTTTGCATTTTTAGAAGTGGTCCACTTATCGGAAGTGAACAGCTTCCTTAAATTTGCCTTTTGTCTATGAATGCTCTGTAAAGTGAGGAAAGATATAGCAAATCTTATAACTACAGGCCTTAACAACTCCCTACTTGTGAATTGCATCATCAAATTTAAGACTAAAGGATGCATGTATATATAACTACTCAGTTGCATTGCATGCTTGAGTGTCTTTTTTACATCCTCTAACTTCCCAAAATCTTTCAACATCAGATTAATGCAGTGTGCAGCACAAGGAGTCCAATAAACTTGAGGATGCTTAGTCTCCAATAATTTGCCTATGGAAAAGATAAATGATATTTTTTATATTTTACAATGCTTAAAATATTAAAGAAAAGATGTATGCTAAAATAAATAAAGTCTAAAGATTTATTACCAGCAAGAACATAATTCGATGCATTGTCACTGACGACTTGAATCACATATTACTCCTCGACGCGATCGATCATGCCACTTATCAGCTCACAAAGCTTCTCCCCTGTCTTTACGTAACTTGAGGCATCAATGGACTCTAAAAAAACAGTTCCCATAGGAGAATTGACGAGAAAACTTATAAGCTTTCTGCTTTTCCTATTTGTCCAACCATCTGTCATCAATGTGCATCCATATTTCTTCCAAGCATCATGATGTTTCGTGATGAAATCCTGAGTCTCGTTCACATGATATCTCAATAAAGGAACTCACTTCATGGTAAGGAGGCATCAATCCAGAGCTAAAACGACCAATTGCCTCAATCATTATCTTAAATCAGATATCTTTAACAGCATTGAATGCAATATTGTTATGATACATCCATTTTGCAATGATCCGTACAACTGCATCTCTTCCCTCCTTTTTGAAAACCTCAGAAATTGTAGTTCGTTTTATCAACAATCTCCTTTTTCGTTCTCGAACCACCTTCCCAGGATCAACCTTTGTAAACTTATCTATTAGTCCATGAAACTTCTTCATTAAAGGAAGTCCACTTCCACCAGCCCCCATCATGATTCGAGCCTTCTTTGCATGTGACTGTGTAGGATTTTCTACTATTCTTTTAGTTGTGAATCTATCCATGGGTCCTTGTAAGACATTCACTTCTATTTCATCTTCATGATCCTCATCATCATTAAGCAGCTCATCGTAAACAAAATCTTTCATAAACTTTTCTTTTTCTTCCTTTTTAGATTGTCGATATTCTCTTAACCCCTCTCTCACATGTTGTGGAGCTTTTGGACATATTGCTGTATTCTTATCACCACCAGTAATATGTCTAATAGCTCTATAAATCCCGCCTTTCACTATCCTACCACAGAAAATAAACTTCATATCATTAGTCTTTTTTGGGTCCTCTAATGTGACATACTTCCAACATGGGTGCTTCCTCCTTGTTTCAGCCATCTACATAATTCAAAACACATGCTAGTTTTATACATAGTTACAAACTTACAATACACATGCAAAGTTGCTAATTAATATAACAATAAGCACATGCAAACACATGCAAAGTTGCTAATTATATACATAGTTACATACAAATATAATAGAATAGTATATACTATATATATGATTTATACATATACATAGTTATATACATATATAATATAACATACTTATGTTATATATATACTTATTACTTATATATATTATACACTAATAGTCTAATAGTTATGTTATACATAGTTATATATAATATTTATGTTATAGTTGTGACATATATATATATATATATATATATACACTTTACTGTTTATACAACAATATATACTTATATATACTGACATATATACTTATAAGTATATATATCATACTTATATATTATATTATATTATACATACTTATATTAATCATATACTTATATAGTTATATATATAGTATATACAACAGTATATAACAGTATATATTATATATAATAATAATATATATACAACATATATATATACTGTATATATACAACATTATGCATACATAACACACACACATATATATAACACTACATATATAACACACACACATTATCGGACATGAGACATTCAGACAGCAGCTGCAACGGTGCCGCTGTCGAAGGGGCAGAGGTGCGCCACCGTCGAACTCAAACAAGCGGCGGTGCGCCACTGTCGAGACTCAGAGAAGGTTGAGCGGAGGAGATACCTGGCCGATCTAAGTCCACCACTTGTCGCAGATGCCAACAGTGAAGCTCGGGTGGCGATGGAGGTCGACGAAGCTCCAGCGGAGGCGTGAGGCGGTGATGGTTGGCGTGGAGATGACACGCACGTAAATAGACTTTCATATGGAAGGTGAGAGGTCGTCGAGTCCATTTTTCAAAAAAAAAAACAGTTGCGATCGCTAGGGTTCAGGCGAGGAGGCGGCGAAGCGAGGAGGCACCGCCTGAGTCGAGGAGGCATGTCGCCTGGTCGAAGCAGCTCGCCTGGGCCTTCCTCGAGGCGATGAGCACCTTAGTCGCCTTGCCTCATCGCCTCCTCGCCTGAGGCGACCGCCTCAACAGCGCTGGCCGTTGCTGGCAGCTGATCGCCGGAGCGACAGCGACCCATAGTTGATGCCCCGGAGATTAGTGTTTTTGGTGGTGTGCGGAGGCTGTGCGGCTGGGATATCAGAATGCCGATCTAGGATCGCCACTCTGATACCAAGTAGAAGAAAATGAAACATCCAATTTCATTGAAAAGAGCCCAATACCTCTATAGAGAGAGATATGGGTAAATAACAGTACATATCCAAAAAAAATAACAAATAATAAAATGCTAGATAAATAGGAGTATCAACAGGAGATGTTGAGTGGAGAGTTGTAGTGAGGCTTGTTTTAGTCCCACATCGTGTGTGGGCAAGTTTAAGAGGGAGTGATTTCCTATAAGGCCCATGTAATAGAAGCATTTCACCCTATAAGGGCCTTCTCCTATTGTTTTCTCCCTGCTCTTTGTGAGGAGTTTCCACGTAAATCCAAGTGTTTCTTAATTGCTTTGATATTTATGTTGGTTGTTATTCCACTTTTACTTATTTCCTAACATGGTATCAAAATGGGTTGTTCTTGGGTTTTTTTTTAGGTTTCTTTATCCGCATCCCCTTCACAGCGAAGTAGAGTTGAAGTCGGATGATGGGGATTCTTCGTGAGATGCTTGATATTCGACAACCTCCAAA
The DNA here is from genome assembly GCA_037157565.1 of Thalassia testudinum. Taxonomy (NCBI): domain Eukaryota; kingdom Viridiplantae; phylum Streptophyta; class Magnoliopsida; order Alismatales; family Hydrocharitaceae; genus Thalassia; species Thalassia testudinum. The sequence continues at coordinate 205,767,565 of JAZHRO010000031.1, forward strand.
GGAGATTATGTTATCCAATGCGAAGATCATGTTGGCATGGAGAGGCACCATGTTGTGACATGCTGGCAAGGAAAATTCTTCATAAACTTTTGGTGGTGATGACAGAGGTGATGGCAATGATGATGGAAGGTAGCAGCAACAGAGAAAAAGAAGCTGAAGAAGGTGGAGCGCACAATGCACCTTTATGCATAGTCAACGCGAGAATGAAGAAGCGGAAGGAGTGAGCGATCTACCTCCATGCACGGTTGACTCCATTGACAAGGCAAGCCATCAGATCCTCCACTCTGATGGTAATGCAAATCAGTCGCATAACATAGCAGCGACGACGAGCTCGACAATGATGGCAAAGCAAGAGCAAAGATGAAGCTGGAGAAGGATCAAAGAGAGAGATCCTCGCCGCTGATGGCGATGCACAGTAGAGATCATGGCAACAATGGGAAGACACTAGTGAGGATGCTGCAACAGGTGTGATCTCGTGCAAAGATCACAACGAAGATGGCAACGAGACTACAACATCGAAGGAGAAGAGTGTCTCTTGGGTTCATTTTGAACCATTGAGATATTTTAGTAATTTTATCTATTTGCTTAGTTTCCCTTTTATCTCCTATTTTGAGTCTTTTTCTTGGCATTGCAGAGGGAAAGGAGCAAGAAAAAAAAAGATAAAAGAAAAAGATAAAAAAAAGGGAAAAAAATCGAAAAAAAGAAGCAGAAATATATATATCTATATAGAAAAAAAGGGAGGAAAAAAAAGAAAAAAATGATGATGATGATGAGAAGAGGGGAGGAACTCTTCTCTATTTGATTTTTCTTCTCTATCTTGTTTCTTTTCTTGTATGACTATCAGAGAAAGGAAGAGTATGTGAGCCTCTTTGTGTACCCCATGTGAGACTCTTTTCTTTGAGGTCCCCACATGAAAGAAACTCTTTTTTCTTTTGGTCCCTATATGAAAGGAACAAAGCATTCCTATATAGAACAGACAACTCTCTAGGTCTCCAATGAAGAGACCTCTCTTTGAGTTTCCATGTAAGAGAGGCCTAGTTTCTTAGTCTCTATGAGAGACCCTCTTTATGGTCTTCAAAGTGAAAGGCACAAGCACCAAAGCCAGCTTCTGCAATTCATCACCAGACTCTAACCTACGCTCACCTACAAGCAAGAACGAGGATGCAGGGAAGCCGGTGACCTAACAGCATCAATTGAAGTCTCTTGAGTGTTGTGTTTTTTGCTTTGTAAAGTGAGGATTTCTTTTGTATAAGCTGAGCACTCCGTGCTTCAACTTGAGGGGGGTGTTGAGTGGAGAGTTATAGGGAGGCTCGTTTTAGTCCCATACTGTGTGGGTAAGTTTGTAAGAAGAGTGGTTGCCTATATAAGGCCCATGTACCCCTCCCCCGCCCCCTGCCCCAGTTTATCTTTGAGAAAAATAGAAACATCTCACCCTATAAGGGCCTTCTCCAACGATTTTCTCTCTGCTCTTCGTGAGTGGGGTTTTTTGATTACTTTGATATTTAACAGGACATAACAACAAATAAGAAATTGTGACGATAATCAATGTCTCAAGGACTGATCTACACCTACGTATCATCATGAGGCACCCTATAGCAATACCATCAACCATGCATCCTATATAGAAGCATGTATCTATGGCATGCCCTGGATCATACTTCATATGCTTTTGCAATGCCTTTTCCATTATATATTCCCAAGATACATCAACAAGCTATATTTGATTCAAATGGTGACAAGGAAATGATTGCTTTTATTTCTTATGGAACATGGGCGCTCACTGATTCACCACCTAAGCCATGGTGATCAGATCCAAGTGGATATTTATTATGAAACATAATCCAAATCAGTGTTGTCAAGGTGCTTGCCTAAGCATGCCTAGGCACCAAGTTGAGGCGAAACGAGGCCTTAGCGCCTCACCAGGCCTTACCTCGCCTAATTTGCTTGAGGCGTTGCCTAGGTAAGCTCCTGGGCCAAGGCGCTAGGTGCCCTGGGTGAGCACCTGAATCAAGCTTGCTAGTTTTTCATTTTTTAAATACTTTTAAGGTTTTTAATTTCTTTTTACCTAATTATCAAGTACTCTTTCTTAAACACACATGGATGTTGTTGAGACACTATTTATCTTGGCATTTTTGGACTGGTTATTTATTTTATTTTCTTTATTGGTTCTCTAATGTAATTTACCCAACACCTCTCTATATAAAGACGTGTAGGGTTTCCTTTGAAAATATGATTATTCGTTTCCTCCAACTTGGTATCAAAGTGGCAACCCTAGATCGGTGCTTGAGTATTCCATCGAAATAGGCCTCTGATCCAATCCATCAAATCCCTAAATCCTCCTCTCCTTGGCTCTTCACGTTGTCACCACCTCGATCTGCAGTAGCAACGTCGGCAGGAGCAGCAACATCAATAAGAGCGGTGATGACAGTGATGATCTGCAGTAGCAGCGGCAATAAAGGCGCCATCAATCGGCAATAGCACCGTTGGTGGGCCTATGCTGCCCTTATGCCAGCGAGGAGAGTGACAACAGTCCTTTTGAGGGTTGCTAGGGGTCCCTCTAACCCTCTCCTGATCCTCAGAGGGACTGCTATGTGTTTCTAACTTGATTTCCAAGGAAGAAAAAACTTGGATTTCATGTTAGATCACTATTTTTGCGTTCTACATTGATTCTGCAAATCTGATTTCGGCACTTCAGCATCATGGCTTCATCATCATCCGAGGTGTCGTCGGAGACAAATCCAAAGAATGAGAACTACAAAACCTATTTTTTGTCCCAATCGTGAAGTTGGATAAGACCAACTATGTACATCGGTCACAGACACTCCCGATGAATGTTGAGGGTTACAACAAGGAACCTATTTTTCTTGAGCCAGAGCATCAGAATAAGATAGGAAAGTACGCTACCTGGAAGGACAACACTATGGTGAAACATGGATTATGAATTCAATTTTGTCAAGGATTGAGGATGGCATTATGTATTACAAAACTGCTAAGGAGATGTGAAATGCTCTCCATGACACTCTCATGAAAAGAATTCAAGCAAAGTGTATCACATCTACAATGATATGTTCTCCCTCATGCAGGAGGGCAAGCAATTGACATGTACAATGTATACAGACCTATGTGCACATGTACTACTCAGCGAGATTATCGCAAAGAGACTTCTCCTGCACTTTCTATCTGGATTAGGCCCAAAGTATGATGCTTCTTGCTTTCAGATATTGACTCTATCAGATCTCCCCTCTTAAGGAGACATATAGTCGTCTCAGCAAGATCACAATTACTGCTCCACTACCAAACATTACTGGACAGACCTCTGCTTTGGCTGTTGGTGGTCATACTCGGGGCTCTCCTACTCATGGACGTGAACGTGGAAGAGGACAAGACTAGCAAACCTCATCCCACGTGCAACTTTAGTGGCTGGACTAGTCATGTGGAAGGTTCTTGTTGGTCTAAGCTTGGGAAGCCTCCTATGGCCAATCGTGTTGTGACTACATCTAAGGCAGAGTTAGATATAGTTTCACAGGCAGACTATGAAGCCATTGAGTAGAGACTTGCTCATATTAAGACTCCTTCCTCATCCTTTGATACGGCTACCATTGCCTCCTAAAGTATACCTTGTACATTTAGTGCTTTTGACAGGGTCTATGACACAACCACTTGGCTAGTGGATTCTGATGTGTCACGTCACTTGAGTGGTGACCATAATTGTTTCCAGCAACTTCAATTAATGCGACCTAGTAGGACAATTTTGGTAGCAGATTGTCGACATTCTAGAATGGATGGTCAGGGTGAGGTGTCATTTACCTCTAGTTTAAGAATACCTAATGTTTTGTTTGTTCTAGACTTTCCCATGAGCTTATTGACTGTTAGCAAAATTACAAAGATCTTAATTGCAGGGTGATTTTTGATAATGTTGGCTATGTATTTCAGGATAAGCTCACATGGAGGATGATTGGCGACGAACATGAAAGGGAGGTATCGCCTGTCTTAGACGCCAGTTGTTACATCTTGCTAAGGCGATGTGTGTTTTGCTACAAAGAGTGCTCTGCAATGGCATAGTCGTCTTTGTCATCCATCTCTATACAAGCTTCGTCGTATCATCACTCATCTTTCACCAACTACAGAGATCCACTGTGATGTGTGACAAATGGGGAAACATCACAAAACCACTTACCCTACTAGTTCTATCACTACTGAGCCTATTTTTGCTTTACTGCATTTGGATGTATAGGGACCCAATTGTATACCAAATCAACTGGGTCATAGATATTACTTGGTGATAGTGGATGACTGCTCTAGAATGTCTTTGGTATTTTTATTAAAGAACAAGTCTGATGTAGAGTTAGACATTTATTATTGAAATAAAGAATCAGTTTGCTTCCACTGTTAAAGTTGTTCGTATCGATAATGCTCTTGAGTTTTGTACTGTTCAAATGACTGCCTTTTCCAGATCTCGTGGTATTATTCAATAGACCACCTACCCCCATAAGTCTCAGCAAAATAGGGTAGCAGAGAAAAAACACAAGCTCTCTTGAATGTAGCCAAGACTTTATTGATTCATCATAATGTCCCTTCACAATACTAGGGAGAGATGCAATGCTTATTGCATGTTACTTAATCAACAAGATACCTAGTTCTATATGGCAAATATTGTACCCAAATCGGAAGTTGTTTCAGTCGCTACCTTAGATTTTTGGTTGTGTAGCCTTTGTCCATGTTACTGGGCCTAGTAGAGAAACTAGCTCCAAGGGCAGTTAAATGTCTTTCTGACGTATAGTCATACTCAGAAAGGTTACAGATGTTATGATCCTCTGCAGAAGAGGCATTATGTGAGTGCAGACGTCGCTTTTCATGAGGTTGTGCCGTACTTTTCAGTCACTGGAAGTAAATTGTCTTTTGAGGTAGAGAGGGCACCTATGTCCATTCCCCTATTCAGTTGATAGACTTTCATGTCTCTCAGTCTACATCACTAGGCACTACAGACAGAGTTGTTACTCGATTCAGAGATCCTCCAGTTTCATTTAGATTACCTATGACATATTGACAGCACACCCCTACTTCAACACCATCATCCTTCCCCCAGTAGGTATGTGTTGATCCTACTCACTGTCGTGTGTCTAGTGGTGACCCTGCAGGTGATGATACTTCTTCTAATGATGTACCATCAGCTTCTAGTGACGCTGAGCCTTCATCTGACAATCTTGACCTTCCAATAGCTCTTCGGAAGGTACCTCAAAGTTGTGCACATTATCAGGCAACTGTAATTGTTTCTTCTGATTGCCTTAGTCGTCAATTTACCTTGTTCACAGGGGCACTATCTTCTACTCAGATACCAACTACCCACTAGCAGGCCATGCTTAATCCAAAGTGACGACAAGCCATAGAGGATGAGATGGCCTTACTACAGTCTCGTGAGACATGGGAACTTACTCCGCATCCATCTAGTGCACGCACTATTGGTTGTCGTTGAGTCTTTACCTTGAAATACAATCCTGATAAATCTATTTCTTGTCATAAGGCCCGTCTTGTAGCAAAGGGATTCACTTAGACATATAGGATGGATTTCTTTGACACATTGTCTGAAGTTGCCAGGCTTCCTACAGTACATACTCTTATTGCTGTTACAGCTCATCTTGATTAGCAACTACATCAGCTGGATGTGAAGAATGCTTTCTTGTATGGTGATCTCCATGATGAAGTATATATGTAGCAACCCCCAAGTTTTGAAGTTCAGGGGGAGTGTGTATGCAAGCTCAAGAAGATGATCTATGGACTGAAGCAGTCTTCATGAGCCTAGTTTCAAAAGTTGTCAGAAGTGGTTGAAGATATGAGGCTCAACTGGTCATTTTCTGATCATTTTTTATTTGTGCGGAAGACAGAGAAGGGGACAGTTGCACTTCTGGTTTATGTAGATGATCTCATTATCAATGGTGATGATGTAGTTAGGATATCTAAGGTCAAGCATAGTTTGGCTAAGAAATTTGTCATAAAGGATCTTGGTCCTTTGAAATATTTTCTGAGTATTGAAGTGGCAAGAGGCAAAGGTGTTGTTCTTAGTCACAAGAAGTATGCTATCGATGTGTTAAAGGAGACAGAGATGTTGGAAGCAAAGCCAACCAACATACCCATGGATCCTAAAGTGCACCTCTATGACACAAAGTCAAAGGCCATAGAGAACAGAGCATGTAGACAGTTGATTGGAAAACTTCTTTATCTCATTATTACACGCCCAAACATTTCTCTTGCTGTAGGCAAGCTCAGCCAATTTATGGACAAGCCAACCAAGCAGGCATTGGGATGCTACAATGCAGGTGCTTAAGTACTTAAAGCGAGCACCGGGACAGGGATTGCTATTCAAGAGAGGCAAGTCTATGTACATTGTGGAATACTCTGATGCAGACTATACAGGATATTTCTTAGACAGGAAATCAACTACTGGCTTTTGCACTTATATGTAGCAAGTAATTTGGTGATATGAAGGAGTAAAAGCAGAGAGTTGTATCCCGATCTAGTGTCGAGTCAAAATATAGAGCAATGACAAAGACTGCAGCTGAGCTAGTTTGGGTGAGATCTCTCCTACTTAACTTGAATGTTGAGATTGAGGAGCCTATGCAAATAGGATGTAACAATTGTGCGACTACTCATATAGCCAACAATCCTATGTTTCATGTGTGCACAAAGCATGTGGAGATTGATTGTCCCTACACTAGAGATCTGATTCAAAGAGGGCTTCTCTTCACCACGCCTGTCACTTCAGAGAACCAAACTGTACATATGTTTACCAAGCCTCTTGCCAAGTCCACTTTGATGAATGTTGTGACAAGCTGAGCATGATAGATATCTATGCTCCAGCTTGAGGAAATGTTATGAGACTATTTATCTTAGCATTTTTGGATTGTTTATTTGTTTTATATTCTCTAATGTAATTTACCGAATACCTCTCTTTATATAAAGAGGTGTAGACTTTCCTTTGATAATATGATTATTCATTTTCTCCAACTTATGTTTATGTATAAGCATATATGCATAGATATATACATATAGTAGATACATATATACATACAAATATACACATTTTGCATGTTTGTGCATATATGTATGTACATATCCAACTTATGCATATAAATATATGTATATACACACAAGTGCATAAGTATAGTGTACAAATACAAAAGCATATAAATATAATGTGTACATTTACATGTGTATATGTAAATGTACGAAACTATATATATACACCTACCATATGTATCAATGTGCATATGTATGTGTAATCCACCTATTTCTCTAAGAATTTATATATCATGTATATTATATATATATATATATATATATATATATGCATGAATAACATACCATATTTTGATTACTATGTGTATATGTATGTCAACTCACCTAACACCTCGGGCATTTTGGACCCCCCTCATCTTTTAGCGCATTTTGCCTTTGACAACACTGATCCAAATAGAAAATTACTTGATACAAAGCCAACTTGGTAGCCAAGGGATTTTCTCAAGCATATGGAATGCATTCCGTCCACCTTTTCACCAAGGGCTCGCCTTCCTATTATCATAATACTAATTTTAGTTAAGCGTGATTAGCTTTTTTACCAATTAAATATAATGAATGCCAAAATACAAGTTAGGAGAAACGAATGATTTAATCTTATTTCAGAACCCTACCTCTCTTTATATAAAAAGTGGTGGGCCAAATTACACCATAACTCCAAGAAGAAATAAAAAGTAACAAACACACCCCTACAAACATAATAGAACAACGGAGTATATCACTTCCCCTTAAGTTGGAGTACAAATGTCAATCATGCTTAGCTAGGAACAACAAACATCAAAACTAGATCTGGTAAGAGGCTTGATAAATATATCAGCTACCTGATCATCAGTAAAGACTAGAGTTGTATAAAGCAACCCTTTCTAAATAATATCTCTAATGTAATGGCAATCAACTTTTGCATGCTTTGTGCGGTCATGGAACATAGGATTTTTAGCTATATAAGTAGCAACCCTGTTATCGCATCACATCTCCATATGACCATCAACCTCAACATGAAATTTAGTCAAGAGAGACTGAATCCACATCATTTTAGCAGCACTTTAGGCCATCGCTTTATTCTCTAACTCTGCACTAGACTTAAAAACCACCACTTCTTGCCCTTCCAAGTCATAAGATTGCCAGCTACATACTTACAAAAACCTGTAGTGGATTTCCTATCCAAATGACATCCAGCATAGTCTACATCTGAATAACCCACCACTGTCATGGAAGTCCCTATGGTGAATAGAAGACCCTTTCCAGGAGCCTTCTTAAGATATTTAAGAGCCATCGCAACATCACCATGTTGTCTAGTGGGCTTAGGCATAAACTGACTCAACCTACTAATTGCAAAGGAAATGTTTGGTCGAGTGATAGTATAATACAACGGCTTCCCAACTAGCTATCTATACTGCCTACTATCAACAGCTTCTACCTCAGGGTCATATAAATGTGCCTTAGGATCCATGGCATATTTACTGGCTTGGTTCCCAACATACCAACCTCCTACAAAACATCTAGAGCATACTTTGAGACAGAACAATGGCATTTTTTCTGTGAGTGACCTCTATCCCAAGAAAGTATCTCAACAAACCTAGATCCTTCATCAGAAACTGATAATCTCAGCTATTCCCTCGTAATCATCTCTTGTGACAATCAAGTCATCCTCATAGACAACAACAGTAACACCCCTCATTTTTCTGACAAACAAGCAATGATCCACAGATAACCTTTGAAAGCCAACGGACTCCACCTGAGATAACTCCTGAGACCAAGCACGAGGATCCTGCTTAAGGCCATAAATGACCTTACGTAGCCTGGATACACACTCCATCCGAACCTCATAACCGAGGGGCTACTGCATGTACATCTCTTCATGTAGATCCACATACAAGAAGGTGTTTTTGACATCCAATTAGTGCAGTTTCCAATCTCTATGAATTATCGCTGCTAACAGAATCCTTACCGTAGACAAGCGAGCAACAGGAGAAAACGTGCCAAAAAAGTCCACTCCATATGTTTGAGTAAACCCATTTGCCACAAGTTTGGCCTTGTATCTTGCAATGGACTCATCTAGATTATATTTGAGTGCAAAGACCCAGTAATAGCCAAAAACAAAAGTTCCCTCTAGAAGTGATGTCAACTCCCATGTGCCTTTACTCAGAAGGGCGGCAATCTCATCCTCCATGGCCTCTCTCCATGGCCTCATGATATGTTACAGGAATATGATTGGCTGCTAGAGCACAATAGAAACAGGAAAATTATGTTCCCATATCATCTGTCATAGGACTACTTGTTACTAGATATCTAGCACAACTCCAGGGAGCCTTCTGAATAGCTATCGGAAGAACAAGATCATCCTCCTCGCCTAAATCAACAGGAGGCTGAAGGAGGCGAGGGGTAGGGGAACCTACAAAGTAGTACAAGGTTGTGTATAAGTACAAACGGGCTAAGCAAATCTTTATAGCTCAATAGACACTGTGGTGGGTGTGTCATCAGGAATAGCCCTAAGAGGTATAAGTGGCATAGGCATAGGAGCAACGTCAACAGTAGGGGTTAAGTCACAAACAGAAGTGGAAAAATACGGAATAGTCTCATGAAAACTAGCATCCGCAAACACAAAATAACGAGATGTAATGGGATCAAAACATCGATATCGCTTTTGTGTCTAAGAATAACTCAAGAAAACCCATTTTACTACTCTAAGTGCCAGTTTATCCCGTCCAAGACCAAGAAGATGCACAAAAGCAATACAACCAAACACCTAAGATAGTACATGAAAAAAATTTCTATTAGGATCCAAAACTTGCCAAGGGATCTATTCATGTAGGGCAAAGTTTGGCATCCTATTAATAAGAAACAGGCAATTAACACCGCATCCCCCAAATAGAACGAAGGTACAGAATGATAAATCAACAAAGTACGAGCAACATCAAGTAAATGCCTATACTTTCAGCCACACCGTTATGTGAGCATAGGTGGTCTAGTATATAATGCCATTAGACTTATAAAATGATTTTAAATGGATAGTACAAAATTCCAATGCATTGCAAGAACGAAACATCCTAATAACAATAGAAAACTGGATCTTTATTTCAATGACAAAATTTTCAACAATGTTTCTAACTTCAGATTTATTCTTCACAAGAAAAAACAAAGAAACTATAGAGAAATTGTCAACCATCACCAAAAAATACCAATGGCCTAACCGATCAGAAATTCGACTAGGACCCCAAGCACCATATGAATAAGCTGAAAAGTAGTAGGCCCAGTATGACTAAAAGCAGAAAAATCAGCATAGTGATGCTTGCCAAGTTGACAAGCATCACAAAGAATAGTAGCGATGGAAGGAACATGGGGAATAACACGTCTAAGTCTCTCCAAGGGTAAATGGCCAAGGTGAAGGTGCCACTAGAATCGAGATCCAGAAACACTCTCCCCATGACCAACAATAGCAGCAGTAACAGGTGCACCACTTAAACGGTAAACCCCCCTTCTTTATGTCCTCTAACAATCATCTTCCACGTGAGTTTGTCCTACAAGATACATAACTGTGCATCAAATATAGCTCGACAATTTAATTCCTTAGTAATGCTTCTAACTGAAAGTAAGCTAAGAGGAAAATATAGTACGTAAAGAACATTAGACAATCTTAAGGTAGAGGATAGGGGAACATCTCCCATTCCAGCCACAGGAGAATGTCTATCATCAGCAACCTATGTAGTCCTTCCTAGTGCAACAGGACTCATAGCAGGAAACAAGTTGTGGTCTCCACATAAATGTATCGAAGCTTCTAAGTCAACTAACCATTCACCAAATCTCATCGAAAAGGAGGAGCAAACATTGTAGTATCGGCAACTTGGGAAAACCGCTGAAGATCATCAAATTCAACCTTGGAAACCACCTCTGGCGACACATCTAAAGTATCTATCGCCTGATCAACAATAGTAGGTTCGTCATGCTTCTGCCAACATGTAGCCTCAGTATGTCCTACTCAGCCACAATAGGTGCAACGGGTTAAGTTACGAACCCGAATCCATGTCAACGGCCACGACCATGGGTATAAGATGCACCTCTACCACGTCCAAGGATTGTAGCCAAAGCAGAGGTTTGACCCGTAATATCAGCCATCGGGGTCTGAATGGCAATCTGACTAAGCCTACTATAGGTCTCCTCCAATGATGGGAGCTCTGGTAGAGTAAAAATATGCTTCCTAGCCACTGTAAATTCAGGACCAAGACTTGAGAGGAACAAGGAGACTGCTAACTCCTTGAAGTCATGCCATGAGGTGTAAGTACAGCCAGGCCTATAAGAGTTCTCTCCAAGAGACCCTTCATAATGGAGTAATATTGTGCCAATGACCGTCCTTCCTAACAAAGATAAAAGAACTCTCTCATGAGAATGTCTCACAAAGAGAATCCCACATCTACTTGGTTGTGGTGTAGTACATGATTTCATCATCAATTCTGGGAACAAGGCAATTTATCATCCAGGCACATACCATTGTGTTATCTTTGTTGCTGATACTCCTATTTATATTTCTTATCTATGTTTACTAGGGACTGTTTAATTATGTTTATATTTTGTCTTGTTCTTTTATTTTTCCCAACATCTCTCTCTATATATAGAGGTGTAGGGTTTTCTCAATAATACAGATTGGTCATTTATTCCCACTTAGTATCAGAGCGACGATCCTAGATTGGCAATCTGGTATCCCACCCCTCATGAGCCTCTGTACCCCTCCACCAAAACCCTAATTTCCCGTTTTACAGCCGCGGGAGTCGCCATCGGCCAACCACCAGCCGCCACCAGCCTTAGGAGGTAGCTGCAACAGTCGCAGCTACTGCTGGTGCCCGTCGCGACTCCAGCTGCTCCTCTCCCTTGAGCCGTGGGTCGCCTTCTCGAGTGCTAGCGCCGCCAGCAGGCCCTAACGGACCTCTTCTAGAGCCCTAGAAGGCGCCGTCGCCTCTTCAAGGGCTCTGCAGTGCCACCTCTCCTCTCACTGAGGGTCGGTCTGGAGGTCACAGCACTGCCCTGAGGGTGTAGCACTGCCCGACGGTTGGTCCAACACCTTGAAGCATCGCCCCGACGCCTCCCCTGACCTCAAGACAGCACCTCCCATTGCTGAAGCGTCGCCTCAGACCACGGTAGCGTCGCCACCTCCACCGCCCATCACCTGTAGGTCACAGTGGTAGTTCTTGGGGTCAGTTGAGCCTGCCCAAGCGCTGCTAGGACACGTCCTAACGTCCTAACATGCGCTAAAACCTGATCTACAAGATTTCTGTGATTTTTAAGATGTTTTCTAGGTTTTCTTTGCCTTAGATCTCATGTTCAAGAGATCATTTTTCTTCTATCTGAATATTGATTTTAGATCATAAGCTAGAACATAAGTTGGATGATAAATGCATCTAAAGTGATACTTTAGTGATTTTTACATCTATGATGGCGAGTTCTAGCTCTTGGCGATCCACCACATCGCTACTATGGCAGGGGTGGTTGAGTATGCAAGCTTGATGCAACAGAAGCATGATAGGAGTCACCATGGTATAGGATGGTTCGTCGATTCCAATGCTTCACAGCATCTCTGTGGAAATCAAAGCTATTTCCGGTCACTTAGTTATATTGCATCAAGTAAGACGGTACAGGTTGTTGATGGTAGACATGCACTCATTGTTGGCCAGGGGGATGTATCTGTGACCCCCACATTGCGGTTGTCGAGAGCACTATACGTACCGGAGTTTCCCATGAGCTTGTTGTCTGTGAGCAAGATCACGAAGGATCTTCAATGTAGGGTGATTTTTAATGAGGTCGGATATATTGTCCAGGATAAGCTTACTGGGAAGACCATCGCCAAAGGTACAAAGGAGAATGGTCTTTATCATCTTGGTCAAGAGCCATTTGCACGTGTCAGTAGACATGATAGTGGGAGTGTCTTACAATGGCACGTTCGTCTAGGACATTTGCCTCTGGATCACCTCAGGAGAGTGATTCCGCATATTTTACCTGTTGTTACTATTAGGTGTGATGCTTGTCAATTGGGTAAGCATCATCGATCTTCATTCCCTACCAGTACTTCTCCTGGAGCAGCTACTCCCTTTAAGTTACTCCATATGGATGTTTGGAGACCGAGTAGAGTTCTAGATAGGACATGACACCGTTACCATCTCGTTGTTGTCGACGATTTCACTAGAGTATCCCAGGTGTTTCTTATGAAGAACAAGGCAGAGGTTGGAGGTATTATAGAGACTCTTCTCTTGAAAATTAAGACTCAGTATTATACTACAGTAAAGATTGTACGGACAGATAATGCCCTCGAGTTTTGTACTACTAGACTTGCAAAGTTTTACAAGACTCATGGGATTATCCATCAGACTTCTTGTCCCCATACCTCGCACCAAAATGAAGTTGCCGAACGGAAGCACAGACACCTGTTAGAGGTTGCCCACACTCTTCTTATTCACCACAATGTTCCACAGAGATACTGTGGGGATGCTGTTTTGACGATGACCTACCTTATTAACAAGATGTCGAGTTCAGTTCTTCACGAGCAGATACCGATTCTCCTATTACACCCAGATGGTGAGCTTTTCCACGTCTCCTAGGAGTTTTGGATATGTTGCTTTTGTTCATGTGTTATCACCAGGACGGGACAAGCTTTCTCCTCGCGCTGTTAAATGCATCTTCTTAGGGTACTCCAGGAGTCAAAAGGGATACCGATGCTATGATCCCATCCACCACAGGCATTATATCAGCACTGATGTGACTTTTCATGAGACGACACTACATTTTTCTGTTGCTAGACAGACGAGTGTTCATGATGATACAACTCCCATGCTTATTCCTCCTATTTCACTTGAGGATATTCCAATCTCCATACCTCAACCGACCTCTTTAGGCTCCACTACCCCCGTGGATGACTACCAGAGATTGCATGGTCCTCTACGGACATATAGTAGACCTCATGCGACACTACAGAGGCCACCGACCACACCAATGATTGATGTTTCACAGGCAGTTGAGATTGACTTTGATAGCAACGATAGTCTAGTTAGACTTGATCCTCCTAACAGTACAGATCACCACAGTAGTGAGGCTCCTTCTACAGCGACTCAATCAAAGATACTAGATGATTCTGACCTTCCTATTGCTATTACGAAGGCACCCTGTACATGTGAGTCTAAATATCGTGTTGCAGGCAGTTTGGCTACCGATAGTCTTACTCAGCTTAGCAGCTTTTGTCAGGTGCTTACAACATCACACATTCCGTCTACCTACCAGTAGGTCATGCTTGATCCTAAGTGGCGTCAAGCCATGAAGGATGAAATGGCCGCACTTCAGAGTAGACAGACTTGGGATCTCACCTCACTTCCTACAAGTGCGCGACTTGTTGGCTCCAAATGGATCTTTGAAATACAATCCTGAAGGGTCTATTTCAAGGTATAAGGCCAGGTTGGTGGCAAAGGAGTTCACCCAGTCTTATGGGGTGGACTTCTTTGATACTTTCTCTCCTGTTGCGCGCCTTGCAACCGTTCGGGTACTCATCTCTGTTGCTGCCCACAGAGATTGGAGGTTACATCAGCTTGATGTGAAGAATGATTTTCTCTATGGTGATCTTCAGGAGGAGGTTTACATGCAATCCCCAAGTTTTGAGGTTCAGGGGGAGTCTGTGTGGAGACTCAGGAAGGTCATTTATGGCCTAAAGCAGAGCCCGAGAGCCTGGTATCAAAAGCTGTCAGATGTGTTGCAGAGGATGAAGATGTAGAGGTCCTCTTCATATCATTCTCTGTTTGTTAGGAAAATGGAGAATGACATTGTAGCACTACTAGTTTATGTAGATGATCTAATTGTCACCGGCAATGATGAGGTTGGGATAAGACAGGTCAAGGAGTCTCTTACACAGAAGTTTGTTATGAAGGATCTAGGCCAGCTTAGATATTTTCTGGGGATTGAGGTTGCTAGGAGTAAAGATGGGATTATTCTTAACGCAAGTATGCGTTGGATGTCCTTCAGGAGACAGGCATGCTGGGGTCCAAGCCAACCAATATTCCTATGGACCCAAAGGCACATCTACATGATGAGGGGGCAAAGGTAGCTGATAGCAGAGCGTACAGACAGCTTGTAGGCAAGCTATTGTATCTGACCATTACCAGACTAGATATTGCCTTGGTAGTAGGGAAACTCAGCCTGTTTATGGAGAAGCCAACAAAGCTGCACTGGCAAGCAGCTATGCAGGTGCTTAGATACTTGAAGAAAGCACATGGTTGCGGTATTCTCTTCCAAGGAGGCTCTCCTATGACAATGCTAGGATATTCTGATGCAGATTATGCAGGATGTGTGCTTGACAGGAAATTTACCACTGGTTTCTGTACCTCTGTAACAAGTAATCTGGTTACTTGGAGCAAGAATTAGGAAGTAGTTTCTCGCTCCAGTGCAAAGTCAGAGTATAGGGCGATGGCCCAAACTGCTGCAAAGATGGTTTGGATACAATCTCTACTGCATGATTTACACATCCAAATTGAGGAACCTATGGAGATGCGATATGATAATCAGTCTGCTACATATATAACCAACAACCGGATGTTCCATGAGCGCACCAAACACATTGAGGTTGACTGCCACTACACCAGAGATCTCATATAGCATGATTTGCTACATACTACTTATGTTGCATCTGAGGACCAAACTGCTAATGTGTTCACAAAGCCTCTACCTCGATCAGCATTTGATTATTTCTATTCCAAGCTAAGCATGATTGACATCTATGCTCCAGTTTGAGGGGGAGTGTTGATACTCCTATTTATATTTCTTGTTTGTTTACTGGAGACTGTTTAGTTATCTTTATATTTTGTCTGGTTCTTTTATGTATTTTTCCCAACATCTCTCTCTATATATAGAGGTGTAGGGTTTTCTCAATAATACAGATTAGTCATTTCTTCCCACTTCTACAACAATTAGCATTTGCAATGGTTCTATTCAGGTTCTGGGCTATTCAAAATGTGCTCTTCATGATCTCTGACAATCATCAAGAAAGTTTGGGACCATTAAGGATAATTGGTCTCATCAAGTTTAATCATAGGACCAAAGAACGGACTCTTCTAAGTCCTAGTGTCCACTGTGGAGTTCGAAGTGACTTCGAATGAACTTAAAGAAGCCATCTCTCTCTTGCCCACGAACCTACACCACTTTAGAACTCTTTAAATCAATTCAAGCACCAAACATCTGATTTGTGGTCTGAAACCACAAAAGTCAGAGTCACCACGACAGAAACCCCTCCAATCCAATCAAAGACATTAAATCAGAGGTGCTCAGAGGCCAACGAGTGGCAAATCTGCCACCAACGGTCTGCCAATGGCTAGTTCTACCACCAACGGAGGTGCTAGTGGTCTTGAACCACCAGCGACGACACTAGGGACTAGAACCGCCTAAGTGGCGGCACTGGAACCGACTAGGGCAGCCTCGATTCGCGGAACAGTGAGAACCAGAGGCTAGGGTCGTACCGAAGGATAAGACAACATTGGTGGCTAGAGTAGCACCAAGAAGGCTGCTAGTATCGGCTGGGCAGCGCCAGAGACCTTATAGAGATTGACTGGGGCAACGTCGGACGATCTACACCATCAGCGACGGTAGCGATGGTGGCGCTTGGGGTGCCGGCAAGGGAGATCAGCCAATGGGAGGAGGATTAAGAGACCAATGGAGAGGTTTCAGAGGCTTATTTGGGTGAGATATCAAGAGCTTTGATTTAGGGCCACCGCTCTAATATCAAGTTAAGAGAAACAAATGATCTAATCTTATTTCAAAACCCTACCTCTCTTTATATAGAGAGAAAGGTGAAACAAATTACACCATAACTCTAAGAAGAAATAAAAAGTAACAAGCATACGCCTACAAACATAATAGACCAACGAAGTACAACAATGCATCTTTATCATTAAGTTTTATAACTTATAGATACTTGGCATTCATAACATGAACTTGATACATCCTTAATTGTTATCAACCAATCAATTTGTGTAAAAACCTATTAAGGCATTTTAACTGTCATCAACCATAGCCAATTTGTGTAAAAGCCTATTAAGGCATATTAGGATGCAACCATTACCATAATGAGATACCTAAAATCCTTTTCCAAAAAGGGATTGTTGTTTACAAAGAACTCTACTTATTGTTGCACAAACTAATGTAGATTATACAAGCTGCTTTGTGGATAGGAAGTCCACAATGAGTTTCTGCAACTTTGTGGCTAGCAACTTAGCAACATGGAGTAGTCTCCAAATCTAATGCAAAATAAAAATACCGAGCAATGGCTCAGATAACAATACACTTGATGTGGATGCGGGCAATCTGATCATACTTACATATTTCAGTTGATTCTACAATGGAGATAAGGTCTGGAAACAAGCTGCTATTTAGCTTACAAATAACCCCATGTTCCATAAGCAAATAAAGCATCTTAAAGTTAACATTATACTAGAGATGTAATTCAGTCTTGGCTTATTTGCACCACTCACGTTTCTCCTAAAGATTAAACAACTGATATATTCACCAAGGCATTTCCATGAACGACATTCACATGTTGCAAGCTAAGCATGATTACTAGAGGAGCATTCAAATGCATACTTTATATTTTTTTGTTTTATTTTCTATTATTTATGTTTGCAAATCCTCTATGTAATGAGGATTGAGGCTATGTTATGTGAATAGACTCATTTTGTTATATTGTCTATTTTCCCTAAAACTTCATATATAAGAAAACCTGAAGCACATCACCATTACAGATGGTGACCTTCAAAAGTTTGCTACAACATAATAATTGAATAATATGAATAAGAGAACGCAAATCAACAAAATATCAAAGCACAAACCAGAAATAATACTTGGATTTACGTGGAAGCCTCACTCACAAGAAGTGGGATGAAAACAACGAGAGAAGGCCCCGATAGAGCAAAATTTTGTATTACTCTTCTCAAAGAATAAGCAGAGGGATACATGCCTATTTATAGGCCACCACACACACCATACTCCCACAATAGGTGTTGTAAGACTAAATCAACTATACATACTCCAACACTCCCCCTTATGCTGGAGCATGCAATGCTCAACTTGTACAACACAAGAATCCCACTCAACACAACAAAACACAACTCTCTCAATCTAGTTCTTGCTTGTAAGCAGGTGTGCTAATGATGACAGGGCTAGAGTTACTGGACGAACTGTTGTAGCTAGCACTGATAAGGACCTCTCCCCCGGAGACCTCAACTAGTGCCAGTGGCTCCCCATTCAATATCCCCGTCATCGACCTTCCTCTAAAGACCTCAAAACTAAATCTCCCCTCTAGAGTCTATGAAATCGAATCACCCACATACAAACCTAGCATGGGCCCTTCCTCTGAAGACCTCGAAACTGGATTTCCCTCCTCTAGAGACCTCAAAACTCTGGACCTCCTAAAGTTATGGTTTCTCATGTGGTGACCTCAAATAAAGAAACTCCCAAATAGGGGATGACTATAGGTTGCACTCCTTGTTTTATTATGTCTGTGAGGGTGCACTTGTAATTTTTATTTTCTGTTGGAATTGTGTTGTAATTTGTCCCACCTCTCTCTATATATAAAGATAAGTAGGGTTTCTGAATAAAACAACTTTACTGTTTCTCCCAACTTAGTATCAGAGAGACGATCCTAGACTAGAGCTTATGATATCTCACCCAAATAAGCATCTAATCCCTTCCACCAATCTCCCAATCTCCTCTCCCACCGGTTGGATCTCCTCACCAGCACCTTAGGTGCCACCAGCATCGCCGCTAGTGGTGCTCCTCTACAGCACCGCCCCTCCAGCCAGTTCTCCTTCAGCTCTACCCCTGCTGCCTTTGTTCATCGTCGATAGCACCTGCATCACTGCAGTGGGTGGTGCCTGATCTGAGGTGGCAGCAGCAAGCCACAAGGGACCCGATTCCAGTGGTTGATCAATGTTGCAGCCACTGCAGGCCTTGATTGGGCTCTGCTGCGACCTGTGGCCACTAGATTGAGGCCTAATCTAATTTTCCATGTCTAAATTCTTCCATGATCTGATTTTTCTAAACAAATCAGAGGACTTCTTTATCCTAGTGAATTTGATTTATGTGATTTCATATCAAAGATCGGACGTTTGCGGATTGAATCTATGATTTGACGTATTTCTTTTAGTGCGGGTTTATGGACCAAAGAGAGATGGCTTCTTCGAGTTCATCCGAAGTCACATTGGACTCTACAGTGGACATCAGGACTTATAAAAGTTCATTTTTTAGTCCTATGATAAAGCTTGATAAGACCAATCATCTTTGGTGGTCCCAAACCTTCTTAATGACTGTCAGGGATCATGGGAAGGAGCACATCCTGAGTAATCCAGAACCCGTCCAGAAGACAGATGCTAATACTAATTGGGATAAAGATAATACAATGTTGTATGCGTGAATGATGAATTGCATTATCCCTTGGACGTGGAAGAGGTGGACCCTCTTTACGTGATCATGGACGTGGATTCGGGGGGCGTACTCGTACCCATACCTACTGTGGTCGAATGGGACACACAAAGGCTATGTGCTGGCAAAAGCATGGCAAGCCTATAATCGCTAATCAGGCGACTGATGTTCTAGACGCATCTCCACAGGTGGTCTCCAGGGCAAAATTTGATGATCTTCAGAGATTTTCTCAAATGTCAACCTGTTGCATCCTTCTCCTCAGGTAATAAGCTGGTTTGCTCTTCTTTTCCATTGAAATCTGGTGAATGATTAGTAAACACTGGCATCTCAAAGCACTTATGTGGAGATCATGAGTCATTCCCTGCCATGAGTCCTGTTGCACTAAGGAGGATTGGACTATTGAGGTGGCAGATGGTCGTCATTCTCCTGTGGTTGGAAAGGGAGATGTTCCTCTCTCATCTACCCTTCGATTTATCTAATATTCTTTATGTTTCAAATTTTCCCCTCAGTTGATGTCTGTTAGCAGTATTACCGAAGAATTAAATTGTCGAGCTATATTTAATGCACAGTCATATGTTATGTAGGACAAGCTCACGAGGAGGACATTTAGTGAAGGACATGAGGACAGAGGGGTATACCGTCTAAACCATTCACCCATTACTGTTGTTGCTGTTGGCCATGGGGGAGGCCTCTAGATCTCCATTTCAGTGGCATCTTCATCTTAGTCACCTACCCTTAGAGAGACTCAGACGTGTTATACCTCATATTTCATCAACCACTTATATTGTTTGTGATGCTTGTCAACTTGGCAAGCATCACTGTGCCAATTTTCCTACTAATTCTAGATCTACTTGTCATCAAGGTTAATTCTTTCAACCTGTCAAATGGGATATATTATGCTCGCCGAAGGAACATGGTAGCATGGGGATATGGTCAATCAAAGAGTTCATGTTTGGTGCATTCATATGTTGGTGCGTTCATAAAACATAGGGTTGTTGACAATATAAGTGGCAACCCTGTTGTCACATCGCAGCTCAACAGGCCCACCAATCTATATATGTAGATCACTCATTAAGGATCTTACCCATATCAATTCTACTAAGGTCAGTGCCATAGCACGATAGTCAGACTCAGCATTGGATCTGGACACTGCAATATGTTTCTTACTCTTCCAAGTGACCAAATTCCCTGCAACATACGTACAAAAACCAGTGGTAGACTTCTTATCGTTATGGCTATCTACGTCAGAGTATCCAACTACTGTAATAGATGTCCCCCTAGTGAAAAGAAGACCCTGTCCTGGTGCTCGCTTCAAGTACCTGAGCACCATCATGGCTGATCCCAGTGCTGTCTAGTAGACCTCTCCATAAACTGACTCAATTTCCCACCGCAAAGAAAATATCTGGTCCAGTTATCGTCAAGTAAAGCAATTTTCACCAGCTGGCGATACTGTCTACCATCAACTGACTCTGCATCACAGTCAGATAGTCGCACTTTAGAGTCCATGGGAATATTGGCTGGCTTAGCTCCTAGCATAACTGTTTCTTTTAGAACATTTGGGGCATATAATACCACACCTACTACGAGCTCTTTCTATCCCAAGGAAATATCGTAGGGGCCCTAAATCCTTCATCACAAACTGCTCTACTAAAGTCTGTTTGATCTTAACCACACCTGTTGTATCATCACCAATGACAATCAAGTCATCAACATATACCAAAATAACAACAATACCACTCCCTATCTTCCTAACAAACAAAGAATGATCTAAGAAACCCTACAGACTCCACCACCTGAGAGAGCTTCTAAAACCAAGCTCTCAAGCTCTGCTTGAGGCCATAAATGACCATCTGCAACCTACATACACACTCCCCCTGAACCTCGTAACAAAGGGGCTACTGCATATAAACTTCTTCCTGTAAGTCTCCATGGAAAAAAACATTCTTCACATCAAGCTGATGAAGATGCCAATCTCGTTGAACTGCAATTGAAATGAGAATCCTCACTATAGAGAGTCGAACTATAGGAGAGAATGTATAAAAAAATCCACCCCATATGTCTAAGTGAACCCCTTGACAACCAATTGTGCCTTGTAACACACAACAAAGCCATCTAAATTGTATTTGAGTGCAAACACCCATCTACAACCAACAACTGTAGCACCCTCAGGTAAAGGTGTGAGCTCCTAAGTACGTCGTGAAGTAAGAGTAGCTATCTCATCCTCCATGGCCTGGCATCACTTCGAATCAAGCATGGCCTACTGGTAGGTGACAGAAATCTGTGTAGTAAATTGTGCACAGCATAAGCTCCCACAAGTAAAATCAAGGCCCTCAGTAGTCAAACTCCTTGTAACTGGATATCTAGCACAACTCTGTGGTGCCTTCTGAAAAGCAATCGGAAGGCTAAGATCTGTCATCTAATCCTTCTGTACTAGCTGGGAAGTAGAAACATCCTTATCTGGACCTATAAAGGCATCCCTGGGTACCACACCATCACTATGCAACTTGTCTATGATCACCTGGGGCTGAGAAGATGGTGTCTCTATAGCTACTGTGGAAGATGGCGTCTAGAAAGTAGTGTGAGGTTGCTGATATGTAACAACTAGCTTAGAAAACTTCACGACTCGTAGTAATCGGTGGGGGAGCAGAAATAGGTATCTCCTCCAAGAGAACAAGAGGTATAGCCGTGGGAGCCTCCGTAACCTGAGAAGATAAACCCAGGGTAGCAATAGAAAATATAGAATAGACTTATGAAAGGTGACATCAGCACTTACATAGTGCATACCAGTAAGAAGATCAAAGCATCTATATCCTTTCTGAGTTCGTGAATATCCCAAGAACACACACTTGACTGCTCGAGGTGTCAACCTGTCTCGCCCTAAAGAAAGAATATAAATAAATGCAGCACATCCAAACACATATGGCGGTATGTGAAAAAGCTTATGATCGGGATGCAATATATGCCAAGGTATCTGCTCATGAAGCACTGAACTGAGCATCTTGTTGATCAAATAGCAAGCTGTAAGGATAGCATCTCCCCAACATAATGGTGGTACACTATGGTGGATCAACAGGATACGAGCCACATCTAAAAGATGTCTTTGTTTCCTCTCAACCACTGCATTCTACTGAGAAGTGTGAGCACATGTGGTATGGTACACTCTCATGGGAGCTGTAGAAAGCAAACAACCTAGCGGTGCACACCTCAAGTGCATTATCAGATCTCACTACTTTAATAGTAGCTAAATACTGATTCTTAATCTCCAATGTAAAGTTCTCAGTGACAAATCCAACACCTGATTTATTTTTCAACAAAAATACCCAAGGCAGCCATGAAAAATCATTAACAACCACCAAGTACTAACAGTGACCCTGCCTATCTGGTATCTTGCTCGGGCCCCATACACCCATGTGTAGTAACTCAAACAAAGCAACAGATCCTAGACAAGTGATCACAAGGTAGGAAGAACGACAGTGCTTGCCCATTTGACAAGCATCATAGCAAATCTGGGTTGCAGGAGATATATGTGGTATAACTTGACGAAACCTATCCAATGAAAGATGTCCAAAGCGGAAATGCCACTGAAATGCACTCCCAAGAGAAGATACCTCTCCTCAACATGCAGATGCAAGTGGAGTATGAGACAGTTAATAAACCCCACGCTCTACATGTCCACTACCAATCACCTTCCCTATCAACTTCTCTTGGATAGTACATCCCACAGCATCAAATATTGCACGGCAATTGAGTTCCCTAGTAATTTGGCTGACTGAAAGTAGACTCATATGAAAATCTGGAGCATATAAAACATCGGACAATCTCAAAGTATAAGTCACTGCTACCCCCCCCTGACCTTTTACCTCGGAATGTCTATCATCTGCAACCTAAATAGTCCTGCCTCCTAGAAGAAACTGGAGATGAGTGAAGTAATCCCAATCTCCACTAAGGTGTTGTGAAGCTCTTGAATCAACAAGCCACTCAGAACATCTCTGACTCCTGTATAAAAGGGAACTCAATTCAGGTGTTGTCTTGAGTTTATCATGATAACTATGACTTTGGAGTAGTCTCTCATAGTCACTCCGAGCAATAATCACAGTATCCTCTCCCAACATCTGAGTAGTATGTATACCACTATGAATAGACTCAGAAAACTGGTTTTCATACCTCCCCACCTCTGTAACAGTATCCGATGACACCATTGGAGATCTAACGGATGCCATCGTGCCCTTGAAGGAGGTAGAAATACCCGAAATCAGATCTGAAACACTGCTTTTCAGACCATAGAGAACTCAAAAATCTGAAGTAGAGCATCCTGATCACAAGATCTAAGCAACCATTGCTTGGAAATCAAACCAAGAAACTCAGAGTAGCCCCGGGAAGCAATAAAGGCTATTCTAGGATGTAGGGAAACACCCTAGAATAGCCATCCAGAGACTACTACCCCCTCCTTGCTACGAAGGAGATTTAAACCCCCCCTTCGATCAACAACAAGGATCGTAGAAAGGGGCTAGCAGCAGCCTCCAGGCAGGCAACGGCCCTAGCCAACAATGACCCTATTGGCCGGTGTGCAAGTGGTGGCCCTGCTGGGCGATGGACTAGTGGTGACCCTAGGTAGTCGATGGCCCTACTAGCTGGTGGGCAGGTGGTAGCCCTGTTGGCCTGCAGGCAAGCGGTGGTCCTAGCCAGTAGTGGCCCTGCTGGCCAGGTAGCTCGGTGGGCCGACTGGGTGTTGCTACTGCCGACGATGGCAAGGAGGGACTGAGGGATTTAGTGATTAGGGTTTGGAGGCCTTTTTGGGTGAGATACCAGGGCCACAGTCTAGGGCTAGTGCTCTAATACCAAGGTAGGAGAAATGACAAGTCAGTTTTAGTTCTCTAGCCCTACCTCTCTTTATATAGAGAGAGGTGGGTGCAAATTACATACAACCCTGTGAAGAAAACAAAAAATAACGCACCACATAACTAGCTAGACTCTGTAACAGACTTCTATGAAAGTAATGGGTTATTCTGGTGCTAATCATGCTGGATGTCATTTAGATCGAAAATCTACTACAAGTTTTTGTACCTATATAGCTGGCAACCTAGTTTCCTGGAAGAGCAAAAAACAAGCAGTTGTTTCTAGATCCAGTGCAGAATCAGAATACAGGGCAATGGCCCAAATTGCAATTGAGATGATGTGAATTCGATCCTTATTGGCTGATTTGCATATTGAGATTGATGGCCCTATGGAGATGTAGTGTGACAATAGAGCAGTGACCTGTATAGCTAATAATCATATGTTTCATAAGCGCACAAAGCATGTGAAGGTCGATTGTCATTACACTAGAGACATCATCCAAAAAGAGCTACTTTACACAACTACAATTTCTACTGATGACCAAACAGCAAACATATTTAGCAAGACTCTCATTAGATCTACTTTTGATGCTTGTTGTTTCAAGCTAAGTATGATAAATATCTATGCTCCAGCTCAAGGAGTGTTGTACTTATTTTATTATGTCTATGAGGGTGAACTTATAATTTTTATTTTCTGTTGGAGTTGTATTGTAATGTTCCCCACCTCTCTCTCTATATATAAAAAGAGGTAGGGTTTCTGAATAAGACAACTTTTTTGTTTCTCCCTACTCTATAATAGGATCCACACTCCCCCTCTCTCATACTCTATGGGAGAAGAATCAATCATAGAGAAGAAATAACAAATAAAATATAGAAGAGCTCCTTCACCTCTTCTCTTCATCAAAGTTTCTCTTTTTTTTTGTTGTTTTTTTATCTTTCCTCTCTTTTTTCCCTTTTCTCCTTTTTCTCCATTTTTTCTCTTTTTTTTTACTACAGTCTTTTTTTTTCTACCCCTTCCTTGCAATATTAAGAAGAAACCCAATAAAAGAAATAAATCAAAAACCAATGAGGCAAAAGATATAAAAATACCAAATATCTCTTTAGTTCAAAGAGAACTCAACAGATACGATAAGGAATTTCTCCATTTTCCATGACTTCTTTTGCTGCTCCATCGTCGCTCGTACAAAGATCTCCCTGCCTCCTACCGTGTTCATCGCTAATCTTGCTATCGCCAACCTTATGCAAGATTCCACGCAACCAATCCCATGATGCTCACCACTATTTTGTGCGATCTCGGATCTCACCTTTACTGCCATCTCCAATGTCGTCAGCAAGGTCACCTAATCTCGGATCTCACAAACCTTCCCCAGCTGATCTCACAAACACCAACACTAACATCGTCACGATCTCCCCTTAACATCGCATGCAAGATCCCCTCACCAGATCTGCCTCGCATCAACCCTCTTCTTCCTTCGGTGGGCGATGCAATAGAAGCAACACCACTGCCCTGGCTCACGCATGCTACCAACACTCCCTATCGCTGGAGAGCACTACCATTACTGGTATCTCCTATCTCATCTCTCTCGTAATCTAGTCATCGCCATCACCTTCATCACCATCTTCAAAGCCATGCTGATGAAGACATGACCGGCAACCTATGCCTTTCTCCACCGCTACTTAAAGGCCCTCTCCGATGCCAAGATCTCTTGCACTGCTTGATTGGGATCGAGATCTACTGATCTTACGAATAATGATAAAAAAAACTCTAGACTAATGAAAGAAATGAGATTCATGTGGAACATCATCGATCATAAGCAATGATAAAATCCAATAATCGACTTACTCTGATAACAAGTTAAATAATATGAATGAGTATAAGTAAATCAACAAAATATCAAAGTGTAAACAAGAAATAACACTTAGGTTTACGTGGAAACCTCACTCATGAGAAGCGAGGAGAAAACCATAGGATAAGTCCTCGATAGGGCGAGATTCTATATTATTCTTATCAAAGAATAAGTAGAGTACATGCCTATTTATAGGCCACCACACACTCCATACTCCTACAATAGACGATATGGGACTAAACCAACTATACATACTCCAACAATAATCAAAGCTTCACCTTCTTTAAATAGACCCCTTAAGGAGTCTTCTTAATTATAATGATAGAGCATCTTTAATCACCATTATAAATTTATAAATGGTTAAGTCTCCTAGCTCAACACCAATTTGTTTAAACTCTAGTACTAGCAGCTTAACAGATCTGCCAACCTCGAGGAGATATAAGGTCTCAAACCTGATCCCTTTGGCTCACCATCCCTCAACTTGCCATTACCACTCAACCCTCAATCTAGGGTCTTAATCGTGACTACATGGCACATCATCCCTTGGCTTGTGATCATTCCTCAACCCTAATACTAACCACTAGTCTCTAATACTTTGGATTGTTATCATCCCTCATACCTAATCCTAATTCCTTGCCATAGATATACCTTAAGGGCTTTAGTTACCACTCACTTGACCTACAACTACAGTCACCAACCCTAAGAACAAACTATAATTGTTGCCAAATCCCAGTTGAGTTCCCATTGTTGTTGGCAATTTCCCAGGTTGTGCTATGGTAGAAGTGATCTACTATAAATCAACCAACCCCTTCTTGGAATTACTTATTGAGCCCGCTACTCTATTCATCAAATGTATGGAAGATTTGCTTCCTTAACGATCCAATGCACTAGAGTCACCCTATATTGTATCCTTGTTATGTGAAGAGACGCTGAATTATAGTTCAAAGATGGCTTCCTTGATTCACCAAAGGCAATCCAATCATTATACCTTATTATGATTGATAACAACAATGCTTGCAGGTCACAAACCTTCATGATGGTAGTTGAAGGTCATGAAAAGGAGCATCATAACTTGAATAACACAGAAACCACTAGGAAAGTCTAGGATATGCAACTCAAAGGAAAGACAATGCCATGGCCTATACTTGGATCAAGATCAGTGTCATCCCTAGGATTGGGATGGAAAAGTCAAACACAAGACTACAAAGGAAACGGAGAAACTACACATCTCCTACTCCTATGAAAGGAACTTGAATCACATCTTCTAGATATATCATGAGATTGCTTTTAGTTGGGAGAAATAATGTCAGTTTATTCTCAAACCCTACCTCTCTTTATATATAAAGAGGTGAAAACAAACATCATAACCAATTGACAGAAATGAAACGTCTTATTTCGTAACGAAAACCCTACACCTCTTTTATAGAAAGAGGTGAAAGGGAAACATTACAGGACTCCAGAAAAGAAATAAAAATGCCACTAATACCCTCACAATATAATGTAACACTCCCCCTCAAGTTTGAACATATATATCAATCATGCTCAGCTTCTTTCTATACTTAAACAAGGGATGTGACAGTGGCTTGGTAAACATATCTGCAGTCTACTCTAATGAAACTAAGCAAGAAGTACGATGTAGGTCGTGCTGAATTAGACTTCTAGTATAGTGGCAATCTACCTCCACATACTTCGTTCGCTTATGGAACATAGGATTATTAGCTATATATGTGGCAGTCCTGTTATCACAATATATCTCCATAGGCTCCTCAATAGTAACATGGAGATCTTTCAGTAATGACCGTATCCAGATCATTTCAGCGGCAGTATGTGCCATAGCACAGTACTCTAACTCAACACTAGAACACGATACCATGTTCTGTTTCTTGCTCCTCCATGTCACCAGATTTCCTAAAACGAAGGTGCAGAAACCTGTGGTAGACCTCCTGTCTCCAATGTTACCTACGTAATCAACATCAAAGTATCCAACAACAGTCATGGGAGCTCTTCTCCTGAAAAGAAGTCCTCAACCTGGAGCCTCCTTGATATATCTCAACACCTACAATACTGCCTGCCAATGCTCATCCGTAGGCATGTCTAGGAACTGACTCAGCTTGCCCATTGCAAGGCTGGTATCTGACCTAGTGATAATCAGATAGAGAAATTTTCCCACAAGCTACCTATATGCCTTCTTATCCATTAGTCTAGCAAACTCATCAAACAGGTGAACCTTCGGATCTATGGGGATGTTTGCTCCCTTAGACCCAAGCATGCCAACCTCCTGAAGAATATCTAAGGCATACTTCCTCTGGGACATAATAATCCCCTACTTGCTTGTGGCAATCTCAATGCTTAGGAAGTACCTGAGTCTCCCAAGATCCTTCATAACAAATTATTGTGCCAAATACTCCTTGACCTGGGATATACCGACCATATCATCACCTGTGAGAATAAGGTCATCCACGTACACAAGTAGGACTACAACACCCATACTGGTCTTCCTCACAAATAGAGAGTGGTCAGATGAAGACCTTTGTAACCTAATCACAGACAATGCCTCTGATAGTCGTTGGAACCATGCTCTGGGCCTCTGCCTTAGGCCATAGATTATCTTACATAATTTGCATACGCACTCCCCCTAAACCTTAAAACCTAGGGGCTGGTGCATTTATATCTCCTCCTGAAGATCACTATAAAAGGTGTTTTTGGCATCCAACTGATGAAGTACCCATCCATAATGCGCAGCCACAAAGATAAGAATGCAAACAGTAGAAAGTCGGACCACTATCGAGAAGGTGTTAAAGGAATCCACTACGTAAGTTTGAGTGAATCCTGTAGCCACGAAACAAGCCTTGTACCAAGAAATAGACCCATCAGGGTTGTATTTCGAGGCAAAGACCCACCTTGCTCCAACAAGATGTGCGCCAGGTGGCAACGAGGTCAACTCCCAGGTGCCCTTGTCACAAACAGCAGACATCTCTTCTTCCATCGCTGCCTTCCAATGTGGGTTCAGAAGTGCCTGCTAATAAGATGTGGGAGTCTCAAAGGTAGATACTCCAGTAGTAAAGGCATGAAATGCAGTACCCAAGGAGTGGGTAGGCACTGCACTTCCAACCACACGATAGTGAGCACAAGAGCGAGGGGCTTTCCGAATGGCAATCGAAACATCAGCATCATCAGGTGGACCTGAAGGAACATCAATAGGAGAAATACTATTAGTGCACTCAATATGTACCTGATCAAAGGAGGACTGTGGTGGCTTAGGAGGGACAAAGGAGGAGAGCGGTGTGTAACTTTCTCTCTCTGATATGTAGAGCCCTTAAAAGTTCTTTCATCTGGAGCTATAATTCTAAGCGAACTGAGAGATTGGTCTAGAATGGTACCACTAACTTGGAAATCACCCATAGTTACAGGAGGCACAGGCATAGGTGCAGTAATTTTCACATTCTATAGTTGACAGGCTAATGTGGGAAAGTAGGGAATGAACTCATAGAATGTAACATCCACACTGACATACTGCTTCCTATGAATCGGATCAAGTCATCTATACCCCTTTTGTGTTCGACAATTACCAAGAAACACGCACTTAACTGCTCTAGGGGCAAGTTTGTCATGTCCTAGTCCAAGTAAGTGAACGACAACATAGCCAAATGTCTTAGGTGGTACCGAGAATAAATCAGCATCAGGATACAACACCACCTAGGGCACTTGTTCATGAATGACAGAAGAGGGAAGCCGATTAATTAAACATGTAGTCAGCACTGCACCCCCCAGTACAAGTGTGAGACACTATTCTGAATTAGCAAGGTATGTGCTGTATCCAGAATGTGTCTATGCATCTGCTCTGCCACCCCATTCAATTGAGATGTGTGGGGGCAAGAGGTCTAGTGTACAATGCCAAGAGAGGTATACAGAGTTCTCAGTTCCTTAGTGCAAAATTCTAGTGTGTTGTATGTTCTAATAGTCTTGATACATATATCAAACTGAGTTTTCACAAAGGCAATAAACTGAATAATAAGAGAGATTTATTTTTCATCAAAATTATCCACGTCAACCATGAAAAATCATCCACAAAAAGCAAATAATATCTATGACCATGTCTGTTTGTAACACGACTTGGACCCCACACATCACACTGCACTAAATCAAAACAAGCAAAGCTATTAGAACTAGCAGATACTAGAAAACTGGCTCTATGGTACTTCCCCAACTGGCAAGCATCATACTGGATCTTGGTAGCAGGCAAGAGATGTGGAATGAGCCAACATAGCTTGTCCAACGAAGAATGACCTAAGCATCCGTGCCACTGCAAGACACTACTAGCAGAACTCATCTAACATGCTGCAGCAACTTATCTCTGAGCTAACCGATAGACACCCCGCACTTCATATCCGCCACCAATCATCCTCCCTGTCATGTGGTGCTGAAAGGTATACCCAACATCATCAAAAGTCACACAACAGCTCAACTATTTAGTAATAATGCTAATAGAAAGTAGCTGCATGGCCATATCAGGCACATAAAACACATATGAGAGATGCATAGTAGGGGTAACTGACACTCCTCCCCTACCACAGATAGGAGCATGTCTGCCATCTGCCAATTGGACTGAACGTCCCTATGGAACTTCCTGCATGTCTCCAAAACACTAGGAATTCCCAATGAGATGATCTAACACACCAGAATCAATCAACCAGATATTAGTCAGACCTGATAAACCAGAAGCATAAGCTGTTGTGGCTAAAGACTGGCCCTGATCATGTGTCAGCTGGGCCAGATGCTGAACCACGAAGTCATAATCTACCTCTGCAAGTGTAATGGACTCAGGAGCAGGAGTAACAGTGACTTGGTTGACGACAGTCGGCCTCTCAAGTTTATTCCATCATTTAGCCTCCACATGGCCAAGTCGACCACAATACGTGTAAGTAGACTTGCCACGTATGCCATCTCTGCATCCTCATCCTCTACCACGAAAGGGGCCTTATCTGTCACGAGCACCAATAGCTACATGGGTAGAGGAAACAGGAGTACTAATCACTTCATGTGTGGCTTGCTCCTGCAATCTGCTCAGCCTCCTATAGATCTCAATAGGTGGTCACTCTGACAGAGTAAGAATCTGAGATCTGGTAGTCACATAGTTATCACTTAGGCCTGCAAGGAACATATGGGCAAAAAATTCCTTTCTTTGATCCCTGCAAGTAGTGGAGGTGCACATCA
Organism: Thalassia testudinum; assembly: GCA_037157565.1. Classification (NCBI taxonomy): domain Eukaryota; kingdom Viridiplantae; phylum Streptophyta; class Magnoliopsida; order Alismatales; family Hydrocharitaceae; genus Thalassia; species Thalassia testudinum. The sequence continues at coordinate 205,798,967 of JAZHRO010000031.1, forward strand.
ATCGACATGCATTATATTTCTCCAACAGTCCCTTCTTAGTGGAGTAGTACTGTGAAAGGGACATTCTCCTACTTCAAGTGGCACAAATCATAATGAATCTGAAACACCTAAGTTGAATTGAGCTCATGTGAATATGCTATCTTCAGGCCATCCTACATCTCTTTGGCCAAATTTGTACTACATAATTTCGTTTCCAATCCGACGAATGACGCTATTTAGTATCCAGACCCTCACCATGAAGTCATCCCTGTTCCATGTGGCATACTCGCCTATCTTCTGTCTGGGGGCCATCTCAATGAGCACATGCTACTTCTCGTGTCATTCCACTATCACAAGAAATGTTTGAGACCAACGAGGGTAGTTGGTCTCATCCAACTTCACAATGGGTGCGAAGAATGGGCTCTTATACACGCCTGTGTCTCCCACCTATCCACCTTGCTCTGAGGTTACTCCTGACTCAAAAGAGGAGGCCATATTATATCTTCAACAATCACAACTACCAACACTAATGCAAAATTCAGATCTGAAACAAGAACAACTTGGGGAATACACACCCCTAGAATTCCGCAAGTACGCAGTAAAATACTTCTCAATGCACCAACGGGGTATACGCACCCCGGAATATCATCAAACAGGGGAATACACATCCCAAATCAAAAGAAAGTGTTAAAAAGATACCATCAAATCACTTTCCGGAGAATTCTTGGGTCTAGAACGCCATCAACCACTCTCCAAGAGTTCCCCACTCCAACAGAAGCACTGGTGTGCTCTCTCCCTATAGCCAAACACGTAGGCAGCAAGAGAGAGAACACACCGAGGAAGAAGGGTTGTTTGGGCCTAGGTGGTGGACTAGGGGAGGTGTTGCAGCCTAATCAACGATCAACAGCCTATCTGGGCGACACTAATCAACGCTCAAGCTGTGCAGCAAGGGGTGACGGTGCTTCGCTGCCTAATCGTCGGCGACGCTGGGCTAAAGGGGCAACATTGCGGGCTCCTACCTACAGTATAGTAAGGCTTAGCAACGCTACCGGTGGTGCTGCCAACGACGGCAGTGATGGAAGAGGGGCAACTGACGGTAGGTTTAGGATTTCTTTCGTGGAGCCCTCAACTTGGCTCTGATACCAAGTTGAAGGAAATGAAATATCTTCTTTCATAAAGAAAACCCTACGCCTCTTTTATAGAGAGAAGGGAAGGGGAAATATTATAGGACTCCAAAAAATAAATTAAAATGCCACTACGACTCTCACGCTATAACATAACATAACCTTATCAGGAAATAAAAAATGTAGAAGCACCCAAACATAAGAAATAAATAACTAAACACTCCCCCTCAAGCTGGAGCATAAATGTCAATCATACTCAGCTTAGAAGTTCAAACATCAAAGGAAGGGTGTGTCAAGGACTCAGTTGTCTGATCATCTGAGGCAACGTGTGTAGTGAAGATGAATCCTTTCTAGATTAAATCCCAAGTGTGGTGGCAATCCACCTCCACATGTTTGGTACGCTCATTAAATATAAGGTTATTAGCAATATAGGTAGCAGCCTGATTATCACATCGTAACTCCATGGGTCCAATCTCCACATGCAGATCTATCAAAAGGGACTTTACCCACATCAACCATGCAAATGTCTGAGCCATAGCCCTGTACTCAGGTTCCGTACTTGACCTGGAAACAACACTCTGCTTTTTGCTTTTCCAATTCACTAAGTTCCCTACAATATAAGTACAGAAGCCCATGGTAGACTTCCTATCATCATGACTACCAGTATAATCTGCATCTAAATATCCAACCACTGGCATAAATGTTCCTCTGGTGAAAAGGCCCTATCCTGATGCCCTCTTCAAGTACTCGAGCACCACCATAGCTGCGTCCCAATGCTGCCTTAATAGGTCTCTCCATGAACTGACTCAACTTTCCAATAGTAAAGGAGATATCAGGCCTAGTGATAGTTGAGTATAACAGTTTTCCCACAAGTTTTTTATACTGCCTACTATCCACTATCTTCACATCCTTGTCATATAGTTGTGCCTTAGGATCCATAAGAACATTAGCTAACTTGGCACCCAACATATCAATTTCCTTCAAGACATCCAAGGCGTATTTCCTTTGAGATAGAACGATACCACCTGTACTATTAGAGCTATTTCTATCTCAAGGAAATATCGTAGTGGCCCCAGATCGTTCATAACAAACTAATCTACTAAAGTCCTCTTTGTCTCTACCACACTTGTGTCATCTCCAGAAACTATCAAATCAACATATACCAGAAGTGCTACCACTCCTTTCCCTATCTTCTTGAAAAACAAGGAATGATCAAAAGACAACCTCTGAAAACCAACTGACTCCACCACCTAAGAGACATACACACTCCCCCTAAACCTCATAACCAAGGAGCTACATCATATATACCTCCTTCTGAAGAACATCATGTAGAAAAGCATTCTTCAAATCGAGTTGGTGAAGTTGTCAATCTTTCTATACTGCAACTGAAATCAATATACAAACAATGGACAAACGTGTAACTAGAGAGAGTATCAAAGAAGTCAATCCCATAAGTCTGAGTAAAGCCTTTCGCCACCAAACAGAACTTGTACCTAGCAATCAACTCGTCAAGATTGTATTTGAGTGCGAACACCTAATGACAACCCACTATAGTAGCCCCTAGAGGTAAAGGCGTGAGCTCCCACATGCCTCGAGATTGAAGAGCGACCATCTCATACTCCATGACTTGATGCCATTTTGGGTGTACTTTGTCTTGCTGGTATGTAGCAAGTATCTCTACAGTAGCAAGTGGACAACAGAAGCTCCCAAATGCCTTCCCAAAACTGTCAATGGCCAAGCTGCCTACCATATGATATCTAGCACAAGTACGGGGTGCCTTCTGAATGGCAATCGAAAGAATTGATTCCATTGGCATATCCACCTAATCACTCCTAGAAGAAGTATCCCTTATAACATCACCACTAAGAAAAGTATCATCAGTGTCTAAAATCTTCGTGCTCACCTGATCTGGGTGGGAGGGAGGCGGTGAAGGGGGGCATCTGCAGCATAATATGAGGTCACCTGTAAGTAACAATAGGTTCATTATATTTTTAAGGCACAATAGTAGTAATAGTGCTGGTAGAAGGTGGCCCAGTAATAAGAATCTCCTCAAAAGGCTAAGAGGAAAAAGCATAGGGGCAATAGTAGTATCAATGGAAATATCATGGCCAGTGGTAGAAAGGTAAGCAATGAACTCATGAAAAATAACATCAATAAAATCAAAATGACGAGCAAGTAAGGGAACAAAACATTAATACCCTTCTACATCCTAAAGTACCATAAGAAAACACACTTCACCGCCCTGGGTGCCAGTTTGTCCCATCCAGAAGTAAAATCATGAACGAAGGCAACACATCCAAGACCTTAGGAATAACAAGAAATAACTCCCCATCAAGTTACAAGATATTTCACGGAACTTGCTCATGAATAGTGGAGTTAGGCTTCCTATTAATCAAAACACATGCAGTCAAACTTGCATCACCCCAATAAAGCGAAGGCACAGAGTAACGTATCAAAAGGGTGCGAGCAACTTCAAGTAAATGACAATGTTTCCTCTCAGCAATCCCATTCTGCTGAGAGGAATGGGTACAAGTGATCTGATGAATGATAAACAACTTTGATAATAATTGAAAATTGGGTCTTTATTTCTATCACAAAATTCTTAATGACAGAACCAATATCGGACTTATTTTTCAATAAAAATATCCATGGCACCCAAGAAAAATCATCATACAATGACCAAAAAATAATGGTGACCTAATCGATCTGGAATTCGACTAGGCCCCCATACATCTATATGGACAAGCTGGAAAAAAGACAAACTCAAGACTCTGAGACGACAAGAAACTAGCACTATGATATCTGCCAAGTTGACAAGCATCACAAGTGATGATAGTCATAGGAGAGATATGGGGCATAACACGTCAGAGCCCAGTGTTCAGGAAGTCAGCCGCCCAGGCCGAGTAGGCGCCTACATAGGCGTTAGCAAACCCCTTCCCGAACCCAGTAGTGCTATGCAGTCCTGTACTCGGATCTGGCCAAGTAGGCAGGCCGAGTAGTTGTTTACTTAGCCGCATACTCACCCGATTTTGAGATAAAGCTACCAGCGAGTTCTCAAGAAAGCCCACATTAACCCAACACTTACACAATACCTCCTCCCCTAATACCCCTATCTCCATCAACACCTTAACCCCCCAATAACCCTTAAAAATAAAACCCCAATCGCACCCCTCTCCACAAAACCCCCAAGCTCTTAATGTGGGAGGGATTCTTTTGGTCGGCAGTGCCAGCAAGCCAAGCTCTTGAAGTATATGCTAGATGATTTTAATTTGAGTCTTTGAGAGAATTCTTTTTAGCATTTTAGGTATTGTTTGACATGACGTCCATTGCACATTTTTTTTTATTTTGATTTACATTTGATTTTAAGTTTTTGTTTTAAGTTTCGTTTTACATGTTTGGGTTTGATTTTAGGTTCTTGATCTAGATTTTATTTTAGATTCTTGATAATATCTTTTGATTTAGGTTGATTTAAAGTTTTTGATTGTGTTATTTTACATTCTTGATTTAGATCTATTATTTATGTTCATTGATAATAAACATGAACATTTAGATTATAATCTCTACATTTTCTTTTTTCAACATGTTTTGTATAGTAATTAACTTGAGACAGTTGTATATTTTTAATATTACATATAACATAAATTTTAATCAGCTAACTAATTATTTTATATTTTTTGAATTAAAAAAATGCAAAATTGAGTACTCGTCCGCATACTCATTCGAATACCGCATACTCTATGTGGTGACCAACCAACCGCATACAGACTTCCTGACCCTTATCGGAGCCTATCCAAGGAGAGATGGCCAAGGCGGAGATGCTACTTGAAAGGACACCCAGTGGCAAAGGCAACCTTCCAATAACCCACAAAAGTAGCAGTAGTAGTCTGACTCAGGTGGTATACCAACCCTTCTAGACATTCTCCACCAATCGTACTCCCCATGAGCTTGTCCTGCAAGACACAAGACTGGGCATCAAAGATGGCTCAGCAATTCAATTCCTTTATAATAGACTGACAAGTAATAAGCTCATGAGAAAATCTGACACCAAAACCACATTAGACAATCGTAATATAGAAGATAAAGGGATCTCCCCCTAGCCTGCAGCATGGGAATGTCTCCTGTCTGCCACCTGTACAGTATTATCCTGTAGGTACTAATCTAAGAGAAGGAAACAAGCCATGGTTCCCATATAAATGGCGTAAAGCACCGAAATCTACCAACCAATCTCCATCCTGTTGTAACACAGAAGAAGAGCAAGCTAACTTGGTACCTGAGGAGGCAAGGTTGCAGTCTCAGAAGGTGTTGATGACTAGGACAGCTGTGAAAATCGTTGCAGAATATCATCAAATTCAGCACGAGATATTTTCCCAGAAGCAACCTCTGTAGACACAGCAGTCTGATTAACCACTGTAGGTCGACCATGCTTGGTACAACAGATGGCCTCTGAATGTCCTAGACATCCACAGTAGGTACATGGGGTACGACCACACCCCTTAGATCCACAACCATGGCCATGACCACGTGTAGAAGAGACACCTCTACCACTTCCAGGAGTCGCAACAAGAGCAGAGGTCAGACTCGTGGTCTCAATGACAGGAAGCTGTACTACAATCTTGCTTAATCTACTATATGTCTCATCAAGTGAAGGAAGCTTTGACAGAGTCAAGATCTGGTCTCGTGCAGCAGTAAACTCAAGTCCAAGACCTAATAGGAAGAGAGAAACAACCAGCTCTTTCCTGAACTCTCGTTGAGAAGCACATGTACATACTAGCCTACAGGCATTATGTCTCTCTAGGAGACCCTTTATGGTAGAATAATACTAGGCCAATGAACGACCTTCCTGACACAACTAGAATAGCTCATGATAAGTCTCGAAAACACGTGCGAAATTCTTCTCATGAGAGGTCTCACAAAGGGTATCCCACATCTCCTTCGCAGTGCCGTAGTACATGATCTCATCCCCTATCATGATAATAACACAATTCATCATCCAAGCACTCACCATTGTGTTATCCATATCCCAAGTGGCGTTGATTCCTGTCTTCTGTGTGGGCTCTAGGTGTTACAAGATGTGCTCCTTTCCATGACCTCCCACTGTCATAAGAAATGTCTATGACCATTGAGGGTAATTGGTCTCATCCAATTTAATAGGGGACCAAAAAATGGGCTCTTGTATACCCCTATCTTGACATTTGAGTCCGAAGTCACCTCAGACGAACTAGAGGATGCCATCTTGCCTTCACCTACGAACCCAAGACCGATAGGAAACAATTAGTACATCAAATCAACCACCGAACATGAGATGTAAGGTATAAAACAATGAATTTCATACCAACCAAGATGAAGCTACGCCTATTAAAGACAAGATTTGCCCCTAACAAAGCAACCTCTCCCTCCTAGATGCTTGAAAACGATGAAATAGAGAGGGAGAAGTACGTAAATACATCCCCACCAAGGCAACAACCCCCAGCAGTGCTACACATAGACTGAGGACCAACTATAGCAGCAGCAGCTGCATAAGGACCCCTGCAGTAGAAGGCGACGACGTTGGGGTCCCCCAATAGTAGGTGGCGGCGCCACTATGGTTCAATCTAACCCACCGGTGTCACACTGGGATTTGGAACAACCACCAGCGGCGATGTTGGTGGTGCAACAGTCGATGGGCTACTCATTGGAGGAGAGAGGAGGCCGGCGGCATGGCTGCTACCAATGAGGAGAGAGGAAGAGAGATCAATGGAAGGTGTGGAGGGCTTATTTAGTGGCACACCTAGGGCATCGGTCTAGGACCGCTACCCTAATACCAAGCTGAGAGAAATAATGTGAGTTTATTCTCAAACTCTACCTCTCTTTATATATAAAGGTGGGAACAAATTACATCATAACCCTATCACAAAATAAAACATTTAGAAGCACCCAAACATAAGAAATAAATAACTCAACACTTTTCTGCAACAAGAAGGCAACTCACTATCCCAATATTATTCTGCTCTCAAAGCTACATTAAAGAAGCCTAATGCATATTGTAGAGAAGGTTCCCTTTAGTTTTCTCCTTTCTTGTCCTTTGTTGTTTTTCCTCCTTATGAGGACTTATATGCAGTTTTCCCTCAACCTTTCTATAGAGAATATATTAGTCCATTTTCTTCACATGGTAACAAAGTGGTGGTTCTAAGTCAAAGCTCGATACCTTCTTGGCTCATTTTCTTCACCAAATAATCTAGGGTTTTTCTTGGGATTTATGTAAATTCTTGAGAAGGGAAAACATCTCATGAAACACATGGGCCCTAGCCTTAGAGAACAAAACCCAAGGGGACCCCTCCACTGATCCCTCTACCTCCATTGCCAGGGTCACTAGCAAACAACCATGTTGTCTGACCGAGTTTGTTGAGGGAAATGCTTCTTATTGTTTTGTTTTGTTGTTTTGCTTGGTCTACATTATTTTCTTGCCTTAAGGGCATGATTGCAATTGTTCCCTAGTCTCTCTTTATATAAAGAGGCCTAGGGTTTCTTTTGATAGATAACAAGAAATCTTCTCTCTTTCAAATGGTATCAGAGCAATAGTCCTTAGCCAGAGCTCTATACCTCCTTTTTCTCCCTCTTTCTTTCTCCACCAAAGAAAGGTCTCTCCAAGATTCTCTAAGGTTCCTAGCCTTAGGTCACAAAACTAAGGAAAGGGAACCTCGATCTAGGTCGTGGCTGTAAATCTGGGGGTCATACTCGTATCACCTGCACTTACTGTGGGAAATTAGGTCATTCTAAGGATTGATGATGGACCAAGCGTGGAAAACCTACTTTTCCCAAGGTGGATGCTGATACCCCTAATACTATTTCTCGTGCTAAGTTCAATGACGTTCTACAGAAGTTTTCACAGTTTTCTCAATCTCATGCTACACCTTCATCAGAAACTACTGCTCATGTTTCCACCTTCTTAGGTACAGAGTTGGTTTGCTCTTCTCAGTTTCAGAGATGGTGAATGGCTAATAGATTATGGTGCTTCACAACATTTATGTGCTGATCAAAGATCTTTTCCACACGTGTCTTGTTCCACTAAGGCACACAGTACAAGTTGCAAATCAGAGACATTCCCAAGTTGCTAGAGAGGGGGAGATCCTATTATCATCTACTTTGCAATTGTCTAATGTTCTTTATATGCCTGATTTTCCTATGAATTTATAATTTCTCAATCGCATCACCAAGGACATGAATTGAAGAGCCATATTTGACACATAAACTTATGTCTTGCAGGACAAGCTCACAGGAAGGATGATTGGCGAAGGGCATGAAAAGGGGGTATACCTCCTAAGCTAGTCTGTCACCACTGTTGCTACTTTTGTTAGTCAAGGGAAGGTTGCTCTAGCTACTGGATCTTCTTTCCAATGGCACCTTGGCCTTGGCCATCTATCTTTAGACAAACTCAGGCGAGTCATTCCCCACATCTCTCCCACGACCGTCATTACCTACGATGCTTGTCAACTTAGCAAACATCACCGTGCTAGTTTTCCTTCCTCGCAAAGTGTTGAGTCTACTTCACTTTTCCAATTAATTCATATAAATGTGTGGGGGCCTAGTCGAATTCCTGATCGACTAGGTCACCATTATTTGTTGATTATTGTTGATGACTTTTCTAGAGTTTCTTAGGTATTTTTGATAAGAAATAAGTCCAATGTTGGATTGATTATTGAAAACTTTGTGAAAGAAATAAGGATTCAGTCTTCCACTATTATCAAAGATTGGATAATGCTTTAGAATTGTGCACTCAGTGGATACATTCATTTTATTCTTCTTATGGTATTGTTTAGCAAACTACTTGTGCTAACTCCTCTCAGCAGAATGGAGTTGCTGAGAGGAAGCACTACCACTTGATGTTGCCCGTACATCACTCTGTTTCGTCTTTATGTTGGGGTGATACAGTTTTGACTGCATGTTTTCTTATCAACAGAATGCCTAACTATGCTATTCAAAAGCAAATCCATGGCAGGTTTTGTATCCGGATCAGGAGATGTTTCCTGTTACCCTAAGGTCATTAGGTATGTTGCTTTTGCCCATGATTTTACTCCAGGGAGAGCTAAACTGCCACCTAGGGTAATAAAATGTGTTTTCTTGGGATATTCAAGGACTCAAAAGGGATACAGGTGTTTTGATCCCTTGTCTTCTCATCACTGTGTCTGCTAATGTCACCTTCCATAAGTCCATTGTCTATTTCTCCACTTTGGGATGAGATTTATCCATGAAGATGAGCTATGCTCCTATGCCTATTCCTCGTATTGTTGATCTTCCCACTGCTACGCTTCCCACTAACACTACCCCACCAAGATTCACCAATCCCATTGTTATTTACAAGAGGTCGCATTATACTTTGCAGATACGCCCCTCCCCCCTCACCGACACCTTCATCCTTGCTCAAGTAAGCTCCGAGGCTTTAGATACTGATGATATATTGTCTACTAATGATGGTATAGTACAGACAAGAGAGCCTTCTACTACAGATGTCTCCCCACCTGATAAGACTGCAGATTCTGATCTTCCGATAACTATTTGGAAGGCCCCTTAGACTTGTACCAGATATCATGTTACAGGTAGTCATGCTACTGAAGGTTTAGGAAATAGTTTTGGGAAGTTTTGTCGTGCTCTTGCTATATCAAAGATTCCTATATCTCTTTATTTATTTATTGCTTTATTATAGCTCTTTATGTATTCTTTATTCTTTTGATCCTCTTATGTAATTTACCCACATCTCTCTCTGTATATAAATAAATGTAAGGTTTCCAAGAAATAATAAATTGAAATTTTCCTCCGACTTGGTATCAGAGTGACGATCCTGGATCGACACTTTTGTATGCCACCAAATACCTAGCCCCCAATTGCTTCCATCGAAATCCCTCCTTCGTCGTCACGCCGCCATGATCAGCTACTAAGAGAAGCACCTCGCGACCCTCTCTCCCTCTCTTCTCTCTCACACGTAGCCTCCACAGATGTGGTAGTAGCCCCTACTAGCAAGGGTGTGGCCGACGACTGCCACCACTCTGAGCGACAGAGAGGAGCCCTATCCCTACTAAGCAATGCTGATGGGGGCCGGCTAGCCCTCATGTGTGCCTCTGTTTCATCCCAATAGGGCTAAGTTTTCTCCCTGACACAATTTCTAGAAGTCTGATTTTCCAGATCATGTGTTAGGATCTTTTCTTCTCTGATTTGATGGCCTGCTTGGTCTGAAAATCAACTTTCAGATCCATCTTTGGTGGTCTTTCTTTCTCCATTTGGTTTGATGGCTACTCCCACATCATCCGAAGTCACATTAGATGCCAACTCAAATACTGGGAATATCAAAAATCCATTCTTTGTTTATATCACAAAGTCGGATGAAACCAACTATGCACGTTGGTTGTAGACGTTCCTTATGTCAGTTGAAGGACAAGATAAGGAACATATCCTTCTGAAGACAAAGCCTGCCAACAAAACTGGAAAATATGCCATGCGGAAGAGGGACAACACCATAGTAAGAGCCTGGATCATGAATGTTGTGGCATCTCATACTGGCAATGGAATTGTATTACAAGACCACTAAAGAGATGTGGGTTTCTCTTCATGACACATTCTCATGAAAAGAATTCCAGAAAGAGAAAGGCCTGGGGCTGAGGTCGGCTTGGAGGTTGGCGACCCTCCCATCGAGGAGGTTGCTGCTCTTTGGATTGGAGGAGGCCGACTTGAGGAGGTTGAGGTTTATGGAGATGAAGCCTGAAGGTTGGGGAGTGCTCTGTCAGGTGGAGGTCGCCAACGATCTTCGATGGTGCTTTGGAGGAGCGACCTCCGCTCAGGCCATCTCTGGAGTTCTCCCTGAGGCTACAATCTAGGGGGTTGGTGGAAGAGATATGCTCAAGTTTTGTGAAGGTAACTTCTATTTAGGGCTCTTTGCCTCAGTATCATGGCAAGTTGAAAGGGTTACTTGAGAATTATAATGCTTGTAGACCCGTTTGCACTTATGCCACACAGAGAGAGTATCGCAAAGAGTTTACGATACTCAAGTTTCCTTCTGGACTAGGCCCAGAGTATGAGTCAGCACAATCGCAGATGCTTACATTGACAGAGCTTCCTACTCTAAAGGAGGCATACAGCCAAGTTAGTAGACTTTCTGACCGTACTACCAACTTCAGAGACTATAGGCCAGACTTCTGCCTTTGCAGTTGTGGGTGGTCGTGGAGGAGGTGGTGGTTCTGCTATTCCTGGACGTGGTCAAGGCTGAGGGCAACCCGACAAACCATGCCCAACTTGTTCATTTTATGGACGCATTGGACATGTCGAGGCCACATGCAAGACTAAGCATGGTAAACCACCCGTTGCCAATTAGGTTGTGACTGCTACTGAGACAGAGACAGATGTGGTTCCCAAAGCAGAGTTTGATGCTCTTGCCCAAAGACTTGCTCAGGTGACACAAGAGTCTCCATCCACTTTTGATATGGCTGCCCTCGCCTCCTCAGGTATCAAGAGTGATTCTAGCTTTTCTGTACTTCCACATTGTAGTAGATCTACATGGCTTATAAACTCTAGAGCTCCACAACATCTAAGTGGTAATCAGTCTTGCTTCTGGCAACTTCAATCTGTTACTTCAGGACGTATAGTACAGGTTGCTGATGGTCATCACTCCAAGGTTGATGGACAGGGGAAGGTTTCTCTTACTCCTAATTTACAGCTACCTCATGTTTTATTTGTACCAGAGTTTTCTTTTAGCCTGTTATCAGTTATTAAAGTAACAAAAGATCTCAATTGTCATGTTATATTTGATGATGTAGGCATTGTGTTACAGGACAAGCTCACGGGAAGGATGATTGGTAGCGGACATAAAAGGGAGGTATATCGCCTGCTTCAGACAGATATAGCTACTTAATGTCATGGCAAGTATGGTTTTGTTGTTGGGACTGCACTTCAGTAGCATCATCACCTTGGACACATTCCAGCAACACATCATCCCTCATCTATCACCTGCTACTAAGGTCAGATGTGATGCATGTTAAATTAGGAAACATCACCGATCTACTTTTCCTACTAGTTCTTTGTTGTCTGAGTCTGTTTTTGATTTGGTTCATCTGAATGTCTGGGGTCCTAGTAAAGTACCTGATAGATTGGGACATCGATATTATCTGGTTATTATAAATGATTGTTCCCGTATATCATGGTTGTTTCTTCTAAAGAATAAGTCTTATGTGGCCACAGTTATAGAAGATTTTATTATTGAAATAAAAACTCAATTTTCTACTATTGTCAAGTGTGTGCACTCAAATAATGCATTGGAATTTTGTACATCTAGATTGCGTGCATTCTATATGTCACATGGCATTGTGCATCAGACTACATGTTAACATACATCCCAACAGAATGGGATAGCTGAGAGAAAACATAAGCATGTTCTAAATGTGGCAAGAACTCTTCTTATACGTCACAATGCACCTCAGGTGTATTGGGGTGATGCAGTGCTCACGGCATGCAACCTTATCAACAGATCCTAGTTCTGTGTTACCAGAATAGATTCCTTGGCAGATCTTACATCCTGACCGTGATCTCTTTCTAGTGCCACCTCGCACATTTGGTTGTATTGCTTTCATACACATTACCAGGCCTGACAAAGATAAGTTGGCACCAAGGACCACTGTGTTTTCCTAGGATAGACTAATACTCCGAAAGGATACCAGTGCTATGATCCCTTTACCAGAAAACATTATGTAAGCGCAAACGTTACGTTCATGAGGCTGTCATATTTCTCTATTGCAACAAGATAGTTATCTTTTGTAGCTCAAGACAAATCATCTCATACAGCTCTTATGCCTGTTCCACCAATACAGTTTGGTGACTTTTCACCGATTCAATTACCTACTCAATCGTCACTGGATCCAAGTGATAATAAGTTCAGAGATCCACCAATGGTATATCAGATTCTAATGTCATATAGGCCACACATTACCACCCCCCTCTCCCACCACAATGCCATCATCCTCCCCCATACAGGTATGTGTTGACGATACTGATGTTTCTGTACCTCATGATGTCTCTACAAGTCCACATACTGTCCCTAGGAAAGATGCCACAGTTATGGAAGAAGATGATATTGATCTTCCAATAGCTATTTGAAAGGCACCCCGTAGTTGTGCATGGTACCTTGTTACTGGTGCATCTGTGTGATGGACTCAGTGCCACTTTTGCTGCTTTCACTAACACTCTTATGGCATCCACCATACTTACTACATAGCAGGAGGCTATGCTCCATCCTGAGTGACATCAAGCTATGAAGGAGATGGTGGCTCTCCACTCTTGTGGAATATGGGAGCTTACACGAAGACTAGCAGGAGTTCAGGTGGTTGGCTGTCAATGGATCTTTGCCCTGAAATACAACCCTGACGGGTCTATTTCTCGGCATAAGGCTCGCTTGGTGGCAAAAGGGTTCACTCAAACCTATAGAGTGGACTTTTTTAACACTTTCTCTCCAATAGCGAGGCTCCCAATTGTTTGCATACTTCTTTCAGTGGCAGCAAACAGAGACTAGGATCTACACCAAATAGATGTGAAGAACGCATTCCTCTATGGAGATCTTTAGGAGGAGGTGTATATACAACAGCCTCCTGGTTTTGAGGTTGAGGGGGAGTGTGTATGCAAGCTAAAGAAGGCAATTTATAAACTCAAGCAGAGTCCTCGTGCGTGTTTCATAAATTGTCTAAGGTTGTGGAAAGTATGGGCTTAAAGAGATCTACGTCTAATCACTCATTATTACTGGTGACGATACTACTGGAATAATACAAGCCAAGGAGAATTTCGCAACATCATTTGTTATGAAAGATTTGGGTTCTCTGCAATATTTCTTAAGTAATGAGGTCACTAGAGGAAAAGATGGCATTGTAGTGAGCTAGAGGAAATATGCAATTGACGTTCCCCAGGATACTGGGATGTTAGGAGCCAAAGCAGCTAACATTCCCATCGATCCCAAGGTACATTTGTATGATGTAGACACAAAACCCGTGGATACAAAAGCTACAGATAATTGATTGGGAGGCTTTTATATCTTACCATTATTAGGCCTGACATTTCTCTCGTAGTTGGAAAGCTTAGCCAATTTATGGAGAAGCCAACTAAGCAGCATTGAAATGTTGCAATGTAAGTACTCAGATATTTAAAAAAGATGCCAGGCCATGGTCTATTGTTCCGTAAGGGGTGTCCTATGACGGTGGTAGGATACTTTGATGCAGATTGTTAAGTTATGTTTATGTTTATGTTTGTAACGGGTGCTGTGTTATTTTACTTTAAGTAGCAGGTTTATGATGTACTTCTTCCCACACCATATACAGGTGTAGGGACTTCTTGGTAATGGTAGAAAAAGTTTATTCACTTCAACTTGGTATCAGAGCCAAGGTTGAGGTCTCCACCAAAAACAAAACCCTAACCCCACATAAGCCCTCTCACCGGAGCTACCACTGCCACCATCGGTGGCCACGCCAGCACCGAACCACCACCGCAGCAACAACAGCACCGACTGTTGCCACTGCTGCAGCTGGCCCTTCATGCCAGACCGCGGCGCAGCAACCTGACCGGGGTGCAACCAGCTCCTCGCGCAGCAGCACCCCTGCTACTACCGCCGCCAGTAGCCCTCCTTGCTGCAGCGCCTCTCCTTGCGCCGCAGCACCTAGTCACGACACTATTGCCACCGCTAGCCGCCTGATCGAGGCGCAACTAGCCCCTCACGCTGCAACACCCCCGTTGCTGCCGCCACCAGCAGATCTTACTATAGCATCGCTCCTCGTGCCGCAGCACCTCGTCACGGTGATCCTACTGCAGCTGCCGCCAATAGATCTTGCTGCAGCGCCTCTCCTCATGCCGTAGCACCTCATAACGGTGCTACTGCCGCCTTGTCGCAGCTGCAGGACCACCCCCTGATTGTCATTGGTGTTGGTTGCTCTTGATCTCTCTCCATGGAGATGAGGGTTTAAAGCAAAAATCTTTCAACAGGGTAGTATGAACTTCTTGATCTTTTGATCTAATTTGGGGTGTGTATTCCCCATGGTGGATGACTTTTAGGGTGTGTATTCCCCGTTATGCATGTTTTTGGGGCATGTATTCCTCGTTGATGCATATTTTGGGGTGTGAAGTCCCCTTAAGTACTAACCACATGTGAGCGGAGATTTTTTGGGGTATGTATTCCACTGTTGGTATATTTCTTAGGGTGTGTAGTCCCTATTTTCTGTCAATTTTCAGATCTAAAGTGTGAAGAAGTTCAGGGGTGTGTACCATTTTCTGTGGCACGTCGAACTTTGTTTGTGGCAGTGTGGTTCAATAAACATGGCAATGTCTCAGTCAGAGATTGCACTAGGAACTGCAGTGGGTGATACTCAAACCACTAGTGTGACATGGTTGATTGATTCAGGTGCTTCCAATCATTTATCTGGGAATCTGCAGTGTTTTGGACAGATTCAACCTGTCTCTCGTGGTCGTACAGTATTGGTAGCTGATGAGCGACTTGTTCCTATTAGTGGTCAAGGGGGAATTAATTTACCCCTTCTATGCAACTTAATCATGTTCAGTTTGTTCCAGATTTATCCATGAACTTGCTCTCTGTCAGTGAAATCATTAAGCAGATGAATTGTCGGGTCATCTTTGATGAGTGTGGATATATTTTCCAGGATAGAATGACAGGAAAGACTATTGGTAGTGGATATGGAGTTTATCGACTTCAGGGTCCTATGGCTGCAGCATGTCGAGTTAGTACCACATCTGGGAGTGCTTTACAGTGGCATAGACAGTTAGGTCATCCTTCTTTGGAAAAGTTATGCAGGCTTATTCCTCATGTGTCCCCAACTACACAACTTTCCTACGATGCATGTCAACTTGGGAAGCACCATAGATCTTCCTTTCCAGCTGGTGGGGAAACTGTTATATCTGACTATCACTAGGTCAGATATTAGCCTTGCCATGGGGAAGCTGAGTCAATTCTTAGATAAGCCCACTAAGGTTTATTGGCAGGCTGTGATGCAGGTGTTGAGGTACATCAAGGGGTGTCCAGGTAAAGGCATTCTTTTCTAAAAAAAGGCACCTATGGTCGTTGTTGCATACTCAGATGCAGATTATGCAAGTGATATCGGGGATAAGCGATCTACTACTGGTTTCTATACTGTTGTTGCTGGGAACTTGATAACCTGGAGGAGTAAGAAACAAAGTGTTGTTTCACACTCTAATGCTGAGTCTGAGTACAAGGCCATGGCACATACTGCTCTTAAGATGATATGGATCAAATCCCTATTACGAGATCTTCATGTTGATGTTCAGGAACCTATAGAGATGCATTGTGACAATCAGGCTACCACCTACATTGTAAACAATCTTATGTTCCATGAGAGAACAAAACATGTGGAAGTGGATTGTCATTACACTAGGAGTTTGATTCAATATGGCCTGCTTCGTACTACTTGTCTTGCCTCCTCAGACCAGACTGCTGACATATTTACCAAGCCATTGCCACGTCCCCAGTTTGAGAAGTGTAGAAACAAGCTAAGCATGATGGATATATATGCTCCAACTTGAAGGAGAGTGTTGAGTTATGTTTATGTTTATGTTTGTAAGGGGTGCTATGTTATTTTATTTGAGTAACGGGTTTATGATGTATTTTTTCCCACACCTATATAGAGGTGTAGGAACTTCTTGGTAATGGTAGAAAAAGTTTATTCACTTCAACTCAGATTATGCTGAGTGCTTGCAAATTGCAAGTCTACTACAAGGATTTGTACATATGTAGCAGGAAACTTAATGACAAGGAAATGCAAGAATCAAACTGTGGTAGCTAGATCTATTGCCGAATCAAAGTATCGTGTTATGGCACAAACTGCAACTAAGATGCTTTGGTACAATCCATTCTACGAGATTTGCATGTGCAGACGAAGAGACCTATGGAGATGAGGTGTGACAATCTTGCAGCCACATATATAGCCAATAATCATGTTTCATGAGCACACGAAACATGTGGAGATAGATTGTCATTACACTAGGGATCTTATTCAGAAGAGTGTCATTTACACATCTCCAGTTGCTTCAAAGGAACAAACAGCATATGTTTTTACAAAGCCATTAAGCAAAGCTGACTTTGATATTTGCTATGACAAGCTAAGCATAATAGATATCTATACTCCAACTTCGGGGAGAGTATTACAATATCTCCTCTTTAATTATTTATTACTTTATTATAGTTGGTTGAAGTGAGATAGATTGATTGTAACCCTAGGTCTCTCTTATATACAGAGAGACCAAAAGAGCAAAAGTACACCTTTGCCCCTAAGGAGCACACAAGCCACAACTAGAAAAGAAATACAAATAGTATGCTAACACTCCCCAAGCTGGAGCATATATATCTATCATGTTCAGCTTGGATATACATGAATCAAATGAAGATCTTGTCAAGGGCTTGGTGAAAATATCTACAGTCTGCTTCTTAGATGCAACAGAAGTGATATATAGCAACCCTTTCCAAATAATATCCCAGGTATAGTGACAGTCAACCTCAACATGCTTTGTTCTCTGATGAAATGCTAGGTTGTTCGCAATGAAGGTGGTTGCTCTATTATCAGATTGCATCCCCATAGGGCTAAAAAACTACACCTATAGGTCAATAAGCAAGGATCTAATCCACATCATCTCTACAGTCGTCTGAGCCAAAGCTCTGTACTCAGACTTGGCACTGGACCTCGCAACTGTGCCTTGTTTCTTGCTACTCCAGGTAATCAAATTTCTTGCTAAGAAGGTGCAAAACCCAGTAGTGGATTTACGATCCACATGGCATCCGGCATAGTCGACATCCGAGTATCCAACCAACGTCACAGAGGACCCCTTGGAGAAAAAGACCCTTCCCAGGAGCCCTCTTGACATATCTAAGCACCATCAATGCTGCATCCCAATGCTGCTGTGTCGGCTTTGCCATGAACTTAGTCTCCTGACAGCAAAGGAGATATCTGGTCTCGTGATAGTAAGGTACAACAACTTGCCAACAAGCTATCTGTACTTTCTATTGTCCACCACTTGTGTATCCTCATCATAGAATGGCATCTTGGGATCCATAGGAATATTGGCCTCCTTGGACCCAAGCATACCAACCTCCTGCAAAATATCTAAAGTATACTTTCGCTGAGAAAAGACCACACCTTCCATGCTACAAGCAACCTCAATACCAAGGAAAGACTGTAAAGCCCCAAGATCCTTCATGACAAACTGCTCCGCTAAGATGT
This sequence comes from Thalassia testudinum, assembly GCA_037157565.1. Taxonomy (NCBI): domain Eukaryota; kingdom Viridiplantae; phylum Streptophyta; class Magnoliopsida; order Alismatales; family Hydrocharitaceae; genus Thalassia; species Thalassia testudinum. Next base: position 205,817,310 of record JAZHRO010000031.1, read on the forward strand.
GCTTAACCTCAGCAATACCCTTCATATCATCCCCCGTGATGATCAAATCATCTACATAAACCAGAAGTACCACAGTACCTCGTCTAGTCCTCTTGACAAAAAGGGAAAAGTCAGCTGTCAATCTCCTGAATCCAGCTGCCTCTACAACCTGTGACAATCTCTGAAACCAGGCTCGAAGACTCTGTTTAAGAACATATATAGCCTTCTGTAATCGGCATACACACTCCCCCTGTCTCTTAAATCTAGGCGGCTGCTGCATATAGACTTCCTCTTGGAGATAATATAAAAGAAGGCATTCTTCACATCTAATTGGTGCAAGGGCCAATCTAACTGAACTACTACTGCAATCAATACTCAGACTGTGGGAAGTCTGGCAACTGGAGAGAAGGTATCAAATAAGTCTACCCTATAGGTTTGGGTGAACCCTTTTGCCACAAGGCAGGCTTTGTACCTAGCAATACCACCATCAGGATTGAACTTCACAGTAAATACCCATCGACAGTCAACGAGTGCAGCACCATCAAGAAGTGAAATAAGCTCCAAAGTCCCACGGCCTCGAAGAGCAACCATCTCATCCTCCATGGCTGCCCACTATTTTGGATCAAGCATGGCCTCATGGCGTGTAGCTAGAATATGTGTAGTAGCTAACACCTGAGTAAATCCAGCAAATCCAAGAGCAAGAGTATCAGTAGCAAGTGCCCTCGCCATAGGATAAGTAGTACAAGTCTGTGGCCGCTTCCGAATAGCTATCGGAAGGTTAATATCATCACCTGGCACATCACATGTCCTGTCTATGTCACCATCACATGGCAAGCATACGTCAATGTCAAGATGACTCACCTGAGAAACCGATGGTGAGGGCGAGGATAGGGATCCCTTATAAGTAGCATGAGGGCAAACATACGTCTGCAGAGGCCCAGTCAAGCATGGAAAGCGATGCATAGCAGGTGGTGGTGCTGTGGTAGGGACAGAAATCTCAGGAAAGCCTTCAAAATGAATGGGAAAATATCGCATAGTCGCCATATCATCCTCAGGAGGCATCTCAGCAGCCGTCACAGAAAAGAAAGGTATAGCCTCATGAAAGGTAACATCCGCTGAACCATAGTGTCGAGAAGTAAGCAGATCAAAACAGCGATACCCCTTTTATGTCCAGGTATACCCAAGAAAAACACACTTTACTCTCGGTGCTAGTTTATCCTGACCTAGTCTCAACAAATGGACAAAGGCAACACAACCAAACGTCCGAGGGGTGATATACAGGATACATGACCTGAATAGGAATCCGTTCATGTAACGCAGCATTAGGCATCCGGTTAATTAAAAAACAAGCCACCAAAACAGTGTCACCCCAATAGAGAGAAGGGACTGAGTGGTGAATCAACAAAGTGAGAGCAACATCAAGAATATGACGATACTTCCTCTCAGCAACACCATTTTGCTGAGAGGTATGAGGACATGTCTCATGGATAATGCCACAACTAAAAAAGAAATTGCGCAAATGTAAAGTACAAAATTCCAAGGCATTATCCGAGCGAAAGCACTTCACCAAACAAGCATGCTGAGTTTTTATTTCTTTGACAACGTTCTCAATAATTTATCCCACATCAGACTTATTTTTCAAGAAAAGCATCCAAGTTACACGTGAAAAATCAACTAAAACAAGATAATACATGTTCCCAAATCGATCAAGAGTACGACTGGGACCCCACACATCCATATACATCAAATCAAAAACTACGACAAACGAAACAGAACTAGAACTGGAAAAACTAGCCCTATGGTGCTTGCCAAGTTGACAAGCATTACAGGAGAGAACAATAGTGGAATGAATATGTAGTATAACGCGTCTGAGGCGATAAATGGGTAAATGACCAAGACGGTGGTGCCACTGAAGAGAATATCCAGCAGAAGCAAAGCCCTAGGTAACAGAAGCAGCAAAAGTAGTACGACTCAGACGATACACCCCATGTTCCTCACATCCTCCATCAATCATCTTCCAAGTGAATTTGTCCTGCAAGATACAAGAAGCATCAAAAATCGCCCGGCAGTTCAGATCCCTAGTAATGTTGCTAAGACACAATAAACTCAAGGGAAAATCAGGCACATAATAGACATCTACAAGTCTCAAAGTAGGAGATAATGACATCTCCCTTGCCAACAAGTGCCGAGTGTCTCCCATCAGCCGCCTGTACTGTCCTGGCAGGTGTAACAGGTGCCAACTGAGAGAAGGATCCACGGTTGTCACATAGGTGCTTCGATGCACCAGAATCAATCAACAACTCACCGAAAGACAAAAGTGACGACATACTAGTCGCAGGTGTCTCTGATGATTTGACCATGGCTGCAGTGTCGGGAATCTCAAAGGAGGATGAAGCCTGTGTCAACTGCGCAATCTGCTGTCTCAGAGTCTCAATCTCGATACTCAAGTAACTCACATCATGACCGGTAGGCACTCCATCAAAAACCTCAACTGCCTTATTGGCCATGGGTGGCCTACCGTACTTCTACCAGCATGTAGCCTCTAGATGACCAAGCCTGCCACAGAAAGTGCACGGTGTCTTGGTACGTGCACCAGACGAGCGTCCATGTCCACGCCCACAACCACGTGCAGGGAAAGTAGTACCCATGCCACGTCCAAGAGTCGCTGCGAATGCAGACGTCTGGGTACCTATGTCTGGGGCGGTAGTACGAACTGTAACTCTACTGAGTCTACTATAAGCCTCCTCCAGGGTAGGAAGCTCAGAAGCTGTGAGAATCTGATCTCTGGCAGCTGTATACTCAAGTCCAAGACCTGCCAAGAACAGAGAGACGGCCAACTATCTCCGAAAATTCCTCCAAGACTCACAGGCACATCCTGGCAGATAAGAGTGATGTCTCTCCAGCATTCCCTTCAAGAGGGAGTAGTACCGTGGCAGAGTGCATCCTTCCTGACGCAAATAGAAAAGGTCGTAGAAGACCTGAAAAACTCGTGCAGAGTTCTTGGCATGAGAATAGGTCTCGCGCAAGCACTCCCACATCTTCTTTGCAGTGTCGTAATACATGATCTCATCCCCTATACAGGGAATAATTGTCTGCATAAGCCACGTAGAGACCATGGCATTGTCTCTATCCCAACTGGCATTGACGCCAATCTTGCTCTCGGGCTCCGAATCTATAAGGATGTGGCTCTTCCCATGACCCCTGACGGTAATGAGGAAAGTCTGAGACCACCGTGGGTAATTGGTCTCATCCAATTTGACGATAGAACCAAAACACGGATTCTTCAACACCCCAGTGTCAAAAGAAGTGCCCGAATTTACCTCGGACTGATCATCTGAAGCCATCCTTACAATCTTGGAGCCGCAATTAAGCTTCTATATCCAAAAAGTCATCAATCAGGTCTGAAATCCAAAGATTTAGGCCGGCATCTTCACGTTGGACACGCTTTGGCCTATCCTGGGTGCGAGGAGACCACCCAAGAAGGCCCCACCGATGCTGACAAAGACCAGGCGAGGCCCTAGGCGGTGCTAATGGTGCAAGCGGTGCCCTGGGCGACGCTGGTGGCGCCTTGGGCATCGCTGGCGATGCTGGCGGTGCCTTAGGCAGTGCTAACAAGGTCTAGCGATGCTCGCAGCGCCTTAGGCAGCGCAGGCAACACCTTAAACGAAGCCCTAAGGCCCACAGGTGAAGCCCTAGGGGATTAGCGAGCTAGAGGCGGAGGTAGCGGTGCGTAACAACATTGCACCGGTGGCTGGCGGCACTGACGAAGTCTCCCGAGGCAGCCCAATCGGCATCAAAGGCCGATGAGGCTGGTTGGCGGCGACGAGGGGCCGAACGGCAACCGACAAAGGCCATCGATCAGCAGTTGAGGCTCCTCCGGGTACCTCCAACGGAGATTAGGGTTTTGGGTGGACAAGGTACAGAGGCTTTGTGAAGGTGGGATACCGAAGTACCGATCTAAGATCGCCGCTCTGATACCAAGTTGGTTGAAATGAAATTGATTGTAACTCTAGGTCTCTTATATAGAGAGAGACCAAAAGAGCAAAAGTACACCTTTGCCCTTGAGTAACACACAAATCACAACTAGAAAAGAAATACACATAGTATGCTAACATTGTTCTTTATGTTTTCTTTATTCTTTTGGTCCTCTTATGTAATTTACCCACATCTCTCTATATATAAAGAGATTTTGGATTTCCAAAGAATAATAAATTGGACGTTTCCTCCAACTTACTACATATCAACAGGCTATGCTCCATCTAAAATGGTGCTAGGACATGAAGGAGGAGATAGTTACACTACAAGCTAGCGAAATGTGAGAGCTCACACCATTGCTTGTAGGAGCTACTTCTGTGGGTTGTTGTAGGGTGTTTGCACTCAAGTACAATCTAGATGGGTCCATTGTGAGATAAAGGCCCACTTGGTAACAAAGGAGTTCACACAGATATACAGGGTTGATTTTTTTGACACTGTCTCCCTAATGGCACAACTATCTACAGTCCACAAACTTGTCTCTGTTGCAGTTCACCGAGATTGGGTTCTTCATCAGCTTGATGTGAAGAATACCTTATTTATGGTGATTTACAGGAGGAGGTCTACATGCAGCAATCCCCTAGTTACAAGGCTCAAGGGGATGTGTGTATAGGTTGCAGAAGGTCATTTATATCCATAATATAGGTAGTTTACATTAACTCTCGATTGAGCATACACCAACCATTCAGTAAGAGGCACTCCTTGACCAAAAGTGGCAATAGGCCAAAGTGAATGAGATGGTTGCATTAATCTCACAGGGGTCTATTTGGACCCCCCTCAAATGCTTCAGTCGTAGGCTACAAGTAGGTCTTCACAGTCAAATACAAGCCAAATGGTTATGTGGAATGATACAAGGTCTAGCAAGTGGTAAAGGAATACACTGAAACCTATGAGGTGAAATACTTTAATACCTTCTTTTTAATTGCAAAGCTTCCAAGTCTAAATTCTCATATATGTTGCAGTTCACTTAAACTGTTCACTCCAACTAAATGTGAAAAATGCATACGATGATCTCCAAGAAGTCTACATGCAGTAAGCTCTGAGGTTTGAAATTGAGGGAGTGTAGCAAGGCCTACAAACTACATAAGGCAACTTACAAGCTCAAATAGAGTCCACGCGTGTGGTTCAAGGAGTTATTTAACATCATTAAGGGTGTTAGCTTTAGGAGATCATCAACATATGACTATTTGTGAAAGAAAAGAAAGGGTTGTTATGTTGGTATATGTGGAAGATATTATACTAACCAAGGATGATATACGCAAAATTGAGGCTACCAAGGAATTCCTAGCCAAGCATTTTGTTACAAAAAGATTTGGACCCACTTTGGTATTTCCTTGGCATCCAGGTAGCTCAAAATGAATGGGGCAATGTGCTTTCTCAGAGAAAGTATGTAGTTGATCTTCAGGAAATTGGCATGTTGAGTGCTAAGCTCGTGACCATTCCCATTAATCCAAGTATACATCTATATAAAGATGGCTCATGACAAGTTGATGCGAGGCAATTCAGGTGTCTTATAGGGAAACCATCGTATGTTACCATGACACAATTTCCCTTGTAATAAGGAAGGTGAGATAGCTTATAAACAAGCCAAGAAAAGTACATTAGGATACAGCCATGATGATACTCAAGTACTTGAAGTCTCTACACCAGGAAAATGGGTTATCATTTAGTTGTGGCTATTAGCCCCCACGGTCTCTTATTAGTTTGTTAGTTTCAAAGTTGTCAATACGAAAGGCAACACTAAAGCGATAAGGTCCATAATAGTCCAAGGCGAGAAGCAACAAAAAGCCGATAGTCCAAGTGAATTGAGACAATAATTTTTTTTCAACATATATATATACACACACCTTAGTAACTCATAATAATGGTACTAACTTTATAAAAATATTTATAATAACAATATTTTTAGAGTTTAAGCAAAAGAAAAGTCTAGGAATTGCATTGAAAAAAAATATTTTACATAGTTTCAAACTTCAAAATGATAAAGGAAGAAAACCATCCACTAATCAAGGTAGAAAAGACACAAAATAATGCACATAATGCATCACTCATCAAAGTCATCTTCAAGATTCAATTTATCATCGTCATCGTCGTTGTCACCACCAACTTCTTCAATCTCCTCTTCCTTATTGTCACTGTCCACATACTCTTCCTCTTCCTTAATGTTTATTGGTGCTTTCTCTTTTCCCTTAGCCTGCTTAGGAGCATTTTGCTTAGTAGTAGCACGAGCACGAGTATGTCGAGAAGTAGCATGTTCGTTGATACCTAATGCAAGCTCAACCATGCCCCAAGTGAGATCATCACCAAACACAAAGTCATCCCCTACATTTTCCTCATCTTCCTCCATTTTCCCAAACAACCACTCATTTAAATCATCACTCTCATAAAGGGAAATGGGATCAAGATAATCCATGTCTTCATATTTATCTCTCAAAGCTTCATTGTACTTGATAAATACAAGATCATTCAATTTTTGTTATGCAAATGGATTTCTCTTCTTCGAGTGAACCTATATTTATAAATTACCAAAGTATTAATATAAAATTACGTAATAAGACTAATGCAATGCATATTATTATTTAATTCATAACTTACACTTTCAAATATACTCAAATTCCTTTCGCATGCCAAAGCATTACAAGTAAGACCTAACACCTTCAATGCCAATTTTGCCAAGTTTGGTGCAAAACCAGCAAAGAGATTCAACCACTCCACTGTAAAGAAAAAAGTTATATTTTATAAGCCTTAGGATTTATAATAATATAAAAAAGTTTATATCACTTTAGTACCTAGAGCAACAATCTTCTTTTGTCTAATTGCCACAGACAGTCCAAAAAGCCCTTGTGCATTTCTATAAATGAAAATTTCACATGTTATTTTGTCCTGTATACTCTCATTAGACTCTAACCTTGCTAAGATATTATAAAATCCAGTCGTAACTTCCGAATCAAGATCTAGATTTAGATTTTCATAAGAGAATTAAGGATTTAGAAAATATCCTACTGCATGTAAAATCCTATAGAATTGGCACTCCCACCTCATATCTATAATTTCATAAATAGGTCCAAACCTCTCAATATTGTTGTTAAAAGCCTTCAAGATAGCTTCCTTAGCTCTATCCATTGCTTCGTAGATATATGCCACTGCATGCCACTTTTATGAGTCAACAATACGTACCACTCTGACAAGACAAGATGTCGCCTTAATAATATAAATGATCTTATTCCAAAAGGAAGATACCGTAACGATTGCTACTATTTTCCCTTATCTTTTGCATTAGTAAGAATGATCCACTTTATTCGAAATTAACATCTTTCCTAAATTTTCCTTTTGCCTATGAATACTTTGCAAAGGAAAGATATTGCAAATCTGGTCACCGCAAACCTCAACAACTCTCTACTTGTGAACTCTCATTAAATTTAAGACCACAGGATGCATGTATATGTAACTACTCAATTGCATTACATTCTTCAGAGTCTTCTTTACATCTAACTTTCCAAAGTCCTCTAACATTAGGTCGATGCATCGTACAACATAAGGAGTCCAATAAACATGTGGATGCTTAGCCTCCAATAATTTTCCTATGAAGAAAGGAAACATCAATTTAAAATTTACATAATTTATTTACATTAATAAAGCAAATATGTATAATAAAAATTAAAATAAGTAGAGATTTATTACTAGGAAGAACACGGTTGGATGCATGGTCACTAACGGCTTGAATTACATTAAATTGGTTGAAATAAGATAAATTTATTGTAACCCTAGGTCTCTCTTATATAGAGAGAGACCAAAAAAGTAAAAATACATCCTTGCCCCTGACAAGTATACATGAAAAAACTATAAAGGAAATAACACACATATGGTCTACTAACACTCCCCCTCAAGTTGGAGCACATTTATCTATCATGCTCAGCTTCGAGATACACGAATCAAATGAAGATCTGGTCAAGGGCTTGGTGAAAATATCTGCAATCTACTCCTCAGATGCAACAGAAGTGGTATATAGTAACCCCTTCTGAATAATGTCCCTGGTATAGTGACAGCCAACCTCAACATGCTTTGTTCTCTCGTGAAATGCTGGGTTGTTAGCAATGAAAGTGGCTTCTCTATTATCACACATCTCCATAGGATTAGAAAACTGCACCTATAGGTCAATAAGCAAAAATCTAATCCACATCATCTCTGCAGTCATCTGAGCCATAGCTCTATACTCAGACTGGGCACTGGATCTTGCAACTGTGCCTTGTTTCTTATTCCTCCAGGCGATCAAATTCCCTGCTAAGAAGGTGCAAAACCCAGTAGTGGATTTACGATCCACATGACATCCGGCATAGTCTGCATCCGAGTAGCCAACCAACATCATACAAGACCCCTTTGAGAAGAAAAGACCCTTCCCAAGAGCCCTCTTGACATATCTAAGTACCATCAGTGCTGCATTCCAATGCTGTTATGTTGGGTTGGCCATAAACTGACTCAGTCTCCCGACTACAAAAGAGATATCCAGTCTTGTGATAGTAAAATACAACAGCTTGCCAACAAGCTGTCTGTACCTCCTATTGTCCACCACCATGCATCATCATCATAGAGTGGCATCTTGGGGTCCATAGGAATATTGGCCTCCTTAGCCCCAAGCATACCAACCTCCTGCAAAATATCTAAAACATACTTTCGCTGAGATAAGATCACACCTTCCTTGCTGCGAACCTCCTCAATACCAAGGAAATACCGTAAAGCCCCTAGGTCCTTCATGATAAACTGTTCTGCTAGGGTGTACTTAACCTCAGCAATACCCTCCATATCGTCCCCTATGATGATCAAATCATCTACATAAACCAGAAATACCACAGTACCTCGTCTAGTCCTCCTGACAAAGAGTGAAAAATCAACTGTCGATCTCCTGAATCCAGTTGCCTCTAAAAGTTGTGACAATCTCTGAAACCAGGCTTAGGGACTCTGTTTAAGGCCATATATAGCCTTCCATAATCGACACACACACTCCCCCTGTCTCTCAAATCCAGGCGGCTGCTGCATATAGACTTCCTCTTTGAGATCACCATAAAGGAAGACATTCTTCACATCTAATTGATGTAAGGGCCAATCTAACTAAACTGCAACTGCAATCAACACCCGGACTGTGGGAAGCCTGGTAATTGGAGAGGTGTCAAAGAAGTCCACCCCATAGGTCTAGGTGAACCCCTTTACCACAAGGCAGGCTTTGAACCCAGCAACACCACCATCAAGATTGAACTTCACATTAAATACCCATCAATAGCCAACGAGTGCAGCACCATCAGGAAGTGAAGTAAGCTCCTAAGTCCCACAGCCTCGAAGAGCAACCATCTCATCCTCCATGGCTACCTGCCATTTTGGATCAAGCATGGCCTCATGGTGTGTAGCTGGAATCTGCCTAGTAGCTAACACCTGAGTAAATCCAGCAAATCCAAGAGCAAGAGTATCAGTAGCAAGTGCCCCCGCCGTGGGATAAGTAGAGCAAGTCCATGGCCGCTTCCGAATAGTTATCGGAAGGTTCATATCATCGTCTGACACATCACATGTCCTGTCCCTTTGACCATCACATGACAAACATACGTCAGTATCTAAAAGACTCACCTGAGAAGCCGATGGTATGGGCGAGGATGGGGGTCCCTTATAGGTAGTATGAGGGCGAACATATGTCTGCAGAGGCCCAATCAGGTGTGGAAAGGGATACGTAGCAGGTGATGGTGGTGGTGGTGTGGTGGGGACAGAAAGCTCAAGAAAGCTCCTAAAACGAATGGGAGAATATGGCATAGGTGCCATATCACCCTCGGGAAGCATCTCATCAGCTGTCACAGAAAAGAAAGGTACAGCCTCATGAAAGGTAACATCCACTAAAACATAGTATCGAGAAGTAAGAAGATCAAAATAACGATACCCCTTTTGTGTCCGGATATACCCAAGAAAAACACACTTAACTTCTCTCGATGCTAGTTTATCCCGACTTGATCCCAACAAATAGACAAATGCAACACAATCAAAAATTCGAGGGGTGACGTGAAACAAGGGACGATCATGATACATGACCTGAATAGGAATTTGTTCATGCAACGCAACATTAGGCATCCGGTTAACCAAAAAACAAGCAGTCAAAACAGCGTCACCCCAGTAGAGAGAAGAGAGAGAGTGGTGAATCAACAAGGTGCGAGTAACATCAAGAATATGGCGATGTTTCCTCTCAGCAACACTATTTTGCTGAGAGTTATAAGGACATGTCTCATCGATAATGCCACAACTAGAAAAAAAATTACGCAAACGTAAAGTACAAAATTTTAAGGCATTATTAGAGCAAAAGCACTTCACCAAACAAAAATGTTGAGTTCTTATTTCTTTGACAAAATTCTCAATAATGTCTCACATCAGACTTATTTTTCAAAAGAAACATCCAAGTCACAGGTGAAAAATCAACTAAAATAATATAATACTTGTTCCCAAGTCAATCAAGAGTACAACTGGGACCCCACACCTCTATATGGATCAAATCAAAAAGGCGACAGACAAAACAGACATAGAACTAGAAAAACTAACCCTATGGTGCTTACCAAATTGACAAGCATCAAAAGTGAGAGTAGTAGTGGAGGGAATATGTGGTATAACGCGTCTGAGGCGATGAATGGGTAGATGCCAAGGCAGTGGTGCCACTAGAGAGGAGATCCCGTAGAAGAAAAGCCCTGGGTAGCAGAAGCAGCAAAAATAGTACAGCTCAGACGATACACCCTATGTTCCTCACACTCTCCACCAATCATCTTCCCAGTGAATTTGTCCTATAAGATACAAGAAAACACATCAAAGATAGCTCGGCAGTTCAGATCCCTAGTAATATTGCTAACAAACAATAAACTCAAGGAAAACTCAGACACATAATAGACATCTGCAAGTCTCAAAGTAGGAGATAATGACACATCCCCCTTGCCAACAAGTGGCGAGTGTCTCCCATCAACCACCTACACTGTCCTGGTAGGTGTAACAGGTGCCAACTGAGAGAAGGATCCACGGTTCGCACATAGGTGCTTGGATGCACCCGAATCAATCAACCACTCACCAGAAGACAAAAGTGACGACATATCGGTCGCAAGTGTCTGATGAGGAGGCCATGGCTGCAGTGTCCGAAATCTGAGAGGAGAATGAACCTGTGTCAACTGCGCAATCTACTGTCTCAGGGTCTCAATTGTTGTACTCAAGGAGCTCACATCAGGATCGATAGGCACTCCATCGAGAACCTCAACTGCCTGATTGGCCATGGGTGGCCTACCGTGCTTCTGCCAATACGTAGCCTCTGGATGACCAAGTCTGCCACAGTAAGTGCATGGCATCTTGGTGCGTGTACCAAACGAGTGTCCACGTCCACGACCACGTGCAGGGGGAAGGGTACCCTTGCCACGTCCAGAGATCGCTGCCAGTGCAGACGTCTGGGTACCTGTGTCTGGGGTTGTAGTACGAACTACAGCTCTGCTGAGTCTACTGTAAGCCTCCTCCAGCGTAGGAAGCTCAGGAGCTATGAGAATCTGATCTCTGGTAGCTATATACTCAGGTCCAAAACCTGCCAAGAAGAAAGAGACAACCAACTATCTCCGAAAATTCCTTCAAGAATCACAGGTACACCCCGACAAATAAGAGTGATGTCTCTCCAGCATTCCCTTCAAGAGGGAGTAGTACTGTGGCAGAGTGCATCCTTCCTGACGCAAATAGAAAAGGTCGTAGAAGACCTGAAAAACTCATGCAAAGTTCTTGGCATGAGAATAGGTCTCGCGCAAGGACTCCCACATCTTCTTTACAGTGTCATAATACATGATATCATCCCCTATACAGGAAATAACTGTCTGCATAAGCCACGCAGAGACCTTAGCATTATCTCTATCCCAAGTGGCATTGTCGCCAGTCTTGCTCTCAGGCTCCAGATCTGTAAGGATGCGGCTCTTCCATAACCCCTGACGGTCATGAGGAAAGTCTAAGACCATCATGGGTAATTGGTCTCGTCCAGCTTGACGATAGAACCAAAAAACAGATTCTTCAACACCCCGGTGTCTAGAGAAGTGCTTGAATTCACCTCGGACTGATCATCTAAAGCCATCCTTATAATCTTGGAGCCGCAATCAAACTTCTATATCTTAGAAGTCATCAATCAAGTCTGAAATCCAAGATTTAGGCCGGCATCTTCACGTTAGACAAGCTTTGGCCTATCTTGAGCAGGGAGACTACCCGAGAAGGCCCCACCGACGCTGACGGAAGCCAGGCAAGGCCCTAAGTGGCGCTAATGGTGCTGGCGGCACTGTGGGCGACGCTGGTAGCACCTTGGGCAGCGCTGGCGACGCTAGCAACACCATAAGTGGCGCTGACAAGGTTTGAGGCAGCGTTAGGCGATGCTGGCAGTGTGCTAGGTGTCGCTGGCAGTGCTAGCGATGCCCTAGGCAGCGCAGGCAACAGCTTAGAAGAAGCCCTAAGGCCCACAGGTGAAGCCCTAGTCGATCGAAGAGGCTAGAGGCGAAGGTAGCGGTGCGTAGCGACGCTGCACCAGTGGTTGGCGACGTTGACGAAGTCTCCTCAAGCAGCGTGTGCCAGTGGAGGTCAGTTCGTGGACTTCCAAGGCAACTCGATCGGCATCAGAGACCGATGAGGCTGGTTGGCAGCAACGAGGGGCCGAACAGCGACCGATAGAGAACGGTGGTCGTCAATGGAGGCTCCTCCGAGTACCTCCAATGGAGATTAGGGTTTTGGTGGATAAGGTACGGAGGCTTGTGAAGGTGGGATACCGAAGCACCGATCTAGGATCGCCGCTCTGATACCAAATTGATTGAAATGAGGTAAGTTTATTGTAACCCTAGGTCTCTCTTATATAGAGAGAGACCAAAAGAGTAAAAATACATCCTTGCCACTAAGGAGCACACATGAAAAAGCTAGAAAGGAAATAACACACATATAGTATGCTAGCACATAGTTTTCCCTGACACAAGTAATCATGTGACTTATAAGCTCGCAAAACTTCTCCTCAGTTATATAGAATGAGACATCAACGGACTCCACGGAAATAGTCCCCATGGGAGAATTAACTACAAAATTTATAAGTGTTTTGCTCTTTCTATCTATCCAACCGTCTGTCATCACATCCATATTTCTTCTAAGCCTCGTGATGTTTAATGATAAAAATCTTTAATCTCATTCACATGATGTCTAAATAGAGGAACCCTTCATGATAAGGAGGCTTCAACTAGAGCTAAAATGACCATCGTTTAAAAAAATGTGCCTCGAGGCGCTTGAGGTGTACGCCTCAAGGCGAGGCACGCCAATTTCACCTCGAGGCTTAAGCCTCAGCTGTAATCTGCGAGGCGTGCGCCTCGCTTTGTCAAGGTGTGGCCGAGGCATTGAGGCGCTAGAGAGGCACCGCCTCGACTGTTTTGCTTTGTAAAATGGTCATGTGCTAGTCACATGACCATTTTTTTGACCTAAGCCTTAGCTCTAGCTCTAAACCTAAAAAACAAACCTCAAAAAGGTGGAACTGTGGAAGTGCAACTGTGCAGCGTGCTTCTCCACCAACAGACCGACAGCTCCTACTCCACCGCATCGTAGCCTCCACCGGCAAGCAGCACTCCAGCGCCAGCAGCGCCAGCAGCTCCAACGCAACGTAGGCCCTAGCGCAAGCTTCAACGCTCCACACAGTGCAGCGCAGTGCTCCAACGCCAGCAGCGCGAGCAGCTCCAGCACATCGCAGGCTTCAATGCTCCACGCAGCGGCAATGCAAGCCCCAGCTTCAGGCTCCAGCGCAGCATAGGCCCCAAAGAAAGCAGCATTAGCCCAATATGCTCCACGCAGGCCCCAGCGCAGCGTAGCTCCAGCTCCAGTGGCAGTGCTCCAGCGGCAGCGCAGTGCAACTCCAGCAGCGCAGTGCAACTCCAGCAGCGCAGCGCAGTGCAGCCCTGGAGCAAGGAGGGCCAAGTGCAGGCCCGAGTGCAGCTCCAGCTCTAGCTCCAGCGGTAATGCTCCACTCTTCAGCAGGACGCATTTGAGGTTGAGGTTAGTATGTTGAGGTTGAGCTTAGTATGTTGACTATAAGTTTAGGTTAACTTTAGTATGAATGATTATATGTTGAGCTTAACTTTAGTATGAGTGTATGACTATATGTTGAGGTCAAAGTGAATGACTTGATTCATGATGTATACTAGTTGTCAAAGTGGAACCTTTGTTATTTATTTGATAGTTTTATTTATTTTCAAGTTTAAGTCATTTAGGCTTATTTGATTATCAATCTCTTTTATGCTTTTAGACATGGCGCCAAAGGCAAGAAGAGGAAAAGAAGGATCCACTGGCACTGGCAAGTCTGATCTTGGATGGAAGTATTGCACGGAAATTGACCTTCAAGGATCTCAAAGGGAGAAAGGATATAAGTATGTGAAGTATAACTTCTGTGGGAAAACTATCACAGGTGGCATTGCAAGACTGAAGGAGCACTTAGCGAAGACACAAAAATGTGGGAGCATGTGCAAAGTGCCACCTGAAGTTGAAGCTGAAATTAAGGCCTTCTTAGCAAAGAAGGAAGTTGGTAGAAGAAGAGCACTTGAAGAAATGGAAGAAATTCATCGCATAGGTGCATATACAGTAGGTCCATTTGGGCATGATGAAAATGCACCTACAGGATTAAGTAGTGCGCAAGTGGTGAAGGGTCCTATGGATTTATTTGTTGCAGGAGTTGAACAGAAAGTATGGCCTGGAAGTGATGGACCTGATAATGCTCCTCAAATGTCCTCCAAATTAGATTACTTTGAATTCTTCTTGGAAGAAAAACAAAGAATTAGAACGTGTCTTAGTATTGGTAGATTCTTCATTGAGAATAGATTTTCATTCAATTTGGCCACCAGTCCATCTTACTGGCAAATGCTTCAAGATGTAATTATGGAAGGGGATTCAGAGGTCCTACAATGCATGGGTTACGAACTTGAATTTTGAAAGAAGTTAAGACAACAGCTACAATGATGGACCAAGCGAAAGCGTCTTGGGAAGAGATTGGATGTAGCATAATGTCTAATAGTTGGACAGATACAAAAGGACGCACCTTGATCAATTTTTTTGTTAACAACCGAAAAGGTACGTGGTTTTTGAAATCTGTTGATGCCTCTGATGAGATCAAGAATGCTGACTATCTCTTCAAATTGATGAATGATGTTGACGAAGTGGGTGAAAGTAATGTTATCCATGTGATAACAGATAATGCATCAGCTTATAAAAAAGCTAGAGAGAAATTGATGGAAAAAAGGGAACATTTGTATTGGACTCCGTGCACTGCTCATTGCACTGACCTTATGTTGGAGGATATCATGAAGCTACCTCTTCATGACTCTGTTTTCAAGAAGGCCAAACAAATAATCAATTACATATATGCACATGCTTAGGTGGTGGCCATGATAAGGAAGCATGTAGGAGGAGACTTGGTGAGACCTACCGTCACTCAATTTGCTACTGCTTTCCTTAACTTGCAAAGATTGCTAACAGCAAAAGATGCTCTTGAGTCTTTTTTCACCTCAAAAAGGTGGAAGTGCAGCAGTTATGCATTGAAGGTTCAAGGGCAAGCTGTACAGAATATTATCCTCAAAAGTAGAACATTTTGGCCTGGTGTAGCCTATGTGATAAGGATAATCAAACCGTTACTGTTGGTTTTAAGAATGGTGGACGCTGAACAATATCCACCTATGGGATTTATTTATGAGGCTATGGATAGGGCCAAGGAAGCTATTGCTAAAAATTTGGGTAATGATGAAAAGAAGTACAAGACAATTTGGAACATCATTGACACAAGATGGGACAGGCAATTGCACACACACTTGCATGTTGCTGCCTATTTTCTGAATCCCCAATGCCAGTATGAACCAACTTTTAAAGTTGATTCAAAAGTAAAGATGAGCTTGTACTCATGCTTTCAGAGGTTGATTCCTAACAAGGATGAGAGGTTAAATGTGGATCTCCAAACAGATGCATTTGTTAATGGAAGAGGATTATTTGGATGGTCCAATGCCATTGAGAATCATTTTAAGCCATGTGCATTTTAAGTTTGACTTGTAGTGCATCTGCATGTGAGCGACATTAGAGTGCTTTTAATCAGGTAAAAAGTCTAAATTTGCATTTTAAATTTCGAGTAATATATAATAATTAGGCTATAAAATTTAATGGTGAACTTTTCATTGAGGAGGTCCATACTAAGAGAAGGAACAAGCTAAGACAAGATAAACTTAATGACTTGGTTTATTATATGTTCAATTTGAAATTGAAACACAAGAAGGTGAAGAAAAAGACAATGGATGATCCTCTATGCTTAGAGGAAGTGGACTCAGATGATGAGTGGATTGCTGAGCTACAACTTTGTAAAACAGAGATTGATGCTTATGAGGAGCTTGATGCAACTGTAGCTCTAGAAGAAGATCCTATTGATCTTGAGCAGTTAGTAGGAGTAGAGGGAGGAATACAAATAGGAAGAAGTAGAAGAAAGAGGCAAAAGAGAAAGGACAAGGGTAAAGGTAATATGTATTTTTTTATTTTGCTGAACTATAATGTTTAAAGTTACAAACTAAGGCTCTAACTTCTAAGAAATTGTTTAAAATGACTTATCTTTTAAGCAAAGATGTTATTAACGTTGAGGAGGAAGAGTTTCAAGAGAGTGATAGAGATACTGAGGAAGATGTTGATAATGAGGCTAGGATGAAGTTTATGGATGACTCTTGGGATGATGCGACCAGCCCTAGCGACAGCATTGATGAGCTTGATGGTGTTCAAGGAGGAGGAGACTAGAGTCTACAATGTGTTGTAGTTCTTTTGAGTTTTTGATGTGGATGTTTCATGTACTTTCATTTTAATGTATATTTTAACTCTTAAGTCTCCCCGTGGTTTGGGAAGTTGGTTTAGTTTGTGCTTTTGTTATGATTTCTAATCTTCTATATTATATGGATGTTTATCTTTTCATTTAAACGTCATCTCTCGTTTAGTTTCGTTCTTTCAATGTTGTGATAGAGAAAAAATATTATGAAACTGTGTCATTTATGTTATTATTTCCTTATTAGCACTTGATAAGTATATATCATTTTATTTTCTATATTTTTTATGCAAATTCTGAGGCTTACGCCTCACCTCGATGAAGGCAAACCGTTGGGTACCGCCTTGCGTTTTTTAAAACCTTGAAAATGACCAATGGCCTCTATTATGATCTCAAACCAAATGTCTTTGACAGCATTAATGAAATATTATTACAGTACAACCATTTCACAATGATCTGAACAACTACTCTTCTTTCTTAAACACCTCAAAAATTGTACTCTGTTTTGTCAACAATCTCCCTTTTCATTCACAAACCATCTTCTCAGAGTCGAGCTTAGTAAACCCATCCGTGGGTCCATGAAACTTCATCATAGGAAGTCCACTTGCACTCCCACCAGCACCTGTCATGAGATGAGCATTCTTAGCCTATGATTGCATGGGATTTATTCATTTTGTTCTAGTTGTGAATTTATCCATTGGCCCTATTTTGTGTCTTTTATTTTTAGTGTTATATTGAGTAAGGGACATACTTGTAACTCTACCCTTTGGTTGCCTTTCTATATAAAGGCACCTAGGGTTTTCTAATAGATCTAATGGATATTTCAACCTAACATGGTATCAGAGCAACGATCCTAGACCAGTGTTCGGATATCCCACCCCGAAACCTAGCCGCCAAATCCTTCCACCCAATCCCTCTCCCTCTTCAGGGCACCACCGACCCCTTCATCTCTAGTCGACCCTCCCACCGGTAGCAGCAGCGTCGCCACCGGCAGGAGGGCCCAGCACCACCTATAGGAGGCCCAGCGACAACCCCAGCGGCAACAGCATCGTCGCTAGGGCCACCGAAGCACCCAGCGCCACCGGTAGGAGGCTAGTGACAACCCTAGGGGCAGTAACGTCGCTGCTAGGGCCACCAGAGCCCCTTATGGCAGTGTAGCAGCGGCAAAGGAAGGCACTACAGCGTCGTAGGGAACTTGGGTGCTCACTGCAATGCTCCTATTGCATTGTTGAGGCTCGCCCAAGGTTGATCTCCTTTCGTGGGAGATTAGTGCAAACTGGGGTGACGTAAGAAGTCACCCTTCTACTCTCTTCATCAACCAAACAAAGGCCAAGGAAGAGAGACAACCCCTTTGGAGTCTCATCTACCCCCAAAGGATGTTGTGCTATGATCTGATTTTGCATTGCGGATCTGTGAAGTTTTTAGACCTATACATGGTCTGATTTTTTACTGAAGTCTCTTGATCTTTGGTTTCCAACAAGTCAAGTGATATGGAAGACAAGAGGGATGCTTCTAGTGACTCGACGGGGAAGATATCTACCCCGAGTGCACCTTCCTTTATGCAAGGAACCTCTATCAAGTTAGATGGAACCAACTTCCTTCTGTGGTCTACTTCCTTTTCCTAATTTATGGGATCACACCGGAATAAATACATTCTGACGCAAGCTGAACCAACTGTTAAGTCTATTGACTGGGAGGTAGACAATGATTGGGTGGTGACTTGCATGTTAAACAGCATGGAGCCTACCACAAAGCAGGTTATGTCATATGTGTTTGCAAAGAAGATGTGTAAGGTTCTTCATGAGATACATCTCATGAGAGGAACATCAGCCGCATGTACAGGGTGATTAAGGAGTTACATTCTTTTCGGAAGGGAACTATGCCGTTTGCTGAATATTATGACTTTATGAAGAACCTCTGGGATGAGCAAGATATTTATCAACCAATCTCCACAGATGTCACTGTTATTACAAAGCAACGCGAGGCCTTTCGTTCTGTTCAGTTGCTTATAGGTCTTGATCCTGAGTTCAAGTCTGTTAAGGATCAGCTTATGACTCTTAAGGAGATCCCTACACCTAAACAGATCTATGCTTGCCTGTCCAAACTTAAGATATCTAACCCTGTCTTGGTCTCTGATTCCTCTACCATGGCAGCTACTGGCCATGATAAGGGAACCCCAGGAGGCAAGGGGACAGGATGTCGAGCAAGAGCAGGAGGCCGTGCCAAAGGACATGGTTTATTCTATGACCATTGTCACAAGACATATGACGCAGTTGACAAGTGATGGATAAAGCACGGGTTTCCTTGGGGCCATTAGGCCAATCAAGTTACTTGTGGTGGAGATGAGAGCCAGCATTATCAGGAGGAAGAGCAAGGCAGTCCTCAAGTTACTATCTCCAAGGAAGAATATGACAGACTTGTTTCCATTCATTCTACTTCCACTTTAGGTGCTTCTGTGACTCAGAGGACAGGTACTATTGCTAGCGCCAAAGGTGTTCGTAAGCCATCTTGGCTTGCAGACTCAGGTGAATCTTCCCACATAACAGGAGATGTTACCATTTTCTCATCTCTTAACCACTAACTGCTCCAATATATGTCAGAGTAGCTGATCATGTGCTTTGTCCCCTATGATAGGCTTGGGTGACATTTCTCTATCCACTACTTTACCTCTTTCCAATGTCATGCATGCGTCCAAATTTGCTTTAAATTTAATGTCTAAAACATTAAATTGCAAAGCAATATTTCATGACCATTTTTTCTTCCTGCAAGATCTCCTAAGGATGAAGCAGATTGGTGGACTTGAGCAGGACGGCCTCTACTATCTTGACCTTCCACCGGAGCATTGTTCCATAGTTGCTACTTCCGCCACTTCTGCTTTATAGTGGCATCTGAGATTAGGACATCGTAGTATTTATGTCCATCGTCAGTTTCCATATTTCTTTGCTTGCAATGCTTGTCAACTTGGCAAGCATCATAGAGTTTCCTTTCCTAGTAGTAATAAAAGAACTAAGTCCGCTTTCGCATTACTCATGCTGATCTATGGGGCCCATCTCAGGTCAGGAGTCTTAGGGGTTTTCGGTATTTTCTTGTTCTTGTGAATGATTGTACCAGTGTCTGTTGGGTCTTTATGATGAAAGAAAAATCCAAAACTCCTGTACTAATTAAAAATTTTGTGAATGAAATAAAAACAGATTTCTACTACTATTCGTAGGTTTCAGACTGATAATGGGCTTGAGTTTGTAAATTTAACTTTGACTCAATTTTTTCAGTCCCATGGTATTACACATCAGACATATTGTGTTCATACATCCCAACAAAATGAGGTGGTTGAACACAAGTTGAGACATCTTCTTGACGTTACCTGCACTATTATGTTCTAAATGCATGTTCCTACTACCTTCTGATCAGATGTTGTGCATACGGTTGCTTTTTTTATTAATCGAGTGTCGTCTTCTGTTCTTGATTGGAAAGTCCTATATTCTGTTTCATTTCCTTATCATGAGTTGTTTTCTTTACCTCTTAAGGTATTTGGATGTATGTACTTTGTTCATTTATTCAAAGTGGACAAGCTTGCTCCTAGATTTGTCAAGTGTATTTTTGTGGGTTATTCTAGAATCCAAAAGGGGTATAGATGTTTTGATCGTCTCTTACATTAGTTTTATGTAAAGATGTAACTTTTTTTAGGACATGCCCTATTACTCTGCTACAGGAAAGTCTCCTAGTGTCTTGCAAGATGTTCCATTGCCTATGCCTACTACTACACCTCCAAGTCCGTCTGAGCCACCTCCACCTCATGATGTCCCTCCTATTGCCTATCCTAGACATCCTGAGGTGTGTACTACAGATACCTTCCCTCAGCACTTTCAGCGCAGACCTCCTACCACTCCACAGGCAGAGGAACCACTTTTTACTATTCCTGCTCAGTCCTCTGCTGATACTGCTGATTCAAATGGAAGTCCAAACTCTACACTACCAGAGGTACTTGACGTAGATCTTCCTATTACTCAGAGGAAGCCGCAACAATCTTGTGTTAAATATTATGTTTCTAATTATTTCACTTGACCGTTTACATGCAGCAAGGAGGCTTTTATCCCTTGCAGTTGACAGCAGAAATATTCCCACAAATCATGTTGAGGCTTCTCAAGACCCTTCCTGGACCATGGCCATGAAGGAGGAGATGGTTGCTCTTCAGTTCCGGGGCACCTGGGAACTTGTTGGCCTACCCACTAGTGCTACTGTTGTAGGGTATAGGTGGGTGTTCACCCTGAAATGCTACCTAGATGGTACAGTAGAAAGATACAAAGAACGCCTAGTCGTCAAATGTTACACACAAACCTTTAGAGTTGACTATTTTGAAACTTTTTCTCCAGTAGCCAAACTCAATTTAGTGAGGATACTTCTTTCTGTGGCAGTCAACAGTGGCTGGTTAGTTTCACAGCTTGATATTAAAAATGCTTTCCTCTATGGTGATTTAGAGGAAGAGGTCTACATGCAACAACCCCCTGGTTTCATGGTTGAGGGGGAATGTCAAAAAGTTTGCAGATAGAAGGCAATTTATGGCCTTAAGCAGAGCCTCAGGGCCTGAGTTGAGAAATTTAGTAAAGTTGTGCAAGTGTTTGGCTTTACTAGATCCACTGCAGATCACTTTATTTTTACGATGCATATAGCTGCTGGGTCTGTTATTATTATTTTGTATGTAGATGATATACTACTCACTGGAAGTGATGAAACAGGGATAGAGGCTATCAAAAGGTTCTTGCATTCTCAGTTTGTTACTAAAGATCTGAGAATGATAAACTACTTTCTGAGCATTAAAGTACAACATGTTGATGGTGGTCTAGTGTTGTCACAGAGAAAGTATGTTCTTGACATGCTAAAAGAGATAGGAATGTTGGGTTGCAAGCTTGCCAGCATTCCTATGGACCCCACCTTGCCAGTTGCAAACTTTGAGAATCCTTTGCTTGAGGATGTCACCAAGTACTGTGCTATGGTGGGGAAGTTGTTATATTTGACTGTCATAAGACCTAATATTTGCTTTGTTGTAGGGAGACAAGCCAGTTTATGCAGTCCCCTAGAGAGGTTGACCGAGATGGTGTATGTCAAATGCTAAGATACCTCAAGCAACCTCCTGGGAAGGGGCTATCTTTTATGAAGCATGGCCATCTCAATGTCTGGGGGTATTCAGATGCAGACTATTCAGGGGCACATGAAGACAGGAGATCTACTAGTGGTTACTATACCTATGTGGGTGGCAACTTTGTCACATAGAGAAGCAAGAAGCAAAATCTTGTTTCCAAATCTAGTACAAAATCATAGTATAGGGCTATGGCCCATACTACTTGTAAGCTCTTGTAGGTGAGATCTATCTTATGTGGCTTGTGAGTGTTAGTTTCTGATCCCACTCCCATGTACTATGATAACAACGCAGCTGCATTTATTGCCAATAATCTCGCCTTCCATGAGAGAACCAAGCACATAGAGGTGGATTGTCATTTTATCAGAGATGCTATCATCACTGGCAAGATCACCACACCTTACATTGCTACTAAAGATCAGGTTGCAGATGCCTTCACCAAAGCGCTCTCCAAGAAACGTCTTGAGTTATGTTCCAAACTGAGCATACTTGATATCTATACTCCAGCTTATGGGGGAGTGTTGAGCTATTTTGTATGTCTTTTATTATGTTGAGTAAGGGGCATACTCGCAACTCTACCCTTTGGTTGCCTCTCTATATAAAGACACCTAGGATTTTCTAATAGGTCTAATGGGCATTTCAACCTAACAGAAAGTAACATCTTTAGTCGCATATTCCCTCTTTGTTGAGGGATCAAAACATTTGAATCCCTTTTGTGTTGCGGATTAGCTCAAGAACACACCTCTAACAGCCTTTGGTCTAATTTTCCACAATTAGGACTAAGATTACAAATAAAAGAATAACCGAAAACTTTTGGAGACAAAGAAAACTGCTTTTTGTTTGGTAGTAACATAAATGCTAGTCTTACCAAGATGACACTCAATTAACAAGAAATACACTAACTATTACAGCATCACCCCAAAATCTTCTAGGAGCATTTCTCTAGTACAATAAGGCACAGATGATGTCAACAAGATGTCTGTTTTTCTACTTAGCTACGCCACGTTGTTGATGGATATAGAACAAGATGTCTCACGGATGATCCCTTTGGTGTAAAAATAATCCTGCGAGTGTTTATCCAAGTATTCTCGAGCATTGTCAGATTGGAAGGCCTTTATACAATGGCCAAACTGATTCTCAACTATGTTAGAAAGGATTTGTACAACTTTTTTTGAAAGGAAGATTTGCACAACTTTTGGTACTTCTACACAACTTCTTCGCAAGTACACGAAGGCAAATCTAGATCAGTCATCCACATTAAATCCACCCATGAATTTATTGCTAGCAAGACCCCATATGAATGAACTAAATCAAATGACATTAAAGTCTTATGCTCAAAAAAAGGAAAGGATGCACAATGGTGCTTTGCTGGCTGACATATTTCACAATTCAAATCTTCCAAGTTGATTCCAGAGAACATACCAGGGAAAAACTTCTGTACTGCCATAAAACTCAAGTGCCCAAGTCAGTTCTGCCACAAGTGGATTTCTCTAACTTTGTGGTATTTTTCCTTCTTGACCGCAAGGCAGCCTAAAGAGCTATAGCAACTCTCCCAAGCAATCTGTACAATCCATTACATTCAATGAAAATTCCAGTCTCCTTTTCGACTTTTAGATCTTGTAGGACACATCAATTCTCATAAAAAATCAATTCACACTTGAACTCCTTGCAAATTTTACTGACAAATAATAAATTTTAAGGATAAATCTAGAACATGAAGAGCATTTTCAAGTTTAACTCTGTTTTGGAGTGTATCCTGCCCTTCCCTATGACTCTCACGTTGGATCCATCAGCTACAGTAATATTATTGTCCTTTCTGGAACCAGGTTTATACTGGGAGAACCACCGAGGGTTACCAATCAAGTGACCAATAACGCCACTATCTACTATCCTGTTCATCAGAAGTTGAAGGGTAGACACATTCTTGGGCACTTAATGCATAGGCACAAGCTTGTTCTCATCTTCATTGTAGAGGCGTTGGTTCCCATTGTCAAAAAAATGCAATAAAGAAAATAGGGAGAAGCACCAAAATTAACTAGTAACACCTGTACCCCTTCACATCAAAAGTGAATAAAATCAAAGTGTTATCACCAATGACACCACCTGTACCTCTCCACAAGGAAGAGATTACCAGTGGGTGTACAAATCTTGTTATAGAAAGAAAGGATATACCTCAACCTTGAAAAGCTAGGGAATGTGGACATATCTCTAGCCACAATCTCAACACAATTGAGCACCACGGAAGGCTTTGAACACTCCCCGAACCAAGCAACCACCATAAACCACTTGCAACAATTTACTAAAGGGAGGAGGAAAATTAAACACAACAGTGACTGGAATGGAGGAAGAGCAACAGTCTAACCGGTTGGTATATGCTCCAACCGGTTGGCCTGATGTATGGAAAACCAGTCTAGGCAAGCTGACCGGTTGGATGTGTCTGACCGGACCCCCAATCCAAGGTGTTGATCTAGCTGACTGGCTAGACTCTTGTCTAACCGGTTAAATCTGTTGGCTGTATCAACGACCACCTTGCAATGCAAGGAAGATACTGGCTGGTCAGAAGTAACCTTGACCAGTTAGTATCGTCCAGAATCACCTCCGCAAACCACGAAGGACCTCCAATGCAAGGAAGAAAAGTCCCCACCCATCTGGAGTTGGAAGAAAACGGTGATGGGAATAAGCAATACCTTGTCTAAGATGCACCTTCAAATTGGAGAATCCCTCGATTACATAAAAGTGAGGATCTCAATGTAACCACAGAATCCCTCAACCTACAACCAATTGTGGGACCCTTCGACATGTACAAATACATGGAGTATCCCAAAAAATACAATATAGATCAAAGCTCTTTCTAATACCATGTAGACAATCAAACAAGAGTAAAATGATCACACAAGACAAGATTTATGTGGAAACCCTCCTCTTTAGGAGGGAGAAAACCATAGGAGCAAGATTCCTAGACCTCCTCTCGCAATGGAGGCTAGGGATATTGTTCATTGAAAACAAGTGGAGGGAATGTTACAACATATAAGGTCCCAAGGTATACACGGATCCACCCAAAGATCCATATACCTATTTACATGGTAACTCAACAAGAGCTAAGTGAAGGGTACCAACAAGAGGTTTAACAACCCTACCAACATGAAGGGTGGCTATTAAGGAACGCTTACCAAAGGTGGAATATTTGGTTTCTTCCTGTTTGACAAGAAATCAACTGATCTAACCACACGTTGAAGAGAGATAAAAAAGGTCTTAGAGGACCAAAGCCATGTATGTTGCAAAATACGATGATGACTTGTGTGGGTAATGGTGAAAGGCCAACCAAGATAGCTAGTTTTTCACAAAATCCATTTCAATAGAACATAGGATGTCGATGGCCTAAGGTAGAACACTCAATGGTCCCAGGTGACTTTTGCTTTTACCAACCCCAGGGAACTAAATACAAGCTAGCATCATTTGTACAGAGAGTCTTTTTTGCTGCTAAGATCCAAAGTCAAGAAGGAAACAACCCAGATTGTGCTTCAAGGTTCCTACGGGTTTACTCAAGAGATTGTCATGCTAGATGCTAGGCCAATTAATATTCCAATGGATCCCAAGGTTCATCTATTCCATAGTAAAGTTGAACTTAAATGCTTGAAAATTTCAAGGATTGATTGGGAGACTATTGTACTAAGCAATTACTCGTCCTAATATCGTATTGGCCGCAAAAAAAATAACTAATTCATGGATCCTTCCTAGTTATCACCATTTACTTATAACTTTGTCTATGGCAATGAGACATTCTAGCAACTACTTTCATTGAAAATAATCTAGTATTTTGGATCAAACATGTAAAGGTGAATTGTACATTAAAGATTTGGTTCAGAAGGAATTTATCCATATTAAACATATTACTTCAAAGGAACAAGTCGAAGACATCTATTAAGACACTTCCTCCTTAACCTTCCAAGTTGAGCATGATAATATTTATGCTCCAACTTAAGGAGAGAGTGTTGGAGATACAACCAAATACCATAATAATATTCTCCGCAACTTTTCCTTCTTTGCATTTCCTCTCATGATTTTTCATATTTATGTAACTTTATTCTTATTCTGAACATGTGTGTGCTCCTCTATATGTACAGATAACTTATGGTCTTCAATGATAATTCCGAATGTTTAAAGTTAAAATCACTAAAGAATGGGGGAACCTATTGGGAGAGAATGACTTTAAAATATTTACATGAAAATATGCACGAAAGCATGCAATAGTAGAAGTACAAAAAGAATGGAGCATTGCACTTTTGAATAAGAAGTAGCCCTTCCTAATTACTTTATAAAGACACGAGTATGGATTCCTATTTGTCCAAAGAACAAGTGCATTACAAGCAGGACACCAAATCAAAGATGGCATATAGCTTACCTTAGAAGGTAGGAGTAACCAATCAAAATAGTGGTGATTATATGATGGGACATCATTATAGAAAAGTCCTTTCTGCGGGTTTCCCATGTAAGCAGTGCAGCAATACTATAGACATAAAACCCACATTGACACATGTAGAACAGCTTCAAGGGAATCCTGCGACAAAGAAACTGCCATAAGTCCTAGTTCAAGATTTTGGAAGACCAAACACAAGAATACAATTATAGAAATGTGATTTATTATATGTGAATATACCTAAGAAATGAAGCATATGTAGTAAAAACGAAAATATAGTAATGATGAATGAATTCGTTCTTTTCTGAACATACAAGAAAGTTGGCCAATCAGATGTACTTATTCATTTAATTATGGAATTCGACACCCGTTTTCTCTGCAACCAAAAGAACTGATTCAGGACTCTTGAATCAGAGTCCAGCCTTTCTAGATAACTTATAATTCTTGAATTCATTTTATTTATCCGGAGCCATAATTTATTCAAAGTCGATTTATTCAAGCTTTGTTTGTTGCTCAGCTTGAATATAACTTAGGTTTTTTTTCTGCAAATACTAGTAAAGATATAAAGGAGTCATCCAATGCTCTCCACATCCTCCTCTTTCTGTCAATTCTTTTTGTATCCTCGTGGAATTCTCCGCATTCTCGTTCCCTTTTCTTCTCTATTATGTTTCCACCCATACCCAAATAAATTGGTATAAAAGCCAAAGCATTCCTTGTACCCCAATTTTCTCTAGTTTAACTCCACTACAATAAATACATCACAGTTCAAAAAATTATTTGAGATAAATGTTGATAGTATAATTTAGTCCCACGAAATAAAGTGGAACTTTTGTTATGTGTGTGATGACTTATAAATAGGTGTGTATCCTCTACCTATCGTGGCAACACCTGTTATAGCGCTACTCCTTGATGAATATAAGAATGCTCCAAGAATAAAAATGATAAACATAATCTTAAGAACGAATATCACCCAAGAATCGACTTGCTCTGATACCAAGTTAAATAAAATAAATCAACGGAAGCATAAAAAGTATCAAGCATAAACAATAATAACACTTAGATTTTATGTGGAAACACCACTCATAAAGAGTGGGGAGAAAATCACTATGAACTTGTGTTTCTATGTATTTCTTCTCAAAGGAATACGTAACAAAAGTCCCACTCCACCATGTAGGATTAAATAACACTATACACATCTCTCAACACTATCTAAACGTCTTCTGTTCTTGTAGCATAAACCTTATGAAATGTAAATGACCAATAGCCCGATAAGTCACACACCATATCGAACATATTGCTCTGGTATCAAATCTGTCCTTAGAGAGAGAGAGAGAGAGAGAGAGAGAGGGAGAGAGTGGCATTCTTCTCTTCAGTCTCCAAGCAGTGCTGGTTTTTAAGATGTTTATCAAGTGTCTATAACTAATGCGAAACAATTAAGGCCTCCTGGTTTATCTACGATTAAATTCTTGGTACATCTTTTCCAGTTTTGATATTTCACATTCACAAGATATGCAGTTGTTGAGAGCTACGCTGTCTTTTCTTATTATTTCTATTATTTTTATTTCTTATATGGCCTTGGTTGTATTTTACCTGTTGAGCACTTTAATTATCTAATTATCCATCTTTATTTATTTATTTTTCATTTATACTTGCTTCTCTTATGTAATTTATCTAATATTTTTTTCTACGTAAA
This sequence comes from Thalassia testudinum, assembly GCA_037157565.1. Taxonomy (NCBI): domain Eukaryota; kingdom Viridiplantae; phylum Streptophyta; class Magnoliopsida; order Alismatales; family Hydrocharitaceae; genus Thalassia; species Thalassia testudinum. The sequence continues at coordinate 205,845,397 of JAZHRO010000031.1, forward strand.
GAGGTATAGGGTTTACTATTGGAATAAGATTTTTCATTTTGTCTCACTTAGTATGAAAGTAACAATCCTAAATCGGTGATCCGATATCCCACCGAAATAAGTTTCCAACTCATTTCACCTAAACACTAGACCCTCCCCCGCCGTTCATCGTCGACACCACCTCCACCGACGACAGCAACGACGGCAAAGGGCCTTCACCAACAAGAGGTGGCAGTGCAAGGGAGCCACACACGATCTGCGACAATGCTGCAGGGCTAGCAACCCCTACAACGGCGTCGTGGGACCTTTAGTGGGGCCCCTACGACGCTATGGGCTGGGCGCTGAGCCAGATCTAATAAAACGTGCAATAGATCGATCACTAGTCGACAGTAGCACTATCGGTGGCTCTGGTCAGGCCCAGAGAAGCGAGAATGATTTCCAACAAAGAAATCACTTGGATTTCATGTTAGATCACTCTTCGTGTGATCTATTGTGAAGTTGTAAAACTGAAAATTGGATTTCATATTTGATTTTTGGCTTCTTCTCATGATCTGAGCATCGCGGCCTCATCATCATCATCCGAAGTGTCTTAAGAGGCTAATCAAGAGAGTGGAAATTACAAGAACCCGTTCTTTGTCCCTATTGGGAAGTTGATGAGACCAACTATGCTCGTTGGTCTCAAAGATTCCTCATGACCGTTGAGGATCATGATAAGGAACATCTTCTGTTGGAGCCAGAGCCTCAAAAGAAGACCAAGAAGTATGCTACTTGGAAGAACAATACTATGGTGAGAGCGTGAATCATGAATGTCATCTTGCCATGAATCAGAGATGGTGTTATGTATTACATAACTGTCAAGGAGATGTGAGATTCTCTTCATAATATGTATTCTCATAAGAAAAATTTTAGCAAGGCCTACCAAATTTATAATGAGATGTTTTCCCTTTAGCAAGAGGAACAGCCCTTGACATAGTACTATGCTACGTTGAAAGAGCTTCTAGAGAAGTACATGGGCAAAGCCTGTGTGCACATGTGTTACTCAGTGGGGCTACCGCAAGGAGAGCAATTCTGCACTTTCTTTCTAGGTTAGGCCCAAAATATGACTCAACATGCTCTTAGTCCTGATATTGTCAGAGCTTCCTTCTCTTAAGGAGATGTATAGTCGACTTAGTCGGATCATAGAGGCTACTCCTATTCCTAAGATTACCAGCCAAACCTCCACGTTGGCTATTGGTGGAGGTCGAGGATCCAGGGTTTTCCCTCTACTCGTAGGCGTGGGTGTGGACGTGGACATAGCAAAGGACAAATGGGCAGACTACGACCCACATGCACTATCTGTGGACATATTGGTCATGTGAAGGCTTCCTGCTGGTCCAAGCATGAGAGACCTCCCGTGACCAATCAGGCTATTACAACTTCTGAAACAGAGTTGATGCTTGTCACATGGGAAAGCACCACAAATCACTTGTCTTGCTAATTCTGTTGTCACTAAGTCAATTTTTTATTTATTGCATTTAATTGGTTGGAATGATTTAACTTATTGAAGACCCTAGGCTCTCTTGTATAGAAAGAAGCCAAAAGGGTAAAAGTACAGTAGTGCCCCTAAGGAGCTAAAAACCTAAAAGCCGCACAAACATAAATAATAACATATGCTAACACCCCCTTCAAGTTGAAGCATAGATATTTATCATGCTCAACTTGAATACACATGAATCAAATAAAGATCCGGCTAAGGGCTCGGAGAAAATATCTACAATCTGCTCCTCAGATGTGACTGGTGTAGTATATAGCGACACCTTCTAAATGATGTCCCTGGTATAATGACAATCAACCTCAACATGCTTCGTCTTCTCGTGAAATGATAGGTTGTTCACAATGAAGTTGGCTGCTCTACTATCACATCGCATCTCCTTTAGGTTAGAAAGCTATATCTGCAAGTCAGTAAGCAGGGACCTGAACCACATCATCTCAGCAGTCGTCTGAACCATGGCTCTGTACTCAGACTCAACACTAGATCTCGCAACTGTACCATGTTTCTTGCTCCTCCACGTGATCAAACTCCTAGCCAAAAAGGTGCAGTCTGGCGTAGTCCGCATCAAAATAGCCAACCAAAGCCATAGAAGACCCCTTGGAGAAGAGGAGACCCTTCCCAAGAGCCTTCTTGATGTATCGAAGCACCATCAATGCTACTTCCCAGTACTGTCGTGTCAACTTGGCTATGAACTGACTCAATCTCCCCACCGCAAAGGAGATATCTGGCCTCATGATAGTGAGGTATAGCAACTTGTCCACAAGCTGCCTGTACTGTCTACTGTCCACCAACTGTGCATCTTCACCATAAAGTGGCATCTTGGGGCCCATAGGAATATTGGCCTCCTTGGCCCCAAGTATACCCACCTCCTACAAGATGTCCAATGCATACTTCCTCTGGAAAAAGACTACGCCCTTTTTGTTGCGAGCAACCTCAATACCAAGAAAGTAACGTAAAGCTCCCAAGTCCTTCATGACAAACTGCTATGCTAGAATGCACTTAATCTTAGCAACACCCTCATCATCACCTCCTGTGACAATTAAGTCATCAACATAAATAAGTACCAAAGAGAGAAATCAATTGTCGATCTCCTGAGTCCAGCTATCTCTACCACCTGTGACAACCTCTAGAACCAGGCTCTAGGGCTTTGCTTAAAGCAGCAGATGGCCTTCCGTAGTCAGCATACACATTCCCCCTAAGCCTCAAAGTTAGGTGACTGCTGCATGTAGACTTCCTCTTGGAGATCACCATAGAGGAAGACATTCTTCACATCCAACTAATGCAAAGGCCAATCTAGCTGAATTGCCACTGCGACCAGCATCCATACCATAAGAAATCTGGCAACTGGTGAAAAAGTATCAAAGAAGTCTACCCCATAGGTTTAAGTGAACCCCTTTGCCACGAGGCATCCTTTATATCTAGCAACACCTCCATCTGGGTTGAACTTCATAGTGAACACCCATCGACAGCCAACAAGTGTAGCACCATCTGGAAGTGGAGTGAGCTCCCAGGTCCCATGACCTCTAAGAGCGGCCATCTCATCCTCCATGGCAGTCCACCATTTTGGATCAAGCATGGCCTCACGATGAATCGCTAAAATCTGAGTAGTAGCCAACGCCTGAGTAAATCCAGCAAACCTAAGGGCTAAGCCGTTAGTAGCTGGTGCCCTGGCCGTGGGGTAAGTAGTGCAGGTCTGTGGTCTTTTTCGAATGGCTATTGAAAGATCTAGATCATCACCTACCACATCATATATCCTGTCCCTGTGATCAGCACATGGCAAACACGCATCAATGTCTAAAAGACTCACCTGAAAAGTCGATGGTGAAGGCAAGGATGGGAGACCCTGATAAGTAGTATAAGGGCGAACATATGTCTGGAATGACTCAGTAAGACAAGGAAAGGATTGCGTAGCAGGAGGTGGTGTAGTAGGGACAAGAATTTCAGGAAAACTCCCAAAGCAAATGGGTGTAAATGGCATAGGCGCCATATCACCCTCAGAAAGCATCTCAGCAGCATAAGTGAAAAAGAAGGGTATCGCCTCATGAAAGGTAACATCCGTCGAAACAAAATGCCAAGAAGTAATCAAATCAAAACACCGATACCCTTTTTACGTCCACGTATACCCAAGCAAAACATACTTACCTGCTCTCGATGCTAATTTATCCCAACCCGATCCCAACAAGTGGACAAAGGCAACGTAACCAAAAATCCAAGGGATGACGTGAAACAGGGGTCGATCAAGATACATAACCTGCAATGGTATTCATTCATGTAAAGCAATATTAGGCATCCTATTAATCAGAAAATAGGCAATCAAAACAGCGTCACCCCAGTAAAGAGAGGGAACTGAGTGCTAAATCAGTAATGTACGAGCAACATCAAGAATATGGCGATGTTTACTCTCAACAACACCATTGTGCTAAGAGGTGTGGGGTTACGTGGTCTCATGAATAATGCCGCAACTGGAAAAGGAAGTGTGCAAACGAGTAGTACAAAACTCTAAAGCTTTACCAGGCCGAAAACATTTCACCAAACAAGAATGCTGAACTTTTATTTCTTTAAAAAAATTCTCAATAATTTGTCCCACATCAAACTTATTTTTCAAGAGAAACATACTGGAAACACAGGAAAAATAATTCACTAAAATAAGATAATATATGTTTCCAAGTCGATAAGGAGTACGACTAGAACCCCAAACATCCATTTACATCAAATCAAATGTAGCAACATAAGAAACTGAAGTAGAGCTGGAAAAACTAGCCCTGTAGTGCTTGGCCAGCTGACAAGCATCACAGGTGAGAGCAATAGTGGAGGGTATGTGCGGCAAGACACGTCTGAGGTGATTAATAGGCAAGTGGCCAAGAAGGTGATGCCACTTGAGAGATCCAGCAGGAGCAAGGCCCTAATACGACTTAGATGGTACACCCCCTATTCCTCACACCGTCCACCAATCGTCTTCCCAGTGAATTTATCCTGCAAGACACAAGAAGACACATCAAATATAACTTGGTAGTTCAGATCTCTAGTAATACTGCTAACAAATAGCAAGCTCAAAAGAAAGTCCAGCACATAGGAAACATCTGTCAATATCAAAGTAGGAAATAAAGACATATCTCCCTTGCCAACAAGTAACGAATGTCTTCCATCTGCCACCTGTACAGTCCCAGTTGGTGTAACTGGTGCTAACTGAGAGAAAGAGCTCATGTCGCCACATAAGTACTTAGATGCACCAAAATCAATCAACCAATCACCAAAGGACAAGAGTGATAGCATACGAGTCGCAAGTGTCTCAGAAGAGGTGGCAATAGCTGCAATATCTGGAGACTGAGAAGAAGATGCCTGAGTGAACTAAGCAATTTGCTACCGCAAGATCACAATCTCTGTGCTCAAAGAACATTAAGACTGGGGAGAACTCCATCTGTGATATCGACTGCCTGATTGGCCACAAGTGGCCCACCATGCTTCTGCCAGCATGTAGCTTCATAGTGGCCAAATCTGCCACAATGGTTACACAGAATCTTAGTGCATGTACTTGAAGAGCGTCTGTGTCTATAACCATGTGCAAGAAGAGCACCCTTGCCACATCCAAGGATCGCAACCAGTGCGGACATCTGAGCACCAGAGTCAGCAACAAAAGTGCGCACTAAAACTCTGCTGAGTTTACTATAGGCCTCCTCCAGAGTAGGAAGCTCCGAAGCAGTGAGAATCTGATCTCTAGCTGGTGTATACTCAGGTCCAAGACCTACCAAGAAAAGGGAAACCACCAACTATCTCCTAAAGCTCCTCCAGGACTCACAGGCACACCCCAGCAGATAGGAGTGATGCCTCTCCAGCATTCCCTTCAAGAGGGAGTAGTACTGTAGCAGTGTGTGTCCTTCCTGACGCAAGTAGAAGAGGTCATAGAAGACCTGAAAAACCTGTAAAAAGTTCTTGGCATGAAAGGAAGTCTCACGCAAGAACTCCCACATCTCCTTTGTTGTGGCAAAATAAATGATCTCATCCCCTATTCGGGGAATAATTATTTGCATGAACCATGCAGAGACCATTGTATTATCTCTGTCCCAGTTGGCGTTTGCACCAGTCTTGTTTGTAGGCTCCGGATCCGTAAGATGTGGCTCATCCAATGACCCCTGACAGTCATGAGGAAACTCTAGGACCACCGCAAGTGGTTAGTCTTGTCTAACTTGACGACAGGAACGAAAAATGATTCTTAAGTAACCCGGTGTCCGAAAGAGAACCCAACGTTACCTCGGGTTGATCATCTTAAGCCATCTTCGCGATCCGAAAGCCTCAATCAGCATTCTATGTCCAAGAAATCACTAACAAATCTGAAACCAGATACGTTCAGATATGCATCTTCGCGAAAAGCCCCCTTGGATGGGTGTTAGCCTAGCCTAGGTGCGGGAAGAACACCCGAGACAGCCCCAAGGGGACTTAAGTGTCTCTCTCCCTACAATCTGAAGGGAAGTAGCCCCAGAAAGGGACTATCAACCCCTCACACGCGCAGCACTGCCACTGCACGTCACCTCTGGCCGTTGCACGCCCCCACAGATGGCGTTGCATCACCGCTCACCATGCTCTAACACCGCTCGTGCTGGTCACACCGTGCTCAGACGGCCCTCAGATGCGCCGCCGCGCTTAGACGCCATGCGCGCATCGCCCTCAGCACCGCTAGTCGCTCGCCGCTATTGCAGATGCACACACACCACCGAGTGCTCCACCAAAAGCCACCCACGCACTACTACTAAGCGCCACCAATGAAGACAGCCGGTGTAGGTCAGGAAGAGAGGACAAATGGGTTTGGTGGTAGGGTTTCGGAGGTCGTAGAGGTGGGATACCTAGAGCCACAGTCTAGAACCAGTGCTCTAATACCAAATTGATTGGAATAACTTAACTTCTTGTTGAAAACCTTAGGCTCTCTTATACAGAGAGGCCAAAAGGGTAAAAGTACAGTAATGCCTCTTAGGAACTAAAAACCCAAAAGCCGTACAAACGTAAATAATAACATATGCTAACACATTTAGATGTATGGGGCCCTAGTTGTATTCCAGATCGACTAAGTCATAGATATTATTTGGTGATTGTGGATAATTGTTCTAGGTTGTCATGGGTGTTTCTTTTGAAGAATAACTCAGATGTCGAGTCTATAATTGAAAATTTTATTATTGAAATAAAAACTCAGTTTGGTACTATTGTTAAGACTATCGCATCAACAATGCACCTGAGTTTTGTACTACCAGGATGATAGCTTTCTACAGGTCTCATGGTGTAATACATCAAACCACATGTCCCCATACATCCCAGCAGAATAGGGTGGCAAAGAGGAAGCACAGGCACCTCTTGGATGTGGCTCGGACTTTACTGATTCACCATAATGTGCCATCCAGATATTGAGGTGATGCAATGCTTACAACATATTTTTTATAAACAGGATGCCCAATTCTGCCATATCCGAGCAAATACCATAGAAGATATTATACCCAGATAGAGTTGTTTCAGTTGCCACCTCGGATTTTCGGTTGTGTAACCTTTGTTCACATTACTGGGCCTAGTAGAGATAAACTAGCCCCCAAAGTAGTTAAGTGTGTTTTTCTAGGATACAGCCATACTCAGAAGGACTATAGATGTTATGATCCTTTGCAAAAGAGGCACTATGTTAGTGTCGATGTCACCTTTCATGAGGCCATACCATATTTTTCTGTCATTATTGTCTACTTAATAGAATAGCATACCTTAACTCCCTTACATTATTGTCTGCTACATCTTATTCTAGGTCTTCTTCTCCAGCTCTGCTGCAACACCAATTATTCCTTTATTCTTCTGATCCAGCTTTAGATCCAACTTCAGATCTACCTTCTGATCAGCTTATTACCTATAATTGACATAATGCACCTAATCAGTACATTATAGCATTATTTTATGCATAGCTAAAGGAAAGCAGTAAAGGTGCTAGTAATGCTTATGCATGCATGAATTAGCCTAACATATGCTAAGTCCTAGGCTAATTTAAGTCAATTAAGACCTATGATTACTGTGCAATCAACGACTTATCAACCTGCCCTCTAACTCGGAGGGACTTTTAGTCTAAGCATCTACACACATTTTTACATTGACTCACTCATCAGAGATTCTGACAGAAATTGGGTAGCTAATGAACCTTTTAGGGTGGTATGGCTAGCAAGTTGTCGTGGGTAACAACCCATTGGCCGGTTGTCCAGAGCCCAGCCACAAGACCACTTTCCTCTTAATTGCCTCTAGGTAAATTTGAGATCAGGAAAGCCACCTACTAAACAAAAAAAGAAAAAAAAATAGAGAAAAGAAGAAAAAAGAACAAAATAAACCACACTTCACCGCACGAGTATGGCTGGCAAGTGGTCGTGGGTAACAGCCCATTAGCCGATTGTCCAGAGCCTAACTCACTAAAATGCACAAAAAGATCCAAACACTTAAGGAAGAAGCGGGAAAGTAGAGCAATCTAGGGAGATATATACTGGAAAAACCCTTGTGTTGACCTTAAATAAAATAAAAGTAGGGAGAAAGCTACTGATCGAACATATACACCTTCAGGCAAACTCTACCTTTTTCGATCACCTAGGGGAGTAAAAACCCGAAGTCTGTCTGAATTACCATTGAGTGAGTCTATCACGATCTTAACACCAAGATGCTTAACACTTAGATTTTTTTTGAGTTTTAGGTGGGTTGGGTAGCCGTAAAAAGTTTCCAACACACTCCCAACTCCAAAAATCTGAAAAAAGGAGAAAAGATGAAAAAGAAAAATATATTTATGCTTTAAAGCAAGGATTCGGGCAATTCACATTTTGGCAGACACCCAGGCGTTGTTTAGTCTCTGTAGATTAGGATCTTAGTATATTTCCTCCTATTGACAAGTAACAAAATGTCTAAGTAATCACTTTCTGAATTCTAAATGAGAATAATGGTTAGGATGAACCTTACTAGGGACTAGCAAGGAGTAAGCATGGGAGTATGATAACACTACATTTTATGGTGATAATTCTGCCAATCGGGGTTTGTCTTAAGGATAAAATACACAGATAACACATCATAAATGGGCATGGGAGCATTACATGTATTGTACATTAAGATTGCTTATAAATCAATGTTAATGGACATTTGTACAAGTTCATGTTAAAATAGGCCTCAGATGAGTAATTGAACTGCACGTATGGATTCAGAATGACGAACAGAGTCCAACAGACTCAAAATAGATCAAATTTGACATTCGGAGCTCTCGAAACAAGACCAAGAAGTTCTAGCTATTGATCTGATGATCAACGGCCCACGCCCAGCCATGTGGCGTAAGATCGGTGCACGATAGCCACCGCCCCGCCTATTCCTTCACCCGCAGGATGAATCTCAGTCGTTCGATCTTCGATCGAACAGCTGAGAACGGCTCTCGCAGAGCCTCCTTCACTTGCACCTCTCCATCTGCTAGCAGATCATAGCCATTGGATTTCTATCCAACGGCCACCAGCACTGCTCAAGCACACCGCGTCCACGACCATCCGTGAGCGCAGCGAAGCAGGCGGCGCCTTGTCTGCGAAGGCAGTGCGGGCGTTCAAAACCTCGCGCACTGCTAAATTAACTCCTCATGCAGGCGCGGTCGATTAAGGCCGTCGATACGCACACGGACAGTGGGGATTACGATACGTGGCACCTGCAGATGAGCGTGCTTAAATGCCCGCGATGACGCGCGGGGCACGTGCTGTGCAAGCGTGATCCGCAAGTGTGCCCTCCGCGTAATCTCAATCGTCCGATCTTTGATCGGACGACCCTCAAGGTGACCACACGGATTACGTGGAAGAGGAAGAACGACACGCGCGCTGGACCAAGGGACAGGGGCCTTCACCAATGTTTTGGGAAGGGTTTTAACGACTTCCCGGACGTCGCTAAAGCCCATACTTAAATTAGAAACCCCTTCTTCCTATATAAACTCCTCCAAATACCCATGGAAGGCATTCAATACCCTTGCAAGTGTTCTACCCCACTCCTAGCCACCCTTAGCACTCTTTTGTAATCACCGGAGCCGATGAGCCACCGACGGAGCCCTCCTCCACCATCGTGGCTACCTCGCCGTCTTCTTTCTCTCTCTTTCTATCTTAGCTTTACTTTACTTGTGCTTAAGGATTTAGCTAGTGTTGTATTTGTAAAACTCAAGTGCATGTTAAATGATGATGTTTCTTATCTAGTTATTCACTCTCTTTTGGTGTTTAAGTTGCATGCTATAAACAAAAGAACTCTAACCCTACCCGCTCTCTCTTTCCCTTTCTCTCTCTTACTCACTTTTTTCCTGCATTTTCTCGCAAGCAAAACCCACCATTTTTGTACAACCAAGTGACAGAACAACCCGATTTCATGCCTCCCTGTGTTCGACACTCGGACTCACGTCCGTTTATTTAAAACCGATGCAGCGAACGTGAGCTACAACAACCGATTTAAATAAATGCGTCCGAAGCATGTCACTGCCCCTTCGAAACTTACGCATTCCGAAGGATGCCATTCAATCTCTGTAATGCACCCACTACCTTTCAACGGTGCATGCTTGCCATATTCTCAGATATGGTAGGTGAGTACCTTGAAGTCTTCATGGACGACTTCTCGGTATTTGGTGAATCATTTGACGATTGTCTCCTGCACTTGGTCCAGATCCTCAGGCGGTGCATCGACGTGAACTTGGTTCTTTCCTAGGAAAAGAGCCACTTCATGGTAACTAAGGGAATAGTCTTGAGACATCTTATCTCTGAAAAGGGCATCCAGGTTGATCGAGCCAAGGAGAATTTGATTTCCAAACTACCTATGCCTAGCTCGGTCAAAGACATTCGATCCTTCCTGGGGCATGTCGATTTTTACCGTCAATTCATTCCCGATTTCTCGAAAATCACACTCCCCCTGACTAATCTCATATCTAAGGATGTCCCTTTTGAAATCACCAAGGAATGCACTCAAGCATTCGAGATCCTACGTGATCGAGTTACCCAAGAACCTATCCTATAGCCCCCTGATTGGTTCAACCTTTTGAGATCATGTGCGATGCATATAATTACGTTGTAGGTGCGGTACTTGGGTAGAAAATAGACGAGAAACCCATGGTTATTTACTACGCTAGCAAAACACTTGACGAGGCTTAGTGTAACTACACAGTTATTGAGAAAGAACTGCTAGCCGTAGTATTTGCCCTGGAAAGGTTCAGATCGTATCTTTTGGGTTCCCGTATTATCATTTACTCAGATCACACTGCTGTGAGGCATCTCCTTGCGAAGGACACGAAACCTTGACTAATCCACTGATCTTGCTGTTGCAAGAATTTGATCTCGAGATTCGTGACAAGGTGGGGAAATAAAATGTGGTAGCTGATCACTTATCCCGCCTTCCTTCTGATATTATCAACCCCTCTGGATCCATTATTAAACATTTTCTCGATGAGCACCTCCTGACTATTAGTATAGGACTTCCATGGTTTGCTAATCTAGTAAACTACTTGGCATCACATTAAATACAATATGATTGGCCAAAAGCCAAGAATGACAAATTACTTTCCGATGCCAAGTACTACTTTTGGGAAGACTCGTATGTCTTCCACATTGGTGCTGATCAAATCATCTGACAATGTGTTCTGGAAGCGAAAATTCAAGACATTTTGTCCTGCCATGACCAGGCATGCGGTGGACACTTCTCTGGTCATAAAATCACAGCAAAAGTCCTCAAGTGTGGCTTCTATTGGCCCACGATTTTCAAAGGCGCATACAACCACTGTAAGGCATGCACTCGTTGCCAGACCTTAGGCAACATGAGCCACCATGATATAATGCCCTTACAGCTGATTCTCATATGCGAAATTTTCGATATCTGGGAGATTGATTTTATGGGACCCTTCCCTAGTTCGAATGGCTTAGAATACATTCTTCTCGCTGTAGACTACGTGCCCAAATGGATCGAAGGCATTCCGATCCAAACCAACGATCATAAGGTAGTCATTAAATTCATTCATCAGAACATCTTTTCTCGATTCGGGATTCCATGTGCCATAATCTCTGATGGAGGGACCCATTTCACAAATGCTCAGTTCAAATCACTGATGACCAAATATGGGGTGTCACACCGAATATCCACTCCTTATCACCCCCAAACCAACGATCTAGCTGAGCTATCAAATCGGGAGATCAAGAAAATCCTCCAGGTCACTGTTTGACCTGACAGGAAAGACTGGTTATCCTGACTTCCGGAAGCTTTGTGGGCTTATAAGACCGCCCACAAAACCCAATTAGGCATGTCTCCCTTCAGATTAGTCTACAGGAAGGCATGTCACCTCCCCATCGAACTGAAGCACAAAGCCTATTGGGCAGTACGAAACTGCAATCTCAATCTTTCTAGGGCAGAAACCCACAGAAAGCTTCAAATGAGCGAGATCAATGAATTACACCACGATGTGTATGAGAACTTGCAAATTTATAAAAAGCGGGTTAAGGCCTTTCACGACAAGCACATATCCAGAAAGATCTTTTTCCCTGGTCAGAAAGTCCTACTTTTTGACGCCAAACTCAAATTGTTCCCAGGAAAACTTAGATCAAAATGAATTGGACCATACCTTGTCCGACGAATCTTTGGAAATGGAGCTATCGAAATCAGCCAACTCAGCCATGATTTAGAACCTTTTGTCGTGAACGGTCAAAGACTCAAACCGTTCATTGAACTCACCGATACAAATTTGGTTGAGATATCTTTTACCCTACATTCTCCCTGAGCTCATTGCGCTCGGCTGATGGCGTTAAACTCAACGCTTAACAGGAGGCAACCGTCATTTTTGAAAAAACCTAAAACCCTTCTTGACACATCTTATGCTGAACTCATATTGCACTTTAGGGTTCATCCATTATAACAGCCGACTCCACCTCTAGTACCCATACTCGAGCTTGAAATTGTTCGCAACAAGTCACCCTGACCCATTCACCCACCCATCACCTGTTCTAATGAATGATCTAAGCTGAACTCGAACCCACCTAATTTACAATGAGGACATTGCAAATCGTAGGCATGGAGGGGTATTAAAGTGCAAAACACCATGAAAATCACTTCACAAGAAAGGGTTTCATAAAAAAAAATCACATATTCCAAAAATACCAAAAAAAAATAAAATAAAAAATCTTGAAAAAGAACAAAAATATGAGAGGAGAGGAATTTTGATGGCATATCAAATTTTGAGTGATGAGAGCCTCATCATGAGCTCTAACTAGCTCAGTTTGACCTATGAAAGAGAATAAGAGTTCCTACATAACTTGGAGAAGGACCTAATTCAAGGAATTAATGTTCTGAGAAGAAAACATGAAACAAAGGTTAAAACTATAATTTTACCATTGTAGTACATAAACGGGATTTCTCAGAGGCAAAACATAGGTCAAATGGTCTAAATAAGATAAAGAGTAGGTTGGTTCAGTCAGAAATGGGTTATTGTGCAATCCAAGAATTAAATGACATTCTGTAACCCTAGAACAAACCCACTTAATTCAACAAGGTTCTGGTCAAGATAAAAATCAACTAAACCCTCTAAAATTCATGTAAAAATATCCCCTAGGGTTTATAACCTTCAATTCGACCGTTGGAACCTCTTTTGACCTAGATTGGGGTCTCAGCTCATTATTTGACCTAATTTAGGTTTTTGTGTAAAATGTCCAGTCAAACGTGGTCAAACCTAAAATCCAACTTCATCATTGGATTCCTTAGATCCAAATTAGGTTTGTACCAAAATTTGGATCTAAGGGGAGGTCATCTAGACCTACTTTGCAAAATAGTCCACCCAATTACATTCTAGCCCCTAACTTTTGAAAACTCTTACGCAGACCCCCCTAACTTCCTCGCCACTCTTACAATCAGATCCCTCTGCCATTAATGGGGAGAAATCCTACTCCGACGAGGAATGGAGGGGGAGTACTTAGGGTTGTCTATTGAGATAAAGAGAGCATCAGTGAACATTCCTATTCAGTTTGGAGATTTTCCTACTACTCAGATTACATCACCAAACACTAAATACAAAGATCCTCCAATACAGTTTAGGAAGAGGCAGAGGCAACACACCCCCCTCCCTCCTTCAACACCATCATCCTTCCCAACAGCAGGTATGTGTTGACACTACTAACCATCGTGTATCTGGTGATGACCTTGCAAGTGATGTACCAGCTGTTACTAGGTCTCTTATCGGTGATACTAAAGCTTCACCTTCTGAGTCCCATGTTAGTGATAATAAGTCTCCTCCTGATGATCTTGACCTTTCGATTACTATTCGAAAGGCTCCCCAAAGTTGTGCACACTACCAGGTTACTAGGGCGGTTTCTTTTGTCTTAGCCACCCATTTGCTCTGTTTACAGAGGCGTTATCCTCCACCCAAATTCCAACCACCTATCGGCAGGTTATGCTCGATCCAAAGTAGCGCTAAACCATGGAGGATGAGATGGCCACTCTTCGGCCTCAGCAAACATGGGAGCTTACTTCGTTACCACCCGGTTTAGCTACCGTTGGGTCTTTGCCTTAAAATACAATCATGATGGATCTATTTCTCGGTATAAGCTCGCCTTTTGGCAAAGGGATGCACCCAGATATGGAGTTGATTTCTTTAACACCTTTTCTCCAATAACCAGGCTTCCTATTGTGCAGATTCTTCTCTCTGCTGTTACACATCTTGATTTAACACTATATTAGTTGGGTGTAAAGAATGCCTTCTTATACGATGATCTACAAAAAAGGTATATATGCAACAGCCTCCAGGCTTTGAGACTTAAGGAGAGTGTATATGCAAGTTAAAGAAGGCAATATATGGACTCAAGCAGAGTCCACGAGCCTAATTTTAGAAGTTATCAGAAGTTATTGAAGATATAGGGCTCAGCACGTCATCTTCTTATCATTCCTTGTTTGTGAGGAAAACAAACAAGAGAACTATTGTGCTCCTTGTCTATGTAGATGATCTTATTATCACTAGTGATGATATAGTTGGGATAATTGAGGTCAAGCAGAGGTTAGCTGAAAAATTTGTTATGAAGGATCTTGGTTCCTTGAAATATTTCTTGGGCATTAAAGTCGTAAGAGGCTACGGAGATATTATTCTTAGTCAGAGGAAATATGCTCTTGATTTATTGCAGAAGACTGAGATGTTGGGATCCAAGCCAGCAAACATACCCATGAACCCAAAGATGCACTTGTATGATGCAGAGTCACAATCCATAGAGAGTAGAGGTTATAGACAGTTGATTGGGAAACTGCTCTACCTCACTATTACATGTCTAGATCTCTCCTGCTCTTGGAAAACTCAACAAATTTATGGACACGCCAACCAAGCAACACCGAGATGCTGCTATGCAGGTGCTTAAGTACTTGAAAAGAGTACCAGGATGTGGATTGCTATTCAAGAAAGGCAAGTCTATGACCATAGTGGGATATTCTGATATAGACTATGCTGGTTCCTTTTCTGACAAGAAATCGACTACTGACTTTTGTACTTATGTGGCTGGTAATCTGGTGACATGGAGGAATAAGAAGTAGAGTGTTGTGTCCAGGTCCAGTGTTAAGTCAGAATATAGAGCAATGGTACAGACAGTTGCTGAGCTTGTGTGAGTGAGATCTGTCTTACTTGACTTGCATGTCAAGACTAAGGAGCCTATGGAGATGAGTTGTGACAATCAGGCTGCCACCTATATAGCCAATAATCGTATGTTCCATGAGCGCACAAAGCAAGTGAAAATTGATTGTCACTATACTAAAGATCTGATTCAAAGAGGACTTCTCTTCACCATGACAGTTACTTCAGAGAACTAAACTGCAGATATGTTTACTAAGCCTCTTGCCAAGTCTACTTTTAATGCTTGCTATGACAAGCTAAGCATGATAGATATCTATGCTTTAGCTTGAGAGGGACTATTGAGATACACTCCAGTTATCTTTTTAGTCTTTTTGTACTAATTTATTTTATGTTTTCTATTGGTTCTCTGATGTAATTGACCCAACACCTCTCTCTATATAAAGAGATGTGGGGTTTTCTTGATGAATAAGATTATTCATTCTCTCCCACTTTAAATATTTTGAGGTTCCATAGGTTTACATTTGTATTATTTCATTTTCCTGATTTCATTAGGACACAAGTTCTTGGGATTCCCAAGTGTTGTTTTTGTCTTCTCTTGTTAAGTGAGAAAGAGAGGAGGTGTTGTAAGATATTGTGCCATCTTCGATCAAGTAGTGCGATTAGTGGATTGACTAGCTAAACCTAGTCGAAAAAATCCTAAGCTGAAAGACTTAGGTAATGGTTTTTACCCATAGAGGTTCCACTATAAATCAAGCTGCTATTGTGTCAAGCATTTTGTGGTTTGAATTTTTAATTTGATATAATTATTTATATACACTATTCACCCTCCTATAGTGTAGACCATTAGTTTATGCAGTAATCTTCAATTGGTATCAAAGTCTGGTTACGCAAAGACAATCTCAAAATCATCTGTTGTCATGGCTAAAGTCTACACTGAGGACCAATCCGCTACAAGACAACCTCTCTTTGATGGCACAAATTATGATTACCAAAAGACTCAAGAAAATCTTCTTGGAATCAATGGACAATGAAGTATGGGACATCATAGACTCAAAGTACACTTACCCTAAAAAAAGGGAAGGAGTTGAAGCTACGATAGAAAAAAAGAAAAGAGCAACCCACAATGCCAAAGCTATGAATGCAATTTTCTATGAACTTTCAAAGGAGTAATTCATCCGAGTCTCTAACATGCAAAATAGCATATGAGATCTAGAACACCCTTGAAGTCACGATGGTACATCCAAGGTAAAAGACTCACATTAATCTACTAACTCAAAAAAATGAATTGTTCAAGATGAAAGAAGAAACTATCAAGGAAATGTACACAAGATTTACCGATATTGTAAACTCGCTAAGGAATTTGGACCAAGAAATGAAGAATGAAGCTCTTATCGGAAAGATTCTTCAATCTCTTACAGGTGACTACAAAACAAAAACTTCGACTATTCAAGAATCAAAGGATCTCTCCCAACTCCAACTGGATGACTTAATTGGTAGTCTCATGGCCTACGAGGTTCAACTAGAGCACATGTAGGAGCATGAAGGAGAAGAAAAGAAAAGGAAAGATATAGCACTCAAGTGTCTCATTGCATTTCTTTCACGCAAGTTCAGGAAGTTCCTAAGAAACAAGAAGAATTGGAGGAAGAAGGAAGAATCAAAGGGGGATCAAGCCATTTGCAATAACTACAAAATGAGAGAACATATCATAAAAGAGTGTCTCTTCTTCCAAAGGACTTAGATAAGAAGTCTAAGAAGTCACTTCAGAAAGAAGGAAAGAAGGCTCTACAAGTCATATGGGATGATTCAGACACAAGCCAGAAGAGGAAGAAAAAACTTCTAGCGAAGAAGCTCTCTATGAACTTATAGCTCTTGAGAACGAGGTATCATCCTTTACTTTTGATAAACTTTTAGAAGCTCTTGATGAATTACATGACATAGCAAAAGCACTTCAGGCTGATAATAAGAAACTCGCAAAAGATCTAGAAATAGAAACTACCATTAAGCACAAATATGCTTCACAGAATCTAGAATTAGCACAAGAAATTGCTCCCTTGAAACTCATATATATTCACTTGAATTGGATTTAGATAAGTTAAAAGAAAAAATAGTTCTCTTATTAACGATCTAACTAAGTTCACCAAAGGAAAAGATGATCTAGAAAAATTATTAAGCACACATATCCAAAGCTCCATAAATCTAGGATCATGTAGCCTCTAATTCAAACGCACAAAATGACAAACATAAGTCTTCTAGCCAAAAGGTCAAGAAAGCGTATACACCTAATGGCACGTTATTAGGCATAGCATACCAACAAAATTGGACCCAAAAAGAAAATATGAGTACCAAAGGATAATTTGAAATCCTATATTGTAGGGTACCTTCCGAACAACAAAATAGAGCACAAAAACTAGTCATACAAGATGCACAAGAGCAATCTTAAATCCATTAGGACCTTATCAGGTCATAATGGATGGGTACCTAGTGCTCAACCCTCTCCAACTAAACCTTTTCAAAAATACCACATGATAGGCACAAAGAGAAAGAAGATAGGTCATGGGCAACAGCTGCTCCAAACACATAAATGTCCAAGTAGGGCTCTCCCGCTTGGTCGACCAAGTAATTCAAAGGTCGATAAGGCCCAATTTGAATCTCAAGAGTGCTAGGATCAAATCCAATAGGGTCAAACCTTTTAAGGCTAGGTCTGTTTGCTTAGTTGTGTAGTTACGGGACATTCTCTCCTATCTCCTCTCTTCTTTATATTCTTCCATCACACACGTGCACTTCAACTCTTATCCTCCAGCATACACATCCTCAAAATGATTATAACTTCAATTCCAATCAAAATTCATATTCCCAATTTACCTTAAGTTAGGAAGTGAATTTGAATGTGATCATATCCTCGCAATTATGACTTTCAACATACATCATTATGCTTGTTGGGAATAAAGATGGGTCACGTGATAGCCACCCAAGTCACGTGGCAGTGCCACGTGGCAAGCAATAAAGGACCCACAGGAGTCGACGGTTTTGTGGTCCAAGGGACCAAATTTGAGTCTTTACTTAATTATTAAGTTTGCTATTTTTAACAAATAGGTTTTAGGAAAAAATGTTTAGGATTTATTTTCTTATTTAGAGATAAGATAAGATCTTTCCTTGAGTGATAAAATCTTTTGTTTCCATATGTTGGGATATGTTATCTCTATATAAAGAGAGTCTTCCCTTGTATTTCTTTTTGAGCAATAACAATATTTCCAACTCAAGGCTCCTCACCTCTCTCTTTCTTCTCTCAACAACCGACCACACTCAAGGCCAACCTACAGCCACCACCGGCCACCCAGCCAACCGGTTGGGGCTCCTCCACGCTTCCTATTCACACACATGGATAGTCCACACGTGGGCTATTTTCCCATGCCAAGAAGAGCCTCCACACTCCACGTTGTGTCAATCTTGACATGGTGTCAAAGAAACCAATCTAGGCTCTCTTGTGCGTGTGAGTATTTGACCGCACGTTAGTGGTCCTCGCATCCAGGAAGTCCTCAACAAGATCCAGCACCTTGCGCAGAGGACTAGAGAAGATGGCGAAAGCATCGGCAACAGTCAACAATGCCACGCTTGGAGAGAGCAAGGTGGTTATCTCTGGGACAATCATCAAGCTCTAGGGACGACAAGAACAAAAAGAAGCAAGAGGAGATCTATCAAGTTCTATCGCTTGTGATCTTCATACTTTTAGCACCTTATATCCGATTTTTTACTCTTTCAAAAGAAGAGATTTTTCTGGAGAAAAGATGTCAAGGAGAGGACACCACAGTCCACGCAATGACTTTTGAGGTTGCCAAAAGAGGCAACGACTTCCCAGGTTGCAAAGAGACTAATGGTTGATCCAATCTCCTTTCTTAAAGATCTAAGCAAAATACAGAGACCACCATGTGGGGCTACTAGCACCTCACATGAGAACTCCCTAACTCATGAAGACCTTGAAAAGCTATGGGCTCTACTTCGATAAGACAAGACGACAGCCGCCATGACGACAACTACTCAAGTTGCCACAGAAGCAACGACTTCGAAGGTCACAAAAGGCGTCACCGTCAACATGTCTAAGAAGAAGACCGAGAGCGTGGCTCTCGAAGAAGAAGAGTGGTGTGGCATCTAGCCTAACAAGTTGAAGACCAAGTCATCGGCCTCTTAGCCTTCGACTTAAGGGAGAGTGTTGGGAATAAAGATGGGCCACATGGTAGTGCCGCATGACAAACAATAAAGAGCCCACAAGGGGAGACAGTTTGGTGGTCCAAGTGACCAAATTTGAGTCTTTGCTTAATTGTTAAGCTTGCTATTTTTAGCAAATAGGTTTTAGGAAACAATTTTTAGGATTTATTTTCTTATTTAGAGATAAGATATTTCCTTAAGTTATAAGATCTTTTGTTTCCAAATGTTGGAATATGTTATCTTTATATAAAAAGAGTCTTCCTTTGTATTTCTTTTTTAGCAATAACAATATTTCCAATTCAAGGCTCCTCTCCTTTCTCTCTTCTTTCAACAACTGGCCACCCTCAAGGTCAACCGATAGCCACCACCGACAACCCAAGCAGCCGGTTGGGGCTCCTCCACGCTCCATGTTCACACGCATGGATAATCCACACGTGGGCTATTTTCCTACGACAAGAAGAGCCTCCACGCTCCATGTTACGTCAATCTTGACAATGCTTAAATGATTACTCGAATATGACCTACAATCAAGGTATCCTAAACATTCTTATCCCAACCTTCTTACCTTAAATCTTCTGATCCTCAGCATTTTGACTTATACCAACTTAATCAGAATTCCAATTATGGGTTCAATGAAAATCAATCTCAAGATCAACATATGGCACCTTAACTAACACCCAAAAATAATCATATTAATTAGATCGAAATAAAATGTTAATTGCTATGCAAAGCTCAATGATGCAAATGATCCAACAAATAGAAATTCAATTCCATCAGATCATAACAATCCTGAGGAATCAAGTTAAGACTGACATGGTGGACTCAGTAGAAAACAATTAGACTTCATTAAAGAAACCTTAGACCATGATCTTTAATTTGGAAGATTTTGAAGATAAGAACATTGAGAATTTGGATTGCAACAAAAATCTCTCTATTTAAGGAGTTTGATCTTGATAAGGGCAAGCAAAGTGAAAATGTCCCGTTGAGAAGTGTGGACTCTAAGAGAAATCTTTGGATTGAAAAGGGACCTAAATACAAGACATTTCATTTTGAGGATCTACCACACGTTGGAATTGATTATGAAAATTTTAATTTTAAATTACAAGAAAGTCCCTTCCATAATCTAGGTGATGTCAAAATAAAAGAATTAAACTTTGAGTTTGATGACTCTTTGATGGAACCAGAAATTTAATCGCTTATCCATGTATTTAAATATGAGCTTGATATTGTTAAGTTAAAACCAATTTCTAAAGACACAAAGAACTTGGATTTCATGTAAGGTACTAAGGAAACTAGAGAAATTGTGTGGAGGAATGAGTAACATGGAGAATGCTAACAAGAAGATGATTATTCTTAAGGAGCATAATAAAGAGAACTTGAAGAGGGATGAATTTTTTAGTTCAAAGGCTCCTATACATTTCAAGCCGCCAACATTTTATAAGGACCTTTATGATCCTTTCAAGTCAGATTGTAGAGAGAAGTTCATGGAACAGAAGTATGCTAAATCATAAGATCTTCTTGTTAATACTTTGCAATGTGTATTTATTAAGTGTCTAGTATTCTAGACCTGGGTTATATGTGATTAAACCTAAGATTACTACTTATAGACACAAGTTCAAACGGCACAAGAAAGTTTTATTTCACATTCATGATTTAAGAAATATTCAACCTTTTGAACGTGGTCTACATCATCTTGTCCATGTCTATGGGCATCTCATATCTCAACTTCACGATCAAATCCTAATCATGATATTGACCCTCTATGGAATTAATTAACACATCCTCTATGAGATCTTCATTTGGTTAAAGATGTTAAACTCAACACATGCTGAAAGGCAACTCGACATTGATTTTACCGATTGATTTCCAGCATGTTGGTAAGAGTAAATTGAGTCTGAGTGTTGTATAAAGTAATCAAGATTCCTTGAACTCATCGTCGACGAGCATCAAGTTGAATTGTTCCTTTCTCCTACCATCGCATCCATTCATTTACCGCTTCATGTATACATTCAGGATAATATATTAGATAGGCATTAAGAGGAGGTGTATGTATTGTTGATTTCAGTTATCTTTATTTTCCATTTTGATTTGTCTATTTTTTTTGTATGGATTTTGCATGTTTTCAACAAAAGAAAAAAGAAAAAGAAAAGGCAAAGTTCAAATAAGGAAACAAAATAGTATTTTGAGTCATAAGCTAAAAAATGATGGGGGTTTTTACATATATATATACCCCTGTAAACATTTGATAAGACATATATACCCCTATAAAGTTGTTACATTATGGCCGTATATCCCTACTCCGTTAAACTTAATAGAAGAAGTTTAAAAAAATAGAAAATTATGATTATGCTACTAAACTTTTTATATATTTTTCATATGCAAACCTTAGGCTGACTACGAATAGCAATCTTTTCTCCGATTCACATAAGTTTAGCATCACATTAAATCTTAACCCTTAATACGTAAAAGTTGGAAGAATGAGCAAAATCCATTTATTTCTCTAACCCTACCTCTCTTTATATAGAAAGAGAGGTGGGTGCAAATTACATGTAATCCCATGAGGAAAACAAAAATAATAACGCACCACATGACATCATGAAACTAACTATACTGCGTAACACTCTCCCTCAAGCTAGAGTATAGATATCAATCATGATCAACTTGGATATACATGTATCAAATGCGGATCTAACTAGTGGTTTGGTAAAGATATCAACCGTCTGAACCTCTAAAGTAACTTGGAAGGTAAAGATAAATCCCTTCTGAATTAAATCTCTGGTATAATGGTAATCTACATCCACATGTTTGGTGTGTTCATGAAACATGGCATTGTTGGCAATATAAGTGGTAGTTCTGTTGCCACATCACAACTCCATAAGCCCATCAAACTGTATATGTAGATTACTTAGCAAGGATCTCACCCACATCAATTCTGCTGAGGTCTGAGCCATAGCACGATACTCAGAGTCAGCACTGGATCTGCACACCGCGGTCTGTTTCTTGCTTTTCCAGATGACCAAATTCCCTGCAACATATGTACAAAAACCTGTGGTAGACTTCCTATCATCATGCTTACCTGCATAATCTGTGTCAGAGTATCCAACAACCGTCATAGACATCCCTCTAGTGAAAAGAAGGCCTTGACCTGGTGCTCTCCTCACGTACCTAAGCACCATCATGGCTGCATCCCAGTGCTGTCTAGTAGGCCTCTCCATAAATTGGCTTAGCTTTCCTACTGCAAAGGAAATATCTGGCCTAGTAATTGTCAAGTAGAGCAACTTCCCCACCAGCTAGCGATACTGTTTACTATCAACTGGCTTTGCACCACTGTCATATAGTCGTGCATTAGGATCCATGGGCATATTTGCTGGCTTGGCTCCCAGCATACCTATCTCCTTTAGCACACCAAGAGCATATTTCCGTTGAGATAGCACAATACCACGCTTTCTACGGGCTACTTCTATCCCAAGGAAATATCTCAATGGCCCTAAATCCTTCATCACAAACTGATCTGCCAAAGTCTGTCTAATCTCAGCCACACCAGTTGTATCATCACCAGTGACAATCAAGTCATCAACATAGACCAAAAGAGCAACAATGCCTTTCCCCGTCTTCCTAATAAACAAAGAATGATCTGCAGACGATCTGGTGAACCCCACAGACTCTACCACCTGAGAAAGCTTCTGAAACCAAGCTCTTGAACTCTGCTTGAGGCCATAAATGGCCTTCTGCAATCTACATACACACTCCCCCTGAACCTCGCAATCAAAAGGTTGCTGCATATAAACCTCCTCCTGCAAATCCCCATAGAGAAAAGCATTCTTCACATCAAGCTGGTGAAGATGTCAATCTCGTTGAACTGCCACTGAAACCAGAATCCTCACTGTAGATAGCTGAGCCACCGGTGAGAAAGTGTCAAAGAAGTCCACCCCATATGTTTAGGTGAACCCTTTGGCAACAAGTCGGGCCTTGTATCGTGCAACAGACCCATCTGGATTGTACTTGACTGCAAACACCCATTTGCAACCAACTACTATAGCACCCTCTGGTAAAGGTGTAATCTCCCAAGTACCAAAAGAAGTAATAGCAGTCATCTCATCCTCCATGGCCTGGGGTCACTTTGGATCAAGCACAGCCTGCTAGTAGGTGGCAGGGATAGATATGGCAAAAAGAGCACGACAGAAGTTCCCAAAAGCTGACCCAAGGCCATCAACAGCCAGACTACTGGCAACACGGTATTTAGACTCACAGGTGCGAGGTGCCCTCCTAATGGCAATAGGAAGGTCAAGAACAACCATCCGATCCTCCTGTATTGGCTGTGAAGCAGAAATATCCTCATCCAGACATCTATCATCAGGGGGTGCCGTATCATTACTTTGCAACCTGTCTGTGGTCGCCTGAGGTGGAGAAGGTGGAGTCTCTGTGGTTGCTGTAGGAGATGGCATCTGGAAGGTACTATGGGGTCGCTGATATGTAACAACAGGCTCAGAGAACTTCATAGGACCCTCTGTAGTAGTAGGAGGGATAGAGATAGGTATCTCCTCTAAGGGAACAGGAGGTATAGGCATTGGAGCCATTGTAACCTCAGGGAATAAACACTGGGCAGCAGTGGAAAAATATGGGATAGACTCATGAAAGGTGACATCAGCACTCACATAGTGCCTACCAGTAAGAGGATCAAAGCATCTATATCCTTTCTGAATTCGTGAATATCCCAAGAACACGCACTTGACTGCTCATGGTGCCAACTTGTCTCACCCTAGAGAAAGAATATGAACAAATGCTGCACATCCAAAAACACATGGTGGTACATAAAACAACTCCGGATGCAATATATGCCAAGGAATCTGCTCATGAAGCACTGAACTAGGCATCCTGTTAATTAAATAACATGCCGTGAGGACTGCATCACCCCAATATAGCGAAGGCACACTATGATGGATCAATAAAATGCAGGCCACATCCAAAAGATGTCGGTGTTTCCTCTCAGCCACCCCATTTTGCTGAGAGATATGAAAGCAAGTAGTCTGGTGCACTATCCCGTGTGACCTGTAAAACGTAGACAGCATGGTGGTACATAACTCAAGTGCATTATCAGATCTGACTACTTTAATAACATCTGAATACTGAGTCTTAATCTTCATCATGAAATGCTCAATGATAGAACCAACATCTAACTTGTTCTTCAGCAAGCATACCCATGATAGGCAGGAAAAATCATCCACAACTACTAAATAATAATGGAGACCTTGCCTATCTGGTATCCGACTTGACCCCCACACATCCATGTGCAGTAACTCAAATAAGGCCGTAGACCCAGAACGGGTACTCGCCAGGTAGGAGGTACGATGATGCTTGCCCATCTAGCACGCTTCACAACATATCCGAGTTGCAAGAGAGATGTGGAATGACCTGTCAGAGGCTATCCAGGGGAAGATGTCCAAGTCGAAGATGCCACTGAACGGTACTCCCAGCAGCAAACGATACTTCTCGACATGTAGAGGCAAGTAGAGTCTTAATTAGACTATAGACTCCACCATCTACATTACCACTACCAATCGTCTTCCCTGTTAGTTTCTCTTGAATGATGCATCCCATGTCATCAAAGATAGCACAACAATTAAGCTCCTTAGTAATCTTACTAACTAAGAGTAAGTTCATAGGAAAGTCTGGCACATAACAAACATCAAGTAACCTCAAAGTATGAGTCACCAGTACCTCCCCCTGACCCATTATCCTGAAGTGTCTGCCATCAGCAACTTGCACTGTCTTTCTTGCAGGTACAAATCTGAGATGGGTAAAATGACCTAATCTCCACTTAAATGTCGTGAAGCCCCTGAATCAACAAGCCCTCCATACTACCCTGATTCCTACCGTGTGCAATAGAACCCAACTCAGTGGCTCCTTAGAGCCCATCATAATGGCTACAACCTTGGAGCAATTTCTCATACTCACTCCGGGTAATGGTCACTATATCATTTACCAACCTCTGTGTTGCAGAGGTGCCTGGACCAATATGAAAAGAAGCCATACTGATATCGTGAAATCACAGATTCACCAAGAAACAAACCTCTAGAGCACAGGATCAAGGGTAAATCATACCAAAAAAGGAGACGGAGAATCGATCTGAAATTTTCAGATCATGATCATGAGCGGCGGAGGGCGGCGATTACTTCCTCTAGGAGGAGCAACAACAGCCCCTCATATGGGCAGCGGTGCCCCTTGGTGGAGCAGCAACAGGCGAAGCAGTAGCGTCGCCCCTGGGTGGGCGGTAGCCCCCTAAGCGAGGTGGAGCAGTAGCAGACACCCCTGGGCAAAGCAAGGTAGAGCAGCAGCAACTGCACCTCTGGATGGCGATGCCCCTTGGTGGAGCAACAGCAAGCGGAGCAGCAGCAGTTGCACCACTGGGCGACGGCACCCCTGGGTGGAACAGCAGTAAGCGGAGCAGTAGCAGCTCCCTCTGGGCGGCGCGGCGGCAGAGGAGTCCGGTAGACTCCTCTGCAGTCTGGGTGGTCGGCGAGTACTGCCCTGCCGCATCCTCTTCTCTTCACCGGACTGTGACAGTGGTGCTGAGCGAGGTGGCGGCGGTGGCAGGGCTGCAAAAGGTGCACCTCAGGTTAGGGTTAGGGTGGAGGTCTCGGAGGTTTATTTACGTGGGGTATTTAAGGCGATGGTGGCGAAGCTGCAAAAGGTGCACCTCAAGTTAAGGTTAGGGTGGAGGTCTCAGAGGCTTATTTGGGTGGGGTATTTAGGACACCGGTCCAGGACCGCTGCTCTGATACCAAGTTGGAAGAATGAGCAAAATCCATTTATTTCTCTAACCCTACCTCTCTTTATATAGAAAGAGATAGGTGCAAATTACATGTAACCCCATGAAGAAAATAAAAATAATAACGCACTACATGACACCATGAAACTAACTAGACTCTGTAACGGTAAATTCATGATTTGCATCATAATTGAGTTGCCATATTCCTATAGATATTTTGTGGCATCTCATTCATTTCATATGTAGCCTATAAGTTGCAATATCCAATTGTATGGCAATCTCTTTCTTGATTAAAAACTTGGATCGATTCCTAGCTCCTTTTACATGGAAGCCAAGAAACAAAATTTTCCTATTTTGAAAGAGGGTGTGTTGAAAAATGTATGAAAATTTTCAAGAGCATAATCATAAATTTCCTATTTTTTAATTATTTTTTAGATATCTTCTTTAAGTTTAACGGAGTAAGGATATACGACTATAACGGAATAACTTTATAAGAGTGTCTACGTAAATACTAAGTATATAGGAGTATATGTCTTATCAAAAGTTTATGAGGATAAATATGTAAAAACCCCAAAAATGATTACGATACTTAGGCATTTGAGAATTACCACCCCTAAGAAGAGTATGACTAAGGTATTTTCACTTAGACTCTTCAAGTCATTTTTTGACCTAAGCAACTAAGGTATTTACTAAAATGCAAATCTATTTTCCTAAGGAATAACGTATTAAGTCAATGAGGTAATAAATATGTGACTTATCTTTTTACCCTTTAATTCGAGTGATTTTGAAATCTAAGCATCTCATCCTTTGCAGTTATACACTCAAGCTTATAAGCAACTACCTTTTGAAAATTAGGTTTTCAATGACAATTACATCTGAGGGTCTGATTCAACAATCAGACTTAATCTCATATCTAATCTTGAGTCCCTCTCGGGTATGACTATTACATTGCACTGGATTTTCCTCCCAGATACAGGGTGTTCAAATCCTAACCTTGTGTCTTGATCTTTTCCAAGCTTTTGTTTAGGGGGCATTCATGAACCACATTCGAAAGAGCCACTTGCCTAGAAAAATAAAATAAATAAATAAATAAAACTTCTGTTAATGGAGGTCATGGTTGTCGTGGTTCCCAATCTACTTGAGATCATGGATGTGGTAGAGGGCAGGCTAGTAGAGCTCATCCCACGTGCACTTTCTATGGCTTGATTGGTCATGTTAAGGCTTCATGTTGGATCAAGGATGGGAAGCCTCCTTTGGCCAATCAGGTAATGACTACTGAGGTGGAGTCGGATACTATGTCTCAAGCAGAGTATGATGCTGTGGTCCAGGAACTTGCCCAAATTACACAAAAGACACCCTCTTTCTCCTCTGATACGCTACTGTTACCATATGTTTTTATTCTATTTCTCTATTGTACGGTTGTGGGGTTTGCTCCTCAGGGACATCTATGTACTTTCACCCTTTTTTGGTCTCTCTATATAAGAGAGCTCTAGGATTTCAATAATAATTTGAATCATTTCATCCAATTTGGTATCAGAGCACCAATCCTGGACCATGGCTCTCGATATCCCACCCTCAAAGCCTCCAAACCCTACACCCACACCCTCTTCTCTCCCAACAGCAGCAGCAACACCAGATCTTCTCCGGCAGCGCACACACAGCAAAGCACATCCACCATCGACTACACAAAGATGCCCTCTTTCTCCCCTGATATGCTACTGTTACCATATGTTTTTATTCTATTTCTCTATTGTACGGTTGTGGGGTTTGCTCCTCAAGGACATCTATATACTTTCACCCTTTTTTGGTCTCTCTCTATATAAGAAAGCCATAGGATTTCGATAATGATTTAAATCATTTCATCCAATTTGGTATCAGAGCACCAGTCCTCGACCATGGCTCTCGATATCCCACCCTCAAGGCCTCCAAACCCAACACCCACGCCCTCTTCTCTCCTAACAACAGCAACAACACCAAATCTTCTCCGGCAGCACACACGCAATAGAGCACATCCACCATCGGCTGCAAGTGCTCTAGTGATGCACGAGCAACGTTGCTACAAGCCGCATCAAGTCTGGCGATGCACTAGCGGCAACGCTGCAGGCCACAGTAGGTGCTGCAGCAGTGCTGGCCAGCGATCTGCTACTCCAGCGACGTCAAGAAGCGTTGCAGCAACCCTACGTAGCTAACGCAGGGTGGAAGGGCCAGCGCAGCGTGCTCTGTAGCGGCACGGCGTAATCTGCAGTGCTTCACCTGCTGTTGGAGGAGTTGATAGCTACTTTCTAAGGCTACTTCTCTTCCCTTGTATGGGAAAGAGACACCTAGATCTCCTTGGGGCCATCTCAGGTGTTCTTTCCCACACCCAAGCAAGGCCAGCATTTGTCCAAGGGGTTCTTCCAATGAAGATGCAGATCTGAACCGGATTTCATCTAGATTTGCCAATGTTTCCTTGACATGAATATGGATTTCTTCTGTGTGATTGATGGATGCCTTTAAATCAATTCGTTTCATTGATTGATGAGGAGTTGTTTTGCTCCCTTTGGACATGTTGAACTCACCGGGAATTGTTGAGTTCATGGTGGAGGCTGCTATGGAAGCAGGACAAGTCAATCTTGACAAAGACCATCGTATCAAACAATGTCATCTGAATAGATGAGGAGGCCCTTCTACAAGAGGTAGGGGGCATTGCCATCAATAGGGTAACAGGAAGTGGGCCACAGGTATGTTCCCTGGCAAGATGGATCATGTTCAGACTATGACTAAAACTACAGAGTGAGCTGATGGGATTGTTAGGAAAGAGAATAAGGTTGTTGTGTCTACTACTTTAGATACTGCAGCTCTTGCTTCTTCTGCAGGTCATGGATGGTTAATTGATTCTAGGGCATCCAAGCATCTTAGTGAAGACCGAAAGTACTTCCGCATGGTGTGTGATGTTCCTCCTGGCAGGACAGTTCAGATGGTTGACAAACATCTTTCTAAGGTCCAAGACAAGGGGGAGGTTACTATATCTCTCACCTTGAAACTGCCCAATGTTCTATTTGTTCCTAATTTTTCGATCAGTTTGTTGTCAATTAACAGGATTACCGAAGAGCTCAACTGCAGAGCAATCTTTGATGATGTAGGGTGTATTTTCCAGAACAAATTCACAGGGAAAATTATTGGTGGTGGACACGATGAAAGAGGTGTATACCACTTAGCTCAGTCTCCATTGGCAGTTGTTGGACAAGCAGATGTGGCATACAAGGCAGGGGCAGCACTTCAGTGGCACCGTCAGCTGGGACATCCCTCTCTAGATCAACTGAGACGGGTTATTCTTCATTTTTTTTTTTTTGAAAAGGAAAAGGGTGGTTATCCACATGATAACCACTCGAGATCATTTCATTTCAAATCCAAAATAGGAAAAAGTTACATCAAGGTCATATCCTTGACCTCCAAAACTCCACCTGGGACATGATGGAATTAAAAAAGTTCTCAACATAGGGTGTCTCTCCCCTAAAAAGCATTCCATTCCTGCCTAACCAAACACCTCACAACACCACCAAAACTTTCGCACGGTCACTCTTGGACCTAAAAGCATTGTGGCCCACATGAGCACTCCCTCTACGGAAAGACGACCAAAAGCTAAGCTCATCCCAAGGAACAACCTAATCAATCTCCATCTTCTGCCACACCTGCTCCACAAAAGGACACTAGAAGAAAATGTGCTGAATGTCCTCCGCATCGCCACATAAAAGACAACTCATATCATCCATCTGAGTCCACCCCGCTCTCCACTTCTTTGCATTATCCTCCCCCTTCTCACCAGCCACACAAAAATCTTTATCTTTAGCGGACACTCCGCCTCCCAGATCAGCCTACAGTCTCTCCAGAGGTCTACGTATGCACCAGCCCCACTGCTATTCAATCTGCGAAAGACCTTTGCCACTGAGAACTTGCTTTCATCCCAGTTGTATGTGTCCCCCCCACCTCTGGCTCCCAACCTTCCAGCTCCTGCAACAACCCCTGTAAATCCAAACATATCTGATCCAACAGACCCCTCTGAAAGATAGGACACTAGACCCCAGACCAACAGTCTGATCAGGGTTAACAGGCTCCCTGCACACCCAAAGAGACTAGGAAACCTGTCTTTAATGGCATACCAACTCCTTGCCAGTCATCCAGCCAGAATCTGAAGGCATCACCCTCACCCAACATAGGAGTGAAGGAGTGCACCTCGCTCGTTGCAACCGCCAGTCCTTTGAGAAAGAAAGATGACCCTGGAGGCGGTGACTCTAAAGGCTCCCAAGATGAAAAGGAGCCATAGCAGCTGCACATGATATTGCCAAACATGCTAGGTTTCTGGCTCATAAGCCTAGCAATCCACTTCGTGGGAAGGCAAGTGTTAACCTTCCCCACCTCTCTGACCCCTAGGCCCCCCTCCTGCACCGACCTACATACCTCCTCCCAGGCCACCAACCTCGCCCCTCTCCCCGTTGCTCCCACATTGGACCCGAAGAAGTCACGCATTAGCCTAGAAATCTTCTTCTCTACCTGTTTCGGCATCCTAAATACAGACAGGAAGGAAGAAGGAATGGATACCAGAACAAGCCTCCCTCCCTTGGACAATAATCTGGCTGACCACCCAGCCAGCCTCTGCTCCATCTTCTCCAGCAACGGTAGCCACTCACAAAATCTAAGCCTCTTGTCCGACAAAAGAAGACCCAGGTAGACCAACAGCAAGGATTCGACCTCTATCACAAGCGCTCCACCCACCAGCTCTGCCTCCTCACCCACCATGTTAAACGGAATAAACGTCGACTTCTAATAATTGATCTGTAATCCAGATGCTGCCCCAAAAAGCTCCAGTATGATCATCATCCTTCTAGCCTCCAGCCTCCCACCTTCAACCAGAAAGAGGGTATCATCAGCATATCATAGAATAGTAATCTGATGGTTCTCTCCAACCCGAAAATCGGATATCAGATCACTCTCACACGCCCTATGTGTCGCCCTCGCCAAAGCGTCCGCTACCAGCATAAAAAGCATAGGGCTAGGGGGCACCCCTGTCTAAACCTAGGCTGCACCCATCCACCCGTCGAGTTCCCATTGACCAAGATCGAGAATGATGTCGTCGTCACACATCACTTCATCCAGTCAATCCACCTTAAAGGGAAGCATCTTCTCAGCAGAGAAACCCAAAGGAAATCCCACTGTACTGAGTCATATGCCTTGCTGAAATCCACCTTCCAAAGAAACGCCTGCTTCTTCTCCCTCTTCCAAGCAGCCAACACCTCCATAGCAACAACAAACCCGTCCAAAATACCCCTTCCTGGTATAAAAGTTGTCTGCACAGGTGACACCAGGTCTCCAAGGATACCTCTAAGCCTGCTCGCCAACAACTTGGCCACAATAAGGTAGACAACATTTGAGAGCGCAATCGGCCGGAAGTCCTGAATCTCCTCGACTCAATCTTTTTTAGGTAGCAAGAACATGTAGAATCTGTTTAGCCTATCAAAACCCCTATTTCCTTCTACGAACTCCACCATCTCCATCACATCTCTGCTTCCACCAGCATCCAGAATTCCCTGAAGAAAAAGATCAGGAAACCATCCGGCCCAAGGTAGCCATCGCATTTAGACCCCACACCGCCAGCCTTACCTCGTCCTTCGAAAAGCTGGCCGTAAGACATTCTGCCTGGGTCTCAGAGACTTGACATATATCCATCCCCCTCCAGCTCCAACCACATCTGTTGTGTTTACCTGTGAAGTCTCTAAAGAAGTCTACCGCAACCCTCCCCACCTCCTCCCTTCCTGTAAATTCCTCCCCATGTATGACCATCCTCTCTATCAAGTTCCTCCTCCTGGCAGATGCCACTTAGTGGAAGAATCTGGTGTTTGAATCACCTACCGTAAGCCACTTCTGACGCGATCTCGTCTTCCATTCTATCTCAGCTTTTTTGTCCTCCTACATCACACGTGACATCTTCCTGGTATCCCTATCCTCAACTGATCTTCCTGTCTGTCTATCCTGGTGATTACCTGCAAGGCCTCTGTCTTCCTAGCTCTCCTGGCTGTTCGAAACTCTTTCCTGAACATCCTGAGGTGATCCCGTAACAAGGACAACTTTTTTGCTAGCCGCGACATAGCTGATCCTTGCACCATGAAAGACCATTTCTCCACCATTCCCCGAAACCCCTCCTCTAGCAGCCAAGACCTGTCAAATTTGAAATGCGTACCAATATGAACCCCCTCATTAGGCCACCATACCAGGGGGTATGGTCAGAGAAAGGCCTCTCCAGGGGGGACACCTCCGCCACTAGGAAAGATTCCGTCGGTTCTACATTAATCAAGAACCTATCAATCCTGGACATCTGACTGCAGTTGTTTCTCCATGTGTATGCACAGGAAGACGGGAACATATCAATAAGGCCATGAGTGGCCACAAAGTCAACAAACTTGTCAAACCCAAGGTCCTGTCTCCTTCGCCCCTTGGGCCTATCCTCCAACTGCAGAGTTATGTTGAAATCTCCCCCAACCAGCCAAGGCCATCCTTGGCACCCCACTGCTACCGACATGAGCTCCTCCCACATCACCCCTCTGGCCTGAGAATTTGTTGATCCATAGACCCCCGTAACCATCCTTCTAGCCCCTCCCACCCTTCGCAGCAGCTTCGCCAAGATAAAATACTCCCCCTCGAAACATTCTTCCAAAGAAAAAATGTCTTCTCTCCATCCCAATATCTGTCCCCCAGAGCGGTCAACCGCTCCCACATAGTAGAACCCTTCCATCCACGACCCACCAACCTCCATCCACGTCCTAGCATCACATTCAACCAACTTCGACTCCTGCAATAAAACCACATCCACTTTCCATTGTCAAATGTACTGCCCCAATGTCCTCGACAGGTCATTTAGACCCCGTACGTTCCATGTAAGCACTCTGTTCATGAGGGAACGGCAGATGACTCCCCCATTTGCAAACGAAAGCCACAAGCTTCCGCAGTTTGGATGACCTCCTCATCCTTAACGTTCAAAGTTGCTGTCTTCACGGCCTGTGCATGAGTGCTACGACCATCGACCACCACCCTCCGTCCCCGAGTAGAACCTTGGTAACTTCACTTCCTTTTGTATCTCATAGCACCGCCTCAGCCCTCCTCCAAGACCGTCGACTTCCACCCTGCCAACAGTATGCCAGTTGCTTGCCCCTATAACGGTGCCTCCACCTGACTCGTTCCAGGCTCCATCCCTTCCGTTTCCAGGCTCAGAGCCTCCTCCTCCACCTGAATCGAGGCATCCTTGTCCCCTTCCTCACTCCCCCTCCCTAAGATTCGACGCTGCTCCACTTCTCCGACAACGGCATCCACCATCGCCGCGGGAGTAGACTTCGTCAGCTCTCCGACCGATCCCAATCTCGTCGCTGGGGGAGAGCCAGCACCAAAAGCCTCCCCAGCACAACACACAGGGTCCGACTCCCCTTCGTCTAAACCGGTGTCCCGACGCGGATCCGGTCTGCTCGCCTGGCCGCATATAAGGGCTCGCTTCAGCTTCCAGCAATCTCAACTTGAGACATCTATTTATCAGACATCTGAAAGTGTTATAATTATAAATAAAAGATAATCCTTGAAGAGTATGTCCTGACAGTGCAACGGTCATATTGTTGGACGTCTATCAAGGTCATCAGACGTCTTTTAAGACGTCTGGACTATAGGTTGGTGGTCTGAAAGCAATGAACAGAGAATACTAAGTCCAGCTTAAGTATTTGGACGTCTAGACAAAAGGTCAGACATCATAAAGTCCAAGATTAAACATCTAAAGTCCGATTGAACGTCTGATCAGGCTATTTGATTACTATTTTGGTTTTCTAAGCGATTTCTAAGATTGTCTAAGTATTTTAGGGTAGTGTAAGTGTTCCAGGACTTCAGGTATGTTACTTTAGGCTCTTTAATATTTATCTAAGAAAATAAAAGAGCAAAGAACATAAAGACAAATACATTGACAAAAGAAAATTCTATCATATTCTTCTTGCTTCTTCAAGCTCACGCTTAACGTAAGGTTCCATCACCTCTTCTCCTCCATCAAGCTCCTCCAATCTGCCATGAACATGAGCTTGAGCTCCTTCACACTTGAATCCATTTGCATTTATCCTAAAACCTTAAACTCAATGCAAATGTTAAATACCAAGTGTTTTGTTATCATCAAAATCAACGATCGTGGTGCCCTTGCACCAACAGTATGTAGTTGACATGCTGAAAGATGTGGGGATGCTCAGTTGTAAACCTACTTCAGTTCCTATGAATTCTTCTTTGCCATTGGCCAATTCAGATAGTCCATCTTTGTCTGATGTGACCAGGTACCGTGTTATGGTTCGAAAGCTACTCTACTTAACTGTGACAAGACCTAATATTACCTTTGTTGTAGGTCATTTGAGCTAGTTTATGCAATCTCCAAGAGAAATACACTTGGATGGAGTGTATCAGGTCTTGAGATACTTGAAGAAGATGCCTGGGAAAGGCTTATCTATTCGGAGGCATGGACACCTTGACATATGGGGATATTCTGATGCAGAATATGTTGGGGCACATGAGGATAGATGCTCCACCACTAGGTATTATATTTATATCGGTGGCAACCTCGTTACCTGGCGTAGCATGAAATAAAATGTGGTCTTACGATCTTCTGCAAAGGCTGAGTATAGAGCAATGGCACATACCACATGTGAGTTGTTGTAGGTGCGCTCTATTATGTAAGACTTTGGTATTGATATTTCGGGTCTTATGCCTATGTATTGTGATAATAAGGTTGCTACCTTTATTGTCAATAATCTTGCATTTAATGAAAGGACCAAACATATTGAAGTAAATTATCACGTCATAGGGGATGCTATATTGGAGGAGAAGATCTCGACACCCTACATTACCATATAAGAGCAAATTGCATAAATTTTCACTAAAGCTCTCATCAAGAAATGTCTTGAATTTTTGTGTATTGAGTTGAACATGTTAGATGTTTATGCTCTAGTTTGAGGGAAAGTGTTGAGTATAAAATAATGTCCTTTATATTTTCTCATTAACTGTAAGGGTGTGTTATATTTTTCCCTAGTGCTTCTCTATATAAAGGCACGTAGGCCTTCCAATAATAAACAGTTCACTTCGATCCTAACAAATGACCTAGGTTGCAAAGAAACAAAGCTAGCTAACTAGCACTAGCCAACCAAGATGGCATCAAGTGTCCAGGATAGTTGTTGGTAATCATAAATTTCTAGAGGCACTAAAGACTCCTATCTTAAGGAGCAAAAGAATAGCTTGCCAAGTGATGCATCCTTACGGCATGTTTGCTCACTAAAGGCAATTGTGACAACCAAAGAGTTGCTACTTCATTTCCATGCCAATACTAGCACTTAAGAGAGGTCAAGACTCTCAACAGGCATCAAATAATTAACCATAAAACTACCTAGATCCTTCATATATCCTCTATAATCCCTCTTTGCACTCCGCACACCGTCTACACACATTGCCTTAGCATAGACGATAGAGTGAGATGGGTCATATCCTAAGCAAGACAAGCATCTACTCTTGCACCCAAAGGAGAATGAATGGTTCTAAGGAAATTGGTGGCACAAGAGGCATAAATAGTGGGTGTAAGTATGGAAGGCCATGGTTTGCTGAGGATGGTTTAGGCTCTGACGTTTTACGTAATCTACAAGCAGCCATAGTTCTCATCCTAGAATTAGGAGCTTTATTCTAATCGTTGATTATGGCGCAGCATGTTATCTTGCACACATATATAAACGAGGCGTATCTCCATGATAGCATCACATTAGAGCTTGCATTATTCCATTGCATCCTTGAGTTGCACGTGATGTAACCTACCACAATTAGGAAAGAGCCTAAAGAGAGTGTAATTGTGATATATAACTTTCATAACATATTTGGAGGCATTATCTTTCCCTAGAACATATGCCTTGCTCGGAAGGAACATGGTCAAAGATCTTGTGGCCCTTATACATGGTTGCTTGCCACCTCTCTTCTTAGTGCAAGGACAACTCACCTCCCAAGACTGCATCAAATTGAGAAAATCATGACATCAGTGATTTAAATGCCACCGGCATGCCGTCGGTAAGGTTATTTTGGGGAGGGAGCCATGCCGAGATGATTAAAGTATCGATTTACAGGTGTGCCGACGGCATGCTGACGATTTCGACGGCATGCCGAGGCATGCCGATGGTAGTGTCGAGTCTGATGCTGCTGGGCGAAGGTGCTGCTGCCACAGGCCGATTTCTGGAATCCTAAGGACATAGAAGGTCAATATTGAAAAATGTAAGGGTCTAAGGACACACATACACACACGGTCATTATAAAATACATTTATTGTTACACAATCATTATTTTTTTAAAATAATATCATTTTGATTATTTATGTGATTTTTTGTCGACATGTTGTCGGCATACCCTCAGCATTTCCACGGGGTGCCATAGGCATGCCCATCAACATAGCCATCAAAAAATGGACATTTTCACGGCGTGCCCTCAATATGCCCACGAAATGCATACTCATAATGTTATCGACACGATGTCGAAATCGACATTTCGAACCTTGCATGACATTAGGAACCAAAGTGAAACAGACCCAATAGCTGGGTTACACTTCTGTTACACAAAGAGTACATTTTCAAGCACCTCAACCATTTTTTTAAAGAGGTGCATTTCACCCTCCATACACTCTCAGTGGGTGTGAAGTTGGCTGAATAAAAAGGCCATGAATCTGATTACTTTCTGAAAGCCAAAGAGGTGGTCATCTTTGGCAGCAACTTCAATAATTAAGTGAGCAATTCCACGGTCAAGATGAAATAAACTAGAACTAATTTTGTGAAAAGTAAACATGCAGTATACGGATGAATCCAAGTACTATGTTATCTAGATGCCTAATATTCAAAACTGAATGAAGCTGAATAATGACGATGAGAATGACAATGGTAAACAAGTAACATCAATAATTCAAAACTTACTTTAGCTCTTGATGGGGCCATCCTCTAAAGCACTCATAAGTGCCCTTTGACCAGGGTTCCCGATACATAATTGCAAGAATCCATGACTCAACACCAATATAATATGTGAGCTTCCACATTGATTCTGTGAATTTGGCAATCTTGGTGCATCTGGCTTCATCAATCTTTAACAGATTTACTCCATTGCACAAAACTCTTACAGCCAATCTCTGAAGAAATGCATGAGTAGATACAAAGTTATATGAGCAAAATCAAGCAAACTAACAGCAAATGACAAAAAATTGCTTTCAGCATTGAATTTAGTTACTTGGGAATATCTGCTTCAAAATACTAGTTCCCCATCTTTTCAAAAAAAAAAAGCTATTTCCTCACTTAAAAGTGGATGAAGGAACAATTGTCTAGTGGTACTGGAGCTTGAGTACCCTCAAGTCAAGCAATAGTAATGCTCATAGTGCTAATTTTTTATTCAAGGCTTCCAATATATCTGCAGTGTGGAACCAATATATTCATGGGTGAATATGGATGCTACTTTATACTTGTCTTTATGAATTTCAAGATGGCAGATCTTTTTGGTAAGCACTCATTAACCTTGTCCTCTACCCTTAAAAAGGAAAAAAAGTGACAGAATTTTGAGAAATAAATGCGAAACATTTACCTTGTCGTATCTCATCCTTTCAATGTGTATTTTACCTTTTTTCTAGAACTTGGTGATGATGTTAAATTCAAAAAGATCTGATTAAGGAAAAGTACAAGCAAAATCCATTATAAGCCAAAGGTTGAGATCAACTCAACTCAATAAGGATCCAAGTTGGAGGACAAAATTGGAAAACTCATAAAGGCTTTGGAATGAAATACCCCTCGAGGTAATGGATCAAGTCAGAATGCTTGTCCAACTTGATCCATGAAAAGAACAAATAGGACCATGTTGAATGAAGAATTTCCTTGATTTTTCTTTCAAAGGGAAGCAACTTGGGATGAGCCCAATTTCATTGGAAGACTATGGCAAACCAATATGTGACATCCACAAGTACCACGCCAGCACCTGCAGGATCATAAAAGAGACAGAAAGACATTTACATTCTCAAGAAAAAGAGCCATGGCTGCATAAGGCATGAGAAGATCTCAAACAACAAGAGAAACTTTCACTCTTGGCCAAAAGACAAATTCTAGCCAGGAACTTTAGATCAGGGCACAACCAAGCAAGCATGCTGGGTTTAAGGAATGATTCCATGACAAACATGTGTGCATGTGTTGTTGTTGGGGGGGGGGGGGGGGGGGGGGGGGGGGAGGGGTCATATCACACTTTTAGAAATCATAAGTCTCCACAAAGCATTTGTTTCATCACCTTGTTATAATTAGTAACCCATAGAACTATCCATATTGTAGAGAATTATGCTTTTAATTACTCTACAAAAAACCCTAGGCCTCCATTTATAGAGAAGGCTAAGGGAAAATAGCATACAAGTCCTTACGACTATAATAAAATAACAACACAAAAAAAAAACAAATAGAGGCAAGAGATAGAAGATAAGAACAATAAGGAGAAACTCTTAACACTCCCCCTTAAGCTGAAGCATAGATATCGATTATGCTCAACTTGGAACAACATCGATTAAACAAGGCACAAGAGAGTACCTTGGTGAACATCTCTGCAACCTGATCTTTAGATGTCACATGTGAAGTGTGTATATATCCCTTCTAGATTATATCTCAAATATAATAACAATCCACTTTCACAAGTTTCGTCCTCTCATAGAAGAGTAAATTATTAGCAACGAAGAGTGCAACCTTGTCACAACTTAGCTCCATAGGATTAGACACAAGAACATGTAAATCCATAAGAACTAATCGGATCCACATCAACTCTATGGTGGCTTGCACCATAGCCCTGTATTAGCATGCACTTAACCTTACAACTACTATCTATTTCTTGGTTCACCATGTAACCAGATTCCCTCCAATGAATGTACAGAATCCAGTAGTGGACTTCCAATCTTTTGAGCATCAAGGCCCTCAAGCACGATTTCGAAGCCTCCTCTCTTGTACTTTGAGAATACAAATCCCAAGAAGTGAAAGAGGACTTAGATTATTTGGTGGACAAGAGAAAGAAAGGGGTCAAAAAGGTAGAGAGTTTTGGCCTAAGATCGCTCTGATATCTATGGAGAGAAAAATAAGTTCCTTGTTTCTCAAAAAAAATCCTACATAGGGATTAGGAGACAAATTATAATTATGTCCTCAAGGAAAAGTAAAGTAAATCAGCCAAGGTAAACGATGCAATAATAGACTATAACGAACATCTTTCTCAACACTTTCTGTATCGCACAACACGCAGCGGAAAAAAGCAAACACCCTCCCCGGCACCAGATCCGAAGACCCCATCAATCAATCATTTCCCCACCTTAAATATTCCAACGATCCCTTACCAGCAGAAAACAAATAACAGACAACCCCCATCCACATGGCAGTACGTCTCTGCCACGACCAATTACTTACGTAAGGTGGCAACAGCAACAACAAAGTTTCACCTGAAAAACGAAGAAATCCAGCAGTACCCTCAAGGCGCCAAACCCGAATGCGAAGTAGATCGCCGTTAAGAAGTGCCCAGACGAAGGCGCATCGCCAACGACGTTATTCCATAGGCGGAGGGGATCCATCAATCGATCGATCAGAACACCTAAGCTCTCTCTTTTGTTAGATCAAAAAGGCTCGATCCTTGGAAACGGGTATGGTGGAATGGGCAGAGATTAATGGATCAACGAGAGGAGAGAAGGAAGAGAGAGAGGGTGTAGGAGCAATGGGCATTCCGCTGCGCTCGCCGCGGAGGAGGGCAGCACGGGGAGCGTGAAGCGTGTTTTGATTGGAATAGACGACATATATCTATATATATATATATAGAGAGAGAGAGAGAGAAGTGAGAGTTCAGCGTTCTTTTGCCTTTATGTTCGTAGGAATGGAGGAGGTTCGCGAGCCTTTGTTTTTCTGTTTCCTTTATTATTTATTACTGCATCTTGGAGAGTTCTGTTTATTTATTGCCATCTGCGTTAAAATTAAGAAAAAAGGGTGAGGATAACGTGTGCAAGGGTTTCTATTGGGACGTCTGTCGCAATTTCCGGATTCCGGTCTCTTGCAACTCGCATTTAAAAAAAAGGCTGCATTAACGGATCTCTATCGTATTTTAATTATTTATTCAAGATTTGTTCAAAAATCTTACAGCTAAATTTCGATCAATATTAGGAGTGGATATTTTTCTATGCATTATTATAGAAATTACATTAATAAATATTATTCAAATCTCCTCTATATCATGTAATAGTCAATTTTTATTCATTATCCATCATATCTATCTCCCACCTACCACATTTACCTCTCATTCTCAAATCAAATAAAATAATATTACTACTTACCCAACACATCTATTCTTTACTCTAAAACTAAATAAAATAATATTACATCCTACAACACATTATTTCACCAATTAAATTTATCATACTGAAATTCAAGGCTTATTACTTCACCCAAAAAAACACACATACTAAACTTCAATCATTATTTTCTCCTACTACTCATCCAAACAAGGCCTACAAGATTAGAAGGCTAATACCATGCCTTAGGTAGGCATGAAATCTATTTTAACATCTACCTAAATATCCCACGTGAATCCCTTTTAATGTCCAAAAAAGAAACTTGCAAAAAGTAAATCTTCTAACTGTCGGGAAATTTTGGGTTCTTAAGAAGAACTCCAATCAACAATCAAGAGGTTGGAAATCGAATAATCTAGTTCTCATTTCCCATGGCATCGCGAAAATGTGAAAACATAGGTTTCAAAACTTTTATTGAATTGAAACTCGAGTCGATGCCCATAAAAAATGAATAACAAAAATTGATAGCAACTTATGCAATCGGAACATGGAGAGATTTAGTATCTCTCTATTCTAGGATCCCCACGAATAAGAAATATACTTGTAGGTGGCGCAGCATCTCACATGTTGTGTCTCCTCAAATAAGCCTCACCTCAAGGACTCCCTTTATCTCAGTAAGCAGATGAGGCTCTTCACGTTGAGGACAATTGATTCTGATGTGTGCCTCGCAAACTCTTCACATCCCACAAACTCCTTCAAGATCGGGAAGGCAACCCTTGCCTTGAAAACTACCAAGAGAGGACCAAGAGGATTTCAGTCAACCTCCTTCTCCCAGTCACTACCCTATACCTAGGGCAGCAGGATGGGGAGAGGCCACGGCTTCCAAGAGGAAAGCTCCCCAAAACCAAAAACTAGTAGTAGTCGGTCGGTTGGCTGAAGCATTGGTCAGTGCCCTACTATAGGGAGCAAGGGGGGAGGCGACTACTGATGGTGTACCCGGTTGCCTCTCTTCTTTTCTCT
Organism: Thalassia testudinum; assembly: GCA_037157565.1. NCBI lineage: Eukaryota > Viridiplantae > Streptophyta > Magnoliopsida > Alismatales > Hydrocharitaceae > Thalassia > Thalassia testudinum. Next base: position 205,886,822 of record JAZHRO010000031.1, read on the forward strand.
CTTTCTTTCTCTCAGTAGGAAGAAAATGAGAAGGAGAACAACAGAATAAATCAACCAACAACCTTTTCTTGGAAGGACTTCTTTATTTATAAATGCTCTTGGCTTGCAAATCAAGTCACAATCAATCAACTAATTGATTAATTTGATTATGAATCAAATTAAGGCTCCCCTTTTGGCTTTGGGAGATAGTTGTTGAAATCCAAACTAATCCTAATTTAGTTTGAACCCTTGGATCTCCATCTAAGGGTTGGGATTAAATTCTCATTTAATTTTGCAAGATTAGCCCATAACTTATATGAGGTGTTTAAATCAAATATCTAAATATTAATTGATTGCTATTCAACCCTTGAATTTTATATAAAATCAAATTGTTTGTGCAACCTCTCATTAATAAATATTTTGACGATTTTTCAAAATAACTTAATAAAAGAAATTAGATCAAATTATTATGATTATTGTCAAACTGACCCAAAGTTGCAGGAACCTAAGTGAGCTTTCAAGAAAAAGCATAAAGACAAGAGCGTACGATCTTAGGTCTTAGGCTTACTTGTATTGTATCAAGTCTTATAATTTTAATTTTATTGAGTCTGGAAGAATCGTAAAAGAGCCATAATAAGATATAGGAAGCTCACCTATAGTCACTCAACACTTAGGCAAAAACAATGGATCCTAATTCAAAGTATACTTCAATCAGACGTCTAACACATACATCAAACGTCTGATATCACATTTTAAGACATTTAACAACACAATCAGACGTCCAATACCCAGATACACTTCTTCACAAGTTCTGTTGTCAGCACGTTAGATGTCTAACTTTTACCCTAGACGTCTAGAGTCCTATAAAGACGTCTGAAGAAGGTTTCAGATATTCAATACAGGACCATTAAGTTTAAACCAGACCTAAATCAAGTAATGTCAAAATCAAATCCCCTCGAGAACCTTAAGAAATTATCAACTAATATTTTATCATTATTTTCAAATGTCTAACAAGTAGACATTAGGAGTATTCTGACCCAAACCTTGGTTTGTTAGACTAATCATTCCGATTAGAAAATCACTTCTCGAGATAATTATGCCCATCAGACATCCAATAGGTTCACCAGACATCATACAAATGGCTGGCATTTAAGAACAAGAACCCTATAGAAGATCTAATAGATCAGGAAGAGTTCCAAGAACCTTATCTTTATTTTTCAAACATTTGATTTAAGTCTCAGATGTCTGATATACCCTCTTTAGACGTATAACTTATAGCACCATAAACTCTATACAAAGTCCAAACGAAGTCAGTAACAACCCTCTTCAATATTAGGCGTCCAACCTTTCTTCCAGACGTCTTATATTCTGGCATCAAACATCTAACGTCCTAAACAGACGTCCAATAATGTTGTTTGATCTATTATTGTCATGATCTCAAAGGGATTTTATCCAAATCCTCTTGAATTTGATTCCAATGGCTAGGACAGTTGTCCCAAGCCTTCTTGAGCCTTCTCTTGAGCTCTATAAATAGGCTTAAGCATCCCTTGGCCATACACACACCAATGGAGATAGAAATCAAGCTCACCACTCTAAATTTCTCTAAATACACCTTACCCAAGCTCTACACAACTCTCTTGGGCAATCACCCCACTATGCTAACTCTTCATTGTATTCATCTCAGGGAGTCTCTCTTTCCTATAGTAACTAGATTTAAATTTCTATCTTATTGGGAGCTCTATAGGGTGTGCTTATTTCTTTTCATTTCTTATATTGTTATACTCAGGTATCTGGCCTATCAGGTTCCCTTCTCTTCCTAGTGGAAGGGTAAAACCTCCACTTAGGGATTAGAGATGGGATTGTACTCGAGGAACACCACTCTCGTTTAAAGTAGTATGGTTAGTGTTTAGTTGATCACTTGGTGATCGGAAATCCTAAGTCAGGTTGACTTAGGTGATTATTTTTATCTGATTGGGGTTTCCAATTAAAAAATCCTTGTATGTTTTTGTGTGATTGTGGTTTGCAAATTTTTATTTACTCATAATAACTGTAATTACACTATTTACCCCCCCCCCCCCTCTCTAGTATACTTTCAGTTTGTATCAGAGCAGGTTCTCGCACTTGTTGGAGTCACATCCTTGCGAAGACCCAATGAAGGGGATGGTCATTGCCACCTACCGGACCAAAGGACAATTCACCACTCGGCCATCGCTCTTCGAAGGTATGAACTATTCTTATTGGAAACTAAGTAATAAGTCCACTTTTGTGGACTATAATTAAGCCTAAGATTTCTAATTCCCACTTGTTAGGTCACATTAGTTTAGCAAATTAGCAAGAGCATAAATACATGTGCTAGAATTAGGTCTTGCTTGTATTTCTTAGCATTATGTATCTTCTTATGATAATTAGGCATATTCATCTTTGATTACAGGAATTAATGTGGAGTGTAGAGGATGTAGCGTGGAATATCGTGTCATGACATTTACGTGTTTCAATGAGGACTAGATTGGAAAGAAGCAACTTAATAAAGGAGTTGGAAGGATTCTCTTGCAATGTACCTTTCCCACCTAAGTTCTAATTCTATTATCTTAATTCCCTCCTCATCTCAATCTAATTCCCCTAAGAGGTGGACTTCCTTGCAATTTCACAAGGGGATCACAATCCTCTCTCTTCTATTGACTTTCCTCGTGCGTGCGGCACCTCTTCCTCCAATTTCAAAATCATGATTAAGTGCTCCATAATTCCTCCATAAACCATCATCTCCCTTCCAAAAATAGTCACACGCACACTCTCTTCCCTTGGGATCCAACCCCTACTCATGCGATCTCCTCCTCCATCCTCTCATTCACAACCAAGGGAGAAGAAGTGAGGTTGTCCCCTCTCCTTCCTCTCCGTCTCTCCACCTCCATGGGCGTGGAGCACCCAACCTCCTCTCTGACACACGACAACCCTTGAGGCACAGATCACACGCCTCTACCACCACCAACCGCATGTGAGGAGGCTACTACCACCACCAACCCCTTTCCTGTGCATCTTCTTCTCCACCTTCGTTGTGCTCCCGAGCCATCACCCCACCAACCCCTCACCTGCACAACACCAACCGCACGCGTACAGCATCACCCACTCTCCATCACTGAGAGGAGCTGCTAGCTCCACACCCAAGAAGACCACCTTGGATGCCACCCTTGTGGTGACAGCACGAGGGAGCATCCATGACAAACGTCCGCCTCCACAACTTGCCGGATCCTCTTGGGTGATGCCCTACCTAGTCTATTTCTTCTTGTTGTTGTTCTTGACAAGCATGTACTGGATTTGAGATTTAATGAAAATAAAATGATATTTATACCTTCCTTGTGGATCGACACCCATTTTACATGTAGTTTTCTTTGTTTTGGTTGATTCACGATCTTACTAGTCATAGAATGACATATCGTATGTTTTCTTTGGCAAAAAATTACAATCACTAAGAAATAAGATATGGTTGCAGTCGAATGATTATGTGGTTTGGGAGAAGTGTGAAACTTAGCATGTGATCCTAGAGAGGCCCACAACCGGATACTCGAAGGATCAAATTTGATAACTCAACCTCAATGCAAAAGTGATGAATGCTCTGTATTATGCTTTGAGTTCAGAGGAGTTCAACCATATTAGTCAATGCTCCACCACATATGAAATATGGAGGACACTTTAGGTAATTCACGAAGGTACGTCTAAAGTTAAAACATCCAAATTTAACCTTTTATCGTAGGAATTCAAAACATTCTCTATGAAAGAAAATGAGAAGCTGGGTGCAATGTACACACGGTTTATGTTAACTGTAAACAACCTCAAGTCCTAAGGAAAAGCCTTTGTTTAAGGGGAGCTACAATCTAAGCTCCTATGCTCGCTTAGACTGAAGTTGGAGCAAAAGGTGATTGTTATTGAGTAAGCAATCCAAATAGAACTAAATATGGATGACCTTCTCGAAAACCTTATGGCCTATGAAACCAAGATGGAACAAACAAGGAAATCATCACTCCGAAGTCGAAGAGGTGAAACATGGCATTCAAAGTTGCTTCCGATAGTGTGGTAAGCTCTGATGATGAGGATTTTGTGTTGCTTGCTAAAAACTTTAAAAAGTTTCTCAGGAAAGACATCAAGGGAAAAAGAAAGGAAGAAGAACCACTTGTTTGCTACAATTGCAAAAAGAGGGGCCACATGTGGAAGGAGTGTCCCTTATTAAAAAGGAATGAAGACAAGAAGAACAAAAAGGTGATGGAGCACAAGAAATCCTCAAGGACAAAGCCATCTAAGAAGAAAGTATTCCAAGCTACTTAGGATGACTCAAGTTCGAAAGAAGAAGAGGCGGAGGATAGCTCCACCGAAGAGACCACTTGCTTGGGTCTTATGGCAACCAAAGATGAATCCGAATCTAGATCTAGATCCGACTCCGAACAAGTAGCCAAGCAAACCAAGGTACCCTCTTGTACTTTTGAATCTTTGTTTTTGAACTTTAAGGAATTAAAAACTAGAAATAAGCTCTTGAAAGTTAAAAACAAAGAAGCCATTGACTCTACTAAGCTCTTAAAGGAAATGAATGTAGCTTTTACAAATGAAGTTATCAATCTCTCAATGAAAGTAGGTAACCTCATTATTGGAAATGAGTCATTAACAAAAGACTTGTACACGACTATGAATGACGAAAAATTCCTTGATAGAGAAGAATTATTAGATAAAATTTATGTCTTAGAGAAATCTAATTCATTTCAAAAAGATGAAAATGGTTTGCTTAAATTTGAAATTAAAGGACTTGAAGATAAAATAGAAAAAATGAAGTTAGAAATATCTCATCTTAGAGAAAGATCAAATCAACTTAAAGGAAAGGCTAATCTAAACAAGCTTATTGTTCATCAAAAGTCTTCCTCTAGTAAAGATGGTTTAGGCTATTATAGAGCTAGCACTAGCAAAAATAAGATTGTAAAAGCTCCTCCATCAAGAAGGACTACTAATAAATCCGGATCTACACTCACAAGGATACCAAAAAGACAACTTGAATATTGTTTTGTACGATTCAAAGGAGGCTTTAATGTGAAGAATTGGATCTATAAGCTCAAGGATAGTCAACTCAAACTTGCAAGACCTAAGAAGCCTCAAAGTCACTCAAGAAGATGTTTTGTAGGGTCAAGAAGATCAACGAGGACGACAAAAGGACCAACAAGGAGGTCGATGGGTAATGGATTTGGGGTGCTCCAAGTATATGACTGGAGACAAGCACCAATTCTTGAAGTTGTACCCTACAAATGGAGGAATGGTAACGTTTGGCAACAACCACAAGGGCTATATTATGGGCCTTGGTAAAATAGGTAATCCTACTTCTCCCATCACAAATGTCTCTTTAGTTAAAGATATTAAACATAATATTTTAAGTGTTAGTTAATTTTGCGATAAAGGGTACGAAGCAGTTTTTACTTCAAAGATTTTTGAGATATTGCATGCCTTAACAAATGAAACATTTCTTAAGGGAGTTAGATATAATGACATTTATGTTGTGGAATTTGACAAAAATAGGACATATGATTGCTTAATAGCTAACGAAGAAGATAATGTATGGAATAGGCAATTCAAACACGCTCACATGAGGTTGGTCCAAAAACTAGCCAAACATGAACTAGTTCGAGGATTACATAAAAAGAAATTCTCTTGTGATTCTTGTTAAATTGGAAAATTAGGGAAGTCTATAGTTTTAAAAGTAAAGATGTAATATCCACTTCTAGGCCCTTAGAATTACTCCATCTTGACCTATTTGGACCTACCAAGTACGAGAGCCTTAGTGGTTGTCGATATTGCCTTGCTATTGTAGATGATTTCTCACGATTTTCATGGGTTTCCTTCTTGAGATCTAAAGATGGAGTGTTTCCTATGTTTTTTTTTTGTAGGAGTGTTCAAGCTGAAAAAGGCTACCATTATAATAACAAAAGGGTAGTAGAGAGAAAGAACCGCATTCTTCAAGAGTATGCTTGAACATTGCTTATAGACACTGGCTTGCCAAGGTATTTTTGGGTTGAAGCGATTAGCATGGCATGTTATATATTAAATCCCATTTAAATTTGTTTGGGTTTGCGAAAGACATGTGTAAGGGTTCAAAAATTTTATGCTCATTTTGATGTACAATTAAATCTTCTTCCAACTCTTGGTTCAAGGCCTAGGACCTATTTGATTTTTGTTGGACCCCCTTTCTTTTTCTTTTTGGCCCAAGTGATGGTTAGTAAGCGATGTTTGGTAAGAAATGTTCTTTAGGAAGGCTTTCTTGCCACTCAAGCCATTGAGTGTAGGGGGGCTTAAGAAATTTCTCCAATATATTTAAGTTGGGTGGCATCCTTGGGAAACCACTCTCCACCTCTTGGCTACACTCGGCGACCCCCTCCTCTTGCTTCTCCTACTGCTGCGACTGCTGCTCTCCCCCTCCTCTTGCTTCTCCTATTGTTGCGGCTGCTCTCCCCCTTGTCTTGCTTCTCCTACTATAGAGACTGCTGCAACCTCTCCTCCTTCTATTGGCGTTCTCCTCATGATAGATTCGGTTCCACAATCTTGTGTTACGATATGGATTACTTTTTTTTTTCTTTCTTAAACTTGCGATGAGAATTACTTTGAGGCATTCCTATTGACTATACATCTTAACATTTTCCATATTCCTACTTTTCTAGTATTCAACTCTCGATGCTATTTTGATTGTTTGGGACATCAAGAATTTGATCCCTCCAAAATGGTTTGAATGAAGTTATTAATTTTAGAGTTTTGAGTATCTTTTGGAGACCTTATAACTCGAAAAAAAATGGATCTAGGTGGTTAAGATGAAATAGTGGGAAATCGGGTGGCCATGTTGCCCTAGAAAAATGTTTTTCTCCCTATCACGCTTCAATGACAGAATGTGGTATTATAGATCCATGCATTGAGGGGTTACTTAGGGATAGGACCTAATTTACTTAATACCTAGAGAATCCCTACATGAAATAAATTGGTGATATGCCTAGGGAAGTTGGAGTAAAAGTCTAAGAAAAATGGCTAACTTCAAAGCGACAATATGTAATACATGAACCTTGACAACTCTTTAAAGAAGTCTGAATAACAAGGGCAATTCGGATCCTAAGGTTCGAAGGTGGACCCCAAGCGATCCGTTAAGTCCCTAGGGTGTCATTCTGGACACGGAACCAAATGGATTAAAAGCTAATAGGTTTGATAGGTGAGCCATAGGTTCACTGCTCGGGTTAAAGACCTGATATGTCGCAGTAGCTAAAGGCTACCTAGGAGGTACCTCGAAACTTGGAGAATTTCCGGGTATGGTGACGAGCCTGTGTGGGTGATTTTAAGTCTGGCAAGAGTCAGAGTCCTCAGTCTGACTAAGTGAAGAGTAGACAACATAAGGAAGTGACAGATATAGAACAAACTCAAGTGTATAGGTAGATGAGAGTGTGGAAAGCAAAAAACAACTATATATAAGGTGCTAAGTTTTACGCCTTTAGTTAGGTGTAAACCCTAAAGAATGTAACTCTCATAACAAAATAGGTATGGTAAAGACATGGAAGTTAAGGAAGAATTAGCTCAATAAACAGGAAAATAGATTGAACCACCCGGAATCATAGTAGTAAACTTCCCTGATTTTGCCTTGAATAAGATCTCACAGAACCAAAATCAAATTCATGTGGAAAATCTCAGAAAGATACAAGTGGATCTCATGAAAGATAAATCTGATTTGGATCGAGGTAAAAATTCTAAAGAATGGGACATCAAGATAAGTGAATCAACCAATCCATAGATCAAAAAAGATCAATTTTGATTCTGAATGATAGGTGGATCATTTTGAAACAGTAAAGGTTGTTGATTTGGGTTTGGAAGATCACTCTCAGGAGGTGCAGAGGGTGGGTTTTGATTCGAATCAAAGGCCTGATTAATGACGTGTACTTGGCCCTGATGCTGCCTAGGATTTGGCAAATTCCTAAGATTCGAAACTAGCTGAGATATAAGAGTACCTAGCTGACGAGACTCAGCCAAAAGCGTGATTTGATTTCGTAAATCAGCCGATTCTACCTTACATTGCCTTTGAATCTCAGCGAGAGATTCAACATTTTGTCACTGACTCTCTGTCACAGCTTGCAAAATCTGATCGAGCTGTGTATCACTATTTGGCCCTGAGTAATTCTACAGACTCGCATGAATGGGTCTTGCATTCGATTGCTGAGAAGGCAACAAAGGCGAGTTTTGATGGGTCTGATTTGGATATTGTGGTCTTTGATTTTGATTAGCCCAAGAGAAGTTTGAGTGGTTTCTCCATCTAGGGTTATAGGTATTTGAATATGGGTTTGATCGAGAAATGTTCTCCTAGATGGCATATAAATTATAATGATTTGGCAAGTTTTCCACAAAAGCAGGGGGTGGGGAAAGAGGAGGGAATGATGGGACAAAGGTCCCTCCTTGGGTTGATGAATGAGTAGGGAGTAAACCCAAGGAAGAAGGATCTCTAGAATTCAGATTATTCACAAATTCCCCCCCGCGGGAATTTGCGAAACAGGTAAACGCGCAGGATTCTGCGTAGTGAATAGGGGTGTAAGATTTTTCATCGTATTGCGAACCTCATCGAGATGCTTCTCTACGATATCGATTTTGTCCAGTTTCTCAGCTATAATCTCTAAATCCCTTGAACTGGACGGGTTTTGGATTTCATGAATGCCCTTGTGATGCGAGTTTTGATGTGGGTTTTTGTGCGGGTTTCCTCGCGTGAATTGCGACATTGATGCGTTATTGATAGAGTTTTCCGCCATCCCTTTAAATAATTCTGAGGCGGATTCTTCGTCGCAATTCAGAAAATTCCCTCTACAAGAGGCATCGACCAGATTGCGAATGCTCTCTTGTAATTCATAATAAAAGATACGCATGAGTTGCCAATGAGAGATGCCGTGATGTGGGCATTTCCTTTGCAATTCACGAAAGTGCTCCCACGCTTCATGTATTAGTTCCCCTTAGTTTTGAGTAAATGTAGTGATAGCTCGCTTAAGGGCATTAGTGCGACCTATAAGGAAGAATTTCTTCAAAAATGCATATTCGAGTTCGTTCCAAGTTGAGATAGGTCGTGCGATTGTGCAATACCAATAAGCGGCTTTATCTTTAAGGCTGAAGGAGAACATTTCATGAGTAGGATTTCTCAACTTTGATTTCAAGTACCAAGTGTCTGTGATAGATTTTTTAGATCTTTGATATGTTGGAATGGATCCTCAAATGAATACCTGTGAAAGTGTGGCATTAGACCTATAATATTTGGCTTTAACTCTGATTCGTTTTCCCCAACGAGAATCCTAACATTAGGCTCTACTTGTGCATTAGATGAATTATAGTAGTCTCAGAGTAGAGGCCTAGGACGAGGTGGAAGAGCAAAATCTGGTGGATCAGGACCTGCCTCATGTAGAGGAGGACGAGCCTACAGATTTTGTAGGTTCTGGAGAGTAGCCGTCAATAGATTAATTTGGCGGTTCTGCTCGAGCATTTGGAGATTCTGGTTCAGGTGCCCCTCATGGATATCAAAAGGTGGCATCTCCCCCTGACCAGAAGAGAGGATCTCAGGATTCGGGTTTTGCGATTGATCCATAGAATCAAACGCAGAAAATGCAAAGAATTCTAACGGGAAAATTGGTACTTCAGTGCAATCAGTCTAGGTAAACTTGTCAAAGGAGATACATGAGGAGATTTTAGGGATCGCCTCCCTGCATAAAACAGAAAAATGTGCAAAGGCACACTCACACCACTACAAAAAACAACGACAAGCAAAACCAGAAAACAACATGAAAAGTGGGTTTTTCTTCTTTTCAAAGGAAAAGAAGATCCTAAGAATACACGTAAAGTATAGTGACACAAACAAGTATAATATCAATCCAAAATATGCATCCTAGATGTGACCACGTAGATGTGTATCCTTAAACTCAAATGTCTAAGGTCTAGGATCGAGACCGCTCACTATTGGCTCCCAGGGGCTCTTAGTAGTGAGACAGATTTGCTGATCTTCGACCAAAGCCCTAAGAGGTGCAACGAGGAGAGGTAGAAATAATACTCGTGACTTTAGTGATCGCGCTTTGTATGTGTTAGCATGCAACAGACGTGTACGAGGAAAACCCGCATGCAATCTGTAAACAGATTTAATTCATGAGTTTTTAAAAGTCCTCTTTTTAATTAATCTTGTACAAGAATGATAGAAAGAAGTAAAGACGACTGCTTTTTAGATTTTTTTAACAAAAATATGGTCTTTCTTATTACTCCAAAGACAAGGATTACGCAGGTTTTTGCGAATTTTCCCGCCGATGCGAGATAGGGAAATTCCCGAGTCAAATCAAACTAGCAGGTATATGTACTCCTAGGAGTGTATGCCTAGAGATATACTGTTGTTAGTTAGAAAATATGAATATTTTTGATATTTTTTATATTTTCTACATTAAATGCAACAAACAAATCTACACTAAAGACTAAGGAAAGAAATACTCACAATGGGTATGTATAAGGAGAAGCGAGAAAAACAGAAACAGAAAACCTGCCTTCTTCCTGAGAATACCTATAGAGATATCCCTGAAAGAAGACAAAAACAACAAAAATAAAAACTAGTTAGAAAAGAATTATTTACAAACTAATAATTAAACGATAATGGCAAAAGTATTTTACAATTACCTCCTTGGCAACGGTGCCATTAAAATAATGTATAATTTCTCAACACAGTTAATTAGGGTTAAAAGTCTTAATTAATCACATAAAAAATGAATTAGGTTAACTAAAATTATGGTCATTTAGGTAATATAGGGTCAAGTTAACCTAATATTTAGATTTAAGTTCTTTTTAACTGGTTGAGTTCAGGTCGTTCACTAGGAGGCATATTTGTAATTTTAATTCACCACTTATATTAATTAACATTAATAGCTAACTAATTACTACAATAATTATAATATATGTTAAGCACATGAATATTTGCACAAAAAAAAGTAGACAATTAAAGCATGCAATTATTCCATTTATAAAAGAGAAATATACATAAATGATTTTGCAATAAAATCTAAGTGTTTATCACAATTTTTACAAAATTACAAGGCATAAAAGTGTTTACATGAATAGCAAAATGTGAAGCATTCCTCTCAACCTTCTTCACCATTAGATGTTTGCTCAGAAGATTGGATGACTTAATAATTAGACCTGATCTTTTCTTTTCAAATTAACCTCTCTCTTTATTGTCTCTCTTTCTTTAACTTCGTTCCTTCTCTTTTATTCCCTTAGCTTCATTTCTGCCTCTCTATCTTCTCCTTTGCACTTTACTTAACCTTTTTATCACTTCAACTTTTTTCTCTTCACTGTGTATGGACCCACACTTAACCATTTTAACAAAAATTTGTTAGTGGGTAGCCCAGGCCTTTCGAGGAAACACGACACCCTACTCAACCCGGGCCTAGTTCTTATTAGGTATATTTTAATCGAATTATCCAACCATGCACAGTCTTAGGTCCATTCAGGCCCACATATGCTTGCTCGCCCACCCGAGCACACACACAGGCACACACCTACGCACGCACACACATGCATGTGCACGTATGCACCCAAATCAGATCCAAAACTAATTTCATGCACCCTGTGCTGGCGACCGAACAACTGCTGTGCATTTTTTGTATTATAGCAAGGCAACGCTTCGCATTTCCCTGATGTGGGACTTTATTCCAACGCTCTCCTTCGTGCAAAGTCACGTCAAACCAAATCTTCAAACGAAGATTCCAAGTGATTGGCTGGACCATATCGAACAAATAAGAGCTCGATAGAAAGCTAATAACATCATCTACACAATTTAATCACCAATTTGGCGATTAGATCACTTTTGATCCACAGATTTGGAAGAGATTCATGGCTGTTTCGCCATGCCAGAATGTGCCTTCAGAGGTGTAATCTCAGGTCTTTTGACCTGCAGAGAAGTGATACCCCTCAATTGAGTACTGAAGTGATTTAGGTGACCATTCCGCATAGGTTAGAGAGGGAATTGAGGATAAGCAGAGCTGCAGGAAGCTCCAGAAGCTTAATGGCTTCAAACTGAAGGTTAGGACTCAGTATTTAAGATTAATTCATATCAGAGGATAGACTAAGTCATCAGGAATTGTTCTAAACTAATTCAGTGAACCAAGAAAGACTAATCTGGGTAATTTTTAACTCCAAACCTTGACACAAAACCAAAGAACAGTGTTGGGTTCTAGAATTAACCCAAAATGTTCAGAAGATCAAATCTCCTTAAATCGCAATGAAATCCAATCAAATCAATTAAAAATGATTCTCTTTTAATTAAGGAACTCAAATTATCCACTCAATCAGAGATTTAAACCTTTAATCCTCAGATTCAGACCAGGGTTGACTTCTGAAGCTCAAAAGTTGACTTTTAGATCTAAAGCTCCTTTAACCAAATCAACGACCCTAATGGGTTTATTTCAATCTCAAGAAGTAGTACAACATCTCAAATTAGGGTTTTGATAGGTTTAAAGGTGTTCCCAAACTTATCGCCTGAGGTCGAGGAGAGGACTGTTCGATAGATCAGATGAGGGATTCCCAGACCTATTTGAAGCTTAGAATAGGTTTCTAAAGTTCTACACATGCTTATTGATCTGTTGTTAGGATCAAAGGTGGTCTATAGAGACCTCCTCAGCTCTGTCGGAGTTGAGGAAGATGAAATCCAACAGAGAGTATTTCTCATTAAAACACAAATTTAACTCTTGATTCATGAACCTGAGGTCATAGAGAAGCATTTTGGAGCTTCTCAAAGAGTTCCAGAGGCTGAGGTGTTAGCTTGGTTCGTCGGAGCTTGTCGAAGCTCCAGTGAACACTGCGTGAAATTGATGGATGTGGATTCTTGATGTAACATATTAGAAATGATTTTAAAAGATTCTTGGGGTCACAAAGAACCTTAGGAGTTTCTTAGTTAATCCAATTAATGAACAAACTTAAAGATTTATCTTGAATTCAATAAAAGTTTCTTTTGAGTTCAGCTGAACTCAAGATTGATCTTCTCACTCAATTGAGTGAGGGAAAAGACTCAGATGAGTCTTGTGATGCTTTGTGAGTGCGTGATTAGGTGATAAAACTCCTCCTTGGCCGCCATTGACAGCGAGCTCAGAAGGTTGGAATGAAATTAGGAGTTTACTATATATTGAATAATAATGTGAATTGAATGTAGGATCGGGGCCTTGAAGTGGTGTAAAGATGATGAAGGGCCCCTAGTGAGTATGTTCTATGCCAGAGAACCTCCACCGTGGACAGCGGAGGTCTCCGGTGGAGGTGTGTTGATTTAGGCGTATAAGTTGATGTAAGCATGTAATTAATGAGTTAGAAATGATCGTGGAAAGTTGTGAAGTGTGATCAGGGGATTAAAAAGACAAAACAGTGCTCCAAAAGAGTTCAAAGAGCTCACTAGAGCTGAAGAAGACAACGGAGTACAAATCATTAAACTACGCTAAATATCTAACTAACTAAACTAAACTACTCTACACTTAGCTAGAAACCTAATTCTACTGTTAGTTGGACGAAGGAGGTAGAGATGTCAGTCGAAGGGTTGTAACGGAGGAAGAAATTAGAAGGTTGGGGGAAAGATCCCTCGCGGAGAAGAGAATGTCGAGAAAAGGGAAGAAGATACGACGCAGCCTCGTTGCTAGGTGCAGCGGAGGAAAGTGGAGATCGGGAGGTGGTCAGGGCTTCGGAGAAGTCCGGAGGAAGGTGGTTAGGAGCCACCGGAGTTTGTTGACGAATAGCCTATTGAATGATCAGTTGGGGGAAGGTGGAAAGGGATCGCTCCCCAAGATCGGAGGTCTAGGTGGGTATTTATAAGTGGCGGAGATGGGTAGGGGGTCTACATATGGACGCAATTGTGTCCAGGTATAGAGGTTTAAGGTCCTTCGTCTCTAGCGATGGTGAAGTCGCCGTGCCAGAGTTTGTTAGGTTAGGGATGATTGGAGCCGTTGGATGGAATGGTGGCGGTGAGCGGAAGGTTGGCGACAAGGAAGAAGGTGTGCAATCGTGAGATGGACGGTGATCGGATGATGTGAACACCGGTCCTCCTCAGCCGTCCAAGCCTGAGGAAGAAGAAGAAGACGAAGGTGTTATGCACAGGGACCTATACGTAATGAAAACTAAAGACCTATTTTTAGGAAAAGGACTCAATTGACATAAAAACTAAGGACCTAAACATAAATAGTTAGTTTTTAGGCTTAATTTAATTTATTTCTTTTTTCAACTTTTTATATATGATTATAAATTAGGTAAATATTATATTTATGCCATGAATTTACATTTTTGCCCTTTTTAGCTATATTTAATTAAGTGATTAATTTACTTAAGTTAATTAAGTACTTAGATAATAAAATTAACTAAGTTAGTTTAAATATTAAGTGAGTAGCTAAATGTTTAATATTTGAGTCCAAATTATTAATAATATTAATTGATATCTAATTTAGTGTTTTAAACTTATTTTAGAGGTTCTTCTTATTTAATCCCTTAAAGTATAATTAACCTTGTATTAAGTATATCCTTAGCTAATTATTAGGGAAACTAGTTAATTAGGGGTAATTAAGAGCAATGATGAGTCTCTCATCACCAAGGTACCATGATTGGTTGGTGGAGATCTCGTTCGAAGGCAAACTGAGAGAACACTCTTGAGATCGGGCTCCTGGCAGGAGAAATGGTGTGACTCAACAATTCTGGCCAACCTTACGATCTTGATCTAATGTGATTTATGACTGTACCTCGTGAGATGTGAATGGATCTTTCTCTTCGCAATCGTGAGGCATTGGACTGGTGATGGTCGTTGTTCGCAGTGTTTTAAAGATATGTTCTTTGTAGTATGTTGCGAAAAACGATGATCAGTTTATTTCAATTTATTACTCGAAATTTAGAATGTTCCGAGGTCGAACTCAGGGAGCAAACTTAATTCTAAAAGCATAAAAATTCACAATTCAATATACTACTTTACAAAAATTAAAGAGAGAGGGAACAAAAATCCTTTTTTTTTTCTTTTCTTTCTTTCTTCTCCTTTTCTCTCTTCCTTCTCTTCTTTCTCTGCCTTTTCTTTCTCGGACGTCTGATTCTTTGAATCAGACACCTTATCTGCCTCTTGCCACAGTGCCCTTGCAGGTTCTTCTCCTCTTGGCTTCTTCTTCTTCTCTTCTTTGCTTGGTGTTACGAACGCGTGCCCCAGACGTCTTTTAAGACATCTGGGAGGTGGCCCAGACGTCGGACCAGACGTCTGGGATCACATCCAGACGTCTGGTCAGATGTCTGGAAATCAGTTATTTTCGACACGCGTAGGTCGTCTGCGCGCTTGAGCGCGCAGACCCGCATATTCGTTATTCCCTCTGCAGCTGCAGACGCCCTGCCGCGATTCTCTCTCCTCCTCGCGCGGCCTTAAAAGGCCACGCGCTCCCTCCCGTCGCCTCCACCCCATTCCTCTTCTCCTTCCAGTGCGCGAGAGCGGGCGCGGGGTTGCTGTGGCGGCGACGGCCGCAGTGAGCGCGGAGGGGGTGCTGCGTGCGAGAGCGGCGCTCAGCTGTGAGGGCGAGCTTGCCGGGGCTGCCAGGGCCGGCCGGTGGGAAGCGCAGCGGGCGTGAAACGACGTGGGAGGCCTACAGCGGCTCGAGCAGCAGGCGCACGAGGTGCGACGAGGCGCGGCGTCGCGAGCGGATGGCGAGTCGCGCCCTGGTTCTGGAAAAATTTCCAGAATCAGACGTCTGTGCTGATAGCCAGACGGCGGGGTCGACGGCTGGAAGACTTTCCAGATGTCTGAAAGGTGAGTTTTCAATCTTCTTCTTCCTTCCTGTCGACTGACCGTACTGAGGGAGAGAGATGGGTGTGCGCAGGCTCGGTGATTCGCCATCTAACGCGAATCAGACGTCTGGCTGTAGTACCAGACGGCAGGAGCGACCTCCAGACGTCCGGGGTGACCATCGGACGTCTGGGAACTAGGCTAGACGTCCCCGCAGACTTCTGGACGTCTGGGAAACCGCACAGAACAAGGTAATCCTCTGATCCACTTTTTAAGACGTCTAGAAGAAGTTCCAGATGCCTGATTTTACACTGTTTCATCGTTTTCGACCCGTTTAGGGCCAGTTCGGGTTCCGTTTTCCGCGATTCGAGTTGCGTTCTTTTCGGAATTAATTCCTCTACCCGTCTACAGTAGCTATACACTGTTTTGAGACACTCCTTGTGTTTGATCCTTGTGATAGGATCCCGTTCTGTTGCAGTCTCGGGGTCGCGGAGGCACGCGGGATTCCCGATCACGCCCCCATTACTCCCGTTGTACCTGGTAGAGTGGCTTTAAGTTATTAATAAAATCTGTTAAATTATGGAACCATAAATAGAACCTAGGACATTGCATGAATCCTAGGAATGAGAAATAGATGGAATGATAGCTCCTAGGTGTTGCATGAATCCTAGGGCTGGAAAACTAGATTGTATGATAGATCCTAGGATATGGCATGAATCCTAGGATGGGAAAACTAGTGGAATGTATAATACTGCAGTCTTGGAAAATGGAAAGAGATATAAAGCTGCCTGTAATTTGAATTAACAGTTGCCTGTTGTGAATAAATAACGTGGTTGAGAACATGGATTGTAAGAATGTGAAACTGGAAAGTGAAACCTGGATGTTTGAGTAAAAAGGATGGAACCCTACGGGGGAATTAGGAGTGGAACTCCTGGAAAGAGAAAGGAATGGAACTGAGATGTAGTTGTGTACTGTCTCTTGGGTACGTAGTACCAAGGGAAGTACCTGTACCTCTTTAGTGCAGAGCGGAGCCAGCCGCCCCAGGGACCCGGGGTTAGGACTGGCCACTCTGTACCGACTTGCTGGCCCTCGCGTACGTAGTACCGAGGAGAGCTACTAGTGTTAGGAGGGCACTAGCTACCCCACGGGCCCTGGGGTTCTGCTAGCCTCCTACACCGACTTGTTTAGGCCCACTGGGGTAAACCAGGGTAGTCAGGCGAGGGTGCGCAGACTGTGGAGGGGCAAGGCCCCGGTTTGGTTACTGTGGAGGGGTTGGACCCCTGTTACTGAGAGGGCTCTGCCATGGACTGGTTCCGTGCTGTGCTTTGGGTGCAACCGTTAACGGAAACGACTGACCGTGTGCCAGTACGGGTTAGCTACCTGTGAGTTTATCGTGCGTGCCGTAGTCACCGTTACGTCTGTCAGTGACCTTGGGGTGGTTGACTGAGGGTAGGATCACCACGGGGGACTCTCCCGGCCAGGAGAGCACCACGTGCTACTTCTACTTTTTGGAAAAGACTGCAATCAAGATCATTCCCACGAGGAACATTCGAGATCAAGAAAAAAGATCTGAGGAATAAATGAAATAGTGAGACAATTGAAAGATGTGAATAAAGAAAGTAATCGAACATAACAGCTACTGTACACTCTACTGCTGTCTTTAGTTTAGTTGCCACTCTACTCAGTGTTTTGCTGACGTGTTACACTCGTTACCTTTTTTAGGACCAGGTGTTGAGCAGCCAGGGTCAGCGGCTGCAGAGGACGCTGGGCCGAGTAGGGTCCAGTAGAGTTACCACTGTCTCTTGTACCTCTTTTTGTTACGTTGTAGTGAGTAGTTCTTGTTTCCGCTGTACTTTCTTTACCTGTAGTTCAAATTATATTATGAATGTTGTTCTACTGTTGTGGTGGTACATACTGTGGTAGTTTCTTTCCTTACTGCTGTACTTTCTTACTGTTAGTTATATTCATGATGAATGTGGTTTATTTTACTGCTCTTTTGGTTACTTCCTCGTTGGACGACTAGGTCTTGGGATTAGTTGAGTCGGTCCGGTTCTCGTGTCTCGTAGGGACTCGGGAATCGGGTCATTACACTTGGCCTTCTTCTTCTTCCTTTCCTTTATGCGGCAGGCTCCCCTCCTCTTTTCTTCTCTTTTTCTTTAGCTTTCTTCTTCAGCTCCTTCTTCTGTTGCAGCTCTTGGCTGCTTCTCCTTCTCTTCTCTTCGGCCGCATCTCTTCTTCTCCTCTCTGCTGCGCTCCCTCCTTTCCTCTTCTCCTGCTTCCCTGCACAGTACAAGGTTAGGCAAAATCTAACCCTTACACACCCCACGTCTCTCTCTCTCTTTCAATATTCACTCTAGGGTTCGCTCCCAGAGCCTTAATCGGGTAAGCGGGTCGGGTAACACGCCCGGGACTAGGCGCACTGGTGTGGGTGGTGCGCGAGGAGTGCATGGTCGGGTAATCGGGTTTGGACCTAGGCCCGCGGGCCATGAGCGCGGGCGAGGGTAGGCGCGAGCACGTGGCGCGCTGCACGTGCGTAGGCGAGGGACCTGACCCCTGTGTATCGAAGGCGATAAGGCAAATGCACGTTTTCAATTTATTCGGCTGCGGCGCTTCAAGAATTTCTGAGGTGGGACTAAATGTCCCACCTAAATTTCGCGCTGTCACCCGTAGTAGGAATCCTCGCGATTACAGCGATACATGAGGCTTGCACCTTTGATTGGAGACCTAGGATCATGCGTGAGTCTCTTCCGCGCATCCTGGGACTCCCACCTGGGACTGCAGAGACCTGGAGCTACTAGCAAGCTTGCTCAAGCTCAGCAGTAATGGCGGTGAACACTCGAGACCAAAAATCAGCAATACGGCCTTGCGGCCCTGTCAGACCAGAGAAAAACCTTCGCCGTATCATGGCGAAGGTGAGATGAGGGTTGGCTGGCTGTAAGGCGACCTAGGCATGCATGCCTAGGTCGCATTGCAGCTGTGATGGTGGGTTAGGTCGGTGTAGGTGTGCAATGTGCGTGGCAATTGGTGAAGGTGCGAAGGATGATCAGTGGGAGGTGGCGAAGCTTCTAGGGTGTTTGGCGAGGTAGATGGGTGAGTGGAATGACGGGAGCACCTCGCTGGAGGTCTGGCCGGAGGTGGAGATGGAGATGGTGGACAGTGGTAGTCGAAGGATAATTCGTGAAATAAATTGAGGGGAATTTAAGAGGGGATAGAGAAGAGTCTTTCTAACCTGTTTACATGGACGAAGGGGGAGAGATAGCGAGCGGCACGTATTTGCCGTCACCGGAGACAACGGAACCAGTGGAGGGAGAGCGGCGACGACGACGGGGCTGGAGGCACGCGTGTGGGTGTTGCACGACGCGGAGGAAGGAGGTGAAGACAGCTCTGCCACTGGTATTGTGGCAGAGCGACGGGAAGGAGGAGGAAAAGTCACCGGAGCTTGCTGGTCACCTGGCCGGAGGAGAAGAGAAGAAATTTGGGGGAAATCTCAGGCCAAGACAAGCTTGCCCGAAATGGCAGCCCCTGCCGCTCCTTAAATAGGTGCTGGCAGGGAAGGAAATACGAGGAGGAGTCGTAGGCTGGTCGCCGAAGACGTAGCCGGAAAAGTGACCCATACCTCTCGCGCGTTCGCATGAGAGGTATGGGTGCTGGCAGGGATTGGGAGGTGGTCCATATGGAAGAGGACAACGCAGGGGACCCTCCTCTCGTTTCTGGGGCCGGCTCCCATACCCTGCGCGGCGCCATCCTCCGCGCGAAGTCGCCGGAGGTATGGCCTGCTGCTGCTAGTGGTAGAGGGACCGGTCTAAATAAAACGAAGGGAAAGTTGGGGGGTAAATGCAAAAGTTCAAAAAGTTAAGGGCCAGAAAGTAATTATTGAGGACCAATTTGTAAAGTGGGTCAAGGCAAACTTTCCTTAGGTCCAAATTTTGATATAACCCTAATTTCGACCTAAGGAATCCAATGATGAAGTTAGATTTTAGGTTTGACCACGTTTGACCAGTCAATTTGCATAAAAACCCAGATTAGGTCAAAAATTCGGTATGGTTCTTAATCTAGGTCAAGATAGGTTCCAATGGCCAAATTGAAGGTTCTAAACCCTAGGGAATGTTTTTTCATGATTTTTAGAGGGTTTAACTGATTTTTACTTTGCCTGAAACTTCGTGAATTAAAGTGGATTTCTTTTAGGGTTGTAGAATGTCATTTAATTTTTAGATGCCGCTATAACCCTTTTTAGATCAAATCATCCCACTTTCTTTCTTATTAAGTCCATTTGACCTATGTTTAGACCCTTAGAAATCCCGTTTATGTACTGCATTAATAAAATTGCAGTTTTACCCCTTGTGAATTACTTTATACTCAAATTTATAATTATGTGATTTAGGTTTTCCCTTAGGTTTTGTAGGAGCTTTTGTGTAACGAACGCGTGCCCCAGACGTCTTTTCGGACGTCTGGGAGGTGGCCCAGACGTCGTACCAGACATCTGGGATCACATCCAGACGTCTGACCAGATGTCTGGGATCGTTTCCAGACGTCTGGAGAATAGTTATTTTCGCATGGGAGATTCGTCTGCGCGCCTGTGCGCGCAGACCCGCGATTACCCTCTCTCTCTCTCTTTTTCCCTCTCTGTTTGCGGCTGCAGACCTGCCGCGCTCTCTCTCCCTCCTCCTCGCGCGGCCTTAAAAGGGTCACGCCTCCCCTCCCGTCTCCACCGTCTCCTCCTTCTCCTTCAGCCAGTGAGCGTGAGCGCGAGTGCGAGGGCGGCAGCTGCGGCCGCAGTGAGCGCGGAGGAGGTGCGGCGTGCGAGAGCGGAGCTCTGCCGTGAGGGTGAGCTCGCCGGAGCGGCTTGGCCGCCTGGCGGAGGGCGCAGGGGGCACGGAGCGACGTGGAGTGGGACCTGCTGCGGTCTGAGCAGCAGACGCGCGAGGTGCGACGCGGGCGTCGTCGCGAGCGGAGGCCGAGCAGCGCCCTGATTCTGGAAAAAATTTCCAGAATCAGACGTCTGGATTGATAGGCAGACGGCGAGGAAGACGTCTGGTGGCTCCTACGGACGTCTGAAAGGTGAGTATTCCGCTTTCTTCTTCCTTCCTGTCGACTGACTGTACTAAGGGAGGGAGTTGGCTGTGCGCAGGCTCGCTGATTAGCCATCCTTTGCGAATCATACGTCTGGAAGTTGTACCAGACGGCGGAAGTGACCTCCAGACGTCCGTGGTGACCATCGGACGTCTGGGAGATAGGAGAGACGTCCCCGCAGACTTCTGGACGTCTGGGAAACCACGCTGAATAGGTAATTCTCTGATCCACTTTTTAAGACGTCTGGAATAAGTTCCAGACGTCTGATCTTGCACAGTATCGTCTTTTTCGACCTGTTTAGGGCCCGCTCGGGCTCCGTTTTCCGCGATTCGAGTTGCGTTCTTTTCAGAATTAATTCCTCTACCCGTCTACAGTAGCTATACACTATTTTGAGACACTCCTTGTGTTTGATCCTTGTGATAGGACCTCGTTCAGTTGCAGTCTTGGGAGTCGCGGAGGCACGCGGGATTCCCGATTACGCCCCCATTACTCTCGTTGTACCTGGTAGAGTGGCTTAAGTTTATTTTTAAAATCTGTTAAAGTATGGAACCATAACTAGAATCTACGACATTGCATGAATCCTAGGAATGAGAAATGTATGGAATGATAGCTCCTAGGTGATGCATGAATCCTAGGGCTGGAAAACTAGTTGTATGCTAGATCCTAGGATGTGGCATGAATCTTAGGATGGAAAAACTAGTGGAATGTATAATACTGCAGTCTTGGAAAAATGGAAAGGAATATAAAGCTACCTGTAAATTGAATTAACAGCTGCCTGCTATGAATAAAGAAACATGATTAAGATCAGGGATTGTGAGAACGTATGATGTTCTGAGATAAAGAGCTGGAACTGTAACGAGCGCGTACCCCAGACGTCTTTTAAGACGTCTGGGAGGTGGCCCAGACGTCTGTCAAGACGTCTGGGATCACATCCAGACGTCTGACCAGACGTCCGGGATAGTTTACAGACGTCTGACGAACAGTTATACTCGCACGGGATATTCGTCTGCGCGCCTGTGCGCGCAGACCTGCGATCCGCATCTTCTCTGCGGCTGCAGGCGACTGCGGCCGTCTCTCTCCTCCTCTCCGCGCGGCGTTAAAAGGGGGAGGGGGCGCGCCTCCCCTCCCGTCTCCACCATCTTCCTCCTCTCCTGCTGCGGGCGGAGCGAGCGGACGCGAGGGCGCAGCGGCAGCGGCGCAGCAAAGGCGCGGAGGAGCTGCGGCGTGCGAGGGCGGGACTCTGCCGTGAGGGCGAGCTCGCCGGGAGCGGCTTGGCCGGCCGGCGGAGGGCGCAGGGGGCGCAGAGCGTCGCGAAGAGGGACCTGCTGCGGGCGGAGCAGCGGACGCGCGAGGTGCGACGCGGGCGGCGTCGCGAGCGGAGGCCGAGCGAGGTTCTGATTCTGGAAAAATCTCCAGAATCAGACGTCTTGACTGATATCCAGACGGCAAGGTCGACGTCTGTGTGATCATACAGACGTCTGAAAGGTGAGTTCCGCTTTCTCCTTCTTCTTTTGTCGACTGACCGTACTGAAGGAGGAGGGTTGGCTGTGCGCAGGTGTTCGGATTCGTCATCCTTTGCGAATCCGACGTCTGGAAGTTGTACCAGACGGCGGGAGTGACCTCCAGACGTCCGGAGAGACCATCGGACGTCTGGGATCTAGGAGAGACGTCGCCACAGACTTCTGGACGTCCGGGGAACCACGCCGAACAGGTAATTCTCTGATCCACCGTTTAAGACGTCTGGAAGGAGTTCCAGACGTCTGATTTTGCACAGTATTGTCTTTCTCGACCCGTTTAGGGCCCGTTTGGGCTCCGTTTTCCGCGATTCGAGTTGCGTTCGTTTCAGAATTTATTCCTCTACCCGCCTACAGTAGCTATACACTGTTTTGAGACACTCCTTGTGTTTGATCCTTGTGATAGGACCTCGTTCGGTTGCCGTCTTGAGAGTCGCGGAGGCGCGCGGGATTCCCGACCACGCCCCCATTACTTCCGTTGTACCTGGTAGAGTGGTTTTAAGCATTAATAAAATCTGTTAAAGTATGGAACCATAACTAGAACCTAGGGCATTGCATGAACCCTAGGAATGAGAAATGTATGGAATGATAGCTCCTAGGTGTTGCATGAATCCTAGGGCCGGAAAACTAGATTGTATGTTAGATCCTAGGATATGGCATGAATCCTAGGATGGAAAAACTAGTGGAATGTATATTACTGCAGTCTTGGAAAAATGGAAAGGAATATATAAGCTGCCTGTGAAATTAATTAACAGCTGCCTGTTATGAACAAAGAAACATGTTTGAGATCATGGAAATTGAGAACGTGAATCTGGAAAGTGAAACATATGATGTTCTGAGATAAAGGGCTGGAACCCTACGGGGAATTAGGAGTGGAACTCCTGGAAAGAAAAGGAATGGAACTGAGATGTAGTTGTACTGTCTCTTGGGTACGCAGTACCAAGGGAAGTACCTGTACCTGTTTTAGTGCAGAGTGGGGCCAGCCGCCCCAGGGACCCGGGGTTAGGCTTGGCCGCTCTGTACCGACTTGTTGGCCCTCGTGTACGTAGTACCGAGGAGAGCTAGTAGTGTTAGGAGAGTACTAGCTACCCCACGGGCCCCGGGGTTCTGCTAGCCTCCTTCACCGACTTGTTAGGCCCACTAGGGCAAACCAGGGTAGTCAGACGAGGGTGCGCGGACTGTGGAGGGGCAAGGCCCCGGTTTGGTTACTGTGGAGGGGTTGGACCCCTGTTACTGAGAGGGCTCTGCCCTGGTTCCGTGCTGTGCTTTGGGCGCACCCGTTAACGGAAACGACTGACCGCGTGCCAGTACGGGCTAGCTACCTGTGCGTTTATCGCGCGTGCCGTAGTCACCGTTACGTCTGTCAGTGACCTTGGGGTGGTTGACTGAGGGTAGGATCACCACGGGGGACTCTCCCGGCCAGGAGAGCACCACGTGCTACTTCTACTGTTGGAAAAGACTGCAATCAAGATCGTCCCACGAGGACATTCGAGATCAAGTAAAGGATCTGAGAAGTAAATGAAATAGTGAGAAAAATTGAAAGATGTAAATAAAGGAAGTAATAGAACATAACAGCTACTGTACACTCTACTGTTGCCTTTAGTTAGTTTGCCACTCTACTCAGCGTTTTGCTGACGTGTTACACTCGTTACCTTTTTCAGGACCAGGTGTTGAGCAGCCAGGGTCGGCGGCTGCAGAGGACGCTGGGCCGAGTAGGGTCCAGTAGAGTTGCCACAGCTTTGTACCTTCTTTTGTTTCTGTTCTAGTGAGTAGTTTTGTTTCCGCTGTACCTTCTTTACCTGCAGTTCTTGTTATATGATAAATGTTGCTTTACTGTTGTGGCGGTGCCTACTGTAGTAGTTTCTTTCCTTACTGCTGTACTTTTTACTGTTAGTTATATTCATGCTGAATGTGGTTTATTTTACTGTCTTTTGGTTACTTCCTCGTTGGACGACTGGGTCTTGGGATTAGTCGAGTCGGTCCGGTTCTCGTGTCTCGTAGGGACTCGGGAACCGGGTCGTTACAGGAACCCTACGGGGAATTAGGAGTGGAACTCCTGGAAAGAAAAAGGAATGGAACTGAGATGTAGTTTGTACTGTCTCTTGGGTACGCAGTACCAGGGGAAGTACCTGTACCTGTTTAGTGTAGAGTGGGGCCAGCCGCCCCAGGGACCCGGGGTTAGGATTGGCCGCTCTGTACCGACTTGTTGGCCCTCGTGTACGTAGTACCGAGGAGAGCTACTAGTGTTAGGAGAGTACTAGCTACCCCACGGGTCCCGGGGTTCTGCTAGCCTCCTTCACCGATTTGTTAGGCCCACTAGGGCAAACCAGGGTAGTCAGGCGAGGGTGCGCAGACTGTGGAGGGGCAAGGCCCCGGTTTGGTTACTGTGGAGGGGTTGGACCCCTGTTACTGAGAGGGCTCTGCCCTGGTTCCGTGCTGTGCTTTGGGCGCACCCGTTAACGGAAACGACTGATCGCGTGCCAGTGCGGGCTGGCTACCTGTGCGTTTATCGCGCGTGTCGTAGTCACCGTTACGTCTGTCAGTGACCTTGGGGTGGTTGACTGAGGGTAGGATCACCACGGGGGACTCTCCCGGCCAGGAGAGCACCACGTGCTACTTCTACTTTTGGAAAAGACTGCAATCAAGATCGTTGCCACGAGGACATTCGAGATCAAGTAAAGGATGTGAGAAATAAATGAAATAGTGAGAAAATTGAAAGATGTGAATAAAGGAAGTAACAGAAATTAACAGCTACTGTACACTCTACTGTTGTCTTTAGTTAGTTTGCCACTCTACTCAGCGTTTTGCTGACGTGTTACACTCGTTACCTTTTTCAGGACCAGGTGTTGAGCAGCCAGGGTCAGCGGCTGCAGAGGACGCTGGGCCGAGTAGGGTCCAGTAGAGTTTACCACAGTCTTTTGTACCTCTTTTGTTTCTGTTATAGTGAGTAGTTCTTGTTTCCGCTGTACTTTCTTTACCTGCAGTTCTTGTTATATGATAAATGTTGTTCTACTGTTGTGGTGGTATCTACTGTAGTAGTTTCTTTCCTTACTGCTGTACTTCCTTACTGTTAGTTATATTCATGCTGAATGTGGTTTATTTTACTGCTCTTTTGGTTACTTTCTCGTTGGACGACTAGGTCTTGGGATTAGTCGAGTCGGTCCGGTTCTCGTGTCTCGTAGGGACTCGGGAACCGGGTCGTTACATTTTGTATACTTATTTAGGTCAAAATGTGCTAGTTAGGGTTCATGATGAGGTTCTCATCATACCCCCATGCCTAGCTTTTGTTAGTCCTTTAGCAAAATTTTAAGGTTTTAACCTTTGTTCTAAACCATGAATTTCTATCATCAAATTTTGATAAGTGCTTTTCCTCTTGTATCCTTGATTAGGTCAGAATGCCAATCATAGGCCTAAAAGGTACTCTAGTACCAACCAAGATCCAGATTTGTCTAGCTTTAGCCTCAGTCTTTAGCAAAGGTGTTTAAGACCTACAGGAACTAACCTAAAGTTTATTGGACTTCGTGGTTAAAGCACCTGTGCTTGAGATATTTTTAGCCTTGGTTCAGTTTCCGGTGCATTTTGTAAGAGAGAGATAGGAGGTTTATTTGTTTGGAGAGTTTTCTCTCTCTTTTCTTTTTAATTCTAGCTTAGGATTGGCTTCACAACACGATCTGTATCGGATTCCTTGTCCCCATCATCAATCCTCAAGGGTCCCTGGCAGTCGATGCTTCGAGATAGCACCGCCCATGGTAACCCCCAGAACCCTGGCTTTCGAGATTTCGAGATAATCCCATCCATGGTGTTCCGTGGCCGAATTCAGACCCTAGCAATTGACACTTCGTGATAATTCCATCCATGGAATCTGAACCAGCAGAGTGCTTACATGCCTCCGGTAGGATATGTATATATCCTAGGAGACAAGCACTGAGGAGATGATATGTTGTTACGCATCTTCGAGGGGAATTTTCCACCTCTCCACGCCGGGAACTCATCCAAATCAACTTGTGTTGATCGGCCACTCCTAATCTAGGTGATATTTTCAAAATATTTGAAATGCTTCTGCGTGATTTTGATATTTATGCTCACTAAACCAGACTGTGTGTGTGAATTTGGGTGCGTAGGTTACTGAGTCCCATAAATCGAAAGTCAGTTAATGAGTTCGAATACTCCCTAAGCCTTGGACCTAATACTTAAGCTTTTCATTTTCCTCAACCCCTTGAGGAATATCTAGATCTTATCGGGTACTAAGAGTCTAGTCAAGAATGCCTAAGATTCACGTTCTTACTAATCTTGTTGTGCACTTTTGTTTTCTTTTCCTTAATGTGGTATAGAACTTTGGTTAGTTCCTTAATTTCTTACTAATGACTATCCCTTTTCTCTTTCATTTTGTGCTCCTTTTTATCATTCTGCTCTTTTTCTCCTCCTCTTTCTGTAAAGTTTTTCAGCATTTTCTTCCTCCTTCAAAGTTTTTTTTTTTTCGTATATGCGGATTTTTTTTTGAAATCTTTTCTTGTTATGTCATTTCATTGCACTTTCATACCTCCCCATACCTAAGATTTGCAATGTCCTCATTGTACATTAGGTGGGTTTTTATTTAGCTTGGTTCATGCATTAGGATAGGTATTTGGTGAGTGGATGGGTCGAGGTGACTGTTGCGGATGATTTCTAATCTCAGGTACGAGTACCTGAGGTGAAGTTGGCTGTCCTAAAGGATGAACCTAAAGTGCAAAGAAATGTCAGAAAATGTTTTGGGTTTTTCAAAAAGAATGACAAGCTGCCTCCCGTTAAGCGTTGAGTTTACACCATCGGCTGGGCGCAATAAGTTCAGGGAGAATGGAGGATAAATGAGGACTCAGCCAAATCGGTAATGGTTACGTCAATAAACGGTTTGAGTCTTTGACCGTTCACGATGAAAGGTTTGGAATCGTGGCTGAGTCGACTGATCTTGACTACTCAATTTCCAAGGATTTGTCGGATAAGATATGGTCCGACCCACTTGGATTGCAGTTTCCCAAGGAAGAGTTTGAGTCGGGCATCGAAGAGTTGGACCTTCTGACCAGGGTGTAAGATCTTTCTAGATATGTGCTTGTGATGAAAGGCTTTAACCTGCTCTTTGTAAATTCGCGAGTTCTCATACGCATCAAGGCGTAATTCATCAATCTCGTTTATCTGAAGCTTTCTGTGGGTTCCAGCCTTAGAAAGATCTAAGTTGCAGCTTCGTACTGCCCAATAGGCTTTGTGCTCCAGTTCGACGGAAAGGTGAAACGCTTTCTCGTACACCAGTCTAAAAGGAGACATGCCTAATTGGGTCTTGTAGGCAGTCCTATAAGCCCACAAAACTTCCGAAAATCGGGACGACCAGTCCTTCCTGTCAGGTCAAACAGTAACCTGTAGGATTTTCTTGATCTCCCGATTTGATAGCTTAGCTAGACCATTAGTCTGGGGGTGGTAAAGAGTAGAGATTCGGTGGGACACCGCGTATTTGGTCATTAGTTACCTGAACTGAGCATTGGTAAAATGGGTCCCTCCATCAGAGATGATTGCACGAGGAATCCCGAACCGCGAGAAGATATTCTGATGAATGAATTTGATGACGATCTTGTGATCACAGGTTCAGGTCGGAATGGCTTCGATCCATTTGGACATGTAGTCCACAGCGAGTAAAATGTACTCGAAGCCGTCTGAAATAGGGAAGGGGCCCATAAAATCAATCCCCCAAATAACGAAAATCTCGCATATGAGAATCGGCTGTGAAGGCATCATGTCGTGTTAGCTCATGTTGCCCAAAGTTTGGCAACGACTGCATGCCTTACAGTGACTGTATGCATCCTTGAAGATGGTGGGCCAGTAAAAGCCACACTGGAGGATTTTTGATGCGATTTTGTGCCAAAAAAAGTGGCCACCTCATGCCTGGTCATGGCAGAAGGAGAGAATGTTATTGCTTTCGCCCTCCGGGACACATCGCCGGATGATTAGGTCCGCACCTATGTGGAATAGGTACGGGTCTTCCCAGATTTAGTACTTGGCATTGGAGTGCAATTTGTCTTTCTTGGCCTTCGGCCAATCAGACGGGATCTGATGTGATGCCAAGTAGTTTATTATGTCAGCAAACCATGGAAGCCTAATACCAATAGTCAAGAGGTGCTCATCAGGAAAATGTTCCGTGATGGGCTTAGAAGGGTCGATGATCTCAGAAGGAAGGAGAGACAAGTGGTCAGCTACCACGTTCTGTCTTCTCGCCTTGTCGCGAATCTCGAGATCGAACTCTTGCAACAGCAAGATCCATCGGATTAATCGAGGCTTCGCTTCCTTCTTTACAAGGAGATGCCTCACAGCTGTGTGATCCGAGTAGATTTT
Source organism: Thalassia testudinum (assembly GCA_037157565.1). NCBI lineage: Eukaryota > Viridiplantae > Streptophyta > Magnoliopsida > Alismatales > Hydrocharitaceae > Thalassia > Thalassia testudinum. The sequence goes on from JAZHRO010000031.1 coordinate 205,915,529, forward strand.
GACGTGGGAACCCAGGAGATAAGATTTGAATTTTTAAAGGGCAAATACTATTGCTAGCAGCTCTTTCTCCATAACCGTGTAGTTACGCTGAGTCTCGTCAAGTGTCTTGCTAGCGTAGTAGATGACCACGGGTTTCCCGTCAATCTTCTGCCCCAGAATCGCTCCTACAGCGAAGTCAGATGCATCGCACATGATCTCAAAGGGTTGAGACCAATCAGGGGATTGTAGGATCGAGGCTTGGGTGACTCGGTCACGAAGGATCTCAAAAGCTTGAGTGCATTCCTTGGAAATCTCGAAGGGTACATCCTTGGAGAGAAGAGTAGTCAGGGGGCGCGCAATTTTCGAGAAATCAGGAATGAAACGACGGAAAAAATCGACATGCCCCAGAAAAGATTGGATGTCCTTGATGTAAATACAAATGATGTATATATCTACGCGTAAACATTAGACTCTTATGTATGTATATATATGCCTATATATATGTGTGTGTGTGTAGGGACTGTGAACTCTTGTAAATATGACTGTGGTGCTATGGTATAAGATGTTGATGCCTTGATTAGTTTTTCGTTGGTTTTTTCTTTCTTTCGTGTTTTCACCGTTGGTGGCGGTGGGGTGTACTGATCAAACAAGACATCAACAATCATTAGAAAGCACTATTTGCGCCAAAAATATGATCATTGACTTTTGATTTGCAATAAGAATGGTGTTTAAATGTCGTTATTGTAGTATAGATGTCACGAAATGCAAACCGATGTCGCATCAATTTTATTTATTTATAATTTTTACTGGTTTGTTTACAGGTCGTTCACTGGGAGGTAGTTATTGATATACATCATTTTCTAAGTCTAAAAATGTTCTCTTATTCCAGAAATATTAATTTTTTTTACAAAATGAATGAATGGATTAATTATTTACAAAAGAATTAGTTAATCAGTGTTACAATGCCTAAAAACATATGTACACAAACAAGTATTAAAAACTATATATAATTACTCTATGTTAGTTATATACAACTACTACAAATAATACCTAAGTATAGGTACAAAAATATCTAATAATATCTACTATACTTAATTATATTAACATATTAATGTTTATAGTAACATATATTATATTTACATTGACATATATAAGCGTCGCTAGGACTTTAGTAAAATATATACATAACATAAGGCAAAATAGTTGTTTATATTGACATACAGATATATATACAGTGACATATATATATCGTCACTAAAGGTTTAGTTATTTATATACATATAAGAGCTCAAACATGTTATCCTACTTATATGTATATATACATATACTACTTATATATATATGCACACTATATGCATATCTGTTTACATTATTTATATATATATATATTTTATACGTATACTATATATACTATACATACACATACATATATACACATGCACACAACACACAGACACACATAGGCAAACACATTGAGTTCCACACTTAGCCGTTGTCACAGCTCTTCTCTTCTCTCCTCTCTCTTTACTTCTTAGTTTCACAACACTTGGTTCGGTTCACTTAACAAAAATTAGGGTTTTTTTTAGTTGGCAAACCAGCCTTTCATGGGATACACAGCACCCTCTCCGGTTGGACTAGATTACTATTAAACCCGATTCTTGTTCTTTAATTGTACATTTTATCCGATTTTAGGCTCAATAACAGGCCCACATGCTTGCACACACCTGCACGCTCACCTGTACATGCACGCACACACGCACACTCGCAGGCACACGTGGCACGCACATCAAGACCAAAGATCTGTATGTTCATGTTTGGTGCCCTGCACCTGACGACCGATGGGGAAAAGGGAGGAAAACAATTTAACCCGCATCGTGCGCTTCTCAGCGCACGATGTGGGACTTTCATTAGCACCCAAATTGGCTCAACACAGTGACTGGCTACACAGACAGTGTGTGAAATTTGATATTTTGGCTCGTGATTTGAGGGCCTTATTTTAATATTATTTTAAATTAAATTATATCATTTGATAGCCCTTATATAGGGCTACATAATTATGTAATTTATTTACAAAAATAAGTTATTTAGATATATAATAAAATTATGTGAAGTTGGCTGATTGTATAAGTTAAGTTAAGAGTTTAATTGTTAATTAAAGTATAAATTAGTATCTTAATTATCAAATTGACTTTACACAATGTTAATATACATAATAAATTATTTATTATACATTTTTATTATATTTTAGGAAATTTATTTTAATTTAGGTACAATTAAATATATGTTTAAGTTAGTTTTACATATAAATAATTTATAAATACTATAATACAGTCTAAATATAGTATAAATATGTTCAAAATATTTAATATATCATTATACAAGTATACAGTATGACTTCCTTCAGTATTACATTAAATTACTAATTTATTTTATTTTAAGTTAGTAAATTACCTAGTTAACTTAATAACTTAATTATTTACTGTAAATACTATTTAAATTACATTATAGGTATTATATAATTTATATTATATAGTTAAATACATATGTACTGTATGAGTTATAAATATGTACATATAGATGGATTTATATAATTACTTAGATTATTATACATTTAAGTTAATATAAATTAATAGATAATAATACAATAATATTATATATACAATAAACCATCATAAATATTTAATTTAATATATAGAATATAGAAATAAGTTATATTTACATATTATATACATATTATAGATTATATACATATAGCTTAAATTTAACTTATATATACAAGTATATACATAGCATATAGGGTATTTTTAAGGTTTTTCTGATTTTTATAGTTTTTATAGGTTTAGGAGAGGTAGGGGATGAGAGAGAAAGAGTGAGATGAGAGAGATAGATTTGTTTTTGATGTTTTTATAGTTTTGATCTTTTATTAAGATTCAAGGTATATTGAACCATCGATTAGTATGTTCTACTAAGTCAAAGGTTCAGATTACCTTAAAACTTGACACACATCTACAAAAATATCTAATCCTACTCAAGACACCTTTATTTTATTTTTTTAGAATTATTTTATGATTTTTATTTATATATAAAGCAACCCAATTCTAGGCCTTGAAGAGTGTTTTAACAATGAACCTAAGGCACTAGAATGAGTTCTAAGGGTTGAAAATACAGTTTTGACACTTCAATATGCTGAACACATTACATGGAAAGTATATGATCATTCAAACATGAATTCCATCTTAATTTTCATTCAAACTATAGTTTGGATAGGTAAAACACTTAATAATAGCTTATGAAAACTTTAAACTGAAATTACAAGCACTTCTAATCAAATTTTTGTCAACAAAGTGTACATGAATGCTTGTCTATGCTATTCTACAGTTGTACACAATTCAACTCACTTTACACACTCCATGTCCCAGTTCGGATCCTTAATTCCAACTCAAGACAGTCAGCAATAGTTGCTGTTGTCCAAATTCAGCAGCTAATAATAGCTGCAGATGCACCATTTTGCCGCAAAGATCAGATCAATTAAGTTTGATCTGAGGCTTCTTTAAACCACTTCAAATCTAAAAATTTAGACCCAATTGTCGTTCATCACAAAAAACACCCCAGATCCACCATTCTCTTAAAAACAAATATGAAAACATTGAATGTAGCTGACAATGTAGCCTTTGATGTGTTGAAATGAGGGATTCAAAACCAAAAACACATGTTTAAACAACCATAAAAATTGATTGATTAAATCTGTGTGTGAAAATCTTCATCGAATACCCTTAAAATTCAAATTTCATCTTAAATTAGGGATTAGAGAAAAACATTCGAGACCTAAAATGATTAATTAAATCCCATGAGAAATCATTTCAAACTCTTTCCTGACATCGCTGAATCTCAAGGAAAGCTAAATATATCTTCCAAAAATCATTAAGAACATCATAAGATCCTTATCTTACACTATAGACATTGTAAGGTAAGGATCTGTGTTAAACTCCCAAAGCATACAAATCCAATTCAAAGATGATTCAAAACCTTCGAGCTCAATTACAAACTTTCAGAATCTTGAAATAGACTGATTTAATCCCTCTCTTATGCTATAGACAGCATGAAGAAAGAAACTAAATTAGTCAATGAATTCCAATCAACTTGAATCCCAAATCTTTAGAACCTAGAAGAATATACTGAAATTCTTTAGGTTAAAATCCAAATCTCACTCAAATGAGGTTGTGAATTGTTGCTAGGACCTCAAATAAGTAGAACTGAATTTCCTTGGCTCTAACTATCAATGAAGAACTAAAATTTCACATCAATCATCAAATCAAAATCACATCTGAGGAATTCGACAATTCAACTTAATTCAAACTCAGGAGAGGATGATTGTGATAAGAAGGTATGGATGAAATCATTCTCAAATGGGTTGGGCGCATCATTAGATCTGAAAGCTATCAATCTTCAGATCTAATGATTGCCTGATGGATGGGTGAATTGCGATGTAAATCGTGAGGAAAAATCAGAAAGTGATCATGAAATGATGGGGATGAAGAATGAACAAACGAGAGAGAATGAATTCTTCTTCTTCGATCGAAATTGACCGGAGAAGGTGGGGGATCGATATTCTAATATACTCCTAACTAATCTAACAATTCCATAGTGAATTCTCTAGCACTTCTACTCCTAGAAAGCTGTAAATCTAATCTATGAAAGCGGGTAAGCTATCTAAGGGAAGAAGGTGATGTCCAAGGTCACCAGCTGGAGGCCAATGATGAAGAAAGGAGAGAAGACCCTCAGCTGAAGAAGGAGGTGTCCAAGAGCCAACAATCGGCAACTAGAGGTGATCGATGGAGAGGGAGTAATCTGCTTTCTCACCGTAGGCGGGGAATTGAGGTGAGGAAGTTGAGGGGATGGATGAAGGGAATCACTCAAGGGGAGGGAGCAGTTAAGTGTGTGTGCGAGCTCAAGGAACAGCTTAAGTAGGCTTGTCACTGCATCAGGGCACTGCAAAGGTTGGATTAAATGATTAGGTCATGAGCGGTGGAGATGGAGAGAAAGGAGCGCGCGAAGCTCAAATCCCAATATCAGTTGTTGGATGAGATCTGGAGGGAATGGTGATTACACGGGCAAAGGCATGAAAAAATGGAATTTGGATTGGCCATCATATCTTGGAAACATGGGATGAACGGTCGAGATTACTCCAGTTATTGCAGTATGAACAGTGTGCCTCCATTCGCGGGTGTGTTGGTGAATTTATGCTCAAGCCCTTAAGGGTGAAGGGGTAGAGAACTTGCAGACCAGCCCATAAGTGGTAAGAAGGGTCACAGAGCAATCCCTAAGATTTTCAAAGAAATCCCTGACATCTTTTAGAATGGTCCCAAGAGGTTTTAAGTGTGAAGAAAATGTGAAGGATGAAGGACCTGGATGTGATATCATGAATGCAACGTCCTAATGATGTCCAATCAAGCTTTTATTGAAGTCCAATTGAACATTTTAGAAATTGATTTCACTTGTGATTTGTACTTTTGAACTCAATTGAGTGTTCAATTTGTAAATGGAACATCAATTTTTATTAATGAATAGAATATCTCATTTTATGACCTAACTTTTCATTTTTAGCATAAATTTGATGTTTTAGGTCATTTCTGTTATTTTCCACACTTAACCCATTTCTTGTGTTAATTTTGTAGTGTTTAACCTAGTTTCTATCTTAACTTGGGCATTTTAGCTATGATGATCCACACCTCATCATGTACCCTCTTGTTTCCATGCTTTCGGGTTTTTGCTTCGTTGGGGTGATGGTGGGGTGTGACCACCTTCTATTATTGTGGTATGCATGCACAAGTTTCTGCTACAGGTTCAAGAACTAGGAAAAAGTCCCATAAAAAGGGGAAACTCTGCCGAATTTTTGGTAGGATTAACCCTATTATTTTATGGGAACTAGTTGCTCCCAATTGTACTTATTTGAATGTGATTGCATAACAGTCATGGGACTTAACCTAATTATGTTAGAACCTAGCATAACTTGTGATTAGTGCATACATAAATTGCATATCATACATTTCATTCTCTTATTCAGCTGCATATATTATAATGCTAATTTTCTATACTAATTAGGGTTTATTCTTATTTATAGGTAATAAGAAGTTCAGAAGCTATTTTAAATAGAATAAAGCTTGATAGGAGTAGAAGCTGCAGTTTAATTCTAGAATAAAAGTTGAATAAAGAGAGATAGAAGACACAATAAGAGAGTGTTACGAACTGTGCTTTCAAACGTCTTTTAAGATGTCTGGGAGGTGTCCCAGACGTCGTACCAGATGTTTGGTATCACTTCCAGACGTCTGGGATTCATTTTTCTACGCGCACACCGTTGCGTCTGTTTTGGGTTCCGTTTTCCGCGTTTCGAGTTGCGTTCTCTTCGGAATTAAATCCTCTACTTGTCTGCAGTAGCTATATATTGTTTTGAGAAGTTCCTTGTGTTGATCCTTGTGATAGGATCCCGTTCCGTTGCAGTCTCGGGGGTTGCGGAGGCACGCGGGATTCCCGACCACGCCCCCAGTTCGCCTGTTGTAACCGGTAGAGTGGCTTTAAGTATAATCTGTTAAATTATGAAACTATAAATAGAACCTAGGACATTGCATGAATCCTAGGAATGAGAAATAGATTGAATGGTAGATCCTAGGGTGTTGCATGAATCCTAGGGCTGGAAAACTAGATTGTATGATAGATCGTAGGGTATGACATGAATCCTTGGATGGGAAAACTAGTGGAATATGTGAACACTGCGGTCTTGAAAATGTGGAAAAGAAATAATAGCTGCCTGTGAATTGAATTAACAGCTGCCTGTTATGAATAAATGAACATGATTAAGAATATGGGATGTATGGACGTGAAACAGGAAAGGTGAAATCGAAATGCGCTGAGTTAAAGAGCTGGAACCCTACGGGGAATTAGGAGTAGAACTCCTGGAAAGTGAATGGAATAGAATTGGGGAGGTGAGCTGGCCCTTGAGTACGGAGTACCAAGGAGAGCGACTGTCCCCTTATTTAGTGTAGAGCGAAGCTAGCCGCCCCAGGGACCCGAGGTTAGGACTGGCCACTCTGTATCGACTTGCTGGCCCTCGTGTACGTAGTACCGAGGAGAGCTACTAGTGTAGGGAGGTACTAGCTACCCCACGGGCCCCGGGGTTCTGCTAGCCTCCTACACCGACTTGTTAGGCCCACTGAGGCAAACCAGGGTAGGCAGGCGAGGGTGAGCGGACTGTGGAGGGGCAAGGCCCCTGTTTGGTTACTGTGAAGGGGTTGGACCCCTGTTACTGAGAGGGCTCTGCCCTGTACTGGTTCCGTGCTGTGCTTTGGGCGCACCCGTTAACGGAAACGACTGACCGCGTGCCAGTGCGGGTTAGCTACCCGTGCGTTTACCGCGCGTGCCGTAGTCACTGTTACGTCTGTCAGTGACCTTGTGGTGGTTGATTGAGAGTAGGATCACCACGGGGGACTCTCCCGGCCAGGAGAGCACCACGTGCTACTTCTACTGTTCGGAAAAGACTGCAATCAAGATCGTTCCCACGAGGAACATTCGAGATCAAGTGAAGGATCTGAGAAATAGATAAATTGTGAAACAATAGAAAGACGTAAATAAAGGAAGAAAGAAAATTAAAACAACTAATGTACACTTTACTATTTCTTTAGTTTAGCTGCCACTCTACTCAGCGTTTTGCTGACGTGTTACACTCGTTACCTTTTAGGGCCAGGTGTTGAGCAGCCAGGGTCAGCGGCTGCAGAGGACGTTGGGCCAAGTAGGGTCCAGTAGAGTTACCACTGTTCTCTTGTACCTCTTTTTGGTTCCACTGTAGTGAGTAGTTTTTGTTTCCGCTGTACTTTTCTTTACCTGCAGTTCATATTATGTTATAAATGTTGTTCTACTGTTGTGGTGGTACATACTGTAGTGGTTTCTTTCCTTACTGCTGTATTTTCTTACTGTTAGTTATATTCATGTTGAATGTGGTTTATTTTACTGCTCTTTTGGTTACTTCCTCGTTGGACGACCAGGTCTTGGGTTTAGTCGAGTCGGTCCGGTTCTCGTGTCTCGTAGGGACTCGGGAATCGGGTCGTTATAGAGAGAAAGGAATAATAGAGGACTACTTGCTTAGAATAAGCGCAGAAAATAAAGAGAAGAATTAGGATATCCCTATCTTGTCCCTAAAACCCTAGGATGTCCCTATCTTAGTACCTATCCTTGAACCAACTCAGCACTAGGATATCTGCGCTTAAAAGCGAAAAACATGGATAACCTTATCCATGTACTTTTCCACCCTATCCCTAGCCTTATCCTATTATCCATAACACTAGTCCACCTATCGAATAACCAGTTCCTAACCTAGAAACCTATTTAGGTCCATAGCACACCTAATTGACTCAATTTGAGTCAATTAAGCTAGCCACTAGTCAATTGGGTCCTTGGGACCTGATTGGACTAACCTTGAGTTGATTAGACTCATGTGAGTCCAATCAGACCCAACCTAAACCCAGTAGACCTAGCCACATTCAATTAGGTGCATTACAACCTGATTGGGTGCACCTAATTCTAAATAGGCTCAATTGGAACCTAAGTGGTTCAGCTTAGCCAAGACCTTGGAATAATTAGAATTTTTAAGTCTAATTAGACCTAACCCTTACCTATTTCCAATTAGGATCGCCTAGAACCTACCCACACAGACTCACCTATTACCTAATTAGGACTAGCCTTAACCTAGTTAGGATATCCTTAACCCCATTGCATACACACACACACAATTAGACTAGGACCAACCTAATTGGACCCAACCCATTAGATTTAGGGTTAACCTAGTCTAATTAGGAACCTATTCCCATAACTTACACATACAAAACCTAACCCTAAACCCACCTACTTCAAGTCCACGTAAACCCAACCTAATCCTCTTCAAGTTAGCGCCAACTTGAAGGGAATTTTACCCCTTCTTATCCACCTACATAAGGAAGATCTTATCTTATGATCTTTCCTTATGAAAGATCAAGAGATAAGATCTTTACTAACCACCACCAAGGGTTGTTTTGTCCCTTGGTGACCGACCACCTTAGCCCCCCTTGCCTATAAAAAGCCACCAAGGGTAGCCGGCCATGCCTCCTCCAGAAAGCCCTCCTCCTTCCTCCCTCTTCCACCAAAAACCTCCACTCTCCATAACCTTCCCTTCCACCACCAAGGCCAACCACCACCACCATAGGTGGTCGGCCACCACCTTCTTCCCTTGGCCCTCCAAAAGCCACCAAAAGCTTCCAATAGGAAGCATCTTTGGTGCCCTCCTCTCTAGTTGCCATAAATTAGATCTTCTTTATTTTATTTTGCATTAATTATAGTGGCAATTCTACTTCTTTTCTAGTTGTCAATCTTGTTCTAGTTGTTTGAGCAAATCTAGTTCTAGTAGTTAATCTATTTCTAGTTGTTCTAGTAGAAATTCTATTCTAGTTCTAGTTGTTATATTCATATCTCTATTTGTGATTGGAACCAAATCTTATTATAAGAAATATGATGATCTACTTATTTTTTTGATTTTGCGCACATGTGGTTGATTGAAAATAGTTTTTGTGCCTCAAGTGCAAGTTCCTAGAAAAGGGTGTGCATTGATTCCAAAAAAGAAGAAAATCAAATTTATAGAAAAATCATGATCATGTTGGTCTTCATAATCACACTGGTAATTACAACAACCACACAATTGACACCTAATCCCTTTCCACATTTGCCACATCTTATGCACCAACGAACCCACCGCATCACTTTTCAAATAACAATCATTGAGTTTTGTTTTGCTTAGATATCGTAGTTAATTAGTTTTGTTATCTTTCTATTTTCAAAAAATCAAAAATAGAAAAATAAAAAAATGCATGGCTACTCCTGCATGAATTAATGATGCTATGATTCATCAAAATTCTCTGATATCGTTTACGTATTTAGAAAATTTTGTGACGAACATTACATGTACTCCTGCTATATCCATTTGCATTATACTATGATTGTGCGCTACAAGAATGCAATGGGGGAATTTGCCATGCAAGAGATCCACCATGGCCAGTAAATTTTAGATTAGTAGTACTTAGGATTTAGATCTAGATTTAGGTGGTAATTCATAAGAAATTCACCTTAAAAAAAATCACTTTCTCACCCCTCCCAGAGTTCCACCGGGACTCACATCGAGTTTCATTATTAAATTTGTTTGGGATTGATTTCACAACTATAGTACAACGCTTAAAAATCCATTTTTTGCGAGATCAGCCAACAAATTTTTGTGTTGTTGCTAGGGAGGCAGCGCGGTTTTGATTACGATTTTTGATTAAATCCGTTTCTCTTGCTGATGTAGGACCAACAGGTGCGATTTACGCACACACCAGTCCACAGAAGAGGAAATCCAGGTACACACCTATATATTTTTTGCATTTCTAGATTAGGTTTCTTTTGAATTTTAGGATTTAGGTTTATTTTTAAAAAATAGTTAGGATCTTTTCCCTTAGATTTAGTTAGGTTTGTTTTATATTTAGATTTATTTAAAAAAAAAGAGAGATTTCAAAAATATAACATAAATACAAATTTTCGAATTTGGGTTTGTTAGGAAGATATTTTTGAAATATCTTTCCAAGGTTGTTGTTTTGACTTGAATCTTATCCTAACCACACATAGAAAATCATAGTTGTAGGGGCTATTTGGCTTAATTAACCCCCTGTCACTTAAAAAATCATAGAAAATTGTCTGGATCAGTAAAAATCTTGGAAAAATATTATCTAGAAAGCTATTTGAAAAAGAAAGTTTCTTGTCAATTTTTATTCTGATCTGATACTGTTTCTATTATGGAGAGTCATTTAAACCAAGATCAGGGTTTGCTGGCCTGATTTTAATAGAAAAGCATAAACCCTAGGATTACACCTTAGGGTTTACATCTTTGATAGAGCCATACATAAGACCTAATTGAACCTAACTTGAGTTGGCTAGTAGGTGGGGTTGTTTTCTTACTTGATTCCTCACCTACCTAATTAAGAATTGAATTATTATTAACCTTGGCAACTATTTTAGGTTCAACTTATAAGTTGAGTCACCGGCCCTTGTAGGTAGTGCATGCACGGTAGAAGGTCACTTATACCTGAATTAGTTGGTCCTTGGGAACCTTCCCCAAGGCAACTATCTACCACTTGTAGGCGACTCCTTTCACCTACCCCTTCCTCCTCTACCTGTTCCTTTCTTCCTTCTTCCTTAGCTGCAATGGCTGGGCAAGATCCTCCTCTTCCTCCCCTTGAGGGGAACGATGATGATATTATGGCAAGGGTTGAGGCTAGAAGGGCTACTTCAGATTGACATTTGAGACCATGCTTAACACCTTAGATAGAATGTAGCACTCCCTATGCAGAGAACAAATGTGGGATTTCTATGATCCGGCTGCGCATAATGTGCAACCTCAGGTCTGAATGCCCGTATGTGGAGACGCATTCGAGTTGAAGCCAAATGTGATAAGTTTGATTCAGACTTATTTTCATGGGAACTCAAATGAAGATCCATTCCAACACTTGGAAGACCTAAGTTAGATTGCAGAAATAGTTTGACCTAGGAATGTTGATATTGGGATTGTTCTCATGAAGCTTTTCCTTTTCTCACTGAGGGATAAAGCTTTTTATTGGTTCAAGACCATCAGAAGGCCTGTATTTTCTTGGGAGGAGTTATGCAGAGAATTCCTTCAAAAGTTCTTTCTAATTGATCAGACGAATGCAATGAGGTGGGCCATCACAACTTCTACCCAACAGTTGGGCGAAAAGTTGAATGAGGCTTGGGAGCTTTTTCATGACCTTCTCGGGAAGTGTTCTCACCACGGGTGCCTCAATGGCATCTCACCTAGATCTTCTATCATGGGCTAGATGAGACACATCAGTGTTTAGCCAATGCATCTAGTGGTGGAAACTTCCTAGACAAGGATGAGGTAGGTGCATTTGATATGTTCAAATCCTTGGTGGACAACTCATTGAACGCAACTTCCATGAGCCAGTTTACGTGCCCTACCCAGTAAAAGGTATTTGTCCATGAAACCCCGGCAGAGTCACTTCGAGCTGACATGGACATTATCATGAAACTGAATAGTGTGAATCTGTTGCACAAGTTCGATGAGTTCAATCGCTCTTGTCTAGATGGATCAGGTGCGCATCTGTCTATTCCTCTTTTTCATCCCGAGCTCCTCCTTCTAGACCTCGTCTGCTCAGTCGGGATGTTCCTATTCCCCCTCCTTCTGCTTGTTCATGGGCTCCTACATATTAGGAACCTATGAACAACCTAGATCTGGCTCCGGTTGACTAGGGTTACATGGATGATAAGAGTCTCTACTCATATAATGACCACGCGTCTCAGGCATCTTCGATCTAGGAGGGTGTCAATGCCCTTCAATGATATGGGTGTAACAACCCTTATTCAGAGACGTATAATCCTGGTTGGCACCAGCATCCAAATTTCTCCTAGGCTGGGAACTCACAGAAACCCACTCATGCTCCACAGCTCCAGCCTAGACAATACGGGAATGTGGCACCCACATACCCTAGGAATCAAACATCCCCATCTCAACAACAACACTCTCAACCTGTTTATGAAACTATGTATATCTTGCTTCTAACCCTCCACCACAGGCCGACCAGGTGGCAGAGTTGAAAAAAAGTATGCAACATATGCAAGAACAACATTTGGGCCTCATACAGGCACTTGCCAACTAGGTGCTGAGCTTGCAGGAGAACAGATTACAAGGGGCTTTGACTTCCCGACCTGTCCCAAACCTGAGACTTGTGCAAAACCTAGGTGTCCCACCTAGGTTCCATTTACCACCAGGACAAGCACATGTTGTATACCAGACACCTCATATACCTCCTAGACATGCTCAGCCTCAGGTTGCTCCTCTTTTGCCCACACTGACCCATTTTGCTCCTTTCGCTCCTTTCCCACCTCACAGATAGCATGCCGATGCAAATGCTATCACATTAAGGAGTGGAAAGACTATTAAGGACCCACTACATTGGTAGGTGGGTCAAGACACTTCTCAATTCCCTCCTTAGGCTAGCTCCTCTTCCCAATCTCATTTTGATAAGGGCAACCTAAGGAGATGAAATACAAAGGAAAAGAACCAATCATTGAGATCACCGACATTCCATTACCCTTCCCTGAAGCCTTAACTCGTGAACCTAAAGGAAAGACCAAGGAAATCAAAAGCAATGAGGATTTAAAGGAAATATTCAAGGGTGTTCACATTAAGGTTCCACTCCTCAATGCAATCGATCACATCCCTACTGTTGCCAAGTTCTTTAAGGATTATTGTACACCCAGGTGATAGTCTAGGAAGGCCAACAATGTGGTTTTGTCCAAAGAAGCTAGTATGGTCATTTTGTCTGACCTACCACTAAAGAAGAAAGACTCGAGAGCCCCACTCATCTCTTGTTAGTTGAAGGATGCTCCTTTTGACCGTGCCTTACTTGACTTGGGTTTATCCAGTGATTTAGCCCCCATTGTTGTTTTTGACCACTTCTGATTTGGGGAGCTAAAGCGCACCTTGGTCACAATCTAGTTGCTTGACAAATTAGTCAAAGTGCCCCAAGGTGTGTTTGAGAACATCATTGTTAAAGTCCATGGGTTCTGTTTTCCAGCGGACCTTTTCATCTTGGATATGGTTGTTCCCCATATTCTTTACGATGCACCTGTCATTTTGTGTTGCCCGCTTTTGGTGACCACCCAGGCTAACATTAATTGTGCATCTAGGTGTATGGAGATCACTAATAAATGTCAGTTTATCATAATTTTTATACCCTAAAACTGATCTACCTCTTAGGGTTTTAACTCCAGAAGTGGGCTTTTCGGTTGCACTTAGGCATTTAACTAGGATGGGCATGCATTGCATTTTCGTTGTTTTTTTAATGTGTTTACTTGAGTGTCAGGGATAGGCAGAGAGTCAGATCCCACATACCTTGGCACTTGGGAAGGCAAAAGATAAAGAAGCTCCTTTCAGCTGGATTCCAGCTAGATCCAGCTCATCCCAGTTGGATCCCAGCTCATTCTAGTTGGATCAACTCATCCCTAGCTCCATTCAACTCATCTCAGCTGAATGGTAGCTCTATCTAGTTCACCTTAGCTCCATTCAGCTCACCTTAGCTGGATGGCAACTCAAACTAGCTCAAGTCAGTTGATCCCAACTTCATTCCAGCTCCTCCAACTCAGAAGAGTTCACTGGCAACCTGACAAGGACTAGCTACTAGCTAGACCTGGTCAGCTGAAGATGACCTTAACTAGCTCAGGCCAGCTAAAGTCCAACTCTTGGAGGCTCAACTCAGCACAACTTAGTTGATGCTGAGCTACTTGACCTAAGCTAGCTAATCTAGCTAGCTCATTAATCTCCAGGAAGACCAAATCCAGCTCACCTTATCTCACATCAGCAGAAGCCAGCTCAGCTTAGCTTGGCTTAGCGGCTAGCAAAGACCTAGCAAGCTATGCCAGCAAAGGTCACTCCTTGCAGCTCTCTTCAGCATCCACCAACTCCAGTGCAGCTCAAGACAGCTTCCTCCAGCTTATCACCTCCAAAACCCTAGCTCCCTCTACCTCTCCCTGCAACTCCCTACTAGCTAAGCTATCTTAGCTAGTCCACCTCCATGGCATCCCAACCTAACCCTAAAACCCACGTAACTAGCTTTACCAAATAAGCCTACCTAAGCTCCACCTAAGCTACCTCTACTTCCACCTCGTGTTGGCGCCACCACCACACATCCCTTCACCCCTCAATCACCACCAAAAGCCACCACTAAAAGTGCTGCCAACCCACCATAACTACCCCTTGTTTTGGTGCCAAAACAAGGGGGCAATCCTAGCCCTACACAACACTTTCCAAGCCATCACCATCCCTTTTCCCTCCAAAACCAATCCTTCTAGAACCCACTCTCCTTTGGCTCCAAATGCACACATCCCTACTGTTGGTGTAAGGGCACCACGATCGTTGATTTTGATGATAACAAAACACTTGTAATTTAACATTTGCATTGAGTTTACAAGTTTCAAGAGAATGTAAATGGATTCAAGTATAGAGGAGGAGCTCAAGCTCGCGTCCATGGTGGATTGGAGGAGCTTGATGGAGGAGAAGGAGGTTCGCTTGGAGTGAAAGCTTGAAGAAAGAAGGAGATGAAGAAAATGATAGATACTTTAGTCATGTATTTATTTGTTGTTTCTTTTGCTCTTTATTTCTGTCTAGACAATTGTTAAAGAGCCTAAAAGTTACCTAGGAACACTTACTCAAACCTAGGATACTTAGGCTTTTTGTAGAAAACTTAGAAAGCCAAAATAGGCATCAGACAACCTGATCAGACGTCCAATCTGGAAATCTGACATCTGATATTGGACTTTAAGACATTTGATTGTTTGATCAGACGTCCAAACACTTAGGCTAGACTTAATCCTTTTTGTCTATTAAGCTTCAACAACCAGCCCTTACTCCAGACTTCTTAGAAGACGTTTGATGATCTTGCCAGACGTCCAACTAGAGAACTGTTTGCTTTATCAGCCTAATCTTAGAGGATTAACTCTTTATCTAACCTACTTTCACTTTCAGACATCCGTAGTGATCCCTAGACGTTTGATAAGTAGACGTTAGGCCCAAATCACCTTTTGTCTGATGATTATAGCCGTTTAGCCTCGGGAAATCCATTCCTGCAGAAGATTGCTTTTCTAGATTTCTAGATTTTGTGCCAGATGACCGATCTGTTGTCTAACCCATAAGACCTAGAACCCTGTTTAGGTCTGGACAAAATCTGGAAGGAAACCTATGTAAAATTAGATGTCTAACCTTATGTCCAGACGTCTTAAAAGTGATCTTTAGATGCCCGTCTTGATCCAACTTCAATTAGATCTTCCATCTTTCTAGATCAGATGACTAATTCCTAAATCAAACGATGACCCAGACTTCTGATAATAGATTCAGACATTTGATAACCTTGTCAAAATCATAAATAGCCCTGATTTCAGCCTAATTTGCCTTGGGATGGCTCCCAACAGCTAGAGAAACTTTTCAACGGCTAAAAGAGGCTTCTAAACCCTTCTTAAGACCTCTATAAATAGAGGAACACCCTTCTTAAGACAAGACACACCAAGTAACATTACTTGCACACTCTTTTGTGTCATAGAGACGAAATCATCAGGAAGAGAAGTGATCTTTCTCTCCAAGCTCCATTCAATAAATCTGAGAGCGCTGTGACTCTGCTAAGATCACGTCTACGTACCTCCTTCTAAGGGAAGTCTCTTTTGCCTATAGAAGCTAAGTTTAAGATATATACTTTGTGGCTTATAGGTTCTGTTGTATTTTCCTTTGTTTTTGGTTGGCTATTCGCTTTGCAAATTCCTATCTCCTTTGTGGGACAAAATACTCATCGTGAAGAGGAGGGGTTTGAGGTACACTACCCTCATATAAAGTAGTGTTGTTGTAAGAGGTTAAGTCACCCTCGTTTAGGTGACTTGATAGCGAATTTGATTAACTTGGTCGATCGGGAAATCCTAAACCAAGAAGTTTAGGTGGTGGTTTTTACCCAATTTTGGGTTTTCACCTAAAAATCTTTGTGTACTTGTGATTGCATGCTTTTGTGAGATTGATTTATTTATATTTCCGCATTTATATATATATATCGAGCAAATCTCACCCCCTCCATTGTAGAGCCTACACCTACACCCATGGACGTCCACCTAAATCTAGCCTGATGTGTATGTATCTAAGTAGCCTAAAATGTCTATTTATGCGTGTTCTTTGTGTCACAGAAGCATCATGCATTGTAAATATTGCATAACATGTATCATCATGCATTTAGGTCAAATTATATAAATTGTATAGTAATTTACTCTTTTCGGTGGCCAGGGATAGGGAGATATTTAATCGGGGCCACGGATTGAAGATCCAATTGTATGAATCTGATCAGGGCGACGATTGGAGTTCAACCACTTCAAGATTGCCTCGATCGGATCTACGAAGCATTAAATGCAGTCTGAGAAAGATCTAAGACCAAGGGGCCAAGTGGTGTAAATCAATACCTTAAACGATAAATCCAACCACACAGATGGGCTCGGATCGACGATCGTAGCTCAATGGCACAAAAATTGGTTCAATCTGACATCCGTGGCACTACCTACGAGCATATGAAGATAGACGACTAAGATGATGTCATGTGGCACCATCCCATCCATCTAGACACGCTCACACCCCTCCGCTCGACTTTTGAAGACATCCTCGCCAGTGCCTCTCAACCATTGGATTCTCATCCAACGGTCGCTAGCGAAGGACCCTTGGATTGTCTTTGGGACAATCCGCGAGCATAGTGCGTTGGGTGAACGCCCTACGCAAAGCGTGAGGCACTGGTTTGAACCCTGCCTCACCTCAAATTGGACGAAGGAGCGCGTGCGGTTCAATTGTGCCATTGGATGGTGAGCGGGCGACTGATGATGAGGCTACATGGAGCACCCAAGTGCCGCAGTTCACGCACACGCAATTAGACACGTTGCTACACGTGTGATCACACTCACGGGCACACAATGAAGGCATGGGTGTGGATGCATCCTAAGCCATCCAATCTCGCGATCGGACAGCTAAGGTTGTCTAAACGTGATGCATGCATTGAAGCAATGGAAGAGGAAGAGGTGGGGGCATGCGTAGATCTGCACCCACGTTCATCCTTTAGTGACATTTATATCTATCACTAAAGGCTGATGCATTTAATCTTCTAAGACTTAAAAGATATTTTTGCCCCCAACCTCTACACCTATAAAAGGGCCTACGCCCACCACATTTTCCTCATCCCTTCCTTCATCTCTCTCCCTCTCTAAAGCTCTAAAGAAGATTGTCCCAAACTCGGGATGCTCCTCTAGAGTAAAAATCAAAATTTTGTCCACTTCTCACCCCGTTCATGGAGCACCCGTGGTCGTCTTCTCACCCTCATTCCGGAAGTGGATCCTGCAATGACGACTCTCTGCCTCACCCCCGATTCTTCCTGCTTCGTTCTTCGTCCTCTATCTTTGCTCTTCTTCCGGGCATTGCCTATCCAGCTCGTCCTCCAAGTAGCCATCGAGGAGGATAATTTCTCACCTCACTTCTCTTTATCACTTTCTAGATTACACTTCCCACTTTCTAGTGGTAATTTTATGACATTCATTGATATAAAATTATTTTCTCTCTCTCTCTCTCTATCTAGTGTTAATATTGCAAGTAGAATAGAATCATTGTGATTATGTCGCCTTTAAACAAAAATTACAAAAAAATATAATTGCAGATTTCGAATCGATTTAGCCTCCCTGTGTTCAACCTAGGACTCCTTTTGAGTTTCGGTAAAAAAAATTGATTGTTTGAATTTTCTTGCAAATTACACTACGACGACTGATTTTCAAAACTCAAATCTTTTTGTAATGAATTTTCGATACAACATAGCCATTCGTCCTATGACCACTACCTTAAACCTAATCCCAACCCTCCATCAATCCACTCGAACCAACTCCCTCTTCATTCCTATTAATACCCCATCTAACTACCACCATATCATCATCTCTCCATTAGTTACGTTCCATCTTCTTCATTTAGATTAGGTTCCATCTTCACGCTAAGGAGGAAGAAGAAGAGAAGAAGATCAAGGGGGCACACACTCGCCCCCTTGGTGCCTTCTTCCTCTCCTTCTTCTTCCTTTGCCATGCCAATGGAGGAGATCTTCAACACTAAGGGGACGACCAGGCAAAAGGAGGAGTAAGGTGGTTGACACCCACCTTGGAGGAAAGCTTGGAGGAATTATCATATCAGAAACAAGGTAGCATTCTTTTCAAGCATAGAAACTACTGCGCCTAGAGCAAGGACCATTCCTTCTTCACCATCTCTGGAGGATTTTTCTTCATCTCTATTTTCTTTGTATTATCTAGTGTAGTTTCTCTTTTTCTTTTAAGAAGCATTTAACTACTTGTCATCAAGTCTACTAGTAATACAAAGTTATTTATTGCCTTCAATTTCATGCTTTCTAGCTTAGTGTGTCTTTCATGTTGCTATTAGTTTATTGGAGCAAATCACACCTTCTTCTTCTAATTACCCTAGGCACACTTGCCTAGGGTAAGTTTAGAAGAAAAGGCTCTCTTCTTGTCACTTAGGGTTAGTTGTACCATAATTCATCTTCGCATCAATCCCAATTATTTCCAAAACTATAAAAACAACAAAACAAAATTCACAAAAATATATGTGTGATTTGAGAAGTGAGAGAGAGAACCCATTCTTTGTGACTAAAAAATTGGCCTCCTTGGACCCTAGATACTCCACTATTTAGGTATTATAAATGTAAAAGTTTGATTGTGGATTTACACGTTGCAACGACATTAATTGTTTCATTTAAAAAACCACGTATTTCCCGCATCAATCGCCCTTGGGAATGAGAAGCTTAGACTGGATATTTTTAGGGCAAATAAGAACCTGCATTGTGACCTTATCGAGGACTTGGATGATGAAGTCTCTGAACATTATGTGAACATCGAGCTCTATTGTTGTAGGTCAACTACTTACACATTCTCTATATGGCTCAGTGATTTGGTCATCCAAGAAGAGGTAGCTAAAGATTGTGAAGGGATAACTACTGTTGATACTTTTCACCTCTCACCACTTCTCGACTTTTATTATCTAGGGTGTTCTTTTGATCCTAACACCCCAGATCCAATACATTCTATTCTGAGACTTTGGTGGACACTCTTGATTCAGGTAAGGTAATTGATGAGGCACATGATTTTGATTCTGGAAAACCTGGAGTGGAATTGCCTAAAAATCCCATTACAAGTTCAAATGATAAATACACTGAGGACACAATTTTTCACGAGATTCCATATATTCATGGGATTAGATTTGAATTGTCAAAGAATCAGATTAATGTTGAGGAGGAATTTGACTTTAGTCTTGATGAAAATCCCATTTCCAATTTTGAGGAAAATCTAAGAGACCTTGAGGCATTTTTAGATTTGGGGCTGGATGAATCTATTACTTCTCCTTTCACATCTTCACTCTCAGATTCTGACACTAAGGAGTTCATGGAAGCTGCAGAACTAAAAATAAAAGAATTTGAGGCTTTGCTGAATCTGGATTCCTATCTTACACCCCCTATGGAAATAATTTTGTGGGATAATGAATTTTCACCCATTGTATTTGAGAATTTGCATTATGATTTGGGATAGAATTTGGGCAACTTGTTTGAGATTTTTGATCACCTCAAGGATGAACTTGAGGATTTTGATTTGGATATCCAGCATGATTTGGGTGAATATGGAACTGTTGAAATGGACCACTGGATTTTATTTAACTCATCTACTCTACATCCATCCACACTCGACTTAACTCACGAAGTGGTTCCTTATACCACTTTAGACTACACCACTCGACTCCCTCCTTTCATTTCTCATCACTTTTAGGACCCGTATGATTTATTCTCTACTTACCACTTTTCATACACCTCATCTACCTTATCTATGCACCATCTCTCAGGGTTGCCACTATCTACCTTCCACTTTGGCACATGCACTTCTTTTTCATTCTTTTGTAGCACTTCGCTGTAAATAATTCCAAGATCGATTATTTTATCTTTCCGACCTTTTGGGCTTGGTATACTCATGGGCTGCTAGTCTGCATTTACGACCTGCTGCTAGCGATTGAATTCAAATTACTTATCATTTTGATTGCCACTCTCAGCATGTCATTGACACATCCATTTTGAGTTTTCGCCTAGTTGGAGGCATTAAACTTAGTATCTATATATATATAAATAACTTTTGCTTTTCCTTTTATATATAGCATATTTGTTTTTGTTCATTTGCATAGGTGTTGGAATGAGCTGAATGACAGTGTTCAGGAGCTATTCCAGGTGAATTCTACCCTTTTTGTTATTGTACTCCATTGAATTACATTCTACCTTTTCTTCTATGTTTATTTTCATGCATAGGGAAGTGCAAGAATTTAGGCATGAGGGGTACTATATATATACTGAACATTTTCTGTCAACACCTAGGATTTTCAGTGAAATTACATTTGCATATGTATGTTTTCTTGTGATATTTCTTGTAGATAAATGGTTTTGTATATATATATACATATAGTCTATCTATAAGAAAAAAGCAAAAAATTTTTGAAAAAAAGGTGCTTTTGTGGTTGTTTTTGGAATTTAAGTTAGGTAGGGTCAAGAATTCTCAAATTTGAGGATTTACTGACCTTAGGAAATGCAAAACAAAGTCTTTTCGCTTAGACTCTTCAACTCCTTATGGACTTAATTTTCTCGAGTATTTACCCAAATTTGGATTTGTTTTCTTGAGACTTTGAAAGGAGTTTGAAAAAGCTAGAAGTATTAAGTCAAAAAGGTGACAAGTGAATGATGCCCTTTGGTTTGGATAGTGTTGGAGTTCCAAGTATCTTCACTTACACAGTGCATTGACTCATTTTTTGGGTGATTTTGTTGAGTCCTTAGTTGTTAATAAGATTTAGTCTTAGAGGAAGTGGATCCAAAAAACTTTACCGTATTTCTAGCTCTTAGGATTGTTCCTATTTGCAGAGGAATGCATTTAGAACGAATGAAGGAGAGCCACTCACATAGAAAAATGATTTGGAGAAGAGAAAAAAAAAGGCATTCAGCCTTAAAAAATGAGGAGAAAAATATGGAAAAAAACCACCCAATAAAGCAATTCGCTACAAATGGGTGCAATTCCACCAAATAAAAGCATCTCACTACATATGGATGCTACCCCTTTCCATTTCCAAAATAAAAACACCTCGCTACAAGTGGCTATTTATCCTATAGAAAGAAAGAGAAAAAAATCCAGAGAAAAAAATTATGAATAAGAGACCTAAAGGCATATGTATGGCACATGTATGTATAAACCCTAATAATGCATGTATATCGCTATTCATAACCTAAATGCATGTTCAAACTTAGGAACTGACCCAAAATTAAGTGTATTAGGGTTATAAAATAGACTATTATCATTCATTACTCCCGTAAAAAGCATATTGATGTTAGGCATCATTTTTTGAGGGATAATATATTTAAAGGGAAAATTGAGGTTAAATTTATTTGTAATGAATTGCAATTGGCTGATATTTTCACTAAACCTTTAAACTATGGTCTATTTAATATTATTTGTAGAAAACTAGACATATGTAAGCTATCCGATATTTTAAGGATTTAGTGCATTAAGATTTACTATTGTGTGTCAATAAAGAGTGAAGGAATGTTGACTTCATCAAGTAGGGATTCCTTCAAATTAGTTCAGGAATTAATTCTCACAATATGTGATAATTCAGACATTTGACACTTATTCTAGATGTCTTATCTTTTGAAATCAGATGTCTGACAATCTTATCAAACAACCAATCCCCGATTTCAAGTAATTCTAATTTTTAGTCATCATTCGTTTGGCTTACATTCAAGACGACCTAATTTTGAATTTAAATTCTATAATATATTGCTCATTAGACGTTTAAAACTCAATCTAGACGTCTGATTACTGTCATAACCCAGACATCTAATATGGTAGATCAAACAACAACCTGGGTTTGGGTCATCAGATTTGTACTCCTTGTAAGCTAGGTTCAAATGTCTGACATGATGTATGAAAGGTCTAATATTCAAATTTTGGACATCTGATAGAAAAATCAGATGTTGACTTGGAACTTGGACAAAACCTTACCTGTTCCTTGAATCAACCCCTAAATGTCTGACTTGGCCACTAGACGTCAAATTATTGCAAAAATTATGCTTTGCCATTCCTGATTTGAGTGGCTCTTGATGTAATAATCACGAACTTTAGGGGTCTTCTATAAATCCCTAGGTAATCTCTTAAAACCTTAACTGTAAAACCCCAAATCCCCAAATGTGAAGATCCAACACTCCACACTCGACGACCAACCTTCAAACCTTGCACCTCCTTGAACATTTGCCGGCCACCCTCACCAGCTAATCATTATTGCTGCTGCCTTTTAGTATGTTATTACTATACTTACTATATTTTGATGTTTTACAAAATCACTATTATGTTGTTTTTTATCATATTTCAATATTGCATGTTATTATGGAACACAAGTGGTGAACATTTTTTCGAGAAGATTTTCTCAAAGTCTTGGTCTCTTTTTGTTATTATTAGATTTCATGTTAAAGAGCCATTAACACTTATGCACATCACTTCGATATTTGTTTAATTAAATGTTTAATAAATCGTAACTATTTTCGTAGTTCATTTTATTATGCGCTTAATTGACAAATTATCAGTTTTTTTGACTTGTTGACTTTATAAGTAGCATGCTTTTTCTTTAATATGAATGTTACATAGTTTCTAGAAAACCTTTTACTGAACACATTTTTTTATGATTGGTTTTCCTCATTTTTCACTTGTTGTAACGACCGATGCATTATTAAAATCAAAATTAAAATCACTTGGCAGTTATTAGTCTTCATAAAAATTAGTCTCATAATTATTCTAACCTATATTCAATTAATTGGCTAATTTGTTAAACGTATTTTCTACTCTAAAATTGATGTTCTGTTATCCTTTTGCTACTTGAATGTTGATTTCTAATGTCCGTAACCTTTGAAGGGACACCTCCATTTCTATAAATACTTATCTATTCCCTCATTTAGTAGTACATTACTTATATGTTGACTTCCCATCATTCTACCAAGAAAATTCTCCAGGGGCAAAAAATACTCTTTGCGTGTAAAAGCTCACAAAGCCTCCTTCTCAAGTGCACTCACCAGTTTATCATCATTCTTAGGTTCATTTTACATTTAGTTCCTGGTGTTTTTGCATTCACATTGCTGTATTAGGCTGTATTTAGACATTCACATGCATTTAGGGTTTAGGCATGCATCATTAGGTTTTCTTGTCATTTTATTTATTTATAGACATCACTTGTTTGTTAGGGATGAAGAGACATTGGAATTCAAATGAACTCTGACAGTGTGAAAAGCAGGAACATCAAATAGAAGAAGATAGAAGTCTCAGCCAACTATATTCTAGCTCATTTCAGTTGGATCCCAGCTCATCTTCAGCTCTCTCCAACTCATGGTAGCTCATTCTCTTTGAGCTTAGCTACTAGTCTTGAACTAGCTAGCTAAGCCAGCTGAAGAGTCATCAAGCAGCTCCATCCCAACTCGGGCGCGCTCATCTCCATCTCATGAAGCTCAATTCAGCTCAACTCAGTTGAGCTTGGCTACTATTCCTAAGCTAGTTAGCTAGGAAGCGTTTAGGGAACTCTACTTCAGCTCCCTACAGCTCCAAGCAAGCTCAAGTTAGCTCAAGGCTCCTCCCCCTAGGTATTCCTAGTTCCTAGTTGCTACTTGCTAAGCTATCTAAGCTAGCACCTACTCCACTCCTCCTAATGTGGACGGCCACCCATACCTAAAACTCCCACCTTCCCGTCTCTTTTTGGAGCCAAAATGATGTAACCACCATCTTCTTCACACCTCTTCAAGGGTGGTTCAACCTATGGCACCCCTTCAAAACCATAACCACCTCCTTAACTACCAAAACGTGGTGCCCCAAAGGCAACCACCACCTTTACACCTTCCACTTGTGGCGCCAAGGTGAACCCTTACATCCACCCTTCATCCACTCCAAAAATCCTTTTTGGTGCCACCTTCTAGAACCCTTGTAACGAACGTGTGCCCCAGACGTCTTTTAAGACATCTGGGAGGTGGTCCAGATGTCTGGGATCGTTTCCAGACGTCTAGAAATCCGTTATTTTCGACACGCGCGAGCCGTCTCTCTCCTTGGCGCGCAGACCGCATATTCGCCTTTCCTTCCTCCTGCGGCTGCAGATTCCCCTGCCGCGAATCCTTCTCTCTCCTCTCCGCGCGGCCTTAAAAGGGCACGCCTCCCCTCACTCCGTCACCACCGTCTCCTTTCTCTTCTCCTTCAGCCAGAGTGCGAGAGTGAGTGCGAGGGCGGCAGCGGCGGCCGCAGTGAGCGCGGAGGAGGTGCTGCGTGCGAGAGCGGCGCTCTGCCGTGCGGGCGAGCTCGCGAGGGCTGCTAGGGCCGGCTGGCGGAGGGCGCAGGGGGCGCGGAGAGACGCGGAGGGGGGACTGCTGTGGTCTGAGCAGCAGGCGCGCGAGGTGCGACGCGGGCGGCGTCGCGAGCGAAAGCCGGGTGGTGCCCTGTTCTGGAAGAAATTTCCAGAATCAGACGTCTGGGTTGATAGCCAGACGGCGAGGGAGACGTCTGGTAGATCTTCCAGTCGTCTGAAAGGTGAGTTTTCCGTCTTCTTCTTCTTCCTTCCTGTCGACTGACCGTACTGAGGGAGGGAGATGGGTGTGCGCAGGCTCGGTGATTCGCCATCCAACGCGAATCAGACGTTTGGCTGTTGTACCAGACGGCGGGAGCGACCTCCAGACGTCCAGGGTGACCATTGGACGTCTGGGATCTAGGCCAGACGTCCCCGCAGACTTCTGGACGTCTGGGAAACCACGTTGAGCAGGTAATTCTCTGATCCACTTTTAAGACGTCTGGAGGAAGTTCCAGACGTCTGATTTTGCACAGTGTCGTCGTTTTTGACCCGTTTAGGGCCCGTTCGGGTTCCGTTTTCCGCGATTTGAGTTGCGTTCCTTTCAGAATTAATTCCTCTACCCGTCTACAGTAGCTATACACTGTTTTGAAACTCTCCTTGTGTTTGATCCTTGTGATAGGACCTCGTTCAGTTGTAGTCTTGGGAGTCGCGGAGGCACGCGGGATTCCCGATCACGCCCCCATTACTCCCGTTGTACCTGGTAGAGTGGCTTTAAGTTATTAATAAAATATGTTAAATTATGAAACCATAAATAGAACCTAGGACATTGCATGAATCTTAGGAATGAGAAATAGATGGAATGATAGCTCCTAGGTGTTGCATGAATCCTAGGACTGGAAAACTAGATTGTATGATAGATCCTAGGATATGGCATGAATCCTAGGATGGGAAAACTAGTGGAATGTATAATACTGCAGTCTTGGAAAATGGAAAGAGATATAAAGCTGCCTGTAATTTGAATTAACAGCTGCTTGTTGTGAATAGATAACGTGGTTGAAAACATGGATTGTAAGAAGGTGAAACTGGAAAGTGAAACCTGGATGTTTGAGTAAAAAGGATGGAACCCTACGGGGAAGTAGGAGTAGAACTCCTGGAAAGTGAATGGAATAGTTTTGGGGAAGTGAGCTGGCCCTTGAGTACGGAGTACCAAGGAGAGCGACTGTCCCCCTGTTTAGTGCAGAGCGGAGCCAACCGCCCCAGGGACCCGGGGTTAGGACTGGCCACTCTGTACCGACTTGCTGGCCCTCGCGTATGTAGTACCGAGGAGAGCTACTAGTGTAGGGAGGTACTAGCTACCCCACGGGTCCCGGGGTTCTGCTAGCCTCCCACACCGACTTGTTAGGCCCGCTGGGGCAAACCAGGGTAGTCAGGCGAGGGTGCGCGGACTGTGGAGGGGCAAGGCCCCGGTTTGGTTACTGTGGAGGGGTTGGACCCCTGTTACTGAGAGGGCTCTGCCATGGACTGGTTCCGTGCTGTGCTTTGGGCGCACCCGTTAACGGAAACGACTGACCGCGTGCCAGTACGGGTTAGCTACCTGTGCGTTTATCGCGCGTGCCGTAGTCACCGTTACGTCTGTCAGTGACCTTGGGGTGGTTGACTGAGGGTAGGATGACCACGGGGGACTCTCCCGGCCAGGAGAGCACCACGTGCTACTTCTACTTTTTGGAAAAGACTGCAATCAAGATCGTTCCCATGAGGAACATTCGAGATCAAGTAAGAGATCTGAGGAATAAATGAAATAGTAATACAGTTGAAAGATGTGAATAAAGAAAGTAATAGAACATAATAGCTACTGTACACTCTATTGTTGTCTTTAGTTTTAGTTGCCAATCTACTCAGCGTTTTGCTGACGTGTTACACTCCTTACTTTTTCAGGACCAGGTGTTGAGCAGCCAGGGCCAGCGGCTGCAGAGGACGCTGGGCCGAGTAGGGTCCAGTAGAGTTACCACTGTCTTTTGTACCTCTTTGTTTCCGTTATAGTGAGTAGTTCTTGTTTCCGCTGTACTTTTCTTTACCTGCAGTTCATGTTACATGATAAATGTTGTTCTGCTGTTGTGGTGGTATATACTGTAGTAGTTTCTTTCCTTACTGCTGTACTTTCTTACTGTTAGTTATATTCATGCTGAATGTGGTTTATTTTACTGCTCTTTGGTTACTTCCTCGTTGGACGACTAGGTCTTGGGATTAGTCGAGTCGGTCCTGTTCTCGTGTCTCGTAGGGACTCGGGAACCGGGTCGTTACAACCCTAATGTGGTGCCAACCCAACCATTAACCATACCCCTCCACACCCATCCAATTGGCACCAATTTTCATCCACCATCCATTCCTTAACCACCACCAAATAATCCTAGCCTAGCCCTCCATCACGTCCCACACCACTTAACCCAAGACCCACCATGGTTGGCACCAACCATCCACCATTAAACCTATAAAAACCCCTTGTAACCACCAACTGAAACCATCTTGGGCTTCATTTATTTTCTACATTAGTCTACCATAATCACAAGAGAAGAAGGAATGAATTGGGATTGGAGGGATCATCACCACCCCCCTCTAATATCCAATTGCCTCTCTTTCTTCTTGAAGCCACGCCAAGGAGGTCCACCTTTTGGAGGGTGGCTAAGAGAGAAGAGAAGGGTAGACGCTCACCTTTGGAGAGATAGGAGGAGCATCATCATAAGGAAGCAACAAGGAGATTCTCTTCATGTCAGGAGCACATTAGGGCATGGAGCGAGGATTGACTTCCTTTTCATTTCAGGAGATTTCTATCTTCAATTTTGTCTTTATTATTGTAGTAGTCAGTCATTCCTCTACTTGGAGATTACTTGTGTAGAACTCTTCTACACAAGAGAGCTCTTCAAGTATTTTATGTAAACACTACTTCCTTTTTATAAATGATAAAAATTTTGCCTTTCAATTTTCTTCTTCTTTAATTTAGTTGCTCACACTTCTTTCCTAATTATCCTAGGCGACACTTGCGTAGGGTGAGCTTAGGAAAGTTGGGTTTCATCATTTTACTTGGGTGTACTTTGTACTGTTGTTGCCCAATTACTCTAAAAAATCTAAAACATCACAAAACCCAAAAAGACAAAAAGAGGATTTGAGAGAGCATGAGAGAGAATGTCATATTTATAACTAAAAATTGACCTCCTTGGATGACCCTAGATACTTGCCCTATCCAGGTTACAAATTTAAAAGTTGGTCGGATTTACGCATTACAACGATTACAAAACCCGTCTTATAAAATAATGTAAAATTCATATCACACCCGTCCTCAAAGCTTTTTGTTACTTCCTCCACCCAACAAAGGTTATCTTCAAAAGTATTGATCATTGATTATTGTTTATTCATCATACTCCTTACTTTCATGTGATTTTTAGGATATTTTTGGAAAGTTTTAAATTGGAGTAAACATCTAATGCTTACATGCTAGTTTTCTAAAAGCCTTATTCATGCATGCAAGATTGTTTTTTAAGAATTTCTACTTACTTTCATGTGCAAAATTTGATATTCGACAAAAGTTTATATTGAAGTATTCTTGATTAGCATTGAGCTTATTCTTAAATGTCACATACACATTATTGGCTCTCTAGGATTGTTGTAAAAACTTTAATCTTTTAATTATTGTTATTGAGTTTCGTGGTGTGGAATTCCTATTCTTCTTGGAGAGAAGAACAAAATTACTTTATTGTGGGTTGTAGAAGAAAGTGGTGTATGTAATTTGAGGATTGCCACCCTCAGTTGTAAAGTGACATTATAGTGGAATTGCTTGCTGAAGGCGGGTGTTAAATCCTTGTTGAGAGACAAGGTAGAGGTTTTTCCTGAATTTTGGATTTCCTCTCTAAAATATTGTGTTCAAGCTATGGTTTGCAATTTCGTGAATTTTATATTGCAATTTTATTTGATAATTTTTTAAATTGCATAATTCACCCCTCTCTTGTTCCATCCTCATTTGGTATTTGAGCGGGTTATCACAATTTCTGTGAAGTAATTTTCAAGTGATTTTGAATATGAGCACAAGAGCCGTTCCTACTACATCCTCCAACAACGGTCATTCTACCACCAAGCCACCCTTCTTTGATGGATCCAACTACAATTACTGGCATCAAAGGATGGAGATTTTTCTTCAATCCATCAACTACTCAATATGGGACATGGTAGAGACTCCCTTTGTAAGGCCTCCAAAGCTAAAAACAAGTAATTACACTATTGATCAAAAGAAGCAATTGGCGCTAAATTCAAAAGTATGAATGCTCTCTAATGTGCTCTGTGTTGAGAGTTTAATAGAGTCTCTCAATGTTCTATGGCCAATAAAATATGAAGAACTCTCAAAACCACTCGTGAAGGAACAACCAAGGTAAAAAGTTGCAAAATTATTTTATTGACTAATGATTTTGAGAAATTTGAGATGCAGGAGAATGAAACTATAAAGGATATGTTTACACATTTCACTGACATTGAAAACAACCTTAAAGCTCTTTCCAAAAATTTTGTAAGAGGAGAATTGGAAGGAAAGATCCTTAGATCTCTTACTAGCAAGTTTGAATCTAAGGTTACTGCTGAAGAAGTCAACGATGTTGAAAGTCTAGACATGGAAAACTTGATTGGCAATATTATGGCTTATGAAAATAAGCTATCTCAAAAGAAGAAAGAAATGAAGATTTCAAAAAGAAACAACTTGCATTCAACTTCGAAGAATATTCAGATGAAAGCTCAGATGATGAAGATATTGTACTCTTATCAAGGAAGTTCAAGCCTTCCCTAAAAAATAAGAGGTCATTTAAAAAGAAAAGAGATGATAAGAAGGATGAGCCTATCATAATCTATAATTGCAAGAAAGTAGGACACATGAGAAAAGAATGTCCTCTTCCAAAAAAAAGAAAAGAAAAAGGTTTCAAAAAGAAAGACCACACGCCTAAAAAGAAGTTCAACAAATTAAAGAAGAGAAAAGTTTTTCAAGCAACTTGGGATGATTCTGTTCCATCCTCAAGTGATGAAGATAAATCATCAAGTGAAGATATTCCTGAAGAAGAAGCTTGTTTAGGGCTTATGGCACTTGAAGATGAGGTACAAAATCTTCCTTATGATGAAAAACTTGAAGCTTTCAATTAATTATTTTCTGCTTTTAAATGACTAAAATCTAATGTTAGATCTGAAAACCAGTCCTTTAATTCTAAAAATTTTGACTTAGTTTGTGAAAATCTTTCTCTTATTGATAATGTTGAAAATATTTAAAATAACATAACATCTATTACTGAAAAGAATAACTTGATAAATTCTGAGATTGTTATTGTTAATAACAAAAATCAAGTGCTTGTTGATAAGAATACATTTCTTACATCTAAAGTAAATGTTCTAAAAGAAAAGATCAACTCTTTAGAATTGATTATTCAAAAATTGAGAAAAGATTTTGAAGTATTACTTATTGATCTTTGCAAGCTTACAAAAGCAAAAGAAAATTTAGATAAATTGATTGGAAACCAACATGCATGTAATAATAAATATGGGATTGGTTTCTGTCATGATATTAGTAAGCTTGGTCAAAATGTGGAGAAAAATGTAACTTCCATTCCAAATAAATGAAAGAAAACTGACCATCGTAACCCAAAAGCCAATGGGTACCAAAGTCAATTTTGGATACTTGTTTTGTGGGAATGAAAGATGTTGATTATGCAAACTGGACTTTCCATATTGATAAAGACAATATCAAAGCTATAAAGATGACATCCTCTCATTTTGTAGGAGAAGATCGAAGGAAAATAGGTGATGGATAGTGGTTGCTCCAAACATATGACAGGCAACCAAGAACTATTCGAAGATCCTACATTCAAGAAAGGAGGAACCGTAACCTTTGGAAACAATCACAAAGGCCACATTATTTGTTACTACCCGATTTCCGGATCCCTACAGGACTCGAGATCGGCTCGCCTCAACTAATCCCAAGACCTAATCGTCCAGCAAGAAATATCCAAAAGTAGAAAAATAAACCACATTCACACATGCAATATAACTAAGAAGAAGAAAAGTACGAAGCAGTAACGAAAGTAGAATAACTGTCTCAAAACATAGTACATGCCACCACAACAACAACAGAAAACGGAAGGGAAGCATAAAGTAACAGGAGCAGTAAACTATGTGTCAATTACTCACTACAACAGTAGAGAAAACGAAAGTGCTGAAAGAACGACTACGGCTGGGCTTGGCTGGGCCCAGCACCTTCTGCAGTCGGGAACTCGGGCTACTCAACTCCTGGTCCTGAACAGTGTTTTGAAAAGATGGGGTCAGCGAACGCTGAGTAGAGTGGTGTTTACATTATCTATGTACAAGTAAAGTAAAAACAACAAGCTGGTTTATTTCTCATTTCTATTTATCTCATTTATGTGTTTCTGATTCATCTATTTCTCAAAGCATCCAGGTATTTCTTGATCTTGCATGTTCCTCGTGGGAATGATCTTGATTGTAGTCTTTTCTGTAGAGTAGAAGATACACGTGGTGCTCTCTTGGCTGAGAGAGTCCCCTTGGTAGTCCTACACCCAGTCAACCACCCCGAGGTCACTGTCGAGACGTAGTGGTGACTACGACACGAGTGATAAGCGCACGGGTAGCTACCCTGCACTAACATGTGGTCAGTCGTTTCCGCTAGTGGATACACCCAATGTATAGCACGGAACAATATAGGGCCTTGCCCTCTTAGAACAGGGGTCTCGCCCCTTAGAACCAAACAGGGGTCTCGCCCCTCCACAGTCTGCGCACCCTAGTTTGACTACTCCGGTTTGCCCAAAGGGCCTAACAAAGTCGGTGTAGGGTGGCTAGCTGAACCTCGGGCCCCGTAGGGTAGCTAGCTCACTCCCTACACTAGTAGCACGCCTCGGTACCACATATGCGAGAGCCAACATGAGTTGGTGTAGAGTGACCAATCCTAACCTCGGGTCTCAAACCAAGGGAGGCTAGCTCCGCTCTACACTAAAAAGGGACAGTTGCTCTCCTTGGTACCGTGTACACAAGGGCCAGCACACTTCCCGTCTACATTCTAGATTTCCTTTCATCCACAAGACTTCTACTCCTAATTCCCCGTAGGGTTCATGCTCATATTCATCTCATTTATCCAAGTCCAGATCTCATGTTTCATAACTCGTTTCTCATCCATATATAGGCAGCTCGTGCTTTCATAATTCAGTCTCAATAACATGTAACTTGTGGTTTCATAGTCAATTTCTCAATTACATATAGGCAGCTCGTATTTTAACATGCATCTCGTAATTATATTAAAAGCATTTGCTAGCAATTTATCTTAACCATGCATTCAAGTAAACAGTATAGCTCAAACAGGCTCATTCATTTCTACCCTAGGGCTCATTCCACATCCTAGAGATTAATCTGACTATTTCAACCAAGTACATTCTTATTTAAATATTAACAACTGAGTTAAACCACTCTACTGGGTATCACGGGAGGAATGGGGGCCTGTGTCGTAGATCTCGTCGTCTTCGCGGGCCCCGAAGACGCCACCGGCTAGTAACTTGTACCAGCGACCAATGTACATTAGACGAGCTCAAAACAGTAGATACTCAACACGAACACGTAGAGGAACTCGAGTGGAAAGCAGCGGTACTTCGTTTACAGAAATTCGATTCCGTTCGGGCCTTTAACAGGCCAAAAATGCGGTTACTGACCAAATCAGACGTCTGGGACTTGTCCCAGACGTTAGAACTCACCTTACACTTACTGCGGCTGATTCATACCTCCATACTCCCTTTGCGATCGTCTAGGAGCAGCTCCAGACGTCTCCCCCTACTTCCAGTCGTCTAGAAGTACCTCCGGACGTCTGGTGACGTGATCAGACATCCAAAAGTACTTGGGAAGGCACACTGTGTGCCTTCCCAAAGCCTGCACCTGCGTACGATCACCCACAAACACAACGATCAGCCGACATCCCCTGCACTGCGATATGCATGGCGTAGGAAGATATGTACCTTGCAATATATGTGCTTTCAGGTGTCCGGCCTCAGCTCCGGACATCCGGGTGGCTTGTCAGTCGTCTAGACTTCACTCTAGACGTCTAATACTGGAAACTTTCAATATCAGAACTTCTTCACGCCTCTCGCCCCGCTTGCCCTCCACCCGCAGTGGCAGCCCCAGCAGTTGTAGGAGCTTAAGCAGCTCCTCGTTGGCATCCTCCTCTCTCCCACGAGTGCCTCCTTGAGCTCCACTGAGCTCCCGCGGTCATCTTCCTCCTCCCCCGCTCTTACTCTATCGCATTCTCTCGCTCTCGCTCCTCCCTGCTCTCCCCTCGCCCGTGGCTCTCCTTCCTCGCCGCGGCTGCTGTAGAGATGGAGGGGAACGTGGCTGTAGCAGGAGAAGGTGGAGGTGGCGGTGGCTGGAGTGGTGTGGGGAGGAGGGGAGAAGAGAAGGGAGGGGGTTTATATAGAGGGGTGCTAGGGTTTGGGTGAGGGGTGAAGGAGAGAGAGAGCGGCCTTTGCGTACCGCCCGAGCATAGAGCACAAAACGTAGTACGAAAATCTCACTTTCAAACATCCAGGAACGTGTCTAGTCGTCTGACTGAAACTCCAGATGTCTTATCCAACTAAAAATGTAACAGGTCATTACATCATAACAAACTTAAAGGAAGTTTCACCCCCGAAACTTGAGCTAGCTAGGGTGCTGGAAAAGGGACATAAAAGTGCATAACAAACTTAAAGATGACCGAAGTAGGTCCGAAAAGACGTACCCTAAAAAAGCTCCGGGTACCACTCTCGCATCGCCGCCTCAGGCTCCCAAGTCACCTCCTTGTACCGTTGGCTTCTCCATAGAACCTTCACCAATGGTATCTACTTCTGTCTCGGACTCCGGACGGGTCTGTCTGGTATCTGTACTGTCTCTCGGGGTAGGTCAGCTCGTCACCCACCTCGATGCTCTCGTGGCTTAGAATGTGACTGGGATCGGTGACATACTTCCTGAGGTTGGACACATGGAACACGTCGTGCACTTCAGAAAGCTGAGGAGGAAGGGAAAGCTGGTAAGCAATGGGTCTCACCCGCTCCAGGACCTCAAAGGGCCCCACAAACCTCAGCGCAAGCTTCCCCTTCACCCCAAATCGCTGCATGTCCTTCATGGGCGAAACACGGAGAAAGACGTGATCCCCAACCTCGAACTGTGCCTGTCTACATTTCCGATCAACGTAGTAGCTCTTCTACCTGCTCCTGACAGTACGAAGTCATTTGTGAATCTACTCTATCACCTCCTGACTTTGCCGGATCAGTCTAGGACGAACCTCCCACTTGGTCCCCACCTCGACCCAACTCATGGGTGCAGTACACCTTCGTTCGTACAGAGCCTCGTAAGGTGCTATGCTGATGCTCGAGTGCTAATTATTATTGTATGCAAACTCTGCCAGGGGTAAATGCTCCTCCTAGAAGCTTCTCCAGTCTAGTACACAGGCGTGCAAAAGGTCCTCAAGTGTCTGCATGGTGTGCTCTGACTATCCGTTCGTCTGGGGGTGGTAAGCGGTACTGAGCCTCAAATGTGTCCCCAAGGCCTGTTGAAACTCAGCCCAGAACTGGGAAGTAAAAAGAGTATCCGTATTGGATACAATCTCACGTGGGACTCCATGCAGGTGCACCACATCTTGAATGTATTTCTCTACTAACTGTGCTGGTCCAAAGGTAACTCGGATCGGTAGGAAAGGCGCCGTCTTCGTCAACTTGTCTACTATCACCTAGACTGCGTCGTGTCCCCGCTGGGTAATTGGTAGACCCACCACCAAGTCCATGGTGATGCTCTTCCACTTCCACTCTGGCACAGGAAGTGGCTGTAATGGCCCTGCAGGCCTTTGGTGCTCGGCCTTCACCTACTGGCATACCAAACACTGCTGCACAAACTCACCAACATCCCGCTTCATCCCTCTCCACCAAAAGTCGCGTCGTAAATCATGGTACATCTTTGTGTTCTCGAGATGTATGGTGAACTTGGACCCGTACGCCTCAGCCAGGAGCTCTCTTAACAACCCCTCGTCCTTAGGAACGCATAAGCGTCCCTTCATGCGCAGTATCTCATCTGAGAAGGAAAAGTCTCCTGGGTCCCTTGTCAACACTTTGTCTCACAGTGTCTGTAAGTACGGATCTGCCATCTACCCTGCGATGATGCGGTCTATCAACTCTGGTCGTGTCTGCTGCGTCACTATCACCGTCCCACAATACCCCTGTGACTCCCGGGGTCGCCAATTACCCAACTCATCCATGAGTCTCCAACTCTATGCTTGTAAACTAGCCAAGTGGGTGGGTGCCTTCCAGCTACAGGCGTCGGCCACCACATTGGCCTTTCCTGGGTGGTAGGAGATGCTAAAGTCGTAGTCTTTCAGGAGCTCTAACCAACATCTCTGTCTCATATTAAGTTCATTCTGGTCAAATAAGTACCTGAGGCTCTTATGATCTGTGAAAATATCGAAAGTCTCACCGTAAAGGTAGTGCCTCCATGTCTTCAGTGCAAAGACAACTGCTACCAGCTCTAAGTCATGGGTAGGGTAGCTATGCTCATGGGGCTTTAGTTGCCGTGAAGCGTAAGTGACAATGTGACCCTACTGCATGAGCATACCCCCTAACCCCTGCAACGAAGCGTTGGTGTAAACTACAAAACCGCCACTGCTGTCTGGAATGGTAAGCATAGGAGCTGAAGTCAGTCTCTCCTTCAACTCCTGAAAACATGCATCGCACTCATCTATCCAGGAAAAGGTCACGTCCTTCCGAGTCAGCTAGGTCATAAGAGCACAATCTGAGAGAATCCTCTGATAAACCGCCGGTAGTAACCTGCTAGTCCCAAAAAGCTGCGTATCTCTTTCACTGAGTGTGGCCTCTCCCACTTGTGTACGGCCTCTACCTTGGCTGGATCCATAGCCAATCCATTCCCTGAAATCACATGGCCTAAGAAAGTCACCTGTCTCAACCAAAACTCGCACTTACTATACTTAGCATACAACCTACGTCGCCTCAAGGTATCCAGGATCATGCGCAGATGCTGTCCGTGCTGCACCTGATTTCGCGAGTAAACGAGTATGTCGTCAATGAACACCACCACAAACTGATCTAAGTACGGCCTGAAAACACGGTTCATCAAATCCATAAATGCAGCGGGGGCATTGGTCAGCCCAAACAGCATGACCAAGAACTTGTAGTGCCCGTACCGGGTACGAAAATTTGTCTTGGAGACGTCGGTCTCCCTGATCCTTAGCTGGTGGTAACCCGACCTCAGATCTATCTTGGAGAACACTATGGCTTCTCACAACTGGTTGAAGAGGTCGTCAATCCTCGGTAGCGGATACTTGTTCTTGATGGTGACCCTATTCAGCTGTCGGTAGTCGACATAAAGTCGCAGGGTACCATCTTTTTTTTCACAAACAGTACAGGGGCTCCCCACGGCGACGCACTTGGTCTCACAAAGCCCTTCTCCAACAGGTCCTGTAGCTGTGACTTGAGCTCTCGCAGCTCAAACGGTGCCATCCGATATGGTGCAGTAGAAATGGGGCTGGTCCCCGGTACCAGTGAGATCTCAAACTCGATCTCACGCTCAAGTGGTAGTCCTAGCAGCTCCTCTGGAAAAACATCGGGGTACTCACAAACCACCGGGATACTCTGAAAGTCAGCCACGGGGCTAGGCTCTGCCACTACACAGACAAAGAAGCCCTCACACCCCAGGCTCAAAAGCCTCGCTGCGCGAAGCATGGAGATGCACCTGAAACCTCCGTCCATCGACTGTCCGTGAAACTCAAAGGGAGGCAACTCCGGTATGGAGAAGACGATCTTCCTCCCGAAACAGTCTACCAAGGCATGATAGGCGGATAGCCAGTCCATCCCTAGGATTACGCCAAAATTCTCCATCTGGATCACTATTAGGTCAGCGGGGAGGCTGTGTCCCCCTATATTGACCTCGCAATCCGTGTAGACCTCCTCGACTACAAACAACTGGCCACCTTGGCCTCTGATCACAAACAGATCCTCTAGCAGTACACTGCCCTACCTCAAACTGGCAGCAAAACTCGTAGCGACGAAGGAGTGTGTGGCGCCGGAATCAAAAAGTATGTACACTAATCTGCCAGAAACAATAACCATACCTGCCACCACTGAACCCGAAGCCCTAGCGTCTCTGTGTGTTAGGGCGTTGATATGCCCCTCAGCCCTCGGTGCAGACAAAGCAGCTACACTCTGGGTCGGGCAAACAGCAGCTGGCTGGTACCCTCCTCATGACTGTTGCCCTCCCCCACGCACCTGGTGACCACGACCATCAGCTCGGCCTCCAACGCTCGGTGCGGGGAGCATTTGCTATGCTCCGGCCCTATATGGGCAGTCCCTCCTGATGTGGCCTGACTGGCCACACTGCTAGCAGAGGGGTACATGATCTCCTCCCTCCGTAGGTCCCTGCTAGCAGCTGGGCAGGGGTTCGGTGCTGGCAACTGGCCCCTGTCTGGGGCCCCCAAAGGCCATTGATGGCCCTACAAAATGAGACGGCTCTCCTGTGGGCGCCGTGCGCCTCCTCTCCCGAGGCCCTGAGAGTACTTTGGCTAGTAGGGCCTCTTCCATCCACTGTTAGTGTCTTACGCAGTCGGGTTGGTCTCCTCGTAAGTCATGGCTGCCTCAACCACACGAGAGAAAGTGGGCAGCTTCAGGGGTTTGACATACCCCCGAATAGCAGGTCGGAGCCCCTCAGTAAACTTCCACAAGCACTACTCCTTAGTAGACACAGCTATTGGGGTGAAACGTGATAGCTCCAGAAAACACGTGCGGTACACGCTAATCGTCATCGTCCCTTGGCAGAGAGTGTGGAACTCCCGCCTCCTCTGGTCTTGCTAAGTCTGCGGAAAGTACTGCTCGCAGAAGAGAGCCACAAATTGGTCCTATGTCGGCTCTCTCCCCTCCTGGCCTTTGACTACCCTCCACCACCTGTGTGCTGCGCTCTCTAGCTGGTACATGGCAAAGGTCACGCAGCACTCCGCGGGAGGGCGAAGGGTGTCGAACACCTTCTCTATCTGCTCCAGCCAGTCTTCTACCTCAGACGGGTCCTCATCCCCCTTGAAGGAGGGGGCTTTAGCTTCCGGAATTGTTTGAAAAGCTCGTGGTGTAGTTGCAGTGGGGGAACGAGCATGCCTCCAGGCAAGGAGGGCTCGTGCTCAGAAGTGTTAGAGTGTGGTGGAGGTGGTGGAGGACCACCCCCTCCCCCTCTTGCTCGTCCAGCGCTGCGACGGTCTCTCTGTCCTACCGAGGACTCCCCCTCCACGTTCTCAGGGAGAGGCGCCCGTGGAGGCTGGTGGAGCTCCTCTTGCACGATGTCTCTGATCAACTGGGCGAGATCTTGGGCCTGAATGCCCGGGAGGAGAGGTGGGTCAACTGGTGCCTTAGGTTCAGCATGTCCGCCCCTCCGACCTCGTCCACGGCCACGACCATGGGCTGCCTCGGGAACTCCACGACAAGGCATCTCCTGTAAGGAGACGCAAGAGATAAAACAAGAGTATTAATGATACCAGATTACATCGAGAAAAAAACTCGGAAACGAATATTAAAGCGATACATTGTGGTGGCTATCTTAGTTATATGCACGTGAGTGGTTATTCTCAAGCCAATTGATTCATTTCTCAGGACGACCTTGCTCTGATACCATCTTGTTACGACCCGATTTCCGGATCCCTACAGGACCCGAGACCGGCTCGCATCGACTAATCTCAAGACCTAGTCGTCTAGCAAGAAATAACCAAAAGCAGGAAAATAAACCACATTCACACATGCAATATAATTAAGTAGAAGAAAAGTATGAAGCAGTAAAGAAAGTAGAACAATTATCTCAAAACATAGTACATGCTACCACAACAACAATAGAAAACGGAAGGGAAATAGAAAGTAACAGGAGTAGTAAACTATGTGTCAATTACTCACTACAACAGTAGAGAAAATGAAAGTGCTGAAAGAACGACTACCGGTTGGGCTTGGCTGGGCCCAACACCCTTTGCAGTCAAGAACTCGGGCTGCTCAACTCCTGGTCCTGAACAGTGTTATGAAAAGACGGGGCCAGCGAACGCTGAGTAGAGTGGTGTTTACATTATCTATGTAAAAGTAAAATAAAAAAAACATGCAGGTTTATTTCTCATTTCTATTTATCTCATTTATGTGTTTCTGATTCAAATATTTCTCAAAGTATCCAGTTATTTATTGATCTTACATGTTTCTTGTGGGAATGACTTGATTGCAATCTTTTCCATAGAGTAGAAGGTACATGTGGTGCTCTCCTGGCCAGGAGAGTCCCCCGTGGTAGGCCTACACCCAGTCAACCACCCTGAGGTCACTGTCGAGACGTAGCGGTGACTACGGCACGCGTGATAAGTGCACGGGTAGCTACCCTGCATTGACATGCGGTCAATCGTTTTTGCTAGCGGGTACGCCTAAAGTACAGCACGGAACAGTATAGGGCCTTGCCCTCTCAGAACTAGGGTCTCGCTCCTCAGAACCAAACAGGGGTCTCGCCCCTCCACAGTCCGCGCACCCTAGTTCGACTACTCCGGTTTGCCCAAAGGGCCTAACAAAGTTGGTGTAGGGTAGCTAGCTGAACCTCGGGCCCTGTAGGGTGGCTAGCTCCCTCCCTACACTAGTAGCACGCCTCGGTACCACATAGGCGAGAGCCAACATGAGTTGGTGTAGAGTGGCCAATCCTAACCTCAGGTCTCAACCCAAGGGAGGTTAGCTCCGCTCTACACTAAAAAAGGTCAGTTGCTCTCCTTGGTACCGTGTACACAAGGGCCAGCACACTTCCCGTCTGCATTCTAGATTCCTTTCATCCACAAGAGTTCTATTCCTAATTCCCCGTAGGGTTCATGCTTGTATTCATCTCATTTATCTAGGTCCAGATCTCATGTTTCATAAATCGTTCCTCATCCATATACAGGCAGCTCGTGCTTTCATAATTCAGTTCTCAATAACATGCAACTTGTGATTTCATAGTCAATTTCTCAATTACATATAGGCAGCTCGTATTTTAACATGCATCTCGTAATTATATTAAAGGCATTTGCTAGTAATTTATCTTAACCATGCATTCAAGTAAACAGTATAGCTCAAACAGGCTCATTCATTTCTACCCTAGGGTTCATTCCACATCCTAGAGTTCAATCCAACTATTCCAACCAAGTACATTCTTATTTAATTATTAGCAACTATGTTAAACCACACTATCGGGTATCATGGGAGGAATGAGAGCTTGTGTTGCAAATCTTGTTGTCTCTGTGGGCCCCGAACACGCCACCAACTGGTAACCTGTACCAACGACCAATGTACATTAGACGAGCTCAAAACAGTAGATACTCAACACGAACACGTAGAGGAACTCAAGTGGAAAACAGCGGTACTTCGGTTGCAGAAATCCGATTCCGTTCGAGCCTTAAACAGGCCAAAAACGCGGTTACTGACCAAAATCAGACGTCTAGGACTAGTCCCAGACGTCAGAACTCACGTTACATGTCCTGCGGCTGATTCAAATGTCCGAACTTCCTTTTCAATTGTTTGGGGTAGCTCCAAACGTCTCCCCCTACTTCGAGTCGTCTAGAAGTACCTCCGGATGCTTGGCGACGTGATCAGACGTCCAAAAGTACTTGGGATAGCACACTGCGTGCCTTCCCAAAGCTTGCACCTGTGTACGATCACCCGCAGACACAATGGTTAGCCGACATCGCCTACGCTGCGATATGCATGGCATAGGAAGATACGTTCCTTGCGATATATGTGCTTTCAGGTGTCCGGCCTCAGTTCTGGACGTCCAGGTGCCTCGCCAGTCGTTTGGACTTCACTCCGGACGTCTAATACTGGAAACTTCCAGTATCAAAACTTCTTCACGTCGCTCGCCCCACTTGCCTCCGCCCGCAGTGGCAGCTCCAGCAGCTGCAGGAGCTTGAGCAGCTCCTTGCCGGCGTCCTCCTCTCTCCCACGAGCTCCTCCTTTAGCTCCATTGAGCTCTCGCAATCATCTTCCTCCTCCCCCACTCTCACTCCCTCACACTCTTTGGCTCTTGCTCCTCCTCTCTCTCCCCTCGTCGGTGGCTCTCCTTCCTCGCCGGGGCTACAGCAGAGACGGAGGGGAACGTGGCTGTAGCAGGAGAAGGTGGAGGTGGCGGTGGCTGGAGTGGTGTGAGGAGGAGAGGAGAGGAGAAGGGAGGGGGTTTATATAAAGGGGTGTTAGGGTTCGGGTGAGGGGTGAAGGAGAGAGAGAGCGACCTCTGCGCGCAGCCCACGAGCAGAGCGCAAAGCGCAGTACGAAAATCTCACTTTCAGACGTCCGGAAACGTGTTTAGACGTCTGGACAGACGTTTGACTGAAACTCTAGATGTATTATCTGGCTAAAAATGTAACAGGTCATTACATTATTGGATATGGAACTATTGGTAAAGGTAACCATTCCTTTAGTCATGTAGTCTTGGTGAAAGGACTTGAGCATAACCTCTTATGTGTTAGCTAGATATGTGACAAAAGATTTTACGCTTTTTTGACTTCCACATGCTTTAAGATTTTAGATGAAAATGATAATGTTGTGTTAGAAGGTAAAATACACAAATATTTATGTTGTAATAATTGGAAAAAATAATACTTATGACTGTTTAGTTGCATCTAGTAATAAAATCTCATTATGGTATAAAAGACTAGGTCACTTACACACTAAACACTTAAATAAACTTGTTAAGCATGACTCAGTTAAAGGTTTGCCTAATAAGAAGTTGATGATATAAATAATTGTGATGCTTGGACCTTAGGTGAACTTTATAAAGTTTCCCTTAAAGCCAAAAATATTGTATCAACTACTGGGCTCTCACAATTAGTACACTTAGATTTATTTGAATCAACTAAATCTAAAAGTTTAAATGCTTGTCATTTTTGCTTTGTGATTGTTGATGATTATTCAAGATTCACTTTGGTTTTCTTTTTCCATCAAAAGATCAAACTTTTGAGTGTTTTAGAAAATTTTCTAAAATGGTACAAAATGAAAGAGGATATATGATCAGTAAAATTTGCTCTAATCATCGTGGTGAATTTGAAAATCAATACTTTTCTTCATTTTGAGATGAAAATTGTATTTCACATGAATTCTCTTTTCCTCGAACACCTCAACAAAACATAGTTGTTGAACACAAAAAAATGCACTTTACAAGAATGTGCAAGAACTTTTTTAATTGAATTTGATCTCCCAAAATACTTTTGGGCTGAAGCTACAAACATAGCTTGTTATATTCTAAATAAGGTTCTTATTAGGCCACTCTTAAATAAGACATCCTTTGAACTCTACTTTGATAGAAAACCTAAAATCAGTTATTTCAAGATATTTGGTTGTAAATGATTTGTATTAAATACAAAAGATAACTTGGATAAATTTGAAACAAAAGGTGAAGAGTGTATTTTTATTGGTTATTCAACACGTTCAAAAGCTTATAGAGTTTTCAATAAGAAATCTCTAACTGTTGAAGAAACTCTTCATGTAAAATTTATTGAAGATCCATCTTCTTCATTACAAGAAGTTGATA
Source organism: Thalassia testudinum (assembly GCA_037157565.1). Classification (NCBI taxonomy): domain Eukaryota; kingdom Viridiplantae; phylum Streptophyta; class Magnoliopsida; order Alismatales; family Hydrocharitaceae; genus Thalassia; species Thalassia testudinum. Next base: position 205,958,142 of record JAZHRO010000031.1, read on the forward strand.
ATGAACATGATGATGAGAAACAACCTTTCATTGATGTTTTTGACATCAAGGAAAACAATGTTCACAATCTTCTAAAAGATTGGACCTTCAATAAAGACCACCCTAAGGGATTAATTATTGGGGATGTTGAAACAAGTGTAAAAATATGTGGTCAATTCCTTAATAATAACTTTACTCTTAGTGCTGTTGTTTCACAAGTAGAACCTAAAGGAATTAAACAAGCACTAGATGATTTATCTTGGGTTTTAGCTATGGAAGAAGAACTCAACCAATTTGAAAGAAATCAAGTTTGGGATTTAGTTTCACTTTTTGAAAACAAATCAAACATAGGAACCCATTAGACTTTTAGAAATAAAACAAATGAAGATGGAATTGTTGTTAAAACTAAAGCAAGATTAGTAGCTCAATGCTATAATTAACAAGAAGGTACAGATTTTGATGAAACTTATGTACCTATTACTAGATTAGAATCAATGCGCATGTTATTAGTTTTTGCTGCTCATTATGGTATTACTTTATTCCAGATGGATGTTAAATCTGCTTTCTTAAATGGTTATATTAAAGAAGTATATGTCAAACAATCTCTAGGATTTAAAAATTTTGATTTTCCAAATCTTATTTATAAATTCAAGGATGCTTTATATGGTTTGAAACAAGCTCCAATAGCTTAGTATGACCGTCTTAAAAACTTCTCAAGTCAGATCTTCAAATGAGAAAAGTTGACACTACATTTTTTATTAAATAGTTAATTGATGATATCTTGATAATTCAAATTTATGGTGGTAATATTATCTTTGGATCTACTAACACTTCTTTATGCCAAGAATTCTTTGAGACCATGTAGGGAGAATTTGAGATGAGCCTCATGGGTGAACTCAAATATTTTTTAGGACTTCAAATAGATTAATCTAGTGAAGGTATCTTTATTCATGAAACAAAGTACACTTAAGATACTCTCAAAAAGTTTGGTAAGGATTATTCAAATGGCAAAGATACTCCCATAGCCACAAATATCAATTTAGATTTGGATATTTAAGGTCAATTAGTGGATTCAACAAAATTCGAAGTTATGATTGGTTCACTTTTATATTTAATAGCAATCAAACCTCATATTATTTTGCTATATGTTTGCGTTCTAGATTCTAAGTTTCTCCCAAGGAATCCCATTTAAATGTTATTAAAAGAATTTTCATTATTTGAAAAATACTCCTGATTTAGGATTATTTTATCTCAAGTCTCTAACTTTAGAACTTTTAGTTTACAGTGATGCTGACTATGCAGTAAACAGAATCGATAGGAAAAGTATTAGTGGAACTTGTTATTTTATGGATACTTCTTTGGTGTTTTGGTTGTCTAAGAAATAAAATTGTGTAGCTTTATTTACTATAGAAGCTGAGTACATTTCTGTTACCTTAGCTTACTCTCAATTATTGTGGTTGAAACAAACATGATCGGATTTTGGTTTAGCATTCAGTGATGTAAAAATTCTTTGTGATAATGCCAGTACTATTAATTTATCAAAAAATCTTGTTCACCATTCACGCACTAAACATATTGATAACCGGCGCCATTTCTTATGGGACAATATTCTTAAAGAAGAAATTCAATTAGATTTTATTTCTATACAAGAACAATTAGCAGATATACTTATAAAATCACTCCCTCAAGATAAGTTTATATACATTAGAAGAAAATGAGTCATTTACACTCTAAATGACATTAGTTAAACAAATATAATTTTTATTTGTTCTTAATTATTTAATCATCTAATTAATCCTAATTCTATTTTGTTAAACATTTAATTAATTATTTTCTAACATTTCCCTTTTAAATCCTTCTTTAGTCTTTTATTTCTTATCTACCTTTTTCACACACAAGACCGTGAATCGTTCTTTGGTATCTAACATGATTGCTCATTTTATTTTGTATCCTCATTTTGGTACTATTTTTTCCTTCTCTCTTTTACCCAAAAGATACAACCTTTCTCTCTTCGTAACTTCCCTTCTCAGTTCTCCCACCGCTGATGAGACCATACACCCCAGAGGTGACGATTCCCACATCACTCATCACATCCCATGACTCCCGCAAAAGACCTCACTTTTTTGACCATCCCCCATCCCTTCCTTTCTCGATCTCTCCGTCCTTAACTTCTCCCAAGCCGTGTGCAATCTTCCTCCTCTCGATCTTCATCGTCTTTTTGCAAGGTAAAACCAATATCCCACCTATTGTCTTCTTGTTTTTCTTTGTATAAATCTTTTCATTTTTTTCTTATCTTGACTATGTTCTTGTTTGCTATGTTGCCTTGATATTTTTTTTCTATTTCATCGACGGTTTCTTGTTTCCCTCCACCAATTGAACTTTTCTGACACGATCTATCTATTTAAACACATCTTGATTCCACAATCTTTATACACCTTTTTTTCGTTTCTTTGATTTCCCTTACAATTTTTAGATGGCTCCCATAACTCGCTCCAGCAAGAAGATCATGTCTTCAAGCCCAGCATCTGCTCGACCCTCCTCCTCTTCTTCCCTTCCAACATCCCCTTCCGAACCATGCTTCTTGGCACCAGCATTTTCATTAACCCAACTGCTGAACACAAGTTTTTCTCAATCATTGCCTAAGCCAAAATCATTGCTCACCGCCCCTTGTTGTTTGATCAACTCCTTGACGTGGATGGAGTCAATATCAAATCCCTCTTTGATGCACAAGGCCTCACCTTTTTTTGCTCTCCTTCCTTTAGTGACAAAAAGGAACTCAAAGGCTTCTATCCCCAACTTGTGCGTGCCTTTTATGCAAATCTTGAACAAATTAATCCTACACCCGCCCTTGCTTTGTCTTCAAGTTGGAAATTGTATGTTTATCGTTGATCCCTTTGTCATGTCCCAAGTCCTCCACACTGAATCATCTAGAACGTATCACGAGAATAACGAAGGCTGTATTGATGTGCAAGATGTCCATCGTACTCTTGTAGTCCATTAATTTCGTGGCCAACCTTACTCTAGCTTTCCTACCAACAAGCTTAATTTCCTTGCACATCTCCTTGCTCGAGTCATAGATTGGAATTTCTTGGGCAAAACTGGTGGATCTAAGCATTGTCCTCATTGCACTGCTATCCTTGTTTATTGCTTCATTCACTAGATTAAGGTGAATTGGCCACGCCTATTTGTCTTTCACATAGTTGATAATCACTCTGGTTCCCTTCCCTTTGGGACCGTCCTCTACTTTGATCACACCACCCTTGTGTGCATTAAACAGGCAGCATCTCTTCAATCGGATGGTGACAACTTTGATGATGCTCCAGAAGATGTCAGCCCCTCTTATTCCTACCGATCTGATGACCCTGATCATCCTGACAACATGGAATGGGATTACATGGCATCTGATCACACCGACCCCGTTGTTATGAGTAGTATTGGATTTCTTCCCCAACTCCAATCCAATGATTGCAAGGCCTTAGCATCAGTTCTTGATGGCATGCAATGCCAGTTTGACCACTTTAAAGTTAGCGTGAAGAAAGGTTTCAAGAAGATGAAGAATGCCCTCAAGAAAAATTAGTTTTCAATATCTTCGTTAGCTACCTTTATGCATGTTTCTTATTTAGACAGTTTATGTTATGTGTGGTAGTTCTTGCACTTTAGTTTGGACTTTATTAAGTTGTCCTGGACCTTTCTAAGAATTTATTTGCTACGGGTTATGTTGCTATCTAACTCTCTTTTCTGTTTATTGCCCCTTTTTTTATGTTCCATTATTTATGTTGTTTTCTTATATATTTTTGAAGTTTGTCGAAAAAAAAAAAGGGAGAAAAAAAGAAAAAAATATTTCATTTAAATGCTTATGATTTTTTTAATATGCATTAATTTTTTTTAACAGGGGAAGTAACTGGAATTCATTCTTATTTTTTCAAATATAAAAAATGAGGAGATTGTTAATATATTAATATTATATTTACTCTATTTTGATTTTTTACAAATTAACTATTATGTTATTTTGTATTATATTTCAATATTATAGGTTATTAAGAAACACAAGTGATGAATATTTTATCAAGAAGATTTTCTTAAAGTCTTGATCTCATTTTATTATTATTAGATTTCATGATAAAGAGTCATTAATACTTATGCATATCACTTCCGTATTTGTTTAATTAAATATTTAATAAATTACAACTATTTTCGTAATTCATTTTATTATGTACTTAATTGACTAGTTATTAGATCATTTGGACTTGTTGACTTTATAAGGTACTTTTTCTTTTATATGAACGTGACATGATTTCTGGAAGACCTTTTGCCAAACATATTTTTTTATGATCATTGTTTCTCATTTTTCACATGTTGTACCTGTCCATGCATTATTAAAATCAAAATTAAAATCACTTGGCAGTTATCAATCTTCATAAAAATTAGTCGTATAATTATTCTAACTTATATTCTATTAATGGGCTAATTTGTTGAACGTATTTTCTACTCCAAAATTGATGTTTAGTTATCCTTTTGCAAAACTACTTGAACGTTGATTTCTAACGTCCATAACCTTTGAAGGGACACCTTCATATTTATAAATATTTATCTATTCCCTCGTTTAATTACACATTACTTACGTATTAACTTCCCATCATTCTACCAAGAAACTTCTCCAACGGTAAAAAATACTCTTTGCTTGCAAAAGCTCACAAAGCCTCCCTCTCAAGTGTACTCGCCCTCAAAGCTTTTCGTTACCTCCTCCATGCAACAAAGGTTATTTGACAAGGAAGTATTGATCATTGATTATTGTTTTTTCATTATACTCCTTGCCTTCAAGCGACGATTATATGCTATTTTTGGAAGGTTTAAAATTGGGAGTAAACATTGATACTTACACGTTGGTCTTCTAAAAGCCTTATTCAAGTGGACAAGATTATTTTATAAGAATTTTTTACTCCTTACTTTCACGTGTAAAATTTGATATTCAATGAAAGTTTATATTGGAGTATTCCTTATTAACATTGAGCTCATTCTTAAATGTCACATATACACTATTGGTTCTCTAGGATTGTTGTAAAAACTTTAATCTTTTAATTATTGTTGTCAGGTTTCTGGTGTGGAATTCATGTTCTTCTTGGAGAGAAAAACAAAATTACTTTTTTATAGGTTATACAAGAAAGTAATGTATGTAATTTGAGGATTGACACTCTCGGTTGTAAAGTGGCATTATAGTGGAATTACTTGTTGGAGGCAGGCGTTAAATCCTTGTTGAGAGATAAGATAGAGGTTTTTCCTGGATTTTGGGTTTCCTCTTTAAAATACTGTGTTCAATCTGTGGTTTGCAATTTTGTGAATTTTATATTACAATTATATTTGATAATTTTTTAAATTGCATAATTCACCCCTTTCTTGTGTCATCCTCATCGCCTTCATCGCATTAGGGGAGCATCCTCCTCAGCAGTATGCACCTCAACTTCCCATTCTTACTGATTTTTCTCGATTAGTTGCCCTGTTGGGTGTGTGCTTTGAAAAGCCCTCTTTTGGGTTCTCGAGATTAAGCTTCCTCTTTGATGGATCTTGGGTTTTTTGATCGCCATTGTATGTTTCTACCTTAACCCTATGTATTTCATGGTTTTCGTCTTATAAACCATCTTGAAATTTCATGATTTGCAGGGGTACTATCCTAATGTTGTTTGAAGGCCTATTGCTACTATGAGATGGTGTTTTTTAGTGTTTTGCATGTGTAGAGGTACTGCCCAACATTGTGATTCCATTCATGGTTTGTATTTGCACTTGTGATGATTCTTGTGGCCTTAACAATGTTGGCCCTAAAAGTGTTGAATGGTATGAATGATGTGGCATTTATGTTGCTTGTCTATTTGTTTTGCAGGTAGCCTAAACTCATCATCCCACACAAACCTCTTCGTACTCTAAAGCCCCTATAATGCCTCCACGTAGAAAGACCACTGATGCCTCTTCCTCCCAAAACTCATCTTCTTTTCTTGCCAACCAACTCATTGGCCAAATTGCTTAGGACAAATTTTACAACATGAATTCTTGTGTTAAACCTTCCTGACACATAGTTTGGTTAGACTTTGAGTTTATTGGCCTAAAACACATCCTAGAATAGATAAAACTCCACAAGTATTTTGACCAAGCATTCCACCTCAATATGGGGTGTGCTAGAGTTTATCTTGACCTCATCCACCTATTTTACGCTAATATCATTAAGGACTATGAAGACCTCCTCAAACTCCACTCCCATGTTCTTGGAGTCAAAATCACTGTCACCTCTGATCTTATTTCTGAGCTCCTTGAACTACGCAATGAAGGGGGCTACTTTAATGACATTTTGTCCACCTACCCTACCGAAGAAATTAATCAAGAGCTAGTCCTCCCAGACAAATATGAACCCAACCTTGGCACGTTCCTGTGCAAAATCCTTAAACCTCTCCCTCGTGTTCTATCCTGCATCTTTGGATGAGACCTAAACAAGTTTTGAGGCTTTGACTACATCTCCCAAAACCACAAAGCCCTTCTTTTTGTTGTCATCTGGAACATCCCCTTCAACTATTGTCACCTTATTATTCGGGTTATGAATGAGGACCACTCTAGCTTACTTCCTTTTGGTTCTCCACTCTCCAATATTTTCCACTGTTATCGCGTACGGGTTGCCAATCAAGCTATAGAGAAAAAAATTGAACTATATACTCAGGCAACCACTACAAAGATGAGAATTCTTCCTATTGAGGGACCTCAGGAGGCACCCACACAAGAGCTTCCCCTATAGCTGGACCCCTATGTCCTTCGCCCATTAAAAATTGAGTCCCCACCATCATACTTTGACATGAGCTAGGATAAGGTCGACCAATGCTCCAACCTAGCTCTTGCCGAAGGCCTCTCCCTCTCGCTACATTGGTAAGAGGAGATATAATGCCACCTCGATTATCTCCGCTCTGCATACAGCAAATGCTTGAAGATTTCCACACAATGTAGATGGATCAGGGACCACCGTGCCACTGCCGACAAGATGGTTGAAGAGAAGAAATGAAGACTGCCTACTTTCTTATTTTTTCCTTCTTGTGTCTTTTGCTTTCGTTTTATGCACTACTAGAAAAATGAGTTATACCGTCGGTTACTTACCATCGGTTCAACAAGCGACGACAAATATAGTATTTACCGTCGCTTCTCTTATTAAGCAACGGCGAAGGGGCGGTGTAAATATGCCCCCCTGTTCTTAACAAAGAAGAGAGGCAGCGGATTAAATATGTATGTTTGTCGTCGTTTGGTTAATAAAGCAACGACAAATGTTCGTTGTTAAAAAAGCAACAAGTTTGGCAGGTGGCGAAATTTTTTGAGTTGACATTTGCCGTTGCTTGTTAATTAAACCGACAACAAATGTTGGTTCATCTATGCGTGGGCAGAGCCCAATCCCCCCATACTGTTCATCTTCCTCCTCACGTCTACCCTCCTCCTTGAGAGTGACTTCCCCTCCGCCTCCTCATCTCCTCTTCTGCTCCTGGCGAGCCCCCTCGTCCTCATCGCCTCTCCTCGTCATCTCAAGTGAGACCCTCCTCCGTTCCTCCTCCCCGCCCCCTTCGCCTCTCCTCCACCTCGTCCTCCTCCTGTAGCTGCCACCTCTCCTCCTCCTGCAATCAGCCCCCTCCCTCTCCTCCTCCCCAATTCCTCTCCCTCCTCATTCGCCAGCACCCCCTCCTCCTCCTTGCCCCCTCCACCTCTCCTCCTCCTCCTCCTCCTCCTCATCCTCCTCCTGCAGCTGCCACCGCCTCTCCTCCTCCTCTTCCTCCTCCTGCGATCCACCCCCTCCCCCTCGTCCTCCCTAATTCCTCCCCCTCCTCCTCATCCGCCAACGCCCCCTCCTCCTCCCCGTCCCCTCCACCTCTCCACCTCCTCGTCCTCCTCCTGCGATCCGCCCCTTATCCCTTGTCCTCCTCGACTCCTCCCCCTCCTCCTCCCCGGTTCCTGTCCCCCTCCTCCTCCTCCTCCTCTTCCTCTACACCTCCTCCCTGTCATTCCTCCTCTTGTGAGTCCTTCTCCCCTCCCCCCTCTTCCCTTCCTCCTCCTCTTACTCCTTGCCTCCTCATTCTCCTCCTCCTCTTCCTTCGCACCTCCTCCCTTCCTCCCTGCCTCCTGCTCCGCATCCTCCTCCGTGCCTCCTCCTCCGCCTCCTCCTCCGACAGTTTGCCCCCTCTTCCCTTCCTCCTCTTCCTTGTCTGTTCCCTTTCCTCCTCCTCCTCCTCCCAATTACCACCCTCCCCATTATCCCCTCACTAATCCCTCTCCTCCCCTTCCTAAATGCCACCCTCCCCATCATCCCCTCCCTCCTGCCATCTCCATCTCCTCTTCCTTAATTTCCTTCTCATAAATTTTAAATTAAGTACTTAAGTTATTAAAACCATAATAGGAAGGTATTTAATTAATTTTTTGTTATTGAATTTGTAGGCAGTTGACGACAATCACTCTTGGATGCTTTAGAGATATATTTTCAAATTTTTAAAGTTATTTTCGTGATATTTTAGGATCATGTTAGATGTTGGGTGTGCCCACATATTGTGTTTTATGTGTTTTTGTTAAATTGAAGGTGGGGTGTGCCCACATTTATTTGTGTTTTGAATGACAATTTAGGATTTTAATAAATGTGGGGTGTGCCCACATATTGTCTTTTATGTATTTTTGTATCCATTTATGCATTTTATTTGTTGCACTTTTACGCTGGGGTGTGCCCACTTTTATTAGGTGGTGTAATGTTTTGAAATGTACTTTTATGTGAGAAATGAAATATTTAAAGAGAAACTCTGTCAAAAATTTTTAAAATTCATTAATGTTTAATATATTAGTTGGTTGGGGTTTAATTAGGTTATGGTCAAGTTTTTTTAGGATTTGGATGGGATGATGCGTAGGATTGGGATGGAGTTGGATGATGGCTATGAGGTTGCATGGGGTTTAGCTTAAGGTTGGGGTTTGGGTTGGATGGTGTTTGGTTTGTGTTAGGTTGGGTTTAATATATGTTGTTTAGATTTGGTATTAGGTTGTGTATAGGGTGCTTGGGCTAGGGTTTTAAGGTTTGAGTTGGGCAGGAGTTAGGGTGGTTGGGTTGGGCTAGGGTTTAGGATTTGACTTGAGCTAGGATTTGAACGGTTGTTTTTGTTGACACCTTTTCATAATTGTAGCATGCTCACTTGTTTCTCTGCAAAGATATACCAAGGCACTCTCAACATTCCAACGATCTACTCTTGTTGAGAAATCAAGGCAAAAGCCTCAAGAGAGAATGAGGGCTCTCAGCGATCTATGTTTTGCATTACAATAAACCTATTCAAGAGTTATGAACTGAAATGCTTTAAATTTTTCTTACTTTTAGTTTAAATGGTTTGTTGATCCCAGGCCCTGAAAAGTAGTAATTATGACTCTGAACCAATGCTGCGTGCTTATGGAATTATAATTAGCAGTCAATTCACTCTAGTTGAGGCTTGTGTGTTGTAGCCTCCAAAGGTTAACTTCAGTTTTCTCTGCTTATATGGTTATATTCTTTCAATCACAGTCTTTAACTTTGACATGTGATCCTAAGTGTTATGGTATTTCTTCAATTTTTTTGCAATTGAAATTGGGAAATGGAGAATATATGTTTCCACATAATGGCAGATGGAACTAAATTAACAAGATAAGTTTCTTGGTTTGACATGCTATTCTTTAAACTATTTTAGTTTAACATGATATTCTTTAAACTATTTTAAAGTCCTATTCTATTGTAGAAATTGTATGATATGCATAGCTTGTGATATGTATGTAGGAGATCCTATACTATGGCGCACCATCTTGTAGTATGTTGTAGTGGGAAGAGAGTGTATTCCTAGGAAGTATAACTTCTAATTAGTTGGGGAAAATGGTGCTTTGGTTTGTGTTTTGTTCTGTGCCATTTTGGTTTTTGCATGAATGAGGTGGGGATTTGGGTTCCCATGGGAATGTCTTGTGATTTCATCTGCTCGTGTTTTGGTCTGCGGATTTGTTGGTTCCCCACGTTTCTGCAAAAATGTTGTCTTTTCCTTGTTGTTGGGAATGTATTGGTCAGTTTCTTCTATGTAATGCCATGTTTCGATAATTTAGAAACGAAATGTAGGCTAATTTTGTGATTTTTCCTTCCTTTTCGGAACTTGGTATAATTTTGTTTCCTTTATCCTACTAGCATGACTATAAAAATCTGATTTTTTGTCGGTTGCTTTTAGATCCCAAAAACCATTGTTGCTTGAGGAGGAATTGGGCTATTTTCCTGAATTCCAATTCCATCAAGGAAATTCTCAATCGCAAAAATAATGTGTTTTTTCCATGGGAGCATGAGCACCTTTACTGATTTCTTGTGAAATCAGATGTATGCTAACTGCTTGCTGAAGTGTCTATGTCCATTGATCATTTTTTTCTTTGGGTGTGATGAAGTTCTTAGATGTATGAAATGGGGGGTTTTAGGTCTTAATAGGGGTCATTGGCTACTTTGGTTTGTTTGATAGGTGAACTGCATGCTCATTTTAGTCGAGAATACATGCGCAAGTTCTATTTATGTCTCCATTTTTCTTGAAGATTATATGAGTACTTAGACAGATGCAGCTTCCAACATCATATGTGAAAACTACATGTATTCTAGATGTTGGAAGCTGCATCTGTCTATGGATCTTGTTTTTGATCCCAGTGAAGTTCTTATCTATGTGTATTCATAGGATATTTTTTTATGACTTTTTTGCTATTATATAGGATGCTTTCAAATCAAGAGTCAGCATGGCGATCTAGGAGATGGAAACAAGCACTTCTAAGTGATCTTGAAGCTCAGGTTTGGCCTCATGATCTTTATCTTGTAATTTGGTTGTCTACTAATTGTTAACTTTGCTGACTTTCATCTATTCTTCCTATGAAGGATTCACACCTGAGAGTTGAAATTCAACTTTGCTGAAGCATCTCATAGAAATAAACCAGAAATTCAATGAAGTTGTCAATAGTAGGATTTTGAAAGCAGATGTAGAAACAATGAGAGTGAAGGTGCCCATGTGCCATGTTTTGTGGTTTCTGCCCCTTTTATTTTTTTTGGTTTTTCCTTTTTTATGTTGTTGGCTAGTAGATTATGTAGGCTTAGCCATTATGTTGTATATTTTTCCAACTTAGTCTTATGAATCCCCAAGCTAAATTGTTAGGCTTCCACCTATTCTTGGGATCTTATTTAATTTCCTAATTTCCCTTAGCATTGCATGACTCCTGTGAGTACTCTGTTGTTGGAGGTGAGTGCGTGAATTGTGGAGGATCACTTCGTTACCTGAACTCAATCATCACATTGCTCCAGTTTTACTTTGTCCTTGCGTTTGATTTTGGGATCTTCCTCTTAGCTCTTCCCTGTTTAATTCATGTTCCTCAAAGCTTGAATTTTTTTTCCTTTTTAAAATTATTACATATGTCCTTAAAACTTTTACGTTTAATTTTACATATTGCAAGTAAAATAAACTATCTTTTACTTGATTTTTGTCATCTTGCAAATGTTACACAATCATTAGTTATATCTTTTTTACTTGATTATCTCTAGTATCTTTTAGTATGTAATGTCCATCTCAGTTACCTGCAGTCTTCTTTATTCATCTCTCCATGCTGATTATAAGATATTCCTTCTTTAATTTCCTTAGGTTAGAGTTAGAATCATAGATTGAATACTGCTGCTAGGGCCTAACTTTTATATCCATATTATTCTGAAAAAGTTTGCTTATCATACTCGAGTTTGTTTTCTTATCTTTGGGAAGTTTTCAGAACTTGGGATTTTGGCTTGATTGATGCTGAAAATGAAACTGCAGTGTATTCACTCAGGATAAGGGATTGGTTTCATGATTGGACTAGTGAAACCAATCTAGGTTGGCCCATACACTCAGACTGCCCTGGGCTTTTCTGATTCCTAGTTTCTATTCAACAAACAAGGTTTAAAAGGGAGGAACACATACTACAATTAATTCACAAAATGTTCTCACTAGATCCTTGGCTTTTCGTATCCTTGTTTGTGACTATCTGTGTAGCTTGAGCTTCTTCCTGTCATTAGCACAAGTAGAGGAATTTGACCAATGTGTAAGGACTCATTCCTGGGAAAATTTGGAATTAGTGTCCTCCCATTCATGTCTCTACTTGAACTTGTATTGGTAAGATATATTAAGATGAAGTGCCAGCCATAGCTCCTTTCTTTCAATTAAAGCAACCATGGGATTGCTTGCATTTAAGGCTTGGTAATTTACTCCACAGGTATACGGTGGGTGTTTCAGAATTAAAAAAAAGAAAATCATTCCTTTCCCATCGACTTTTACAATAACTGATGATGTTAAAAGGCAGTTTTTTTTAACAAAGGTGACTGTTTCCCGTCACTTATTATAGAAAGTGATGGGAAAAATATTTTTGTCGTCGGCTGTTTTAACAACTGACGGTAAAAAAATGTAAGTTTTTGTAGCAAATGAAAGGTTTTTGCTGTCGCTTATTTGAGAAAGCGACGGCAAAACTGTCACTTGTATAAGCGATGACATTTTATTTTAAAAGACAGCAAAACTCAAAAAACAGTGTGTTAACATGGGAAAAAGTATCGTAAAAATGTCATCGCTTTTTTAATAAGCGACGGGAAATCCCATTGCCGTTGGTTATAAAACGACGGCAAAAGATTCAATCTGTCTGTTGGGCAAACGATGTTTCATCGTCGGATATTCCTTATAACAGACGAGAAAAAGAAACAGTGACGATACTTATGTTGTCGCTTTTTGGCGTCGGTTAAAAGGGCTATGCCATCGGTTTTGAATCGACGGCAAAAGTAGAAATTGTAGTAGTGATGGTAGTTTAAGTGTCTGTCATTTTTGGCTTGTATGAAGGGGCTACAGCCGTATACTTATTTACTAGTTGGGAACATTGCTAGTTTGGTTAAGGCATACACATTATCTTCTTAAATCTTTTATCTATTTCCATTTAGTAGCATGTTAACAATTTCTCTTCTTAATTGCATGCTTTGCATTTTAGATGACCTTTCTTGATACTTTGTTAGTATAATTCCTATTCTCTAATGCGATTAAAAATGCCTTTCTAATTAAGTTTTGATGACATTCAAAAAAGGACAGAGTGAATTAGGATTAAAAAAACTAAAATGTGATATTTTTACGATAAAAATGATTCTTGCGAAAAGACCTTTCCTAAAATGATTTTTTGTGAAGTATTACTCTCTATCCTTCACAAAATTTTTACTGATCATGATAAAAATCATTCTTATGAAAAGACATTCTTTCCTAAAATGATTTTTCCTAAAGTATGGCTCTCTATCCTTCACAAAATTTTTATTGAAAAAGTGCCTCAAGTACCTAAACAAGGGGGAGGGAAACATCCTAAGTAGTATTTTGAAAATCATCAAAAAGGAGATTGTTAGTGCAACTTCTCATTAATAAATGTTTTGATGATTTCACAAAATAACTTAATGAAAGAAATTAGATCAAATTATTGTGATTATTGTCAGACTGACCCAAAGTTGCAAGAATTAAAGTGAGCTTTCAAGGAAAAGCATGAAGACAAGAGTATATGGTCTTAGGTCTTAAGCTTACTTGTGTTATAGCAAGTATTGTAGTTTTAAATTTATTGAGTCTAGAAGAGTTGTAAAAGAGCCCCACTAAAATCTAGGACACTCACCTATAGTCACTTAACACTTAGGCAAAAGCAATAGACGCTAAACCTAACTTAGTTTCAAACTACATACCTCAATCAGACATCCAACACAGACTTTAGATGTTTGATATTACATTTTAAGGTGTCTGACAACATAATCAAATGTCCAATACCTGGATACACTTCCTTCACAAGTTCTATTGTTAGCAAATTAGATGTCCAACTTTTACCCTAGTTGTCCAAAGTCCTATGAAGACATTTGAACAAGGTTTCAAACGTCCGATACAGGATTGTTAGGTTTAAACCAAACCTAAATCAAGTAATGTCAAATCAAATGCTCTCGAGAACTGTAAAAAATCATTAACCAATATTTTATCATTATTTTCAAACATCTAGAAGCCTTACCAGATGTCCAAATCTTGATTTGTTAGAGTAATCATTCCTATTAGATTTTCATAAAATCACTTCTTGCAGCAATTATGTTCATTAGACATCCTACAGACGTCTGGCATTTAGGAACAAGAACCCTATAGAAGATTTAATGGATCAGGAAGGGTTCTAAAAACCTTCCCTTCATTTTTTAGGCATGGGATTTAGGTCTTAGACGTCTGACATACCCTCTTCAGACGTCCAACCCGTAGAACCATGAATCCTGTACAAAGTTCAAACGAAGTTAGTAACAACCCTCTTCAATATTAGACGTCCAACTGCTCTCCATGCCTAAGCTTTGCTAGTTCCTAGCAAAAATTACATGAATGCTTTGTCTCCAAACTAGAGTTCGCAGATCGACTAAACACTTATTATCAATCACACTTTAGAGAGAGAGTGGAACTCTTATTCCAACAGGCCTACAGCGTCAAGGATGGACATCTAGACCTAGGTGGCTAAGTCATTCTGTCTCTTTCAAACTTCAACCACTAGTTTTCGAAGTTAGATTTCTTAGGCTCCATTGCCCACTCAAGGTTTGGTAGCTATGCATTTAAAGCGTCTGTGCATGTGCAATAGATTCGAATTATAGGCATCCGATGTTGTAAAAATCCATTCCTAGCCAACCTAATTTGTACCTTTGGTTTGGCCTTACTCAGAATTGGTAGCTTTCTCCTCACCCTTTTCTATCCAGAGGTCAACGCTCTAGGCATATATCTCTCCGATTGGACCCCTAGGTCTCTTATTCCTAATTTTTTTTCTTCGTGTTTTTCTCTTTTTCTATAAGATAAACAACCATATGTAGTGAGGTGTTGTTTATATGAAAAGGGAAAGGGAAGCATCCATATATAGTGAGATGCTTTTATTTAGTGGAGGGCCACTTATTCGTAACGAGGTGCTTATTTATTTGGTAGGGTTTCTCGATTTTTTTTCCTTCTCAATTTTTTTTGAAGTCTTATTATATATTTTTTTCTCGAAATCTTTTTTCTAGGTGAGTGGCTCATCCTTCATCCTTTCAAAAATTGCCCCACAGAAATCCTTAGGGTGAAAAGGACACGAATTCGATCTCAATGATATCTGTGTTTTCACGGTTTCAGATGCCTTAAGGTCAATTCCAATGTGTGTGAGGTTTGGATTGCTTAGGTTACTTAGCTCTCAAATCAGAGAGCAGATAGCAAAGCCCTATACTTTCGTACTCTTAGACCATTGGTTTCTGCAAGCCAGATTCATTAAGAATCAGACTAACCCAAATCTAGCGGGCCATCCTTGATCAATTAAGCTAACTATAGCCTACAAGGTCTTATGGTCTAAGGTTCCTTACTAACCTCTTGGTTTGATTAACTCTAAGTACCTAGTCTCTCTACTCAAATTAGTTGGCGACATGCAAAACATGCTATTTACAGGGATAAAGGCTATCTTTTTGTCATTTTTCATTTTCTTTTTTAAATTATTTTAAAATGAAATTGTAGGAATTTCTAGGTATTGAAAAAGTAACTCAGCAAATACACTTTCCCCCCTATGCCTAAGTTCTTGCGTACTCTCGTACATGAAAATAAACATAATGAAATAGGGTAGAGATCACTTGGAATAATATCTAAATTTCTGGCTATCAGCATATCCAATACCTATAAATGCAGATCATATAAAGGAAACATGCTATGTATAAATATATTTTTTTTAGAAAATATATATCGGTGTTGAGTTTTACACCTCCAGTTGGGCGTAAACTCGAAATGGATTGGTTAAAATAGTAGTAAAGATGGAAATTAAAATGATAAGAAGTTTAAATTCAATTGCCAGCAGTGAGCCGTAAAGGTGAACTAGTTGCCCATGGAAGCCAAGCTTAAAAGGTCGGAAAAATAATAAAATGGGGCTTGGGATTACTTGCATCCAGATGCTGCAAAAGAAATGTGATGACCCGAATCCCGCCAATCGACGAAACTTGAGTCATCGTGTTCTAACAACTAATATAATTTGCCCACAAAATCACAGTCACCCAACACATAATCATAAAATATAAACATAGCCAACAAACAGTTCATTTTGCAAAATTTAAAGGAACAAAAATTGAATACTAACCAGAAGATTTACTGTATTATATAATCCCAATGAGATGTACAATGGAAATTTCCTTGCGAACTGCCAAGTATACCTGAGTACGGTACCCAAAAACATGTCAGTAAAAACTGAGTAGAGTAAAAACAACAAGAGCAGAGTGCAACAGTAACCAAGCATAAGAGAAAATTGGTACTATAGCTTTGATTAATTCATTTATTAGACATCTCATTATCTGGCTCTGTTTCGTACGTTGGAAGCCCAATTTATTATAGTTTACAAATTATCAGTCGACATCTCAGGGCACAAGATGATTTCGTGTAACTTCTTGTGATGCAAAATCGATATAAGCCACCCTCCTGGCTAAGAGGGCTGCTTATATCCATCGAGTCGCCACGCTCTGTTACCCTGGGGTCAGTGCAGAAATGGGTGGTGGCTACATCATATGGTGTGAACACGTACACGTACTATGTACGTTGAGCCATAGACAACCAATGACCCACCCACTAGCCGAAAGAATTGCTCCAAACCTCGTGCCCTGTAGTCCGCTACCCAAGTTGGCCGCTAAGCCTAGCCAAAGAGTCGTCCGGCAAGTAGTAGGGCTGAAACTAGTTATCTAATCCTTTTATGTTCCCGACATATCCGTCGTACTGAATGTTTAATCATTCCCAGATAACTATATCTTTCATTTTCATTCAAACCATCTTTAGTAATTTCACATTATCAATTCCAGAATTAGCCAATATTCACATTATCCTTCAACTTATCCATTTTCAGGAAATTTTCAATTTCTGATTGTGGTTTCAATCAAATCATTACCTAACCATCCTAATGATGAAGGTTTTATTAAAAATAGAGCTCCTTTTGTACATGCGATGATAAGTTATAACTAACAAGCTTAATTACTTTATAATTCATTTACTTCATGAACTTATCAAATAATTGGTCGTTAACTCCTTTTAATCTGGTAGTTAACTATATTACTTGGGTTATTCACATTCCAAGTCAACAACTTTATTTTCATCATTAATATGTAATATTTCAGTACCCAAAGTAACAAGAAATATGCAAATGGGTCCGATCTCAGCAAGAGGTAAGAACGTACACTAAACAGTGTAATACGCAAAGAAAATTCTATATAGATAAGCTGTACGGAAAAGGAGAGAGACTACTTTGTTTATGTCGTTGGGGGGTCACGGCAACTCCGCAAAAATAGGTCGGAGACTCCCAACACAACACGTGTCTCTCAAATCTATGCCTCAAAAATTAGAGCAAAAAATGCCTGATCCAACTCTACGGATGCATCCGGCTCCCTCAAGAACCCCAAGATCAAGTCTTGGATCACTTGATTCTGATCTGGGAGGCACTTGATCTAAGCAAAACAATTCTGATCGTCAGATGTTAAGTAACACACTAATTTCCTTTACCGGGACCTAAACATAATATTTAAAACTCTGATTTTTAAAACGTAATTTTCGTACCTCTTCAATTAATCCTTCTTCTTCCGCTTCTTTTTCCTCCTTCGGACCTCCTTCACGTCGACACGCGTACGCACAGCCGTGCTGGTCATCCGTCCTCGCTCTGCCGGCCGGCCGTGCTCGACTCCGGCAACTCACCGGCGTTCTCCCATCCTCCGGTGACCTTCCCGCCGAGCTTCAACCTCCCTCTCCGACGCTCCCCGTCTCCTGCGTGTTGGGTTTCAAACCCATGCACGCACCACCTCCACGACGGATCGCCTCCGCCGTCCACCGGAACCCTTCGCCGGACCCCGCCGACCCTCGGTGGCCCTCCGATGAATCCGTCCTCCCTCTTCTTCCTCTGACTTCGGTTCTTCACGTTGCTGCTTCGTGGCCAAGGAACCCATGCACGCAGAGCGTGCATGGCCACGGTTCCGGTCACGCCGGCCGCCACCGACCCGGCCGGCCTTCGTCGACGCTCTGGCGGTTCTTCCCAAGCCGGCCACCACCTCTCCTCCTTGGTCTCTCCTTCAACGTGGGTGAGTGCAACTTGGTCGCCCTCCCGTCTCTCTCCTTCTCTCCGTTAGGTTGCAGTTGCACCCATGCATGAAACTCGCTGATGGCGCCAACTCCGATCTCGTCCCCAGCCACCACCTAGATCTTAACGAACCTCCTTGGTCCTTCCTCTCTTCTTCTCCGCCTCTTCCTCTTTCCCTCCCTCTCTCTCTCTCTCTCTCTCTCTCTCTCTCTCTCTCTCTCTCTCCCTCTCTCTCTCCCTTACTTGCGTGTGCGTGGGAAAAATGGGGAAGGGGTTTGGGTTTTATATAAGGGTAGAGAAGACGGTGGGGTTTAGGACTAGGAAAGGTATTTGTTTTTTTTTTTTCTTAGAAAAACCCTTACGTGTGATTTTCGACTTAGGAAACAAGATAATAATGATATTTTTATTTCTATTTATAACTACATGCACTCACGTAACAGGATCAAATGGACTTTGATTCTCACGGAACACATACCATTGGAATCGTTATGAGACAGGGAATCTAATAATATTTATGGATTTCCAAGCGTAGGATGCTTGCAAAATGCAATCCCTAAGGCAGATCGCATGTGAATTTATTCGTAGTTTATACATGTTTTGCATATTCGAGGTCCGACCGCCACACGAAACATACCGTAGAAATCCTCGTGACACCAGAAAGTTAACAGTACTTTAGAATCGTCGATCTGAGATCCATATTGCAAAAACGAAAAATATGCGGGTTTTCAATCTAATTACTCATTTTAAATTTGTATAGGCTTCGATTTGTATGCGAAAAGTGTCGAAAGGTTTGTCTTGACATGCTTAGTCTAAAATGGCTTAGAAATCCAGGTTCGGGACGTTACAAGAAAGATAGATAAATGCGGATGCCTGAAAGAAATGAAGTCGGAGATATCCCGAAGAGGTGATGGAGAATATGTGTGGATGGGTTGTGAGTAGAGTGATGTGGGGTAAAATCATTCGGGTCCTGATAATGATGATGAATGGAAGGCATGACCCAAGTGGTATAGTTAGTGATGAATTCAACTCTTGTGGAGAATATCTCTGAATGATCAATGTAATTGAATCCATGTACGGAGAATTAGTTGACCAGGGACATTTGGTCAATAATTGATGTGTGTGAATCCCATTCTATTGAACTTGCTTCCACTATGAGGTCGATGGTGGTTGCGCTGGTGAGCTGATACTCTTCAGATCTTGCTCCATTATGACCATTTTTGCTCAAGAAGGGTGGGTTGGACTCTAGGTCTATGCCCAAGTGTCTCCTAAGCTGGGCTTGGTCTTCCTCTTGCACAGAGGCGACAAAGTAATCTGCAGGAGTACCATCTGCCTTAGTGTCTAGCATCGCCAAAGAGAGAAGGCTTGGATCCAAGATCTTGCCTAAGTGTCTCTCGGAGTCACGAAGATAGTCCATTCCAGCCTCACCATCTTGCATTACTAAGGGCAAGTCAATTGAAGGAATCTCATCAGTCAAATTAGGTTGTACCTAGCTGGAGGTCTCAGGGTGAATTGTTTCCTCTAGTTGCCCATGATTCGTGTCCTTACCATCTGATCACAGATCTGGATCGCATGTTAATTATGATTAATTAATCAAGTTGTGTTGTAGTATGGATGCAATCCAGATAAATGTTATATCATTTATTTAATTACAATTTTTACTGGTTAGTTTTCAGGTCATTTACTTGGAGGCAATTATTAATATACATCACTCTCTATTATCCAAAAATGATCTTTCATTCAAAAAATGTCAAGTTTATATACAAATAAATGAATAATAAATGAAAGAATCAAAGAATGAATTAATCCAAGTCAATTATGTATAAAAATGAAAGAATTATGTTAATGACAATGCCTCAAGAATATTTATCGATAAAAAGGTATGAAAAACTTATCTAAACTAATCTATGCTGATTGTGTACACTAAGATCTAAGAAATGCCTAAATGAAGGCACAAAAAGAATATAAACATTAACATATGCTATACTAACATATATAACTATGTACACTGACATATATAAGTGTCACTAAAAGAACCTTAAAAACACATACATACAAATAAGGCAAGATGTATATATACTAAACTAGCGTTGGCAAGATGAATAGTATGGTGGATGGGAGTTTGAGGCTCAGGAGGTATGGGATTAGATGTGGAAGGCATGGAAGAAGTAGCAGAAGTTTGGGCATCAACACTCAAGGTAGGTATAAGGAATGGATTCTAGGATCTCCTACCATCCATGAGTCAATTTTTGAAAACACGTGTATAAAACAGTCACAAACTCAAAGAGGGTATTCTCAATCAATCAATCTCCAAAATCAGAAATCCCAGTATCTCAATCACAATCACAAGACTAAACACTAACAATCAAGCTAGATGAAAACATAGATTTTTTCGTAAGGTCAGTTATGAAAAATAGATAGTATGTAAACAACTGTCTTAGTATAATTGTACGTGTCCTAAGCAGGACCTTGAGTAGTGCAGACCTCTACAATCCACCTAGAACTTGGATAAGACCAGCGTGCGAATCCAAGCTCCTATGGGTGCACAAAGAGATGAGATAGAAACCATGTGTGTACCTTAATGTGATCGTGTAGTGTGTGCACGATAAGTAATCAACAAATGTATGTGGTGAAAACAACACACAAGGTATCAATCAAATTCTTAAATCTCCTTTTGATTAGTTCTTCTTCTTAAGATATTTATTGTAGGAAGAAGATCTCGCTTTTTAGTCTTTTCAAATGAGAGATGGTCTTGATTAGTTAAGTCAAATGCAATGTTGGCAGGAGCTAAGGAGGAACAGAAGATGCGTACTTTGCTTCATCACTTATAAAGTAATGCAGATTTGACAATGGAAGTAAATCTAGCAGGAAAGATGCAATCTATGAATGAATGCCTAAGTATATGTTGCTGCTAGATAAAAGATGAAGTATTTTTGGTATTTTTGATTTTTCTAATTTTTTTTGGATTTTGATAATGTAATCAAACAAAATTAAATCGAAAAAGAAAGCGATTTGGAAAATCAAGTCGATGAGAGATGAGAAAGAGAGAGAAAGAAATCCACAGGCCAAGTTATTGCAATAATGTGTAAGAATAGGCTCTCATAACTTATGCCTAATAATGTAAACCTACACCTAAACTACTATCTAAACTTCACCAAGAAAGCAGGAAAATCTGCAGCTCCATTGGGAAATAACTCCTCCTGGAAGTAGAGTTTGAAGCGCAGTGAATCTACTAGGAAGAACTCCGAGAAGACGACACTCCTCCTCCTGCTCCTTAAGTGTTGGAAAAACAACCAATGATTATTTAGATAGTTATATACAAACAAATCAAAGAATATAATGAATCAAATAATTTATACACAACAAACAATTTGAATGAAATAATCAATCTATACAAAGAAAAATAAAAATATATACAAGAGAAAGAATAAAAGAAAATTTTTGCATATAGAGAGTTGTCTCCTTAGTAACGACACCAAAAAAGGATCATCCTTTTGGGGAGCTAGTTAATTATGATTAATTAATCAAGTCGTGTTGTAGTATAGATGCAATCTAGACGGATGTCATATCATTTATTGAATTATAATTTTTATTGGTTAGTTTTTAGGTCATTCACTAGGAGGTAGTTATTGATATATATTACTCTCTATTATCCAAAAATGGTCTTTTATAACAAAATTGTCAAGTTTATATACAAATGAATGAATAATAAATGAAAGAATCAAAGAATGAATTAATCCAAGTAAATTATGTACAAAAATGAAAGAATTATGTTAAGGACAATGCCTCAAGAATATTTACAGGTAAAAAGCCATGAAAAACTTATCTAAACTAATCTATGCTAATTGTATACACTAAGATCTAAAGAATGCCTAAATGAAGGCACGAAAAGAATATAAACATTAGCATATACTATAATAGCATATAAAACTATGTACATTAACATATATAAGTGTCACTAAAAGAACCTTAAAAACACATATATACAAATAAGGCAAAAAGATGCATATATACAAAACTATTTATATACACGTATTTAGACTTACTAATATTATACATATACAACACATACTTATAACACACATTTAACAGTGAACTCAACACTCAATACACTATACACACAGCACAAGCTAACACTTAGTCATTTTTATGTTAACCTAAGCCAAGTTTAACCCTTAGACCAAAATTTATTGGTTTGCGGGCCTACGGTTCATAGGATCAATGACTCATTAAGGGTCGATTTGGACCATTACTAGGCAGACCCTAGTTAATTTATTGTAAATTTTGGTATATTTTCAAGTCCATTCAGGCCCACAAATGGCTCCTAGCCCACGCTCATGCAAGGGCACACATGCGCACACACATGCACGCACCCACCCACACATGCTTAATTCATTTGCACCTTGTGCTAACGATCAATGAGGTCATGAGTACAATAGCTTATATGCGGCTGCGCTAGCTTTAACACCCACGGTGTGGGGCTAAAGGCGCCCCTAATTAGGCATGTGATCAATTGCTATTAACATGTGATGTGGCCAAGTTAAGGCCTCTAATTAGGTGCTTAATTATGGTTTATTTTTAAATTATGTAAACATGAAGCCTATACATAGGGCTTCCTATTAGTGTAGTGTATTTACAATAATTAATTATTGAATTATATTTAAAAAATTATTAAAGTTACTAAATTATACATACTGATTTGGTACTTAATTCCTTAATTAGCATACAAATTTATTATGTAACCACTCAATTGACTTATAATTTAGTTAATATACATTATTAACTATTTAATACACATTTTAATTTATTTTTAGTTATTTATTTTAATTTATATACAAATAATTACATGATTTACTTAGATAAATACATAATTACAGTATAAATACTATTATACTGTATAAATACATTATAAATAAATTAAAAATACTCAAAATTATAATATACAAATATACAACATAATTTACTTAAAATAATTTATTAATTTACTAATTTAATTTATTTTAACTTAAGAATCTAGCAATTAACTTAATAACTTAATTATATACAATATCTACATAAATAAATAAATGTACGGGTATGTTACAGTATATTATAATTACTTTAATATATATTTACAATTATAAATAGGATTATACATATATACTTATCTATTTGTATTTACATAGGTTTATGTACATTTAATGTAAATAAATAAATATATAATTATATAATTATGATATATATAGTGTAACTCAACATAAATATTTATTTAATTAAATATAATAAATATATAAGTTATTTATGTACATTATAAGTATATAAGTTATTATTTACAATTAACTTAGAATTATATTACATTTACAAGTATAAATAGTATATACAAGGTATTTTTATGGAATTTTTGGCTTTTTCAAGCTTTTATGTTCTTTTTGTGTTTTATAGAGGGAGGAGAGGAGAGAGAAAAGGTGAGAGTAGAGAAGAAAGGACTCTTTTTAGGCTTTTATGTGCTGAGTTCTATATTTCCATACTAGAGTAGATCTAACCGTCTACTGATATGTTCTACCAACTATAGTATTCAAAACTCACTCGAACTTGACACATACCTAAAAATATTCCCAATCTTACTCAAGACACAATTATTTTATTTATTTACACTATTTTTGTATTTATTATAATATTTACAATTTGGCACAAGGAAGGCTTATAAAGTGTTACCACATGAGACAAAAGCCTTGAATGTTAGTTCTGATGGCTTGAAATGAGATGTGAACACTTAAAAACATCTAACAAACAACATGCAACAGTTCTGATTATTAAAACATGATTTCCAACTTAAATTTCATTACAAACCAATTTTGGATAGATTTTTACATTGAATAGTTGACAATGAACTTTAAACATGGATTACATTCCCTTCGAATCAAATTTAAGGTCTAGGAATTGATAAAGATGCTTTAAAATATAACCAGACATTAGTATATAACATGACAGAACATTAGAACTTGATTTTCAACTCTAAATTCATTTAAATTACATTTTGGACAAATTTTTGGCATTAATCAGCTGACAGTGAATTGAATCAGAATTCTAATGCTCATTTGCAATTTAAATTGAATCCTTGACAGTACATGAATGCTTGTACATAATATTCTAACAATACAAAACATCAGATAGCTTAATTAAACTTTCAATCCCAGCTCAAATTGCTTGATATTAGTCCAAAGTGCACCAACCGCTGTTGCTGCTCCATCTTAGCTGACATAAGGTTCATATCAGACCTTTGTAGGTCTGATTTATGAATCCAAAGCCTGTTGGAATGTCTAGAAGTATTTCTAGATGTAAATCAAACCAATTTTCCTTAATAGAACTCGGATTAAAACAAAAAATCCTCAAAATCTCTGACTGATTACCTTCCTTCCACTATAGACAGTGGGGAAGGCATATCACATCAGCCGTTCAAATCATCAAATAAACCATTTCAGATGTTGCAAACAATCCTACATCTTTTAAAATGCATTCCAAACTCTGATCAAAGTCTCAAAAACATTGGAAGCTCTAATTTGATCTCCACCTTACACTATAGACAGTGTAAGGTGAAGAATCAAATTAGGCAATGAAACCATTGTTAAATCCTTTCCAGATCTTCATTAAGATAGTCAGAACTTAACTCGCTCTCAGTTCAATGTATTAAAACTTAATGAGATCTGAAATCAGTGTTGCCAACCTGGGCATTTAATGTTTGATCGCCAAGATGAGATGCTCATTTAGGATCCTTACACACCATTGATTGGTGTTCAGAGGTCCTATGCGATATTCTAAAAGCATTTGAATCATTGTTAGAGCCTCAAATCAGTGCAAATGATTTTCCTTGACTCTAGCTATCACTGAAGAATAGAACTCAGAATCTGAGATGGAAATTGGGCATATAAAATCCAAGCAACAAAGATCTAAGCAAACAATTTTAAAGCAATCACAATATATCCAATTCAACTTAAATTCACTCAATTTACTCAATCAAATCCAAATTGAATGAAATTTCCTTGAAAATCACTTGATGAGCCATTGAAACCAAATATGATGAAATCATCGAATTAGCTCATTTCAAAACCACTGGAGGGTCATTGTGATTAGATGAAATGAGTGAGATGACCCTCAGATGGAGTTTGGCACTCAAATTAGATGTAAACGCTATAGAGCATTAGATCTGATAAATGCCTTAATGAATGGGTGATTAGTGATTAAAATGCGAGGAAAACAATTGAATGTGAATTGTGGAGTGAAGGGGGAGATACAATGAACACAGTGAGTGGACGAATTCATCTCCTCTGATCTAAATTGATCAAAGGAGGTGGATTGGCGAAACTATATATAATCTAATCTACTCTTAGATCTAACAATCAGTGAGTGAGTTAACTATCTAATTCTACTCCTATCTAATCTAGAAAGAAATAAAATCTATCTAGAAAGCAGTAAACTAATCTATGAGAGCATTAAATCTATCTAACAGAAGAATGAGATTCCTGGGATGCAGCTGGTCACTGCAATGACGAAGGGGGAGGAGAGAGTCTCCAGCAGAACGAATGAGGTTCCTGGAGGTGACGAATTGGGGAAGGAGACACCGCCTGTGTCATAGACGATTGATGAAAGGAAGGAAGAGTTGGAGATGTGGATGAAAGGATCGGCTCAAGGGAGGAGGGAGTCGATCAGGGAGCTATAGTCACTGGGGAAGCTTCTTATATAGGTGTGAGGGATATTTGGGCACCACATCAGTGGGCCTAGCCATTGGGCAAGGAAGGGCTTGGATGGGTTTGGAGATGTGCGAGAAAGGATTAGGACAAAAGAGGGCCCTTGATGTGATCTAGAATAGGGTGCAAAGGTGCACGCATCGGCACCAAGAGATAGGTGGAAGATTCACCGTAGATTAAGTGATCCACAAAATGGATGGTGGCCATGTCTCCCGTTCTTCGATTTTGAACAGTGCAGAGAGTGTGCTCTTGATTGTGCAGCAATCATAGGTAGGGTAGATTTCTAGCATAGTTATAAATATTGCATTCATTTCATGCATAATTTGCATTTGCATCATGTTTACTTGCTTATTTATAAATAATGTATTTTATGGACCTATTTATGCTATAATGTCTCATGTTATGATTCCAGGTCCATGTGTGAATAAAGAAGACCAAGAAATAAGGTGGGAGAAAAAGAGAAGAAAAGATCCAGGAAGCCAAAGAACAACAAAGGAAGTAAAGGGAGAAGAGAGGAGGAGGAATAAACCTATTACCCCATCCACTACCAAATAAGCTTATCTTAACCCAAGCCAACCAAGACCTAATCCCTTTGCATTAGTGCCCAAAACTTATTTAGGTCACCCAAACACTTAGGAACTAAAACCTACCCTAGAAAACCCTTAAAACACATTCCAGCCCTCTTCTAGATGTCCATATATTAGGCTGGATGTCTGATTTCTACAGAAAACCAATCCAGGAGGCTAAAGCCTGCACTACGCTAATATTGGAGGTCTAACCTGTTCTTCAGACATCTAATTTTGGAGTTTAAGTCATCCGATACTCCCTAGATGTCCAATACTACTTTCTAGTCTCTATTTTGAAGCTAAAGACCCTATTATACCTCTTTTAACTTAGAAAATCTACCATACATCCTAAAAAATCCATTTAGAGACCTTCTAAACTTCGCCCACACACCTTCACGTAACATAACCTAAGTTGAACAAATCTAATCCCACGGACCATGCACATTTTTCCCACCTTTTATTTAATCTCATTTTATCCCCTACACACAAACACGCACACACAAACACCGACACACGTACACTTACGTACACATTAAGACACATTAAGAAAACTAATATTCTATGAATTCCTATTATCAGAGATCCTATTTTCCAGGAAACCCACCATCGAAACCTATCCCACCACGTCAACATTTGACTTCCCTTGAACCATCATACATAAGACAAACCCCCCTACGCAAATCCCATCTCCCCTCCACTTCATTTGTCGGCCACAACCGAAGCCCTCCAACGATTTCCCCACACCAGATTTCCTCCTCTCAATTCTTTTTTCTCTCCTTAAAAATCCCACGCCCCTCGGAACATGAAAGAGAGACCGCCCACTCCACCGTACTCAACAACCGACTCCCTCTCTCAATTCTTTCCTCCTTAATCGACCGAAGACGGCCCCGTAGACCGCCCCATCACCCGTTCCTCTTCTGTCTTCTTCTCCATCCTTCCTTCCGACCACCATCTCTTTCCTCTCCAACTTTCTCCTCCACGCCATCCACCAAGGTCACCTTTGGTGCCAAGCATTACTCCTCTATGCCCTCTAAAGAACACTAAGGATCATTCCTTGGTACTTTTATTCTAATGGATCAATTTTGAATAATCTTATTAGTTTCTTTATTTGCTTTATAATATTTCTGATCATTCTATTTTGTCTAGTGTTATAGTAATATTGTTTTAGTGGTCCTAGTTAAGTTGTTTTTACTTTCTTTGTCAAACATTCATTTATGTGTAAGGGACTTCCATTATCATTATTTGAATAAAGTTGATTTTCTTCCAATCATTCTTGCTTATTGTTTCTAGTCCCAGATAGAGTAAAACTTTATTTTCAAAAATAAAAAAATTCCCAAAAATTGAAAAATAAGAAATCAAAATAATTTTTATGCATATGTTTTATGACGGTTCTTACATAAGTGAACGACTATATGCTTCATCAAAATGATCTTGATAGCGTTTATGTTATGAAGGAATATCGTGATGAATGCTACATGTACACATGCTACATGTACCTTCATTACATGATTGTACATTTTGAGATCACTACTAGAGAGTTCATTATGTAGGAAATCCGCCACATTCAATCTTAGGTATCTAATTTAAGATCTTAGTTAGAAATTTTGTTAGAAATTCATCTTTACGCCTCCCTTAGTTCGATCAGGACTTACCAAGTTTCGTTATTTTATTTGTCGATGTATTTTCACGCTATACTATAACAAAAAAATTCAAAAATGTGATTTTACACCGAATAGCTCCCTAAGTTTTTCAGTAAAATTGTGCAAGGAACGCTACGGAGTAAACTGTTAGAACAACTGTGGAAAAGCCAATAAGTGGTAGAAATTCAATGTGGAGCGATTCTTAAGGGCTTGCAAAGAAGTCCTTGTGACTTTAATAAGTGAATAAATGAAATGAAATGAAGGACCTAAGTGATAAACTCTAAATATAAGATCCAAATAATATCCAAATGCTATAAGATTTTAATGAAATATTAATTGAACATATGAGAACATAATTCAACCATTAATTTGTACTTTAGAGCTCAAATATGTGTTCAATTGACATTTAGATCATGCAATTGTGTTTAATGAATAGAAACTCTCAAATATGACCTAATTATGTGTTTTTAACACAAATTGATTATTTTAGGTCATTTCTATTAATTCTCACACTTGATCCATTTATTATGTTAATATGATAGTGTTTAACCTAATTTCTAGCTTAACTTGGACATTTTAACTATGATGGGCCTCACCTCATCATCATCCTTCCTTTGTTCCAACTCGCTTAGAATTCTTGAATTATCTAGCTCAGGACCATCCTCAGGAATAAATGCCTCAAAAATTGGGTCCTCTAAAAGAGTAGTGTGAATCAATTCATTGGTCAAAGCACCATCAAGATCTTCTAAGTCAAGGAATGCCTGTAGTTCTAGTTCTAAGTCGAGATATTCTTGAAATTGTTGTTCAGTGTGTGAAATTGCCTGAACCAAGTCATCTATGTCTAAGTGGGCACCCTCGAAGACAACAAAATGACATTTAGACCCAACAATGCTTGGTTCCTAAAAATAAAATGATTAATATTTAGGGTCTACATCAAGATCTAGCTCCTCAAGTGAATCTTCCTCAATTTCGATAGGGTTGTCCAATAATGTAAATTTAACTACATGAATATAAGGTATATCCCAAGAGTCAAGATCTTCATATTGTGATTCCAAATCAGTCTTGGGGATGTCAACCCTTTCTTTGGCATTTTTCAAGATGGGGTTTTTAGATAATTCAAATGTAAATCTATCAAAATCAGGTGCAATTTCCCCATCTGATGTCTCTTCCTTAGGAATATCTTTCATTTTAGAATCAATCTTTGAGACATCAATATCATCCACCTCAGGTGTCTAATCCAAAGAATCCTCAATGACAGCCTCAGAATCCAAAATTTGTTGTGGCACACCCAGATCGGATTCATCGATTTGAGATTTTTGTTGCTCATTCCAAATTCTATGAAACTCCTTTCTCATGTCATTATATTCTCTAGCACTAGCTTCCTTTACTTCCTGGATCATTCAGATCAATTGAGTGATTTAGGAGTCATTGCAAGTGGCAGGGGTTTGAATCGGGCTGGGCTGGTCAAGATAGTCAATCATGATATCAAAGGTTTAGTCCTTTATGGCAGGTGACTTTTGTGATCTAATGGATTCTTGATAATGGTTGTGTGGTTCCATCCACCCATGTATCTATTGCCATAGTTTCTTCTGAGTCATCCTCTAAATCACTTCCTAAATTATCCTCAAAATACCCTGGCTTCAATTTCTTAGCAGCTACAAAAATATCTATATGAATCTTCTCTTTGCTGCTACCCATTTCCATGCATCCTAAGTAGAAATCTATCTGAGCATTGGTCATAGGCAAGAAAGGCCGACCCAGAATGATGGGTGAATCATTGAGCTTCTTCGGTATGTCCATGTCTAGTATAATAAAATCGATTGGGAAGCTAAGACCTTGCACTTTGATAATCACATTAGAAACTACCCCCAAGGTATGTTAACGGAGCCATTTGCCAATTTAATAGTCATCGGTGTATGATGTATATCTACAAGCTTAATACAATCAAAAAGGGCAATCGGAATCAAACTAATTGAAGATCCTAAGTCCACAAGGGCTTTGTTGAAAGTGAATCCCTTGATGGCACAGGATATGAGAGGTTTTCTAGGTCATTATTCTTAGGAGGTAGAGTGCCCAAAACAATTGCACTCATATGCAGACAATGTTGGTGCTAGAGCACCACGATCATTTATTTTGATGATAACAAAACACGTGTTATTTAACATTTGCACTTGGAGTCTTAGATTTCAGGTCAATCGCAAATGGATACGTGATTAGACGGAGTTCGAGCTCGCATCCAGGACGGATTGGACGAGCTTGATGGAGAACAGAAGAGATTCGCGAGGAGCGATATATTAAAGATGGAAGGAAATGAAGAATAGGATAGATTTCCTTCTTTTGTACTTGTTGTATTTTTCGTTTCTTTTGTTGCTCTTTATTTCCTTGGATAATTCATGTTAAAGAGCCTCAAAGTACCCTAACAGTAGTCCTAGGAACACCTACACAACCCTAGGATACTTAGGTTTTCTGTAGAATACTTAGAAAACCAATATAGGGTTCAAACAGAGTTTCCAGACGTCTAATTCCCAAATCAGATGTCTGATAAAGTATTTTAAGACGTCTGACTGTTGTTTCAGACGTCTGATAACTATTAGGCTGGACATAGTTATTTCTGTCTGATGAAATCAGACGTCCAGACCTTAGACCAGACGTCTTAGGAGACGTCTGATGGATTTGCCAGACGTCCAATTAGTGGACCGTTGGCTGCTTAGCATACACTCAAGAATATGACCATTAGAGCCTTATCAGACGTCCATAGGACTGTCTAGACATCTGATAATTGACCGTTTTGCCTCGGCTGACCCAAAATCTCTTCTCAGAGATTTTCTAGCCGTTGCAACGTTTGGAAAATCCATTCCCACAGTAAAAGTAGGTTTCCAGACGTCCAGACATAGTGCCAGACGTCCTCTATGTCGTCTGATGGACTTGCGCTAGAACCCTGTTTAGATCTGATTCAAGTCAGGAAGAGACCCGCCCAAAATCAGACGTCTGACCTTGAAATCAGACGTCTTAAAGTGAAGTTCCAGACGTCTTATGCCAAAATTAGACGTCTGATAAGCCTGTCAGAACAATGATTGTTCCTGATTTCGGGCTGATTCTCTTGGGCTTTGTTCCCAACGGCTATAGAACCTTTCCTAAGACTTCCAAAGCCTTCCTAAGGCCTCTATAAATAGAGGGAAACCTTTGCAACACAAACACACACTAAGAGAAACACAAGACACACTTAAGCAATATAGTTCCACTCTCTTGTGTCCTAGATAGCTCTTGCTCTCCAAGCTCAAGCTCCATTCTCTTGAGAGCATCAAGCTGTTGCGCACCCACTCTCCCGCCGTAGTCCACGAGAGCGAAGTTGCGCCGTCGCGTGGCTCACGCACCGCGTCATCAACTCGACGCACTCCTTGCAAAGGGGAGTTTCCTAATTCCTATAGAAGCTAGGTTCATAATTACTTTGTTGGCTCTATAGGATTACTTATTTATTTTATCTTTGTTATTTGGTTGGGTATTCGCTTTGCGAATTCCCGTCTCTTTCGCGAGACAAAATCCTTCTCGTGGAGAGAAGAGGTTGAGGTACGCTACCCTCATTTAAGTAGCGTGGTTGTATTGAGGTTGAATCACCCTCGTTTAAAGTGATTCGGTTTAGTGGATTTTGATCAACTTGGTTGATCGGAAAATCCTAACTCGAGAGGGTTAGGTGGTGGTTTTCACTCGGTTTGGGTTTCCACCTAAAAATACTTGTGTACTTGTGTGATTGCTTATTTGTGAGATTATTTATATTTCAATTCCGCATTTTTTACGTTACGCTAATCTCACCCCCTCCAAGAAGGAAACTTCAGACAACACTACCTCTTTCTATGTGCAAGTCATTTTCTTCTATTTTGATTCTGTCTTTAAGGCTCCAAGAAAAGGTAAGAAGGTGGAATTGGATTTAAGGGCCTTTTCTTCTTTTTCTCTTTAGAGTCAGAGTCAGAGTCTGATGTAGGTTTGACCTTAGGATTTTTAGATGGGCTTGGATCAGATCATTTGGATGAGCTTCTTACATTTCTCTTTTGTCTATGGGTCAGGGAGTTTGCACCTACACATTGGCAAATGTAATAGATTGGAGGAGGTGTCAGAAGAAGAGGCAGACAATATGAGTGAGTATGTATAAAGGGGTAAGAAGATCCTTGTCTCTTGTTTTGGTCCCCTTGAGCCTAAATTTCTTTAGTCAGATAAGTCAGCCTTTCTTCATTTTTCTTGTCCTAGTCCAACAAAAGGTTCATGATAGTCTTCAGTGTAATTGTGGATTAGGTTGGACTGGATGGTTTCCCTAAAATGGATTGAGTGGAATTCCGGGTAGGCCTGGATTGATCTTTAGTCTAATTTTGTCTTTAGGGTGGCCATGAAAGATTAAGATTGTTTCTTCACTTAGGGTTGTATGAATCCAGATATGAATCAAATTGTGTACCACTCTGAGTAAGGCTGACTAGATAGGAGTTGATTGAGAACTCGATGTTTGGTCCTGTACCTATGATCCATTGATCCAATCCTTAATTGAAATATCATCAAGTATAAAAGTATTAGAAATGGTGCAATCCCCAGATGATTTGTTCCAATCAGTATCTAGGTCCAATGATGCCTTCTAGGCTAGCTGAGTCCAGGATACTGATTGAGACCTTTTCTCCTTTTGCAGATAATGTTAGAAAATAATGTGTTGTAATTCGCGTGCAGGAAAAAATCATGAACAAAATATTAATCGAAGATTACTAGAAATATACTGAAATTGAACTACAAAATCAGGTTGTATCCATAGGGAGGCTCGAACCAATAAAACCCACAAATAAATTGCATTCGAGTTCACTAATACGGAAAATTATTGCTTAAGAATATTTTATAAAATTCGTTGAGATAGATCTTCAGAGCAAAATCAAGAGAACTAAAACATATCTTGAGAGAGAGAGACCATTATAATATGATGGTAAATAAGTGAATAGTCTTCTTGAATCACAAAATTCACAAAATAGGTAATAAGGTACTTTCCTGTAGCAAAATAGGGGAGTTTCTTCTTGAGCTCGTAGCCGTGCGAGGGAGACATTGGTGGTGGAGAGCTTGGCTGGAGGACTTGGGCCGGAGAAGAGGAGCGCACTGGTGATGGTAGCGGGGCTTCGGACGGCCAGAGGTGGCTGGACGATGGAGAGAACAACGGTGGCGGTGGGTGCTCGTGGAGGGTAGAGATTGAAGAAGAAACCAAAGTCGTGGTGATGGGCACGGTGTGTGCCATGCACTGTCATAGCATGGCTGTTGCAGCAGGGTCACGGTGAGGCTGGAGTCGAGGCGGAGCGGGCGCGGTCGTGAACGAGGAGGAGGGAGTGGTGGCTTGCAATCACAATGGCTCACGATCTTCGGAGAGGAGTCATGCAGTGGAGGGGAGGTTGCGGTCGAGGAGGCTCAGGCATGGTGGCTCGCAGTCGTCGGTGGCTCAAGAAGTATGGATTGGGTATCTCTAATCAAATCGAATCAACTCAAATCTAATTTCAATCAAATCGCGTAAATCAGGAAACTCTTGCCTTGATTGATATTACTAGAAAAATAAGGTAGGATGGATCCTAATTTTTGTTTGTTTCCTTTTTATCTTTCCAAGATAGAGAGAGGATTAGGTAAGGAGTTAGAATGACTAACTTGCCCTTGGTGTGGTTGCTCCGAGAAAACGATCCTGAGTGCGTATTCACCTCGAAACAATCAAACAAAGCAAGTTAGATATCAAATTAGTCAAAATAGATGATATGAATAGTGGTGAAATTGCATGTTGCTCCCCGACAATTGCATCCAAATGAAAACATGCTAAAGTCGGGTTTTAAGATACGCATCGTAATATAGTGACTAAAGCCATGAAAACATTTAAATTTATGAGCTCGAATTGTGAGTCCGAGGTTGTCTCAGGGAGTAAATAATGTGCAATTAAACCACTAATCAATGAATGTAAAATGAAAATAATCTGACAAAAAATATAATATGCAGTGAATGCCAATCTCCAATAGATAAATGAGCTCTCAAATTCCAAAAACAAATGAAGTGTAAAAGGGGAAAAAATTTGGTTTTCAACTAAGAGAGAGAGAGCCCTCACACTTAAGAATTTCATGCTCATCAGACGTCCAATACTTGCCATTAGACATCTTAAAGTTCAACCCCAAATCGGCTCAATCTTTCAAACAAGGGCCACAGATAGTTACTTCAAAATCTGACTTGAACCAACTCAGAACTAGTTCACTGAAGCCCACCCAAGATCCCAAAACCCAGCCTAGGCTCTCGCCCAGGAGTGTGCCCGCGTGTGCAGGCACATGCATGCAGAGGCGTGTGGGAGGGGACCTTGCCCCTTGTGATCATGGGCAACATGCCATTAGACACAATTCAATTTATTGCCAAAACAAGTTCCTCTCTCAACAACGTGGGATTAACATCCCATGTCTTCTTCGTTTCTGCATGAAAGAGCTTGCTTGAGGTGGAAGCTTAATTGGAGCTCGAGGACCGTAATATCTTCAATCCAACAGTATGAAGAGCTCCCCTAGGTCAACCCACATCCATGGATGGTGCTTTCTTGGCGTGGACTTCACTGGATGGAGGTCATCAATGACATGGAAGACAAGGGCTACACGACGGTGGACCTAAAACAAAGTCACGGGCTCTTGGCCCCAATTAGGCACATAAAAAGCTTCATCATGAGGTGAAGAATGTGGTGGTGGTGGAGATTTGGTGAATGGGGCCTAGGTTGGCCGACTGGACAAGGTGAAGGTGGAGATAAGGTGGGTTGTCCGGCGGGGAGTTTGGGGAGTCAAAAGCCCCAATTTCTTGAGGACCCTTGCTCTCCAAACTCCCATGGTGCTTGTGGGGTAGATGGATGGGTGGATGATGGCATGGAGAAGTGGCTCAAGCTCGTTAGAGCTTCACTGGCCCCGAGGAAGAAAGGGAGAGAATGGCAAGGGAGATGGCTAGAACCTAACTCTAAAGACCTAACATTGACCTAGGGAGAGAAAGGAAGAGAAAGAGCTACTTTAATGGACAAAAGGAGGGGGAACCACATCCGGCGTGGCCAGCTAGACATGGGGAAGAAGATGTGCTTCGATAAGGGTGATGGCGACAAAGAATGAGGGAGGAAGACCTAACTATGGTTGGTTAGCGTTAGAGGAGCATGGGGAAGAAGATGGCACGTCTAATTTGGTCATTGGACATGTGGAAGAAGGAGAACGAGAAGGGGTCACCGGTGTCGTGGAGCTTGTGGCCAGCCGAAGGAAAAAGAGGAAGAATTTTGGCCAAATTTCGACTCAATTGGACTTGGAAGCATGCCAAAGCTTAAATAGAGTTCTTCTTTGCCCTCAATTGCTTGGAATTTGCATGAATCCCTTGCTATTTTTGACAAGGAAGATCCACAAAATTCAAGCTTCGCTGATCGCGATATGGTCCAAGTTGGATCTTAAAGCTGGTTCAAATGGTAGAGGAGGATCTAATCACCAATCCCTCCAAGTTTGGAGGGATTTGGTGGTGATTTGATGAAGAAATCTTCAAACAAAAATCGGCCATCGTTGGATTTCCTTTTGCTGCATATTGCTTGATTTGAACGTGAGGAAGAAGATGGAGGCAGGACCCAAATGCAAGAAAAACCTAGACTTAGGGGTACTTTTGCAATTAATAGGGTTAGATGAACTAAATTGTAAACTGAGTCAAGATGAACTTCGATTGGGCTCAAAATTTGGGGTTAACCTAATTTGGACCCAAGGAATTTAATTGTGATATCATATTTGGGTTTTGACATAGTTTAATTGGATAATTTATACTAAAGCCCAAAATAAAGCAAATTCTCGCTTAAGTCTCTATTTTTGGTCAAGATGGGTTCCTTTAGTCAAAGAGGGGGTTCCAAACCTCTTAGAATATTTTTAAATGATTTCTATGAGGTTTAGATTATATTTATTTCTATCAGAGTCTGTTTAATTGAAGTAGGTTGTAATTAAGGTTTTTATTAATAAAATAATCCTTAAACACAGAAAATCTTGATTTAGTTAGCTCAGGTTCACTTATTAGGAAATTAAGCTCATTTGACCTTTGATTAAGTCCTAATTAACCCCTTAGTTAATCTACAATTGTGATTAGGTGTTAATACAGTAGAATTAAGTTGTTTTCTCTTCTTTTTCTCAAACCCAACTCAGAATAGAATTATTATCTTCTGATGAATATTAAAGAGTATTTATCCCTGTAATTAGGTTAAATTAGGCTAGTTAACACCAATGATGGTGCTACCATCAGAGGGTGGTGGGTGGCGTGTTGTGTCAAAAATCATCGTATTTAGGAAAATAACGCATCGTAGTATAGTGATGAAAATTGCAACAACATTTAAATTTGTAACTACTTGAAAATATAAATGAGTATGAGGTCATTTGCAGGGAGCAAATGTAGAATTTACACACTAATCGCAATTAGAAACAATGAGCACAATAATAAAGATATGCAATGAAAATCAATAATCAGAATATATTCAATAATAGATCAAATTGTATTTTAGGAAATAATGGAATAAAAAGAGAATTAGGTCTTAAAAATGATGATTCGATGCACCACTTAATCCCAAAGTATTCAAGCACATATTCAATGTTTCAAGCTAAATCAATTTTTTCAATAGTGTCTTGAACCACTAATCCACTTCAGCAAAGGCTTCAAATAACTCCACAGCAACACAAGTCAACCACAGTCAGACGTCGAAGACAAACCTCAGGCGACTTGAAGTCACCAAACCTTAGCACAAGGCATAAGCCTCACTGGCACAAGCACACGCACAGAGCCTCAGAAATGCCTAAGTGTTGAGCGTGTTGGCATAAATCTCGAGGCTATAGTGTAAAACCACCCCTACCCTCCTCATATTTCTCTCTCTTTCTCAAACAAGATAAACAGATCTGGCCCAGACCTGCGTGCACATGAGCGCAGGCGAGGGCATGTGTTGGCGTGTGTGCTGAAGCTATGAGTTACTATGCTAACGTATTTGGTTTTGAAAAACCTGTCGTCGTAGTATGAAAGTGAAGAACTCGTGTTCAACAAATAAAATTTGTACCGGAATAGAAATCCCAGGTCAAACTCAGGGAGGCTACGTCGATCTATATTCACAATTATATTTTTTTAGAGTTTTTGTTGAAAAGCGAAGCGACGTAATTACACTGAAGTAATATTAACAATTGAAATAAATGAGAGAGAGAGAGAGAGAAAACATGCACTCAATATTTCAAAATGTTTATACAATGAAACCAAAGAAGAATTACACTAGAAAGCAGGAAATCAACTACACTAGAAAATAGGAAATGTCTACTCTAGAAAGCTATAAAGAAGAATGGGAGAGAGAAGTTATCCTCCTCGATGATCGCTTGGAGGACGAGCCGGACGAGACGTCGCCTGGACGAAGGAGGATGAAGCGGGAAGAAGGAGGTCGAAGCAGGAGGAACGAGAACGGGGCAGCACGTTGTTGTCGCGGGATCCGTTTCCGAAATTAGGGCGAAAATTTGACTTTCTCTCGAGGAGCATCCTGGGTGTGGGACAAGCTTCTCTTGAGCTTTGGAGAGGTAGAGGAGAGAAGGAAGGGATGAGAATTTCGTATGGAGGGGGTCTCCTTTTATAGTTGCAAGGAGTGAGGGCAATTTGTTCTTTTTAATCTCAAAACATTAAATAAGGGGTCTTTAGTGACAGATAAAACCGTTGCTAAAGCCCCATCGTGGGTGACGTGCGCCGCCCGCTCGCCTCCCACGCATGCAACACCTTTCCACGTTCTTTAAATCTTGACCATTCGATCGTGAGATTGAACGACTGAGATGCGCCCTCGCCGCGCCTCAACCGCGCGCTCGCCCGCGTCTGATGGCGCGTCACGCGTTGGCGTGTGATAGTGCGTGGACTTGATTGGGCGCGCTCAGCCGCTAGATCCTCATCGGGCGGTCGATCGCGCCCGTGCACCCACCCCCAATCGCAGCTCGCGAGGATTCGAACGCTCGCCCGTGCTTCGCTTAAGTGCTCTCGCCCACTACGCTACGCGCGTGGATGGATGGGCGGAGTGATTCTTGATCGCGTGATTTGGACAGTTGGATTGAAATCCAACGGTCATGGTTGCGCCTTCCAACAGTCCTTCAGAGTCTTCAAGCGCAAGTTGAGCTCCTCTCTCAGCCGTTGGATCTTGATCCAATGGCGGAGATGCGTGGGCGCCAGAAGCTTCAGCGGTTGAGGGCGGCCGGTTGGGCGACTGATATGGCACCATGTGGCACCATCTTGGCCGTCCATCTTCTAGGTGATGTAGATAGTGCCACCGGTGTTGGATTAAGTCGATTTTCGTGCCGTTAGGCTGTAATCGTCGATTCGAATCCATCCATGAGGTTGGATTTGTCGTTTGAAGTGTGGATTCACTCCATCTTGACCCTTGATCTTCTAGGGTTCCCTGGTCTCTATCTGATGTTACAGATGCCTGATTAGGGCGATCTTGGAGTCGTTGAACTCCAATCGTCGCCCTGATCAAATCTGTACAGTTGGATCTTCGATCCGAGGTCCCAATAAAAATTTGCCCTGTCCCTGAACATAAAAGGAGACAATTAACCTACATTTTATTCAAACTAATCTAAATGCAAAATGATGCATGCTCTGCAATATTTATAGTATGCAATGCAATTTTATGCTTAAGAACATGCATAAATAGACATTTTATGTAGTGTAAACATGTTTACATCACACCCCCATGCCTATCTTTTGCTAGTCCCTAGCAAAAAATATATGTTATTTATAAAAGAATTAGGTTGGATTATTTGGACATGAGTTATTTTCAATCATTAAGAAAATATTTACTTAGGATCTGAACTTTCAAAGACACAACAGTGCCCGGGTATCTGCCAAAATGCAAACTGCCTCAAGCCCTCGCCTTATTCAAAGAAAAATTTCTCTCTTTTTCTTCTTTTCTAATTTTTTTTGGATTTTTGAGTTTTAGGGTTCAAGAGTGGCTTCCTACGGCCATTCAACTCACCCAAGATTTGATGAGAACCCTAAGTTCTAAGCATCTTATTGTGAATGTGATAGACTCGTTGATCGGCAGTTAAAACAGACTTCGAGTTTCTAAGCCTCTAGGTGACCTTAAAAAGAGAATTCTACCTAAAGGTGTATCTTTACAACCGATAGCTTTCTCCCTACTTTTATTTTTATGGGGTCAACACAAGGGTGAATCCAGTGTATATCTCCCCGATTTATTCTACTTCTTTGCTTCTTCCTAAGTGTTTTGGAAATTTTCAGTGCATTTATTGAGCTGGGTTCTGGACAATCGGTCGATGAGCTGTTACCACCGACAACTTGCCAACCATACTCGTACGGTGAAGTGTGGCTTATTTCTTTTTTTCTTTTCTCCTTTTCTTTTCTTTTTGACTTTCTTTTTCTCTCTGTTTTTTTTTTTTAAGTAGGTGGCTTCCCTGGTCTAAGATTTACCTAAAGGCAGCAAGAAGAAAATGGTCCAGTGACTGGGTTCTGGACAACCTACCTATGGGCTGTTACCCACGATAACTTGCCAGCCATATCACCCTAGAAGGTTCATTAGCTACCCAATTTCTGTTAAAATCGTTGAACGAGTTAGTTCAAAGAAAGTGTGTAGATGCTTAAAAC
The DNA here is from genome assembly GCA_037157565.1 of Thalassia testudinum. Taxonomy (NCBI): domain Eukaryota; kingdom Viridiplantae; phylum Streptophyta; class Magnoliopsida; order Alismatales; family Hydrocharitaceae; genus Thalassia; species Thalassia testudinum. The sequence continues at coordinate 205,997,808 of JAZHRO010000031.1, forward strand.
TCAAAGTTCCCTCAAATTAGAGGGCGGGTTGATAAGTTAAGTACTTATCACCCAAATTTGTTTACTCAAATTACAATAGAATTAAGATTGGCGAGGACTCAAAAAATAAATCCACATTTTAGTGGATACATGGGTCGATTAAGTCCAAAGACCTGAAGGGTCTTTGTGTTCAGATCCTAATGTAATATTTCCTAAGATTGAAAAGTCCTAATGTCCAACTATTCCTTCCTAATTCAATTTTTTTTTATGTATTAATAAGAGGAGAAAAATAATTTACATGAATTTCACACAGATGACCAAATAATTCAAAAATTAATTCACCCCCCCATGCCTAGCTGATGCAATGTCCACATTGAGAAAGAGACATGAAAGAATGGGTAGAGTATGAAAGATGTCACCTGAATATGAAGCTCGTGTCATCTTTGTGTCATATGTACAACTGCTGAGTTTACTGCCGTCAGCTAGGCGAAGTCCAGCCAAAGAAGTCATAGAATGGCTAGAGCAACCGTGTCTAAGACGGGTTCTGGAAGAGCACGGTCAATAACAGGCTTCAGACGTTGATCGTTGACTTTAAATGTGTTACCCGTTGATGAGAACCTCATCATGAGCCATAACTATCTCATTTTGATCCAATACAAAGGATAAAAGCTCCTACATAACTCAAGGAAAGGCTTAACTCAAGAATTCTGAGTTTAAGGAAAAAAATAAGTCATAAGGGGTAAAAATGCAATTTTACCAGTATAATCTGCATACAGGGTAATTCAGGGTCCAAACATAGGTCAAAGCAACTTAATAAGAATAAAAGTGGGATGTGATGATCTAGCAAGGGCTACAGCAATTCCAAGGAACTAAATAATAATCTGTAACCCTAAAACAAATCCACTTCAATTCACGAGGTTCAAGGCAAAGCAAAAATGGAATAAACCCTCTAAAATTCATAGAAAAATAATCTCTAGGGTTTAGAACCTTCAATTTGACCTTAGGAACCCATCTTGACCTACATTGAGAACCATACCCAATTAATAACTTAATTTGGGTTTTTGTGTAAATTGACCAGTCAAACAAGGTTTAATCTAGAAATAAAATTCACCATCAGATTCCTTAGGTCCTAATTAGTCATGTATAAAAACTTGAGCCTAAGAAGAAACCTTCTTGACCAACTTTACACTTTGGTCCTCATATATTTACTTTTTGGCCCTCAACTTTTGAACCCTCGCATTTTGGCCCCTAACTCTCCTTCGTTCTTTGCGTTCAGGTCCCCCCTGCAAAACCTGCCAGCACCATGCTCCGGCGACCTTGCGCGGAGCATGGCGCCGCGCAGGGTGAGGGGGAGAGCCTGACAAGTAAACCGGGGGTGCCCTACGTCGTCAGCCGTCGCAGGGACACCCCCTGGTCGCTGTAACCCACCATACCGGCCGTGTGAACGCACGGACGGTATGGGTTTCCATCTCCGGCGTCCTCCGGCGAGGGAGACACGTCGTCTCCCTCCGCCTTCCTCCCTGATTCGGTCCCTATAAATACCCCCGTCACTCCACCGTTCTTCCCAGCTCGGATCTGACGGAGATACCCCCTCAATTCCTCTCTTCCCACTCCGACAGACGCCCTCCTTGCTCCGGCGGCCTCTCCTCCTCCTCCTTGTCGCCCTGCCGCACTACCAGCTGCAGGGTTGCCCTCCCTCGCTCTTCCCGCGCCACGCCGCACCCAGCTGGCGCCTCTCCGGCCCTCTGCTCGCCGCCGCCCCTTCCCCTGGGCATCTTCTTCTCCGGCGACAGTCGATACGACTGTCGCCCTGGTCCGACCCCTTTCGTCTCCGTAGCTAGGTCAGAACTTCTCCCCATCTCCCCCTTTTTCTTTTCCTCACTGTCTTTTATTTGATTAAACCCTCGACCGCTCCTGTCCACCGTCACCCCCTTCGTCTCCGGCCAAACTCCGGCGAGACCCCCCCATCAGTCCACAGCCCCACACGCCTCGTCGACCCTCACAGAATCTCCGCCTCCTCACCCTGATCAACCTCCGCCCTTTCACGTCCTGCCACTCGCCCTCTGCAGACCCCCCGAACAAACCCACTTCTCCACCCGCAGTTTGACCTAGGGCGACCCTCACGCTTCGCCCCGCCGCCTGCCAGACCCCCCACTGATTAGGCCGAGAGGCCGTTCCTCTGTGTACAGGTGTCTCGACCGCCGTCGCCATTGCTGCGTGGAAGGAGCACCTTCAACCTGCAGCTCTAGGTGCGCTTCGCCCAGGCCTGACTCCCAGGCTGCGCGGGGCGCCTCCGCGAGGAGTCCCAGGCTCGCAGCTGGGGCGAAGGCCTCGCGTGAAGCCGCGATTGCCCGCTGCTTTCTCTGCTGCGGGCGCTCAATTAGGGTGGGACATTTAGTCCCACCTCGGAAAGCCACTGAGGCGAACGGGCGCTTAAAGGCAAAAAGTGCCTTAAGCTGTTCGCCTCAGTTCACGGGGTGAGGTCCCCTTCACCCGCCCGGTTACCCGGCCTCATCCGCGCTCACGCCCCGCGGACCTGACCCGACCCGACTTAGACTGACCTGCACTCCTCGCCCACCACGCACGCCGGTGGGCCTGGACCCGGGCGCGACCCGTACCCGGCTACCCGGCAGCTCTGGGAGAGCTATCCTATGAGCGGATTCTGTGAGAGAGAGACGGGGGGGGGGGGGGGGGAGGGTAGAGTAGGTTTTTCCCTCTGACATAAACTCTGAAGTGTGCAGGCACAGGTGAAGAAGAAGGACCACGGAAGAAGAAGAAAGCTAAGGGAGACACTGTAGCAACAAGCGGTTTAAGTCGTCTGATTGGAAAATCAGACGACGTCTTGAAGGGAAAAGAAGAAAGAAGGAGAGACGACGTCCTGACAGGTAAAAGAAAAGAAGAAAGAAGAAGATCTGAAGAACAAAAGAACAAGGAAGAACAGCAGAAGAAGAAGAGGAAAGAACAAGGAAGAACAACACAGGTGAAGAAGAGGACCACAAGGAGATAAACACAAAAGAAGAACAGGAAGAACAAAAGCTAAAGAGGAGAAAGACAAAGAGAAAGAAAGAAGAAAAGAAGAAGAACTCAAACTTTCATCTCTCTCTCTCTCTCTCTTTATTTTTTGTAATAGAACATGTATATCTCTAGAATACAACTTGCTCCCTGAGTTCGACGTCGGGAACTCTTTTATTTCCGAGTAACAAATTGTATTAAACTGGTAATCACCTCTCTATACTATACTACGACGAAATAATAAAACTATAGAGAAAAGTTTCTACACCAGTTTTTGGCGCCGTTGCCGGGGAGCAACGGCTATTCTAGAGGTAAACATTCCTGTTTCTTTTTAATTTCTGATAATCTCCTCTCTTTTGTGCAGCTACAGGAAATCAAGAAGACAAGCAACCGCACGACAACCACTCCGAGGACAGGTAAATTTTTCCTCTCGCTATTAACCCCTAAACTCTAAAGAGAAAGAAAAGAAAAGAAAAAGCAATATAGGGCTAACCTGTCTTCTATACTTAGTAACCATAAAGAGTTGCATGTTTTCAACTCATTAGTCCTGCACACTATTAAGGGTATTTAAGGGCTAACACATTCTTGCTTGAGCCCTAATTACCCAACAAAGAACTAACTGGACCAAGTAGAGCCAACATAAGATTCAACATTAGGGTTTTAGAGACACACTACTTAAATCAAGAATGGAGAAAATCCAAAAGAAGTGTGCCTAAACCATTAATTGAAAATACCTATTCAAAGAAAACCTAAAACAATTGGCTCTCTAAACACTTGAACCCTAAAAGACAAGACCTAAAAGCTCTCAAAGAAAACAAGAGGTAACGTTGACCCCTTGGGTCAACCAACCTTAAATTAGGTCACTCTTTGCACTTAAAAGACTAAAGTTCAAGTGAAACCTTAAGCACCCTGATCTTAAAATTGGTAGACTTAAGAGGTCAAGATCCCCATTCTGGTCTACCTGGAACCGCAGTGACAAGAGAGGTCGGGTGGGGGAAACCCTGTAACCCGTGGGGACGCTCTACCGTGTAGGGGTCTTCGCGGGACTCTCCCTCTCTGGCTGCCCAGGTAATTCTCAGGTGGACGATCTTTCTGATCAAGGGGTCCATCTGCCCCGCACCTCTATAGTCACCCAACACATTTTTGGGTGTCTTGATTAGGTCCAGCACCTTCTAAACTTACCTCTTCCAACAGTGCATGTACGGAAGGAGGTCCTTAAGACCACCCTTAAGACCTCCTTTAGAAATTCGCTCTCGTCAAGGCCAAGCCTCGACGCTCGTGTTTGTGCAGCAACACCCTCACATTATTCTCTCTTCTGATTCAGAACCAAGTTCTTCTTCTTCCCCCATCATGGCTCAGCCAGTTGAGGAAGAAAATAATCTGGAACACCAGCTCCAGCGACTCAATGACCTCTTCCAAAACTTCGTGCACCCACCACAGCGTCCTATGATGCGGGACCACTACAATCCTGCTGCGGTGGCTATTGAGCCTCGAGTTAGAATCCCGACTGGAGGACCTGATTCCGAATTAAAGCCCAACATGATTCATGCTATACCTAAATTCCATGGGCTTAATTCTGAAGATCCCTTCCAGCACATCAAACAGCTAAAGCATCTGGCCCACACTTTTGGATCAGATGCGCAAAATCGGGATATTCTTCTCATGAAGATGTTCTCCTTTTCTCTTATGGACAAGGCCGCCCATTGGTATCAAACTCAGACCCGGCCGATCAACACTTGGGAAGAACTTCAATCCGAGTTTTTGAAAAAGTTTTTCCCCGTTGGTCGGACCAACGCCTTGCGCCATCAGATTACACACTTCACTCAACAATCAGGAGAACCTCTCCATGAGGCATGGGATCGTTTTCAGGATCTCATGAGAAAGTGCCCCCATCACGGAGTTCCTAAATGGGAACAAGTCCAATCTTTTTACCAGGGACTCCGTGAGGACATCCGCCTTTTCGTCAATGCAACTTGCGGAGGAAACATCATGGGTCAACATGAAGACACCGTATGGGAGATTCTCGAAAACATGTGCGAGAACTCCATCAACAATGACTCCATGGGATTATTCGACAGGACGAATACCCGCGCAGCGATGAATCTTAAGGGAGCACATGAGACACAGGGCCTGTCCGCATCAGTCGACCTGGAATTAATGGCCAGTCGATTGGACAAGGTCTCAATCATTGAGAAGAAGGTTGATGAGCTGACTCAGCACTTGCAGCGAGCCACCTCTGCGCGTAACTCCTTTGCACAACCTCCTTCCACACAAGAGACTGTGCAAAACATCCTCCACCGATCTTCCCCTAGGATGGATCCATATCCATCCCCATCTGATTCTCGGATCGGAGGATCATCCGATCCTTTCTACACCAGCCCGGGGAACTCCATTCCCCCTTTCCCTGATTCTCAGGAGGTTCCTCAGACCTGCGAGGACCTCAACGCCATCCAGAACGACCCATTCTCCAACACTTACAACCCTGGATGGCGAAACCATCCCAATTTTCAGTGGGCGGGAAATTCCCAAACCCACAGACCACCTTTTCAGCCCTCTCGTCATTACCAGCCGCCTCAGCCTCGGCCCAACCCTACTTATCCATCAGGGCCAAATCAGGATCAAATGTCCCTAATCCTTCAGACTCTGGCTAACATTCAAAGAACGAATGCGGCTATTCAAAAGAAGCACAAGAACGAACTTACAGAGGTTAAAACTCAACTGGCCCAGTTGGCAAATTCTCGCCAGCCAGGCACACTCCCTTCCCAACCTCTTCCTAACCCAAATAACGTGCCAACCCAGAAGCGCGTTATCAATCCAAATTTAGGCCACGCACAATGGATTTATCAGGCCCCTACTGCTCCATCTCTAGACGAGATGGAAGCCTCAACTTCTTATGCGGGATTTCAGCAGCCGCCACCCCTCTTACCAAACCCAAACCAAAATCAGGTCGGATTAAATTCTGTAACAACACGTAGTGGTAAAACAACTCAAGACCCACATTATCCAAACCACTCCAAGCCTGATAACCATGACCCTAGGATAGTTATCCAAGATACCACTGTCCCGGATCCACAACCTGGACCTATCCTAGAAGAACCAACCAAGATCCCATTTCCCGAGGCCTTGACCAAGGGAAAGAAGACCACCAAACCCGTGGCCCCTGAGGAGGACCTGGTCAAGCTCTTTGAGCATGTCCACATAAACATCCCCTTGATGGATGCAATCCGCCACGTACCAGCTTACGCACGATTTCTAAAGAATATATGTACACCCCAGCGTAAGCCGCGAACCAAAGGAGGGAGCCCAATTGTTCTGTCAGAGCAAGCCAGCTCTGTAATCCTCAGTAAACTCCCACCCAAGGCAAAAGATCCTGGTACTCCCCTGATTTCCTGCAAGATAGGTGGTACCCAATTTGATAGAGCATTGTTAGACTTGGGTGCATCCATAAACCTGATACCCACATCCTTACTTGACCATCTAGAAGAATCTGAGCTAAAACCAACCGAGGTGACATTACAATTAGCAGATAGATCTATAAAGTCACCAAAAGGGATTCTCGAGGATGTTATCGTAAGAGTGCAGGGTTTCTATTTTCCAGTGGACTTTATAGTCTTAGATATGAACGCACCTAAGAACCCTAGGGATACACCAATCATTCTAGGGAGACCTTTCTTGGCTACTGCTAGAGCCAACATCAGCTGTGAGGAGGGCCAAATAGAGCTTAAGTTTGGAAATCAAACACTGAAAATTGATATATTTAAGGCCCAACAAGGAATTAATTGCGGTGTCATCGAACAAATTTGTGACATCAGGACTTTGGTTGATGAATCACACTTCCAGAATAACTCGATTATGCCTCATCAACCACAGAAGGATCTTGACCCGCAAACAGAGGAGTCGAATCCAGATATGAATAACCCAGTAACTCCCACCCTTGAACCTCACATCTATACTGAACCACCCACTGCTGCTGATAACCCCATCCTCGAACTGAAACCCCTTCCTGCTCACTTGAAATACACCTTTTTGGGTTCTAATCAGACCCTTCCTGTGATTATCAATTCCAACCTCAGTCCTGAACAGGAATTCCGTCTGATTGTTGTCCTCCAGCAACATCGCAGAGCCATCGGGTGGACTCTCGATGATTTGACTGGAATAAGTCCCTCTTATTGTACTCATCATATCTATTCAGAAGAGGGCACACGACCTTCTCGTGAAATGCAGAGACGCTTAAACCCCAATCTGCAGGAGGTCGTGAAAAAGGAGATCATCAAGTGGTTAGATTCCGGAATCATCTACCCGATCTCCGATAGTCGTTGGGTGAGCCCAATTCAGGTCTTGCCCAAGAAGGCAGGACTCACCACTATAACGACTGAGACCGGAGAAATCATTCCTACCCGATTAGCCAACTCGTGGAGAGTCTGTATAGATTATCGCCGACTCAATTCCTCCACGAAGAAGGACCATTTCCCACTACCCTTCATTGATCAAATTCTCGAAAAACTTGCGGGAAATAGGTTCTGCTTTCTTGACGGGTACTCCAGTTATAACCAGGTGGCAATCCATCCTGAGGACCAAGAAAAGACCACATTCACCTGCCCCTTCGGAACATACGCTTTCCGAAGGATGCCTTTTGGTCTTTGCAATGCACCCGCTACTTTTCAGCGATGCATGCTTGCCATATTCTCAGATATGGTAGGTGATTATCTGGAAGTCTTCATGGATGACTTTTCAGTTTTCGGAGCATCATTCGACGATTGCCTCCAACACTTGGTCCAGATACTCAGGCGGTGCATCGATGTGAATTTGGTTCTTTCCTGGGAAAAGAGCCATTTCATGGTGCCTGAGGGAATTGTCCTGGGACACTCAATTTCGGAGAAAGGTATCCAAGTGGATCGAGCTAAGGTTAATCTGATTTCTCACCTTCCTATGCCTAGCTCGATCAGGGACATCCGTTCCTTTTTAGGGCATGTCGGTTTTTATCGACGATTTATCCCTGATTTTTCAAAAATCGCGCGCCCCCTGACCACTCTTCTCTCCAAGGATGTTCCTTTCGAAATTTCCAAGGAATGCACTCAAGCATTTGAAATCCTGCGTGACCGAGTCACCCAAGCCTCGATCCTACAATCTCCTGGTTGGTCTCAACCCTTTGAGATCATGTGCGATGCATCCGACTTCGCTGTAGGAGCGGTTTTGGGGCAGAAAATTGACGGGAAACCTGTGGTCATTTACTACGCCAGCAAAACACTCGATGAGGCTCAGCGTAACTATACGGTTACTGAGAAAGAGCTGCTAGCTGTAGTATTTGCCCTAGAAAAATTCAGATCGTACCTTCTGGGTTCCCGTGTCATCATATACTCGGATCACACGGCTGTGAGGCATCTCCTTGCAAAGAAGGACGCGAAACCTCGATTAATCCGATGGATCTTGTTGTTGCAAGAATTTGACCTTGAGATTCGCGACAAAGCGGGAAAGCAAAATGTGGTAGCTGATCACTTGTCCCGTCTTCCTTCTGAAATAATTGACCCTCCCGGACCCATTACTGAGCATTTTCCCGATGAGCACCTGCTGACTATTGGTACTAGCCTTCCATGGTTTGCTAATGTAGTAAATTACTTGTCATCTCATCAGATCCCGTCCGATTGGCCGAAGGCCAAGAAGGACAAATTACGCTCCAATGCCAAGTATTACATTTGGGAAGACCCGTACCTCTTCCGCATAGGTGCCGATCAGATTATCCGGAGATGTGTCCCGGAAGGGGAATTCAACAATATTCTCTCTTTCTGCCATGACCAGGCATGCGGTGGCCATTTCGCCGGGCATAAAACCGCATCAAAAGTCCTCCAGTGCGGCTTTTACTGGCCCACACTGTTCAAAGACGCATACAATCACTGCAAGGCATGCAGTCGTTGCCAGACTTTGGGCAACATGAGCCATCGCGACATGATGCCTATGCAACCGATTCTAGTATGCGAAATCTTTGATGTTTGGGGGATTGATTTTATGGGCCCCTTTCCTGTTTCGGATGGTTTCGAATACATTCTGTTGGCTGTGGACTACGTGTCCAAATGGATCGAAGCCATACCGACCCGAACCTGTGATCACAAAATCGTTCTCAAATTCATTCATCAAAACATTTTCTCAAGGTTCGGGATTCCTCGTGCAGTAATCTCTGATGGGGGGACCCATTTCACAAATGCTCAGTTTAGGTCACTGATGACCAAATACGGGGTGTCTCACCGAATCTCTACTCCTTACCACCCCCAAACTAATGGTCTAGCTGAGCTGTCTAATCGGGAGATCAAGAAAATCCTGCAAGTCACTGTTCGACCTGACAGGAAGGACTGGTCGTCCCGACTTCCGGAAGCATTGTGGGCCTATAGGACCGCCCACAAGACCCAATTGGGCATGTCTCCCTTTAGACTGGTGTACGGAAAGGCATGCCACCTTCCCGTAGAACTGGAGCATAAAGCCTATTGGGCAGTACGAAACTGTAATCTAGATCTTTCCAAGGCTGGGACCCACAGAAAACTCCAAATCAGCGAGATCGATGAATTACGCCTAGACGCGTACGAGAACTCGCAAATCTACAAGGAGCGGGTTAAAGCCTTCCACGACAAACACATCTCGAGAAAGATCTTTCATCCTGGTCAAAAGGTCCTACTCTTTGATGCCCGACTAAAACTCTTCCCAGGAAAACTGAGATCCAAGTGGGTCGGACCATATTTGGTCCGACAGGTTTTTGGAAATGGAGCAATCGAAATCAGTCCACTCAGCCATGATTCTGAACCTTTCATCGTGAACGGTCAGAGACTCAAGCCGTTCATTAATGTAACTTCTACTGATTTGGCTGAAGCATCTTATATCCTCCTTTCCCCTTGAGCTTATTGCGCCCAGCCGATGGCGTAAAACTCAGCGCTTAACGGGAGGCAGCCCGTCATTCTCTTTGAAAACCTGAAACTTGTTCTGACACCTTTTTGCACTTGAGGTTCACCCTTGTAGACAGCCGACCCCACCTCAGATGCTTGCATCTGGGATTAGAAATCGTCCGCAAAAATTCAACCCGACCCATCTACTCATCCAAATTTCTGTCTTAAGGAATGAACTAAGTTAAATAAAAACCCCCTAGGTTACAATGAGGACATTGCAAATCTTAGGCATGGGGGGGTATGAAAGTGCAAAACTTGTAAGAAAAGGTTTCAAACAAAAAATTCACATATGCCAAAAACACCATAAAAATTAAAAAATTTTTTCGAAAAAGAATAAAAGGAGAAGGAGAAGAGAAACAAAATGAAAAAGGAGCACAAAATTATAAGAAATGGTGATAGTCATTAGTAAGGAACTAAGGAATTAACCTAAGTTCTAGACCTCATTCAAGAAAACAACTGAAAAGTGCATAATGAGATTAGTAAGAACGCAAACCTTAGGCATTCTTGAATAGACTCTTAGTACCCATTAAGATCTGGACACTCCTCAAGAGGTTGAGGAAAATGAAAAGCTGAAGTATTAGGTCTAAGGCTTAGGGAGTATTCGGCCTCGTTAACTAATTTTTGGTTTACGGGACTCAGTAACCTAAGCACCCTAACCTCACACACAGCCTGGTTCAGTAAGCGTAAAAATCAAAATCACGCAGAAGCGTCGCAAAATTCTGAAAAGAACACCTAGAATAGGAGCGGCCGATCAACACAAGTTGATTTGGACGAGTTCCCAGCGCGGAGAAGCGGGAAATCCCCTCGAAGATGCGTAACAAAATATCATCTCCTCGGTGCCTGTCTCTTAGGATATTTACATATCCTACTGGGGGCATGTAAGCACTCTGCTGATTCAGATTCCATGGATGGCATTATCTCGAAGTGTCAATTGCCAGGGTCTGGATTCGGCCACGGAACACCATGGATGGGATTATCTCGAAATCTCAATAGCCAGGGTTCCGGGGGTTGCCATGGGCGGTGCTATCTCGAAGCATCGATTGCCAGGAACCCTTAAGGATTGATGATGGGAGCAAGGAATCTGATACAGACCGTGTTGAAAAGCCAATCCTAAGCTAGAACTAAAAAGAAAAAGAGAGAGAAAACTCTCCAAACAGAATAACTTTCTATCTCTCTCTTACAAAACGCACTGCGAACTGAGCCAGGGCTAAAATCGTTTCAAGCACGGGTGCTTTAACCACAAAGTCCATTAAACCTTAGGTTAGTTCTTGTGGGCCTTAAAAACCTTTGCTAAAGACTGAGGCTAAGGCTAGACAGATTTGGATCTTGATTGGTACTAGAGTACCTTTTAGGCCTATGGTCAGCATTCTAACCTAATCTATGCTCAAATAAAAAAGCACTTATCTAAAGCTATTAAAAACTTCATGGTCTAGAACAAGGGTTGAAACCTTAAGTTTTTGCTAAGGGACTAGCAAAAGCTAGGCATGGGGGTATGATGAGAACCTCATCATGAGCCATAACTAGCTCATTTTGACCCAATACAAAGGATAAAAGCTCCTACATAACTCAAGAAAAGGCTTAACTCAAGAATTCTGAGTTTAAGGAAAAAAATAAGTCATAAGGGGTAAAAATGCAATTTTACCAGTATAATCTGCATACAGGGTAATTCAGGGTCCAAACATAGGTCAAAGCAACTTAATAAGAATAAAAGTGGGATGAGATGATCTAGCAAGGGCTACAGCAATTCCAAGGAACTAAATAATAATCTGTAACCCTAAAACAAACCCACTTCAATTCACGAGGTTCAAGGTAAAGCAAAAATGGAATAAACCCTCTAAAATTCATAGAAAAATAATCTCTAGGGTTTACAGCCTTCAATTTGACCTTAGGAACCCATCTTGACCTACATTGAGAACCATACCCAATTAATAACTTAATTTGGGTTTTTGTGTAAATTGACCAGTCAAACAAGGTTTAATCTAGAAATAAAATTCACCATCAGATTCCTTAGGTCCTAATTAGTCATGTATAAAAACTTGAGCCTAAGAAGAAACCTTCTTGACCAACTTTACACTTTGGTCCTCATATATTTACTTTTTGGCCCTCAACTTTTGAACCCTCGCATTTTGGCCCCTAACTCTCCTTCGTTCTTTGCGTTCAGGTCCCCCCTGCAAAACCTGCCAGCACCATGCTCCGGCGACCTTGCGCGGAGCATGGCGCCGCGCAGGGTGAGGGGGAGAGCCTGGCAAGTAAACCGGGGGTGCCCTACGTCGTCAGCCGTCGCAGGGACACCCCCTGGTCGCTGTAACCCACCATACCGGCCGTGTGAACGCACGGACGGTATGGGTTTCCATCTCCGGCGTCCTCCGGCGAGGGAGACACGTCGTCTCCCTCCGCCTTCCTCCCTGATTCGGTCCCTATAAATACCCCCGTCACTCCACCGTTCTTCCCAGCTCGGATCTGACGGAGATACCCCCTCAATTCCTCTCTTCCCACTCCGACAGACGCCCTCCTTGCTCCGGCGGCCTCTCCTCCTCCTCCTTGTCGCCCTGCCGCACTACCAGCTGCAGGGTTGCCCTCCCTCGCTCTTCCCGCGCCACGCCGCACCCAGCTGGCGCCTCTCCGGCCCTCTGCTCGCCGCCGCCCCTTCCCCTGGGCATCTTCTTCTCCGGCGACAGTCGATACGACTGTCGCCCTGGTCCGACCCCTTTCGTCTCCGTAGCTAGGTCAGAACTTCTCCCCATCTCCCCCTTTTTCTTTTCCTCACTGTCTTTTATTTGATTAAACCCTCGACCGCTCCTGTCCACCGTCACCCCCTTCATCTCCGGCCAAACTTCGGCGAGACCCCCCCATCACTCCACAGCCCCACACGCCTCGCCGACCCTCACAGAATCTCTGCCTCCTCACCCTGATCAACCTCCGCCCTTTCACGTCCCGCCACTCGCCCTCTGCAGACCCCCCGAACAAACCCACTTCTCCACCCGCAGTTTGACCTAGGGCGACCCTCACGCTCCGCCCCGCCGCCTGACAGACCCCCCACCACCTTCGCCGTGCCACGGCGAAGGTTCTCCGCGTATCTGATTAGGCCGAGAGGCCGTTCCTCTGTGTACAGGTGTCTCGACCGCCGTCGCCATTGCTGCGTGGAAGGAGCACCTTCAACCTACAGCTCCAGGTGCGCTTCGCCCAGGCCTGACTCCCAGGCTGCGCGGGGTGCCTCCGCGAAGAGTCCCAGGCTCGTAGCTGGGGCGAAGGCCTCGCGTGAAGCCGCGATTGCCCGCTGCTTTCTCCGCTGCGGGCGCTCAATTAGGGTGGGACATTTAGTCCCACCTCGGAAAGCCACTGAGGCGAACGGGCGCTTAAAGGCAAAAAGTGCCTTAAGCTGTTCGCCTCAGTTCACGGGGTGAGGTCCCCTTCACCCGCCCGGTTACCCGGCCTCGTCCGCGCTCACGCCCCGCGGACCTGACCCGACCCGACTTAGACTGACCTGCACTCCTCGCCCACCACGCACGCCGGTGGGCCTGGACCCGGGCGCGACCCGTACCCGGCTACCCGGCAGCTCTGGGAGAGCTATCCTATGAGCGGATTCTGTGAGAGAGAGACGGGGGGGGGGGGGGGGGGGGGGAGGGTAGAGTAGGTTTTTCCCTCTGACATAAACTCTGAAGTGTGCAGGCACAGGTGAAGAAGAAGGACCGCGGAAGAAGAAGAAAGCTAAGGGAGACACTGTAGCAACAAGCGGTTTAAGTCGTCTGATTGGAAAATCAGACGACGTCCTGAAGGGAAAAGAAGAAAGAAGGAGAGACGACGTCCTGACAGGTAAAAGAAAAGAAGAAAGAAGAAGATCTGAAGAACAAAAGAACAAGGAAGAACAGTAGAAGAAGAAGAGGAAAGAACAAGGAAGAACAACACAGGTGAAGAAGAGGACCACAAGGAGATAAACACAAAAGAAGAACAGGAAGAACAAAAGCTAAAGAGGAGAAAGACAAAGAGAAAGAAAGAAGAAAAGAAGAAGAACTCAAACTTTCATCTCTCTCTCTCTCTTTATTTTTTGTAATAGAACATGTATATCTCTAGAATACAACTTGCTCCCTGAGTTCGACCTCGGGAACTCTTTTATTTCCGAGTAACAAATTGTATTAAACTGGTAATCACCTCTCTATACTATACTACGACGAAATAATAAAACTATAGAGAAAAGTTTCTACACCACCCGTCTTTGGGTCAGAAATCTAAATGGCTCCATTTGGAAAAATCTGGTCAATTATGAATGAGCCATTCCATTTAGATCTAAGTTTGCCAGGAAAGAGCTTAAGTCTAGAATCGAATAACCAGACCTTCTGGTTCGGCTTAAAGCTCTTGCGTGAAATCAATTGATCATGTAGAGCTTTGGTCCGAGCCTTGTGGATCTTGGCATTCTCGTCTGCATCGTTTCTAAGCTCTTCCAACTCAGATAGTTGGAGTTTCCTAGTCTTCCCAGCTAAATTCAGATCTACATTGCATTGTTTAATCGCCCAAAATGCCCTGTGTTCAATCTCTACGGGTAGATGGCACACCTTTCCATACACCAAATGAAATAGAGACATGTTGATGGGCATTTTATACACCGTACAGTAGGCCCAAAGAGCGTCCTCAAGCTTTTGAGTCCAGTCCTTACGATTAGGCCTAACCGTTTTCTGCAGAATGTTCTTGATCTCCCGATTAGAGATCTCGGCTTGTCCATTTGTCTGGGGACGGTAAGGTATGGAAATTCGGTGATTAACCCTGTATTTGGCCAACAAATTTCGAAATTGGACATTAGTAAAATGAGTGCCACCATCACTGATGATGGCTCTCAGAATCCCAAACCTCTTGAAGATATTTTTCTTGACAAAATCAATGACTACCTTGTGGTCACTGGTTCGGGTGGGAATCGCCTCAATCCATTTGGACACATAATCAACAGCAACAAAAATGTACTGATGTCCAAATGAAGGGAGAAAGGGTCCCATGAAATCGATGCCCCAAACATCAAAAATTTCGACAGGAAGAATTGGGTTTAGGGGCATCATATCTCTCTTAGTTATGCTCCTGACTGCCTGACATCGAGAACATGACCTTGAGAAATCCTGGGCATCCTTAAATAAAGACGGCCAATATAAGCCAAATTGCAATATTTTTGCAGCCGTCTTTTTCCCGGAGAAATGTCCACCACACGTAGATGTATGGCAGAACTCGAGAATACTATTGAATTCATTCTCCGGTACACATTGGCGAATAATCTGATTAAAGTCGATGTGGTACAGTTCAGGGTCCTCCTAGAAGTAGTATTTGGCCTCAGATTTGAGTCTATCCTTTTGTTGTTTGGTCCAATCCTAAAGGATTTGACCAACGACCAAATAGTTAACAGTGTCAGCAAACCACGGGGTTTGGACACTTGAAACTGTAAGGATAGCTTCGTCTGGAAAAGTGTCAACAATCGGGATGTTCGGACGAGAAGAATCACCTAGGAGTCTTGACAAATGATCCGCCACCACATTTTGTACCCTGGTTTTATCCTTGATTTCAAGGTTAAATTCTTGAAGCGGAAGAATCCAACGAATAAGCTGGGGTTTGGCATCCTTTTTGGCCAAGAGATGTCTCAAGGACAAGTGGTCGGTATAGATGATAACATGAGACCCTAAGAGATAAGCCCTGAATTTTTCCAAAGTGAACACTATAGCTAGTAATTCTTTTTCAGTAACAGTGTAATTCCTCTGGGCTTCATCTAGAGTTTTACTAGCGTAGTAGATGATAGAGGGCTTTCTATCAATTTTCTGACCCAAGACAACCCCGACCGTGTAATCAGAAGCGTTGGTCATGATCTCAAAAGGGGCTGTCCAAATTGGTGGTTGTAATACTGGAGCACAGGTGACTGTCGTTTTCAGGAAATCAAATGCCTTTTGGAATGATCCATCGAAAACAAATAGTGTTTCTTTGGCAAGAAGATTGCTCAGGGGACGAGCAACCTTCGAGAAATCCTTAATGAATCTTCGATAGAATCCCACATGACCAAGAAATGATCGGATTTGTTTAATAGATGTGGGAGGAGGAAGTTTAGCGATAGCGTCAACCTTAGCTTTATCCACTTCAATTCCCCGTTCAGAGATTACTAATAGTTGATTGCTACGACGAGAATGTGGTTTTTAAAAGGATATTCGTTGCAATATAGTTTGAAAACGTCGTATAAACGATTATCAATTTTATTTACTCGAAATTTAAAAACTTCCAAGGTCGAACTAAGGGAGCAATTCGGTATTTTAGAAGCAAAATCACAATTCTCACAATATGATATTTAACAAGGATATAAGTGAAAGTTTATGTATAAGAAAACTAAGAAGAAAATAGCAATGGAAGGGTAAATATTTTCTTGATGGCTTCTCCCTTCCTCTCTTTCTTGCTTTTCTTTTCTCCTCTTGGCCGCACCCTTTTCCTTCTTTCTTCCTCTGTCTTTCTTTTCTTAGACGTCTGATTCTGTGAATCAGATGGCTTATCTTGCAGATTGCTACAGTGATTCTTCTCTTTTGTCTTCTTCTTTCTTCTCTTTCTCTGCGGCTGCCTCCTTGGCTTCTTCTTCTTCTCTTCTTGAGCTGCTGCGCCTCCTCCTTGCCTTCTTTTCTTCTGCGGCTCCTTCTTCCTTGTCTTTCTGTGGCTAGGTCTTCAGCTCCTTCCTTGGCCTATGCGGTCTGCTTCCTCTTTCTCTTCTTCTCCGCAGCTGCATCTTCTTCCTCCTTCTTTCTTTTTCTCTTTCTCTGTGGCTGCTCCTTCCTTTAGCTGCTCTTCTTCTCTTCCTCTTCCCCGCAGCTCCTTCTTCTTCCCTGTGCACACAGAGGCAAAACCTAACCCCTACCCTCCCCGCATCTCTCTCTATTTCGCTCTCAGGACAGCTCTCCTAGAGCCTTCTCGGGTTATCGGGTCAGGTCAAGCGCACTCGGGTCTAGGCCTACCAGCGTGTGTGGTGGGCGAGGAGTGCGTGGGATAGGTAATCGGGTCCTGGTGCCAGATCCACGGGGGCAGGTCATGGACGAGGTGTGAGCGAGTGAGGGCGAGGGACCTCACCCCTGTGTTCTGAGGCAACCTAAAGAAAACACAAAAACAATAAAAGGTGCTCACCTGCGCTGGGCATTTCTGAGGTGGGACTAAAGTCCCACCCGCTTCTACTGGTGCCCATAGGGGGAAGGTCTGCGCAATTGGCGCAGCTAGGGTTGATGAAAGCCTGATTGCCAGGTGTGGAAGGCTTGTAGAGGGATTCTGCGCACTTGGGATGCGTCTGCCTGGAGTGGGTTGTCCTAGACTGAGCGAGGGAGCTCCTTCACACCTTCGCTAATGGCGGCGGAGGCGCGATCCTGAAATGCACGAATACGGCTTCGCGGCCCTATCAGACCATAGGAAAACCTTCACCGTATCACAGTGAAGGTGAGGCGGGGGTTGGCTGGCAATGGGGTGGCCTAGGCGTGCGTGCCTAGGTTGCTCTGTGGCTGTGAAGGTGGGTTAGGTCGGTGGAGGTGTGGAGTGTGTGTGGCGGGTAGTGGAGATGGGGAAAGTGCTCAGTGGATGGTGGCAGAGGTTTTGAGGGGTCTGGCGAGGTGGATGGAGGCGTGGAGCGGCGGGAACACCTCGCTGGTGGTCTAGTCGGAGGTGGGAACGATGGTGGTGGTCAGCGGTAGTCGAGGGGTCGAAAGTGTAAATTAAAAGAGGGGAAATGAAGAGGGGGAGAAGAGGAACTTATCTAAGGTATTTGGAGCGAAGGGGGGAGGCGGAGGGCGAGCGGCGCGTGTCTGCTGATTGCGCCGCAAAAATACACCTGCAATAGTCCTTCTTGTGCTATTTCCTAGCATTACCTAGTGCATATTAGGGTTCGATAGTTGCATTTGTAAAAATACATGCATGCATGCATTTAATTAAGAGGGGAGGAGAGTGAAATAAAATGGCCTCGCGATTACTTTTTTCCTCAAGTGCTGCCTCACAAATTTCCATCTTCATTTTTTATTTCTTTTTGATTTTTGACTTTTTTTCTTCCCGCGGCTGCATGAAACACCCTCTTCTTCTTCGCGCCATGCCCTGCTCCCCCTCTCCCTGCCAGCCTTGCAGCCGCATGATCTCCCTGCCGAGCCCCATGCAGAGCATGCACAGCCAGGGCATGGCTGTGCATGCCTCTTCCTTCTTTATAAGGAGGCGGCTTCTACCTTCAAAACCAGCCTGGTCCTTCCACACAAAAAAAAACCCAGCACTTCTTCCAGTACACCGTCCTCTCCTCCCTCTCCCTCCACACGCCGGCCCTCCTCAGAGACACCCGGCGGACAGGAGCCCTCACTGTGGTGAACACCCACCACAGTGAGACCACCACCGCCCAGCTCTTCAAAGAGCCGGTGGGCGTGGTGGCTCTTCTCTCATTTTTTACGTTTCCAACACCTTCAGCCATTGCCACAAGCTTCAAGGTCTAAAGCTCGAAGCTCGGCGGCAACAGTAGCAGCGGCAGCAGCTCATTCCACGCAAGCCTGTAGGCTGCCCTCGCCTCCGTGCACGCCTGCAGGCCTCTCCGCCTCCCGCTTCTTCGCTCTGTCGCACTCTCTCTTCCGCCCGCAGCTGGCCACCGCGCGTCACTGTAGTGGCCGGCCAAGCACCCCAGCGCACCCTAGCAGCGCCCACGTCGCCCTCGCCCTCCCTCGCGCACGCCAACTCCCTCTGCACGCTCTGTCGTGAGCTTCTCCACGCCTGCAACCGGCCGCGCGCAAACCCTCTTCCTCACGCGCTAGCCCGTGCGCGCCAGCCCCAAGCCGGCCGCACTCACGGCACCTGTAGCTCCCTATCACGCGACGCGGCCTTACGCTGTAGCCACTGTTCACGCAAGTCTATGCGACACTGTGGCTATAGTGGGGTGACCGGTGAGTTTCTCACTTTACCAGTCACCTGGCACGCTGCTATCGCCCATCGCCTGTGCACGCGTGTAGTCCTGCGCTCGCTCCAGCGCCCGTCACAGTGTCTGCGAACGCCCGCTCCCAGCACCCGCGTCTGCCAACCCGCACCAGACTCTTCACGCAGCGTTGTGCGCTGCGGTCTTCTCTCCGCGCCCATCTCCCTCCAGTGTGCGCTTGTCTGCGTGCATGCGTGCCTGCACGCGAGCTTGAAGCACCAGACGGCGCCTCGCTGCTGCAGACATCTTAACCGTGCATCTTCACTCCAGCAGGAAGCGCACGGCTGCCTTCTCTCTCCCGCTCTCTCTCTCTCTCTCACTCTCTCTCACAACACTCTCTCACTCTCTCTTTACACCAACGCTTGCACACACATACACTCACACTTCCACACACACACACACCTATACACTATTATATACGTATACATATATATATTGATATATATATACATATATTTATATACATATGTATATATACATATATATATATACTTATATTTATACATATAGTAGTATCTATATACTTATGTATTAGTATACATACATACATATATATGTATATATATATATATATGTATTTATACATGTATTAGTACTTATATAAATATGTATTAGTCTATAAACATACACACACACACACATATATATATATACATCTATATACCTATATATATACACATATACTTATACATACATACATACATATATATATATATATATATATATATATAGTACTATATACATACATATACATATATATATATATCTATATACTTATATATATATATATATACACACACACACATATATACTTACATATATACATATATCTATATATACATTATTACCTATATAACTAAGTATATATATATATATATATATACACACACACATATACACACCTACTTATATATACATCTATATATACATATATACATATATCTATATATACATATATTACAATATACATATACATACATATATATTTACATCTATATAGTTATATACACATACTCATACCTATATATATATAGATCTATACATATATCTATCTATACATATACTTATATATATATTTACATACCTATATATATATATACATATACATATATACATATACATATATACATATATAACTACATATATATACCTATATATTTATAACCATATATATATATAGATATATTTATATACATATATATATATTTTCACATTATTTACCATACGCTGTATCGCGGGAATATCTGCACCAGTTGCTGATATTCCCCGATACACGCGTACAAAAAGCATGTTCACATTCATCTTCCACCATCCATCCTACACCTTACATGCGGCACTTTGTCTTGTTGGTTGTGTCTTTCTGGACGACAACTGACTTGACACCGTGCTACACTTCATCTCCGCCTCCACCCCCACCCCTTTATACATATATAGTATATACATATATATCTATACTGTATTTATTTCTATTTCTCTAGCATGCCCATAAAAAGATAAAAAATATATATAAAAGAGAAAAGATAATCCTTGACTTGCAGGTACTCCGTCTTGCGAATAGCAAGACCCATTTTTGGAACCCTAATTTGGCTGAAATCCAAGAACCTAATTTTGAGGGTGTGCCTCAAGGACAAAGATTACCAGAAAAAATCTAAATAGAAAAAATACCAAAAACACAATAAACGAACAGAAGAGACTTGTTGTAGGAAAGGCATAGAAACTCGACTTGTAACCACACTTCCCTGAGTTCGACCTTGGGCCTAAAAGTGACCAAGATAAAATCAAATAGGCTAGGTAAAAAAAATTTTTTTGTAAAGAGATGGTTAGGTCCAATTTAGGTTAACCACCATACACACTTCAATGATAAAATCATCATATTAACAACCTATTCTGGTCTGACACCATCTGCCGTTGCCGGAGACGAAGGCCCTGAGGTGAAGAACGACGACGTGGAAGAGGGTCAGAGGGGCACGCACTGGTACGGCGCAACGTGGAGGAACACAGCGTTGATGGACGACGAGAAGAGGGATGGAGAGTCGTCGAAGCCTGTGGGCAGTTGGCTGGAGGAGGAGGAGATGAATTTGGGGGGAAATCTTCGGCCAAATCAGGCATGCCAGAAGTGGAGGGCTCTAGGTAAGCTTAAATAGGCGCGGGCAGAGGGAGAATCGCAAGGAGGCGGGAACACCACGTCGGAGGTATGGTCGGAGTGAGACCCATACCTCTCGAGCATTTGCACGAGAGGTATGGGGCGATTCAGGGTATGGGGAGCTACTCATGCGGTAGGGGACTTCGCAAGGAGCTCCCCTTTCAAATCTGGGAGCAGCTCCCCATGGAGATGAGGAGAAAACTAGCTCGCAAAGTCACCGGCGGTATAGGTCCCTGCTACGATGGCATAGGGACCAAAATGAAGAAATTGACGAGAAAGCTAAGGGGGTAATTGCAAGGGTTTTCAAAAGTTAAGGGTCAGAATGTAATTGGGTGGACCAATTTGCAAAGTAGGTCAAGATGACCTTTCCTTAGGTCCAAATTTTTGGTACAAACCTAATTTGGATCTAAGGAATCCAATGGTGATGTTGGATTTTAGGTTTGACCTCGTTTGACTGTACATTTTGCATAAAAATCTAAATTAAGTCAAATATTGGGCTTGGTCCCCAATCTAGGTCAAAACAGGTTCCAAAGGCCAAATTGAAGGTTCTAAACCCTAGGGGATATTTTTCCATGAATTTTAGAGGGTTTAGTTGATTTTTATCTTGCCTGGAACCTTGTGAATTTAAGTGGATTTGTTTTAGGGTTATAGAATGTCATTTAATTCTTAAATTTCACAATAACCCTTATCTTATTGAACCATCCCACTTTTTCTCTTATTAAGCTCAATTGACCTATGTCTAGACCCTTAGAAATCCCATTGATGCATTGCAATGGTAAAGTTGCAGTTTTACCCCTTGTTTCATGTTATCTTTTTAGATCAGTACTCCCCTGAATTAGGCCTTCCTTTAGGTTATGTAGGAGCTTTTGTTCATTTTATTAGATCAAAGTAAGCTAGTTAGGGTTCATGATGAGGTTCTCATCAATTACATGACCCAAAACGATGCCTTCTTGGGTCATGAAATGACTCTTTTCCTAGCTAAGGACCAATCATGTTTTGATACTTCGCTTAATAATTATTTCCAGATTAGCCAAACATGAGTCAAATGATTCTCCGAAAATAGAGAAATCGTCCATAAAGACTTCCATAAACTCTCCCACCATGTCAAAGAATATGGCTAACATACACCTTTGAAAAGTCGCAGGTGCATTGCATAAACCGAAAGGCATCCTACGGAAAGCAAAGGTTCCGTAGGGATAGGTGAAAGTAGTTTTTTCCTGATCCTTGGGATGGATAGGAACTTGGTTGTATCCCGAGTAGCCATCAAGAAAACAGAAGTGTTTCTACCCGGCTAGTCTTTCCAGGATTTGATCGATGAAAGGTAGGGGAAAATGATCCTTTTTAGTGGCTATGATCAGCTTCCTGTAATCAATATAGACCCTCCAAGAGGAAGCTAAACGAATTGTGACAAATTCTCCTCTCTCGTTAGTCACAACGGTAATCCCAGCTTTCTTCGAAACAATCTGCATGGGATTTACCCTGGGACTATCAGAGATTGGATAAATAATTCCTGCATCGAGCCACTTGATGATTTCCTTTTTTACCACTTCTCGCATATTTGGATTTAATCGCCTTTGCATCTGGCGAGAAGGGCAAGATCCATCTTCCAAGAATATTCTATGATTGCAATAAGATGGCTCGATCCCCCTAAGGTCATGAATGGTCCAACTAATTGCCTCCTTGTGTTCCTTCGGGACCTTGATCAATTTAATCTCTTGCTCCTTTGTTAATTTAGCACTGATAATCACAGGGAGCGTCTCTTGAGGTCCTAAAAATTGATATTTCAAATTCTTAGGCAATGGTTTCAGTTCAAGCTGGGGTGGGTTGATGATTAATGCTAAGGAAGATGCTGAAGACTCAACAAGAGGAAGAGGTTGTGAGTGAACAAAATCAATAACCTCTTCGGAAGATGGAAGGTCTGCCATAGAGGGTTGTAGGTTGAATTCGTCATTAAATCAGGAACTTTCAATTGAAGAAACCATCAAACAAGTTTCAATGTTTTCATTATCCTCCTCAAGTTCCTCACTAAATCCACAATCCTCAAATTTATTAATCGCCTTAAAAATATCCAATTTCATTCGTTGATCCCCAAAGGCGATTTCCATGCTACCACTTTCACAATTAATGTTGGCCTTAGCGGTAGCCAGGAACGAATACCCTAGAATGATGGGCATGTTCCTCAGATTTTCAGGTACATCCATGTCAAGGAAAAGGAAATCTATAGGAAAATAGAAATCTTTGACCTTAACTATAACATCTTCAATAACGCCTCGCGGATTTGTGACCGAGAGGTCCGCTAACTGTAGCGTTACTGAAATTGGTCGAAGTTCACCTAATCCAAACTTCTCATAAAGAGAAGTCGGAATTAGGTTGATGGATGCACCCAGATCCAAAAGTGCTCTATCAAATGTGTAATCTCCGATGACACAAGAAATCAACGGAGCACCTGGATCTTAATTTTTTTGAGGGAGGTGGTGTAGGATAACAGAACTAGCTTACTCGGAGAGTACCACCTTCCTTAGAACAGATTCTCTCGACTTACACTTTTGTGTACATAAATCCTTTAAAAATCTCGCGTAAGTCAGTATGTGCTTGATAGCGTCGAGGAGCGGGATATTGATCTCAACATTCTTAAATATATTCAGAAGCTCCTCATTGCTATCAACAGACTTCTTTGATTCGATCAAGGCTTCAGGAAAATGAACATGAGTTAGATCTGTGGAATCAGGTTCCTGAGCCTTAATTTCTCCTTCAGAATTCTCCTCTCTCTCCTCAAGTTCTTTAGGATTCAATAGATCAGAATAGTGTGATTGTGGATCCTGAGTCTGCTTACCACTCCTCATGGTGACAGAAGTTGCAGATGCATAAGAGTTTGGGTCTTGGGGAGGGTTAGGAAAGATTGGAGGGGCTTGATTAGCCAGGAATTGTTGATTTGTAGAAGAAGAAGAAGAAGAGGAGGGACCCGACTCAACCACCTGAGCATGTGCGTGTGGGTCCCTCTGATTTCCGTACCCATGGTCTTGGTTGCCCGGATTCAGAATATTTCGCGGGTTGGGTACGGGTTGGGATGGTAGAGATCTGGGTTGACAAGAGTTAGCAATGAGCCCAGTCAGCAAGTTGTCTAGCGAGGTTTTCATTTGCTGCATGAGTTGGAGCATGGATCCTTGCATCTCTACCAATTGTCAATTCAAATCAGCCTGCCTTGCGGGTTGAAGGGCATTCCAAGCTGGCTGATTGACCTGATTAGAGGCAACTGAGTATATACATGACCCTGACCCATTGGTCGTTGCGGAGCATAGTTGCTGGGTCGGAATTGGGTCTGTTGCCCCAGGTTTTTCCAAGAGAAGTTAGGGTGGTTTCTCCAACCTGGATTATAAGCATTAGAGTAGGGGTTGGATCTAACATTCTCTTGTACAGCATAGACATCCTCATAGGGTGAGGATGGAGAGAAAGAAAGGGAAGAATAAGAAAAACTTGGATCAAAGGCCCTAGTTTGGAACCCATGGGGTTTCGAAAAATGCTGACTCACTGGTTGAGCCGTATCAAGTTGATTCACGAACTCCCGTCCAAAAGGAGCTCGTGAAGAATGGAATCTCGAATTTTGGGATTGAGTGGATCGAGAGTTGTTTATAGAATTTTCAGCCATCCACTCTTCCATTCTCTTAGCAACCAAGTCCACCTTGTCAGATTTGTTACAAATCAATTTCATATCAAATGAATGAGAGTCATGGACTTCATTGACATTTGATTTGGGCTGTTGGGACCGGTTAAATGTATCGATGGAGGCATGATTGATTGAATTCTCGCTCATTTTCTCAAATAAATCGTGTGCACTATCTGCGTCTTTATTGAGGAAATTGCCTCCGCAATGAGCATCCACATGATTTCTGAGTTGCTTAGTCAACCCATGATAGAAAATTTGCACGAGTTGCCATTTCGGCACCTCGTGGTGTGGACACCTCCGCAATAAGTCCTGGAATCGCTCCTAGGCCACATGAAACTGCTCCCCCAGCCGTTGGGTAAAGGTAGTGATTGCCCGTCGCAAGGCATTGGTACGTCTGACAGGGAAGAATTTCTTCAGAAAGGCCGATTTCAACTCATTCCAAGTTGTAATTGGTCTTCCTATTGTCCTGTACCAATGCGCGGCCTTATCCCTAAGAGAGTGGGGGAAGAACCTCATGATCATTTTCTCCTCGTTTACGTTTCGTGCCTTGGTAGTAGGGACCAAAGTGGTCAAGTCCTCCAAGTGCTGAAACTGATCTTCGGAGCCAAGCCCATGATAATGTTTGATCTGCCTTAACACTTGAGGCTTAATTTCAACATCGCCGGCTAGAATCTGGATGCCGGGACGTTCCTTGTAATTTGAATGATCATAAAAATCCTTCAAGGGCTGAGCGCCCTGCATTCTCTGGAACCATTTCTACATTCTCTGCATTTGTTCCAGCTGCCTTCGGAATTCCTCCTGTGGATCTCCAGGTAGAGGAGGCTATTGGTCGACCATGGGATTAATTTGACCAAAATCCAATTTGCAGCTCCTAGAATACTCTAGTGGTCCTTCCAATCGGGGATTCAATGACCGTCTTCCCAGCATAAACTAGGAGAAGGTTGAAAGGACTGGGGATAGGGACCCTGCAGCACAACAAAACAAGACTGTCCTTAAGTGGGGTAGCCTAAGGATCTATTGACTCCCAAAACCCGCCTTAAGATTGTAAATGATTTACTCTACTTGCGTCTGCTCAATCCAACCAGTTAGAAGGAGGGACTAAGGAGAAGGTTCTTCCTTCGACTTTCACCTCCGGTTCATAGTGTACCCCCCAACCGCGGTCATTTGATGCTACTCCCCTAGCTAAACATCAGATTAATCAATACAAGTAGGTTAATCAAAGAAAATCTAAGACTAGGCCTTAAAGAGCGAATCAGACCTTAAGGCCAACGTCTACTCAATTTTATTAAGGCCTGGGATTGTGCTGTTTAAGGAATGTGATGGGCCCTTAAAATGGGTTGTGCCCTTAATGAATGATTGAGAATTATGTAAGTGCGTGCACAACTAGGGTTTTCAAGCAAGATTATTTATGATGCGTGGATTTTAATATTCAAATCTTGCTTAAATAGCTTTTAGGGTTTCAAATTAGGTTGATTGAAATCAAGTTTCGAGGCAAACCAGGTTGTCAAACATGGGTGAAGATTGCTTTCCTTTAAAATCAGAAATAAAGTGGAGTGCTTGGAATAGACCTAGATTGAAAACCCTAATGAGGAGCTACTTGATGAGTTGATTTTAAGTAGAGTAGTGCAACCCAAATAACTCAAACAACTGGCCACAAATGCACTACTAAGTTAGGCACACAAAGATGGTTAACCTAGAATAATTTCTACTCTTTTATGTGTTGCTTTGTGTGTACCGGTTCCACAGATCATAACCTGGTTGAGTAGAAACAAATCAGTTAGGTTAAGTACCTTGAATGTGGGTATTCGTTGTGTGTTTGTTGAAAATTTCCCCACAAGATTATCTTTTTGCTGTTTTTTTTATAAACGAGGGTGAGTGAGAATCCAAACAACCAAACTATTTGTAGGATTTATGCAAACACCTAGGTTAATTGGAATTTGGATTTAATGTGACAAATGAAATCTATGGAGGGGGGAAGAATAGGGAGCACTTACAGCTGTCTCCAACTGCACTTTACTCCAGTCTACCGCCTGATGATTCCCTGATGGAGGTCTCTGCAAAACAATAGACACAAGAGAAAGCAAGTTAGAAGACAATAAAGTGCGTGAAATGCAAAAAGAAGATCGGAAATCGTTGCCTCCCTGGCAATGGCGCTAAAATGTTGAAGCTATGAGTTGCTACGCTAACGTATTTGGTTTTGAAAAACCTGTCGTCGTAGTATGAAAGTGAAGAACTTGTGTTCAACAAATAAAATTTATACCGGAATAGAAATCCTGGGTGAACTCAGGGAGGCTACATCGATTTATATTCGCAATTATATTTTTTTAGAGTTTTTGTTGAAAAGCGAAGCGATGTAATTACAATGAAGCAATATTAATAATCAGAATAAATGAGAGAGAGAAAACATGCACTCAATGTTTCAAAATGTTTATATAATGAAACCAAAGAAGAATTACACTAGAAAGCAGAAAATCAACTACACTAGAAAGCAGGAAAAGTCTACTCTAGAAAGCTGTAAAGAAGAATGGGAGAGAGAAGTTATCCTCCTTGACGATCGCTTGGAGGATGAGCCGGACGAGACGTCGCCTGGATGAAGGAGGATGAAGCAGGACGAAGGAGGTCGAAATAGGAGGAACGAGAATGGGGTAGCACGTCGTCGTCGCGTGATCCACTTCTGAAATGAGGGTGAAAATTTGACTTTATCTCTCAAGGAGCATCCCGGGTGTGGGACAAGCTTCTCTTGAGCTTTGGAGAGGTAGAGGAGAGAAGGAAGGGATGAGAATTTCGTATGGAGGGGGTCTCCTTTTATAGTTGCAAGGAGTGAGGGCAATTTGGTCTTTTTAATCTCAAAACATTAAATAAGGGGTCTTTAGTGACGGATAAAACTGTCGCTAAAGCCCCATCGTGGGCGACATGCGTCGCCCGCTCGCCTCCCACGCATGTGACGCCTTTCCACGTTCTTTAAATCTCGGTCGTTCGATCATGAGATAGAACGGCTGAGATGCACCCTCGCTGCACCTCAACCGCACGCTCGCTCGTGTCTGATAGTGCGTCACGCACAGGTGTGTGATAGCGCGTGGACTTGATTGGGCACGCTCAGCCGCTAGATCCTCATTGGGTGGTCAATCGTGCCCGTGCACTTGTGCCCAATCGGAGCTCACGAGGATTCAAATGCTCACCTGCTCTTCGCTTAAGCTCTCTCGCCCACTGCGCTACGCGCGTGGATGGGCGGGCGGAGTGATTCTTGATTGCGCGATCTGGACCGTTGGATTTAGATCCAACGGTCATGGTTGCGCCTTCCAGCAGTCCTTCAGAGTCTTCAAGTGCCGGTTGAGCTCCTCTCTCAGCTGTTGGATCTTGATCTAACGACGGAGAAGCGTGGGCGCTAGAAGCTTCAACGGTTGAGGGCAGCCAGTTGGGCAGCCAAGATGGTGCCACGTGGTACCATCTTGGCCGTCCATCTTCTGAATGATGTAGATGGTGCCACGGGTGTCGGATTAAGTCGATTTTCGTGCCGTTAGGCTGCGATCGTCGATTCGAATCCATCCGTGCAGTCAGATTTATCGTTTGAAGTGCGGTTTCATACCATCTTGGCCCTTGATCTTCTAGGGTTCCCCTATCTCTATCTAATGCTACAGATGTCTGATTAGGGAAATCTTGGAGTCGTTGAACTCCAATCATCACCCTGATCAAATTTGTACGGATGGATCTTCGATCTGAGGCCCCGATAAAAATTTTTCCTATCCCTGAACATAAAAGGAGACAATTAACCTCCATTTTATTCAAACTAATCTAAATGCAAGATGATGCATGCTATGCAATATTTATAGTATGCAATGCAATTCTATGCTTAAAAACATGCATAAATAGACATCTTATGTAGTGTAAACATATTTACATCAGTGTGCGTAGGGAACCTCACCCCCCATGCGTTCGAGGCAAACAACCCTTAGCATGGATTCAATTTATGGTCAGATGATAGGACGACATTTAATCCGGACCTCGAATTGAAGATCCAACTATACGGATCTGATCAAGGTGACGATTGGAGTTCAACGACTCCAAGATCACCCTGATCGCACTTCCGTAGCATCAGATGCAGTCCGAGAAAGATCAGAGGTCAAGGGGCCAAGATGGTGTAAATCCATACATTATATGACAAATTCTACTGCACGAATGGGCTCAGATCGACGATCACAGCCCAATGGCTCGAAAATTGATCAAATCTAACATCCATGGCACCATTTACAAGATGCAAAAGATGGACGGACAAGATGGTGCCATCTCAGCCACTCACATCGGCCAAAGGTGCCCACTCCCTCTCTCTCCTCAACCGTGCGATCAGATCTGGGCCATTGGATCGGCATCCAACAACCATGGTTGTGTGTGCATTAAAACATGTGCGTACCTCAAACACAGACGCAACACGTTAAGTGAAGGCACTACGCAAAGGCGGAGGCGCGGGTTCGAGCCCCTTCGAGCGCTTAAATCGACCGCAAGCAGGCGTAGGTGAAATTCGCCTGCTGGATGTAGTGCAGACGGTGGATGAAGTGGCGACATGGCGCGATCTGGGGGTCTCATCACGCACGCGCGATCGAACAGGCATTCATATGCCCGATCGCATGCAGGCGCACGATGAGGCGCGATGAAGGCGCGGGTGCGATGGCTTCTAAGCCGTCCGATCTCGCGATTGGATGGCTATGAGCGCACGATCATGCATATGCATTGAGCGTGCAGGGAGAGGAGGCGCAACGTGCGCGCGACCTATGCCCACGTTTAGGGGCTTTAGTGACGCTTAAATCCATCACTAAAGACCCTGAGTTAATATTTTTAAGCATAAAATGACTAAATTGCCCTCAATCCCTACAACTATAAAAGGAGACCCCTACTACTTGAATTCTTCTTCCCTTCCTCTCTTCTCTTACCCCCTCAAAAGCTCTAAGAGCTTGTCCTAAACCCAGGATGATCCTCTAGAGTTAAAAATATAATTTTTCCACCTTCTCATCTCATTCATGGAGCATTCCACGGTGGTCCTCTCACCATCATTCGGGAAGCGGATCCCGCTGTGACGTCGCCCTGCCTCATTCTTTGTCGTCCGTCGTCATTCTCCTTCATCCCACATCTCACCACCTTCGTCCGAGTGCTCCATTAATGCGACTCGTCCTCCAAGTAGCCATCGAGGAGGATAACTTCTCTCCACCTTCTTTTTACTACTTTCTAGAGTAGATTTACCACTTTCTAGTTGTAAGATTTTTCTCTTTCTACTATAGTGGTTAGTTGAAATAAACATCATTATGTGATTATGAAATCCACGTTTATTCTATCTCTATTTTGTCTTTATTTGTACTATTCTCTCTCTCTCTTCTATTCATTATTCTTTAAGTAGATAGCTAGTTTAGATTCAATTCGACCAGCTAATTTGTTTCATGACAATAAACAAACGTAGTTTTTAATCAAACGTCCGCCTCCCTATGTTCAACCTGGAATTTCTTTCGAGTTTTGGTTAAATTTATCTGTTGACAATTTTTCTCACAAATCGTGCTACAACGACGGGTTTTCAAAACTCAAATCTATTTGCGACAATTTTTTGATTCAACAATGATTTGTGGCTTGAAAAGATGTGGAAATACGAATCTAAGGTTTGGCTAAATCGGCTCAGCCTGATCAAAGTTGGAGTCCTCAAATGATAATGGATCTGTGGAAAATGTAGGAACCCTACTAGTGGAATTAGAGAAGGATAAGATGTGATTGTTGGTCTGATCAATGTTCAATTCTTGGTCGAATTGTGGTGGTGGATCATATGCAATCGAATCAGAGAGAGGTGAGTTAGAATATAAATTGATTCTGGTGGCAAGTCGGGATTGGGATCGGGTTTTGGAAGGCTCTGTAAGAGGTGTGGCTGCTTCGAATCCCAAATAATGGCCTTAGAATCAAAATCAAAGAATGGATTATGGATACTGAGGTCGTAAACTGGTTCATAGTCATTTGGAAACAATGGTTCTCCAAAATTAGAGTATGATTCGAAATCTTCGGAGAATTTGCGATAATTAGTTTCTGAACCTGATTCAAGATTGAGATTTCCACCATTGAAAAAATCATGATGCATGGAGTATCAACCTGACTTTGGTCTAACCTAGTCTCAAATTCCAAGCTCACGAGGATATCCTTATTAGGCAGTCTCGAGTTCTAAGCACCTAGGGTAGATCTAATCAAATCCCAACTCTTCCATTTCCTCTGATTCTATGTTTTAAATCGGTGTGCCTTCTAACAAATCATTTAGTTCTTATGAGGAGTCTAGAGAGGTATACCCATTAAATACGGGCCCAAAATCACAATTTAGATCTAAAATCTGATTCTCATCACATTGAGCCTTGTGATCATCCCAAATAGGCTCAGATATAGATTCTAGGTCAGGGGTAGGAATTGGGTCACTAGATTCTACACTTGATTCTATTGGGATTTCAGAATTACTCTTGAGGATTACCTTAACTGGATAAGGTGTGAGAGTTACATCCTCGAGAGGTTCTGAGTCTAACTTGTCACAGGTGTTTGGAGAATCTAGGCATGATGGACCGATTTCACAATTTCCTATGGTTGGCTCAAAATTGGGAACACCTGCAACTAGATCCACCCAACCTACATCAAGATCAGGTATGTCATTACATACAAAATCTGAATCTGGTTCCATTTAAGTTGGGGGTCCATAACAACCTCTACCTTCGAACCTGGGCTTTAGGAAATCACATTGATCAATTTCTGAGAGGTAATATGGATATTTCTGATCAATAGCTTGTTGCAACAGATTTAACATATTTCCATGTTTCTCAATGTCACCTTGGTGTATCTCTCAAAGTGGTGGATTTGTTAAACATTGTAAGCCCTCTATGCTATGTAATTCCCACAATTTGCTGAATTCGAATATGAGGGCATCCCAGGTTGAACCATTTATCATTCGTGTCAACATCAGATGGGCATGGTTCACAATGATTAGCCTGAATGCTTCTAAAGGGATCTAAGGTTCTGTCAAATTCTTCCCTATGTCTAAGGGTAGCCTCGATCATGTTCTCTTTGATGCTCATGTGGGGATTTAGGTTTCTTGAACATTTTTCCTATGTTGTCAAGTTGCATTTCCAAATCGAGTGGTGGATTAGGATGTAGAATCAAATTTTGGTCCAGATTTGAATTGATTAGATCAGATCAGATCAGATTTCCCATAGAAGATCAAGTCTGGGTGATAGCGAAAATATGCGATTAGTTAATTAGGGTTTTGGAAATAGTTGTAACGCGTAAATTTGTTTCGCTTTTAAAATTTCTAACTTAGATAGGGAAGTACCTAAGGTCGTCAAAGGAGGCAATATTTTACGAAATCAATCTCTTGCTTGGAAATGGAAATCAACTTTCTTTTTGTTGTTTTTCAATATATCATTTTTTTTTTTGGGTTTTTGAAATAAAGGGACAAATACGAAGTTGTTGACTGGAAAAAGTACCACAACTAAGATGCTAAAATCTAAGTGACAAAATTATTCTCTTTCTAAGCTCAACCTAGGCGCGTGAAGGCCTAGGTTAATTAGAAAGAGAAAGTGAGATTATACTACGATAAAACAAGTACTGCAAAAATTGCAACAAGAAATGAAGGCAACTTTTTCTATATTAAAGGAAATTGTCTACAAGTATAGGAAAGCTTCTAAAGAAAAGACAAATAAAGAAGAAACAAAATCCTTTAATTGCTGATGATGATGATGAAGGTGAATCTCCTCTTGCTCCAAGTCAAGTTGCTCCGTGACTTGAAAAGAAGGTTCCTTCTCTCCTTCCTGGACGTCCTCCAAAGGTAAACCCTAGATGGGTGTGCCTTCTCCTTCCTAGAGTGGATGGCTTCCACTCCAAGAACTCCTCCTTAAGGTGGCGTGGACCACCTTTGATTCTTCCTCCAAGGGTGGTAGTGTACCACCCTCAAATCCTCCTCTTCCTAGGGTAGGCGTGTACCCTAGGTTGTCTTCCAATGCCTGGCTTCCTCCCTTGGCTGGTGTGGGCACAAGAGAGAAGAGAAGAGGGGAAGGCACCAAGGGGACAAAGTATCCCCTTAATCTTCTTCTTCTTCTTCTCTTGACCTTCTATGTAGGTGGAAATATGGGTATAAAAAATGTAGCCCAGGTTGAGTTTTAATGGTGGTGGTAGGGGGTTTATATAGAAATGGTAGGGGGTTAGGGGTAGTTAATGGATGGAGGGTTAGGATGGCTTGTTGGAGGTAGTTAAGGGATCCTAGGGTTGATAATGGTTGGCACCAAAATGGGGGGGTGTTAGGTGTTTGGCACCAACCCTAAGAGAGGACTACGATTAGGTTTTATGGTGGTAGAGTTAGGTGGCGTGTAGGTTATGTGTAGGGTTAGGATGGTGTTGTTGGGTGGTGGTTATGGGATGAAGGGTAGATATAGGGTGGCACCAAAGGGGAAGGTTGCTTGAGGTGGTAGTTATGGTGGGGTTAAGGGAGTTGGTGCCACTTTAGGTGGGTTAAGGGGGAGGTTTAGGTGGTGTCACTAGATGGAGGGTTAGGATAGGTTGGAGGGTAATGTGTAGGGTGTAGATGGGAGGAGGTGTTGGCACCAAATGAAGGGGTGTACGGGGTGATTTTTGGTAACAACTAGGGTAGGGTTTAGGGTAGTTATGGGGGGTTAGGTTTGGCGCCAATGGAGGGCTTCTAGAAGGGGTTAGGTGTAGGGTTTAGATGGCCTTCGTTGATGAGGTATAGGGCTAGGAATTAGGCACATGTTGGTGCCAAAATGAAGGGATGCTTAGGACATTTTTGGCACCAACATTAGGGGGTGTGAGTGGTGGTGGTTGGTGTGGGTTGGCTCCAAGGATAGGTTGGGTTAGGGTTTGGTTAGGGTTAAGGGTTGAAGAGTGGACGACCATGGTATTTTTGGTGGAGCTAAGGGCTTAGCTAAGCTAGCTAAGCTAGCTTAGCTAGTAGAGTGGAGGTGGAAGAATTAGGGTTTCATGAAGGAGGAGTTGGGGAAGAAAATTCTGGAGCTGATGGCAGCTATGCTGGAACTGGATCTGCTAAGGCAGCTTCAAGGGGAGCTCAACTACTGAGCTCAGCTACTTACTTATGCAAGTAACCAAGCCTGGGTAGTTGAGCTCAATTAAGCTGACCTCAACCTGGCTGGAGCTAGGTTGAGCTGGAACAGCCTCTGATGAGAACTCTAGAGCTAGCTAAGCTACTAGTTGACAAGTAGTAGCTCAGCTAGCTTGGAGTCCAGCTGCCATGTGCTGGGTGGAGCTGGGATGAGTTGGGGCTGAGCTGAGGTGAACTCTAGTCAACTCAGCTGAGCTAGCTAGAGCTCCTTGTGAACTAATGGGAGCTGAGATGAGCTAGACTCAATTGAGTTAAGCTGGATCTAAGTTGACCTGAGCTAGGGTGAGCTAAGATGATCTTTCTTGAGCTACCATTTAGCTAAGGTGAGCTGAATGGAGCTGGATGGAGCTAATCCTAGTCCAAGGGAGCTGGTATCTAGCCATGATGAGCTGAAATTAGCTGAGTCCTAGCCTGATTGAGCTTCCTCTTCATCAATTGCCTTCCCAAGTGCTAGGGTTCTGGAGATTTGACTCTCCGCTTATCCTAACACTCCAAGAAACACATCAAAAAAAAAATAAAAAATGCAATGCATGCCTAACCTAATTTATACCTAAATGCAACCCAAAAACTCGTTTGCGGATCAAAATCCTAAGAGTTAGGTTTGTTTTAATGCAGAAGAATGATGATAAACTGGCATTTATCACTAGGTCAGACCTAGGGACCTCTCCTGTGTGCACTAGAGAATAGATGAGGGACTGGATGTGTATTGGCCCCAATCAAGGCACCCAAAAAGTTTTCGAATGACTAAGGCTGTTTCAAGGCGGGTGATACCTCTAGATCAGAAATTCACACACCCAAGAATTACTTGGGCAATTAGGAAGGGAGAGTCTAGCAAGGGCCCTTATATGGTAGAGCATCCCCACGGGTTACAGGGTTTCCCCCACTTGACCTTCCTTGTCGCTGAGATTCCAAGTAGATCAGAATGTATGAATTGAGATCTAAGTCTACCAATTTTAGCCCTAATTGTGCCTTGAATGAACTTTTAGAGTTGATTTGATTTGTAACCTAATTTGGAGGTTGATTAACCCACAAAATGGATCAACTTCCCCTGATCTGCCCTAAGGTTGAGGATGGGTTGGGTTAGAAACCCAAATCATCCTGAAGTGGTTTGCAAACAGGTTATTAGGTCCTAAATTTTAGTGATTCAAGTGATTGTTAGGGCCTTGATTTTAGGGTTCACTTGATTATATCAGTTCAACCAAGGCTTCGGTAACACATGGTGCGGGAAATAAGATCTCTTTAAATCAGGCAAGTGTGTATTCCTGAAACCTTAATGTGGAAACCCTAATTTGGCTTTATTTTCTAAGTCCAATTTTGTCTAAAGTTGGCACCTAGGGCTCAATCAAGAAGGTGAATAGCTCAAGGCACCTTAAGTCCCTAATAGGTGAAAGAATCAGGATGTGGATCTCTAATCATATCAAATCAAGCAACTCAGATGATTGATTACTATGAAATAAAGTGAGTTGGTCCTAATTGATTCTCCTCTTAATCTTTCCAGAAATGGGGGGCTTAAGGAAGAGGGAAAAGAGATTACCTGCCCCTGGTGTGGTTGCTTGTGCGATCGATTTTCCGATTCACCTCACAAAATCACAGCAAGTCAGATAGATTAAGTTAGTACCAAATTAGAATTGTAATCAATGAATGAAATGCACGTTGCTCCCTGGCAACGGTGACAAAATGTTGCATCGAAAATCGTTGTATTTAGGAAAATAACGCGTCATAGTATAGTGACGAAAATTGCAACAACATTTAAATTTATAAGTTCTCGGAAATAGAAATGAGTATGAGGTCATTCACAGGGAATAAAAATGGAATACACACACTAATCGCAATTAGAAACAATGAGCACAATAATAAAGATATGTAATGAAAATCAATAATCAAAATATATTCAATAATAGACCAAATTGTATTTTAGGAAATTATGGAATAAAAAGAGAATTAGGTCCTAAAAATGGAGATCTGAATCACCACTTAATCCCAAAGTATTCAAGCACATATTCAATGTTTCAAGCCAAATCAAATTTTCCAACAGTGTCCTGAACCACTAATCCACTTGAGCAAAGGCTTCAAATAACTCCACAGTAACACAAGTCAACCACAGTCAGACGTTGAAGACAAACCTCAGGCGACTTAAAGTCCCGAAATCTTACCACAAGCATAAGCCTCACGAGCGCAAGCACACTCATAGAGCCTTAGAAACGCCTACGTGTTGGGCGTGTTGGCAAAAATCTCGAGGCTACAGTGCAAAACCACCCCCCACCCTCCTCAGATTTCTCTCTCTTTCTTAAACCAAGTAAACAGATCCAGCCCAGACCCGCATGTACGTGAGCACGGGCAAGGGCATGCGTTGGCGCGTATGTGGGGGACCTCACCCCCTGTGCGTTCGAGGCAAACAACCCTTAGCACGGATTCAATTTATGTGGCATTCCAATTTTCGTGTCCACGATGTGGCACTAAAGATTCCACCATTTTCCTTTGTTCAGCTGCTAAGGATTGATCCCCTGATTCGAGCTACTCCCGGGATGCTTCGTCCAATTGGAGTCGTAGCTGCCTTCGCAAGGTGTTTCCGCTCTTATCTGGAGTGGCAGCAAGGTCGAGATTGGTCGGAGCATGGTGAATGACGGCTAAAAAGGTGATGGCGGTAGCGAGATGTTCGGCTAACACTTGCAAGCATGAAAATGGCCTCTTGGCCCAGTCAAAAGTGCTCAGGTGCTTCACCTGAGTGTGGCGAGGTGATTGGATTGCTATGGTGGCCTAGCGAAGATGAGTTCGTTCGACGGGGATTAGGAGTGGTTGGAAGCCCAAATTAGGTTGAGGCTTTTGAAGGTGTAGTAATGGCAGAAGTTTTGGTGGTGGTGGTGGTAAGTTTCATGGTCGGAAGCGGTTGTGCAGCCTCGCTGGAGGCGCGGCTAGCATTGGAGAAGACGAAGGGGGAGAGTGGCGGTCAGCGGTCGGATCGAGAAGTTAAGGAGCTAGGATTGATCAAGAGAGGGAGAGGAGGAGTTTGAACCTAAGTAGGTGATGAACAGGGGAGGAATTCCTCGTCGGTGTGATGGCTGGACACAGAAGGGATGAAGACCTTTGTTGTCAACGTTTCTGTGCAGATTTAAAGGCGTATTACGTTGCAGTAGAACCGACAAAACGTTTAAACAAATAATTTTATTACTCGAACAACTAGAGTATCCGAGGTCGAACACAGGGAGCAAACTCAGTACTTTGTAAAACCCAAGAATACAACTGTTAAATGCAAATATAATTGATTCAAAGAGTTTTTAAGAAAGATGTAAAAAAAAATAGAATTAGACGTCTGATTTATGTATCAGACGTCTTAAATGTGATCTTTCTTTCTCTTTTTCTTCTTCTGCTTTGCCTTTCGGATCTCTTTGCAATCTTCCCTTGTCCTTCTTCTTCTTCTCCTGCGAAGACTTCTAACCTTTCTGTTTTCCTTCTTCTCCTGCGAAGACTTCTTTCTTTCTTCTTCTTCTGTCTTGCTTCTCCTTTCTTCGTTGCCTTCTTCTTCTTCTTTGTCTTCCTTCTCCTTCTTCTGCAGCGGCCAAGTCCTTCTCCTGCAATCAGCCTGCCTGCACAGGGAACAAAACCTAACCCTTCTCCCTCTACCCGCGCGTGTCTCTCTCTCAAGCAATTCACTCTAACCGCTCTACCAGAGCCACAGTCTCAATCGGGTCGGATCGTACCCGGGACCAGGCGCACCTGCAGGTGTGTGATGCGCGAGGAGTGCGTAGGTCTAGGTCGGGTCGGATCCGCCAGGTCCGCGTGGTCAGGCCGCGGACGAGGCGGGTGGGGTCAGTGAGGGACCTCACCCCTGTGCTTTCGAGGCAGTAAACCTATATCACAAAAACTCTTTATACCATACCTGTGCCTTGAGATTCCACGATGTGGGACTAAACGTTCCGCCCTTCCTTTGCGTGCGCCCGCAGACTCTCGTGTGCAATTGCCCACGCTGAAGGCCCTGCTGGTGCTCCTTGCTGAACTCAGTCACCTCGCAACACTTGCGAGAGTCTGCTGCACCTGCCGCCTGGGAAGCCTGACGCCTGCTGCTGCTCCAAGCTTCCTGCTGCTTCAGCTGTTAATGGCGGCTGGGGCGTTCACCTGAGATTCCACAGAACGGCCTATTGGCCCAATCAGAATAGCTGGAAACCTTCGCCGTAGCACGGCGAAGGCGGTGGGTGATGCTGCAGGTTGCCGGTCGGCCTAGGCGTGCACGCCTAGGTCAACCTGTGGCCGGAGATGGTGGGTTGTTCGGGGGGTGGTTATGGAGGTCTGGAGTGGCAGTTGTGGGGTGGAGCGAGTTCCTGGTGGTGAGGCGGAGCTCACGAGGTGGTTGGCGAGCCGTGTGGAGTGGCGGAGTGGTGTGGGCGGCTCGCCGGAGTTCGGTCGGTGATGTGGAAGATGAGGGTGGTCAGCGTCGGTCGAGGGGTAATCAGATGAGATAACAGGGGGAAAAGAGAGAGGATAGGATGGAGAGGAGTTCTAACCTAATTGTAAGGACGAAAGGGGACGGAAGGCGGACAGCAGTACTTGCTGTCGCCGGAGAAGATGACGCCCAGTGGGGGAGAACGGCGGCGACGACGCGGCTGAGGCGGCGTGCGCTGGTACTGCGCGACGCGGAGGGAGGTCAGGAAGCTAACTCTGCCACTGGTTTTGTGGCAGAGCGAAGAGGGAGGGGAGGGGGGCTCGCCGGAGCTAGCTGGGGCATTTGGCCGAGCAGGAGGAGAGGAATTGAAGGGGGAAACTCGGCCAAATCAAGCTCAGCCTCTTCGGCCGGAGTTGTGGGTTCTTATATAGGCGCTGGACTTGGTGTGCAGGGCGTGAAGGGCACGTAATTGCCTGAGGTTGGTCGCCGGAGATGGAAAGGAGTTAGGATACCCAAATCTCTCGTGCGTTCGCACGAGAGATTGGGTTCACACCAACGATTGTAATTGACTTTATAAGGAAGGGAATTCCTCAGAGAATCCTCCTTCCATTTCTGGGAGGGAATCTCTGAGGGATTAGAGAGCAATCCCTCTCCGAACCTCACCGGAGCTCGGTTCTGCCCTAGCAATGGCGGCAGGACCGGTTTGCAAAGGAGGCGAAGAACCTAGGGGGTTCTCTGCAACGGTATTCAAAAGATAGGGACCAATTTGTGATTTGGGTGTACTAAATTGCAAAGTAGGTCAAGATGACCCCTCCTTAGGTCCAAATTTTGGTACAAACCTAATTTGGACCTAAGGAATCCAATGGCGAAGTTAGATTTCAGGTTTGACCTCGTTTGACTGGATATTTTGCGTAAAAACTCAAATTAGGTTAATTGAAGAGCTAGGACCCTAATCTAGGTCAAACTAGGTTCCAAAGGCCAAA
Source organism: Thalassia testudinum (assembly GCA_037157565.1). Lineage (NCBI taxonomy): Eukaryota > Viridiplantae > Streptophyta > Magnoliopsida > Alismatales > Hydrocharitaceae > Thalassia > Thalassia testudinum. Next base: position 206,036,955 of record JAZHRO010000031.1, read on the forward strand.
TTAAGTGTTCTAAACCCTAGAGTATGTTTTTCCATGATTTGTAGAGGGTTTACTTGCTTTTTGTTCTGACCGGAACCTTGTTAATTTAAGCGGGTCTGTTTTAGGGTTACCAAGTGTCTTTTAGTTCTTAGATTGCACATGAACCCATTTCTGATTGACTCAACCCACTTTTTATCTCATTTAGACCATTTGACCTATTTTTTGCCTCTAAGAAATCCTGTTTATCTACTGCAATGGTAAAATTACAGTTTTAACCTTTATTTCATGTTTTCTTCTCAGAGCACTTGTTCCTTCAGTTAGGCCTTCTTCTAGGTTATGTAGGAGCTTTTATCTTCTTTATTGGGTCAAAATGAGCTAGTTATGGCTCATGATGAGGCTCTCATCAACCTTCAATGAGAGAAGCATCGAGGAAGAAGGGTCGAGGAGGCTTCTGCTGTGACTGATAAGAAGCAGAGGAAGTTGGGGGAGAGATTGGGCCACTCGATTTGGCCGTCGATTGGCTGGAGTGGAGTCGATGAAGCTCGCCGGAGTCACGGCAGAGGCGGTCAGAGAGAGGAGGAAGAAGACTTTTTGTGGCCTAACCGGACTTAAGAGAGAGCTGCGACCTTGAGGAGTTTATATAGAAGAGGATCAAGTCTCAATTCGCACGAAATCAGTGAGAAATCCTCACGAAAATTGCAAGGAAAACCCACTTAATTTTGAGATTTCACCCGAGCTCTTGGCTGCAAGTTAGGATTTGAGATCAAGTCCAACGGATTGGGTATCGTCTCTAGATCAATCCCTCCAAGTTTGGAGGGATTTGGTCTTTATTTGAGGGAGAAATCCTCCCTCGAATCTCGGCTTGAAGGTGTTCACACCAAAAATTTTGGAAGGGGCCATTTTGGAAGAACGACGAGAATGTTAGGGACCTGATTGCAAGAATCTTGAAAGTTAGGGGTTGAATGTGAGAAATAGAGATTTTTGGGACTAAATTGCAAACTATGTCAAGATGGACTCTGATTGAGCTCAAATTTTGGTGATAACCTAATTTTAACCCAAGGAATGTAATGGTGAACTTGGATTTGAGTTTTGACCACTTTTGACTGGATAAATTGCACAAAATCTCAAATTAGGGTAAATTCCTGTCTAAATCTCTATTCTAGGTCAAAATGGGTTCAGGTGGTCAAACCAAAGGCACCAAACCTCTTAGAATATTTTTATATGAATTTTAGGAGCTTTAGATTAATTTTATCCTAATAAGAACCTTTCCAATTTAAGCGAAACTGAAAATTAGGGTTTTGTGTACTATTTTGGTTCTTGAAATGCATGGAACCCTGTTTCAGTTAATGTGGACCTACTTTTTGGTCTTTTGCACTCAATTGACCTTTAATTAACTCTTGAGTAACCCCGTGATTAATATGTGTTCATGATATGCTGCTAAAACTGCAGAGTTAACCTTGTTTTATATTCTCCTCAAAATAGATCAAAGTTGAATTACGAACCTCAGGCGATTATTTAGGAGCATTTATCTCTTGATTCCAACTAATTTAAGCTAGTTATGACAAATGATGGTGTTATGGCACGGTGTGTCTGTGGCAGAAGAGGAAGAAGACTCGAAGAAGAGGAGTTTTAAAAATCGAAGAGCCACCAAAATTATAAGAGGAGCCCACTCTTTTCTCTGAGTTCAATGGTAATTGTGGGGACAAATGAGGAAAGGGGTTTAGGTAGAGAAAGTTGGAGTAGATTTGTGCGTTGATTGTGTCAATTCAGAGGGGGAGATATTTAATGAGGACAGCAGTCCTTCTCTGATGGCAAGGGAGAAGCCCTTTCTCTTTTTGTTTGTAAAAACAATAGGAGAAAGAGATTATAATATGATGTATAGCTCTCCAAAAATATTTGAATGACTTCCTTCCAAATAAAACTTATTTCCTAAACATTTTGGTGTCAAATAAAAATATGTTAAGATGGCATTTTCAATTTTGTCTCCGAATTATTCCTACACACGTAAATAATGTATCAGCGTACATACGAAGTACAATAAAAATGTAGGATCTATAAATCAAGAGCTTATTAATTCCTCAATGTAAGACATACTCAAAATTTATTTCCAAGTCTAAGTTAAATGTTCTTAGGCATAATTAATGTCCACTAAGGTGGACCTATCAGTACCTCCTTGGGATAGCTAGAGTCTATAGAGTTTCTAGTGGGTCTTAATTGGTCAATGGGTCCTAAAGAAGAGTCACTGGATCCACTAGGCTGGGTGTTCCAGGTCACTTGTACCTGAGGGAAGAGAGTTTGTTGATACAATTCCATTGTTTATCTTTGCTGTGCTATGACCTTGGCAAGTTTGGCAAATTGATTGTTCCATCTCCTCTTGAACTCATGGAGTTCTTTCCTAAATTTGACTACGTCATCTACTTCAGTTGTGGTGCTGGGACCTATAGGTTGGTTCAAGTAAGGATTTGGTCTTCGGGGATTGGGTTCTGAGAAAACCAAGGAATAAGGAGTGTAGGCAAAATAATCATATCTCGGCATTTGAGTAGTCTCCCACCCAAGAGAAGTTGGAGTCGTAGTTGGGTTGGGAGTAGGAGAAGTTTGAGGATATTGATAGTTGTGGTAGAGGGATGAAGAAGGAATTGAAGCCATTAGCTAGGGAAATAAGAGAAGAGGACAGAGAAGAAGAATGAATAGGGATAGGAGAGTGGGATAGTGGAAGGTCTTCTTAAAGAAGGCACAACAGAGGTCTTCCTGACCTCCTACCAGCTACAAGGGGTTTATGAACAAGATAAGGCTTGGTTCCTTCGAGAAAAGGTGTGGATCTCTTAAATAAATGATCGGATTTTGAGTTTAAGTTCTTAAATCAACCTATTTTTATGAGTTATGCTTGTTAATAATTCGAGGCAGGTGTAATTAGGCAAGCATGGGATTAAGTTAACACTAACTCCTAAGTGATTTGCTAAGCCTATTTGACAATTTCTATGTGTATACGTGAATTGATTTTAATTAATATAGGTGAGGGGGGTCAACTAATCAAAGAAAATCCTCACCCATCATGCAATTGCATTTAAAATAGGCTCATAAAAGTGGTTTTGGGTCTCTAAAAAATATTAAACCCTAATGTTACTCACTTGGGGTTTATGCTTCTTTTAGTTCTGAGAATACACACATTATTAACAAGATTTAGTTCGAAAGGGATGCACACAGTATCAAAATGATCCCAAATTTGGGGTACTGTTCACATATCAAGTCAGGTTCATAAAATAATTTTTCTTGATTTAATGATTTCCCCGATTTTATCTAATTTTAACAGTGATTAGCTACCAATCAAGGCAGAATGACAGTACCTCAAACAATTAGCCAATCAGTCATGGAAACAATATCCAAAAATGTTGGAAAATTTACTAGAGATAGTAGATTTAATAAGATTTCTAATGCCACTAATTTCAGATTAATTGGAGTTTTGTAGAGGCAGGTAGAATTCTCCAAATTTGACTGATTAGTCACTCTGGATAGTCCTGAACCACCTTTACAAAATGAATTGATTAGGGCAGTATATTTTGAATTAGGGCTTGAGACAGGTACTAAATGAAATCTAATTAGAGAGGCTATCTATGATAAAAATTTCACTATTTTAGGGCATTGGAACAATGCTGCACGAATTTTCAAAAATTGCATTTCCGATCTGTTTGAAAATGAAAATCAGGGTTCTGAGGTTTTTAAAATGACATGTGAACATGCAATCACTCCACATGACTTTTAATACGATTTTTGTGATATATATATATATATATATATATATATATATATATATATATATATATATATATATATATATAACTAAACCTAAGAAAGCAATAAAATAGAGGAGTGAAATAATTTAGGAAAGTCATAGTATAGATTTCACTAAATCTTGTCCAAAAGATTTTGTTTTTACGAAACTCGCTTAATCGATTGATTTTTATCTTTTTAACATTGAGTCTTGGTTGTTCATCTTTATGAGGCAACTTTGAAAATTACTAGGGTTGTTTAGATTAGAAATCAGAGTCGCTTGCCCAGATTTAACCTATCCTAATATTTTTGGTCTTTTTGTCTTTTGTAATTTTTTTTGTATTTTTCTTTTTATTTGCAAAATGAAAGATCAACCTAGAACCTATGTGCATCTAAGTGATGGCCACGATGGTTGTGCATGTGATGTGGATCTAACCTAAGTGGGATGGTCCTAGAGCTAAGGAGGAAGCTGGGCATGTATATACAATGGAGGAGAAAGGATAAAATATTGGCTATTTGCATAAGAAAAATTCAGATCTAACTATTTACAATCTACCAAAGAAAATATGCACATAATCATGATAAAAAACATCAAGCATATGCTAGTAAGCATCTAAACATTACATGAAATCAGAAACACATGCAAGCAATGAAATCCCTTACGTCAAAAGTGCCTTGAGAGAACGTCGGCCTTGTGTGAGGGTGTAGGCTAGACCTTGGGTCCAAGGACCCGTCTACATGCCTACCAACAAGTGGATCGACCGAGAGAGGCTATGAGGAAGCCTTCTTGGCCGTCCAAGAAGAAGAAAGAAAAAAGAAAGCCCTCTTTATGGAAGAGCTAGTCATGCCTACATAAAGAAGAAGAGGAGAGGAGGATGGCACTGCCCTTTCGTCTTCTTCTTACTTAGTCTCCCATGGTGGTGCTTGGAGGAGGAGGAGCACCTTGGAGGAGAGGAGGGTGGTGGCTCTTGGAGAGGAGGAGGTAGATGGGCAATGACCCTTAGGGTTGGGAGGAGGAAGATCACAAGTTGAAGATGGAAGAAGTGTTAGAATTGCAAGTGGAGGGTGGAAGAATTAGGTTTCACGATCTTGGAAAGTAGGTTTTTATGGGAGGTTTTCAAGTGTGTCGCCTATTCTTGTGGGATTTTTGAGTTGGCGATCCTTTGGATCCAAAAATGAGTTGCCACTTTTGTACCAATTAGGTTGGTTAGGCATTGAATTAGGAAGGATCTTATTTGGTAGGTGTTGGCATGTGTTGTGTTTGAATTTCATAGAATAGGTTGTGGGTGTTGAGGTTTTGTTGTTGGGTGAGTCTAGATTAGGTGGTAGTGGGTCAAGTGGGTTTAATTAGGTTCTAGGTTGATCCAATTGGGTTTATGCGAACCCAATTAAATCTATGTGAGTTCGGAAGTGAACTTATTAGGTTTAAGGGAGCCTAATAAAATCTAGGCTAGCCTAATCAGGTAGTGGTGAGCCTAATTACATTTTGACTAACCTAATTGACTTAGGATGAGTCAATTTAGGTGAGCTCTAGCCTAATTGGAAATCTAGCAAGGGAAATAGGCTATGGATAATGGAATTGGGATAAGGATAGGTGGATGGTAAGGATAGGTGTATGGATAGTGGTATCCATGTTTTTAGGTTACGAGACTAGGTTATCTAAGGTGGAGGTTATTTTGGGTTTAGGATAGGGATATCCTATGTTTTAGGTTAACCAAAGTGTAGGTGTGGTTTTGGGTTTAGGCAGCCTATCTTAGGGTTTGGGAGTAGGGATAGGGATATCCTCCTCTCTCCTCTTGTTTGGATTAAGCTTCTTCTTTCTTCTTCTTATTCTTCTATTCTTTATTCCACTTTATTCTACATTATTTTGCATCCTAACTTTATCCGGATCTTCTTATTAATTGCAAATAACAACAAAAGCATTAAACAACATGATTAATTCTCATTATTTTATGTACAACTATACACAATGATATGATGCAACATTTACAGATTGGCTAGGACTCTAACATTATTTAGGTTAATTAAGACCTATGATTGCTGCGCAATCACCAGCTTTTCTTCCAGACATCTTATATACTGCCATCAAATGATTGACCTCCTAGACATGATGTCCAATAATGTTGTTAGACCTAATTATTGCCTTGATCTCAATGAGATTTTGTCCAAATCCTCTTGAAATCGATTCCAACGAATAAGACAGTTGTCCCAAGCCTTCTTGAACCTTCTCTTAAGCTCTGTAAATAGGCTTGAGCATCCCTTGGCCATACACACATCATTGAAGATAGAAATCAAGCTTACCACTCTAAATTACTCCAAATACACCTTGCCCAAGCTTTGCTCTACATAACTCTCTTGGGCAATCACCTTGTTGTGCTAACTCTTCATTGTATTCATCTCAAGGAGTCTCTATTACCTATAGTAGCTAGATTTAAATTGCTATTTTATTGGAAGCTCTATAGGTTGTCCTCATTTTGTTTTATTTCTTAGATTGTTATACCATCGTATTCGGCCTATCGGATCCCCTTCTCTTCCTAGTGGAAGGGTAAAACCTCCATTTAAGGATCAGATATGGGATTGTACTTGAGGAACACTGATAAGTCCACTTATTATTAGAATGGAAAGTTGATTTAAAAGCACGCATTCCAATGATAACATTAATTAAGCTTTATAATTATTCTTCCCTTTACTCCATCAATTGTGATGTAATTTTATTGAAAATACAATGATATCACATCAAATCTTAGTAGAAATAACATTTTGAGATATAAAATTTTTCACCAGAAAAAGGAAAGATAAATCTAGAAATAAATTAGTTATTTAATTTCACACACACACTCTCTCTCTACAATCACAAAAACACATCATGCTAGTCATGTTTCCTATGAGAATTTCTTTCTCCAATTGCTATTTGATGGAGTCTTTTTATAACAGGGCTTGCAGGACGACCCAAGAAGGCGTCATCTTCCTCCTAGGGAGGGAGAGACTACTCTCCTCCATCATCTACCCCCCTCGGGCAACAACAGAGAGGCATCTTCTTCTTCCAAACAGAGAGGTGGACTCCCTCTTGGACGGACCCTCTCCCTCACCACCGCGAGCCACCACCCTCGCCACCGCGCCTTCTTCTCACGCACATGCAGCAGCAAGGCACCGTGCCTTCTGCCTCCTCACCACCGCGACCGCGACAACTCGCCACCACGCCCTCGTCACGTCCACCGACCACGACCCTGCACCGACGTACACACATGCAGCGCCAAGCCCATGCAGACACCGAAGGCCCCCACCGCCTTCACCTCTCTCTCCCTCAACTCCCCCATCAGACGTCGAACGAAGGCCATCACCCACGACTGCGTACCCAACGTCTCCCATGCACAGGACATCTCCTTCCTCCTACACCGCAGCACAGCCACCCACCGCGAGCCTTCACCATCACCGCGTCCGCCCTCCCCTCGACGTCGGCAGCGTGTCCTTCCCGCGACGCTCCTCTCCGTGATCAACCTCCTCCACACTCGGGCGGCCACAAGCACTGCAGCGACCATCCTCTCCTCGACCGCGACTCTTCTCCTCCGCGCACAGGGCCGACTGCGACCTGCGTCTCCTCGATCTTCCGTGCGAGCTCCAACCCACATCACCACTGTGCTCCACCTTCGGAAGCCATCGGAGCATCTTCACACCACCGGTCACCTTCCTCCTCGCCAGCTCCACACCACCGCCTGCGTGCACCCCTCGCGTGCGCGTGCACTCCTGACGCCTGGCCGGCAAACTTCCCCGACGCTCGGCCACCTTCACGTACTGTTCTTCTTCAAGAAGAACCCAAAGTCGCCAGCAATCCCTCTCCACGCAGCCGCCTCGTTCAGCCACCATCCTCCGCTCCGTCGACGCTGTTGACCTCGCCTCGACACCACGTGCACGACTCCCCCTTCAGCCGCGCCAACCGCGGGCTCCATTACCGGCAACAGAACACCACCGCCGGCGCTCCTCCTCGTCGCCGGCGGCAGCTCCGGCCACCGCGCTCCGCCGCACCACCACCGGAGTGCTCCTCTCCTCCGCCCCTACTTCTCCGACGAGCCGCGCCTCTAGCCGTCCCTCCAATACAGCGCACGGGCAAGAAGATTCCCCTCCCCTGCCTTGCTACAGGAGGAGGTGAATTAGTTTAAATGAGGATTGGCGAAGAAATTTGAGATATTGTATCATATTGTGGGCAATTGATTCTCAAACCTTGCTAATTTTCTACATTTCATGTTAATGCTAATTCAAGTCACTCTTCATCTCAATTGATGCTATAATTTAGTAAAATTTGCATCATATTAGCCTTGTACAAAGTATCCAAATAATGTACTAAAAATATTGGTATATCTATTGGTCTTGTTCCTTCCCGTGGATACGACCTAATCTACCTTAGTTAGTTTTCGTTATATATTTTTGTTTAGGATTTTTTCACCACATGATTTATGCTGCGACGACATAATTTTCTGACATAATTTTTCTGAAAATCAAAATCTCCTAATAAAACACCACCCTTTAAAGTGGTATGATTAGTATTTAGTTGATCACTTGGTGATCAAAAATCTTAAGTCAAGATGACTTAGGTGATGGTTTTAACTTGGTTGAGTTTTACACCTAAAAATTCTTGTGTGTCTTTGAGTGATTGTGGTTTCCAAATTTTTATTTACTTATAATAATTGTAATTATACTATTCACTTCACCTTCACAAATTAGATGCAATTGGTTGCTAAATTGAATCCTATTTGACTCTTTAAATTGATTCAATCAATCCATTCAAATATAAATACATCAAAATGGTTATTAGTTTTATTACTCCAATAATCAAGCATTTAGGATCAGAGGAATTATGGCACTACACCTCCCTCAAGTATTTTGAATAGCCGTGAATCTTTCACACTGGAAGACATATGCAGTCCTCAAGATTAAATCCCAGATTCACTGTGTATAATCACGAGTTACATACTTTTCATATTTTTTTTGTACTATTGGGACAAGAATGAAGACTAGATCCTTTCTCGAAGGACTATCTTCTCTTCATCTATGGATCTGATTAGGACCTGTATGACTATGCATGGAATTTCATACTTCTCAATATACGTGAAGCGAGCTTGATCTCTCTATATGTTGCATACACCTTCGACAAGAGATCTGTATGATCCCTTCTACAGATCATGTGCCTCTTCTAGCCTCGCATGCACACCAGCTTTCCAGTTTCAACACCAATGTGGGTGTATCCTCTATTGGTTCATCAAATGTGCATACTCAGATATAGAGACACATATCTGTCTTAGGTTAAAGGATACGTCTTCTCCATGACAGTACTTGCTCAAACGTGAAGAGAAGTGCATAAACCGTGTCGAACTCAAGAATAATGAAATTACAATTTAGAAATCGGAGCCCAAGTCGTTCACAGGGAGGAAATTGGATTAAAATGCTTTCCTAAATCCTAATTTTTTTGTATTTTTTTATAAGGAGAAGACAAGTGGAAATACTTGTGCGAAGACAAAATACGAGATCTAGAAACTAGAACTAAAAAGAACAAGTAATTGGAAATAAGTTAAATACTTGAAGGCAAGTAGAAATAGAGCAAAGAACTTATATTGAAGATCAAAATCATAATACAAGTAGAAGAAAGATTTCTACTAGAAATAAAAGATTACAACTAGAACTCAACTAGAACTAGAATTCTACTAGAACAATGAAATTAAATCTAGAATTAGTTATAGGCCTTGAAGACAAAGCCTCGACGATGGAGAAGAAACAGGTGCGAAGGTGCACTTGCAGAACACCAAAGGTGGCATGTAGAGTAGAGAGGCTAGAGTCTTGTGTTGGGATTTTTTGGAAGGCTAAAAGATGATAGGAAGGGGGCGCGTAGCCTCTATTTATAGGGTTTTGTAGGTGTTGAATGGGTGGCTAGGATTAATTAGGTTTAGGATCAAAGGCTAGGATTAAAGGATAGGTTAATAGGATTTGTTGGAATATAAGGAAGGTCTAGGATTTAATCTAGATGATGTGTGGCTTGGATTTAATCCAAGGGGGGTGGCTAAGAGGGTGGTTTGGTGATCCAAGTGGTTAGCCATAGGGAGGAGTATTTAGGGCCCTTGGATTAAGGTTTAAAGGTTGGGTTTAAATGGAAGAGATATAGCCAACTAAATGGGTTTTGTTGGGATTTTAGGATAGGATTTATTATGGCCATAGGATAGGAATCTAAGGGTGGAGGATGGGTTTTATGGTGGACGGCTAGGAGGCTCTACAAACCCTAAGGGTGGCGGTTAAGGCAGGAATATGGCCTAGGGTTTTGGTTTTTAGGAAGATAAGGAATAAGGTGGTTGTTAAGGTGATGTGGATTTTGATTTTATTGGTCCATATGACTGGCCATAACAGGGTCTTTAATGAGGCTCATGGTTGACTAAATTGGGTTGGAAAGTAGGTTAGGTGGTCAGGTCTTGGGCTAGTAAAAATTGGGTTGCTAATTAGGCTAGGGCATATGTGAACTTAGGTCCAGATCTTCTTCCTGCCAAGGTCCAATCAACTCCAAACTTGGTACCTTCCCATATTACACAAAGAACATCGAGGTACCAAATATAGATCAGGGAAAAATTGTAGAAAAACTCAAAATTACGCATTATTTACAAAATGCACCTATGTGACTAATCTAGCTTAACTTCTGGCCTAATTTACCCTCTAACTAGAATTAGTTTGGAATAATTAATGTAAATAAATATGGAATTATTAGTAATAAGAGAATGATTTCTACCTCACCATCTCGTTGGGTCAACTCCATGACTCAACTTGCGTAAAAGCCTTGAATCTTTGTTCCTAGGTAGAGGATGTGCATCAAGGGCATCGGTCAAGCAAAAACTTCTAAAGAAGATTTTCATTCTTCTTAGATTGGAGGCTATAGTTGGAAATCATGTGAGTTCTTGATGACTCATCGAAATCCTCAATCCAATTTTTGTTTGAATTCTCTAATACTTATCATTGGTATATCCAACATGGCACAGTACATTATCCCAATTATACTGAGGGACCCATGTAACCATATTAATGTATCAACATGATTTGACACTCATATCTGCATTATCGATTCAGTGATTTGACTCAAGTTGGTTTACTTAGGGCACATAACTCCAAAAAACTCCTAGTTACCCTAAGAACCACACTTGAACTACGCATGATGCCAACTCAATACTCAAGAGCTTCATCATAAAGCCTTGATTGATAGAAGTATCAAGCCATAGGTTAAATGATGACTCTACAATTACAAGTGTTAATAACATCAATTAGAGTCAATTTCGAGGGCACTTGTGCGATAATGTCAGATTATAATGGACTTGGGAGCATTGCATGCATATTGCATGATCTTTACATGTTAATCTCTTAGAATCAATGTTTAATGATCATGTGCACAAGTCCATTTTGAAACACATCTTAGATGAGTGATTAGAACGTACAGATGGATCCGGATCGACGAACGGAGTCTAACGGACTTGAAATCACTTTGATCTGACCTCCGTAGATCCCATAAAAAGCTCGAGAAAGATCAACGGCTAGGGGCAATGCGACATCCTTATAGGCCTTAGATGAAAAATATGACTGTACAGATGGATCCGGAGCGACGATCGTAGTCCAACAGCGTAGGAATCATCTCAATCTGAGCACTGTGGCACCCTTTATAATAGAAAGAAGATGGACGGCCTAGATGGCACCACGTGGCACCATCCAAGCTGCCCCTCACACCCCCAGCAGCGCAGCGGCATAGCGACGCAGGTGGTAGCGTAGCAACACAGTCGCGCGGGTGGTAGCGTGCACATATGCGAGAAGCAGTGTGCGTGGGCGTATGCGCATGGACCAGCATTCGCCAACGCACGCGCACATTACAAGAAGAGGGAGGCACGTGACAAGGAGCGTAAGGCATGCGCCAGCACGATGTGAGCGGTGGGTGCGTTTTCAGCGACAGCTACAGGAGCCTTTAGTGACGCTTGCAGTTGTCACTAAAGACCCGGATTTGAATTTGAGCCCTCTCCTCATAAAAAGGGTCCTACCCTACCCATTTGCACCAAGCTTCCACCCACGAGATACCACCACCTTCTAGAGTTCCAAGCAAGGTCCCGAAGCCATCGAGCTGCCGACGGAAGCCCCTCCACTGCCATGGCTGTCTCGATGCATTCTTCTTCCTTGTCTTAGTGTTAGTTTATTTTGTAGTGTAGTTCATGTCTTGATTTTGTTAAAGCATTCATCTACATTATGTTTGATTACACATTTGATAAGAAATTGTTGGCACGTTGATCTTATGATATGGTTCTTTAATCCTTTTCTCTCTCTCTCTCTAGTTTTCTCAAATCGATTTTCAAGGTCACAAACGTCATATTTATGTGACACGAAAGCGAGTATTGGATCTGATTACTGCCTCCCTATGTTTAACACTCGGACTCACCTCTGATTCTTTATTTAAAATTGATGTCATAAACACACTACAACGAACGATTTTATGCAAATGCATCCAGCGAATGTCAATTTTTGGCGTCGTTGTCGAGGAGGCAACAGATTTCTTATTCGCTTTCATCTTCTTAATCATTATCTATACTTGTGTTATATAACTTGTACTTCTCTCTTCTTGTGGTCGCAGGTACCTCGTGGATTGGCAACGGAGAAGAACGAGTCAGGTTGGATCAAAGGAAGCACAAGAAGAAGACCACCATCGACACGAAGGCTTGATCTTGACTTGCAACAATCCAAAGCTAACTTCTCATCTTTGGGACAAATAAAGATGGTGGTGTGTTAAAAAATTCCTCTATTTATTTGTCGAATAAAAACACCACCATTAAGTCTTCAATTCAGTAACTTCGAAAAATCATTTTCTGGACTTGGGTTGAAGACACAATTAAAGGACCCTCTACACCTCTAAAAATTTTGAAAAAAATCTCGAAGGTGCCCCTTCTAGTAGGAGAACTTCAAATTTCAGATCTAAACTCTTTGTGGTTTGGCTGTGAGAAATTCGCTATTGGAAGTGCACAAGGTTGTCCTAAGTTCTGGAGATCTGTAGGGTGTTCTTACTCCTGCAAACTCCACGCAGCTCAGATTTGCAAGAGATTTATATTTATAGAAAGATCTTGAAATTCTCTAAACTTCATTTGAAGAACACTTATGCATTTGAAATTGATTAGTGCTTGTTCTTATCAAGATATTCAACTTGCACACTAATCTAGAAGTTTTGGACAGATTGACCCCCTCTTGAAAAAACGTGAATTTGGGTGGTCTATCGTCCTAAAAAAATTCTGAAATTAATTTTGTTGAAAAGATCATTTTATTTTGGTTAGGATTGGATTATTTCTTGTTTTGATTGGACCTTTCCTGACAAAATATCCAAAAAAAAAAAAAAGATGCATTGAGTAGAAGCTGCACACCCTAGGATCTTTCACACTAGGGAGTTTTTAAGTTTATAGCCACACAAAAGGCCTTAAAGAAAATCAATCTTCACCAACCGTGTGACTATACATTTGTGCCTTGTTTGAATGCATAAACAAGTGAAATTTTAAAAGCCATTAAAGCAATGTTTAAATCCTAAAAATCACACATCTTAATCTTGCTTGATAAAGAACACTATTTTGGCATTGGGTCCTTGCACCCAAGTGTGCATAGACGTGACCCACTGATAGGACCAATCTAAGTCCTGGGAGTGTGATTGGGTTTGTTAAGTGCTTGGCCTTAATTCCCATTGTGGAATCCAGTGTTTAGGCTGTGGAGAAGTGTTAAACGACCGCAGTTGTGGGGTACAAAGGAACCGGTGACACGAGTCAAAGGAAGAACCTTCCCCTCAACCCCCTTGTAATAAACCTAGCCGGATTAACTTTGGGAAGGGAGCTTTAAGTGCTTGAAGATCTGATCACTCTCTTCAGAGCTTCTAGGTCACCTAGGGGCCTAGTTTTGCTTGTTTGATTATGCATACTTAATTCGCTCATCCCTCTTCTTCTTCCAACCCATGGATTTTAATGCTAACCCATCCTACCCAAACTATCCCCAACATGATTTGTATTCTAACCCAAGTAGATTGTATCAACAGTTTACTTGGGATAACCATCCACCTAGTTGGGGATACAATCCAAGATCTGATTATCTTGAAGACCCTTCTTATCCCAACTATCCCAATTTCACTCAACCCGAACCAACTTCCTATTAGGATACATATAACCCACCCACCTAGGGGTACGATCCAAACCTTGGGGATCCATATCTTGATTCTCCTTGTGATGACTTTTCTTTTAGGCCCCACCCACCCACTAACCAATCTAATGGGACCTACACTCTAAGAGAACACTGATGAGACCACATGTGCGGGCTAATTAATTACATAAATGCCTAAATATTATGATAATGTCTACATATATAAAGCATACTTTGATACCCAAATAGATTAGTGCTTGCATATTTTACTTGCATTTATATAAGATAGTATATATATTCCAGGGGCATGCATGCATTATATGCATCATTTTATCATTTTCTTGTAAATAACCCTTTTCTTTTTACCACTTGCAAGACCCACCGATCGCAACAATGGGACCACCTCCTCCTTGCCGGCTTGATCGCCCACCCAAATCAGCCGAGTCTTACGCAGCAGCCTCAACTGCCTCGGGATCTTCAGCCATCCATTGGAGAGTTGGCGACGATTTCTTTAAAAAGGAGGAGCCCCGTGCGCAGAAGAAAAGAAAAGCTCAAATTCTTCCTCACTCCTACCGTGGACCTCTCGCCTGCACCGTGAACCCCAAGCGCGCACCGTGGCCCCAGCTTGCTCCAGCATCGCCGCTTGTCTCCGACGAAGTGGTGCGTAGTGACAGCACGCACCACACCCTTTCCCGCTCTTCTCTGACAAAAACATCACCAAAAAAAACATCACGCCCATCCGCCTCTTCTTCATCTTCTTCCTCTTCTCCACCTGCAGAGCAACCTACCTTCGACTTCTCCCTTCCCATGCCAACACCACCTCTCTCAACCGTAGGACCCACCTCCTCATTCCTCCCTCTCGCCACAGCACACGCCCACCATTGCCACCAACACCATAGCCACCACCCACCCACTCCTCTTCTCTGTTTTCCACTTCTTCTTCTTCTTCTTCTTCCTCTTCTCCACCCCATCCTTTGTCCCAAAAGAACCCAACGCACCCAAACTTGCAGCACCTCCTCTGAGCCTCCTCCAATTGCCAAAATCGTCCCCAAGCTAACTCCGGCGATCTCAAGCACCGATGAGCCTCCTTGCCAATCGCAAGCACCCACTGATGCCTCCACGGTGCAGCTACCCATCGCCGTTGGCATCTGATCCGCTGCCCAGCCACATCCGCCCTCCACGCACCGAGCCAACACCACCAATGCGAAGCCCACGCTTTGGAGGTCCTCCGCGTGTGACCTCAACGTCGGTTGTGGCCTCCTCGCATGGCCAGGCTTGAGAATGCATGCTCTGTTCCGCTACAGTAGAAGGGCCTATTTCTATTTACATTACAATGCCATTGTCGATGGGTTTTATGTGATTTTAATTATTAAAGAATATAGTGGACGAAATTGCAACCTACACCCTTTAGTTCTAGTTATTTCTCTGTCCATCTAATTACATCTCTTTCTTTATTTCGTTAAGCCTCGCATAAGTTACATGTTATATTATAATTGTGGGAAAATATTTGACCAACATGTTTGAATAATAAAATAATAAATTTGCGAGTTCATTTGGCTTGTTCCTCCCTACGGAAACGACCTAATCCTTATGGTTAGAAATATTTTATGTATTGATTGAGAGATTTTCCACCATGTAAACTACGATGACGTATTGTTGTTGTTGCTATCTTTTTAATCAAGCAAGAATCTCTATATCAAATGGCACCATTGCTGGGGAGGCAACAGGCTTAGTAAACTCACATGTATTTCCTGTTTGTAGTGATTTCTAATTAGGGCTGTATATTCATTGATCTATTTTTTTTTTCTGTGAGAGGTACGCCATTAAGGTGGAGGTGCACGCAGCAAATGCTCAACTTGGTGAACCTTGTCGCCACCTCAGAGATAATCGCAGGAGCCTGTGGGCTTTGATCCCACACACGTGAAGATGCACGGAGGACCATCTAGGAGAACCTGCCTCTTAGAATTCTGATTTAGAATTTTAGAATAGACTCTTTAGGATTTAGTCTAGTTATTTGTTTTCTCACCCTTGTACTCTGGGGCCAGTTTTTGGGGGAGTGTCCCCGATTCTTTAGATTCTAGGATTATTTTGTGTTTGGTAGTTAGATCTTTTGATTGTGCATTTATTTATATGTAAAAAAATAAAAGAAAAAAAATATGAATTGCCTGCTAGAAGTTACATATCTTTAGGGTGACCATTTAGGATTGCTTGAGCAGCATCTAGATTTTCTTACTACATTGCATGCATTTTTGCATTGAAGAGTGCTGGAGCAAGTATGTATCCCCTATCTTTCTGCATCAGTTATCTACAAACGCATTGCATCTCAACATAATTTAAGAAGACCACTTAAACTGATTTGAAAAGATTAATCAAGTGGTCACACTGCTTCTCGAAAAGAAAATAAAAGATACAGGAAGTGTTTGAATAACTTGACTGCGATTTTCAAAAGAAAAATCACCTTTCGCAGTGTGATGCACACTTCCTGCACTGAGCATGCACTATAGGCACTACACTAGGACTTGGACCCTTAATGCTATAGGCATTAATCTCTTTATCGGTGCAAACCCTCCTATCTTGCTTTGTGACAGTGGTATTAACTTTCGCTCGAATAATTTGATACTCTAAGGAGGGGGACACCCCTTAAAGGAATTCAAGGGTAGTTAAGAGGCACTGCTAACGCATCACCTCAAAGGTAGAGTTCGCCCTACTTGCATCCCTTGGTTCCATCCTTGGAGTACCTTTTTACTTGAGCATTTGAGAATATCATTGCAGCAAAGTGTACGTCTCTAGGGCACTCGAAGGTCTACTTAGGGTGTGTAATTGATTAACAACTTAATTGGTCACCCAAAAGAACTAAAAGTAACCTCAACCTCTTCAATAGTCTTTGACCAGGAATCTCAAGTGCCTCACTTCTCTTATATGGGACGAGTCTGTGAAACCCTTCCGAGACATGCAGAGAAGGCTTAACCCCAATATGCGGTAGGTTGTTAAAAAGGAGATTCTGAAATGGCTGGATGCAGGAATTATCTATCCCATTTTAGATAGTAAATGGGTCAGTCTATACATGTGGTGCCCAAAAAGGCAGGAATCACTATGGAAGATGTTGACTGCAGATGACTACGCTATCGGAATTGGATTTGAAAACTCGTCGTTGTAGTTCGAGTCGTGAAGAAATCCGTTGAACAAACAAAATTTATACCGAAAAATCTGTAAAGAAATTCCAGGTCGAACACAGGGAGGCTACGTCAATCAAAATTCACAATTATATATTTTTTTGTATTTTTGTTTAAAGGGCGAAATAATCATAATGGAAGAAATATAAACAATAAGAGAGAGAGAGAAAGAACAATCACTTGATATGGAATAATATTTTTACAACTCAGAAAGTGAGAAATGATTACACTAGAAAGAGGGAAATTGTTACAATTAGAAAGCAGGAAAATTCTACTCTAGAAAGCGGAAAAAGAAGGGAGAGAGAAGTTATCCTCCTTGACGATCGCTTGGAGGACGAGTCGGACGGGACAACGCCTGAAAGATGAGGAATGGAGCGGGAAGAAGGAGGGTGAAGCAGGAAGAACGGGAATGAAGCAGCACGTCATCATCGTCGCGGGATCCGCTTCCAGAACGGGGGCGAAAACTTGGTTTTAGCTCTTGAGGAGCATCCCGGGTGTGGGATAAGCTTCTCTTAAGCTTTAGAGAGGGAGAGAGAAGGAAAGGGTGAGAAATTCGTATGGTAGGGGTCTCCTTTTATAGTTGCAAGGAGTGGGGGCATTTTGGTCATTACAATATTAAAAACATTAATTCAGGACCTTTAGTGACGGATAAAGGCTTGAACGTGGCCAACGTGCGCGCACTGCGTGCGCTCCCTCTCGCCTTCGCTGCCTCAACGCCTACGCACGACCGTGTGCACTCAACCGTCCGATCAAGAGATCGGATGGCTTAAATCGCCCTCGCCAGCGCCGCACGCCCGCGTGCTATCGGGCGTTTGCGCTACGCGTTTGATCGCGCGTGGGCGCTATCGGTTGATCCGCACCTCTCGATCTTGATCGTACGACTGTGATAGCGCACCCACACGCGAGGAGGGGCATTGCTCATGCGAGTCGAACCCGCGTCTCCTACCTTCGCAGCGCCTTAACTGCTGCGCTACTCGTGCGGTTAAGGCGCGTTGATGATTT
Source organism: Thalassia testudinum (assembly GCA_037157565.1). Taxonomy (NCBI): domain Eukaryota; kingdom Viridiplantae; phylum Streptophyta; class Magnoliopsida; order Alismatales; family Hydrocharitaceae; genus Thalassia; species Thalassia testudinum. The sequence goes on from JAZHRO010000031.1 coordinate 206,055,047, forward strand.
TGTGCGCGCGTGCGATCGACTGTTGGATGAGCATCCAACGGTGTAGATGCGTTGAGCGGTTGAAGAAGAGAAGAGCTGCGGCCGGTGCTGGGTGGCTATGATGGCTCCACGTGGTGCCATCTAAGCCGTCCATCTTCTAAGTGTTGTAGATGGTGTTACGGGTGTCGGATTTGATCGATTTTTGTGCTGTTAGGCTGTGATCGTTGATCCGAACCCATCCATGTGGTTGGATTTGTCATCTAAGGTGCGGATTAATACCATCTTGGCCCTTGCTCTTTAGGGTTCCTCGATCTCTATTTGGTGTTATGGATGTTTGATCAGGGCAATCTTGGAGTCGTTGAACTCCAATTGTCACCCTGATATGATCCGTACAGTTGGATCTTCGATCTGAGGCCCCGATTAACAAATTGCTTTGTCTCTGGCCATAAAAGGAGATAATTAACCTACATTTTATTCAGACTAACCTAAATGCAAGATGATGCATGTTATGAACTATTTACAATGTATAATGCTAATGTGACACTAAGAACATGCATTAATAGATATTTTAAGTTAATCAGATGTATGCACATCACACTCCCATGCCTATCTTTTGTTAGTCCATAACAAAAACTACATGCTATTTATAGAACAATTAGGTTGGATTACTTAGGCATAAATCATTTTCAACATTAAGAAATTTTTACTTAGGACCTGAACTTTCAAAGACACAATAGTGCCTGGGTATCTGCCAAAATGCAGCCCGCCCCAAGCCCTCGCCTTATTCAAAGAAAGATCACTTTTTTTCTTTTTCTTCTTTTCTATTTTTTTTTTGTATTTTTGAGTTTAGGGTTACAAAGTGGCTTTCTACGACCACTCAACCCACCTAAGATTTGATGAGAATCCTAGGTTCTAAGCATCTTATTGTGAATGTGATAGACTCGTTGATCGGTAATCAGAATGGAATTCGGGTTTCTACGCCCCTAGGTGACCTTAAAAAGAGAGTTTTGCCTAAAGGTGTATCTTTACAACCGATAGCTTTCTCCCTACTTCTATTTTTATGGGTTCAACACAAGGGTGAGTCCAGTGTATATCTCCCCGGCTTATTTTACTTCTCCGCTTCCTCCTAAGTGTTTTTAGAATTTTTAGTGCATTTCTTGAGCTAGGTTCTGGACAACCAGTCGATGAGCTGTTACCACCGACAACTTACCAGCCGTACTCGTGCGGCGAAGTGTGGCTTATTTCTTTTTGTTTCTTTTCTCCTTTTTCTTTTTCTTGTTCCTTTCTTTTTCTTTTTGACTTTCTTTTTCTTTTTAAGTAGGTGGCTTCCCTGGTCTAAGATTTACTTAAAGGCAGCAAGAAGAGAGTGGTCCAGTGACTAGGCTCTGGACAACCTACCTATGGGCTGTTACCCATGATAACTTGCCAGCCATATCACCCTAAAAGGTTCATTAGCTACCAAATTTCTGTTAAAATAGCCGAACAACGAGTCAGTGATGAATAGTGTGTAGATGTTAGACTTAAAGTTCCCTCAAATCAGAGGGCGGGTTGATAAATCGTGTACTTATCACCCAAACTTATTTAATCAAATTAAAATAGAATTCAAGATGGCGAGGACTCGATAACAAATCCACATTTTAGTGGATACCCGGGCTAATTAAGCCTAAAGACTTGAAGGGTCTTAGTGTTCAAATCCTACTGTAATATTTCTTAAGATTGAAAGGTCCTAATGTCCAAGTATTCCTTCCTAATTCAAAAGTTTTTTTTTTTATGTAATAGCAGAAAATAGGTAGAGTTTACAAAAATTCCACAGTGTTGATAAAATAATTCAAAAATGAATCCACCCCCCCATGCCTAGCTGATGCAATGTCCACATTGAAAATAAAAGACATGAAAGGAAGGGTAGAATGCAGAAGATATCACCTGAATATGAAGCTCGGGTCAGCTCTGAGTCAGACTGTACAACTACTGAGTTTAATGCTATCAGCTAGGCGAAGTCCAGCCAAAGAAGTTACAACATGGCTAGAGCAACCGTGTCTGAGATGGGTTCTGGAATAGTATGGTCAATAACAGGCTTCAGACGTTGACCATTGACTTTGAATGAATTACCCGTCTTCGGGTCAGAGACTTGAACAGCTCCGTTTGGAAATAGCTGATCGATAATGAACGGGTCGTTCCATTTCAACCTAAGTTTTCCAAGAAAGAGCTTAAGTCGAGGATTGAATAGCCAGACCTTCTGGTTCGACTCAAAGCTCTTGCGAGAAATCAATTGGTCATGAAGAGCTTTGGTCCGAGCCTTGTAGATCTTGGCATTCTCATACACATCATTTCTAAGCTCCTCCCACTCAGATAGTTGGAGTTTCCTGGTCTTCCCGGCTAGACTCAGATGTAGATTGCACTGCTTGATTGCCCAGAATGCTCTATGTTCAATTTCTACAGGTAAATGGCGTGCCTTTCCATACACCAGTTGAAACAGAGACATGCCGATGGGCATTTTATACGCCGTACGGTAGGCCCAAAGAGCATCCTCAAACTTTTGAGTCCAATCTTTGCGATCAGGCCTAACCATTTTCTGCAGAATATTCTTGATCTCCTGATTGGAGATCTCGACTTGTCCATTTGTCTGGGGATGGTAAGGTGTGGAGATTCTGTGATTAACCCCGTATTTTGTTAGCAAATTACTGAACTGGGCATTAGTGAAATAAGTGCCACCATCATTGATGATGGCCCTCGGAATCCCGAACTGACTTAAAATGTTGTTCTTGACGAAATCAATGACCACCTTGTGGTCATTGGTTTGGTTGGGAATAGCCTCGATCCACTTGGACATGTAATCAACAACGATAAGAATGTACTGATGTCCAAATGAAGGGAGGAAGGGTCCCATGAAATCGATGCCCCAAACGTCGAAGATTTCGACGGGAAGAATTGGGTTTAAGGGCATCATATCTCTCTTAGTCATGCTCCCAAGTATCTGGCATCGGGAACACGACCTCAAGAATTCTTGGGCATCCTTGAATAAAGATGGTCAATAGAATCTAGATTGCAAAATTTTTGCAGCTGTCTTTTTCCCGAAGAAGTGTCCACCACACGTAGATGCATGGCAGAACTCAAGTATACTCTTGAATTTGTTCTTCGGAACACATCGGTGAATAATCTGATCAGAGCTGATGCGATACAGTTTAAGGTACTCCCAGAAATAATATTTGGCCTCAGATTTGAGTCTATCCCATTGTTGCTTGGTCCAATATTGGGGATTTGACCAACGACCAAATAGTTGACGATGTCAGCAAACCATGGGGTTTGAACACCTGAAACTGTAAGGATGGTTTTGTTCTGAAAAGTATCAGCAATTGGAATGTACGGATGAGAAGAATCACTCAGAAGTCTCGAGAGATGATCCGCCACCACATTCTGTACCCCAGATTTATCCTTGATTTCAAGATCAAATTCTTGAAGTAGAAGAATCCAATGAATAAGCCGGGGTTTGGCATCCTTTTTGGCCAAGAGATGTCTCAAGGTCGAGTGGTCGGTATATATGATGACGTGAAACCCTAAGAGATAAGCCCTGAATTTCTACAAAGCAAATACTACAGCTAGTAATTCGTTCTCAGTAACAGTGTAATTCCTCTAGGCCTTGTCTAGAGCTTTACTAGTGTAGTAGATGATAGAGGGCTTCCTATCAACTTTCTAACCCAAAACAGCCCCGACCGCGTAATTAGAAGCGTTGGTCATGATCTTAAAAGAGGCTATCCAAACTGGTGGTTGCAACACCAGAGCACAAGTGACTGCCGTTTTAAGAAAATCAAATGCCTTACGGCATGATTCATCAAAATCAAACGGCGTTTCTTTGGAGAGAAGATTGCTCAGAGGACGAGCAACCTTCGAAAAGTCCTTAATGAATCTCCTGTAGAATCCTACATGACCAAGAAATGATTGAATTTGTTTGATTGATGTGGGAGGAGGAAGTTTGACGATAGCATCAACCTTAGCTTTGTCCACTTCAATTCTCCGTTAAGAGATTACATGACCCAAGATGATGCCTTCTTGTGTCATGAAATGACTCTTTTCCCAGCAAAGGACCAATCTTGTTTTGATGCAACGTTTAAGAATCATTTCAAGATTAGCTAGACAAGAGTCAAACGATTCTCCAAAAATAGAGAAATCGTCCATGAAGACTTCCATAAACTCTCCCACCATGTGAGAGAATATGACCAGCATACACCTTTGAAAATTCGCAGGTGCATTGCATAAGCCAAATGCATCCTACGGAAAGCAAGGTTCCGTAGGGACAGGTGAAAGTAGTTTTTCCCTGATCCTCAGGATGGATAGGGACTTGATTGTATCTCGAGTAGCCATCAAGAAAACAGAAGTTCTTCTGACCGGTTAGTCTTTCGAGGATTTGATCAATAAAAGGTAGAGGGAAATGATCCTTTTTCGTGGCTGTGTTCAGCTTCCTGTAATCGATACAGACCCTCCAAGAGGAAGCTGAATGAGTTGTGACAGATTCTCCTTTCTCGTTAGTCATAATGGTAATCCCAGCTTTCTTGGGAACAATCTGCACGGGACTTACCCAAGGACTATCAGAGATTGGATAAATGATTCCTACATCAATCCACTTGATAATCTCCTTCTTGACCACTTCTCGCATATTTGGGTTTAATCTCCTCTGCATCTGGTGAGAAGGGCGGGATCCATCTTCCAAAAATATTCTGTGATTGCAATAAGATGGCTCAATCCTCCTAAGGTCATGAATGGTTCAACTAATTGCCTCCTTGTTTTCCTTTAGGACCTTAATCAGTTTAATCTCCTGGTCCTTTGTTAATTTAGCACTGATAATCACAGGGAGCGTCATATGTGGTCCTAAAAATTGATATTTTAGATTCTTAGGCAATGGTTTCAGTTCAAGCTAGGGCGGGTTGATGATTGAAGGTAAGGAAGATGCTAATGAAGACTCATCAAGAGGAAGAGGTTGAGAGTGAACAAAATCAATAACCTTTTAAGAAGATGGCGGGTTTACCATAGAGGGTTGTGGGTCCAATTCAACATCAGAGGAGGAACTTTCAAATGCAGAAACCATCATACAAGTCTCAATATTCACATTATTGTCCTCAAGTTCCTCAATAAATCGACAATCCTCGAATTTATTAATCACCTTAAAAATATCCAATTTCATTCTTTGATCCCCAAAGGTGATTTCCATGCTACCGCTTTCACAGTTAATGTTGGCCTTGGTGGTAGCCAAGAACGAACACCCTAGAATGATGGGCGTGTTCCTCAAATTTTCAGGTACATCCATGTCAAGGACAAGAAAATCTACAGGAAAATAGAAATCCTTAACCTTAACAATAACATCTTCAATAACGCCTCGCAGATTTGTGACCGAACGGCCTGCTAACTGCAGCGTTACTGAAGTCGACCAAAGTTCACCTAATCCGAACTTCTTGTAAAGAGAAGTTAGAATTAGGTTGATGGATGCACCCAGATCCAGTAGTGCTCTATCAAAGGTATAATCTTCGATGGCACAAGAAATCAAAGGAGCACCTGGATCTCTCTTTTTTCGAGGGAGGTAGTGTAGGATAACAGAACTAGCCTGCTTGGAGAGTACCACCTTTCTCGGAACAGATTCTTTCGACTTACGCTTCTGTGTACATAAATCCTTTAAAAATTTTGCGTAAGCCGATATATGTTTGATAGCGTCGAGGAGCGGGATATTGATCTCGACATTCATGAAAATATTGAGAAGCTCCTCATTACTATCAATAGACTTCTTCCTTGATCTAATCAAGGCCTCAGGAAAAGGAACATGAGTCAGATCTTCGGAATTAGGTTCGTGAGCCTTGATTTCTTCTCCAGAGTTCTCCTTTCTCTCTTCAGGCTCTTCAGGATCAGAACAATGTGGTTGTGGATCCTGAGTTTGTTTACCACTCCTCAAAGTAACAAAATTAGCCGATGCATACGGGTTTGGGTCTTGGGGAGGGTTAGGAAAGATTGGAGGGGCTTCATTAGCCAAAAACCGTTGATTTGCGGAAGAAGAAGAAGAGGAAGGACCCTGCTCAACCACCTGAGCATGTGCATGTGGGTCCCTCTGATTCCTGTACCCATGGGCTTGATTGCCTGGATTCTAGATATTGCGCGGGTTGGGTACGGGTTGAGATGGTAGAGATCCGGGTTGATGAGAATTAGCAATGAACCCATTTTGCAAGTTGTCCAGCGAGATTTTTATTTGCTGCATGAGCTGGAGCATAGATCCTTGCATCTCTACCATTTGTCGGTTTAAATTAGCTTGCCCTACGGGTTGATGGGCATTCCAAGTTGGTTGATTGACCTGATTCGGGGGCAGCTGAGTGTAAACATGACCTTGACCCATTGATCTTTGCGGAGCATAGTTGCTAGGTCGAAATTTGGTCTGCTGCCCCAGATTTTTCTAGGAGAAGTTAGGGTGGTTTCTCCAACTGGGATTGTATGTATTGGAGTAAGGGTTGGATCTAACATTCTCCTATATAGCATAAACATCCTCATAAGGTGAGGATGGAGAGAAAGAAAGGGAAGGATCATAGAAACTGGGATCAAAGGCCCCAGTTTGGAACCTGTGGGGTTCCGAATAATGCTGGCTCGCAGGTTGAGCCGCATCAAGTTGATTTACGAACTCCCGTCCAGAAGGAGCTCACGATGAATGGAAGCCTGAATTCTGGGATTGAGTGGATCGAGAGTTGTTCATTGAGTTTCCAGCCATCCACTCCATTCTCTTAGCAACCAAGTCCACCTTATCAAGTTTATTTCAAATCAATTCCATATCGAATGAATGAGAGTCGTGGACTTCATTAACATTCGATCTGGGCTACTGGGACTGGTTAAAAGTATCCATGGAGGCATGATTGATAGAATTCTCACTCATCTCCTCAAACAAATCGTGCACGCTATCTGCGTCTTTGTTGAGGAAATTGCCTCCGCAAGAAGCGTCCATGTGATTTCTGAGTTGCTCAGTCAACCCGTGGTAGAAGATCTGCATGAGTTGCCATTTCAGCACCTCGTGGTGTGGACACCTCCGCAATAGGTCCTGGAATCGCTCTCAGGCAACATGAAATTGCTCCCCTGCCACTAGTTGAATGTAGTAATTGTTTATCTCAATGCATTGGTACGTCCAACATGGAAGAATTTTTTCAGGAAGACCGATTTCAACTCATTCCAAGTTGCAATTGGTCTTCCTATAGTCCTGTACCAATGAGTGACTTTATCCCTAAGAGTGTGGGGGAAGAGCCTCATGATCATTTGCTCCTCATTCACATTTCGTACCTTGGTGGTCTGGCCCAAAGTGGTCAAGACCTTCAAGTGCTAAAACGGGTCTTTAGAGCCAAGCCCATGGAAATGTTTGATCAGGCTTATCACCTGAGGCTTGATTTCTACGTCTCCGACAGGAATCTAGATGCTGGGACGTTCCCCGAAATTTGAAGGGTCATAAAAATCCTTCAAGGGCTGAGCGCCCTACATTCTCTGGAACCATTCTTGCATTCTCTGCATTTGTTCCAGCTGCCTTTGAAATACCTCCTATGGATCCTGAGGCAGAGGAGGCTGTTGAACGGCCATGGGATCAATTTGGCCAAAATCCAATCTACGCATCCTAGAATACTCTAGTGGTCCTTCCAATTGGGGATTCAATGACCTTCCTAGCATAAACTAGGAAAAGGTCGGAAGGACTGGGGATAAGAACCCTGCAGCACAACAAAACAAGCCTGTCCTTAAGTAGGGTAGCCTAAGGATCTACAGACTCTCAGAACCCGCCTTAAGATTATAAATAATTTACTCTACTTGTGTCTGCTCAATCCAACCAGTTAGAAGGAGGGACTAGGGAGAAGGTTCTTCCTTTGGCTTACACCTTTGGTTCCTAGTGTACCCCCTAGTTGTGGTCGTTTGATGCTATTCCCCTAGCTAGACATCAGATTGATCAGTACAAGCAGGTTAATTATAAACAATCTCAGACTGGACCTTGAAGAGTGAATCAGTCCTTAAGGCCAATGTCTACTCGATTTTATTTAGGCCTGGGATTGTAGTGCTTTTGGAATGTGGTGGGCCCTTAAAATGGGTTGTACCCTTAATGATCAATTGAGTATGTGTGAGTGTGTGCACAACCAGGGTTTTCAAGCAAGATTATTTAGGATGAATAGATTTTAGGGTTCAAATCTTGCTTAAGTAGGTTTTAGGGTTTAGAATTAGGTTTAATTCAATCAAGTTTGAGGGAAACCAAGTTTTCAAGCACGGGTGAAGATCGCTTTCCTTTTGAAATCAGAAATAAAGTGGAGTGCCTGGTATGAACCTAGATTGAAAACTCTAAAAGGAAGCTACTTGGTGAGTTGATTTTAGGTTGAGTGGTGCGACCCAAATAACTCAAACAATTGGCCACAATTGCACCACTGAGTTAGGCATACAAAATGATTAACCTAGAATGATTTCTACTCTTTTATGTGTTGATTTACGTGTACCGGTTTCACAGATCAGAATCCAGTTGAGTAGAAGAAAATCAATTAGGTTAAGTGCCTTGAATGTGGGTGTATGTTGTGTGTAGGTTGAATTACCCCACAAAAACATCTTTTTAATTTTTTTAATATGCGAGGGTGAAATGAATGTGGGTGGAAATCCAAGCAACCAAACTAATCTTAGGATTTATGCAAACACCTAGGTTAATTGGAGTTTGAATTAATGTGATGAAATGAAATCTATGGAGGGGGAAGAATGGGGAGCACTTATAGTCGTCTTCAACTGCACTTTACTCCGATCTACCGCTCGACGATTCCCTGATAGAGGTATCTGCAAAACAATAGACACGAGATAAAGCAAGTTAGAAAATAGTAAAGTGCGCGAAATGCGAAAAGAAGATCGAAAAATCATTGCCTCCCTGGCAACGACGCCAAAATGTTGATTGCGGGTGACTACACTATCAGAATTGGATTTGAAAACCCGTTGTTGTAGTTTGAGCCACGAAGAAATCCGTTCAACAAATAAAATTTATACCGAAAAATCTGTAAAGAAATTCCGGGTCGACCACAGGGAAGCTACGTTGATCAAAATTCGCAGTTATATTTTTTTTGTATTTTTGTTCAAAGGGTGAAATAATCATAATGGAAGCAATATAAACAATAAGAGAGAGAGAGAGAAAGAACAATCACTTGATATTGAATAATATTTTTACAACTAAGAAAGCAAGAAATGATTACACTAGAAAGCGGGAAATTGTTACAACTAGAAGGTAGGAAAATTATACTCTAGAAGGTGGAAAAAGAAGGAAGAGAGAAGTTATCCTCCTCGACGATCGCTTGGAAGACGAGCTAGATGAGACAACGCCTGGAAGACGAGGAACAGAGAGGGAAAAAGGAGGGCGAAGAAGGAAGAACGGGAACGAAGTAGCACGTCATCGTCGTCACGAGATTCGCTTCCGGAACGGGGGCAAAAACTTGGTTTTAGCTCTTGAGGAGCATCCTGGGTGTGGGACAAGCTTCTCTTAAGCTTTGGAGAGGGAGAGAGGAGAAGGAAGGGATGAGAAATTCGTATGGTAGGGGTCTCCTTTTATAGTTGCAAGGAGTGGGGGCATTTTAGTCATTACAATAATAAAAACATTAATTCAGGACCTTTAGTGATGGATAAATTCGTTACTAAAGGCCTGACTGTGGCCGACGTGCGCATGTCGCATGTGTGCCCCCTCGCCTTCACTGCCTCAATGCCTACGCACGACCACACGTGCTCAGCCGTTTGATCAAGAGATTGGACGACCGCCCTCGCTAGCGTCGCGCGCCTAAGTGCAATCGAGCGTTTGTGCTACGCGTCTGATCGTGCGTGGCTGCTATCGGTTGATCCGCACTGCTTGATCTTGATCGCACGGCTGTGATAGCACATCCGCATGTGAGGGGCACCGCTCATGCGAGTCGAACCCGCATCTCCTGCCTTCGCAGCGCCTTAATCGCTACATTATGCATGCGGTTGAGGTGCGCTGATGATTTTGTGCATGCGTGCGATCGGTTGTTGGATGAGCATCCAACGGCATAGATGCATCGAGCGGTTGAAGAAGAGAATAGCTGCGGTGAATGTTGGGCGGCTATGATGGCACCATGTGGCACCATCTAAGCCGTCCATCTTCTGAGTGTTGTAGATGGTGCCACGGGTGTCGGATTGGACTGATTTTCACGCCATTAGGCTGCGATCGTCGATCTGAACCCATCCGTGTGGTTGGATTTGTCATCTAAGGTGCGGATTAATACCATCTTGGCCCTTGCTCTTTAGGGTTCCTCGATCTCTATTTGGTGTTATGGATGTTTGATCAGGGCAATCTTGGAGTCGTTGAACTCCAATTGTCACCCTGATATGATCCGTACAATTAGATCTTCGATCTGAGGCCTTGATTAACAAATTTCCTTGTCCCTGGCCATAAAAGGAGACAATTAACCTACATTTTATTTAGACTAACTTAAATGCAAGATGATGCATGTTATGCACTATTTACAATGTATAATGCTAATGTGACACTAAGAACATTCATTAATAGACATTTTAGGTTAATCAGATGTATGCACATCAGAAGAAAATGACCAAGGAGAGTTGGTGACCACTAGACCCTCAATTAGCTGGAGGGTTTGCATTGATTATCGTCGTTTGAACACGGCTACCCAAAATTACCATTTCCCCTTACCGTTTATTGATCAGACTTTGGAATGATTGGCGGGGACCAAGTACTTCTACTTCCTTGATGGGTACTCTGGGTATAATCAGATAGCTGTCTTTCCTAACGATCAGGAGCATACCACCTTCACAAGTCCGTATGGCACACTTGCGTTCCGCCGAATGCCATTTGGGTTATGTAATGCTCCTGCCACTTTCCAATGTTGTATGAGGGCTATCTTTTCTGACATGATCGACGAGTTTGTATAGGTTTTCATGGATGATTTCTCCATTTACGGCTCATCGTTTGACCTATGCCTTTCGCACCTTGATAAAGTCTTAACCCATTGCGAAGAGGCAAAGCTGGTGCTTAGCTAGGAGAAAATCCACTTTATGGTCTAGCAGGACATTGTTTTGGGGCATGTAGTTTCCGAGAGAGGATTATAGGTGGATACTGCAAAAATTGATTCCATCTCTAAGCTTCCATTTCCCACCAATGTTTGTCAGGTTAGATCTTTTCTTGGCCATGCTGGATTCTATAGGTGCTTCATTAGAGATTTCAATAAAATCTCTAAGCCACTCTATGACTTATTAGTGAAGGATGTTTCCTTTGATTTTGATGACAGATGTGGCAAGGCTTTCCAAGTCTTGAAAAAAGCTCTTATTACCGCGCCAATTCTCCAAGCACCGATTGGACCCTCCCGTTTGAGCTAATATGTGATGCTTCTAATTTCGTAGTGGGAGCAATATTAGGTCAAAGGGTTGATGGAAAAACTCATGCTTTGCATTATGCCAGCATGACCCTTACGAATCCTCAGCAAAACTACACGAGCACTGAAAAGGAACTTGCTGTGGTATTTGATTTGGAAAAGTTTCAGTCTTATCTTTTGGGATCCAAGGTTGTGGTGTTCACTGATCATTCTGCTTTAAAGTATCTTCTTGCTAAAAAGGACACCAAACCTCGTTTGATTCGTTGGATTCTTCTACTCCAAGAGTTTGACCTGGAAATTAAAGATAAGAAAAGAGTTGAGAATGTGGTAGCAGATCATCTGTTCAGGACCCCTATTGAGGCATCAACCCCTGCTGGGGGTATCCAAGAGACTTTTCCTAATGAGTCTCTAATGGCCATGGAGGCCAAAACTCCTTGGTTCGATGGCATAATGAACTATCTGGTCACGGGCATTACCCTAATACTTGGGACAAGTAGAATCGAGACAGGTTTCTTGCTGACACTAAATTTTATCACTGGGAAGAACCCGAGCTTTTTAGAATAGGCCCTGACCAGTTATTTCGCTGTTGCGGTCCTGACGAAGAATAAAGGAGTGTTCTGAGTTTCTGCCATGACCTCCACTTTGGAGGGCATTTTAGTGGAAAAAAGACTGCTCAGAAGGTTCTTCAGTCTGGCTTTTGGTGGCCCACATTATTCTGAGATGCACATACATATGTGGGTGCTTGTGTACGTTGCCAACAGATGGGAACCAATGGAAAAAGGGATGAGATGCCCCAGCAACTTATTCTCCCTGTTGAGATCTTTGATATTTGGGGCATCGACTTCATGGGTCCCTTTCCTGTGTCCTTCGAATATGAGTACATCCTTGTGGCCGTGGACTATGTATCAAAATGGATAGAAGCCATACCCATGTAGACCAATGACTATTTCGTGGTCTTGGATTTGTTAGGGCTAATATCATTTCTTGATACGGGTGCCCAAGGACGATCATAAGTGATGGAGGACCTCACTTCAAGAACGTGCACTTCACAAGACTACTCCAAAATTTGGGAGTCAACCACATGATAGCCTCACCTTACCATCCCCAAACGAGTGGACAAGTTGAAGTATCTAATAGGGAAATTAAACGAATTTTAGAAAAAACTGTTAGGCCTGATCGTAAGGATTGGTCTAAAAAATTAAATGATGCTCTTTGGGCCTACAGAACAACGTATAAAACTCCCTTGGGCATGTCTCCTTTCCGTCTTGTCTACCGAAAGGAGTGCCACCTTCCCGTTGAAATCCAACATAAAGCCTATTGGGTAATTAAGCAGGTTAACTTAAATCTGGATAAAGCAGGAAAGGCACGTATGCTAGAGTTAAGTGAGCTTGAGGAGCTTTGTAATGAAGGCTATGAAACTTCTCAAGCTTACAAGCAATGTACAAAGGTCTTCCATGATAAACACATCATTAGAAAGGCCTTTGAGCCCAACCAGTGGGTCTGGCTTTTCAATTCCAGACTTAAACTATTTCCAGGAAAGTTCAAGTTCCGCTGGGATGGGCCATACGTTGTTATCAATACCTTCCCTCATGGAGTTGTAGAAATTTGGAACCCTACTTTTGGTGCGAGCTTTAAGGTAAATGGCCAATGACTTAAACCTTATGTTACTCTTTCAAATGGCCAGGTTTTGGACGCACTTCGACTTGAGGAGCCTTAGCTCCTCCCACTCTCCTCCTCAGGTGATATTCTTCTATGTCTTTATTTTTCCAATGAGGACATTGTCAGTCTTAAGTATGGGGGGTATAACCTGAGGATGTTTATAGCATTTATAAATATTTGCATGCATTTAGGATAGGTGCATTAGCCAAAAAAAATCTCTTTTATTTCCTTGAGCTGAATTGGTTAGTCCGTAGTAGAAAATTTTTATCAAGGAGGTGTCATTGAAGATTTTCTTCTTAAATTGTTTCAAAGTTTAGAATCTAGTACATTTACTTCACTTGCACGTAGACTGAATAATGGATCTTTGAAGAAAACTAATAAGCATTTTGAGTCTGTTGAACCCTTGGACAGTTAATAGGGAGACAGGAAAACTATCTTCTATTAGATCCACCTAATATTTGTGAGGAGAAGTAGAGAGACTACTGGTGCGTTAAGTCTAGTGCAAGAACTCTTAAGTTTTGGATAATTAGATGATGATACCTCAGAGTTAGGCATAGTTTTTGCTCTTTGTTCCTATGTGCAGTCCTGAGAGTCACCAAATAAGGCAGATACACAGAGAGTGAATCCTAATAAAATTATGACTATGGTGGATGGTTACAATTGTCCTTCATAGAGTCCTCAGCTAAAGGAGGGTAATAGTGTCAAAGGTCAGAAATACGATTGTCCTATCCATTCTTTCCAAATATAGGATTGAATATGATTTGGAAGAGATGAACAGGATTTCAGGCTCCAATGGTTATGAGGAATTAAACAAAGAAATCATGATTGAGGATGGTGAGGATTTTCACTTTGACCCCCTTGAATCAATCATGATTGATCAAACACATTCTTTTGTAGCTAACCCAAGTCTTAAAGGTGTTAATGCAACCAATACGTAGTTGGCTCAACCTTTGGATTCCAAACTTCCAGAAGAAGAAGAGGACATTTTGTTGAAATCAAGTTTTTGGATGGATACAGAAATGATTCCCCCTGAGGACAACAAAATCAAAGAAGGAACTATTGACTTTCGGGATCCTGAGTGGATCAAGCCACCGACCTTTTATTAGGACCCTTATGACCTTTATGACTTAGATTTAGGGAGAAATAAAAACCCTATGCTTCATCATTGCCTTGAACCTAATTTTCTAAGGACAAGAACTGCTTCTTCTAACAATCTAAATGTCCGCCATTATAGATTAGAGTTACATCCGTCCAAGCAAACTTTTCGTCTACATGCCCAAAGGAAAAGAGACAAATGGACCAAGACATGCATGACCAATGACTTTTTGAGTTCCCGTCCCTTAGGGATGGGACTCCACCATAATCTAGTCCACATCCGCAGACTTCAGACTCTAGGTCTGGTTGATATTGTTTTCACCTTCTTGACCCAGACCATTCTAGTAATTGATCCTTTGTTGTCTTTGTACTATGCCTAGATGAAGGAACTAAGCTCAAAGCTTCCTGGGAGGCAACCCAGAGGATTCAAGCTAATCGAATTCACAATTATAACTCAGGTGATTTCTTTCCTTACTCCCTTGTATACATTTATTTTTCCAATGAGGACATTGTCCAACTTAGGCATGGGGGGGTAGTAATTCATAGGATCTGAGTACAAAATTGTCAGCTTGAACTAATTTTATTTCTTTTTATCAAAAAAAAAAAAAATTAGGAAAAGAAAACTTAGGTATTAAAAGCTTGTCAACTTTAGGAAATGATACGTTAGGGACCTAATCGCTTAGACTCTTCAGGTCTTCAAACTTAATCAGTTTGGGTGTCCACTAAAATGTGGACTTGGCCTTGAGTCCTCGCCATCTTAATTTATTTTAATCTGGTCAATAAAGTAGGGTGATAAGTATGACTTATCAACCTGCCCTCTGATTTGGGGGAAATTTTTAGTCTAAACATCTACACACGTTTTGCACTGACTCACTCATTGGCGGTTCTAACGGAAATTGGGTAGCTAATGAACCATCTAGGGTGGTATGGTTGGCAAGTTGTCCAGAGCCCAACCACAGGACCATTCTCTTTCACTATTGCCTTTAGGTAAATCTTAGATTAGGAAAGCCACCTACTTAAAAAAAAAGTAAAATAAAAAAGGAGAAAAGAAAAAAAGAAATAAACCACACTTCACCGTACGAGTATGGCTGGCAAGTTGTCGTGGGTAACAGCCCATTGGCCAGTTGTCCAGATCCTAGCTCATAAAATGCACAAGAATTCCAAAATACTTAAGGAAGAAGCGGGGAAGTAGCATAATCTGGGGAGATACATTGGGTTCGCCCTTGTGTTGACCCCACAAAAATAAAAAGTAGGGAGAAAGCTACCGGTCAGATAGATACACCTTTAGGTAACATTTTTTTCTTTCCGGTCACCTAGGGGCGTAGAAACCCAAAGTTCGTTTTAATTGCCGTTGAGGGAGATTATCACTTTCACAATAAGATACTTAGTACTAAGAATCCTTTTTGAGCCTTGGGTGAATTGGGTAACCGTAAAAAGTTATCTCAAAAGCCTCAACTCCAAAAATCCAAAAAAAAAAAAGAAAAGATGCAAAAGAAAAAATATATATATATATATACTTTGCTTGCATATAAAAAAAGGCAAGGACTCAGGCGGTTTGCATTTTGGAAGGCAACCTGGGCACTGTTTAATCTTTGCGAATTAGGTTCTTAGTAGAAATTTTCTCCTGTTAACAAGCAACTTCTACCTAAGCGATCAATTCCTAATTTTAGTTGTGAATAGCTTTTAGATCAAACCTTGCTAGGGACTAGCAAGGGGTGGGCATGGGGGTATGATGACTCTACAATTACAAGTGTAAATAACATCAATTAGACTCAATTTCGAGGGTACTTGTGTGATAATGTCATATTATAATGGGCTTGAGAGCATTGCATGCATATTGCATGATCTTTACATTTTAATCATTTAGAATCAATGTTTAATGACTATGTGCACAAGTCCATTTTGAAATAGGTCTTAGATGAGTGATCAGACCTACGGATGGATCCTGATCGACGAACGTAGTCCAACGGACTCAAAATCACTTTGATCCGACCTCCGTAGCTCCCACAATAAGCTAGAGAAAGATCAACGACCAGGGGACAATGTGACATCCTTACGGGCCTCAGATGAAAAATATGACTGTATGAATGGATCCAGAGCGACGATCGCAGTCCGGCAGTGCAGGAATCATCTCGATCTAAGCATCGTGGCACCCTCTACAATAGAAAAAAGATGAACGACCCAGATGACGCCACGTGGCACCATCTAGGTTTCCCCTCACACCCCCAGTAGCACAACGTGTGCAACATGCATGAAGCGGTAGTGCAGTAGCGCTTGTGCGGGAGCAAGGTAGCGCAGTAGTGCAGTGGCATGGATGGCAGCGTGCACGTGCGCATGGAGCAGCGAGCGTGGGCGTATGCTCGCGGACCTGCGTGCGCCAATGCACGCGCGTGCAACAAGGAGCATGAGGAGTATGCCAGTGGGGCATGAGGGGTAGGTACATCTTCAGCGACAGTTGCAGGGGCCTTTAGTGATGCTTGCAACTGTCACTAAAGACCCAGATTTGAATTTGAGCCCTCTCCTCACTTATAAAAAAGGTCCTACCCCACCCATTTGCACAAAACTTCCACCCACGAGATACCACCACCTTCTAGAGTTCCAAGCAAGGTCCCAAAGCCGCCAAGCTACCGACGGAAGCCCCTCCACCACCGTGGCATCTCAACGCATACTTCTTCCTTGTCTTAGTGTTATTTTATTTTGTAGTGTAGTTCATGTCTTGATTTTGTTAAAGCATTCATCTACATTATGTTTGATTACACATTTGATAAGAAATTGTTGGCACATTGATAAGAAATTGTTGGCACATTGTAGTGTAGTTCTCTAACCCTTCTCTCTCTCTCTCTCATTTTCTCAAATTGATTTTCAAGCTCACAAATGACATATTTATGTGACACGAAGCGAGTATTTGATCTAATTATTGCCTCCCTGTGTTCAATACTCAGGCTCACCTCCGATTCTTTATTTAAAATTGACCTCGTAAGCGCACTACAACAAATGGTTTTACGCAAATGCATCCAGTGAACGTCACTAAAGAATTGCATATGATAACTACTTCATCATATGTGGCTTCTATTATATGATGAGGACCTTTCTCTCTATAGGCACACTTTTGTTTTGAGAAACCTTTTCTCAACAATAGTAATATTCTTGTTGTCATTACAACAATGGGAGTTCCAGTAGAGGAAACTACAATAAGTCCTTCCAAAGGACTTGTGTATCCACATCACCCGTATTTGTAGCTTCATAAGCTACATTTACTTCAGTATTCACGTGATGGTGTATATGCTTCCAAAGCAAAATACCATATCATCCAAGTGGATTATATGTGAATTATCTACATTACACTGTAGATGTCGCATCTCAACTCTTTGAGAACACCTTTTCTTTATCGGATTCCTTTTACAAGGAATGTTAGAGACAACTTCATAATTTATCCATAGTGTCTTGGGGGTTGACAACAATTTATCCTCCCACTATCTCTAACATCTCTATTCAGAACTGTGCTTGGTTTGTGTGTATTGTATGCATGCATCATGTTTTCACTTTCAACCTTTTGAGTTAGCATCTTCTTCATAAGAAGGCATCAGAAAATAATTGTATCGACTTTCATCGTATGAAAATTAGTCAAGCATCTTATGCTCTTGAAATCCTCAAGTTTATCTTGGAAAATAATTTTCTATTCAAACTCTTAGATTTCATGTTCTAAATATTGTTCTCTTATCATACGAGTTCAATAGTTATCTACACATGGTACTTATTGCGAGGCGATAGGGGAGTTTTAAATATGCGTTCGTTGCAGTACACTCCTAAATCGCATAACAAAACATTTAAATTTATAAACTCAAAATCTAAAGGGAGTCCGATGTCGTTCGTAGGGAGCAAATATGGAATTCATACATTAATCTTCATTCAAAATCAATTAGCATAATAAATTGAGCATCAGATATATATTCAATGAATACAACGTGTTAAATTGATATTCAAAAGATTATGAGACAAAAAGAATAGAAAGATAAAATAATGGTGATTTGAATCACCAATTATTAATCTTTAATTAAGTATATATCTCATACTTAAATTATTCAAATAATTCAACAGTACCTACAATCAATTAATCAATATTACTTAGGTACTTAAATAAGTCAACAGTGCTAGCATCAACCTCAATCAGACGAGAGGAATACCGCATCATATGCCTTAATAGATCAACAGAGCATAAGCACAAGGCTCTTGAGAGAGCCTTCTCTCTTCTTCTTCTCGAGCCTTTCAAAGACCAAGGCTTTCAAGCACAAGCACACGGCTAAGTGTTAGCCATCCTTCAACACAAGGCCAATTTCCTCAGAGAGTAAAACCCACCCCCCTCCTCTCACAGATCTTTCCTTTCCTTCACTTCTCTCTCAAACCCCGGGCTAATTGAGTTTCGTATTGGGTTATCAAATCCTAGGAAGTGGCCAAACCCACGTGCGTATGCACGGGCAAGGCATGAGGCACAAGGAGGTGAGTGCGTGGGGGACCCGACCCCTCATGTTACAGAGAGAGGAGATCGATTCACTTTTGCCTTTTATGCACTATCAGGATTTTGTCCCACATGATGTGGGACTATCCTTCCTGCTCCCTTCTCTCGCGCACAGTTGCAGATGTAATTAGAGCAACTGCTGGTGTTGAAGTCTTCGATTGAGGACCTACGAAGGGTCCTGGAGCTGGGCCGCAGTGCTTGGAAGTGGAAAGGTCAGACCTACTTGGAGCATGGCAAACGTGGTCGGGGAAGATGGCGACGATAGCGAGCTCTGGTTGATACCTGAAAATAAGGAATAAGGCCTTACGGCCATGTCAAAATAGTTCAGGAGGTTCGCCTGAGGACAGTGAAGGCAATGGCAGAGTCCTCAGGGCATGGGAGTGCGTGTGGAGGCCTGGCGACCTTGGGGAAGGTGTGCGGCGGAGGGCATGTTCGGTGGAGTGTTTGAGAAGCCAATCCCCTCAATTTCTTGAGGGGTTTTGGTGGGCGAGGGACGACGGAGCTTATGGAGGTGGTAGCGGAGTGCTTGGTGGTTTGTGGAGTGCAGGCGACCTCACCGAAGCTCGGCCAGAGCGGAGGAAGACAAAGGGGGAGGTAGTGGATAGTCAGTCAATTTGACGTGGGGAAGGAGTGGTTCTAACCTAAAGAAGGAGAGAGAGAGATTGGCCTAGTCTAAGGGATGAAAGGGAGGAAGTTGGCGTCGGCTTTGATTGGCCGATGCTGGAAGGGATGAAGGCTCCGTTGAGGGAGACGGCGAGGAAGAAAGGAAGAGGTAGCTCATGAGTTGGCCATCAAGGAGTGGACGAAGATTGCGGCATTCCCAATTTAGCCGTTGGAAGGCCATAGGAGGACGGAGGAAGGAGCTCGCCGGAGTAGGTCAGAGCAGGCTGGAGGGAGACAAAGAAGAATGTTCTTGGCCTTAAACCTTGCTAAAGAGCACGGATTTGCAAAGGAAATGATTTTATAAAGCTTCTGGGCCAATTAAAAATGGGAAACAACCATTTTTGCTTGGGGAATAGTTCAAAGAAACCCATGAATTTTCATGGATTTTTACAACCTAATCCATGCATTTCAAGAGCCAAGATCTATCCTAATGAATTCTTTGTAGTGTGAACATCAATCCCACCAAATTTGGTGGGATTTGATGATGATTTGAGTAGGATTAGGATTGGTCAAAGTTGGCCTGGAGGTTGGTTTACCTCCAATGGTAGTAGGGCCCTTTTTGTGAAGAAGAAAAAAAAGTTAGGGGGCAATTTGTAATTAATTTGAAAGTTAGGGTCTTGGATGTGAGGAATAGAGTTTAAAAGGACTATATTGCAAACTAGGTCAAGATGAAATTTGATTGGGCCCAAATTTTGGTAAAAACTTAATTTGGACTCAAGGAATCTGATGGTGAAGTTGGATTTCAGTTTTGACCAAGTTTGACTAGGAAATTTGCATAGAAACCCAAATTAGGGCAGAATTTTGTCTAAGACTTTATTCAAGGTCAAAATAGGTTTTGTTGAACGTTGGGTTGCTACGTTAACGTGTTTGGTTTTGAAAACCTATTATCGTAGTATGAAAGCGAAGAAATTATGTTCAACAAATAAAATTTATACCGGAATAGAAATCCCGGGTCAAACTCAGGGAGGCTACGTTGATCTATATTCGCAATTATACTTTTTTAGAATTTTTCTTGAAAAGTGAGGTGATGTAATTACAATGAAGCCATTATAACAATTAGAATAAACAAAAGGGATAGAGAGAGAGAGAAAACATGCATTCAATAATTCAAAATGTTTATACAATAAAACCAAATAAGAATTACACTAGAAAGCGGGAAATCTGCTACACTAGAAAGCAGGAAAATTCTACACTAGAAAGCTGTAAAGAAGAATGGGAGAGAGAAGTTATCCTCCTCGACGATCGCTTGGAGGATGAGCTGGATGGGACGATGCCTGGACGAAGGAGGATGGAGCAGGACGAAGGAGGACGAAGCAGAAGAACGGGAACGGGGCAGCACGTCATCGTCGTCGTGGGATCCGCTTCCGAACGGGGGACGAAAATTTGATTTTATCTCGCGAGGAGCATCCTGGGTGTGGGACAAGCTTCTCTTGAGCTTTGGAGAAGTAGAGAAGAGAAGGAAGGGATGAGAATTTCGTATGGAGGGGATCTCCTTTTATAGTTGCAAGGAGTGGGGGCAATTTGATCATTACAACTCTTAAAACATTAATTCAGGACCTTTAGTGACGGATAAAACCATCGCTAAAGGTCTGAACGTGAGTGTAGTGGGCGGTGCGCGCGCGCCCGCTTGCTTGCCCGTGCGTTCAAATCTCGCGCACGTCCAGCTGATCTCAGCCGTTCGATCGCGAGATCAGACGGCTTAGATCGCTCCTCTGCCTGCCTGCGCTACGCGCCCCATCGCGTGCGATGTCGCGTCTTCGCCGCACGTGCAATAGCTCGTTAGCGCTATCGGGTGATCTGGGCCGCCCACAGCCGATCGGGCGGTTGCCTTTAATCGCGCATGCGCGGTAGATTGCGAGTCGAACTTGCGTCCTGTGAACGTGCAATGCCTCGTGACCGCTACGTTGTGCAGTGGAAAGTGTTGCGTGGATGTTTTAAGGCACGCGTGTCCACAGCCATTGGATCAAGATCCAACAGCGGAGAAGCGGCGCTCTGATTGAAGAAGAGAAGGTGCGTCGATCCGAATCCATCCGTGCAGTCGGATTTGTCGTTTGAAGTGTGGATTCACACCATCTTGGCCCTTGATCTTCTATGGTTCCCCGGTCACTATCTGATGCTAAAGATGTCTGATTAGGGCGATCTTGGAGTCGTTGAACTCCAATCGTCGCCCTGATCACATCTGTACGATTGGATCTTCGATCCGAGGTCTTGATAAAAAGTTTGCTTTATCCATGAACATAAAAGGAGACAATTAACCTCCATTTTATTCAAACTACTCTAAATGCAAGATGATGCATGTTATGTAATATTTATAGCATGCAATGCAATCCTATGCTTAAGAACATGCATAAATAGACATCTTAAGTACTGTAAATATGTTTACATCATACCCTCGTGCCTATCTTTTGCTAGTCCCTAGCAAAAACTATATGCTATTTATAAAAGAATCAGGTTGGATTATTTGGGCATGAGTTATTTTCAATCATTAAGAAAATGCCTACCTAGGATCTGAACTTTCAAAGACACAACAGTGCCCAAGTATCTTCCAAAATGCAGACCGCCTCAAGCCCTCGCCTTATTCAAAGAAAAATTTCTTTTTCTCTTTTTCCTCTTTTCTAATTTTTTTGGATTTTCAAGTTTTAGGGTTTAAGAGTGGGTTTCTACGGCCATTCCACTCACCCAAGATTTGATGAGAACCCTAAGTTTTAAGCATCTTATTGTGAATGTGATAGACTCGTTGACCAGCAGTTAAAACGGACTTCGAATTTCTAGGCCTCTAGGTGACCTAAAAAAGAATTCTGCTTAAAGGTGTATCTTTACAACCAGTAGCTTTCTCCCTACTTTTACTTTTTTACGGGGTCAACACAAGGGTGAATCCAGTATATATCTCCCCGATTTATTCTACTTCTCCACTTCTTCCTAAGTGTTTTGGGAATTTTCAGTGCATTTATTGAACTGGGTTCTAGACAACCGGTCGATGAGCTGTTACCACCGACAACTTGCCAGCCATACTCGTGAGACGAAGTGTGGTTTATTTCTTTTTTTCTTTTCTCCTTTTCTTTTTGATTTTTTTTTTAAGTAGGTGGCTTCCCTAGTCTAGGATTTACCTAAAGGCAGCAAAACGAGAAAGATCCAGTGACTGGGCTCTGGACAACCTACCTATGGGCTATTACCCACGATAACTTGCCAGCCATATCACCCTAGAAGGTTCATTAGCTACCCAATTTCTGTTAAAATCGTCGAACGAGTCAGTGCAAAGAAAGTGTGTAGATGCTAAAAACTCAAAGTTCCCTCAAATCAGAGGGCGGGTTGATAAGTCGTGTACTTATCACCCAAACTTATTTACTCCAATTACGATAGAATTAAGATGGCGAGGACTCGAAAGACAAATCCACATTTTAGTGGATACACAGGCTGATTAACTGCAAAGACCTGAAGGGTCTTTGTGTTCAAATCATAATGTAGTATTTCCTAAGATTGAAAAGTCCTAATGTCCAACTATTCCTTCCTTTTTTTTATTTTATAAATAAGAAGAGAAAAATAATTTACATGAATTTCACAAAGCTGACCAAATGATTGAAAAATGAATCCACCCCCCCATGCCTAGCTGATGCAATGTCCACATTGAAAAAGAGACATGAAAGAAAGGGTAGAATATGAAAGATGTCACCTGAATATGAAGCTCGTATCAGCTTTGTGTCATATGTACAACTGCTGAGTTTAATGCCGTCAGCTAGGCGAAGTCCAGCCAAAGAAGTCACAGCATGGCTAGGGCAACCGTGTCTGAGACAGGTTCTGGGAGAATACGGTCAATAATAGGTTTTAGACGTCGACCATTGACTTTAAATGTGTTACCCATCTTTGGGTCAGAAATCTGAACGGCTCCATTTGGAAAAATCTGGTCAATTATGAATGGGCCATTCCATTTAGATCTAAGTTTGCCAGGAAGGAGCTTAAGTTTAGAATTGAATAACCAGACCTTCTAGTTTGGCTCAAAGCTCTTGCGGGAAATCAGTTGATCATGTAGAGCTTTGGTCCGAGCCTTGTAGATCTTGGCATTCTCATATGCATCATTTTTAAGCTCCTCCAACTCAGATAGTTGGAGTTTCCTGGTCTTCCCAGCTAAATTCAGATCTAAATTGCATTGTTCGATCGCCCAGAATGCCCTGTGTTCAATCTCTACGGGTAGATGGCATGCCTTTCCATACACCAAATGGAATGGAGACATGTCGATGGGCATTTTATACACCCTACGGTAGGCCCAAAGAGCATCCTCAAGCTTTTGAGTCCAGTCTTTGCGATTAGGCCTAACCATTTTCTGCAGAATGTTTTTGATCTCTCGATTGGAGATCTCGGCTTGTCCATTCGTCTGGGGGTGGTAAGGTGTTGAAATTCGGTGATTAACTTCGTATTTGGCCAACAAATTCTGGAATTGGGCATTAGTAAAATGAGTGCCACCATCACTGATGATAGCCCTCGGAATCCCGAACCTACTGAAGATATTTTTCTTGACAAAATCGATGACCACCTTATGGTCATTGGTTCGGGTGGGAATCGCCTCAATCCATTTGGACATATAATCAACAGCAACAAGAATGTACTGATGTCCAAATGAAGGGATAAAGGGTCCCATGAAATCAATGCCCCAAACATCAAAAATTTCGACAAGAAGAATTGGGTTTAGGGGCATCATATCTCTCTTAGTTATGCACCCGAGTGCCTGACATCGAGAACATGACCTTGAGAAATCCTGGGCATCCTTGAATAAAGACGACCAATAGAAGCCAGGTTGCAAGATTTTTGCAGCAGTCTTTTTCCCGGAGAAATGTCCACCACACCCAGATGCATGGCAGAACTCGAGTATACTATTGAATTCATTCTCTAGTATACATCGGTGAATAATCTAATCAAAGCCGATGCGATACAGCTTGGGGTCCTCCCAGAAGTAGTATTTGGCCTCAGATTTGAGTCTATCCTATTGTTGCTTGGTCCAATCCTGGGGGATTTGACCAACGGCCAAATAGTTAACAATGTTAGCAAACCATGGGGTGTAGACACCTAAAACTGTAAGAATAGTTTCGTTCGGAAAAGTGTCTGCAATCGGAATGTCCGGACAAGAGGAATCACCTAGGAATCTCGACAAATGATCCACTACCACATTTTGTACCTCAGTTTTATCCTTGATTTCAAGATCAAATTCTTGAAGCAGAAGAATCCAATGAATAAGCCAGGGTTTAGCATCCTTTTTAGCCAAGAGATGTCTTAAGACCGAGTGGTCGGTATAGATGATAACATGAGACCTTAAGAGATAAGCCCTGAATTTTTCCAAAGCGAACATTACAGCCAGTAATTCCTTTTCAGTAATAGTGTAATTCCTCTAGGCTTCATCCAGAGTTTTACTAGCGTATAGATGACAGAGGGCTTTCTATCAATTTTCTGACCCAAGACAGCCTCGACTGCGTAATCAGAAGCGTCGGTCATGATATCAAAAGGGGCTGTCCAAATTGGTGGTTGCAAAACTGGAGCACAGGTGACTGCCATTTTCAGGAAATTAAATGCCTTTCGACATGATTTGTCAAAAACAAACGGTGTTTCTTTGGCAAAAAGATTGCTCAAGGGACGAGCAACCTTTGAGAAATCCTTGATGAATCTTCGATATAATCCCACATGGCCAAGAAATGATTGGATTTGTTTAACAGATGTTGGAGGAGGAAGTTTAGCGATAGCATCAACCTTAGTGTTATCCACTTCAATTCCCCGTTCAGAGATTACATGACCCAAAACAATGCCTTCTTGGGTCATGAAATGACTCTTTTCCCAGCTAAGGACTAATCGTGTTTTGATACATCGCTTAAGAATCATTTCCAGATTAGCCAAACAAGAGTCAAATGATTCTCCGAAAATAGAGAAATCATCCATGAAGACTTCCATAAACTCTCCCACCATGTCAGAAAATATGGCTAGCATACACCTTTTAAAAGTCGTAGGTGCATTGCATAACCTGAAAGGCATCCTACGAAAAGCAAAGGTTTCGTAGGGACAAGTGAAAGTAGTTCTTTCTTGATCCTCGGGATAGATAGGAACTTGGTTGTATCCCAAGTAGCCATCAAGAAAACAGAAGTACTTCTGCCTGGCTAATCTTTCCAAGATTTGATCGATGAAAGGTAGGGGAAAATGATCCTTTTTAGTGGCTGTGTTCAGCTTCCTATAATCAATACAAACCCTCCAAGAGGAAGCTGAACGAGTTGTGACAGATTCTCCTCTCTCATTAGTCACAACGATAATCTCAGCATTCTTCGAAACAATCTGTACGGGACTTACCCAGGGACTATCAGAGATTGGATAAATAATTCCTGCATCAAGCCACTTGATGATATCCTTTTTGACCACTTCTCGCATATTTGGATTTAATCTCCTCTGCATTTGGCGAGAAGGGCAGGATCCATCTTCCAAGAATATTCTATGATTACAGTAAGATGGCTCGATCCCCCTGAGGTCATGAATGGTCCAACCAATTGCCTCCTTGTGTTCCTTTAGGACCTTGATCAATTTAATCTCTTGCCCCTTTGTCAATTTAGCACTGATAATCACAGGGAGCGTCTTCTGAGATCCTAAAAATTGATATTTCAAATTCTCAGGCAATGGTTTCAATTCAAGCTGGGGTGGGTTGATGATTGATGGTAGGGTAGATGCTGGAGATTCAACAAGAGGAAGAGGTTGTGAGTGAACAAAATCAATAACCTCTTTAGAAGATGGCAGGTCAGCCATAGAGGGTTGCGGGTCGAATTCATTATCAAAGGAGGAACTTTCGATTGAAGAAACCATCAAACAAGTTTCAATGTTTTCATTATCCTCATCAAGTTCCTCAATAAATCCACAATCCTCAAATTTATTGATCGCCTTAAAAATATCCAATTTCATTCGTTGATCCCCAAAGGCGATTTCCATGCTACCGCTTTCACAATTAATGTTGGCCTTAGCGGTAGCCAGGAACGAACGCCCCAGAATGATGGGCATGTTCCTCAGATTATCAGGTACATCCATGTCAAGGACAAGGAAATCTACAGGAAAATAGAAATCCTTGACCTTGACTATAACATCCTCGATAACGCCTCGCGGATTTGTGACCGAGCGATCCGCTAACTGTAACGTTACTGAAGTTGGCCGAAGTTCACCTAACCCAAACTTCTCGTAAAGAGAAGTCGGAATTAGGTTGATGGATGCACCCAGATCCAAAACTGCTCTATCAAATGTGTAATCTTCGATGATGCAAGAAATCAACGGAGCACTTGGATCTCTCTTTTTCTGAGGGAGGTGGTGCAGGATAACAGAACTAACCTGCTCGAAGAGTACCACCTTCCTCGGAACAGATTCTCTCGACTTACGCTTTTGTGTACATAAATCCTTTAAAAATCTTGCATAAGCCGGTATGTGCTTGATAGCATCAGGGAGCAGGATATATCTCAACATTCTTAAATAGATTCAGAAGCTCCTCATTGCTATCAACAAACTTCTTCTTTGATTTGGTTAAGGCTTCAGGAAAAGGAACATGAGTCAGATTTTTGGAATCAGGTTCTTGGGCCTTGATTTCTCCTCCAGAATTCTCCTCTCTCTCCTCATGTTCTTCAGGATTCAGAAGATTAGAGTAGTGTGGTTGTGGATCCTGAGTCTGCTTACCTCTCCTCAAGGTGACAGAATTTGCAGATGCATAAGAATTTGGGTCTTAGGGAGGGTTAGGAAAGATTGGAGGGGCTTGATTAGCCATGAATTATTGATTTGCAGAAGAAGGAGAAGAGGACGAGGAACCCTGCTCAACCACCTGAGCATGTGAGTGTGGGTCCCTCTGATTTCCGTACCCATGGGCTTGGTTGCCTGAATTCATAATATTTCGCGGGTTGGGTACGGGTTGGGATGGTAGAGATCTGGGTTGACAAGAGTTAGCAATGAGCCCGGACTGCAATTTTTCCAGTGAGGTTTTCATTTGTTGCATGAGCTGGAGCATAGATCCTTGCATCTCTACCATTTGTCGGTTCAAATCAGCCTGCCTTGCGGGTTGACGGGCATTCCAAGCTGGCTGATTGACCTGATTTGGAGGCAACTGAGTATATACATGACCCTGACCCATTGGTCGTTGCGGAGCATAGTTGCCGGGTCGGAATTGGGTCTGTTGCCCCAGGTTTTTCCAAGAGAAGTTAGAGTGGTTTCTCCAACCCGAATTATAAGCATTAGAGTAGGGGTTAGATCTAACATTCTCTTGTATAGCACAGACATCCTCATAGGGTGAGGATGGAGAGAAAGAAAGGGAAGGGTCAGAAAAACTGGGATCAAAGGTCTCAGTTTGGAACCCATGGGGTTCCGAAAAATGCTGACTCACAGGTTGAGCCACATCAAGTTGATTCACGAAGTCCCGTCTAGAAGGAGCTCGTGAAGAATGGAATCCTGAATTTTGGGCTTGAGTGGATCGAGAGTTGTTCATAGAATTGCCAGCCATCCACTCTTCCATTCTCTTAGCAACCAAGTCCATCTTATCAAGTTTGTTACAAATCAATTCCATATCAAATGAATGAGAGTCATGGACTTCATTGACATTTGATCTGGGCTGCTGGGACTGGTTAAATGTATCCATGGAGGCATGATTAATTGAATTCTCACACATTTCCTCAAATAAGTCATGTGCACTATCTGCATCTTTATTGAGGAAATTGCCTCCGCAAGAAGCATCCACATGATTTCTGAGTTGCTCAGTCAACCCATGATAGAAGATCTGCATGAGTTGCCATTTCGGCACCTCATGGTGTGAACACCTCCGCAATAGGTCCTAGAATCGCTCCCAGGCCACATGAAACTGCTCCCCCAGCCGCTGGGTAAAGGTAGTGATTGCCCTTCTCAAAGCAATGGTACGTCCGACTGGAAAGAATTTCTTCAGAAAGGTCGATTTCAACTCATTCCAAGTTGTAATTGGTCTTCCTATTGTCCTATACCAATGCACGGCCTTATCCCTAAGAGAGTGGGGGAGAGCCTCATGATCATTTGCTCCTCGTTTACGTTTCGTGCCTTGGTGGTCTGGACCAAAGTGGTCAAGTCCTCCAAGTGCTGAAACGGATCTTCGGAGCCAAGCCCATGATAATGTTTCATCAGGCTTAACACCTGGGACTTGATTTCTACGTCACCGGCTGGAATTTGGACGTCGGGGCATTCCCCATAATTTGAAGGATCATAAACATCCTTCAAGGGTTGAGCACCCTGCATTCTCTGGAACCATTCCTGCATTCTCTGCATTTGTTCTAGCTGCCTTCGAAATTCTTCCTGTGGATTTCCAAGCAGAGGAGGCTGTTGGTCGGCCATGGGATCAATTTAACCAAAATCCAATTTGCGCCTCCTAGAATACTCTAATGGTCCTTCCACTCGAGGATTCAATGACCATCTTCCCAGCATAAAATAGGAGCAGGTCGGAAGGATTGGGGATAGGGACCCTGCAGCACAACAAAACAAGGTTGTCCTTAAGTGGGGTAGCCTAAGGATCTACTGACTCCCAAAACCTGCCTTAAGACTGTAAATGATTTACTTTACTTGTGTCTGTTCAATCCAACCAATTAGAAGGAGGGACTGGGGAGAAGGTTCTTCCTTCGGCTTTCACCTCCGGTTCCTAGTGTACCCCCCAGCCGCGGTCGTTTGACGCTACTCCCCTAGCTAGACATCAGATTAATTAGTACAAGTAGGTTAATCAAATACAATATCAGACTAGGCCCTAAAGAGTGAATCAGACCTTAAGGCCAACGTCTACTCAATTTTATTAAGGCCTGGGATTGTGGTGCTTATGGAATGTGATGGGCCCTTAAAATGGGTTGTGCCCTTAATGATTGATTGAGATTTGTGTAAGTACGTGCACAACCAGGGTTTTCAAGCAAGATTATTTATGATGTATGGATTTTAATGTTCAAATCTTGCTTAAGTAGCCTTTAGGGTTTCAAATTAGGTGGATTGCAATCAAGTTTCTAGGCAAACCAAGTTGTCAAACACGGGTGAAGATTGTTTTCTTTTAAAACCAGAAAGAAAGTGGAGTGCCTAGAATAAACCTAGATTGAAAACCCTAAGGAGGAGCTACTTGATGAGTTGATTTTAAGTAGAGTGGTGCGGCCCAAACAACTCAAACAATTGGCCACAAATGCACCACTAAGTTAGGCACAAAAAGATGGTTAACCTAGAATGATTTCTACTCTTTTATGTGTTGCTTTGTGTGTACCGGTTCCACAGATCAGAACCCGGTTGAGTAAAAACAAATCAATTCGGTTAAGTGCCTTGAATGTGGGTGTGCGTTGTGTGTTTGTTGAAAATTGCCCCACAAGATTATCTTTTTGTTTTTTTTTATATATAAATGAGGGTGGAATGAGTGTGAGTGAGAATCCAAAAATCAAACTATTCCTAGGATTTATGCAAACACCTAGGTTAATTGGAATTTGGATTTAATGTAGCGAATGAAATCTATGGAGGGGGGAAGAATGGGGAGCACTTACAGTTGTCTTCAACTACACTTTACTCCAGTCTACCGCTTGATGATTCCCTGATGGAGGTCTCTGCAAAACAATAGACACAAGAGAAAGCAAGTTAGAAAACAATAAAGTGTAAGAAATGCGAAAAGAAGATCGGAAATCGTTGCCTCCCCGGCAACGACGCCAAAATGTTGAACGTCGGGTTGCTATGCTAATGTGTTTGGTTTTGAAAACCTATCGTCGTAGTATGAAAGCGAAGAACTCATGTTCAACAAATAAAATTTATACCGGAATGAAAATCCCGGGTCGAACACAGGGAGACTGCGTCGATTTATATTCGCAATTATATTTTTTTAGAATTTTTCTTGAAAAGTGAGGTGATGTAATTACAATGAAGCCATAATAACAATCAGACTAAACAAAAGGGATAGAGAGAGAGAGAGAAAACATGCATTCAATAATTCAAAATGTTTATACAATAAAACCAAATAAGAATTACACTAGAAAGCAGGAAATCAGCTACACTAGAAAGCAGGAAAATTCTACACTAAAAAGATGTAAAGAAGAATGGGAGAGAGAAGTTATCCTCCTCGACGATCGCTTGGAGGATGAGCTGGACGGGACGATGCCTGGACGAAGGAGGACGAAGCATAAGAACGGGAACGGGGCAGCACGTCGTCGTTGTCGTAGGATCCGCTTTCCAACGGGGGACGAAAATTTGACTTTATCTCGCGAGTAGCATCCCGGGTGTGGGACAAGCTTCTCTTGAGCTTTGGAGAAGTAGAGAAGAGAAGGAAGGGATGAGAAATTTGTATGGAGGGGGTCTCCTTTTATAATTGCAAGGAGTGGGGGCAATTTGGTCATTACAACTCTTAAAACTTTAATTCATGACCTTTAGTGACGGATAAAACCGTTGCTAAAGGTCTGAACGTGGGCGTAGTGGGCGGCGCGCGTGCACCCGCTCACTTGCCCTTGAGTTCAAATCTCACGCACGTCCAACCGATCTCAGCCGTCCAATCGCAAGATCGTACGGCTTAGATCGCACCCCCGCCCACCTGTGCTGCACGCCCCATCGCGTGTGATGTCGCGTCTTCGCCGCACGTGCAATAGCGCGTGAGTGCTATCGGGTGATCTGGGCCACCCACAGCTGATCGAGCGATCGCCTTTAATTGCGCACGCGTGGCAGATCACAAGTCGAACTTGGGTCCTGTGAACGCGCAACGCCTCTTGACCGCTGCGCTGTGTAGTGGAAAGTGTCGCGCGGACGTTTTAAGGTGTGCGCGTCCACAACCATTGGATCAAGATCCAACGGCGGAGAAGCGACGCTCTGATTGAAGAAGAGAAGGTGCGTCGATCCGAATCCATCCGTGCAGTCAGATTTGTCGTTTGAAGTGCGGATTCACACCATCTTGGCCCTTGATCTTCTAAGGTTCCCCGGTCACTATCTGATGTTACAGATGTCTGATTAGGGCAATCTTGGAGTCGTTGAACTCCAGTCGTCGCCCTGATCACATCTGTACAGTTGGATCTTCGATCCGAGGCCCCGCTAAAAAGTTTGCTTTTATCCATGAACATAAAAGGAGACAATTAACCTCCATTTTATTCAAACTACTCTAAATGCAAGATGATGCATGTTATGCAATATTTATAGCATGCAATGCAATCCTATGCTTAAGAAATGCAGATGGGACGATGCCTGGACGAAGGAGGACGAAGCAGAAGAACGGGAACGGGGCAGCACGTCATCGTCGTCGCGGGATCTGCTTCCGAACGGGGGATGAAAATTTGACTTTATCTCGCAAGAAGCATCCCGGTTATGGGACAAGCTTCTCTTGAGCTTTGGAGAAGTAGAGAAGGAAGGGATGAGAATTTCATATGGAGGGGGTCTCCTTTTATAGTTGCAAGGAGTGGGGTCAATTTGGTCATTACAACCCTTAAAACATTAATTCAGGACCTTTAGTGACGGGTAAAACCGTTGATAAAGGTCTGAACGTGGGCATAGTGGGCGGCACGCGCGCGCCCACTCGCTTGCCCGTGCATTCAACGCTCGCACACATCCAGCTGATCTTAGCCGTCCGATCGCGAGATTGGACTGCTTAGATCGTGCCTCTGCTCGCCTGTGCTGCGTGCCCCATCGCGTGCGATGCCGCGTCTTCGCTACGCGTGCAATAGCGCGTGATCGCTATTGGGTGATCTGGGCCACCCACAGCCAATCGAGTCGAACTTGCGTCCTGTGAACGCGCAACGCCTCGCGACCGCAGCGCTGTGCGGTGGAAAGTGTCGCGCGAATGTTTTAAGGTGCGCGCGTCCACAGCCGTTGGATCAAGATCCAATGGCAAAGAAGCGGCGCTCTGATTGAAGAAGAGAAGGTGCGGCGGTGCTTTGGCCAGTTGGGCGGTTGAGATGGCACTACGTGGCGCCATCTCAGTCGTCCATCTTCTGGATGATGTAGATGGTGCCACGGTTGTCGGATTGAGTTGATTTTCATGCCGTTAGGCTGCGATCGTCGATCCGAATCCATCCGTACGATCGGATTTGTCGTTTAAAGTGCGGATTGACACCATCTTGGCCCTTGATCTTCTAAGTTTCCCCGGTCACTATCTGATGCTACAGATGTTTGATTAGAGTGATCTTGGAGTCGTTGAACTCCAATCGTCACTTTGATCACATCTGTACGGTTGGATCTTCGATCCAAGGCCCCGATAAAAAGTTTGCCCTGTCCATGAGCATAAAAGGAGACAATTAACCTCCATTTTATTCAAACTACTCTAAATGCAAGATGATGCATGTTATGCAATATTTATAGCATGCAATGCAATCCTATGCTTAAAAACATACATAAATAGACATCTTAAGTAGTGTAAACATGTTTACATCAGGTTCCAAAGGTCAAATCAAGGTTACTAAACCTCGAGGAATATTTTTCTATGAATTTTATCTTGACCATAACCTCTATAATTTAAGTGGGTCTAAAATTAGGGTTTTAGGTGCTTTATTGGTTCTCGAACTGCGTGAAACCTTGTTTCTGCCTGTGTGGACCCTCTTATTAGACTTTAATGCTCATTAGACCTTAGATTAACCCTTGGCAAACCCCGTGGTTACTCTTATTTTATGATGTGATGTTAAAACTGCAGAAGTAACACTTGTAATTGTAAAGTCATCATACCCCCATGCCCACCCCTTGCTAGTCCCTAGCAAGGTTTGTTCTAAATGCTATTTACAACTAAAATTAGGAATTGATCACTTAGGTAGAGGTTGCTTGTCAACAGGAGGAAATTTCTACTAAGAACCTAATTCGCAAAGATTCAACAGTGCTTAGGTTGCCTTCCAAAATGCAGACCGCCCGAGTCCTTGCCTCATTTTATATGCAAGCAAAGAATATATATATATTTTTTCTTTTGCATCATTTCTTTTATTTTTTTTTTGGATTTTGGGAGTCGAGGATTTCGGGATAACTTTTTATGGTTACCCAATCCACCCAAGACTCGAAAAGGATTCTTAGTACTAAGCATCTTATTGTGAAAATGATAGACTCACTCAACGGCAATTAAAATGGACTTCGGGTTTCTATGCCCCTAGGTGACCCGAAAGAAAAAAATGTTGCCTAAAGGTGTATTTATCTGACCGGTAGCTTTCTCCCTACTTTTTATTTTTGTGGGGTCAACATAAGGATGAACCTAGTGTATATCTTCCCGGATTATGCTACTTCACCGCTTCTTCCTTAAGTGTTTTGGAATTCTTGTGCATTTTATGAGCTGGGATCTGAACAACCAGCCAATGGGCTATTACTTAGGATAACTTGCCAGCCATACTTGTGCGATGAAGTGTGGTTTATTTCTTTTTTTCTTTTCTTCTTTTTTATTTTCCTTTTTTTTTTAAGTAGGTGTCTTTCTTGATCTAAGATTTACCTAAAGGTAGTGGTGAAAGAGAATGGTCCTGTGGTTGGGCTCTAGATAACTTGCCAATGAGCTGTTACCCACGACAACTTGCCAGCCATACCACCCTAGAAGGTTCATTAGCTACCGAATTTCTGTTAAAACCGTCGATGAGTGAGTCAGTGCAAAACGTGTGTAGATGCCTAGACTAAAAATCCCCCTCAAATCAGAGGGTGGCTTGATAAGTCGTATACTTAAAATAAATTACGGTGACAAAGACTCGAGGCGAAGTCCACATTTTAGTGGACACCCGGACTGATTAAGTCCGAATACCTGAAGAGTCTAAGCGATTAGGTCCCTAATGTATCATTTCCTAAAGTCGACAAGCATCTAATACCTAAGTTTTCTTTTCATAATTTTTTTTTTGATAAAAAGAAATAAAATTAGTTCAAGCTGACAATTTTGTACTCATATCGTTTGAATTACCACTCCCTTATGCCTAAGTTGAACAATGTCCTCATTGGAAAAATAAATGTATGCAAGGGAGTAAGGAAAGAAATCACCTGAGTTATAATCGTGAATCCAGTCAGCTTGAATCCTCTGGGTTGCCTCCTAGGAAGCTCTGAGCTTAGTGCCTTCAGCTAGGCATGGTATAAAGACAACAAAGGATCAATTACTAGAATGGTCTGGGTCAAGAAGGTGAAAACAAAATCAACTAGACCCAGAGTCTAAAGTCCGCGGATGCGGACTAGATTATGGTGGAGTCCCATCCCTAAGGGACGAAAACTCAGAAAGTCATTGGTCATGCGTGTCTTAGTCCATTCGTCTCTTTTCCTTTGGTCATGCATACCAGAAGTTTGCTTGGATGGATGTAACCCTAATCTATAATGTCAGACATTTAGATTGCTAGAAGAAGTTCTTGTCCTTAGAAAATTAGGTTCAACATGATGATGAAGCATAAAGTTTTTATTTCTCCCTGAATCTAAGTCATAAAGGTCATAGGGGTCCTGATAAAAGGTCGGTGGCTTGATCGACTTAGGATCCTGAAAGTCAATAGTTCCTTCTTTGATTTTGTTGTCCTCAGGGGGAATCATTTCTGTATCCATCCAAAAACTTGATTTCAACCAAATGTCCTCTTCTTCTTCTGGAAGTTTGGAATCCAAAGGTTTAGCCAACTCCACATTGGTTGCATTAACACCTTTAAGACTTGGGTTAGCTACAAAAGAATGTGTTTGATCAATCGTGATTGATTCAAGTGGGTCAAAGTGGAAATACTCACCATCCTCAATCATGATTTCTATGTTTAATTCCTCATAACCATTGGAGCCTGAAATCATGTTCAGCTCTTCCAAATCATATTCAATCATAAGGGAAGGACTTGTGGTGGAGCTAATTTCATCATTCATTTCATGCTCCAGTTCTTCCCGTTGCCTTTCCTTTAAATCCATGATGGGGACTTTAAGTATTTTATAATCAAGGTGTTCAGAGTCAAATTCCCCATCCCTAAATCTTTATGTCCTTACTACTAAATTATTATCATTCAATTCTGGGACATCAACTCCAATCTTATCATTCAACTTTTCAGATTTATCCTCATTTTCTACCTATTTGTGTTCCAAAGGATCCTCAATGCTTTCCAACATTGGGGGAGTGTTGATAGTGGACTGCACCAATTTTGGGCAACTAGGTGTGGTCCAATCAATTATCACAGGGCCACGTTCAATTGTCTCTAAGAAAGAAGTTACTTTTAGCACTTTCTATTGACCATCTTTATCCAATTGTTGGAACATATCCATCATGGCTTGTTGCCCTTTAATCAATTCTTGATTCTGTCTTTGTACTTCCAACTGAAGGCTATCAAGAATTGACTGAGTGTCATAAGGTTTCCCTTAGATTTCCTCCTTAGCATTCAAATCAAGGTTAGGAGGGTATGGTTGAGGATGTGCATTAGCATCTGTACTGGGGTTTAAGTTCTTGGGTGGGTCCTCTATTCTATCACTTTCGGAGTTCAATTCTTCAAGAGGCACCATTTTTTGTTAAGTCCTACTCCAGAATAATTAAGGTTCTAAGTCCTCCTCCTAGTCGGATTCTTCATTAGGGGGTCCAAAGCAAGGTTTGATCATTCTTGATTTGCCTAGGTTTATGATCATCCTTTGATTTCCATTTTTTATTATCCCTTGCAATCCATAGGTCAAGTAAGAGATATTCTTGAATTCAGATGACCTATCTTGGTTAGGGTCCTGGGAAGGGTGGGAGCCTTGGTGTTTGATATAGAGATTCTCGCTTGATTAAAAAGATAGCAACAACAATAATACATCATCGTAGTTCGCGTGGTGGAAAATCTCTCAATCAACACATAAAATATTTCTAACCACGAGGATTAGGTTGTTTCCGTAGGGAGGAACAAGCCAAATTAACTCACAAATTTATTATTTTATTATTCAAACATGCTGGTCAAATATTTTCCCACAATTATAATAGAACATGTAACTTATGCGAGGCTTAACGAAATAAAGAAAGAGATGTAATTAGATGGCCAGAGAAATAACCAGAACTAAAGGGTGTAGGCTACAATTTCATCCATTGTATTCTTTAATAATTAAAATCACATAAAACCCATCGGCAATGGCATTGTAATGTAAATAGAAATAGACCCTTCTACTGTAGCAGAACAGAGCATGCACTCTCAAGCTCGACCACGCAAGGAGGAGGCCATGGCCGACGTTGAGGTTGCATGTAGAGGACCTCTAGAGCATGGGCTTCGCGTTGGTGGTGTTGGCTCGGCACATGGAGGGTGGATGTGGCTGGGCAGCAAATCAGTTGCCAGCAGCGGTGGGTGGTTGTGGGCAAACCATGGAGGCATTGGCGGGTGCTTGCGATCGGCGAGGAGGCTCGTCGGTGCTTGAGTTCACCGGAGTTAGCTTGGGGCCGAGTTTGGCGGTTGGAGGAGGCTCAGAGGAGGTGCTATGAGTTTGGGTGTGAAATGCTGGCTTCGAGAGATAACCGGGTTTTATTGTTATAGCGTTGTAGTATAGCCAGTTATTGCCATCATTTCAAATATATAAATTTTTTACTCGGAAAATAAAAGAGAGTTCCCGAGGTCGAACTCAGGGAGCAAGTTGTATTCTAGAGATATACATGTTCTATTACAAAAAAAAAATAAAGAGAGAGAGAGAGGGAGAGAGATGAAAGTTTGAGTTCTTCTTCTTTTCTTCTTTCTTTCTCTTTGTCTCTCTCTCTCTTTAGCTGTTGTTCTTCCTGTTCTTCTTCTGTGTTTATCTCCTTGTGGTCCTCTTCTTCTTCTGTTGTTCTTCCTTGTTCTTCTGTTCTTCAGATCTTCTTCTTTCTTCTTTTCTTTTTCCTGTCAGGACGTCGTCTCTCCTTCTTTCTTCTTTTCCCTTCAGGACGTCGTCTGATTTTCCAATCAGACGACTTAAACCGCTTGTTGCTACAGTGTCTCCCTTAGCTTTCTTCTTCTTCCGCGGTCCTTCTTCTTCACCTGTGCCTGCACACTTCAGAGTTTACGTCAGAGGGCAAAACCTACTCTACCCTCCCCCACCCCCGCGTCTCTCTTTCTCTGAATTCGCTCTTAGGAATGCTCTCCCAGAGCATCCGGGTAATCGGGTACGCGGGTCGCGCCCGGGTCCAGGCCCACCGGCGTGCGTGGTGGGCGAGGAGTGCAGGTCAGTCTAAGTCGGGTCAGGTCAGGTCCGCGGGGCGTGAGCGCGGACGAGACCGGGTAACCGGGAGGGTGAAGGGGACCTCACCCCGTGTGCTGAGGCAATAAGCCTCCAGCACTTTTTCGCTTTATACCGCTGCGCCTCTTCAGAGTTTTCCGAGGTGGGACTAAATGTCCCACCCTAATTGAGCACCTGCAGCGGAGAAAGCAGCGGGCGATCGCGGTTTCACGCGAGGCCTTCGCCCCAGCTGCGAGCCTGGGACTCTTCGCGGAGGCGCCCCGCGCAGCCTGGGAGTCAGGCCTGGGCGAAGCGCACCTGGAGCTGCAGGTTGAAGGTGCTCCTTCCACGCAGCAATGGCGACGGCGGTCGAGACACCTGTACACAGAGGAACGGCCTCTCGGCCTAATCAGATACGCGGAGAACCTTAGCCGTGGCACGGCGAAGGTGGTGGGGGGTCTGGCAGGCGGCGGGGCGGAGCGTGAGGGTCGCCCTAGGTCAAACTGCGGGTGGAGAAGTGGGTTTGTTCGGGGGGTCTGCAGAGGGCGAGTGGCGGGACGTGGAAGGGCGGAGGTTGATCAGGGTGAGGAGGCGGAGATTCTGTGAGGGTCGGCGAGGCGTGTGGGGCTGTGGAGTGATGGGTGTGTCTCGCCGGAGTTTGGCCGGAGACGAAGGGGGTGACGGTGGACAGGAGCGGTCGAGGGTTTAATCAAATAAAAGACAGTGAGGAAAAGAAAGAGGGGGAGATGGGGAGAAGTTCTGACCTAGCTACGGAGACGAAAGGGGCCGGAGCAGGGCGACAGTCGTATCGACTGTCGCCGGTGAAGAAGATGCCCGGGGGAAGGGGCGGCGGCGAGCAGAGGGCCGGAGAGGCGCCAGCTGGGTGCGGCGTGGCGCGGGAAGAGCAGGGGAAGAAGTCTCTGCTGCTGGTATTGCGGCAGAGCGAAGAGGAGGAGGAGGAAGAACCGCCGGAGCTGGTGGGCGTCTGCCGGAGTGAGAAGAGAGGAAAGTTGGGGGTTTTCTCCGTCAGATCCGAGCTGGGAAGAACGGTGGAGCGACGGGGGTATTTATAGGGACCGAATCAGGGAGGAAGGCGGAGGGAGACGACGTGTCTCCCTCGCCGGAGGACGCCGGAGATGGAAACCCATACCGTCCGTGCATTCGCACGGCCGGTATGGTGGGTTACAGCGACCAGGGGGGTGTCCCTGCGACGGCTGACGACGCAGGGCACCCCCGGTTTACTTGCCAGGCTCTCCCCCTCACCCTGCGCGGCGCCATGCTCCGCGCAAGGTCGCCGGAGCATGGTGCTGGCAGGTTTTGCAGGGGGGACCCGAACGCAAAGAACGAAGGAGAGTTAGGGGCCAAAATGCGAGGGTTCAAAAGTTGAGGGCCAAAAAGTAAATATATGAGGACCAAAGTGTAAAGTTGGTCAAGAAGGTTTCTTCTTAGGCTCAAGTTTTTATACATGACTAATTAGGACCTAAGGAATCTGATGGTAAATTTTATTTCTAGATTAAACCTTGTTTGACTGGTCATTTTACGTAAAAACCCAAATTAAGTTATTAATTGGGTATGGTTCTCAATGTAGGTCAAGATGGGTTCCTAAGGTCAAATTGAAGGTTCTAAACCCTAGAGATTATTTTTCTATGAATTTTAGAGGGTTTATTCCATTTTTGCTTTGCCTTGAACCTCGTGAATTGAAGTGGGTTTGTTTTAGGGTTACAGATTATCATTTAGTTCCTTGGAATTGCTGTAGCCCTTGTTAGATCATCTCATCCCACTTTTATTCTTATTAAGTTGCTTTGACCTATGTTTGGACCCTGAATTACCCTGTATGCAGATTATACTGGTAAAATTGCATTTTTACCCCTTATGACTTGTTTTCTCCTTAAACTCAGAATTCTCTGAGTTAAGCCTTTCCTTGAGTTATGTAGGAGCTTTTATCCTTTGTATTGGGTCAAAATGAGCTAGTTATGGCTCATGATGAGGTTCTCATCATACCCCCATGCCTAGCTTTTGCTAGTCCCTTAGCAAAAAAAAAACTTAAGGTTTCAACCCTTGTTCTAGACCATTAAGTTCTTAATAGCTTCAGATAAGTGCTTTTTCATTTGAGCTTAGATTAGGTTAGAATGCTGACCATAGGCCTAAAAGGTACTCTAGTACCAATCAAGATCCAAATCTGTCTAGCTTTAGCCTCAGTCTTTAGCAAAGGTTTTTAAGGCCCATAAGAACTAACCTAAGGTTTATTGGACTTTGTGGTTAAAGCACCCGTGCTTGAAATGATTTTAGCCCTGGCTCAGTTCGCAGTGCGTTTTGTAAGAGAGAGATAGAAAGTTATTCTGTTTGGAGAGTTTTCTCTCTCTTTTTCTTTTTAGTTCTAGCCTAGGATTGGCTTTTCAACAGATCTGTATCAGATTCCTTGCTCCCATCATCAATCCTCAAGGGTTCCTGGCAATCGATGCTTCGAGATAGCACCGCCCATGGCAACCCTGGAACCCTGGCTATTGAGATTTCGAGATAATCCCATCCATGGTGTTCCGTGGCCGAATCCAGACCCTGGCAATTGACACTTCGAGATAATGCCATCCATGGAATCTGAATCAGCAGAGTGCTTACATGCCCCCAGTAGGATATGTAAATATCCTAAGAGACAGGCACCGAGGAGATGATATTTTGTTACGCATCTTCGAGGGGATTTCCCGCCTCTCCGCGCTGGGAACTCATCCAAATCAACTTGTGTCGATCGGCCGCTCCTATTCTAGGTGTTCTTTTCAGAATTTTGCGACGCTTCTGCGTGATTTTGATTTTTACGCTTACTGAACCAGGCTGTGTGTGAGGTTAGGGTGCTTAGGTTACTGAGTCCCGTAAACCAAAAATTAGTTAACGAGGCCAAATACTCCCTAAGCCTTAGACCTAATACTTCAGCTTTTCATTTTCCTCAACCTCTTGAGGAGTGTCTAGATCTTAATGGGTACTAAGAGTCTATTCAAGAATGCCTAAGGTTTGCTTTCTTACTAATCTCATTATGCACTTTTCAGTTATTTTCTTGAATGAGGTCTAGAACTTAGGTTAATTCCTTAGTTCCTTACTAATGACTATCACCTTTTCTTATAATTTTGTGCTCCTTTTTTCATTTTGTTTCTCTTCTCCTTCTCCTTCACAAAATTTCCTTCTCCTTTTATTCTTTTTCGAAAAAATTTTTAATTTTTATGGTGTTTTTGGCATATGTGTATTTTTTTGTTTGAAACCTTTTCTTACAAGTTTTGCACTTTCATACCCCCCCCCCATGCCTAAGATTTGCAATGTCCTCATTGTAACCTAGGGGGTTTTTATTTAACTTAGTTCATTCCTTAAGACAGAAATTTGGATGAGTGGATGGGTCGGGTTGAATTTTTGCGGACGATTTCTAATCCCAAATGCAAGCATCTGAGGTGGGGTCGGCTGTCTACAAGGGTGAACCTTAAGTGCAAAAAGGTGTCAGAACAAGTTTCAGGTTTTCAAAGAGAATGACGGGCTGCCTCCCGTTAAGCGCTGAGTTTTACGCCATCGGCTGGGCGCAATAAGCTCAAGGGGAAAGGAGGATATAAGATGCTTCAGCCAAATCAGTAGAAGTTACATCAATGAACGGCTTGAGTCTCTGACCGTTCACGATGAAAGGTTCAGAATCGTGGCTGAGTGGACTGATTTCGATTGCTCCATTTCCAAAAACCTGTCGGACCAAATATGGTCCGACCCACTTGGATCTCAGTTTTTCTGGGAAGAGTTTTAGTCGGGCATCAAAGAGTAGGACCTTTTGACCAGGATGAAAGATCTTTCTCGAGATGTGTTTGTCGTGGAAGGCTTTAACCCGCTCCTTGTAGATTTGCGAGTTCTCGTACGCGTCTAGGCGTAATTCATCGATCTCGCTGATTTGGAGTTTTCTGTGGGTCCCAGCCTTGGAAAGATCTAGATTACAGTTTCGTACTGCCCAATAGGCTTTATGCTCCAGTTCTACGGGAAGGTGGCATGCCTTTCCGTACACCAGTCTAAAGGGAGACATGCCCAATTGGGTCTTGTGGGCGGTCCTATAGGCCCACAATGCTTCCGGAAGTCGGGACGACCAGTCCTTCCTGTCAGGTCGAACAGTGACTTGCAGGATTTTCTTGATCTCTCGATTAGACAGCTCAGCTAGACCATTAGTTTGGGGGTGGTAAGGAGTAGAGATTCGGTGAGACACCCCGTATTTGGTCATCAGTGACCTAAACTGAGCATTTGTGAAATGGGTCCCCCATCAGAGATTATTGCACGAGGAATCCCAAACCTTGAGAAAATGTGTTGATGAATGAATTTGAGAACGATTTTGTGATCATA
Organism: Thalassia testudinum; assembly: GCA_037157565.1. Taxonomy (NCBI): domain Eukaryota; kingdom Viridiplantae; phylum Streptophyta; class Magnoliopsida; order Alismatales; family Hydrocharitaceae; genus Thalassia; species Thalassia testudinum. Next base: position 206,096,708 of record JAZHRO010000031.1, read on the forward strand.
GGTTCGGGTCGGTATGGCTTCGATCCATTTGGACACGTAGTCCACAGCCAACAGAATGTATTCGAAACCATCCGAAATAGGAAAGGGGCCCATAAAATCAATCCCCCAAACATCAAAGATTTCGCATACTAGAATCGGTTGCATAGGCATCATGTCGCGATGGCTCATGTTGCCCAAAGTCTGGCAACGACTGCATGCCTTGCAGTGATTGTATGCGTCTTTGAACAGTGTGGGCCAGTAAAAGCCACACTGGAGGACTTTTGATGCGATTTTATGCCCGGCGAAATGGCCACCGCATGCCTGGTCATGGCAGAAAGAGAGGATATTGTTGAATTCCCCTTCCGGGACACATCTCCGGATGATCTGATCGGCACCTATGCGGAAGAGGTACGGGTCTTCCCAAATGTAATACTTGGCATCGGAGCGTAATTTGTCTTTCTTGGCCTTCGGCCAATCGGACGGGATCTGATGAGATGCCAAGTAATTTACTACATTAGCAAACCATGGAAGGCTAGTACCAATAGTCAGCAGGTGCTCATCGGGAAAATGCTCAAAGATGGGTCCGGGAGGGTCAATTATTTCAAAAGGAAGACGTGACAAGTGATCAGCTACCACATTTTGCTTTCCCGCTTTGTCGCGAATCTCAAGGTCAAATTCTTGCAACAGCAAGATCCATCGGATTAATCGAGGTTTCGCGTCCTTCTTTGCAAGGAGATGCCTCACAGCTGTGTGATCCGAGTATATGATGACACGGGAACCCAGAAGGTACGATCTGAACTTTTCTAGGGCAAATACTACAGCTAGCAGCTCTTTCTCAGTAACCGTATAGTTACGCTGAGCCTCATCGAGTGTTTTGCTGGCGTAGTAAATGACCACAGGTTTCCCGTCAATTTTCTGCCCCAAAACCGCTCCTACAGCGAAGTCGGATGCATCGCACATGATCTCAAAGGGTTGAGACCAATCAGGGGACTGTAGGATCGGGGCTTGGGTGACTCGGTCACGCAGGATTTCAAATGCTTGAGTGCATTCCTTGGAAATTTCGAAAGGAACATCCTTGGAGAGAAGAGTGGTCAGGGGGCGTGCGATTTTTGAAAAATCAGGGATAAATCGTCGATAAAAACCGACATGCCCTAAAAAGGAACGGATGTCCCTGATCGAGCTAGGCATAGGAAGGTGAGAAATCAGATTAACCTTAGCTCGATCCACTTGGATACCTTTCTTTGAAATTGAGTGTCCCAAGACAATTCCCTCAGGCACCATGAAATGGCTCTTTTCCCAGGAAAGAACCAAATTCACATCGATGCATCGCCTGAGTATCTGGACCAAGTGTTGGAGGCAATCGTCGAATGATGCTCCGAAAACTGAAAAGTCATCCATGAAGACTTCCAGATAATCACCTACCATATCTGAGAATATGGCAAGCATGCATCGCTGAAAAGTAGCGGGTGCATTGCAAAGACCGAAAGGCATCCTTCGGAAAGTGTATGTTCCGAAGGGGCAGGTGAACGTGGTCTTTTCTTGGTCCTCAGGATGGATTGCCACCTGGTTATAACTGGAGTACCCGTCAAGTAAGCAGAAGAACCTATTTCCCGCAAGTTTTTCGAGAATTTGATCAATGAAGGGTAGTGGGAAATGGTCCTTCTTCGTGGAGGAATTGAGTCGGCGGTAATCTATACAGACTCTCCACGAGTTGGCTAATCGGGTAGGAATGATTTCTCCGGTCTCAGTTGTTATAGTGGTGAGTCCTGCCTTCTTGGGCACGACCTGAATTGGGCTCACCCAACGACTATCGGAGATCGGGTAGATGATTCCTGCATCTAACCACTTGATGATCTCCTTTTTCACGACCTCCTGCAGATTGGGGTTTAAGCGTCTCTGCATTTCACGAGAAGGTCGTGTGCCCTCTTCCGAATAGATATGATGAGTACAATAAGAGGGACTTATTCCAGTCAAATCGTCGAGAGTCCACCCGATGGCTCTGCGATGTTGCTGGAGGACAACAATCAGACGGGATTCCTGTTCAGGACTGAGGTTGGAATTGATAATCACAGGAAGGGTCTGATTAGAACCCAAAAAGATGTATTTCAAGTGAGCAGGAAGGGGTTTCAGTTCGAGGATGGGGTCATCAGCAGCAGCGGGTGGTTCAGTATAGATGTGAGGTTTGAGGGTGGGAGTTACTGGGTTATTCATATCTGGATTCGACTCCTCTGTTTGCGGGTCAAGATCCTTCTGTGGTTGATGAGGCATAATCGCGTCATCCTGGAAGTGTGATTCATCAACCAAGGTCCTGATGTCACAAATTTGTTCGATGACGCCGCAATTAATTCCTTGTTGGGCCTTAAATATATCAATTTTCAGTGTTTGATCTCCAAACTTAAGCTCTATTTGGCCCTCCTCACAGCTGATGTTGGCTCTAGCAGTAGCCAAGAAAGGTCTCCCTAGAATGATTGGTGTATCCCTAGGGTTCTCAGGTGCATCCATATCTAAGACTATAAAGTCCACTGGAAAATAGAAATCCCGCACTCTTACGATAACATCCTCGAGAATCCCTTTTTGTGACTTTATAGATCGATCTGCTAATTGTAATGTCACCTCGGTTGGTTTTAGCTCAGATTCTTCTAGATGGTCAAGTAAGGATGTGGGTATCAGGTTTATGGATGCACCCAAGTCTAACAATGCTCTATCAAATTGGGTACCACCTATCTTGCAGGAAATCAGGGGAGTACCAGGATCTTTTGCCTTGGGTGGGAGTCTACTGAGGATTACAGAGCTGGCTTGTTCTGACAGAACAATTGGGCTCCCTCCCTTGGTTCGCGGCTTACGCTGGGGTGTACATATATTCTTTAGAAATCGTGCGTAAGCTGGTACGTGGCGGATTGCATCCATCAAGGGGATGTTTATGTGGACCTGCTCAAAGAGCTTGACCAGGTCCTCCTCAGGGGCCACGGGCTTGGTGGTCTTCTTTCCCTTGGTCAAGGCCTCGGGAAACGGGATCTTGGTTGGTTCTTCTAGGATAGGTCCAGGTTGTGGATCTGGGACAGTGGTATCTTGGATCACTATCCTAGGGTCATAGTTATCAGGCTTGGAGTGGTTTGGATAATGCGAGTCTTGAGTTGTTTTACCACTACGTGTTGTTACAGAATTTAATCCGGCCTGATTTGGGTTTTGTAAGAGGGGTGGCTGCTGCTGAAATCCCGCATAAGAAGTTGAAGGTTCCATCTCGTCTGGAGATGGAGCAGTAGGGGCCTGATAAATCCATTGTGCGTGGCCTAAATTTGGATTCATAACGCGCTTCTGGGTTGGCACGTTATTTGGGTTAGGAATGGGTTGGGAAGGGAGTGTGCCTGGCTGGCGAGAATTTGCCAACTGGGCCAGTTGAGTTTTAACTTCTGTAAGTTCGTCCTTGTGCTGTTTTTGAATGCCGCATTCATTTTTTGAATGTCAGCCAGAGTCTGAAGGATTAGGGACATTTGATCCTGATTTGGCCCTGATGGATAAGTAGGGTTGGGCCGAGGCTGAGGCGGCTGGTAATGACGAGAGGGCTGTGGGCGGGACTGAAAAGGTGGTCTTTGGGTTTGGGAATTTCCCGCCCACTGAAGATTGGGATGGTTTCGCCATCCAGGGTTGTAAGTGTTGGAGCATGGGTCGTTCTGGATGGCGTTGAGGTCCTCGCAGGTCTGAGGAACCTCCTGAGAATCAGGGAAAGGGGGAATGGAGTTCCCCCGGCTGGTGTAGAAAGGATCGGGTGATCCTCTGATCCAAGAATCAGATGGGGATGGATATGGATCCATCCTAGGGGAAGATCGGTGGGGGATGTTTTGCACAGTCTCCTGTGTGGAAGGAGGTTGTGCAAAGGAGTTACGCGCGGAGGTGGCTCGCTGCAAGTGCTGAGTCAGCTCATCCACCTTCTTTTCAATGATTGAGACCTTGTCCAATCGACTGGCCATTAATTCCAGGTCGACTGATGCGGACAGGCCCTGCGTCTCATGTGCTCCCTTAAGATTCGTCGCTGCGCGGGTATTCGTCCTGTCGAATAATCCCATGGAGTCATTGTTGATGGAGTTCTCGCACATGTTTTCGAGAATCTCCCATACGGTGTCTTCATGTTGACCCATAATGTTTCCTCCGCAAGTTGCATTGACGAAAAGGCGGATGTCCTCACGGAGTCCCTGGTAAAAAGATTGGACTTGTTCCCATTTAGGAACTCCGTGATGGGGGCACTTTCTCATGAGATCCTGAAAACGATCCCATGCCTCATGGAGAGGTTCTCCTGATTGTTGAGTGAAGTGTGTAATCTGATGGCGCAAGGCGTTGGTCCGACCAACGGGAAAAAACTTTTTCAAAAACTCGGATTGAAGTTCTTCTCAAGTGTTGATCGGTCGGGTCTGAGTTTGATACCAATGGGCGGCCTTGTCCATAAGAGAAAAGGAGAACATCTTCATGAGAAGAATATCCCGATTTTGCGCATCTGATCCAAAAGTGTGGGCCAGATGCTTTAGCTGTTTGATGTGCTGGAAGGGATCTTCAGAATTAAGCCCATGGAATTTAGGTATAGCATGAATCATGTTGGGCTTTAATTCGGAATCAGGTCCTCCAGTCGGGATTCTGACTCGAGGCTCAATGGCCACCGCAGCAGGATTGTAGTGGTCCCGCATCATAGGACGCTGTGGTGGGTGTACGAAGTTTTGGAAGAGGTCATTGAGTCGCTGGAGCTGGTGTTCCAGATTATTTTCTTCCTCAACTGGCTGAGCCATGATGGGGGAAGAAGAAGAACTTGGTTCTGAATCAGAAGAGAGAATAATGTGAGGGTGTTGCTGCACAAACACGGGCATCGAGGCTTGGCCTTGACGAGAGCGAATTTCTAAAGGAGGTCTTAAGGGTGGTCTTAAGGACCTCCTTCCATACATGCACTGTTGGAAGAGGTAAGTTTAGAAGGTGCTGGACCCAATCAAGACACCCAAAAATGTGTTGGGTGACTATAGAGGTGCGGGGCAGATGGACCCCTTGATCAGAAAGATCGTCCACCTGAGAATTACCTGGGCAGCCAGAGAGGGAGAGTCCCGCGAAGACCCCTACACGATAGAGCGTCCCCACGGGTTACAGGGTTTCCCCCACCAGACCTCTCTTGTCACTGTGGTTCCAGGTAGACCAGAATGGGGATCTTGACCTCTTAAGTCTACCGATTTTAAGATCAGGGTGCTTAAGGTTTCACTTGAACTTTAGTCTTTTAAGTGCAAAGAGTGACCTAATTTAAGGTTGGTTGACCCAAGGGGTTAACTTTACCTCTTGTTTTCTTTGAGAGCTTTTACGTCTTGTCTTTTAGGGTTCAAGTGTTTAGAGAGCCAATTGTTTTAGGTTTTCTTTTGAATAGGTATTTTCAATCAATGGTTTAGGCACACTTCTTTTGGATTTTCTCCATTCTTGATTTAAGTAGTGTGTCTTTAAAACCCTAAGGTTGAATCTTATGTTGGCTCTACTTGGTCCAGTTAGTTCTTTGTTGGGTAATTAGGGCTCAAGCAAGAATGTGTTAGCCCTTAAATACCCTTAATAGTGTGCAGGACTAATGAGTTGAAAACATGCAACTCTTTATGGTTACTAAGTATGGAAGACAGGTTAGCCCTATATTGCTTGTTCTTTTCTTTTCTTCCTCTTTAGAGTTTAGGGGTTAATAGCGAGAGGAAAAATTTACCTGTCCTCGGAGTGGTTGTCGTGCGGTTGCTTGTCTTCTTGATTTCCTGTAGCTGCACAAAAGAGGGGAGATTATCAGAAATTAAAAAGAGAAACAGGAATGTTTACCTCTAGAATAGCCGTTGCTCCCCAGCAACGGCGCCAAATGAAATGCTGGCTTCGAGAGATAACCGGGTTTTATTGTTATAGCGTTGTAGTATAGCCAGTTATTGCCATCATTTCAAATATATAAATTTTTTACTCGAAAAATAAAAGAGAGTTCCCGAGGTCGAACTCAGGGAGCAAGTTGTATTCTAGAGATATACATGTTCTATTACAAAAAAAAAATAAAGAGAGAGAGAGAGGGAGAGAGATGAAAGTTTGAGTTCTTCTTCTTTTCTTCTTTCTTTCTCTTTGTCTCTCTCTCTCTTTAGCTGTTGTTCTTCCTGTTCTTCTTCTGTGTTTATCTCCTTGTGGTCCTCTTCTTCTTCAGTTGTTCTTCCTTGTTCTTCTGTTCTTCAGATCTTCTTCTTTCTTCTTTTCTTTTTCCTGTCAGGACGTCGTCTCTCCTTTCTTCTTTTCCCTTCAGGACGTCGTCTGATTTTCCAATCAGACGACTTAAACCGCTTGTTGCTACAGTGTCTCCCTTAGCTTTCTTCTTCTTCCGCGGTCCTTCTTCTTCACCTGTGCCTGCACACTTCAGAGTTTACGTCAGAGGGCAAAACCTACTCTACCCTCCCCCACCCCCGCGTCTCTCTTTCTCTGAATTCGCTCTTAGGAAGGCTCTCCCAGAGCATCCAGGTAATCGGGTACGCGGGTCGCGCCCGGGTCCAGGCCCACCGGCGTGCGTGGTGGGCGAGGAGTGCAGGTCAGTCTAAGTTGGGTCGGGTCAGGTCCGCGGGGCGTGAGCGCGGACGAGACCGGGTAACCCGGCGGGTGAAGGGGACCTCACCCCGTGTGCTGAGGCAATAAGCCTCCAGCACTTTTTCGCTTTATACCGCTGCGCCTCTTCAGAGTTTTCCGAGGTGGGACTAAATGTCCCACCCTAATTGAGCGCCCGCAGCGGAGAAAGCAGCGGGCGATCGCGGTTTCACGCGAGGCCTTCGCCCCAGCTGCGAGCCTGGGACTCTTCGCGGAGGCGCCCCGCGCAGCCTGGGAGTCAGGCCTGGGCGAAGCGCACCTGGAGCTGCAGGTTGAAGGTGCTCCTTCCACGCAGCAATGGCGACGGCGGTCGAGACACCTGTACACAGAGGAACGGCCTCTCGGCCTAATCAGATACGCGGAGAACCTTAGCCGTGGCACGGCGAAGGTGGTGGGGGGTCTGGCAGGCGGCGGGGCGGAGCGTGAGGGTCGCCCTAGGTCAAACTGCGGGTGGAGAAGTGGGTTTGTTCGGGGGGTCTGCAGAGGGCGAGTGGCGGGACGTGGAAGGGCGGAGGTTGATCAGGGTGAGGAGGAGTAGATTTTGTGAGGGTCGGCGAGGCGTGTGGGGCTGTGGAGTGATGGGGGTGTCTCGCCGGAGTTTGGCCGGAGACGAAGGGGGTGACGGTGGACAGGAGCGGTCGAGGGTTTAATCAAATAAAAGACAGTGAGGAAAAGAAAGTGGGGGAGATGGGGAGAAGTTCTGACCTAGCTACGGAGACGAAAGGGGCCGGAGTAGGGCGACAGTCGTATCGACTGTCGCAGGAGAAGAAGATGCCCGGGGGAAGGGGCGGCGGCGAGCAGAGGGCCGGAGAGGCGCCAGCTGGGTGCGGTGTGGCGCGGGAAGTGCAGGGGAAGAAGTCTCTGCTACTGGTATTGCGGCAGAGCGAAGAGGAGGAGGAGGAAGAACCGCCGGAGCTGGTGGGGCGTCTGCCGGAGTGAGAAGAGAGGAAAGTTGGGGGTTTTCTCCGTCAGATCCGAGCTGGGAAGAACGGTGGAGCGACGGGGGTATTTATAGGGACTGAATCAGGGAGGAAGGCGGAGGGAGACGACGTGTCTCCCTCGCCGGAGGACGCCGGAGATGGAAACCCATACCGTCCATGCGTTCGCACGGCCGGTATGGTGGGTTACAGCGACCAGGGGGGTGTCCCTGCGACGGCTGACGACGCAGGGCACCCCCGGTTTACTTGCCAGGCTCTCCCCCTCACCCTGCGCGGCGCGATGCTCCGCGCAAGGTCGCCGGAGCATGGTGCTGGCAGGTTTTGCATGGGGGACCCGAACGCAAAGAATGAAGGAGAGTTAGGGGCCAAAATGCGAGGTTCAAAAGTTGAGGGCCAAAAAGTAAATATATGAGGACCAAAGTGTAAAGTTGGTCAAGAAGGTTTCTTCTTAGGCTCAAGTTTTTATACATGACTAATTAGGACCTAAGGAATCTGATGGTAAATTTTATTTCTAGATTAAACCTTGTTTGACTGGTCAATTTACGCAAAAACCTAAATTAAGTTATTAATTGGGTATGGTTCTCAATGTAGGTCAAGATGGGTTCCTAAGGTCAAATTGAAGGTTCTAAACCCTAGAGATTATTTTTCTATGAATTTTAGAGGGTTTATTCCATTTTTGCTTTGCCTTGAACCTCGTGAATTGAAGTGGGTTTGTTTTAGGGTTACAGATTATCATTTAGTTCCTTGGAATTGCTGTAGCCCTTGCTAGATCATCTCATCCCACTTTTATTCTTATTAAGTTGCTTTGACCTATGTTTGGACCCTGAATTACCCTGTATGCAGATTATACTGGTAAAATTGCATTTTTACCCCTTATGACTTGTTTTCTCCTTAAACTCAGAATTCTCTGAGTTAAGCCTTTCCTTGAGTTATGTAGGAGCTTTTATCCTTTGTATTGGGTCAAAATGAGCTAGTTATGGCTCATGATGAGGTTCTCATCTGGGTGCAATGGGTTCTTTTGGGACAAAGGATGGGATGGAGAAGAGGAAGAAGAAGAGGAAGAGGAAAACAGAGAAGAGGAGAGGGTGGGTGGTGGCTATGGTGTTGGTGGCGATGGTGGGCATGTGCTGCGGCAAGGGGGAGGAATGAGGAGGTGGGTCCTGCAGTCGAGAGTGGTGGTGTTGGCGTGGGAAGGGAGAAGTCAGTGAAGGTGGGTTGCTCTGCAAGTGGCGAAGAGGAAGAAGATGAAGAAGAGGCGGATGGGCGTGATGTTTTTTTTGGTGGTGTTTTTGTCAAAGAAGAGCGGAAAGGGTATGGTGTGTGCATCACTACGCACCACTTCGTTGGAGACAAGCGGTGATGCTGGAGCAAGTTGGGGCCACGGTGTAGGCGAGAGGTCCACGATAGGAGCGAGGAAGAAGATGAGCTTTTCTTTTCTCCTGCGCACGGGACTCCTCCTTTTTAAAGAAATCGTCACCAACTCTCCAACGGATGGCCGAAGATCCTGAGGCGGTTGAGGCTGTTGCGCGAGACTCGACTGATTTGGGTGGGCGATCAGGCCGACGAGGAGGCGGTCCCATTGTTGCGATCAGTGGGTCTTCCACATGGTAAAAAGAAAAGGGTTATTTACAAGAAAATAATAAAATGATGCATATAATGCATGCATGCCCCTAGAATATATATACCATCTTATATAAATGCAAGTAAAATATGCAAGCACCAATCTATTTGTCGACATTATCATAATATTTAGGCATTTATGTAATTAATTAGCTCACACATGTGGTCTCATCTAATGCCCCCATGCCTAATTTTTGCTAGTCCTTAGCAAAAGTGAAAAATGATGGAAGTGACCAAAAGATTTCTTCTTCCCTTATTCCAAAAATTTGAAAAACCAAACGAATGTGAAATGATAGTAGCCTAGGTAACGGATCAAAGTAAAAACCCAACCTACATTTAAAACTCAGACTTTACCCTTGATAAAAATTCTATCGAGATAGGCAACTTCTTCCCTTAGGGATGAAGCAGAAAATAATCTGTAATTGGACCCCAGATTTTTGGCTTAGGTAGGAGATACTGAGTTGAATAGATTTATATTTGGTGGCTCACACTCATCAGGTGCTACATGTAGTCTAGTACTGCAGACTCTAAATCTATAGACTATTAAACAAGTCAACCCTGGGAGAGGTTAAAAACTATGTCTCTTTGCATTCCTTTGCGCTACTGATCGAACGGGTTTTGCATGTTTGAAATCAGGGTTATGAGTAACCCGTCGTCGTAGTTGCAAAACTCAGATCAAATATAATTTATACCGAAACTCCAAGGGAGTCCCAGGTCGAACATAGGGAGGTGATGTTTACTTTGTATGAAAATCGCAGTTCGATTTGTTTCTTTTTGGTGTTTTAGGATTTTATTTTTTTTTTTATTTTTGAAGTAAAATGACAATCAATCACAAGAGAGAGACAGAATCAAATGTGATGTATTGTATGAATGTCTATTACAATAATCACAAGAGAGGGAGGTGAGAAGAAATCTCCCAAATCGGCTGTTCGGCGAGACAACGGCGCTTGGCGGAAGCTCGGACGAAGGAGGTGAGGAGTGAGACGATGGAGGTGAGATGCAGGAGGATGTCAGGTAGAGGAAAGCTTCAGCGTGGCTCTGGAATGGAGGTGAGAAGGTGGAGATGATCTACTACCGGAATGGAGGTGGGAGGACGGCTCCAAGGCGACCTATGAATGGGGATGGAAAGATGGAGGAATATTTGGTGAGGTAGAGGTTCGCTACACTAATAGGAGCCTTGGGAGCTTGAGAGTAAGCTCTAACGAAGTGTTGGTAGGCTTGTTAGAGCTTAGGAGTAGGTGGGAGTAGAGTAGGTAGAGATGAAGAGGAATGGGGTGTGTAGGGGTGTTTATATAGTGGAGGGAAGAAGAGCATTCTGCGCATAGGCATTCAGCAACAGCTACAAGCGTCACTAAAGGCTGCTCAAGCTGTCACCAAAAGATCCACCCCTCTTCAATGCCTTGGCTAGCGCACGTACTGCGCAGGCCATTTAGCGACAGCTGCAAGTGTCACTAAAGGCCCGCTCTTCTGTCATTGCAAATCCTGCGCCCACTGCTCACGCCCGCAACTGTCATTGCGCACACAGGCGAGGATGAATCCTGACCGTCGGATGAAGGATCGCACGGCCAAGAGAAGATCGCGCCTCTTTACAAAATTTGAATCGCGTGGCTCGCCATCAGACGTCGGATGCTACATTCAGACATCTTAACCATGCGCTCAGAGAGAGCGCATCTGCCTTGCGCGTGGGGAGATGCTGACCGCTCAATCAAGATTGGGTGGTCCAATTTGGTTGAGCAGGCATAGGCGCGGTGGATCAAGAGTCAAACTCGTGTCTCCTATTTGCTGAGGGAGTGCCTCACCATTTGGCCAAGGTGCGTCTTTGTCGAGTGGAGAATGGTGCAGTTGCGCATCTCTACCATTGGATGAAGATCCAATGGCCAAGATGAGGCCATCCTTGGGCTGCCTGAGGTCAGGTGAGGAGAGATGCTTCTTCAGCTGTGGAGCGCACATATCAACCGTTGGATTGAGATCCAACGGCTGGGATCTCATCTTGAGGCAGGCTTGGGGATGCCTTGGCTCAAGTGGGGTGGCCTGGATGGCACCATGTGGCGCCATCTGGGTCGTCCGTCTTCTTTATCTTGTAGAGGATGCTATAGAGCTCAGATTGGGGTGATTCCCGCGTTGTCGGACTGCGATCGTTGCTTTGAATCCATCCACACGGTCAGATTCTTCATCTGAAGCCCATAAAGTTGTCGCACTGCCTCCTGGCCATGTAAAATGACGGAATTAATGTACATAATATACAACTATCCTAAATGCAATGCAATGGATGTTTGTGCAATATTTATATCATGATATACAATTCTAGGCCTAGGAACTATCGTAAATAAGCATTTTACGATGAACTTATACGTGTTTATCAGCTACTCACTCTCTCTTTTTCTTTTTCTTCTTCCTTTTTTTTTTTTGAGATCACATATCTTACCCGATTTTGTAAGTATACTCACTGTTTGGTGGCCTTACTGGCATTCACACTTCAAGTAAAATCCTAATAACCTTATAACTAAGTCAGAATTCCTCAGCCAGTATACGGGTGATCAGAAATACTGAAAAGTAGGTATAGGTCATATTTGGTGGATCACAATTGGTGTTTTTGTTGTCTCAATAATATGGACACCTGATAAGATTGACACCTAAGATAGCTATAACTCGAACATTTTTTTTATATCTATATATATATTTCCCTTTTTTTTATTTTTTTTCTATATATATCTATATATTTCTCTTTTTTTTTTAACTCAACACAACACGACGTAGACTTTTATTCGGAGGCATTATTAGGGATGATGATGGTCAAGAGGATATTGTGTGGCTTATTTGGTAGAAGTGCCTACTCGGCACTGGAAAAGAATGGATAGGACAATAGTATTTCTGACCTTTGACACTATTACCCTCCTTCAGCTGAGGACTCTATGAAGGACAGTTGTAACCATCCACCATAGTCATAATTTTATTAGGATGCACTCTCTGTGTATCTGCCTTATTTGGTGACTCTCAGGACTGCACATAGGAACAAAGAGTGAAAACTATGCTTAACTCTGAGGTATCATCATCTAATTATCCAGAACTTAAGAGTTCTTGTACTAGACTTAGCGCACCAGTAGTCTCTCTACTTCTCACAAATATTAGGTGGATCTAATAGAAGATAGTTTTCCTATCTCATTATTAATTGTCCAAGAGTTCAACAGACTCAAAATGCTTATTGATTTTCCTCAAAGATCCATTACCCAGTCTACGTGCAAGTGAAGTAAATGTACTGGATTCTAAACTTTGAAACAATTTAATAAGAAAATCTTCAATGACACCTCATTGATAAAAATTTTCTGCTAAGGACTAACCAATTCAGCTCAAGGAAATAAAAGAGATTTTTTTTTTGGCTAATGCACCTATCCTAAATGCATGCAAATATTTATAAATGCTATAAAAATCCTCAGGTTATACCCCCTCATGCCTAAGATCGACAATGTCCTCATTGGAAAAATAAAGACATAGAAGAATATCACCTGAGGAGGAGAGTGGGAGGAGCTAAGGCTCCTCAAGCTGGAGTGCATCCAAAACCTGGCCATCTGAAAGAGTAACATAAGGTTTAAGTCATTGGCCATTTACCTTAAAGCTCGCACCAAAAGTAGGGTTTTGAATTTCTACAGCTCCATGAGGGAAGGTATTGATAACAACGTATCTCCCATCCCAGCAGGACTTGAGCTTTCCTAGAAATAATTTAAGTTTGGAATTGAAAAGCTAGACCCATTGGTTGGGCTCAAAGGTCTTTCTCATGATGTCTTTATCATGGAAGACCTTTGTATGTTGCTTGTAAGCTTGAGAAGTTTCATAGGCTTCATTATGAAGCTCCTCAAGCTCACTTAACTCCAGCATACGTGCCTTTCCCGCTTTATCCATATTTAAGTTAACCTGTTTAATTGCCCAATAGGCTTTGTGTTGGATTTCAACGGGAAGGTGGCACGCCTTTCCGTAGACAAGATGGAAAGGAGACATGCCCAAGAAAGTTTTATACGCTGTTCTGTAGGCCCAAAGAGCATCATTTAATTTTTTAGACCAATCCTTACGGTCAGGCCTGACAGCTTTTTCTAAAATTCATTTAATTTCCCTATTAGATACTTCAACTTGTCCACTTGTTTGGGGATAGTAAGGTGTGGCTATTATGTGGTTGACTCCCAAATTTTGGAGTAGTCTTGTGAAGTGCAAGCTCTTGAAGTGAGGTTCTCCATCACTTATGATCGTCCTTGGGCACTTGTATTGAGAAATGATATTAGCCCTAACAAAATCCAAGACCACGGAATGGTCATTGGTCCGCGTGGGTATGGCTTCTATCCATTTGGATACATAGTCCACGACCACAAGGATGTACTCATATCTGAAGGACACAAGAAAGGAACCAATGAAGTCGATGCCCCAAATATCAAAGATCTCAACAGGGAGAATAGGTTGCTGGGGCATCTCATCCCTTTTTCCAATGGTTCCCATCTGTTGGCAGCGTAGACATGCGCCCCCATATGTATGTGCATCTTGGAATAATGTGGGCCACTAAAAGCCAAACTGAAGAACCTTCTGGGCAGTCTTTTTTCCACTAAAATGCCCTCTATAGTGGAGGTCATGGCAGAAACTTAGAACACTCCGTTCTTCTTCGTCAGGGACGCAACAGTGGAATAACTGGTCAGGGCCTATTCTAAAAAGCTCGGGTTCTTCTTAGTAATAAAATTTAGCGTCAGCAAGAAACCTGTCTCGCTTTTGCTTGTCCCAAGTGATGAGAGCGTCATCATGAGCCCTAACTAGCTCATTTTGACCTAAGAAAGAGAATAAGAGCTCCTACATAACCTAGAGAAGGGCTTAATTTCTCAGAAAATATGAAATAAAGGTCAAAACTACAATTTTACCATTTCAGAACATAAACGAGATTTCTCATAGGCAAAACATAGGTCAAATGGTCTAAATAAGATAAAAAGTGGGTTTGATCAGTCAGAAATGAGTTAATGTATAGTCTAGGTATTAAATGACATTCTGTAACCCTAAAACAGACCCACTTAATTCAACAAGGTTCTGGTCAGGATAAAAATCAACTAAACCCTCTAAAATTCATAGAAAAATATCCCCTAGGGTTTATAACCTTCAAATTGGCCTGTGGAACCTATTTTGACCTAGATTGGGATCATAGCTCATTAATTTACCTAATTTGGGTTTTTGTGCAAAATATCCAAACAAACATGGTCAAACCTAAAATCCAATTTCACCATTGGATTCCTTAGGTTCAAATTAGGTTTGTACCAAAATTTGGATTTAAGGGTAGGTCATCTTGACCTGCTTTGCAAAATAGTACACCCAATTACATTTTGGCCCCTATCTTTTGAAAACCATTGCAAGACCCCCCTAACTTCCTCGCCACTCTTACAAACAAGTCCCTCCACCATTAATGGGGAGAAATCCTACTCCGGCGAGGAATGGAGGGGGAGTACTCCCTTATTCCTCAGAGATCTCCCCGAATTGGAAGGGAGATTCTCTGAGGAATTCTCTTCCATCTGAGTGTGGTCCTAATCTCTGATTTGCACCCAATCTCTCATGCGAACGCACGAGAGATTTGGGTCTCCAACGGTTTCCATCTTTAGCAAGGTCTCTTGTGCTTGGAAGCTTATCTTCGAAGCATAAGAGTCCCTGCCAGCGACTATAAAAGCACCACCACCTCCGGCCGCATCTCTTTAGCTCGACTTGGCCAGAGATCCACCCCAATTTCATCTTCTTCTCCTCCGATCAAGTAGTCCAGTGAGCTCCGGCAAGCCTCCCTCCTGTTTCTCATCGCTCTGCCACACTACTAGTGGTAGAGTTGCCCTCACCATCTTCCTCTGCATCGTGCAACACCCGCACGCGCACCACTAGACCCTTTGTCGTCGCCGTCTCCCTCCACTGGACACCGTCTTCTCCGGCAACAGTAGGTACAGCCAGTCGCCATCTCTCCCCCTTCGTCCACTTAATTAGGTTAGACTTACTCCCCTCTATCCCCTCTTCAATTCCCCTCCTTCTATTTCACAAAACATCCCTCGACTGCCACTGTCCATCGCCATCTTCTCCATCTCCAGCTACCCATCGGCGAGGTGCTTCCACCGCTCCGCACCTCCACACGCCTCGCCAGATACCTCACTACCTCCGTCATAGTCCACTGATCATCATCCACCCTTCCATCGACCACCCACACCGCCATAAACACCCCTCGACCTAACCCATAATCCCGGCCACAGAGCGACCTAGGCACGCACACCTAGGCCTCCCCGCGGCCAGCCACCAACCACCTCACCTTCGCCGTGAGACGGCAAAGCTCCCCATCTGGTTTAACGAGGCCGCAAGGCCATCTTTGTGAAGTTTAGATCTGACCCCTCCGTTTCCATTAGCGACGGCTCGAAGGAGCTCGCAAGCTTGCTCCAGGCTGAAGCACTCCAGGGTCCCAAGTCCAGAAGGCGCAGGTTGGTCTCGCGCATTCATCTGTCCAGGCAATTGGCTCTGCGAGGCACCCAACTGCAGCAATTGGAAGAAGAACCTCACCTGCGGGCGCGAGCGAAGCGGGTGGGACTTTTAGTCCCACCTCGGAAAAGTAGGAGTGAGGTGTGTCGCTTATATTGATTTTGTGGTTTGTTCTGGTTGCCTCAAGCCACACAAGGGTGAGGTCCCTCGCCCTTACCACGCCTCATCCGCGACACTCCCCCGCGAACCTGGCACCCAACCCGACTACCTAACCAAGCACTCCTCGCGCACCACACCCACGCCGATGCGCCTGGACCCAGGCACGCGACCGACCCGATTACCCGACTCTGGGAGAGCGTACCAAAGAGAGAAACAGAGAGAGAGAGAGAGAGAGAGAGAGATGCGGGGGTGGGTAGGCGTAGGTTTTGCTCTTCAGTGTGTGCAGGGAAGAAGGAAGAGGAAGGCGTAGCCGAAAAGCTAAGGCAAGGTGAAGGAAGAACTTAGTCGCAGAGGAAGAAGAAGGAGAAAGGCATTGTGCAAGAGAAGAAGGAAGGAAGAAAGGAAAGAAGCCAAAGAGAAGAAAGCTAGAGGAGGCTGAAGGAAACAAAGGCAAGGTGAAGCTGACACTTAGCTGCAGACAGACAGTAGAAAAGAGAAGACTTAAGAAGGAAGGGTAGAAGACAGAGGAAAATAAGAAGAAGGAAGAAGAAAGGAAAGGCTAGAAAGGAGCTACAGAGAAGGAAGAAGAAGCAGACGGCCAAAGTCAAAGAAGAATAGAAGAAAAAGAACTAAGGAAAGAGGAAAATCAGAGAAAGAAAGAAAGAAGAAGAAGAGAAAGCAGACAGGAAATAGGAGAGAAGAGAGATATATTTTGATCAGACGTCCAATTTCTCTATTTTTTCTACAATTGACTCTTACATTCTTGCATTTAAATTCTGAATTAAGTTTTGAGTAACTCTAAGTGTTCAATTACATCATTGAGATTATTGAATAAATTTCATTTGCTCCCTGTGTTCGACCTCGGATACTTAGGTTTTCGAGTAATAAATTTTTATTTGTTGTCAACGCTTGGTCACCTATACTACAACGCGACTAACTTATAAGCCCGACAAAGCGTTGCAACACCAATTACTGGGGGTAATGCCCGTGACCAGATAGTTCACTATGTTAGCGAACCAAGGAGTTTTGGCCTCCATGGCCATCAAAGACTCATCAGGAAAAGTCTCTTGGATATCGCTAGCAACGGTTGATGCCTCAATAGGAATCCTAGACAGATGATTTGCTACCACATTCTCAACTCCTTTCTTATCTTTAATTTCAGGTCAAACTCCTGGAGTAGCAGAATCCAACGAATCAAACGAGGTTTGGTGTCCCTTTTAGCAAGAAGATGCTTTAAAGCAAAATGATCAGTGAACACCACAACCTTGAATCCCAAAAGATAAGACCGAAACTTTTCCAAAGCAAATGCCACAGCAAGAAGTTCCTTTTCAGTGACCGTGTAGTTTTGCTGAGGATCCGTAAGGGTCTTGCTGGCATAGTGCAACACATGAGGTTTGCCAGCAACCCTTTGACCTAAGACCGCTCCTACTGCAAAATCAGAAGCATCGCACATTAGCTAAAATGGGAGGGTCCTATCTAGTGCTTGGAGAATTGGCGCGGTAATAAAGGCTTTCTTCAAGACTTGGAAAGCCTCACCACATCTATCATCAAAATCGAAGGAAACATCCTTCACTAACAAGTCATAGAGTGGCTTAGAGATTTTATTGAAATCTCTAATGAAGGGCCTATAGAATCCAGCATGGCCAAGAAAAGATCTAACTTGACGAACATTGGTGGGAAATGGAAGCTTAGAGATGGAAGCAATTTTTGCAATATTCACCTCTAATCTTCTCTTGGAAACTACATGCCCTAAAACAATGCCTTGCTGGACCATAAAGTGGCTTTTCTCCCAGCTAAGCACCAGCTTTACCTCTTCGCAATGGGTTAAGACTTTACCAAGGTGTGAAAGGCATAGGTTAAATGACAAGCCGTAAATAGAGAAATCATCCATGAAAATCTCTACAAACTCTTCGATCATGTCAGAAAAGATAGCCATCATACAACGTTGGAAAGTGGCAAGAGCATTACATAACCCAAATGGCATTTGGCGGAATGCAAATGTGCCATATGGACTTGTGAAGGTGGTACACTCTTGATCGTCAGGAAAGACGGCTATCTAATTATACCCAGAGTACCCATCAAGGAAGCAGAAGTACTTGTTCCCCGCCAATCGTCCCAAAATCTGATAAATAAACGGTAAGGGGAAATTGTCATTTTGGGTAGCTGTGTTCAAATGACGATAATCAATGCAGACCCTCCAGCTAGTTGAGGGTCTAGTGGTCACCAACTCTCCTTGGTCATTTTCTTCCACAGTGATTCCTGCCTTTTTGGGCACCACATGTATAGGACTGACCAATTTACTATCTGAAATGGGATAGATAATTCCTGCATCCAACCATTTCAGAGTCTCCTTTTTAACAACCTCCCGCATATTAGGGTTGAGCCTTCTCTGCATGTCTCGGAAGGGTTTCACAGACTCTTCTGTGTATATATGATGGATGTAAAGGGAGGGATCAACACCCTTAATATCAACTATTGACTGAGCAATTGCTTCCTTGTGCCTTTGTAAACACTCAAGCAGAGCTCCCTCCTATGATTCAGATAATGCAGATGAGATAATAATAGAGAGCGTGTCGTTAGGGCCAAGGAAAGCATACTTCAATGTGCTCAGGAGGGGTTTCAGCTCCAACTCAGGAGCCTTTTGGATTGAGGGTTTAAGTTGAGATGTCCCTGCCTCAGGTAGCGGATCTACCTTCACAATCTAGGGTAGGGACAGAGACTCTGTGTGTACTCCCAGCAGTTCTTCTAATTCGGGCATATCCCCTTCAATTTCTTTAATAGTCAGAGGATGGTCTTTAGATATGACCTTTTGAAGGGGATCACTCCATAAGAGTGCTGGAGTAGTCTCCTTAATGATTTCATCAACTACCTCAATCCAGGAACAATCTTCAAATCCAGATTACTTGTAGGTATCAAAAACATTCAACCGGATCTTCTTGTTCCCAAAGCCCATTTTAAGTGCCCTTGATCTACAATTGATAGAGGAGTTGGTTGTGGCCAAGAAGAGGCATCCCAGGATAATGGATAGCTTGGTGGGCTTATTAGATGGGTCAGTATCTACCACAAGATAGTCAATAGGGAAGAAGTCCTCCATTCTCACCAAGACATCTTCCAGTAATCCTCGTGGTGTCTTAAGCGATCTATCTGCGACCTAGAGGATGACTGGACTAGGCTTTAAATCACCTCCTCCCAAAAGGTCATAGACAGAGCTCGGTAAAATGTTTACCCCCGCACCTAGATTGAGCAGAGCCTCATCAATGTGTTGGTTACCTATAACCACTGAAATATATGAGGCCCCTGGGTCTTTCATTTTAGGGGGTGTTCCATGTTGAAGAATCGAGCTAACATGGTCAGGCAGGACGACCTTAGCTTGGACCTGTCTCCTAGATTGGCGCTTCTGGGTGCATAGATCCTTTAGAAACTTGGCATAGGATGGGATCTGTTTGATATCTTCCAACAAGGGAAAGTTGATCTGGACCTGCCTAAAAGTGTCCATAATCTCCTTTGTCCTATCCTTGGCTCCAGATGAGCCAACAGAAGATTCCCCAAGAGCAGATAAGTGCTCTAGATAGGGCACCCTCACTTCTGGGTAGAGGGGTCGTCATGGTGGGAAAGGGGTGGTGGAATGAAGACATCCTCAGGGTGGGTGATTTCAAGCGAGGGAGACTAGTGTGGCTCTTCCTCGATGGAGATGGAAGTCGGGTCTGGTGTAGGAGGGAAATCCTGAGAGGTGACCGTAGGAGTGCTATCAGGCTTGTCGATTTTCTTTCCACTCCTCAGCACAATAACATCTTGGGCGTGCTCCTTGAATATGACTCCCTTGCCCTTCGAGTTCTCCTCAGAAGAGCTAGGCAACTTCCCTGGATCCCACTGCCTAACTACCTCAGTAAGATGAGCAATTTCGGATTGCATGTCTATGATCATCTTACCCTGAGATTGGATGACCATATTCTGATGTTCTTGCATCGCTTTCATCATGGCTTTAAGTTCATCCATCTCAGAAGGCTTATGTTGAGGAGGGTTTGCATCAGATGGCTGGTATATGGGTTGAGGAGGTAGGGGTCTTGCATTCCCTGAGTTAGAAGCATCACCTTGCTTCCATGAGAAGTTTGGATGGTTCCGCCACCCCGGATTATAGATATTGGAATAAGGGTTATTGTAAGGAGGTGGGAGGAAACCTTGGGCCACGTTCAGGTCATCCTGAATTAACTCAGGGACTTGATTTGCCTGATGGTACTCCACAGTGGCGTGTGTTGCGCTTGGGCAAATGAAGCATTCACTTCAGGCCTGAAAGATAGAGGCTACTTACGGGTTCATGCCGGGGTTTGCTAAAAGCCTATCAAAGTTTTTGTTCAACAATTAAATCTGATAAGCCAAATCCTGAGTAGCCTTGCTTCATAGGCCTCTATCTTCCTCTGCAAGATTGATGGTTTTCTTTCTTGGTAGGCAGAGGACATATGTATGGAATTGTCACTTAATGTTTCAAATAATGCCCAGGCTTCATCCTCAGTTTTGGTCATGAAGGTTCCTGCACAGGCTGCATCGATGGTGTGCATTGCCTTTCAGATAATCCATTATAGAACCTTTCGACCAATTGCCATCTTGGCACCTGATGGTGGGGGCATAACCTAAGAAGGTCATTAAAGTTCTCCCAAGTCTCGAGAAATTTCTCCCCTTCCTGTTGAGTAAAACCCATAATCTCTCTTCTATAATGGTTTGTCTTACTCATAGGAAAATATTTTTTCAAGAATTCTCCCTTAAGGGTGGCTCAATCATTTACCCTTGCATCGAGGGTATGATACCAGTGCTTAGCCTTATCCTTAAGGGAGAAAAGGAATAGAGTTCTCATCAAGGTTTCATCAGTAAAGCCCTGGAGCTTCATCGTGGAACAGACCTCGATGAATTCCTCAAGATGCCTGTAGGGATCTTTCCTAGCAGTACCATAGACAGAGGGGAGAAAAGGTATGGTGTTGCTCTTGATTTAATATAGATTATCCACTCCAGGTCTTCGGATAGGTAGGGTGATGAGAACCTCATCATGAGCCCTAACTAGCTCATTTTAACTTGAGAAAGTAAACAAAAGCTCCTACATAACCTAAAGGAAGGCTTAATTCAAGGGATTACTATTCTGGGAAGAAAACATGAACTAAAGGGTAAAACTACAATTTTACCATTGTAGTACATCAATAGGAATTCTCAGGGGCTAAACATAGGTCAATTGGACTTAATAAGAGAAAAAGTAGGATGGTTTAGTAAAAAAAAAAGGGTTATTGAGAGATTTAAGAATTAAATGACATTCTGTAACCCTAAAATAAACCTACTTAATTTCACAAGGTTTTGGTCAGGATAAAAATCAACTAAATCCTATAAAATTCATGGAAAAATATCCCCTAGGGTTTAGAACCTTCAATTTATCCTTTGGAACCTATTTTGACCTAGATTGGGGTCCTAGCTCATCATTTGACCTAAATTGGGTTTTTATGCAAAATATCTAGTCAAACGTGGTCAAACCTAAAATCTAACCTCACCATTGGACTCCTTAGGTCCAAATTAGGTTTATACCAAAATTTGGGCCTAAGGGAAGGTCACCTTGACCTACTTTGCAAAATAGTCCACCTAATTATATTCCGACCCCTAACTTTTGAAAACCTTGCATGACCCCCCTATCTTCCTGGCCACTCTTTGCATTCAGGTCCCTCTACCATTACAGCGAAGGAATCCTACCTTGGCGAGGATTTGTGGAGGATTACTCCTCGAATCCTCAGAGATCCCCTCTCAGATTTGGAAGGGAGATTCTCTGAGGAATTCCCTACCATCTAAACGAGATCCCAAGATCGGATTTGCACCCAATCTCTCGTGCGAATGCTCAAGAGGATTGGGTATCTTCTGTGCCTTCCATCTTCAGCGAGATCTTTGCGATTGGAAGCTTTCCTTCCAAGCACAAAGGTCTCGGCCAGCAGCTATAAAAGAACTCCTGGTCCTTGCCGCATCTTCCAAGCTTGATTTGGCTGCGGATACCCCCTTAATTTCTTCCTCCCTCATCTCCGACCAACTGCCTGCAAGCTCTGGCGATCCCTCCTCCCTCTTCTCATTGCTCTGCGACCATACTAGTGGCAGAGTTATCTTCGTCTTGCTCCTTCGCGTCGCGCTGTACTCGCACACGCCTCTCCAACCCCTTCCTCATCGCCGTCATCCTCACCTCAGGGCCTCTTCTTCGACGAAGGCACCTACCCGTCGTTTGTCTTTACCTTCCTCCCTTCGTCCAACTACTCTCAGTAAGTTCCTCTCTCTCTACTCTCTATTTTCCCCCAATTAATTTCAGAAAACACCCCTCGACTGCCGCCAATCACCTCCGTCTTCCTCACCTCCGACCGACCACCGGCGAGGCGAATCCGTCACTTCCCCCCTCCACACGCCTCGCCACTCACCTTAGAACCTTCGCCATCACTCATTGATCACCATCCACCCCTCCGCTGGCCGCCACACACGCCCTACACCCTCACTCGACACACTCACTTTCACGGTCACAATCTGACCTAGGCACGCATGCCTAGGCTATTCTGCGCCACGCCAACCCTCGCCTCACCTTCGTCGTGACATGGCGAAGCTCCCCAAGGCATTTGACAAGGCCGCGAGGCCGTGTTCGTGTGTTTCAGGTTCGCACCTCCTTTGCCATTAGCGATGACTCGAAGGAGCTTACAAGGTTGCTCCAGGCCCCAGCACTCCAGGCTCCCAGGTCCAAAAGGCGAGGGTTGGTCTCACGCATGCACATCGCCAGGCAATTAGCTTAGCGAAGCCCCTAGCTGCAACAATTGAAAGAAGCTTCATGCAGGCACGCAAGCAGAAGCGGGTGGGACTTTAGTCCCACCTCGGAAGTTCTCAACATAGGTAAGTGCTTTAAATTGTTTTTGTGTTTCTTTCTCATCGCCTCAAGTAACACGGGGTGGGGTCCCTCGCCCACTCCGCCTGCCTTGTCCGTGACCACCCCTACGCGGACCTAGTTGACCCGTTTACCCTGCACTCCTCGGGCACCACCCACGCTGGTGTGCCTGGACTCGGGCGGGCGTAACCCAACCCGATTACCCAGCTGGCTTTGAGAGAGCGAAGAGAGAGCAATGCGGGGGAGGGTCGGGGTAGGTTTTGGTCTGTGCTGTGTAGGGAAGGAAGGAGAAGGAAGGAAGGGTTGAAGCCAAGAAGGAAAAGAGGCTGAGGAAGGAGCTGAAGGCAGGAGAGGCTGAAGAAAGGACTTGGAGGTAGAAGAGAGACTTGAAGGCAGGAGCTGAGGAAGGCCAATGGCAGAAGAAGCAGAAGTTGAAGAAGGAGAAGGAAGCCAAGGCCAAGCAGAGAAGTCAAGGAAGAAGAGAAGAAGAAAACCCAAGGCCAAAGCAAGCAAAGAAAGAGAAGAATCAAAGAAAAAAAGGAAGGAGCCGTAGAGAATCAAAGGCAGAGGAAAGCTAAGAAAAAAAAGAGAGAAGAAAAAGAAGGAAGAAGAAGACTGAAGAAGAAGTCACAGAGAGAAAGAAGAAGGAAGAGAAAAGAGAAGAGAGACATTCTATTTATTTTTGCATTTCTTCTCTTTAGCATCTATATGCATTGAATTTCATTCTATTACTTCACATTATTGTTGAACATCATATTTTGATTAATTTGAAGATTGTGATCTTAATTTTTAAAGACCAATTTGTTCTCTGTGTTTGACCTCGGATACTTAGGTTTTCGAGTAAAAAAACTTATTTGTTTTCAAGGCGATTTCATTTATACTACAACGCACATCTTTTTAAAATCGATTTCGCCCTGTTAACATAGGACTTGGTGGGTTGTAGGGGGGAAATAGTATCTCAAGGTTCTCTGATTTTCATCAACCCTAATCTCTTCTTCAGGTCTTTCTTCAGCCATTTTTCTTCTTTCTTGGTTGGCTTTCCTAATAATTCTCTCAGGCTCAGGGTTGAAAAGAAGACTATTTCTAAGAGAGCGCATACCAAGCATACACCAAGCAAAGAAAGGCAAGAGGTCTTTTGTTGAGTTAAAGAACTTTAAGCCCTCTTCCAACCTTTCTAGTTTGGCCAAATGGAGTCAAGGTAGTATTTCTCCGTTCCCATGTAAGTGGTATAAGAGAAGTGAGGCACTTGAGATTCCTGGTCAAAGGCTATTAAAGAGGTTGAGGTTACTTTTAGTTCTTTTGGGTGACCAATCAAGTTGTCAATCAATTACGCACTCTAAGTAGACCTTCGAGTGCCCTTGAGATGTACACTTTGCTGCAATGATATTCTCAAATGCTCAAGTAAAAAGGTACTCCAAGGATGGAACCAAGGGATGCAAGTAGGGAAACCCTTCCTTTGAGGCGATGCATTAACAGTGCCTCTTAACTACCCTTGAATTCCTTTAAGGGGTGTCCCCCTCCATAGAGTATCAAATTATTCGGGCAAAAGTTAATACCACCGTCATAAAGCGAGATAGGAGGGTTTGCACCGATAAAGAGATCGATGCCTATAGCCTTAAGGGTTCAAATCTTAGTGCAGTGCCTATAGTGCGTGCTCAGTGCAGGAAGTGTGCATCACACTACGAAAAGTGATTTTTCTTTTGAAAATCGCAGTCAAGTTATTCACACACTTCCTATATCTTTTATTATCTTTTCGAGAAGCAGTGTGACCACTTGACTAATCTTTTTAAATTAGTTTAAGTGGGCTTCTTAAATTATGTTTAGATGTAATGCGTTTGTAGATAACTGATGTAGAAAGATAGGGGATACATACCTTGCTCCAGCACTCTTTAATGCAAAAATGCACGCAATGCAGTAAGAAAATCTAGATGCTGCTCAAGCAATCCTAGATGGTCACCCTAAAGATATGTAGCTTCTAGCAGGCAGTTCATATTTTTTTTCTTTTCTTTTTATATATATAAATAAATGCGCAATCAAAAGATCTAACTACCACACACAAAATAATCCTAGAATCTAAAGAATCCGGGACACTCCCCCAAAAACTTGCCTAGAGTACAAGGGCAAGAAAACAAATAACTAGACTAAATCCTAAAGAGTCTATTCTAAAATTCTAAATCAGAATTCTAAAAGGCAGGTCCTCCTAGATGGTCTTCCGTGCGTCTTCACGTGTGTGGGATCAAGGCCCACAGGCTCTTGCGATTATCTCTGAGGTGGCAGCAAGGTCCACCAAGATAAGCGTCTGCTGTGTGCACCTCCTCCTTAACGACGTACCTCACATAGAAAAAAATAGATCAATGAATATATAACCCTGATTAGAAATCACTACGAACAGGAAAAACGTGTGAGTTTACTAGGCCCGTTGCTTCCCTAGCAACGATGCCATTTGATATAGAGATTCTTGCTTGATTAAAAAGATAGAAACAACAATAATACATTATCATAGTTCGCATGGTGGAAAATCTCTCAATCAACACATAAAATATTTCTAACCACGAGGATTAGGTCGTTTCCATAGGGAGGAACAAGCCAAATTAACTCACAAATTTATTATTTTATTATTCAAACATGCTGGTCAAATATTTGCCCACAATTATAATATAACATGTAACTTATGCGAGGCTTAATGAAATAAAGAAAGAGATGCAATTTGTAACGACCCGACTCCCGAGTCCCTACGAGACACGAGAACCGGACCGACTAATCCCAAGACCTAGTCATCCAACGAGGAAGTAACCAAAAGAGCAGTAAAATAAACCACATTCAGCATGAATATCACTAACAGTAAGAAAGTACAGCAGTAAGGAAAGAAACTACTACAGTAGATACCACCACACAGTAGAACAACATTTATCATATAACATGAACTGCAGGTAAAGAAAGTACAGCGGAAACAAGAACTGCTCACTATAACAGAAACAAAAGAGGTACAAAAGACTGTGGTAAACTCTACTGGACCCTACTTGTTCCAGCGTCCTCTGCAACCGCTGACCCTGGCTGCTCAACACCAGGTCCTGAAAAAGGTAACGAGTGTAACACGTCAGCAAAACGCTGAGTAGAGTGGCAACTAAAACTAAAGACAACAGTAGAGTGTATAGTAGCTGTTATGTTCTATTACTTTCTTTATTTACATCTTTCAATTGTCTCACTATTTCATTTATTTCTCAGATCTTTTACTTGATCTCGAATGTTCCTCGTGGAAACGATCTTGATTGCAGTCTTTTCCAAAAAGTAGAAGTAGCGCGTGGTGCTCTCCTGGCCGGGAGAGTCCCCCGTGGTGATCCTACCCTCAGTCAACCACCCCAAGGTCACTGACAGACGTAACGGTGACTACGGCACGTGCGATAAACGCACAGGTAGCTAACCCGTACTGGCACGCGGTCAGTCGTTTCCGTTAACGGGTGCGCCCAAAGCACAGTACGGAACCAGTACAGGGCAGAGCCCTCTCAGTAACAGGGATCCAACCCCTCCACAGTAACCAAACCGGGGCCTTGCCCCTCCACAGTCCGCGCACCCTCGCCTGACTACCCTGGTTTGCCCTAGTGGGCCTAACAAGTCGGTGAAGGAGGCTAGCAGAACCCCGGGGCCCGTGGGGTAGCTAGTACTCTCCTAACACTAGTAGCTCTCCTCGGTACTACGTACACGAGGGCCAGCAAGTTGGTACAGAGCGGCCAATCCTAACCCCGGGTCCCTGGGGTGGTTGGCCCCACTCTGCACTAAACAGGTACAGGTACTTCCCTTGGTACTGCGTACCCAAGAGGCAGTACAAACTACATCTCAGTTCCATTCCTTCCCCTTTCCAGGAATTCCACTCCTAATTCCCCGTAGGGTTTCATCCTTTTAACTCAAACATCCAGGTGTTACTTTCCAGTTTCACGTTCTTACGACCCATGATCTCATTCATGTTTCTTTATTCGTAACAGGCAGCTGTTAATTCAATTTACAGGCAGCTTTATATTCCTTTCCATTTTTTCCAAGACTGCAGTATTATACATTCCACTAGTTTTTCCATCCTAGGATTCATGCCACATCCTAGGATCTAACATACAACTAGTTTTCCAGCCCTAGGATTCATGCAACACCTAGGAGCTATCATTCCATACATTTCTCATTCCTAGGATTCATGCAATGTCCTAGATTCTAGTTATGGTTCCATACTTTAACAGATTTTAATAATAAACTTAAGCCACTCTACCAGGTACAACGGGAGTAATGGGGGCGTGATCGGGAATCCCGCGTGCCTCCGCGACTCCCAAGACTGCAATTGAACGAGGTCCTATCACAAGGATCAAACACAAGGAGTGTCTCAAAACAGTGTATAGCTACTGTAGACGGGTAGAGGAATTAATTCTGAAAAGAACGCAACTCGAATCGTGGAAAACGGAGCCCGAACGGGCCCTAAACGGGTCGAAAAAGACGATACTGTGCAAAATCAGACGTCTGGAACTTCTTCTAGACATCTTAAAAAGTGGATCAGAGAATTACCTGCTCAGCGTGGTTTCCCAGACGTCCAGAAGTCTGCGGGGACGTCTGGCCTAGCTCCCAGACGTCCGATGGTCACCCCGGATGTCTGGAGGTCACTCCCGCCGTCTGGTACAACTTCCAAACGTCTGATTCGCAAAGGATGGCGAATCAGCGAGCCTGCGCACAGCCAACTCCCTCCCTCAGTACGGTCAGTCGACAGGAAGGAAGAAGAAAGCAGAATACTCACCTTTCAGACGTCTGTATGAGCTTCCAGACGTCTCCCTCGCCGTCTGGCTATCAACCCAGACGTCTGATTCTGGAAATTTTTCCAGAATCAGGGCACCACTCGGCCTCCGCTCGCGACGCCGCCCGCGTCGCACCTCGCGAGTCTGCTGCTTAGACCGCAGCAGGTCCCTCTCCGCGTCGTTCCGCGCCCCCTGCGCCCTCCGTCGGCCGGCCAAGCCGCTCCGGTGAGCTCGCCCTCACGGCAGAGCTCCGCCCTCGCACGCCGCACCTCCTCCGCGCTCACTGCGGCCGCCACTGCCGCCCTCGCGCTCGCTCGCTCTCGCGCACAGGAAGGAGAAGAGGAAGGGGACGGTGGAGACGACGGGAGGGGAGGCGTGGCCTTTTAAGGCCGCGCGAGGAGGAGGGAGAGAGTACGCGGCAGGTCTGCAGCCGCAGAGAGAGAGAGGGAAAAAGAGAGAGAGAGAGAGGAATCGTGGGTCTGCGCGCACAGGCACGCAGACGAATCTCTCGTGCGAAAAATAACTATTTTCCAGACGTCTGGAAACGATCCCAGACGTCTGGTCAGACGTCTGGGCCACCTCCCAGACGTCTTAAAAGACGTCTGGGGCACGCGTTCGTAACACAATTAGATGGCCAGAGAAATAACCAGAACTAAAGGGTGTAGGCTGCATTTTCATCCACTATATTCTTTAATAATTAAAATCACATAAAACCCATTGGCAATGGCATTGTAATGTAAAAAGAAATAGGCCCTTCTACTGTAGCAGAGCAGAGCATGCGCTCTCAAGCTCGGCCACGCAAGGAGGAAACCATGACTGACGTTGAGGTCGCACGTGGAGGACCTCCAGAGCGTGGGCTTTATGTTGGTGGTGTTGGCTCAACGCATGGAGGGCGGATGTGGCCGAGCAGCGGATTGGATGCCGGCGGCAGTGGGTGGCTGCGGGCGAACCGTGGAGGCATTGGCGGGTGCTTACGATCGGCAAGGAGGCTTGTCGGTGCTTGAGATCACTGGAGTTAGCTTGGGGCCGAGTTTGGCGATTGGAGGAGGCTCAAAGGAGGTGTTGCGAGTTTGGGTGTGTTGGGTTCTTTTGGGACAAAGGATGGGGTGAAGAAGAGGAAGAAGAAGAGGAAGGGGAAAATAGAGAAGAGGAGAGAGTGGGTGGTGGCTATGGTGTTGGTGGCGATGGTGGGCATGTGCTGCGGCGAGAGGGAGGAATGAGGAGGTGGGTCCTGCGGTCGAGAGAGGTGGTGTTGGCATGGGAAGGGAGAAGTCGGTGAAGGTGGGTTGCTCTGCAGGTGGAGAAGAGGAAGAAGATGAGGAAGAGGTGGATGGGTGTGATGTTTTTTTTGGTGGTGTTTTTGTCAAAGAAGAGCGGGAAAGGGTATGGTGCGTGCTGTCACTATGCACCACTTCGTTGGAGACGAGCGGCGATGCTGAAGCCACGGTGCACGCTTGGGGTTCATGGTGCAAGTGAGAGGTCCATGGTAGGAACGAGGAAGAAGATGAGCTTTTCTTTTCTCTTGCGCATGGGACTCCTCCTTTTTAAAGAAATCGTCGCCGACTCTCCAACGGATGGCCGAAGATCCTGAGGCGATTGAGGCTGCTACGTGAGACTCAGCTGATTTGGGTGGGCGATCAGGCCAATGAGGAGGAGGTGGTCCCATTGTTGCGATCGGTGGGTCTTGCACGTGGTAAAATGAAAAGGGTTATTTACAAGAAAATAATAAAATGATGCATATAATGCATGCATGCCCCTAGAATATATATACTATCTTATATAAATGCAAGTAAAATATGCAAGCACTAATCTATTTGCGTATCAAAGTATGCTTTATATATGTAGATATTATTGTAATATTTAGGCATTTATGTAATTAATTAGCCCACACATGTGGTCTCATCACTTATTTCCTTTATGGTCTAATTCTCATTCTGAGTATCAGTCTTCGTGAAATCCAATATTTCACAGGTTGAATACTTCTCGAGAATTCTCACTTAGGAATAAGAACAATTTCATATCCTTCTTGACCAAGAAATTTATAATTGCCTCTATAGCCAACTTGCTTGGATATGTTATGGTCCCAACCATTGATCTGCAAGACTTGATTAGGACGAGTTCTATAACTCTCCTATCATGCATTATTCTTAGATTGAATCCCATTAGGTGATTTATCAATATAGAATCAAACATTCCATAAGTCCAAATTATCTTTTGGGCATTGACATCACATAGTTAACAATTATGATCATGTGTGAGGTCCTTGAATATTGCAACCTATCTTAACATCCAACTCACTTGGACATGACATTAACCAAACATATTCAACCTTGGTGGCCATGTCTTAGTTGAGTTTAAGTAACTCGTTAAGAATCATTCTTTAATTGGATTATGCATTCTTTCTTTGGCAATCTATTATTCCGCAATTAAGATGCCTGACTAATCCACATCACAACATTGATAACTATTATCACGCTTGTGGTCTCCAAGGATTGTCCTAGAGTCCAACTAATTTGGACTCAGACATTGGCAATTAATACCAAATTCAAATATCTAAATCCTTATCCACATCATATGTAAATAAGAGATCCTGATTTGAATCCATGGAGGATATGCATTCTCTAATGCAAATCCACTTTGAATTTAGGGAATCCAACATTTATCATCTTTTGAACTTCTCTAAGTTTAGTCTTGTCTCAAGAAGGAAAAGCTAAGCTGAGATGTAGAAGAGAAATGAGTCAAAAACTATTTCTTACTCATTAAGATACTTCTTTTGATACATCCAACTAAGATCTACTATATGAGTTAGATTGAATCTTAAATGATGTATTCATGGTTCATGGAATTCACTAAATTCATAACCAACTTGTGGGAAGTCCTCGATCTTTCCAAAAGATCTTTGACTTTCCATTTTTGAACATCAGCACATTTGGAATGATCGTCAGTGAATGTTGCCATCTACCAATGATCCCTTCCATAGTGCACACATCCTTATGTGTCACTGATACGAAAATATGCGATTTTTAATTAATGCAAATTAGTGTCATTGAGACGCGTAAAATCCGACCAACTCTTAAATTTATAATCTTGGATAGGGTGAAGTATCTAGGGTCTTCCAAGGAGGCAATTGATGTTTTTAAAATGTTTCTCTCATGCAAAACTTTAATCTTCTTTTTGTTTTGTTGTTTTTAGGGTTTTGGGATGATAATCGGGATAGTGTAGAATTGCGAAACATGTGGAAATGAAATTACGCCTAAGTAACAGGAACTAATCCCTCTTTCTAAGCTCACCCTAGGCAAGTGCACCTAGGGTAATTAGAAAGATGGAGAGTGGGTGCACTAAAAATCTAACTAGATACTTGGTATGAAAACACATAAAATGACAAAGCGAAAGAAAGAAAAGCACTTGAATTTGTCTTGCTAATTCAAAATGTCACATGTAAAGGAATGCTTATAGAGGAAAGCTTCCTAAAAATAAAAATAGCTAATACAAAATGTGGTTGGTTGAAAAGGGCTTCTCCCCATTCAAAGCTAAGTGAAGCTTTGAATAGTCCTTGCTCCAAATGCGACTACTCTTGCACTTGAAAAGGGCTTCTCCTTAGCTCCTTTCTTCAAATGCTTCTGGATGCTCTTTCTTTCCTTCTCTCCTTAGGGTGGACATCCACCCTAACTCCCCCTCCTCTGCTTGGCCATCCCCTTTGGTGAAGAACACCTTGGCTTGGTCCAAGGAAGAAGGAAGAAGAAGAAGGCACCAAGGGAGCAAGGAAGCTCCCTTGATCTTCTTCTCCTTGGCTCCTCCTTTGGACATCTATGGTGATAGGTATATCTAGGATTTAATGTAGCCAAGGTTAGATTATTTGGTGGTAGGATGGGGGTATAAATAAGAAGGGGAGGGGTGGTTGGCATGGGATCATGGAGGGATAGAATTAGGTTTTGGTGGATGGTTATGGGTTTAAGGGCTAGGATACAATGGCGCCACCAAAAGGGTGTAAGTGGTGGTGGTTATGGGTGCGTAGGCACCCTTTGGTGGATGGCTAGGGGTGGAAGGACACCAAGGGTTGGCACCAGAATGGGGGGCTTCTAGAAGGGGTTTTTGGAGGGAAATGATGAAGGATGGAGATGGGATGGTGTGTTGGTGCCAAGTTGAGGGTAGTTATTGGTGATTTTTGATGCCAACTCTTGGTGGCTTTTGGTGGTGGTGATGGGGTGGAAGGGTGGCTCTAAGTTGGTGCCAAAGGAGAAGGGGAGTTGAGGTAGCTTAGGTGGAGTTAAGTGGAAAGCTAAGTAGGTGGAGTTAGGGTTGTGGTTGGTCATAGTGGAGGCGGTGTAACTAAGCTAAGCTAGTTAAGCTAGTAGAGTAGTGGAGTAGCAGATAGGGTTTAGCTGAGAAGGAGGAGACTTGAGCTGCATAAGGCTTTCTGGAGCTGACTACTGCTGAAAGAAAGGTGCCAGTGAACTCGATAGTTAACTTAACTTGCTAGTTCTTTGCTAGTAGCTAAGAAATTGAGCTAGCTTCTTCTGATCTGGACCTGAGGTGAGTTGGAGTTGATCTTCCTAAAGACTTCCTAGCTAGCTAAGCTAGCTGGCTTAGGTCTTGTAGCTAAGCTTAACTGATTTGAGCTAAGTTGAGTCTTTGGGAGCTAGAATTGAGCTGACCCAAGCTGGTTGAGGACTCTTTAGCTGACCAAGCTTAGCTAGTTGATGGGTAGTAGCTAGACTTGATCAAGTAGAGCTGCCGTGAGCTATATGGAGCTGGAATGACCTGGATCCAGGTGCATTGAGCTGGGTTGAGATGGAATGAATTGGAATCTAGTTGAGGTCAGCTGAAATGGGCTGAGATCTAGTTGGAATGAGCTCTATCTTCATCTTCTGCCTTCTGCATTGCCTGGGTTTAGGTGATTTCTACTGTGTGATCATCCCTGACAATGACAGGATGCATATAAAAGCAAAAGCTAAAGGAAAATAATGCAATGCATGCCTAAACTATATGAATGCCTAAAGGCAATCAAATACCATAATGTAGTTTGGAAAACCTAGGAACTAGATGTGATTTTCAGGTTAAGAATGATGATAAACTGGTGTTTATCAGTCACCCTTGAGATATAACTCTGTCATATTTCCTTTTGCAAAGGGATTGGACACTAATTATCTCAAAGTTCTTGATTATCAGATCAGAAGAGATTGCTCTCAACTGTCCTCTTATTTTAACTCATAGATGTTTAT
Organism: Thalassia testudinum; assembly: GCA_037157565.1. Classification (NCBI taxonomy): domain Eukaryota; kingdom Viridiplantae; phylum Streptophyta; class Magnoliopsida; order Alismatales; family Hydrocharitaceae; genus Thalassia; species Thalassia testudinum. The sequence continues at coordinate 206,129,346 of JAZHRO010000031.1, forward strand.
GTCCAAGTGATAATTCCACATTTATTGACATAATTTATGCCTGACTAATGTTAGTTTGAGGGTAAATTAGGTCAAAATGCATTTGTATAGGTTAGATTATTTATTTAGTAGCATTTTGTAAACAGTGCAAAATTTTGGATTTTTGTACAATATTCCCCTTAGCTATATCTAGTACCTTGATGTCCCTATTTATATGTGTGTAGGTGCCAGGTATGGAGCTAATTGGACCTTGGCAGGAGGACAATTTGAGTTTGAGCTTAGTCTGAGTCAACCCCTAAACCTAATTAGCCCTTAGGCCTAACCTAATTAGGAACCTAGTTCTCCACATCTAAGTGCCACCCAACTTAGCTTAATTTCCCTATATAATGGCCAGCCACCACACCTCAATTGGTTGGCCATTATTGACTAAACCAACCCTAATTTTCTACCCAATCTATTCCTAAATCCTAACCCAACAAACCTTATTTGGCTTTACCTTTTATTCTCCAATAAATACTAGTTTATGGTTAAAATACATCATAGTTTATTCACCACTAGATCTAAATCCAAGGGTCTTTTATTGCCTACCTAAATCTCTATCTTAAAACCCAAAACCAAATCCTATTATTAATCATAAACTTAATCTCAAAATTCGTAAGTCTAACACATCCTTAGTATTTTTGCCACCACTTTTTCATTTCAAATCCAAATTGAGTGATTTAAGTTACATTGAAAGCCAATTACAAGGGGTACAACATTTCTTTTATGTGTAACTTGAAATTAGGAACAAAAAGAGGCCAAAAATTCATGATAAGTGACGGAAATCCTATAAGGCTGTTGCAACACCCTTCATCCTACCCTTTGATTCCTAGCCACCTAATTGTAGCCCTTTCTTTTGGTGATCCAAGGCAACTTGGATTAAACAATCACAAGATTTCTTGACCTCTAGATAAACACCCTAGCCACCGCCCCTCTTTCCATCTTTTTTCCACTTCCAAAAACTCCAACTAGAATTGAAGCTCTTGTACTTGCTCGCCCTCCCCTTGGAGATTCATCGGGTGCACCTTCACATCTTCTTCCGCTTCCTCGCCATCGCCTATTCCTCACCGTCGAGGCCTTTAGATAGTTCTAGTTTTATTTTCCTTGTTCTAGTTATAGTATAATTTTATTTCTAGTTGAGTTCTAGTTGTAATCATTCTGTAATGCAACTCTAATTTTCAATAACAAGTTCTAGTTGTTTTGTTCTCTACTTGTCTTCAAGTACTTGTTCTAGTTGCTAGTTCTAGTTATTACTTGCTTTTAGTTCAAGTTATCTTTGCTTTAATTCTTGTTCAACTTGATCTTATATTCATTATCTATTTGCCTACCCCATAGAACTTAGGAAAGCAATTTAGTCCATTAGCTTCCTTGCGAACGACTTGGGCTCCGATTTTGAAAATCTCAATTTCCATATTCTTTAGTTTGAAATGAAAAGTATTGAAAGTATGTACGTGCTTTTACTATGATGAAGGCATATTTTGGCTTACATCTTCATGAGTGGAACACTTTTTAGTGTTGTTGCCATGGAGGCACGATGATTATTTCACTTTCATTATTTACTTTTAGTTTGCATTCATGGGATCTAACTTGCTTTCATATCTTTGTTGTTTTGTGTGTAGGAAATCATGCAATCGCACGAGATCAGATCACGAAGCGACAGGGAAAGATTGCAGCTAAAGATCTCCAGGTAAGTTATTCTATCTTAGAATTAGGTTTGTTCTTGAATTTTAGGACTATTTACATTTAGATTAGTCACATAAAAAAAAATTAAATATCTTCTATCTCTGGTGATTTGTGCTTAAAGATCCTATCCTTGCATATTTGAATTCGAATTGGAACCTAACTTGAATTTCAAAATTTTATTTCGAATATTTAGTGAATGAAAAAATTTTGAAAATGTTATTGTTTTATCCCCTTGAAGTTGGCAACCAATCAACCAATTTTCACACAAAAATTCATTGTAGAGTTTTCTGGAAAATTCAATTACTATCAGTGTTATTTTGAAAACAAATTGCAAAAGATCCATCTTCCCAAAATTTTCCTGATTTTTATATATCTCCAAATTGAATGAAATCTATTGCATTGGTTTTCTGATCAAGTCTAGTTTCACAAAAAAAATTGGAAATTTTTTTTGAAACTCGCACTATATTTGTTTCTGAAAATAACTAGATAGGGGTCTACTCTGCCTAATTTGTTTTCTTGAAATAAAAAATATTTGTAAAATATTTTTATGCTCTTAAAAATTCTAAAAAAAATATATTGTGTGTGCCTAATCAAGTGGTGTTTGAGAAGCCATAGTTACTTTGTTTGGGTCTCACCACTTGATCAAAATTAAAACTGATTCATCTAGAAGTTGCCTATTTAAGGTGTCACATTAAGGTTTCTAGAATCACTTTATATTTTTAAAGGAAAAGGCAAAGGTCTCGTGCTTGCAAAATGTTATATGTCCACACAGAACTTATTTTAAAAGACCTTATAACTGCAGCCCTAAAATTGGACTTCCATCTATTTGAACTCTAAAAGCCACATCATAAAATAAATTTTGTTTGTGGACCCTTGTATTGGCATGCACACACATATGAACTGATCTAATTAAGCACCCACCCCCATAATGCCCATCTAGTCCCATGCACTTTAGAACTCAAGCCCTAATCAATTTGATAGACGTGATAACTAGGCTTGATTTTCTTTCTAAATTGAGCTAGACTTAGTTGATTTATTCTGAGGCCTTGTCTATTTAGACTAATTGGTGACAAAAAAGGTCGGTGCGGTAACTATGTTAACACTTAATGGTGTCCCACCGTGCAGGGTGTTCTAGGGGATCCCACCCTTTTGGCTAGCCAAATAATTCAAGGTCTAGATAAGTTAGTTAGGGCTAGTGAAATTTGGACTTGGTCTAATAGGTGCAGCCGTTTAAGGACTAGATCTGATTACTTGAATTGTGCACACTCATGGTTCTCTCCTATTCTTAACCTTGATTTCTTTCATTTGTATCCAAGGACTTCAATTCTTATTCTTCATATTCCTTTTATCCCTAATATGATTTTTATGCCAATTCGACCCAACATTATCCATCTTCTAATTGGAATAACTTTGCTTCTAATTAGGGATCTAACCCAAGACACCAATATCCAAAATATGATTCTAATCCCTAGAATGATCTCAATCCTTATCCCAATTCAACTTTTACTTCCACATCTTAAAATTGGGATAGACCTCTTTCTAACTGGGAATATGATTCTAATCTTGGATATCAAAATCCAAGCCCTTATCCCAGTCAAGATAACTCTCAATATGAGTTAACCAATCCAAATTATTACTCTTACTCGACCTGCAATTCAGAAGGGTTAGCCAAATCTAGTCATCCTCAACCTTGGTCCCTTGACGAAGAATCTGACTAGGAGGATGACTTAGAACTTGAATTATTTTGGAGCAAATCTAAGAAAAAGATGGTGCCTCTAGGAGAATTAGATCCAGAATATGATATGATAGAGGACCCACCTAAAAACTTTAGCTCCAACACTGATCCTCTGTATTTTGGTCCTCAGGAGATTGGCCCATGCGAAATTGACTCAGATGCATTTAATTTTGGGTTTAATCAAGATCAAGGTCAAGATCAGCCTATAGCCTCTTAGTCCACACTCCCACATAATCAATTTGAGCAAATGATGGAAAGATTATGTGAGTTGGACAACATGACCAATAAATTATGACAACAAATAAGCTAGTTGGGTAATCAGGCTCAATGGAGGCAAGATGGGATATTATTTCAAAAGATGAAAAACATGAGGTTGCAGCTTACAAAGGAAATGTTATAGATTCCCAGCTTTATCAATTGGATAAATGATGAACCACCAAAAACAAAAGCTGAGGAGCCTGATGAAGACCTCCCTGTCATAAATTCAACTCATGACTCTTTCATTGAACCAATAATGAAAGATTCAATTAACTTGATGGTGTTAATGATGAGGCCATTAATAATGAGCATGATCTAGAGGATTTAAAAGAGGTCCATGATCTTATAAACAATGAGGAAGATACCTCATTATATAATTTGGATTTCAATGAAGAACTTTTGCTTGAACTAGAATTGGAATATGAGACATTTTATTTTGACAACCAAACACAGGTAGAGGCTGATTATGAAGATTTCATCTTTGAAATCGAGGATAACCCCTTTCTGAAGATAGGTGAAGCTATAGTGAATGAATCGGAATTTGATGATAATCTAATGGCCAGCTTCACCTTTACTTCTACTTTTCAGGATCTTGAATTTGAGACATTTCGTGCTCATTATGATTTTGATTCAGATCAAGATAACATAGAATATGAAGGGGTTGAGAAAGCAAAGCAGAGTGTTTAGGGTAAAGATCTGAATGATTTGGAAGATGTGAATAAGGAAATCATCATCTTAGAAGAAACTTTAGAGAGGAATTTATAGCAGACTTTAAGGGTTCCTTATGATTTAAAACTCCCTACCTTCTATAAGGTCTCTTAAGATCCTCTAAATTTACCTAAGACCCTTAAACTCAAATGCACCTATTCCATGAATCATCTTTTCAAGCTTTATGGCCATGGGACATTGGCTTCTCATGCTAATTATCTCCTTTGTATTTAGATCTTTAGACTCGAGTTACATGGGCCCAAAATGAAGACCGCACCTCATTACTGACTGCTAGAAAATAGATGGATGCGATCATTTCTTATTCTGCATCTGCTGAGCATTCGACCCTTAGGTATGGGGTTGCATCACCAACTGGTCTACATTTATGAACATTCGATTTCAGACTATCATAATCATATCTTAGCCTTACTATTAACCCTCTCTTCTACCCTGGTTGATTCATCTTTTTAGTGTTTAGGCTCAGCTGAAGGTGTAAAATTCAGCACTTGTTGGCAGGTAACCCAATAAATTAGGTTACCTTGTTTTTGCTTTAAAATTTTGATTAAGGTCTAGAGATGATCGATTCGTATTCACATACAACTGGATCTATACCTTAAGATACCAAACTTTTGTCTATTCACATACAATCGGATCTAATCTACTCAGATACCAAGTGGCAAGGATGGAAATAAAGGATGGGCGAATGGTGTCCCTCAAATGACAACAACAAATGCAAGTAAAAGTGGTATTTTATAGTCAACAATCAAAAGTATATCAATCACAAGCACATTTATCCACAATATGGATCGAGATTTTTATGGTAATTCTCTCACCTCTTCGGCTACATCTAACACCGAAGATTGATCCACTCAAGTTCTTATTAAACCAAACCATTGGAACTGGCAAGCAAAATTGTAACATTTTGAGAACAACGCCCTAAAACCAACTTTTTCCCCTTGTTTGTAGGAGAATGCTCCTCTTTCAAGTAAAGCACCAGTTTCCAATAACAAAGCAAAAAATATTCAATTACAACAAGTCATCCTACTCTTCACTACAATAGGAGGTGACTTTTACGATGGTTCTAATCCATTGCCAAAAGTTGTGCCATGAAAACCTTTTGACGATGATTTTTAATAAAAATTGTTGCCAATAGAACACTCCGCCACCACCTCATAATCGATCTTTCGACGACGTTCCCTTTCCAAAAGTTTGTTAAAATTAAATGCAACCAAAGATAAATTATTGGCAACAATTTATAAACAGTTGCAAAACCATTTTGGCAAGAAATTTTCATTTATCATCGCCAAACATAAAATTCTTTGCAACGATTTATAAATCATTGTTAAAATATTTTCCTTAAATGTTCATTGAAAAACCATCACCAAAAATAAGTTATTTTTACACGTTTAAAACAACATTTACTTACCTTTGGCAACAATTCTTAAACCATCACCAAAGGTGTATATATATGTATATATATAATTTTATGATTTTTCACTAACAAGTACCTGTATAAATATAATTACCATTACACAAATTCAATTAACATCAAGCATACGTATCATATGATCATCAATTAAGAAAAAAATCCACATCAATATCTACCAATATCATCATTGTCTTGATGATTATGTGTAAAATGGAAGGATGAATGGTCTAGCGCGGCTAGTCGCATCAAGTCCATAAGCTCCTTCAATTGGTAACTTTCTAGTAAGACCAAGTTGTAAGTATCTCTAGAGGAGGGGGAGTGTTAATGACTTGGATCGATGATTGGATTATTTAATTGAACATTAGACCTTGAAACAAATCCAATGCCACTAATCATGTGCAAATCGGAGCCCATGCAAATTAAAAGCACGTAATTGAAATGAAACTTATGTGCTTTTCATTTTTACGTTCTGAACCTCGAATTGATTATCTAAAAGCACAGTTAGCTTTCTAGTGTCACGAGGATCCCTATAGTATTTTTCGTGTGGGGGTCGGACACATGATATGCGAAATGCATGTAAACTACGAGCAAACCTGCGTGTGTCCGCCTTAGGAATCGCACTATGCAAATAACATCCATTTTGAAATCCATCAATTTTATTAGATTCCTTGTGTTATAACGATTAAAACGATACATGTTTCTCATGAATCGGAGTTTGCTTGATTCAATTATGAGAGCACTCATAGTTGTGGAAAGTTTTAAAAAAATACATTTCCTAATCTTAACCCCCCCTTTAATCATTATTTTTATTTTCTTTCCAAAACCTAATACTCACATCTCTCTCTCCCCACCCTCCCACCTATAAAACCCACGAAACCCTCTCCCACGTCAATTACAACTGCCACCAAAACCTCCTCTCCTTGTTTTTCCCATACCACACGTGAGAGGAGGAAGAGAGAGAACACGTGGAGGAGAGGTGGCAATCGTAGCCACGGGTTGCACTGGTGATGCTGGTGCGTAGACGTGAGGGTATTTAGAGCCACTGGAGAGAAAACTCGATGTGAAGGTATGGGTTTCTTCTTGTTGTTCTCTATGCATGAAGAGATAGAAATGAGAGGGAGAGAAAGATAGGAAGAAGAACGAAGTAGGAAGAGGGGTAAGGAAAAGACGATGGCAAGGAGGGAGGAAAGAACAACAAGGAGAAAGGAGAGGAGACATGGGGGCACATCAGCAATGAGCCCATGCATGTACATGCATGGGTTCACATAAGAAAAGAGAGGGAGAGCAAGGTAGAGAGAGAGTAGCGGAGAATTGACTGGGCCATCAAAGGGTCAATGGAGGCTAGCGAGGGTGGTCAGATGACGATCAGAGGTGAGGCCGGTGGGAGAGACCCACCTGTGTGAATGGGTCATGCATGACGGTGAAGAAGAAGACATGGAGGACAAAGAGAAATTGAGTGAAGGGGTGAAAAAATTGCACCCTAGAAATTAATCGAATGGATTTATTGCCTTTATTAAGATCTAACGATCGAGATTATTTTGAACAAATCAAGGACATCCAAGGCTGGGATACAGTGATCCAAGACCTGAACCTAGGGTTTTTGAGCATGCTGGACACATCCATACGGTCGGATTGGATGAATTCTACTTTGATTTTTGAGGCACAAATTAGAGTTCGTGTGAATAATGCAAAAAGGGATCATGTGCATGTACTCACACGCACGTGAGGCTGAATGTTACCTTTTGATATATTTTTATTTCTTTTTCTTATTCAAACACTCTTTCTTGAAATCCATATACACATAATAGGAGATTAACTTAGCTGATTGTCGCTATTTTTTTGAATTAATATCATTTCGCTGTGCTTGTTAGCCCTCATGGGAATGCATGATTTAGTTAGAAAATTTATTAAATGTAGGATTATTGTGAATGGGTTAAAGATCATTAAAGACTAATTTGTATATTATTATCCTAATCTAATTACTTGTGTAATGTTTAATTTATATTAAAGGGACCTTGTCATCTCATGTATCAAATGAGCTCCAATAATTATGAAATTTATACTATTGGAATCCTTAAGTAATAATTGGCAAGGGACCACTAACAAAAATATGAAATTTTAAAGTTAGATGCTTGTTTGAAAAACAATGTGAATGATCTTTCCTTATGCATTGAACTTGTAAAGTTAATAAGATATTGAAAAGGTTGTGCTATAATGTCTCATCGATAATTGTGCATGGAAATCAATGAGAATTGATGATGAATAAAACGGTTACCCAGGTCACTATTCTTGGTGATCATTTATGGCAAGGGAGTTACATGCCTCCCTGTGACTTAGGCTTATAGCCAAGTCGGGTGCGACCTCGGGGTTCCTTTCACACCGGACATGTAGTGTTCCATTCATTGGTATCGTAGGAAGAAGAGCTATCTAGGGTAGACGACACCCTACGCCTGTGATATAGCCACCCCTGAGTTTGTCTTGGAAGTTGTACGTCGATTGCATCCTACATCATAGGTTCTCGAGGCGACGAAGATACTGCTGGCCCCGATTAAGTCCAATCTAAGGGGCTTTAGAGGTAAAGACGAGTCTAGATCAATAACCCAAATTTATCACAAAATAAGATGACTAGTAATTGACAAATAATTTTGTTAGTAATTTTGTTGTCCTTCTGTGTTTCTAGTTTTTCCTATCATTTATATTGATGCCTATTCTTGCTCCTTGTAATTAGTTGCCTAGATTTAGATATGTTGTATTGAAAGTTTCTCATTAACCTAACTTCAAACACAGGTGAACTGTCCCAAGCACCAGTGATGGTTGGAGAGTTTTTGGAGTGGAGGGCAGAGCATTAATACGTGCGATTACCAATTACTATTTGCTTCCCTACTGTAGTAGTAGTTTTTCTTTCCTGTTTCCTTCAGGATGTAACAAACTACCAGATTTTCTTCTTGGTGCACTTTTATTTTATACTTGGATATAAACCTAACATATTATATTTAATTTCCACACATTATTTTTTTGGTTAGTAATTCATTTAATTTTGCATATGCTTCTCATGTTTATATGTTAGGCAATGGGTATTCGGGTTTCTAATTCATGACCCAATACTGCAAGGTGTCGCATCACCGTAGGGCATTCCTAAGGATCAATCATGCAAGCATTCACCACAACAAACAAGCTATTTTTAAGTAAAAACCCAACTTAGGTAAAAATCACCACCTAAGTTTCCCAACTTAGGATTCTCTTCTCCGCAAAGATAAAATATTGAGTTTAAAAAGGATGTGAAGATAGATCGATTTTGATAGATTTCTTTCTTAAAGCTTTGTTGTATTACTTTTTATTTTTAGAATGTAAAAAGATCCTTGATAACCTTGAGAACACCCATAGGATATATCTTAGGACCTACCGAACCTTTATATATCTTTAAATCCTTGAAAAATTCATTGTCTAATTTTTTAGACATCATATTTTTCTTTTAGATGTCTAAATTTTCCATTTCAAATGTCTAACTTCTCATCTTAAATATCTATCTTTGTTTCTAGACTTCATCCATTCTCATCTTGATCTATTTAAGATTTCAGACATCTGTATTGCAATTTAGATGTTTGATTGAGTTTGTAAATTTCATCAACGATCATATTTTTCAAATCCCAATGTTCAAAAGAGTGATTAATCATCGATTACTTATGCTTGATTAAGCATTTCAAATTTTCAAACTTTTGAATTTCTCTTGTTAGTACTTAGGTACTAATCTTATTTATTTTGTTATTTTATGCACAATTATATTTTGTTATAAAGTTGTTTGCAAATTTAGATATTCATCAAATATTCATGATAGAAGATTTTAATGATGATGATAAGAAGCTCCCATGATGTTGAAGATGTTGACTAAAGATCTAAGAAGATCACATTTGGTGAATCCAAGCCTCTCCTACATTTTATTTTATGTTTTTATAAGTTCCTTAGAATTTTTGTTAAGAGCCAAATGCACATTTAATTCTAAGTGCCTAAACACAATTTTTCAAAAGCCTATTGATTGCGCAGCAATCATAGGACCTAATCTACCTAAATTAAGTTAGATCCTAGCTTAACTTAGGAATAATGCATGCATGAGCAGCATATTTTGCATTGTAGTTAATTTGTTAGCTTTGTAAATAATGGTATTTTATGTTCTAATTGAGAGGAATAATAATTGCAGATGATTTGGGGCCACGGATGATAAATCCGACCTTACAGATGGACTTAGAGCGACGATCGCAGTTCGATGGCGCAAAAATCATCTCAATCGGAGCCCTATAGCACCACCTACAAAGGCGAGGAGATGGACGGTCATGATGGTGCCACATGGCAACATCCCAATGGCCCACCTCCATGCCCTCAGCCATTGAAGGAAACCTCATGTGCTTTGTGGGCCATTCTATCGTCATCCAATAGCCACAGACGCGCCAAGTCGATTGGCGCCCAACACTTCATCAAAAGAGATATCATCTCAGCCGTTGGATCATCATCCAACGGCTGAGAGCACGTAAACCTGAATTCGAGACCGCGAGCATCCACATGTGTAGTGCGTTGGTCAATGCCCTCAAAGGAGAGCAGGCAGCGAGTGTTTGAAGGGCGGAGAGTAGGAAATCAAAAGCGGTGGCCGTGGAGCATGAAATTGGGTCATCAGATTGAGATTGAGCGGCTCGGGGGTGAGACACGTGGCGTATGGTGGAGTGTCGGATCAAGGAGCACAATGACGGTGGCTGGATGCGCAGCAGCATGGGCGATTGCACGTAAAACTCAAAGGTGGTGGCGAGCACGCAGTTTAAGCTGTCGATCGTTATGATCGGATGACTGGAATTGAAAGTGCACGCGTGCGCAATGAAAATCAAGGCAGTGGCATGGGTGTGCGATCAGCCGCACGATGAGGATCGGGTGGCGCTGGAGGAACCACGTGGCACGATCTGAAGGTAGGCACATTAGGTGTGTGGTGGAGGTGGATTGAGTGGCGCAACATGCGCCACGTGGCACGAACTGGTGCGTGTGTGTGTTGGGCGCTGATAACACTGCATATGGGGGTGATAATTCTGTTAAATAGGGCCCATCTTAAGAACAAAAGGCACAACATAAGTAGAATGGGAGCATTGAATGCATCATATACCAAGATTGCTTATAAAACTGTATTAATGGCCATTTGTGTAAGCACTTGTCAAAGCAGGCCTTAGATGAGTAATCAGACTGCACTGATGGACTCAAGATCGGCCAAATCCGACATCCAGAGCTCCTACAATGGGCCTAAGAAGTTCTGACCGTTGATCTGATGATCAACGGCCCTCGTTGCACCACATCGCCCCCCACTCACGGCACGTCACTTCCTCCTTCGACTGGAGATCAAATCTCGGCTGTTGATCTTCGATCGGACGGTCGAGAACTGCGCGCTACTCTGTCGCCGCGACAGAGTAGCGGGCGTGGCGCAGCGGTTTGCGTGCACGCCCGCACGCACGCGACGCGGGTTCGACCCGCGCGGTGCGAGAAATTGAAGACGAAGAGGCGCGCGGCAAAATTGGGCCGCCCGATCAGTAGCGGGTGGCCGAGATAGCGCCATGCGGCACGCCCTCAGACAGCGAGCGCCCACGTGCACGCCGGACGACGACGCCTGCGCGCACTCGCGCCCAAGGCGCAATCCAAGCGCACCTGAGGGAGGATCTCAGCTGTCCGATCTTCGATTGGATGGCTCTCATGCAGCGGCCACGAATCGGGCGTGAAGAAGAACGGCACGGCCGTGTGACCGAAGGGCTGGGGGCTTCACTGACGCTCTCGGAAGTCGCTAAAACCCCTTCTTCTTTTAGAAAGCCCTTCTCCCTATTTAAACCCCCTCCAACCACACATTTAAGGCATTCACTTCCCTTGCAACTACTCTACCTCCCTCTTATCTAGCTTTAGGCCCTCTTGTAATCGCCGGAGACGACGAGTCGCCGACGGAGCCTTCTCCACCGCCGTGGCTGCCTCACCGCTCTCCCCCCCTCTCTCTCTTTTCCTCTCTTTTAAGCTTTCCCTTACTTATGTTTAAGCATGTATTTAATGTTGTAAGCTGTGAACTAAAGCTGCATGATTAATGAAGTTACTTTCTGTTCAGTGTTTACTTTATTTCCTGTTTAAGTTGCATGATCAAGCAAGAAACGACTCTAACCCTAATCTCTCCCTCTCTCTCTCTATCTCTCTCTCGCTTTTCAACTGCACCTTTCGCAAGAAAAACTCCACAATTTCCGTGACAACAAGTGATAAGCAAAATCCGATTTTCACGCCTCCCTGAGACCGACACTCGGACTCACCTCCGTTTCTTTACTTTAAAACCGACGTTGCAAGTGCGACTATAACGACACTTCTTAACACACATGCACGAGCGCACGTCAGGTGCGTGATGGAGGTGGGTGGAGGTGAGTTTTTGATACGATCTGAGCCGTTGATCACCAGATTGACGATTCTTATTGATCCAAGTTGTTTGCACGGTTTGGGGGCTCTAAAACACCCATTTTGCCTCTTACTTTGACTATAAAAAGGACACCAGACCCCCCATTTGAGATGCAACTCCTCCGCACATCTTCCGCTCCCTTCTGCTCCGCAGAGTCCTTTTCCTCCGAGACGTCCACTAAGGCCACCCTTGGTGCACTGTTGCTGCTACTCCATGCCTCTCCAAAGGCCACTAAGGACCACCCTTGGTGCCCTTGTTTTAGTAGAATAGATAGTTGTTTCTTTTTATTCTTCTAGTAGTTCTAGTTCTAGTAGCCTGTATGCTAAATGTTCTAATTTAGTTATAGTTAATCTTCTTGTCAAGCATTCAACTAGATGAAAACTTGCCTGATTACTACTTGAATAAAGTTGATTTGCTTTATATCATATGTCTATCTTGTTTACTGTTCTAGTATAGTTAGAATAGATCGGTATTGAAATCAAGTTGCATTTCTGCCTCGTTGAGTTTGACCGGGACTTACCAAAGTTTCGTTATATTTGTTTGCCGACGTGTTTTCGCACTATACTACGACGAAGTATTTCAAAAATGAGATTTCATGACTCATGGGAAAGAATGTAGAAAGTTTGGATAAGAAACTGGACAACCTTTTAAAGGGTGGGAGTTCCTTAGGTATACATTCCAGAATAAATCCTATGCCTACCCAAGGAGTTCCTATGTTAACCCACACCCAACTCCCCAACCCTCTAGGTTAGGAAATGGTGCACAATATTAATGACCTAACCATGGGTCCACCTACGAGCCAACTCTACCTGGACCCATCTCTTTCTAGGTACCAAGGAGGGACCTTGATGCCCTCGAATGCTGAACTAGGCATCTCGATGGCTAGTTATCCTGAGGATGTGAATGCACTCCAGGGTTACACTAGAAATGATCCCTATTTAAACAATTACAACCTGGGATGGTGTAACCATCCTAACATTGCTTGGTCAAGTCAGAAACCCTCCTAGGGTCCTAACTTGACTAAGCCAAACACTTATGGGCCACCCAGTAGGTACAAACAACCACTCACATATCAACCACAACCTACTCAGGAAAACCAGGCCTCTGATTTGAGTCTGGTCCTCAAGGAAATGCAAGAAATGAATCTAAGACATAAGTAAGAAATAAATCAATTGAGGACAGAATTGACGGGATGACTAGACCAACTAATTGATGCTAGGCAACACGGGATGCTGCCATCCCAACCCGTCCCCAACCCGAGGAACTTCAATAGGGTTAAGCAGCACAACACATGGGAGCAACAGGCACATATAGTTCAACCTGCTCCCCATTACCCACCTAGTTTTGTTAACCCCAACCCAACCCAGGCTCAGCCTATCTTGGCCAACCTACCTTACCCTTCTAACCCTATTGCCTATGCTTGTGCTGTCACTTTGAGAAGTGGGAAACAAATCCAAGATCCTTATCCTCCTACATCAAAATCTTACCAAGATCTTGAGAAGCCTGAATCTGACCTGGGAGACCAAGCTAATCTGGAAAATAAGACTCAGGATTTGAATACTCATGATTTCTCTCAAGCACCTTTTCCTGAAGCCTTGAACAAATCTAGGGAAAAGAAAACCAATCAATTTAAGGAGTGGCTTGAGATTTTAAAGCAAGTCCAGGTAAATATACCACTCCTTGAAGCCACTGAAAAAATCCTGGCCTGTGTAAAATTTCTAAAGGAATTGTGCACACCGAAACGCCTGGCCAAATCATCAAAAAGGGTCACAATTTTTGAACAAGCTAGTGCCATCATCTTAAATAAACTCCCTCCTAAAAAGAAAGATTCAAGGACCCCCTTAATTTCATGTGAGATAGATGATTTTGTCTTAGATCTAGCCTTACTGGACCTTGGTGCCTCCATCAATCTAATCCCTACAGAATTATATGAAGAATTGGATTTAGGTCCCTTGCAACACACTGAGGTTACCCTTCAGCTTAGTGATAGGTCAACCAAGATTCCAAAAGGACTTTTACAAAATGTGATTATAAAAGTGAGGGATTTTGAGTACCTTGTGGACTTTCTTGTTTTAGATATGGAGACATCAGAAAACTTGAACCACACCTCGATAATCTTAGAAAGACCTTTCTTGGCCACATCCAAGGCCCTAATCAACTATGAGATGGGGATTATGCAAATCACTTCTGGAAGGAAAACTTGTCAACTCAATATCTTTAAAGCTTCCCAAAAGAATAAGGTGAATTGTGGTTCCATCGAGGTTACAGGAACAATTGAAGAGGTTTTGGCAATTCACACTAAAGATGATCTGAATCCTGCCAAATCTCAATATCAACACAAGAGGTAAGAAAGTGTTGTACTTGAGGATGATTCTAATCTACCACCTCCCATAGAAAATCAAATTGAAAAAGACATTAGTGAGATTGAAAAACTCTTGGGAGTATCTTATGATGAATTAGATGATAACATAAAGAATCCTCAATACATCCACCCTGAGATTCAAGAACTATTGAACTTTAAGGGGGTTCAAGAAATTGGACAATCTAAGGACATGAACCAGGTGAACGAAGAAACAACCTCAGAAAAAGAAGCTCAAATCATGATGGAATGGGGAAGAACTTATACTCCTACCAGTTCAAATGGATGGCTTGAATTTGAGGAAGAAATGACTTCTGATGAGGAAGAAGTAATTTCTGATGAGGATTTTGACGAATTCAGCACAACTCTACCTTTGTTATCATATGACCTAGAGCCTGGAGAATTCATGATTTTTGACATCAACTACTATTATGAGGATTGGTATAATTCTGATTCAGAATTAGATTTAAACCTCAATCATGTTTTCAATGTAGACCCTCTACAACCTCTTCTTGAATTATGGAACTGGATTAATGAACAGGCTTTGCTTCATGAACCTCATCTATCTGACCCTATTGTCTATCTCAAATCAGAGAAACTCTTCGGAGTAGGACTACATCATCAGTTGGTCCACATTTGTGGATCACTGATTCTTGAACCAAACGATCATATCTTTATACTAATTCTGAATCCCTCAGCGACAGTCATTACTCCTCTTGACCCACAATATTGAATTACATATTTCTTTTAGTTTTAGGTCTGACAAATGATGTTAAACTTAGCACTAGCTGGGGGGCAACCCAGAATTCTTTACAGGTAGTTTTGCATCCAAGCTGACCTGGAATAACAAGCTCAGTCAGGTGATATCCCCTCCTCTTACTTGTTACTTTTTTATTTTCCTACATACATGTTAATGAAAGCGAGATCGATGTTTAAATAATTACGTTGCAATATAGTCGAAATTACTTTGAAAACAAATACAATTTTATTACTTGAAAATGTTCCGAGGTCGAACATAGGGAGCAAATGGAATTCACACACTAATCTTAACAATTAATGCAAATTGAACACAAAATATTACTCAAAAACTAATTTGGAATGTAGAGCATATGAGTATATGAAGAGTAAAAAGAATTGTCGACAAAATAATGGTGATTTGAATCACCAATTATAAGTCTAATACATAGAATAGTTACTCAAATCTACTTAAAGGGAATATGAATTCAGACATCTGATTTTGCAATCTGACGTCTTAAATGACATTTGCTACAGTCCCTTTCTTCTTTTCTTCTTCTCTTTTTTCTTTCTCTGATTTCTCTGATTCTACCTTTCTCTTTTATTCTTCTCAGGCTCTGATTCTTCTTTTCTCTTCTATTCTTCTTAGGCTTGCTTCTTCTTCTTTTTCCTTCTTCTTCCTTTTCCTTTGCGAGACTTCTCTCCTTTTCTCTAACTCTTCTTTAGCCCTGTGACTCTCTTCTTCTTCATCCTTCTTCCTTAGGCTTTCTTCTTCTCTGGTCTTCCTACTTTCTGAATTCGACTAAGTGTCGAAGCTAATCTTCCCAGGGCAAAAACTTCCTTCCCCTGCGCAGCTCTCCTCTCTCTTTCTCTCTTTCTATTTCAGTCTCGCTCTTCCAGAGCCACAGCTGGTCGGGTAATCGGATCTATCGCATACTCGGGTCCAGGCTCACCGGCGTGCGTGGTGAGCGAGGAGTGAAGGTTAGGCAGGTACTCGAGTCGGCCAGGTCCGTGTGGGCAATGTCGCGGATGATTCCGGTGAAGGGGGAGGAGGACCTCACCCTCAGAGTTTGGAGGCGAACAACTGGTGGCACAAAATCAACTTATGCTGCTGCGGGCGTCTCTTCATATCCGAGGTGGGACTAAATGTCCTACCTTCCTTCCACGCAACGCAGCAGCAGGGTGCTTGGCAATTTGGCGAGGCCGTAGTTGCTGAAGCTCTCTCGACTTCAATTGAAGACCTGGGGCCATGTGCGAAGTAATTCTGCACGTCCTGGGGTAGCAACCTAGGACAACACCTGGGATAGCAGCAAGCAACCTTCAAGCTTGCTCACCAATGGCGGCCAAGGCCTGTACCTGAAATCAATAGAATGGCCTTACGACCACGTCAAAGCATTCAGGGAGGTTCACCGGAGCACGACGGATGTGCTGTGGTTGGTGGTGTGGAGTGAGGGTGGCTGTGGTGGCATGCCTAGGGCATACTGTGTGCGTATGAGTGGGTGTGTTCGGGGAGGTGTTTGGGTGGACGATGGTGGGAATGGAGTGAGGGGAAATGATCAGGGAGGTGCGGTGGAGGTTGTAGAGTGGTCGGTGAGGTCGATGGAGGTGCGTAGCGGTGGGAGCACCTTGTCGGAGGAGTCGCCAGAGATGGAGGAGATGACGGTGGTCAGTAGCGTTGGTGGTCGATTTTGAGAAATAGAGAGAGAGGGAGAAAGTAGGGAAGATAGGGAACCTAAAAACCTACTTCTAAGGGACGAAAGGGAAAGGAATCCCATGCCGATGTGGTTGCCAGACATGGGGAAGACGAACCTCCGTAGGAGAGGTGGCGGCGAAGATGGGGCAAGGTCAACGTCTGCGGGTATTGCTCGACGCGGAGGATGGTGGTGGAGATAACCCTGCCACTGGTATTGTGGTTGGGCGATGAAGGAGCTAGGGAGAGACCGCTGGAGCTTGCGGAGTGTTGTGGCCGGAGGGGAGAGAGGAATAGGGGGGATTCTGGCCCAAATTGAAGCTGAGTACAATTGGATTTGGGGCATCTTAAATAGGTCCTCGAAGAGGGTTTTGTGCTTGGAAGCCAAGCTTCCAAGCAAGGAAGGCTCGCCAGAGATGGAAGCTTTCAAGAGACCCAAATCTCTCATGCATTCGCATGAGAGATTGGGAAGGATTCAGGACATCTAACTGGGTTCATATTGGAGGAAATTTCTCAGAGAATCTCCCTTCCAATTTGGAAGAGATTCTCTAGCAATCAAGGAGAAATTCCAAGTTAAAGGTTGCCGGAGTAGGTTTCCTCCACGATAATGGCAAAGGGACTATTTGTGAAGATGACGAAGAAGTTAGGGGGCTGATTACAAGGGTTTTTGGAAGTTAAAGGTAGAAATGTAATCAGACAACACCTTTTTGCAAACTAAGTTAAGACAAGTTCTCCTTAGGTCCAAATTTTGGTACAGACCTAATTAGGACATAAGGAATCCAATGGTGAAGTTGAATTTTAGTTTTGATCACGTTTGACTAGATAATTTATGCAAAAATTCAAATTAGGGCAAATATCTGTTTGAGACTCCATTTTAGGTCAAGATGGGTTCCAATGGCTAAATTGAAGGTACTAAACCCTAGAGAATTTTTTTCTATGATTTTTAGAAAGTTTAAGTGAATTTTGTCTTGACTAGAACCTTGGTTAATTAAGTAGGTCTATTTTTAGGATTTCAAAAGTTATTTAATTCACAGAACACACACAAACCCTTTTCTGTTTAATCCAACCCACTTGTTATCTTATTAAGATCATTTGACCTCTATTCAGCCCTTGAGAAAACCCGTGGTTGTATTGCATTGGTAAAATTACAGCTTTAATCCTAGTTTCTTATTTTTCCCTCAGAATGTTTATGCAATGAATTATGACCTTTAGTTGGTTATGTAGGAGCATTTATTGACTTCATTGGGTCAAAATGAGTTAGTTAGGGTTCATGATGGTGTTCCCATCAATACATTTCAATGAGGACTTTGTAATGAATAGGCATAGGGGGGTGAACATTGCATGTCTTACTTTTAAGTCAGAAAAAAAAGAAAAAAAATTACATTTAGGCATAAAGAATTTTTATCAAAAAGGTTTTATTAAGGATTTATTCTTAAGTTGATTTCTAAGTTTAGAATCTAGTACAATTTCACACTTACACGTAGAATTTGCAATGGATCCTCTGTGAAGACCGATAAACATCTTTAGTTTGTTGAGAAGAAGCAATGTTTCTTCTCCTGAGCCCTTGGACAGTAATTAGGGAGTCAGGCAAATTATCTTCTAGCAGATCCACCAAATAAGTGTAAGGTGAGAGTAATGATGAGTCAGAAAATCGTCACAAATAGATTTGAGTTTGGAAAAACTCGTCGTTGTAGCACAATTTGCGAGAAAAACTATCAACAGATAATTTAACCAAAACTCAAAAGGAATTCCAGGTCAAACACAGGAAGGCGGACGTTTGATTAAAAATCATGTTTGATTTGTTTGTCACGAAGCAGATTAGCTAGTCGAATTAAATCAAAACTAGCTATTAGGGAGTCCATTTTAATGGACTATTGTTACACCTAAGTTAAATTTATTCTTACATTTTATGTTTGTTAATAACTACATTAGGTCATAGAATTATTGCATACATCATTACTTAAGTTTACATATATTCTATTGCATTTTATAACTTATTGTATATATAATTAGTTTATAAAATAAAACCTCCTCTCGTGCACACGTGCGGCTAGTCGCCGCCCCCTTCCTCACGCACCGCCTTCCCCCGCACAACAATCCCTATCCCTTATCCTAACGCACCGCCTTCGCCCGCGCAACAATCCCCATCCCTTATCCTAACGCACCGCCCACTCCACGCCGATCTTTTCTCCAACTGCAGAACAACCCTTAGAAGATATCTTCTCTCTCTCGGCGTGGGGATGGCTTTTCATTCTCATTCTCCACCATGAAGGAGGCGAGCACCATGCACCGAGGGCATACACTGTGGCTATGGCATACATTGTGGCATAGACGTTCTCCACCGTTCCCTTCAACCCACCGCGCCATCATCAACGCTGCGGCATGCATGATGACAGCGTGCATGCCTCCACCACTACCAGCACCACCACCTAAAACCATCATCATCCTCTCCTTCCTTCTTCCCTTTTCCACCCTCGGCATGAACCCAACTCCACTTCCACCACCACCACACCCTCGTCTCCGTCTTCTTCATTTTCTTCATCCTCTTCTTCTCCACCGACAGAGGAGAGGAGGAACCCATAGCCACCATCATCGCGTGCAGCCACCCCTCCTCAACGCACCACCTACAGTCGCGTGACCAGCGCACCTCCCACCCACTATCCACGCGCTGCCATGCACAGGCTGCGCTTCCGCTCCTCACGCCTGCGCGCCACAATAGCCTACAGCCGCCTGCAACTTTCAAAAAGAACCCAAAGCACACCGCACACCCACTGTTGGCAGGGGAGCTTCCTGGCTGCCAAACTCACAGTCAACCTCGTCGTTGTCTTCACCTCACGCCCACGACCGTCGAGCACCCACTAGCTGCCCTCCACAACGCCTGCAAGTGCCACCTGCTGTCGTCGTCACTGACGTTCTCCTCCACCGTCTGGCCACGTTCGGCCACCTTCAACGCCCCGTCACCGCCGTCGTGACCGTCTCTCTCCCACGCACTGCCACCAGGCTTCAATCGGCCGGCCGCCATGTCTCCACACGCACATGCAAGAGCGAAGGGAAATCCCCTGTTTCCTCTCCTATTAATAATTAAGTTTAATGCCATTGTAGAGAATTCTATTCATTTATTTATCTCCTTATTATATTAAGATGGAATTGCATGCATGTCCCTCAATTCTAATTGAATTGCATGCAGTCAAATTCATCTCATGAATAAGCAAGCATGTATGTTTATTATAGGGAACAAATTCTGATTTAATTAAATTTGATGATGCTTGTTAGTATTAAGATAGTAATTCAAGTATTTCATTGGTGGTGATTTTGCATGTGCACCCTTACATTATTGATTAATTGTTTAAATCAAGAAATTATGTTGAAAACATGTGCACCAGTTAATATGCATACACATTGAGATTCTCGAATAAACAAGACATGATTCACTAGTTTAAATAGGCTAATTCCTCCCTGTGGAGATGACCTAACTATTTCTGTGGTTAGATTCTGATAATTAAAATGTTTTGAAAAGCGATTTTCTACCATGAGATTAAATACAACGACACGTCATTTCATGCTAAAGTTTTTATCGAAAATAAATATTGCTTTTTCAAATGGCACCGTTGCTGGGGAGGCAACAGACGCAATAGATTCACGTGATTATTTCTGAGTATTCTGAGTTGTGCAATTATCTGATTATTCTTTATCTTTTTGTGCGAGGAATCTAATGGGGTGACTAGCGCAGCAGAGCGGCAACATCAACCTTGAGCGACGCCCACATGAGGACAAGATGTAGGAGACTTAGATCCCACTTTCACAGGAGATTCTTCTTTGGCACAAATTTTATTTCTATCTTCTCACCCTTATAGTAATTGGGGCTAAATTTTTGGGGGTCTGTCCCCACATTCTTTAGCTACTAGGGTTTACATTTTTTCTGCATGCGTGATTCATTTTTATGCTTGCTTGCCTTTAAAACAAACAAAAGAAAATAGCGAGCTGCCTATTTAGGAGTTGCATGCCCTTAGGTGCGCGCATTTAGGGGTGATTGAGCAGCACATTAGATCTCATTGTTTCATTGTGAGCATATTGGCACGAAGATTGCTGGAGACAGGTACACCTTTATAACTTTTGCATCTAGCTCCTATTCATGCATTTGCATTCAGATTAAAATTCAAAGACCACCAAGTTGATTGAATTTACTAATTCAGCGGTTGCCTAACTGAAAGTGGGACTGGTAATCAGAATCGACCTTAAAATCAAATCACACTTGATCTTATTCAAAGGGACTTGTCTGCGTTTTCAAAAATAATAAAAAAAAGATTTGCAGTGTGATGCACACTTCTGACACTGAGCATGTACTTTAGGCACCGCACTAAGGCTGGATCCCTTAAGGCTATAGGCACCGATCTCTTTATCAGTGCAGACCCTCTTATCATGCTTTGTGGTGGTGGTACTATCTTTTGACCAAGTATTTTGATACTTCACGGAGGGGGACACCCCTTAAAGGAACAAAAGGGTAGTTAAGATGCACCGCATATGCATCACCTCAAAGGAAGGGTTCGCCCTACTTGCATTCCTTTGTTCGTCCTTGGAGTAACTTCTCACTTGATCACCTGGGAGTATCATCTAAGAAAAGTATAGGTCCTAGGGCACTCAAAGGTTGAATTAGGTCGTGTAATTGTAGTGAATAACTTGTTTGGCCATCTATATCAACCAATTCTATCTCTGCAACAAAGAAGGTTAAGATCTCAAGTCGTCACCCCTCTTATACCACTTACGTGGGAACAGAGGGATAAGCCTTGACCTTTTGACCTATCTTTAGAGTGGAGGTTTCACTTACTCAATCAACAAGAACATCAATTGTGATTGATATTGAATGCTTGGTAGATGCTCTCTTGAGGGCAGTCTAGTGTTTGATCCTGAGCCCAAGAGAATTCTTAGGAGAGCTCACCTAGGAGAGAAAAGAGAAGGCATGGCTCATCAAGGAGCAAATCAACAAAGGACCCTGAGGGACTATTTTATTCCAACCAACCAACCCTCACCAGCACTGAGATGACTAGCAGGGGATAATCCATATGAGATCAAGAGCAGTACCATATCTTTGTTGCCCTCCTTTTATGGTACTACTAGGGAAGACCCCTACCGGCATTTAGAGGAATTCACCGAGGTCTGTTCCACGGTGAAGCTCTAGGGCTTTACTGATGAAGCCCTGATGAAGACTCTATTTCCATTCTCCCTAAAGGATAAGTCCAAGCACTAGTATCATACCCTCGATGCAAGGGTAAATGATTGGGCCACCCTTAAGGGAGAATTTTTGAAAAAGTATTTTCCTATGAGTAAGACCAACCATTACAGACGAAAGATTATGGGTTTTACTCAACAGGAAGGGAAGCAATTTCATGAGACTTGGGAGCACTTTAATGAACTTCTTAGGTTATGCCCCCACCATCAGGTGCCAAGATGGCAGTTGGTTGAAAAGTTCTATAACGGATTATCTGAAAGGCATAGTCAAACCATCGATGCAGCCTGTGTAGGAACCTTCATGACCAAAACTGAGGATGAATTTTGGGCATTATTTGAAACATTAAGTGACAGCTCCATACATTTGTCCTCTACCTATCAAGAAAGAAAACCATCAATCTTGCAGAGGAAGATAGAGGCCCATGAAGCTGGGGTTTCTCAGGATTTGGCTTATCAGATTCAATTATTGAATAAAAACTTTGATAGGCTTTTAGCAAACCCCGGCATGAACCCGCAAGCAGCCTCTATCTTTCAGGCTTCAAGTGAATGCTCCATTTGCCAAAGCACAACGCACACCACTGTGGAGTGCCACCAGGCAAATCAATTCCCTGAGTTGATTCAGGCCGACTTGAACACGGCCCAAGGTTTTCGCCCACCTCCTCGCAATAACCCTTATTCCAATACCTATAATATGGGGTGGCGGAACCATCCAAACTTCTCTTGGAAGCAAGGTGATGCTTCTAACTTAGGAATACAAGACCCTTACCTCCCCAACCCATATACCAACCATCTTATGAAAACCCTCCTCAGAATAAGCCCTCTGAGATGGATGAACTTAAAGCCATGATGAAAGCGATGCAAGAGCATCAGAATATGGTCATTCAATCTCAGAATAAGATGATTATTAATATGCAATCCCAAATTGGTCATCTTACTGAGGTAGTTAGGCAACATGATCCGGGGAAGCTGCCTAGCTCTTCTGAGAAGAACCCTCAGGGCAAGGGGGTTGTATTCAGGGAGCACACTCAAGCTGTGACCGTGTTGAGGAGTGGAAAGAAGATCGACAAGCCTGATAACACTCCTACGGTTACGTCTCAGAATTCCCCTTCTACACCCGACCCGACTTCCATCTCCACCGAGGAAGAGCCACACTGCTCTCCCTCGCTTGAAATCACCCACAACGAGGATGTCGTCCTTCCACCACCCCTCTCCTGCCATGATGACCCCTCTACCCAGAAGCCGAGGGTGCCCTATCCAGAGCGCCTATCTGCTCCTAGGGAATCTTCTGTTGGCTCGCCTAGAGCCAAGGATAGGACAGAGATTATGGACACTTTTAGGCAAGTCCAGATCAACTTGCCTCTATTGGAGGCTATCAAATAGATCTCGTCCTATGCCAAGTTTCTGAAGGACCTATGCACCCAAAAGCTCCGATCTAGGAAACAAGTCCAAACCAAGGTCATCCTTCCTGACCATGTTAGCTCGGTTCTCCAACATGGAACACCCCCCAAAATGAAAGATCCAGGGGCCCCGTATATTTCAGTGGTTATAGGTAACCAACACATTGATGAGGCTCTGCTCGATCTGGGTGTGGGGGTGAACATTTTACCGAGCTCTGTCTACGAACTTTTGGGAGGAGGAAAGTTAAAGCCTAGTCCAATCATCCTCCAAGTCGTAGACAGATCACTTAAGACACCACGGGGATTGCTGGAAGATGTCCTTGTGAGAGTGGACTTCTTCTTCCCCGTTGACTTTCTGGTGCTAGATACTGACCCCTCTAATAAGCCCACAAAGCCATCCATTATTCTAGGATGCCCCTTCTTAGCCATAGCCAACGCCTCTATCAATTGTAGATCAGGGGCACTTAATGGGCTTTGGGAACAAAAAGATCCAGTTGAATGTTTTTGATACTTACAAGCAATCTAGATTTGAAGATTGTTTTCAGATTGAGGTCATTGATGAAATAATTGAAGAGACTACTCCAGCACTCCTATGTAGAGATCCCCTTCAAAAGGTCATATCTAAGGACCATCCTCCGATTATTAAAGAAACTGAAAGGGAAATACCCAAATTTGAAGAGTTGCTGGGGATACACACAGAGTCTCTATCCCCACCTTAGACTCTGAAGGTAGATCCACTACCTGAGGTAGGGACATCTCAACTTAAACCCTCAATCCAAAAGGCTCTTGAGTTGGAGTTGAAACCCTTTCCAAGCACATTGAAATATGCTTTCCTTGGCCCTAATGACACGCTCCCCGTTATTATCTCATCTGCATTATCTGAATTGCAAGAGGGAGCTCTACTTGAGTGTTTACAAAGACACAAGGAAGCAATTGCCTGGTCAATTGGTGATATTAAGGGTGTTGATCCCTCCCTTTGCATGCATCATATATACACAGATGAGTCCGTGAAACCTTTTCGAGACACGCAGAGAAGGCTCAACCCCAATATGTAGGAGGTTGTTAAAAAGGAGATTCTGAAATGGCTGGATGCATGGATTATCTATCTCATTTCAAATAGTAAATGGGTCAGTCCTATTCATGTAGTACCCAAAAAGGTAGGAATCATTGTGGAAGAGAATGACCAAGGAGAGCTAGTGACCACTAGACCCTCAACTGGTTGGAGGGTCTGCATTGATTACTGTCGCTTAAACACGGCTACCTAGAAAGACTATTTCCCCTTACCGTTTATCGATCAGATTTTGGAACGACTGGCGGGGAACAAGTACTTCTGTTTTCTTAATGGGTACTCTGGGTATAATCAGATAGCTATTTTTCCTGACGATCAAGAGAGTACCACCTTCACGAGTCCGTATGGCAAATTTGTGTTCCGCCGAATGCCATTCGGGTTATGTAATGCTCCTGTCACTTTCCAACGTTGTATGATGGATATCTTTATTGATATGATCAACGAGTTTGTTGAAATTTTCATGGATGACTTCTCCATTTATAGCTCGTCGTTTGACCTATGCTTTTCGCATCTTGATAAAGTCTTAAGCCGTTGCGAAGAGGCAAAGCTGGTGCTTAGCTGAAAGAAAAGACACTTTATGGTCCAGCAGGGCATTGTGTTAGGGCATGTAGTTTCCGATAGAGGATTAGAGGTGGACACCGCAAAAATTGATTCCATCTCTAAGTTTTCATTGCCCGCCAATGTTCGTCAAGTTAGATCTTTCCTTGGCCATGCTGGATTTTATAGGCCCTTCATCAGAGATTTCAGTAAAATCTCTAAGCCACTCTGCGACCTGTTAGCGAAGGATGTCTCCTTCGATTTTGATGATAGATGTGGCAAGGCTTTCCAAGTCTTAAAGAAAGCCCTTATTACCATGTCGATTCTCCAAGCACCAGATTGGACCCTCCCATTTGAGCTAATGTGTGATGCTTCTGATTTTGCAGTGGTGGCGGTCTTAGGTCAAAGGGTTGATGGCAAACCTCATGTGCTACATTATGCCAGCAAAACCCTTACGAATCCTCAGCAAAACTACATAGTCACTGAAAAGAAACTTCTTGCTGTAGTATTTGCTTTGGAAAAGTTTTGATCTTATCTTTTGGGATCCAAGGTTGTGGTGTTCACTGATCATTTTGCCTTAAAGCATCTTCTTGCTAAAAAGGACACCAAACCTCTCCTAATTCGTTGGATTCTACTACTCCAAGAGTTTGATCTAGAAATTAAAGATAAGAAAGGAGTTGAGAATGTGGTAGTAGATCATCTGTCTAGGATCCCCATTGAGGCATCAAACCCTACTGGCGGTATTCAAGAGACTTTCCCTGATGAGTCTCTGATGGCCGTAGAGGCCAAAACTCCTTGGTTCGCTGACATAGTGAACTATTTGGTCACGGCCATTACCCCCAGTACTTGGGACAAGCAGAAGCGAGATAGGTTTCTTGCTAACGCTAAATTTTATCACTGAGAGGAACTCGAGCTTTTTAGAGTAGGCCTTGACCAGCTTTTTCGCCATTGCGTCCCTGATGAAGAACAAAGAAGTGTTCTGAGTTTCTGCCATGACCTCCATTTTGGGGGACATTTTAGTGGGAAAAAGACTGCCCATAAGGTTCTTCAGTTTGGCTTTTGGTGGCCCACATTATTCCGAGATGCACATACATACAGGGGCGCATGTCTACGTTGCCAGCAGACGGGAACCATTGGAAAAAGGGATGAGATGCCCCAGTAACCTATCCTCCCTGTTGAGATATTTGATATTTAGGGTATCGACTTCATGGGTCCCTTTCCTGTGTCCTTCAGATATGAGTACATCCTTGTGGCTGTGGACTATGTATCGAAATGGATAGAAGCCATACCCACGCGAACCAATGACCATTCCGTGGTCTTGGCCTTAGTTAAGGCTAATATCATTTCTCGGTACGAGTGCCCAAGGACGATCATAAGTGATGGAGGACCTCACTTCAAGAACGTACACTTCACAAGACTACTCCAAAATTTGGGAGTCAACCACATGATGCCACACCTTACTATCTCCAAACGAGTGGACAAGTTGAAGTGTCTAATAGGGAGATTAAGCGAATTTTAGAAAAAACTATCAGGCCCGATCATAAGGATTGGTCTAAAAAACTAAATGATACTCTTTAGGCCTACAGAACCGCGTATAAGACTCCCTTGGACATGTCTCCTTTCCGTCTTGTCTATGGAAAGGCATGCCATCTTCCCGTTGAAATCCAACATAAAGCCTATTGAGCTATTAAAAACGTTAACTTGAATTTGGATAAAGTGGGAAAGGCACGTATGTTAGAGTTAAGTGAGCTTGAGGAGCTTCGTAATGAAGCCTATGAAGCTTCTCAAGCTTACAAGCAACGTACAAAGGTCTTCCATGATAAGCACATCATTAGAAAGACTTTTGAGCCCAACTAGTGGGTCTGGCTTTTCAATTCCAGACTTAAATTATTTCTAGGAAAGCTCAAGTCCCGCTGGGATGGGCTATATGTTGTTATCAATACTTTCCCTCATGGAGCTGTAGAAATTCGGAACCCTACTTCCGGTGCGAGCTTTAAGGTAAATGGCCAGCGACTTAAACCTTATATTACTCTTTCAGATGGCCAGGTTTTGGATGTACTTTGGCTTGAGGAGCCTTAGCTCCTCCTACTCTCCTCCTCAGGTGTAACGACCCGGTTCACGAGTCCCTACGAGACACAAGAACCGGACCGACTCGACTAATCCCAAGACCTAGTCGTCCAACGAGAAAGTAACCAAAAGAGCAGTAAAATAAACCACATTCAGCATGAATATAACTAACAGTAAGGAAGTACAGCAGTAAGGAAAGAAACTACTACAGTAGATACCACCACAACAGTAGAACAACATTTATCATATAACAACAACTGCAGGTAAAGAAAGTACAGCGGAAACAAGAACTACTCACTATAACAGAAACAAAAGAGGTACAAAAGACTGTGGTAAACTCTACTGGACCCTACTCGGCCCAGCGTCCTCTGCAGCCGCTGACCCTGGCTGCTCAACACCTGGTCCTGAAAAAGGTAACGAGTGTAACACGTCAGCAAAACGCTGAGTAGAGTGGCAAACTAACTAAAGACAACAGTAGAGTGTACAGTAGCTGTTAATTTCTGTTACTTCCTTTATTCACATCTTTCAATTTTCTCACTATTTCATTTATTTCTCAGATCCTTTACTTGATCTCGAATGTCCTCGTGGGAACGATCTTGATTGCAGTCTTTTCCAAAAGTAGAAGTAGCACGTGGTGCTCTCCTGGCCGGGAGAGTCCCCCGTGGTGATCCTACCCTCAGTCAACCACCCCAAGGTCACTGACAGACCTAACGGTGACTACGGCACGCGCGATAAACGCACAGGTAGCTAGCCCGCACTGGCATGCGGTTAGTCGTTTCCGTTAACGGGTGCGCCCAAAGCACAGCACGGAACCAGGGCAGAGCCCTCTCAGTAACAGGGGTCCAACCCCTCCACAGTAACCAAACCGGGGCCTTGCCCCTCCACAGTCCGCGCACCCTCGCCTGACTACCCTGGTTTGCCCTAGTGGACCTAACAAGTCGGTGAAGGAGGCTAGCAGAACCCCAGGGCCCGTGGGGTAGCTAGTACTCTCCTAACACTAGTAGCTCTCCTCGGTACTACGTACACGAGGGCCAGCAAGTTGGTACAGAGCGGCCAATCCTAACCCCGGGTCCCTGGGGTGGC
Organism: Thalassia testudinum; assembly: GCA_037157565.1. Lineage (NCBI taxonomy): Eukaryota > Viridiplantae > Streptophyta > Magnoliopsida > Alismatales > Hydrocharitaceae > Thalassia > Thalassia testudinum. The sequence goes on from JAZHRO010000031.1 coordinate 206,157,791, forward strand.
TGGCCCCACTCTGCACTAAACAGGTACAGGTACTTCCCTTGGTACTGCGTACCCAAGAGACAGTACAAACTACATCTCAGTTCCATTCCTTTTTCTTTCCAGGAGTTCCACTCCTAATTCCCCGTAGGGTTCCAGCTCTTTATCTCAGAACATCATATGTTTCACTTTCCAGTTTCACGTTCTCACAGTCCATGATCTCAATCATGTTTCTTTATTCATAACAGGCAGCTGTTAATTCAATTTACAGGCAGCTTTATATTCCTTTCCATTTTTCCAAGACTGCAGTATTATACATTCCACTAGTTTTTCCATCCTAGGATTCATGCCACATCCTAGGATCTAGCATACAACTAGTTTTCCAGCCCTAGGATTCATGCATCACCTAGGAGCTATCATTCCATACATTTCTCATTCCTAGGATTCATGCAATGTCCTAGATTCTAGTTATGGTTCCATACTTTAACAGATTTTAAAAATAAACTTAAGCCACTCTACCAGGTACAACGGGAGTAATGGGGGCGTAATCGGGAATCCCGCGTGCCTCCGCGACTCCCAAGACTGCAACTGAATGAGGTCCTATCACAAGGATCAAACACAAGCAGTGTCTCAAAATAGTGTATAGCTACTGTAGACGGGTAGAGGAATTAATTCTGAAAGGAACGCAACTCGAATCACGGAAAACGGAGCCCGAACGGGCCCTAAACGGGTCGAAAAAGACGATACTGTGCAAGATCAGACGTCTGTAACTTCTTCCAGACGTCTTAAAAAGTGGATCAGAGAATTACCTGTTCAGTGTGGTTTCCCAGACATCCATAAGTCTGCGGGGACGTCTCTCCTATCTCCCAGACGTCCGATGGTCACCCAGGACGTCTGGAGGTCACTCCCACCGTCTGGTACAACTTCCAGACGTCTGATTCGCAAAGGATGGCGAATCAGCGAGCCTGCGCACAGCCAACTCCCTCCCTTAGTACGGTGATGAGAACCTCATCATGAGCCATAACTAGCTCATTTTGACCTAATACAAAGGATAAAAGCTCCTACATAACTCAAGGAAAGGCTTAACTCAGAGAATTCTGAGTTTAAGGAGAAAACAAGTCATAAGGGGTAAAAATGCAATTTTACCAGTATAATCTGCATACAGGGTAATTCAGGGTCCAAACATAGGTCAAAGCAACTTAATAAGAATAAAAGTGGGATGAGATGATCTAGCAAGGGCTACAGCAATTCCAAGGAACTAAATGATAATCTGTAACCCTAAAACAACCCACTTCAATTCACGAGGTTCGAGGCAAAGTAAAAATAGAATAAATCCTCTAAAATTCATATAAAAATAATCTCTAGGGTTTAGAACCTTCAATTTGGCCTTCAGAACCCATTTTGACCTACATTGAGAACCATGCCCAATTAATAACTTAATTTGGGTTTTCGCATAAATTGACCGTCAAACAAGGTTTAATATAGAAATGAAATTCACCATCAGATTCCTTAGGTCCTAATTAGTCATGTATAAAAACTTGAGCCTAAGAAGAAACCTCCTTGACCAACTTTACACTTTGGTCCTCATATATTTACTTTTTGGCCCTCAACTTTTGAACCCTCGCATTTTGGCCCCTAACTCTCCTTCGTTCTTTGCGTTCAGGTCCCCCCTGCACAACCTGCCAGCATCATGCTCCGGCGACCTTGCGCGGAGCATGGCGCCGCGCAGGGTGAGGGGGAGAGCCTGGCAAGTAAACCGGGGGTGCCCTGCGTCGTCAGCCGTCGCAGGGACACCCCTCTGGTCGCTGTAACCCACCATACCGGCCGTGCGAACGCACGGACGGTATGGGTTTCCATCTCCGGCATCCTCCGGCGAGGGAGACACGTCGTCTCCCTCCGCCTTCCTCCCTGATTCGGTCCCTATAAATACCCCCGTCGCTCCACCGTTCTTCCCAGCTCGGATCTGACGGAGAAAACCCCCAACTTTCCTCTCTTCTCACTCCGGCAGACGCCCACCAGCTCCGGTGGTTCTTCCTCCTCCTCCTCTTCGCTCTGCCGCAATACCAGCAGCAGAGACTTCTTCCCCTGCTCTTCCCGCGCCACGCCGCACCCAGCTGGCGCATCTCCGGCCCTCTGCTCGCCGCCGCCCCTTCCCCCGGGCATCTTCTTCTCCGGCGACAGTCGATACGACTGTCGCCCGCTCCGGCCCCTCCTCCTCCTGCTAAGTAGGTAGAACTCCTCCTCTTCCTCCCCTCTTCCTTCTCCTCACTTTAAACATCTACTATCGCCCTCGATTCCGACCCCTCACCCTCACCTTCTCCGCCTCCAGCCATCCTCCGGCGAGCCGCTCCCATCACCCCAGCAACCCACACGGCTCGCCGACCACCGCAGAACCTCCGCCTCCTCACCCTGATCAACCCCCGCCCTTCCACTTCCCCCACATCACCCTCTGCAACCCCACCGAACAAACCCATCTTCCGACCCACAGTCCGACCTAGGGCAGCCCTTGCACGCCGCCCCTCGCCTCGCCACCACCCACACGAGCTTCGCCGCACTCTGGCGAAGCTCCCGGCACCTTCTGATTAGGCCGAGAGGCCGTTTTGCTGTGAACAGGTCACCCGACCTCCGCCGCCATTGCCGTGCAGAAGGAGCTGCTTCCGCCTGCAGCTGCAGGCGCGCCACGCCCAGATTCGACTCCCAAGCCTTGCGAGGCATTTCGACAAAGCGTCAGGCTCGCAGCTGGGGCGAAGGCCTCGCGTGAAGCCGCGATCGCCCGCTGCTTTCTCCGCTGCGGGCGCTCAATTAGGGTGGGACATTTAGTCCCACCTCGGAAAACTCTGAAGAGGCGCAGCGGTATAAAGCGAAAAAGTGCTGGAGGCTTAGTGCCTCAGCACACGGGGTGAGGTCCCCTTCACCCGCCCGGTTACCCGGTCTCGTCCGCGCTCACGCCCCGCGGACCTGGCCCGACCCGACTTAGACTGACCTGCACTCCTCGCCCACCACGCACGCCGGTGGGCCTGGACCCGGGCGCAACCCGTACCCGGCAACCCGGCAGCTCTGGGAGAGCTATCCTAAGAGCGGTTTCTATGAGAGAGAGACGCGGGGGAGGGTAGAGATAGGTTTTGTCCCTCTGATCAAGCTGTGTAAGTGTGCAGGCACAGGTGAAGAAGAACCATGGAAGAAGACGAAGGCTGAAGGAAGGAGGATCACCGAGCGGCACTGTAGCAGTGGCGGTTTAAGTCGTCTGATTGAAAAATCAGACGACGTCCTGAAGGCAAAGACGGCAGAAGGAAGGCGAGGCAGAGGAGAACACAGAGAGGCCAAGGGAAGAACTGAAAGAAGAAGAGCACGGGAAGAAGATCTGAAGAAAGGAAAAGAAGAAGAACAGGACCGCTCTGCAGAAGAAAAAGGAAGAGCAGGAACAGCTGAAAGAAGAAGAAGAACATCACCACTGCAGATAAAGAAGAAGAAGATAACAGAAGATCTGAGACGAGGAGAAGCAAAGAGAAAAGAAGAAAAGACAACAAATTCTTTCTCTCTCTTTCTTTATTTTTGTAAAAGAAACTTGTACCCCTAGAATATAACTTGCTCCCTGAGTTCGACCTCGGGAACTCTTTTATTTTCCGAGTAAAAAATTTATATATTTGAAATGATGGCAATAACTGGCTATACTACAACGCTATAACAATAAAACCCGGTTATCTCTCGAAGCCAACGTCTCATACGGTCAGTCGACAGGAAGGAAGAAGAAAGCGGAATACTCACCTTTCAGACGTCTGTAGGATCTACCAAACGTCTTCCTCGCCGTCTGCCTATCAACCCAGACGTCCGATTCTGGAAATTTTTCCAGAACAGGGCGCCACCCGGCCTCCGCTCGCGACGCCGCCCGCGTCGCACCTCGCGCACCTGCTGCTCAGACTGCAGCAGGTCCCTCTCCGCGTCGCTCCGTGCCCCCTGCGCCCTCCGCCGGCCGGCCAAGCCGCTCCGACGAGCTCGCCCTGACGGCAGAGCTCCGCTCTCGCACGCCGCACCTCCTCCGCGCTCACTACGGCCGCAGCTACCGCCCTCGCACTCGCGCTCACGCTCACTGGCTAAAGGAGAAGAAGGAGGAGACGGTGGAGACGGGAGGGGAGGCGTGGCCCTTTTTAAGGCCGCGCGAGGAGGAGGGAGAGAGAGCGTGGTAGGTCTGCAGCCGCAGAGAGAGAGGGAAAAAGAGAGAGGGAGGGGAATCGCGGGTCTGCGCGTACAGGCGCGCAGACGAATCTCCCGTGCGAAAATAACTGTTCTCCAGACATCTTGTCAGACGTCTGGATGTGATCCCAGACGTCTGGTCCGACGTCTGGGCCACCTCCCAGACGTCTTTTAAGATGTCTGGGGCACGCGTTCGTTACAATATAACAAACTCAAAGGAAGTTTCGTCCCCGAAACTTGCGCCAACTAGGGTGCGGGAAAAAAAAAAAAGATGTCCAAATAACCATAACAAAGTCAAAGAGGACTGAAGCCGGTCTGAAAAGACATACCCGCGAAAAGCTCCGGGTACCGCTCCCGCATTGCCACCTCAGGCTCCCAGGTAGCCTCCTCGTACCGCTGGCTCCTCCACAAAACCTTTACCAGGGGTACTTGCTTTCGTCTCAACCTGCGGACGGCTCGGTCTAGGATCTGCACTGGCCGCTCGGGGTAGGTCAGGTCGTCGCTCACCTCGACGCTCTCGTGACTCAGTACGTGACTGGAATCGGCTACGTACTTCCTGAGGTTGGACACGTGGAACACGTCGTGCACACCAGAAAACTGCGGGGGGAGGGCAAGTCGGTAAGCAACGAGTCCAACCCGCTCCAGGACCTCAAAGGGCCCCACGAACCTCGGCGCGAGCTTCCCTCTCACCCCAAACCGCTGCAGGCCCTTCATGGGCGAAACACGAAGAAAGACGTGGTCCCCAACCTCAAACTGCACCTCTCTGCGTCTCCGATCCGCGTAGCTCTTCTGTCTGCTCCTGACAGTGCGGAGTCGTCTGTGGATCTGTTCAACTACCTCCTGACTCTGCCGGATCAACCTGGGGCCAACCTCCCACTTGGTCCCCACCTCAACCCAACTCAAGGGTGCCGTACACTTCCGTCCGTACAGAGCCTCGTAGGGAGCCATGCCGATGCTCGAGTGATAACTGTTGTTGTATGCAAACTCTGCTAGGGGCAAGTGCTCCTCCCAAGAGCCCCTCCAGTCCAGTACACGGCACGCAAAAGGTCCTCGAGTGTCTGTATCGTGCGCTCAAACTGTCCATCCGTCTGGGGGTGGTAAGCTGTGCTAAACCTCAACCTCGTCCCCAAAGCCTGCTGAAACTCAGCCCAAAACTGGGACGTAAAGCGGGTATCCCGGTCGGATACGATCTCCCGCGGAACTCCGTGTAGTCGTACCACATCACGGATATACCTCTCTGCCAACTGTGCTGGTCCCAAAGTGACTCGAATCGGCAAGAAACGCGCCGTCTTCGTCAGTCTATCCATTATTACCCAGACTGCGTCGTGTCCCCGCTGGGTAACAGGTAAGCCCACCACCAAGTCCATCGTGATGCTCTCCCACTTCCACTCTGGCACTGGAAGCGGCTGAAGCGGCCCTGCAGGCCTCTGATGCTCGGCTTTCACCTGCTGGCACACTAAGCACTGTTGCACGAACTCACCCACATCCCGCTTTATCCCTTTCCACCAAAACTCGCGTCTCAAGTCGTGGTACATCTTCGTGTTTCCGGGATGTATGGTGAATCTGGAACCGTGTGCCTCAGTCAGGAGCTCTCTCAACAGCTCCTCGTCCCTGGGAACGCACAACCGTCCCCTCAAGCGTAGCACCTGGTCTGTGAAAGAGAAGTCCCCAGGGTCTCCTGACAGTACTCTGTCGCGCAAAGACTGCAAGTACGGATCGGCCATCTGCCCTGTGATGATGCGGTCTATCAGCTCTGGCCTGGTCTGCCGCGTCACCGTCACTGTCCCACAGTACCCTCGTAACTCTAGAGGTCGCCAACTGCCCACCTCCTCCAAAAGGCTCCAACTCTGTAATTGTAGACTGGCCAAGCGTGCGGGCGCCTTACGGCTCAAGGCGTCGGCCACCACATTGGCCTTTCCCAGGTGGTAGGAGATGCTGCAGTCGTAATCCTTCAGGAGCTCCAACCAACGTCTCTGTCTCATGTTGAGCTCCTTCTGGTCAAAAAGATATTTGGGGCTCTTGTGATCTGTAAAAATCTCGAAGATCTCACCGTACAAGTAGTGCCTCCAAGTCTTCAGCGCGAAGACAACAGCTGCCAACTCTAGGTCGTGGGTAGGGTAGGTATGCTCATGGGGCTTCAGTTGCCGCAAAGCGTAAGCGACAACATGACCCCTCTGCATGAGCACACCTCCTAACCCCCACAAGGAAGCGTCCGTGTACACAACGAACCCGCCACTACTGTCAGGGATGGTGAGCACGGGAGCCGAGGTCAACCTCTCCTTCAGCTCCAGAAAACACGCCTCACAGGCGTCTGTCCAAGCGAAAGGCACGTCCTTCCGAGTCAACTGTGTCATAGGACGCGCAATCTGTGAAAATCCTCTGATGAACCGTCTGTAGTAACCTGCCAGTCCCAGGAAACTGCGAATCTCAGTGACTGAACGCGGTCTCTCCCACCTGAGCACTGCCTCGACCTTGGCGGGGTCCACCGCCAGGCCGTCTCCAGAGATCACATGACCCAAGAAGGTCACCTCCCTCAACCAGAACTCGCACTTGCTGTATTTGGCGTACAGCCTGCGTCGCCTCAAAGTGTCCAAAACCATTCGCAAGTGCTGCCCGTGCTGCGTCCGATCTCTAGAATAGATGAGCACATCATCTATGAAAACCACCACGAACTGATCCAAGTACGGTCTAAACACCCGGTTCATCAGGTCCATGAAAGCAGCGGGGGCATTGGTCAGCCCAAACGGCATGACCAAAAACTCGTAGTGTCCGTACCGGGTGCGGAAAGCTGTCTTGGAGACGTCGGTCTCCCTGATCCTCAACTGGTGGTATCCAGACCTCAAGTCTATCTTGGAAAACACCGTGGCACCCCGCAACTAGTCAAACAAGTCGTCCATCCTCGGCAGCGGATATCTGTTCTTGATGGTGACCCTATTTAGCTGTCGGTAGTCCACACAAAGGCGTAAAGTCCCATCCTTCTTCTTCACAAACAGTACCGGGGCTCCCCAGGGAGACGCACTGGGCCTCACGAAACCTTTCTCTAAAAGGTCCTGCAACTGGGACTTGAGCTGTCGCAGCTCAAGCGGTGCCATCCTGTATGGCGCTGTGGAGATGGGGTTGGTCCCTGGTACTAGTGAGATCTCAAACTCGATTTCACGCTCGGGCAGTAGTCCTGGTAACTCGTCTGGAAACACGTCAGGGTACTCTCTGACCACCGGGATGCTCTGGAAGTCTGCCACCACACAAGCTAGGAAGCCCTCACACCCCTGGCTCAAAAGTCTCGCCGCCCGAAGTGCTGAGATGCACCTGAAACCTCCGTCCACTGGCTGTCCGTGAAACTCGAAAGAAGGCAACTCCGGAATGGAGAAGACAATCTTCCTCTCAAAACAATCTACCAAGGCGTGGTAAGTGGACAGCCAATCCATCCCCAGAATCACACCAAAGTCCTCCATCTGGATCATAATCAGGTCAGCTGGCAGGCTATGTCCTCCAACGCTGACCTCACAATCCGTGTACACCTCCTCAGCTACAAATAGCTGACCACTCGAACCTCTGATTATGAACGGATTTTCTAACAATGTATAATCCTGGTCCAAACTAACTGCGAAACTGGCTGCGACAAACGAGTGCGTAGCGCCGGAATTGAAAAGCGTGTAAACGAGTCTGCCGGAAACTGAAACCATACCTGCTACCACTGATCCCGAAGCTCTGGCGTCCCTGTGTGTTAGGGCGTTGATACGCCCCTCAGCTCTAGGTGCGGACGAAGCAGCCACACTCTGCGTCGGACGGGTAGGTGCTGGCCGGTACCCTCCTCGCGACTGCTGTCCTCCTCCTCGTGCCTGGAAACCGCGGCCTCCTACGCGCCCTCTAGTGCTCTGCGCGGGGAGTATCTGCTGACCTCCTACCCTAGATGGGCAGTCCCTCCTGACGTGGCCCGGCTGGCCACACTGGTAGCAGAGGGGAACCCGACTCCCGCCCTCAGTGAGTCCCTGCTGTCGACTAGGCGGGGGTCCGGTGCTGGCGACTGGCCCCTGTCGAGGGCCCCCAAAGGCCACTGATGGCCCTGCACAACGTGACGGCTCTCCTGCGGATGCCACATGTCTCCGTTCTCGCCGGCCCTGTGAGAAGTCTGGCTGAAAGGGCCTCTTCCGCCCGCCATCGGTCTCTCGGGCGGACGGGTTGGTCTCCTCGTAAGTCATAGCTGCCTCTACCACCCTTGAAAACGTAGGCAGCTTCAGGGGTTTGACATACCCCCGGATCGCAGGCCGGAGCCCCTCGGTGAACCTCCAAAGGCGCTCCTCCTCAGTGGCTACCGCTGTCGCTGCAAAGCGGGACAGCTCCAAGAAACGCGTGCGGTACGCGCTCACAGTCATCGTCCCTTAGCGGAGAGTGTGGAACTCCCGCCTCCTCTGGTCCTGCCACGTCTGGGGAAAGTACTGCTCGCAGAAGAGGGTGATGAACTGGTCCCACGTCGGCTCGTCCCTCTCCTGTCCCCGGACCGCCCTCCACAACCGGTGTGTCGCATTCTCCAGCTGGTACGTGGCAAAGGCCACGCGACACTCCACCGGGGGGCGAAGGGTGTCGAAGATCTTCTCCAGCTACTCAAGCCAGTCCTCTGCCTCGGTCGGGTCCTCATCCCCCTTGAAGGAGGGGGGCTTCAGCTTCCGGAACTGTCCGAAAAGCTCGAAGTGGCGCTGTAGGGGAGGTGCTGGTGCACCTCCAGGCGAAGGTGCCTCGTGTACAGAAGTGTCGGAGGAAGGTGGGGGCGGCAGGGGCCCATCCCCTCCCTCGTGTCCAGCGCCGTGTCCGTCGCGTGGTTCCACAGAGGACTCCCCCTCTGCAGCCCCAGGAGGAGGCGCTCGGGGCGGTGGGTGGAGCTCCTCTCGTACAATATCTCGTATCAGTCTGGCGAGGTCTTGGGCCTGGATGCCAGGGAGTGGTGGCTGGTCCACCGAGACGTCAACAACAGCACGTCCATCTCGCCGACCTCGCCCTCGGCCGCGCCAGCGGCCAGTCTCGCGACGAGGCATCTCCTGCAAGGAGACGCGAAACAAAACGGAAACGTCAAAACAGACGGTACCAAACAAAACTTCTAAGAGCTCATGTCAAGAGATATGTTGTGGTGGCTACTCTAGCTATAAACATGTGAATTGGTTATTTTCCAGTCAGTTGATTCACTTCTCGGGACGACCTTGCTCTGATACCATCTTGTAACGACCCGGTTCCCGAGTCCCTACGAGACACAAGAATCGGACCGACTCGACTAATCCCAAGACCTAGTCGTCCAACGAGAAAGTAACCAAAAGAGCAGTAAAATAAACCACATTCAGCATGAATATAACTAACAGTAAGGAAGTACAGCAGTAAGGAAAGAAACTACTACAGTAGATACCACCACAACAGTAGAACAACATTTATCATATAACAACAACTGCAGGTAAAGAAAGTACAGCGGAAACAAGAACTACTCACTATAACAGAAACAAAAGAGGTATAAAAGACTGTTGTAAACTCTACTGGACCCTACTCGGCCCAGCGTCCTCTGCAGCCGCTGACCCTGGCTGCTCAACACCTGGTCCTGAAAAAGGTAACGAGTGTAACACGTCAGCAAAACGCTGAGTAGAGTGGCAAACTAACTAAAGGCAACAGTAAAGTGTACAGTAGCTGTTATGTTCTGTTACTTCCTTTATTCACATCTTTCAATTTTTCTCACTATTTCATTTATTTCTCAGATCCTTTACTTGATCTCGAATGTCCTCGTGGGAACGATCTTGATTGCAGTCTTTTCCAAAAGTAGAAGTAGCACGTGGTGCTCTCCTGGCCGGGAGAGTCCCCCGTGGTGATCCTACCCTCAGTCAACCACCCTAAGGTCACTGACAGACGTAACGGTGACTACGGCATGCGCGATAAACGCACAGGTAGCTAGCCCGCACTGGCACGCGGTCAGTCATTTCCGTTAACGGGTGCGCCCAAAGCACAGCACGGAACCAGGGCAGAGCCCTCTCAGTAACAGGGGTCCAACCCCTCCACAGTAACCAAACCGGGGCCTTGCCCCTCCACAGTTCGCGCACCCTCGCCTGACTACCCTGGTTTGCCCTAGTGGGCCTAACAAGTCGGTGAAGGAGGCTAGCAGAACCCCGGGGCCCGTGGGGTAGCTAGTACTCTCCTAACACTAGTAGCTCTCCTTGGTACTACGTACATGAAGGCCAACAAGTCGGTACAGAGCGGCCAATCCTAACCCCGGGTCCCTGGGGCGGCTGGCCCCACTCTGCACTAAACAGGTACAGGTACTTCCCTTGGTACTGCGTACCCAAGAGACAGTACAAACTACATCTCAGTTCCATTCCTTTTTCTTTCCAGGAATTCCACTCCTAATTCCCCGTAGGGTTCCAGCTCTTTATCTCAGAACATCATATGTTTCACTTTCCAGTTTCACGTTCTCACAATCCATGATCTCAATCATGTTTCTTTATTCATAACAGGCAGCTGTTAATTCAATTTACAGGCAGCTTTATATTCCTTTCCATTTTTCCAAGACTGCAGTAGTATACATTCCACTAGTTTTTCCATCCTAGGATTCATGCCACATCCTAGGATCTAGCATACAACTAGTTTTCCAGCCCTAGGATTCATGCAACACCTAGGAGCTATCATTCCATACATTTCTCATTCCTAGGATTCATGCAATGACCTAGATTCTAGTTATGGTTCCATACTTTAACAGATTTTAATAATAAACTTAAGCCACTCTACTAGGTACAACGGGAGTAATGGGGGCGTGATCGGGAATCCCGCGTGCCTCCGCGACTCCCAAGACTGCAACTGAACGAGGTCCTATCACAAGGATCAAACACAAGGAGTGTCTCAAAACAGTGTATAGCTACTGTAGACGGGTAGAGAAATTAATTCTGAAAAGAACGCAACTCGAATCACGGAAAACGGAGCCTGAACGGGCCCTAAACGGGTCGAAAAAGATGATACTGTGTAAAATCAGACGTCTGGAACTTCTTCCAGACGTCTTAAAAAGTGGATCAGAGAATTACCTGTTCAGCGTGGTTTCCCAGATGTCCAGAAGTCTGCGGGGACGTCTGGCCTAGTTCCCAGACGTCCGATGGTCACCCCGGACGTCTAGAGGTCACTCCTGCCGTCTGGCACAACTTCCAGACGTCTCATTCGCAAAGGATGGCGAATCAGCGAGACTGCGCACAGCCAACTCCCACCCTCAGTATGGTCAGTCGATAGGAAGGAAGAAGAAAGTGGAATACTCACCTTTCAGACGTCTGTATGAGCTTACAGACGTCTCCCTCGCCGTCTGGCTATCAACCCAAACGTCTGATTCTGGAAATTTTTTGAGAATCAGGGTGCCACTCGGCCTCCGCTCGCGACGCCGCCCGCGTCGCACCTTGCGCGTCTACTGCTCAGACCGCAGCAGGTCCCTCTCCGCGTCGTTCCGCGCCCCCTGCGCCCTCCACCGGCTGGCCAAGCTGCTCCGGCGAGCTCGCCCTCACGGCAGAGCTCCGCCCTCGCACGCCGCACCTCCTCCGCGCTCACTGCGGCCACCGCTGCCGCCCTCGCACTCACTCGCTCTCGCGCACAGGAAGAAGAAGAGGAAGGGGACGGTGGAGATGACGGGAGGGGAGGCGTGGCCTTTTAAGGTCGTGCGAGGAGGAGGGAGAGAGTGCGCGTCAGGTCTGCAGCCGCAGAGAGAGAGGGAAAAAGAGAGAGAGAGAGGAATCGCGGGTCTGCGCGCACAGGCGCGCAGACGAATCTCTCGTGCGAAAAATAACTGTTTTCCAGACGTCTGGAAACGATCCCAGACGTCTTAAAGGTCAGACGTCTGTATGTGATCCCAGACGTCTGGTCCGATGTCTGGGCCACCTCCCAGACGTCTTAAAAGACGTCTGGGGCACGCGTTCGTAACAATATAACAAACTCAAAGGAAGTTTCGTCCCCGAAACTTGCGCCAACTAAGGTGCGGGGAAAAGATGTCCAAATAACCATAACAAACTCAAAGAGGACCGAAGCCGGTCCAAAAAGACGTACCCGCGAAAAGCTCCGGGTATCGCTCCCGCATTGCCGCCTTAGGCTCCCAGGTAGCCTCCTCGTACCGCTGGCTCCTCCACAAAACCTTTACCAGGGGTACTTGCTTTCTTCTCAAACTGCGGACGGCTCGTTCTAGAATCTGTACTGGCCGCTCGGGGTAGGTCAGGTCGTCGCTCACCTCGACGCTCTCGTGACTCAGTACGTGACTGGAATCGGCTACGTACTTCCTGAGGTTGGACACGTGGAACACGTCGTGCACACCAGAAAGCTGCGGGGGAAGGGCAAGTCTGTAAGCAACGGGTCCAACCCGCTCCAGGACCTCAAAGGGCCCTACGAACCTCGGCGCGAGCTTCCCTCTCACCCCAAACCGCTGTAGGCCCTTCATGGGCGAAACACGAAGGAAGACGTGGTCCCCAACCTCAAACTGCACCTCTCTACGTCTCCGATCCGCGTAGCTCTTCTGCCTGCTCCTGATAGTGCGGAGTCGTCTGTGGATCTGCTCAACTACCTCCTGACTCTGCCAGATCAACCTGGGGCCAACCTCCCACTTGGTCCCCACCTCAACCCAACTCAAGGGTGCCGTACACTTCCGTCCGTACAGAGCCTCGTAGGGAGCCATGCCGATGCTCGAGTGATAACTGTTGTTGTATGCAAACTCCGCCAGGGGCAGGTGTTCCTCCCAAGAGCCCCTCCAGTCCAGTACACAGGCACGCAAAAGGTCCTCAAGTGTCTGTATCGTGCGCTCAGACTGTCCGTCCGTCTGGGGGTGGTAAGCCGTGCTAAACCTCAACCTCGTCCCCAAAGCCTGCTGAAACTCAGCCCAAAATTGGGACGTAAAGCGGGCATCCCGGTCGGACACGACCTCCCACGGAACTCCGTGTAGTCGTACCACATCACAGATATACCTCTCTGCCATCTGTGCTGGTCCCAAAGTGACTCGGATCGGCAAGAATCGTGCCGTCTTCGTCAATCTATCCACTATTACCCAGACTGCGTCGTGTCCCTGCTGGGTAACAGGTAAGCCCACCACCAAGTCCATGGTGATGCTCTCCCACTTCCACTCTGGCACTGGAAGCGGCTGAAGCGGCCCTGCAGGCCTCAGATGCTCAGCTTTCACCTGCTGGCACACTAAGCACTGCTGCACGAACTCACCTACATCCCGCTTCATCCCTCTCCACCAAAACTCGCGTCTCAAGTCGTATTACATTTTCGTGTTTCCGGGATGTATGGTGAATATGGAACCGTGTGCCTCAGTCAGGAGCTCTCTCAACAGCTCCTTGTCTCTGGGAACGCACAACCGTCCCCTCAAGCGTAGCACCTGGTCTGTGAAAGAGAAGTCCCCTGGGTCTCCTGATAGTACTCTGTCGCGCAAAGACTGCAAGTACGGATCGGCCATCTGTCCTGTGATGATGAGGTCTATCAGTTCTGGCCTAGTCTGCCGTGTCACCGTCACTGCCCCATAGTACCCTCGTAACTCTAGAGGTCGCCAACTGCCCACCTCCTCCAAAAGGCTCCAACTCTGTAACTGTAGACTGGCCAAGCGTGCGGGCGCCTTACGGCTCAAGGCGTCAGCCACCACATTGGCCTTTCCCGGGTGGTAGGAGATGCTGCAATCGTAGTCCTTCAGGAGCTCCAACCAACGTCTCTGTCTCATGTTGAGCTCCTTCTGGTCAAAAAGATATCTGAGGCTCTTGTGATCTGTAAAAATCTCAAAGGTCTCACTGTACAAGTAGTGCCTCCATGTCTTCAGCGCGAAGACAACAGCTGCCAACTCTAGGTCGTGGGTAGGGTAGGTATGCTCATGGGGCTTCAGTTGCCGCGAAGCGTAAGCGACCACGTGACCCTTCTGCATGAGCACACCTCCTAACCCCTGCAAGGAAGCATCCGTGTACACAACGAACCCGCCACTACTGTCAGGGATGGTGAGCACGGGAGACGAGGTCAACCTCTCCTTCAGCTCCAGAAAACACGCCTCACAGGCGTCTGTCCAAGCGAAAGGCACGTCCTTCCGGGTCAACTGTGTCATAGGACGCGCAATCTGTGAAAATCCTCTGATGAACTGTCTGCAGTAACCTGCCAGTCCCAGGAAACTGCGAATCTCAGTGACTGAACGCGGTCTCTCCCACCTGAGCATTGCCTCGACCTTGGCTGGGTCCACCGCCAGGCCATCTCCAGAGATCACATGACCCAAGAAGGTCACCTCCCTCAACCAGAACATGCACTTGCTGTTTTTGGCGTACAGCCTGCGTCGTCTCAGAGTGTCCAGAACCATCCCCAAGTGTTGTCCGTGCTGCGTCCGATCTCTAGAATAGATGAGTACATCATCTATGAAAACCACCACAAACTGGTCCAAGTACGGTCTAAACACCCGGTTCATCAGGTCCATGAAAGTAGCGGCGGCATTGGTCAGCCCAAACGGCATGACCAAAAACTCGTAGTGTCCGTATCGGGTGCGGAAAGCTGTCCTGGAGACGTCGGTCTCCCTGATCCTCAACTGGTGGTATCCAGACCTCAAGTCTATCTTGGAAAACACCGTGGCACCCCGCAACTGGTCAAACAAATCATCGATCCTCGGCAGCGGATATCTGTTCTTGATGGTGACCCTATTCAGCTGTCGGTAGTCCACACAAAGGCGTAGGGTCCCATCCTTCTTCTTCACAAACAGTACCGGGGCTCCCCAGGGAGATGCACTGGGCCTCACGAAACCTCTCTCCAAAGGTCCTGCAACTGGGACTTGAGCTCTCGCAGCTCAAGCGGTGCCATTCTGTATGGCGTGGTGGAGATGGGGCTGGTCCCTGGTACTAGTGAGATCTCAAACCCGATCTCGCGCTCAGGCGGTAGTCCTGGTAACTCATTTAGAAACACGTCGGGGTACTCTCTGACCACCGGGATGCTTTGGAAGTCTGCCACGGGGCTGGGTTCTGCCACCACACAAGCTAGGAAGCCCTCACATCCCTGACTCAAAAGTCTCGCCGCCCGAAGTGCCGATATGCACCTGAAATCTCCGTCCACTGGCTGTCCATGAAACTCGAAAGAAGGTATCTCCAGAATGGAGAAGACGATCTTCCTCTCAAAACAGTCCACCAAGGCATGGTAAGCGGACAACCAATCCATCCCCAGAATCACACCAAATTCCTCCATCTGGATCATAATCAGGTCAGTTGGCAGGCTATGTCTCCCGACGCTGACCTCGCAATCCGTGTACACCTCCTCAACTACAAACAGCTGACCACTCGGACCTCTGATTACGAACGGATTCTCTAACAGTGTATAATCCTGGTCCAAACTAACTGCGAAACTGGCTGCGACAAACGAGTGCGTAGCGCCGGAATCGAAAAGGGTGTAAACGAGACTGCCAGAAACTGAAACCATACCTGCTACCATGGATCCCGAAGCTCTGGCGTCCCTGTGTGTTAGGGCGTTGATACGCCCCTCAGCTCTAGGTGCGGACGAAGCAGCCACACTCTGCGTCGAACGGGTAGGTGCTGGCCGGTACCCTCCTCGCAACTGCTGTGCTCCTCCTCGTGCCTGGGAACCGCGGCCTCCTGCGCGCCCTCCAGTGCTCTGCACGGGAAGTATCTGCTGACCTCCTGCCCTAGATGGGCAGTCCCTCCTGACGTGGCCCGGCTGGCCACACTGGTAGCAGAGGGGAACCCGACTCCCGCCCTCAATGAGTCCCTGCTATCGACTAGGCGGGGGTCCGGTGCTGGCGACTGGCCCCTGTCGAGGGCCCCCAAAGGCCACTGATGGCCCTGCACAACGTGACGGCTCTCCTGCGGACGCCACGTGTCTCCTTTGAGTTCTCCTAACACGCCTATTGTGCTGGCGGAAATCTCGTTCCACCACCAACTCCCCTGTCGTACGCTCGAAAGGGGGGAAAAGGGGTGGCGATGTGGGTGGAAGCTGAAATTCTTCTCGAACCACCTCTCGAATTAGTTGGACGAGGTCCGGAGACGGTATGCCCAGGAGAAGAGGAGGGGTAGTATGTACTCCAAGCCCGACACATCTGTCCCTCGGGCCCCGACCTCGGCCGCGCCCGCGGCCCACCCTCCTAGTTCCACGACGAGGCATCTCCTACAAGGAGACGCAAAACAACAAAATACGTCAGTACGGAACAATACCTAACGAAAACATCTAAGAGCTCATGTCAAGAGATATGTTGTGGTGGCTACTCTAGTTATAGACATGTGAATTGGTTATTTTCCAGTCAGTTGATTCACTTCTCGGGACGACCTTGCTCTGATACCATCTTGTAACGACCCGACTCCGAGTCCCTACGAGACACGAGAACCGGACCGACTCGACGAATCCCAAGACCTAGTCGTCCAACGAGGAAGTAACCAAAAGAGCAGTAAAATAAACCACATTCAGCATGAATATAACTAACAGTAAGAAAGTACAGCAGTAAGGAAAGAAACTACTACAGTAGATACCACCACAACAGTAGAACAACATTTATCATATAACATGAACTGCAGGTAAAGAAAGTACAGCGGAAACAAGAACTACTCACTATAGCAGAAATAAAAGAGGTACAAAAGACTGTGGTAAACTCTACTGGACCCTACTCGGCCCAGCGTCCTCTGCAACCGCTGACCCTGGTTGCTCAACACCAGGTCCTGAAAAAGGTAACGAGTGTAACACGTCAGCAAAACGCTGAGTAGAGTAGCAACTAAAACTAAAGACAACAGTAGAGTGTACAGTAGCTGTTATGTTCTATTACTTTCTTTATTTACATCTTTCAATTGTCTCACTATTTCATTTATTTCTCAGATCTTTTACTTGATCTCGAATGTTCCTCGTGGGAACGATCTTGATTGCAGTCTTTTCCAAAAAGTAGAAGTAGCACGTGGTGCTCTCCTGGCCGGGAGAGTCCCCCGTGGTGATCCTACCCTCAGTCAACCACCCCAAGGTCACTGACAGACGTAACGGTGACTACGGCACGCGCGATAAACGCACAGGTAGCTAACCCGTACTGGCACGCGGTCAGTCGTTTCCGTTAACGGGTGCGCCCAAAGCACAGCACGGAACCAGTACAGGGCAGAGCCCTCTCAGTAACAGGGGTCCAACCCCTCCACAGTAACCAAACCGGGGCCTTGCCCCTCCACAGTTCGCGCACCCTCGCCTGACTACCCTGGTTTGCCCTAGTGGGCCTAACAAGTCGGTGAAGGAGGCTAGCAGAACCCCGGGGCCCGTGGGGTAGCTAGTACTCTCCTAACACTAGTAGCTCTCCTCGGTACTACGTACACGAGGGCCAGCAAGTCGGTACAGAGCGGCCAATCCTAACCCCGGGTCCCTGGGGTGGCTGGCCCCACTCTGCACTAAACAGGTACAGGTACTTTCTTTGGTACTGCGTACCCAAGAGACAGTACAAACTACATCTCAGTTCCATTCCTTTCCCTTTCCAGGAGTTCCACTCCTAATTCCCCGTAGGGTTTCATCCTTTTAACTCAAACATCCAGGTGTCACTTTCCAGTTTCACGTTCTTACGACCCATGATCTCATTCATGTTGCTTTATTCGTAACAGGCAGCTGTTAATTCAATTTACAGGCAGCTTTATATTCCTTTCCATTTTTTCCAAGACTGCAGTATTATACATTCCACTAGTTTTTCCATCCTAGGATTCATGCCACATCCTAGGATCTAGCATACAACTAGTTTTCCAGCCCTAGGATTCATGCAACACATAGGAGCTATCATTCCATACATTTCTCATTCCTAGGATTCATGCAATGTCCTAGATTCTAGTTATGGTTCCATACTTTAACAGATTTTAATAATAAACTTAAGCCACTCTACCAGGTACAACGGGAGTAATGGGGGCGTGATCGGGAATCCCGCGTGCCTCCGCGACTCCCAAGATTGCAACTGAACGAGGTCCTATCACAAGGATCAAACACAAGGAGTGTCTCAAAACAGTGTATAGCTACTGTAGACGGGTAGAGGAATTAATTCTGAAAAGAACGCAACTCGAATCACGGAAAACGGAGCCCGAACGGGCCCTAAACGGGTCGAAAAAGACGATACTGTGCAAAATCAGACGTCTGGAACTTCTTCCAGACGTCTTAAAAAGTGGATCAGAGAATTACCTGTTCAACGTGGTTTCCCAGACGTCTAGAAGTCTGCGGGGACGTCTGGCCTAGCTCCTAGACGTCCGATGGTCACCCCGGACGTCTGGAGGTCACTCCCGCCGTCTGGTACAACTTCCAGATGTCTGATTCGCAAAGGATGGCGAATCAGCGAGCCTGCGCACAGCCAACTCCCTCCCTCAGTACGGTCAGTCGACAGGAAGGAAGAAGGAAGCGGAATACTCACCTTTCAGACGTCTGTATGAGCTTACAGACGTCTCCCTCGCCGTCTGGCTATCAACCCAGACGTCTGATTCTGGAAATTTTTCCAGAATCAGGGCGCCACTCGGCCTCCGCTCGCGACGCCGCCCTCGTCGCACCTCGCGCGTCTGCTGCTCAGACCGTAGCAGGTCCCTCTCTGCGTCGTTCCGCGCCCCCTGCGCCCTCCACCGGCCGGCCAAGCCGCTCCGGCGAGCTCGCCCTCACGGCAAAGCTCCGCCCTCGCACGCCGCACCTCCTCCGCGCTCGCTGCAGCCGCCGCTGCCGCCCTCGCGCCCGCTCGCTCTCGCGCACAGGAAGGAGAAGAGGAAGGGGACGGTGGAGACGACGGGAGGGGAGGCGTGGCCTTTTAAGGCCGCGCGAGGAGGAGGGAAAGAGTGCGCGGCAGGTCAGCAGCCGCAGAGAGAGAGGGAAAAAGAGAAAGAGAGAGGAATCGCAGGTCTGCGCGCACAGGCGCGCAGACGAATCTCTTGTGTAAAAAATAACTGTTTTCCAGACGTCTGGAAACGATCCCAGACGTCTAGTCAGACGTCTGTATGTGATCCCAGACGTCTGGTCCGACGTCTGGGCCACCTCCCAGACGTCTTAAAAGACGTCTGGGGCACGCGTTCGTAACATGCGCAGGCTGCGCTTCCACTCCTCACGCCCGCGTGCCACAATAGCCCACAACTGCCTGCAACCTTCAAAAAGAACCCAAAGCACTTCGCACACCCACCGTTGGTAGGGGAGCTTCCCGGCTACCAAACTCACCGTCAACCTCGCCGTTGTCTTCACCTCACGCCCACCATCGTCGAGCGCCCACCAGCTGCCCTCCACAACGCCCGCAAGTGCCACCTGCCGTCGTCGTCGCCAACGTTCTCCTCCGCCATCCGGCCACGTCCGGCCACCTTCAGCTGCCCTGTCACCGCCGTCGTGACCATTTCTCTCCCACGCACCGCCACCGGGCTTCAGTCAGCCGGCTGCCACATCTCCACGCACATGAGCAAGAGAGAAGGGAAATCCCCTGTTTCCTCTCCTATTAATAATTACGTTAAATGCCATTGTAGAGAATAATATTCATTTATTTATCTCCTTATTATATTAAGATGGAATTGCATGCATGTCCCTCAATTCTAATTGAATTGCATAAAGTCAAATTCATCTCATGAATAAGCAAGCATGTATATTTGTTATAGAGAACAAATTCTGATTTAATTAAATTTGATGATGCTTGTCAGTATTAAGATAGTAATTCAAGTATTTCATTGGTGGTGATTTTGCATGTGCACCCTTACATTATTGATTAATTCTTTAAATCAAGAAATTATATTGAAAACACGTGCACCAGTTAATATGCATACACATTGAGATTCCCAAATAAACAAGACGTGATTCACTAGTTTAAATAGGGTAATTCCTCCCTATGGAGACGACTTAATTATTTTCGTAGTAAGATTCTGAGAATTAAAATGTTTTGAAAAATGATTTTCTACCACGCGATTAAATACAACATGTCATTTCATGCTAAAGTTTTTATCGAAAACGAATATCGCTCTTTCAGTTATCTACTTAAGGAATAATGAATAGAAGAGAGAGAGAGAATATTACAAATAAAGATAAAATAGAGATAGGATAAACATGGATTTCGTAATCATCAAGTGATGTTCATTACAACTAATCATTACACTAGAAAGCTGGAAAGATTACAACTAGAAAGTGGTAAAGAGAAGTTATCCTCCTCGACGACTACTTAGAGGACGAGCCGTGTCGACGAAGGGCCCAAAAGAATGTGGTGAGATGCAGGATGAAGGAAAACAACGACGGACAACGAAGAATGGGGCAGGGCGACATCGCAGCAGGATCCGCTTCCAGGTTAGTGGTGAGAGGACAATCGCGGAATGCTCCACGAACATGATGAGAAGGTGAAAAAATTATATTTTTAACTCTAGAGGAGCATCCCGGGTTTGGGACGAGCTCTTAGAGCTTTAGAGGGGGTGAGAGAAGAGAGGAAGGGATGAAGAATTCGAGTGATAAGGGTCTCCTTTTATAGTTGTAGGGATTGAGGTCAATTTCGTCATTTTATACTGAAAACATTAATTCAGGGTCTTTAGTGACAAATTTAAGCGTCACTAAAGCCCTTGAACGTGGGCGTAGGTCGCGTACAAGCGCCCGCTACTTCCTCTTTCGTGCTTCAACACTTAACACACATTTGCGCACTCTCACCTATCTGATCGCAAGATCGAATGGCTTAAAACACGTCATCGCTCGCCTTCTCCTCGCGCGCTTGCACGATTTATGCTCATCCCACGCACCACGTGGCACTCCTGCTACCGCAAGATCTACATCCGTCGACCTAATTTGGCCACGCCCGCGCTCACGCCTTGATTTGATATGCAGCGAGGATCGACCTCACGCCCTCCTCTCGCGTGTGAAGTGCTTAACCGTTGGGCTGCGACTGCCATTTGGTCGCATTTATGTTTTAAGGGCTGGCTCTCGCAACCGTTGGATGGTGATACAACCGTTGAGAACATCTGGTCCCTTGCTTTAGATGAGGAGGCGCGGCTTGAGTTGATCCAACGACCGAGATGCACTCAACATTTGAGGAGAGAAAAGTAGCGGTGGGTCTTGGCCTGGTATGGGCAGTTAAGATGGAGCCACGTGGTGGTGCCATCTTGGTCGTCCATCTTATATGACTTGTAGATGGTGCCACAGATGTTGGATTGAATCGATTTTTGTGCCGTTGGATTGCGATTGTCGATCCGAACCCATCCATGCAGTTGGATTTGTCATCTAATGTACGAATTTACACCATCTTGGCCCCTTGACCTCTGATCTTTCTCAGACTACATCTGATGCTATAGAAGTCCAATCAAGACAATCTTGGAGTTGTTGAACTTCGATCATCGCTCTGATCAAATCTGTACGAATGGATCTTCAATCCGAGGCCCCAATAAGATATTGCCCTATTTCCTAACTACAAAAAGAGAAAATTAACTTAAAATTTATACAACCTAATCTAAATGCATGACGATGCATGTAATGTAATATTTATAATGTATGATGCAAATTTATGTCTAAGAACATGCAAAAATAGATGATTTATGTGATATAAACGTGTTTACATCACACCCTTATGCCTATCTTTTGCTAGTCCCTAGAAAAGCTACATGCTATTTATAAGAGAATTAGATCGGATTTCTTGGGCAATAGTTATTTTTTAATTCTTATGAATTTCAACTAAGACCTGAACTACAGAGACACAACAGTGCCCGGGTGTCTACCAAGATGTAGACCTCCTCAAGCCCTCGTCTTATTCAAAGAATGATCTTTTTTTTCTTTTTCTTTTCTAATTTTTTTGGATTTTTGAGTTTAGGGTTTCGAAACAGCTTTCTACGGCCACTCAACCCACCCAAGACTCGATGAGAACTCTAAGTTCTAAGGATCTTTTTGTGAATGTGATAGACTCATTGATAGGCGATTAGAACGAACTTTGGGTTTCTACGCCCCTAGGTGATCTTAAAAAGGAATTCTGCCTAAAGGTGTATCTATTCGACCGATAGCTTTCTCTCTACTTTTATTTTTATGGGGTCAACACAAGGGTGAACCCAGCGTATATCTCCCAGCTTATTCTACTTCTCTGCTTCTTCTTAAGTGTTTGGAATTAAACGTGCATTTCTTGAGCTGGGTTCTGGACAACCTACTAATGGGCTGTTACCCATGATAACTTGCCAGCCATACTCGTGCGATGAAGTGTGGCTTATTTCCTTTATTCTTTTCCTTTTCTATTTTTTTTTCTTTTCTTTTTGGATATTTTTCTTTTTATTTTCTTTCTTTAAGTAGGTGGCTTCCCTAATCTAAGTTTACCTAAAGGCAGCAGGAAAAGAATGGTGGTGTGGCTGGGCTCTGGACAACCTACTAATGGGCTGTTACCTACGATAACTTGCCAGCTATACCACCCTAGAAGGTTCAGTAGCTACCCAATTTCTGTTAAAATTGTCGAACAATGAGTTAGTGTGAAAAGTGTGCAGATGCTTAGACTTAAAGTTCCCTCAAATTAGAGGGTAGGTTGATAAGTCGTGTACTTATCACCCCAACTTATTTAATCAAATTATAAATATATTTAGACTGGCGAGGACTCGAGAAACAAATCCACATTTTAGTAGACACCCGAGCTGATTAAGCCCTAAGACCTGAAGGGTCTTAGTGTTCAAGTCATACAGTTTTATTCTCTAAGATTGAAAATTTTCTAAAGCCCAAGTTCTCTTTCCTAATTCCATAATTTATTTTTAAATAAAAAAATAAAAAGAATCAATGGAGCTAACAAGATGATTCAGATAATGATATCCACCCCCCATGCCTATTTAATGCAATGCCCTAATTGTATTAAAAAGACATAAAATAGAGTGGAGTAGAGAAGAAAGCACCTGAATTTCGTAATTAACAGGTAGGCTCCAAGATGAAAAAGAAATTGTATACATGCTGAATTTAGTGCCTTCAGTTAGGCACACTATACAAAAAATAAGAAATAAAGAATTCACAGTTGTAGGTCAGAATCAGGATAAGAAAATCTAGCTTTGGACCTGCCAAGAGAAGATGTCCACAGATGTGGACCAGATTGTGATGCTGACCCATTCCCCATGGTTGAGTATATCTAAGGTTCTGGATAAATATTATCCAAAACCTAAGATCAACATGTAAGCAGGGTCGAGCCTGCGATTTGTGATGATGCAACCCAAGACCAAAAAGTTGGGTTACAAAGAAATCAAGCTCAAAAGGATAATTAATGAATGTGCATTTGGGTTGGACATCCTCTAAATTAAAGATGTCATAAGGGCCATGGTAGAGAGTTGGTAGTTTCAGACAAATAGGCACCCTTAGACTCGATCTTTTGCTTCCTTCGGAATTAGCTTCCCATATCATCATTTCCCAACTCCTATCCTCATTTAGAATTTCGAATTTTGGGACCTCCCACATATTAATCACCCCGTCTGAAATTTCCAAGTCTAAAAGATGTGATTGAATCAGAATGGACTTGGGTTTAGTGATTTCAAAATCAAAATCATCAGTAAGCTCAATAAGGTAAGCTCAATAGGGTGTGATTGAGGATCGGGGCTATGAATTGAATCCTTCATAAATTGAGGATCTGAATCTACCATGCGAGCCCCAACAAGATCAATTTCCTCAGTTATAGAGCCATCAAATGATTCATCAAATTCCTCAGGCCCAGTCGTCTCATTGAAATCGTGTGCTGTAAACTCAAGTGAGACTTGGCATAATGATTCTTCACCTTTAGAATCAAAGAATTCTAAAATCACCTTTAGAATCAAAGAATTCTAAATCCACATTAATGTACGTCTCAAAATCATCAATCACTTTTTGCTCCATAGAGACATACATTTCCTCGTACCCCAGCTCAAGGATTTCAAGTGACGAAATCAATGCTTCCTTATTTTATTTTTTTTTTGAAAAAGGAAAGGGTAGTTATCCAGAATGATAACTACCCAAAATTGCTTCCTTATTTTATTGCTCTAGAACAACCTAGTCAACCTTGGTCTCGTAAAACATGTCCCCCTTTAAGTGCCTGAGCGGATTTTGACATCGACTCTCCTGTCAGGGGTTCATCCTAGGAATTCTCCCAAGATTGGACTAGAGCAATCACAAATCTCATCCTTAATTTCGATAACTTCCTAAGTAAAAGCTCACCTGGGTCCTTATCCTTAACATCCTGGAGCAAATTCAATAAATACTTGTTATGATCGTTAATCATTTCAATCAGGGGCTCCAATTTTTTAGTGTAGGGTGTTGGCTGACCTTCTAAAGATTGAATGTTATTCCTTAAATTAGCCAACACCTTATCTTGGACCTAGTTAACCTGAAGCAAATGATTTGGTTCAGGGTTGAGCGAGTTTGGGTTCAGTGTAGGGGAGTCAACAAATTGAGGTTCTTGATACCCTCCATGATAATAGGTTATTTCGGGTTGTCCATAAGGAGGTGATGACCTATAAGCAGTGTAATCTGAGGAAGGGTAAGGATCAGCATATCCTTCTTAATTGTAGATCACATTAGGTTGTCCAAATGATGACAATGATCTATAATTGATGTAGCTTGGACAAGGATAAGAATCACAATCATGGTATTCAAGGTTAAACCTTGAACACGGAGGTCCGGAATTGTATCCCCAATCAGGATTATCCCAACTAGAAGATGGATGAGAATAAGTCTGGTTGGAATAATAATCATTTTTGGAATAAGTAGTGGTAGGAAGGTAGGTGTGGAAGTGCGAATAGGATGTGGAAGGATCCACGACAGAGCAGGAGGAAGAAAGGTGCCCTGCACTACAAACAATCAAACATGTCCTTAAGTAGGCTAGCCTAAAAACCTACAGACTCCTAGAACCCGTCTCGAGATGAAGAAACAATTTGATCTACTTCTTTTCTGTCAATCCAACAAGTTAGAGAGTGGGGCTGGGGAGAAGGTTCTTCCTTTGGCTTGTGCCTCTGATTCTTAGTGTACCCCCCAACCGCGATCATTTGATTATGCTCCCCTAGCTAGACATCAGATTGAATGGTAGAAATAGACTAATAAAAAATAATCTCTATCTAAGCTCCAAAGAGCGAGTCCAATCCTTAAGGCCAACATCTACTCTGTTTTAATTAAGATTAGGTTTGAATGTACTTTGGAATGTGATGGGCCCTTATCTGGGTTGTGTCCTTAATAATTGATTGAAATGTGTGTGTGCACAACTAGTGGTTTTCAAGTAAGATTATTTTTTGTTGTGGTGAATTTTAGGGTTTAAATCTTACTTAGTAGCTTTTAGGACTCAACTTTAGGTGTATTCAATCAAGTTCAGTTGGCACACCAGGTTTTGAAAGCATAGGTGAAGATGTTTTTCGTTACAACTTAAAAGAATGTGGAGTGCCTGGTAAATCCCTAAAGGTTGAACATATTTGGCAGCTACTTGATGAGTTGATTTTAGTTGAAGTGGTGTGGCCCAAACAACTCAAACAATTAGCCTGATGCACACAAGTAATTACCTAATCTGATTTCTACTCAATTATGTGTTGATAAGTGTACCGATCCCAAAGATCGGGTTACCGGATGAGTATGAAGAATCAGAAGAGGTTGTGTACCTTTGTGAGATTTTTTATAAAAATTTTTCTTTATATGCAAGTGTAACGAACGCGTGCCCCAGACGTGTTTTAAGACGTCTGGGAGGTGGCCCAGACGTCGGACCAGACGTTTGGGATCACATCCAGACGTCTGACAAGACGTCTGGGATCGTTTCCAGACGTCTGACAAGACGTCTGGGATCGTTTCCAGACGTCTGGAGAACAGTTATTTTCGCACGGGAGATTCGCCTCTCTCTCTCTCTTTTTCCCTCTCTCTCTGCGGCTGCAGACCTGCCGCGCTCTCTCTCCCTCCTCCTCGCGCGGCCTTAAAAGGGCCATGCCTCCCCTCCCGTCTTTTTAGACCCGTTTAGGGCCCGTTCGGGCTCCGTTTTCCGCGATTCGAGTTGCGTTCTTTTTAGAATTAATTCCTCTACCGATCTACAGTAGCTATACACTGTTTTGAGACACTCCTTGTGTTTGATCCTTGTGATAGGACCTCGTTCAGTTGCAGTCTTGGGAGTCGCGGAGGCACGCGGGATTCCCGATTACGCCCCCATTACTCCCGTTGTACCTGGTAGAGTGGCATAAGTTTATTTTTAAAATCTGTTAAAGTATGGAACCATAACTAGAATCTAGGACATTGCGTGAATCCTAGGAATGAGAAATGTATGGAATGATAGCTCCTAGGTGATGCATGAATCCTAGGGCTGAAAAACTAGTTGTATGCAAGATCCTAGGATGTGGCATGA
Organism: Thalassia testudinum; assembly: GCA_037157565.1. NCBI lineage: Eukaryota > Viridiplantae > Streptophyta > Magnoliopsida > Alismatales > Hydrocharitaceae > Thalassia > Thalassia testudinum. Next base: position 206,184,186 of record JAZHRO010000031.1, read on the forward strand.
ATCCTAGGATGGAAAAACTAGTGGAATGTATAATACTGCAGTCTTGGAAAAATGGAAAGGAATATAAAGTTGCCTGTAAATTGAATTAACAGCTGCCTGTTATGAATAAAGAAACATGATTGAGATCATGGATTGTGAGAACGTGAAACTGGAAAGTGAAACATATGATGTTCTGAGATAAAGAGCTGGAACCCTACGGGGAATTAGGAGTGGAACTCCTGGAAAGAAAAAGGAATGGAACTGAGATGTAGTTTGTACTCTCTTGGGTACGCAGTACCAAGGGAAGTACCTGTACCTGTTTAGTGCAGAGTGGGGCCAACCGCCCCAGGGACCTGGGGTTAGGATTGGCCGCTCTGTACCGACTTGTTGGCCCTCGTGTACGTAGTACCGAGGAGAGCTACTAGTGTTAGGAGAGTACTAGCTACCCCACGGGCCCCGGGGTTCTGCTAGCCTCCTTCACCGACTTGTTAGGCCCACTAGGGCAAACCAGGGTAGTCAGGCAAGGGTGCGTGGACTGTGGAGGGGCAAGGCCCCGGTTTGGTTACTATGGAGGGGTTGGACCCCTGTTACTGAGAGGGCTCTACCCTGGTTCCGTACTGTGCTTTGGGCGCACCAGTTAACGGAAACGACTGACCGCGTGCCAGTGCGGGCTAGCTACCTGTGCGTTTATCGCGCGTGCCGTAGTCACCGTTACGTCTGTCAGTGACCTTGGGGTGGTTGACTGAGGGTAGGATCACCACGGGGGACTCTCCCGGCCAGGAGAGCACCACGTGCTGCTTCTACTTTTGGAAAAGACTGCAATCAAGATCGTTCCCACGAGGACATTCGAGATCAAGTAAAGGATCTGAGAAATAAATGAAATAGTGAGAAAATTGAAAGATGTGAATAAAGGAAGTAACAGAAATTAACAGCTACTGTACACTCTACTGTTGTCTTTAGTTAGTTTGCCACTCTACTCAGCGTTTTGCTGACGTGTTACACTCGTTACCTTTTTCAGGACCAGGTGTTGAGCAGCCAGGGTCAGCGGCTGCAGAGGACGCTGGGCTGAGTAGGGTCCAGTAGAGTTTACCACAGTCTTTTGTACCTCTTTTGTTTCTGTTATAGTGAGTAGTTCTTGTTTCCGCTGTACTTTCTTTACCTGCAGTTCTTGTTATATAATAAATGTTGTTCTACTGTTGTGGTGCTATCTACTGTAGTAGTTTCTTTCCTTACTGCTGTACTTCCTTACTGTTAGTTATATTCATGCTGAATGTGGTTTATTTTACTGCTCTTTTAGTTACTTTCTCGTTGGACGACTAGGTCTTGGGATTAGTCGAGTCGGTCCGGTTCTCGTGTCTCGTAGGGACTCGGGAACCGGGTCGTTACAAGATGGTATCAGAGCAAGGTCGTCCCGAGAAGTGAATCAACTGACTAGAAGATAACCAATTCACATGTTTATAGCTAGAGTAGCCACCACAACATATCTCTTGACATGAGCTCTTAGAAGTTTCGTTAGGTACCGTCTGTTTTGACATTTTTCGTTTTGTTTCGCGTCTCCATTGTAGGAGATGCCTCATCGTGGAGCTAGGAGGGTGGGCCGCGGCCGAGGTCGGGGCCCGAGGGACAGATGTGTCAGGCTTGGAGTACTTACTACCCCTCCTCTTCTCCTGAGCATACCGTCTCCGGACCTCGTCCAACTGATTCGAGAGGTGGTTCGAGAAGAATTTCAGCTTCCACCCACGTCGCCACCCCCTCCCCCTTCCGAACGTACGACAGGGGAGTTAGTGGTGGAACGAGATTTCCACCGCCACACTAGGCGTGTTAGGAGAACTCAACGGAGACACGTGGCATCCGCAGGAGAGCTGTCACGTTGTGCAGGGCCATCAGTGGCCTTTGGGGGCCCTCGACAGGGGCCAGTTGCCAGCATCGGACCCCCGCCTAGTCGACAGCAGGGACTCACTGAGGGCGGGAGTCGGGTTCCCCTCTGCTACCAGTGTGGCCAGCCGGGCCACGTCAGGAGGGACTGCCCATCTAGGGCAGGAGGTCAGCAGATACTCCCCGCGCAGAGCACTGGAGGGTGCGTAGGAGGCTGCGGTTTCCAGGCGCGAGGAGGAGGACAGCAGTCGCGAGGAGGGTACCGGCCAACACCTACCCGTCCGACGCAGAGTGTGGCTGCTTCGTCCGCACCTAGAGCTGAGGGGCGTATCAACGCCCTAACACACAGGGACGCCAGAGCTTCGGGATCAGTGGTAGCAGGTATGGTTTCAGTTTCCAGCAGACTCGTTTACACGCTTTTCGATTCCGGCGCTACGCACTCGTTTGTCGCAGCCAGTTTCGCAGTTAGTTTGGACCAGGATTATACACTGTTAGAGAATCCGTTCGTAATCAGAGGTCCGAGTGGTTAGCTGTTTGTAGCTGAGGAGGTGTACACGGATTGCGCGGTCAGCGTTGGTGGACATAGCCTGCCAGCTGACCTGATTATGATACAGATGAAGGACTTTGGAGTGATTTTGGGGATGGATTGGCTGTCCGCTTACCACGCCTTGGTGGACTGTTTTGAGAGGAAGATCGTCTTCTCCATTCCGGAGTTGCCTTCTTTCGATTTTCACGGACAGCCAGTGGACGGAGGTTTCAGGTGCATCTCAGCACTTCGGGCGACGAGACTTTTGAGCCAGGGGTGTGAGGGCTTCCTAGCTTGTGTGGTGGCAGACTTCCAGAGCACCCGGTGGTCAGAGAGTACCCCGACGTGTTTCCAGACGAGTTACCAGGACTACCGCCCGAGCGTGAAATCGAGTTTGAGATATCACTAGTACCAGGGACCAGCCCCATCTCCACTGCGCCATACAGGATGGCACCGCTTGAGCTGCGAGAGCTCAAGTCCCAGTTGCAGGACCTTTTGGGGAAAGGTTTCGTGAGGCCCAGTGCGTCTCCCTGGGGAGCCCCGGTACTGTTTGTGAAGAAGGATGGGACCCTACGCCTTTGTCTGGACTACCGACAGCTGAATAGGGTCACCATCAAGAACAGATATCCACTGCCGAGGATCGACGATTTGTTTGACCAGTTGCGGGGTGCCACGGTGTTTTCCAAGATAGACTTGAGGTCTAGATACCACCAGTTGAGGATCAGGGAGACTGACGTCTCCAAGACAGCTTTCCGCACCCGGTACGGACACTACGAGTTTTTGGTCATGCCGTTTGGGCTGACCAATGCCCCCGCTGCTTTCATGGACCTGATGAACCGGGTGTTTAGACCGTACTTGGATCAGTTCGTGGTGGTTTTCATAGATGATGTGCTCATCTATTCTAGAGATCGGACGCAGCACGGGCAGCACTTGCGAATGGTTTTGGACACTCTGAGGCGACGCAGGCTGTACGCCAAATACAGCAAGTGCGAGTTCTGGTTGAGGGAGGTGACCTTCTTGGGTCATGTGATCTCTGGAGACGGCCTGGCGGTGGACCCCGCCAAGGTCGAGGCAGTGCTCAGGTGGGTGAGACCGCATTCAGTCACTGAGATTCGTAGTTTCCTGGGACTGGCAGGTTACTACAGACGGTTCATCAGAGGATTTTCGCAGATTGCGCGTCCTATGACACAGTTGACCCGGAAGGACGTGCCTTTCGCTTGGACAGACGCCTGTGAGGCGTGTTTTCTGGAGCTGAAGGAGAGGTTGACCTCAGCTCCCGTGCTCACCATCCCTGACAGTAGTGGCGGGTTCGTTGTGTACACGGACGCTTCCTTGCAGGGGTTAGGAGGTGTGCTCATGCAGAGGAGTCACGTTGTCGCTTACGCTTCGCGGCAACTGAAGCCCCATGAGCATACCTACCCTACCCACGACCTAGAGTTGGCAGCTGTTGTCTTCACGCTGAAGACTTGGAGGCACTACTTGTACGGTGAGATCTTCTAGATTTTTACAGATCACAAGAGCCTCAAATATCTTTTTGACCAGAAGGAGCTCAACATGAGACAGAGACGTTGGTTGGAGCTCCTGAAGGATTACGACTGCAGCACCTCCTACCACCCGGGAATGGCCAATGTGGTGGCTGACGCCTTGAGCCGTAAGGCGCCCGCACGCTTGGCTAGTCTACAGTTACAGAGTTGGAGCCTTTTGGAGGAGGTGGGCAGTTGGCGACCTCTAGAGTTACGAGGGTACTGTGGGGCAGTGGCGGTGACGCAGCAGACCAGGCCAAAGCTGATAGACCGCATCATCACAAGGCAGATGGCCGATCCGTACTTGCAGTCTTTGCGCGACAGAGTACTGTCAGGAGACCCTGGGGACTTCTCTTTCACAGACCAGGTGCTACGCTTGAGGGGACGGTTGTGCGTTCCCAGGGACGAGGAGCTGTTGAGAGAGCTCCTGGCTGAGGCACACGGTTCCAGATTCACCATACATCCCGGAAACACGAAGATGTACCACGACTTGAGACGCGAGTTTTGGTGGAGGGGGATGAAGCGGGATGTGGGTGAATTCGTGCAGCAGTGCTTAGTGTGCCAGCAGGTGAAAGCCGAGCATCAGGGGCCTGCAGGGCCGCTTCAGCCGCTTCCAGTGCCAGAGTGGAAGTGGGAGAGCATCACCATGGACTTGGTGGTGGGCTTGCTTGTTACCCAGCGTGGACACGACACAGTCTGGGTAATAGTGGATAGATTGACGAAGACGGCGTGGTTCTTGCCGATCCGAGTCACTTTGGGACCAGCACAGTTGGCAGAGAGGTATATCCGTGTTGTGGTACAACTACACGGAGTTCCGCGGGAGATCGTATCCGACCGGGATACCCGCTTTACGTCCCAGTTTTGGGCTGAGTTTCAGCAGGCCTTAGGGACGAGGTTGAGGTTTAGCACAGCTTACCACCCCCAGACGGATGGACAGTCTGAGCGCACGATATAGACACTCGAGGACCTTTTGCGTGCCTGTGTACTGGACTGGAGGGGCTCTTGGGAGGAGCACCTGCCCCTAGCGGAATTTGCATACAACAAAAGTTATCACTCGAGCATCGGCATGGCTCCCAACGAGGCTCTGTACGGACGGAAGTGTACGGCACCCTTGAGTTGGATTGAGGTGGGGACCAAGTGGGAGGTTGGCCCCAGGTTGATCCAGCAGAGTCAGGAGGTAGTTGAGCAGATCCACCGACGACTCCGCACTGTCAGGAGCAGACAGAAGAGCTACGCGGATCGGAGACGCAGAGAGGTACAGTTTGAGGTTGGGGACCACGTCTTTCTTCGTGTTTCGCCCATGAAGGGCCTGCAGCGGTTTGGGGTGAGAGGGAAGCTCGCGCCGAGGTTCGTGGGGGCCCTTTGAGGTCCTGGAGCGGGTTGGACCCGTTGCTTACCGACTTGCCCTCCCCCCCCGCAGTTTTCTGGTGTGCACGACGTGTTCCACGTGTCCAACCTCAGGAAGTACGTAGCCGATCCCAGCCACGTACTGAGTCACGAGAGCGTCGAGGTGAGCGACGACCTAACCTACCCCGAGCGGCCAGTGCAGATTCTAGACCGAGCCGTCCGCAATTTGAGACGAAAGCAAGTACCCCTGGTAAAGGTTTTGTGGAGGAGCCAGCGGTACGAGGAGGCTACCTGGGAGCCTGAGGCGGCAATGCGGGAGCGGTACCCGGAGCTTTTCGCGGGTACGTCTTCCGGACCGGCTTCGGTCCTCTTTGAGTTTGTTATGGTTATTTGGACGTCTTTTCCCGCACCCTAGTTGGCGCAAGTTTCGGGGATGAAACTTCCTTTGAGTTTGTTATATTGTAACGAACGTGTGCCCCAGACGTCTTTTAAGACGTCTGGGAGGTGGCCCAGACGTCGGACCAGACGTCTGGGATCACATCCAGACGTCTGACAAGACGTCTGGGATCGTTTCCAGACGTCTGGAGAACAGTTATTTTCGCACGGGAGATTCGTCTGCGCGCCTGTGCGCGCAGACCCACGATTCCCCTCTCTCTCTCTTTTTCCCTCTCTCTCTGCGGCTGCAGACCTGCCGTGCTCTCTCTCCCTCCTCCTCGCTCGACCTTAAAAGGGCCACTCCTCCCCTCCCGTCTCCACCGTCTCCTCCTTCTTCTCCTTCAGCCAGTGAGCATGAGCGCGAGTGCGAGGGCGGCAGCTGCGGCCGCAGTGAGCGCGGAGGAGGTGCGGCGTGCCAGAGCGGAGCTCTGCCGTGAGGGCGAGCTCGCCGGAGCGGCTTGGCTGGCCGACGGAGGGCGCAGGGGGCACAGAGCGACGCGGAGAGGGACCTGCTGCAGTCTGAGCAGCTGGCGCGCGAGGTGCGACGCGGGCGGCGCCGCGAGCGGAGGCCGAGCAGCGCCCTGATTCTGGAAAAATTTCCAGAATCAGACGTCTGGATTTATAGGCAGACGGCGAGTAAGACGTCTGGTAGCTCCTACAGACGTCTGAAAGGTGAGTATTCCGCTTTTTTTTCTTCCTTCCTGTCGACTGACCGTACTAAGGGAGGGAGTTGGCTGTGCGCAGGCTCGCTGATTCGCCATCCTTTGCGAATCAGACGTCTGGAAGTTGTACCAGACGGCGGGAGTGACCTCCAGACGTCCTAGGTGACCATCGGACGTCTGGGAGATAGGAGAGACGTCCCCGCAGACTTCTGGACGTCTGGGAAACCACGCTGAACAGGTAATTCTCCGATCCACTTTTTAAGACGTCTGGAAGAAGTTCCAGACGTCTGATCTTGCACAGTATCGTCTTTTTCGACCCGTTCGGGCTCCGTTTTCCGCGATTTGAGTTGCGTTCTTTTTAGAATTAATTCCTCTACCCGTCTACAGTAGCTATACACTGTTTTGAGACACTCCTTGTGTTTGATCCTTGTGATAGGACCTCGTTCAGTTGCAGTCTTGGGAGTCGCGGAGGCACGCGGGATTCCCGATTACGCCCCCATTACTCCCGTTGTACCTGGTAGAGTGGCATAAGTTTATTTTTAAAATCTGTTAAAGTATGGAACCATAACTAGAATCTAGGACATTGCATGAATCCTAGGAATGAGAAATGTATGGAATGATAGCTCCTAGGTGATGCATGAATCCTAGGGCTGGAAAACTAGTTGTATGCTAGATCCTAGGATGGAAAAACTAGTGGAATGTATACTACTGCAGTCTTGGAAAAATGGAAAGGAATATAAAGCTTCCTGTAAATTGAATTAACAGCTGCCTGTTATGAATAAAGAAACATGATTGAGATCATGGATTGTGAGAACGTGAAACTGGAAAGTGAAACATATGATGTTCTGAGATAAAGAGCTGGAACCCTACGGGGAATTAGGAGTGGAACTCCTGGAAAGAAAAAGGAATGGAACTGAGATGTAGTTTGTATTGTCTCTTGGGTACGCAGTACCAAGGGAAGTACCTGTACCTGTTTAGTGCAGAGTGGGGCCAGCCGCCCCAGGGACCTGGGGTTAGGATTGGCCGCTCTGTACCGACTTGTTGGCCCTCGTGTACGTAGTACCGAGGAGAGCTACTAGTGTTAGGAGAGTACTAGCTACCCCACGGGCCCCGGGGTTCTGCTAGCCTCCTTCACCCACTTGTTAGGCCCACTAGGGCAAACCAGGGTAGTCAGGCGAGGGTGCGCGGACTGTGGAGGGGCAAGGCCCCGGTTTGGTTACTGTGGAAGGGTTGGACCCCTGTTACTGAGAGGGCTCTACCCTGGTTCCGTGCTGTGCTTTGGGCGCACCCGTTAACGGAAACGACTGACCGCGTGCCAGTGCAGGCTAGCTACCTGTGCGTTTATCGCGCGTGCCGTAGTCACCGTTACGTCTGTCAGTGACCTTGGGGTGGTTGACTGAGGGTAGGATCACCACGGGGGACTCTCCCGGCCAGGAGAGCACCATGTGCTACTTCTACTTTTGGAAAAGACTGCAATCAAGATTGTTCCCACGAGGACATTCGAGATCAAGTAAAGGATATGAGAAATAAATGAAATAGTGAGAAAATTGAAAGATGTGAATAAAGGAAGTAACAGAAACTAACAGCTACTGTACACTCTACTGTTGTCTTTAGTTAGTTTGCCACTCTACTCAGCGTTTTGCTGACGTGTTACACTCGTTACCTTTTTCAGGACCAGGTGTTGAGCAGCCAGGGTCAGCGGCTGCAGAGGACGCTGGGCCGAGTAGGGTCCAGTAGAGTTTACCACAGTCTTTTGCACCTCTTTTGTTTCTGTTATAGTGAGTAGTTCTTGTTTCCGCTGTACTTTCTTTACCTGCAGTTCTTGTTATATGATAAATGTTGTTCTACTGTTGTGGTGGTATCTACTGTAGTAGTTTCTTTCCTTACTGCTGTACTTCCTTACTGTTAGTTATATTCATGCTGAATGTGGTTTATTTTACTGCTCTTTTGGTTAGTTTCTCGTTGGACGACTAGGTCTTGGGATTAGTTGAGTCGGTCTGATTCTCGTGTCTCGTAGGGACTCGGGAACCAGGTCGTTACACATAGGGTGAGGCGGGTGGAGGTGACAAACAAACAATCAAAACTAACCTTAAAGTTTATGCAAGCTCCTAGGTTAATTAGGGTTTTTGTTATCAGGTGATGGAATAAAATCTAATGGGTGGAGAGGTGGGGGTAAACTTACAGACCCTTCAACAACACTTGACTCCAATCTACCACTTTTGCTCACTCGAGAGAGTACCTGCAATCACAATAAGAATGGAGACAAGTGAGGTAAAGGATAAGTAAGGCGAGAAATGCGAGAAATCAAAGAATGTCGCCTCCCCGGCAATGGCGCCAAAATGTTGAATTGGAAAATCGTCGCAAATAGATTTGAGTTTGGAGAAACCCGTCATTGTAGCGTGATTTGTAAGAAAAATCGTCAACAGATAATTTAGCCGAAACTCAAAAGGAATTCCGGATCGAACACAGGGAGACGGATGTTTGATTAAAAATCACGTTTGTTTTGTTTGTCACGAAGCAGATTAGCTGGTCGAATTAAATCAAAACTAGCTATCTACTTAATGAATAATGGATAGAAGAGAGAGAGAGAATATTACAAATAAAGATAAAATAGAGATAGGATAAACATGGATTTCATAATCATCAAGTGATGTTCATTACAATTAATTATTACATTAGAAAGATGGAAAGATTACAACTAGAAAGTGGTAAATCTACTCTAGAAAGTGGTAAAGAGAAGGTGGAAAGATATCCAACTCGACGGCTACTTGGAGGATGAGCCGCGTTGACGGAGCACCCAGAAGAACGTGCTGAGATGCGGGACGAAGGAGAACGATGATAGACAACAGAGAACGGCATAGGGCAACATTGCAACGGGATCCGCTTCCCGAATGGCAGTGGGAGGATGTTTGCACCTCAAAACACGCCTATAAGAACGCCTTCTTATGCTATTTTCTAGCATTAACTATGTATATTATAATCCTGTAGTTGCATTTGTAAAAACGCTTGCATGCATGCATTTAATTGAGAGAAGAGAATGGAATAAATGGCTTGCATTTTTACAATTTTCTTCAAGTGTCTCTTTGCAAAAGTCCCCTCTCCATATTTTATTTTCATCTTTCTTTCTTCTTCCCACGGTTTTTCTTCTTCCCGCGGCTGAATTTCGTCCACGCCATGCGCCTCTCCCTGCAGCTGCCACTCTCCGCGCCTCTCCCTGCTGTCCTTCCCGCACCTCTCCCTGCAGCTGCCATTCTCCCCCATTCCCCGCATGCTCCACGCCATGCTCTCCTCCTCTATAAAGCCGCAGCTCTTCCTCGCGACGAGAGGGAGGGACGTTGCTGCAATACGCAGCTGCTGAAAAATCGCCACGCTGCAGTCCACCACCTTCCTCGCCCGTTCTCCCCTCCCATACGCCGGCCCTCCGTCGAGGAGGCACCCGACGAGCAGGAGAACCCACTGTGGTGCACACCACCACAGTGGGAGCACCACCGCCCAGCTCTTCAACGAGCCGGTGGGCGTGGTGTGTTCTTTTCTCTTCGTTTGCATCTCCACGCCATTGCTGCCGCTTCAAGGTCCGAAGCTTGAAGCAGCAGCAGCAGCAGCCCAGCGGCGACAGCAGCAGCAGCAGCCCAGCGGCGACAGCAGCAGCAGCAGCACCCCCGCCTCCTCCGCGACCTTCCCCGCAGGCGCGCAACCCTCCGCGCGCGCCTGCAGGCCCGTTCCCCGTCTCCGCCTCTGCTCTGTCGCCTCTGCAATTCCACCCGCGACAGGCCGCTGCGCGCACTGCAGCGGCCGGCTACGGCCTCACGCCGACCCCCGCGAACCTCTGCAACCCTCCGCGACCGACTGCAGACTCCCCGCCGCCCTCTCCGAGCATGCCATCGCCCGCTCTCCTTCCTCGCACCCGGCCTGCAGACGCGTCACCTTCTCCGCGCGAAGACGCGCCTGCATCCGCGATCTTCAGACGTCCGCCTCCGCCTTCAGACGACGCGGCGTCAGACGTCCGCCGCCGCGAGCAGACGCCTTAACTCGCTGCCATCGTCCGCGCTCGCGATCTCTCCCGCCCGCTCTTTCTCTCTCTAGCGCTCTCTCTCTCTCCGCGATCTCTCCCGCCCGCTCCCTCTCTGTCTCCCGCTCTCTCTCTCTCACGTATTCTCTATCTCTCTCTCTCTCTCTCTCTCTTTTTTTTCACTTACAGCAACACACACACACCCATTCACCGACACACACACTCACACACTAATAGTAACTTATATACATACATATATATATATATATATATATATACATATACATATATCTATATATATATACTTATATATACATAGTATATCTATATAGTTATGTATACATACATATAATATAATATATATATACATATACATATATAATATATATATATATATATATATATATATATATATATACACATACTCATATACATATATATATATATACATATCTATATACTTATACATATACACATATATATATACATATATATCTAGATACATATATACTTATATACATATATATATATATCTATATAGTATTATATATATATATACTTATATACATATATACATAGCTATATACATATATACATACATATATATATATATATATATATACACCTATATATATATATATATCTATATATATCTATACATATATACTTATACATTTATATACATACATATGTACATATATTTTCACGTTATTTACTATACGCTGTATCGCGGGAATATTTGCACCAGTTGCTGATATTCTGCGATACAGCGTGTACAGAAAGCGTGGACACATCCATCCTCCATCCACACTCCACGTGGCACCTAGTCGTGTTGGTTGCGTCTCTCTAGACGTCGGCTGACTCGACATAGTGCTACACTCCATCGTCACCTCCACCCCCACCCCTTTATATATATACTACATATAAATATATATCTATAGCTACTATATTTACTTTCTATCTGATAGCTTCCTTCTTAGTAAAAAGAAAAAAAAAGGTATAAAAGTGAAAAGATAATCTTTGATTTGCAGGTACCCCCGTCTTGCAAGTAGCAAGACGTGTTTTGAAACTCTGTTTTGGCTAAAAGCCAAGGACACAATTTTGAGGGTGTGCCTCAAGAACAAGGATTACCAGAAAAAAACCTAAATAAGAAAAATACCAAAAACAGAATAAACGAACGGAAGAGACGCGTTTTAAGGAAAACGTAGAAACTCGACTTGAACCCCACTTCCCTGAGTTCGACCATGGGCCTAAAAGTGACAAGATAAAATCAATTAGGCCAGGTTAAAAATTTTGTAAAGAGATGGTTAGGTCTGAATTAGGTTAACCATTATACACATTTCAACGATAAAAATATCATATTAACAACCTATCCGGGCCGACCATCAGAGGACAATCGCGGAATGCTCCACGAATGAGATGAGAAGGTGGAAAAATTATATTTTTAACTCTAGAGGAGCATCCTAGGTTTGGGACAAGCACTTAGAGCTTTAGAGGAGGTGAGAGGAGGAAGGGATGAAGAATTTAAGTGATACGGGTCTCCTTTTATAATTGTACGGATTGAGGGCAATTTGGTCATTTTATACTTGAAAACAATAATTCATGGTCTTTAGTGATGGATTTAAGCATCATTAAAGCCCCTAAACGTGGGCGTAGGTTGTGTGCATGTGCCTGCCGCTTCCTCTTCCAAGCTTCAATGCTTCACTCCGTTTGCACGCTCTTAGTCGTTCGATCGCAAGATCGAACGACTTAAAATGCGTCATCGCTCGCCTTCTCATCGCGTGCCTGCACGATCTATGCTCATCCCATGTGCCATTTGGTGCTCCCACTGCTGCAAGATCTGCATTCGACAGCCTAATTTGGCCGCACCCGCGCTCACGCCTTGATTTGAGGCGCAGCGGGGATCGACCTCGCACCCTCCTCTCACGTGTGAAGCACTCAACCACTGCGCTGCAGTTGCCATTTGTTCGCATTTATGTTTTAAGGGCCAACCCTCGCAACCATTGGATGGTGATCCAATGGTTGAGATCATCTAGTCCCTTGCCTTCAAATAAGGAGGGGGCGTAGCTTGAGTTGATCTCGGTCGTTGGATATTAATCCAACGGCCGAGGGCGCTCAATGTTTGAGGAGAGAAAAGCAGCGACGGGTCTTGGGCTAGTATGGGTGGCTGAGATGGTGCCATGTGGTGCCATCTTGTCCGTCCATCTTCTGGGACTTGTAGATGGTGCCATGAATGTCGAATTGGGCCGATTTTCACGTCGTTGGGCTGCAATCGTCGATCCGAACCCATCTATGCGGTTGGATTTGTCATATAATGTACAAATTTACACCATCTTGGGCCCTTGTCCTTTGATCTTTCTCGGACTGCATATGATGCTACGGAAGTCCGATTGGGGTGATCTTGGAGTCGTTGAACTTTGATCATTGCTCTGATAAGATCTATACGGTTGGATCTTCAATCTGAGGTCCCAATAAGATATTGCTCTATTTCTTGACCACAAAAAGAGAAATTTAACCTAAAATTTATACAACCTAATCTAAATGCATGATGATGTATGTTATGCAATATTTATAATGTATGATGCAACTTTATATCTAAAAACATGCAAAAATAGATGGTTTATGTGATATACACGTGCTTACATCAAGTAGAAAGTTTATTGGTGCTCTAAGGCTAGTACAAGAAATCTTAAATTCTGGATAATTAGATAATGATACTTGGAGTTAGGTATATCTTTTCGCTCTTGGTTTCTACGTATAAATTCTTAGTGCAAATCTTGTGAGAGCCATCGAATAAGGACAATATGCAAAGAGCGGGTTCTGATAAAACTAGGACTAAGGTGGATAGTCACGACCGTCCTTTACGGAATCCTCGGCTAAAGAAGGGCATTAGTGTCAAGGCCAGAAATACGTTGTCTTATCCATTCCTTTCCCGGTGCTGAGAGTAGGTACTTCCACCAAATAAGCCACCCAATATCCTCTTGAACATCCCCAATCTTACATAATGCCTCGTAAATAAAAGTTCTTATGCTATATTGCGTTGCATTAATAGATATATGAATGTGAAAATGAGAGAAAAGAAGGGAAAGACAAAAAAAAGAGAATATATATATATATACATATAAAAAAGAAAAGAGGAAGAAAAAGAAAGAGAAAAGAAAGAAAATATATATATACATAGAAAAAAAATTTAGAAAAGAAAAGAGCAGAAAAAAAAGAATGAGTTTATGAGTTTAGAATTTGTTTCGAGTATATTGAGGCAACAACACCTACCACCTTCATGATCCACCAAATACAGCCTTGACCTACTTTTTTTTTGTATTTTTGGCTACCTGAGTACTAGCTGAGGATTTCTGACTTAGTTATAGGGTTATTAGAACCTAATCAAAGTGTTAATGCCATTAGAGACCACCAAATATATTAACAAATCTGGTGAGATTGTGATCTCAAAAAGAAAGAAAAGAAAATATAAGAAAGAAGAAAGAGAAAGAGAAAGAAAGAGAAAGAGAGAATGAGTACAAGGGAACTAAAGAGAGTACAGTTTCTCCGCCTCTCTTTGAGTTGATTATTTAATAGTTTAGAAATCTAGGTTCTAAAGTACTAGTCTATATGTAGCATCAGATGAGTATGAGCCACCAAATATAAATCCACTAGACTCAAAGTATCTTCTACCTAAGCCAAAAGCTGAGGCTGACTTTACAGATTACTTTATAACTTCGAGGGAAGAAGTTTGCCTATCCCAATAGAATTTTACTAAGGGTCAAGTACGAGCTTTAGATGTGGATTGACTTTTCACTTGGATCCGTTGCATAGGCTACAATAATACACTTTCACGACTGCCTAGATTTCTAAAGTCTTGGATGAAAACAAAAGAAATAAATATCTAGTTGAATTCTTGATAAGAAATCTGTCATATAGGACCACTTTGCATTTAGTCATGTATTTGCTAGGGACTAGCAAGATTTAGGCATGCGGGTGTGATAGCACAACAATCATACAATCTAAATCACCTAAATTAAGTTAGATTCCAGCATAACTTAGGAACAATGCATTCATAAGTGTCGTAATTTGCATAATAGTTAGTTTGTTAGCTGCATAAATAATATCATCATTTTATGCACTAAAAGAGAGATGGAATTAATTGTAAATGATTTGAGGCCACGAATGACAGATCAGACCATATAGACTGATCAGGACGACGATGAGAGTCCAATGCTTTCATAATCGTCTTGATCAGACATCCGTTGCATCCTGTGTAGCCCATAGAAGATCAGAAGCCAAGGAGCAAAAAGACAGAAATCTGGACCTCAGATGCCAAATCCGACTGCACGGATGGCTTCGGATTGATGATCGTAGTCCAATGACATAAAAATCAACCGATAGGAGGCCTACATCACCATTTACAAAGAGAAGATGGATGGCCACGATGGCACCACATGGTGCCATCACAACCGTCCTTCGATGGGCCCCTAATCTTTGAAGAAGCCCTCCTCACGCATTGTGGGTCATTGGATCGTCATCCAATGGCCACTATGCGCCCACGTCGCCCCTGCTCCTATGCCTCATTAACCAAGTGAAGATCTCAGTCGTTGGATCTCCATCCAATGGCTAAGAGCGAATGCCTAAAACATAAACGCAACACAAAATGCACCTTAGCGTGTTGGCTAGTGCACTTGCACACAAGCGCTCAGCGCGAGTTCAAGACACGCTCAGTGCTAAAATTAGGAAGGCAGTGCGTTCGTGCACGATTGGCCGTTGGATGGTGGTCAGAGGGTGTTGAAGTGGCCGCGTGACGTAACCAGAGGCCTTCGTGGCTGCACGTGAGAATAGACGCACGCACTACACGTGATCCTACACGCTCTCTTCAACGAAGGCGGTGCAGGCGCGAGTTAAGCCATTAGATCGGATGGTTGATGTTAAGGGCGTGCTATTTGAATGTGCGGGCACGTGCGAGGGGAGAGAAAAATGTAGCGATGTTGGAGTGAGCAAGTGGGAGTGTCTGATGCAAATCTAAGGGCTATGGGTGTGCCACGTGTCAAGCCTAGAGTAAATCTGCACGTAGAAGGCACAAATGAGGTTATTTTGAGGCCTAATAAGAGCCGTTGATCTCCCAATCGACAGATCTGATCAACTTAGAGTTGTTGCATGATTTTAAGGGATAAAATGCCCTACTTGCCCCTCATCAAAGCTATAAAAGAAGACCAGGCCCCCTGTTGATCATCTCTTCTACCAAACTCCTACCAGATACAACTCCAGCCTCTCTCCCTCTCTGCAACTCCTCTCTAGCACTCATCCCGATACTCTGGATCTAAAGTACTACCACACTTCCATAAGAAATTACAAGTGGAGTCGTCATCATCTGCTCTATCTCTCTCTCTCTCTCTCTTTCTATTTCTCTTTAGCATAGTTATTTCTATTCATAGTTGAAAAACTATTTCAAATTAGTAATAAAATTCTGATTATCTGGATATCTGTTGCCTATATAGATACATATATAAATATATAAATATTTGTTTAGAATGACTTTCTTAAAAGCTTTAGCATAGAAATCGTGTTGCCTCCCTGCAAATGACTCGGTATTTACCGAACTTTATAAATATTATTTGTTTTATCGCCATTTGCACTACAATGATAGACTTAATCTTTTACGCGTCTCGTGGTCGAACACACCGTCGCCACCACCACCTCAGGCCACGACCAATACCTCCTGCCGCCACCATTGCTACCTCAGGCACCACCACCACCACCACTACCTCCTCCCACCACCACCACCACCCCAATTTTCCCCCTTAGGCTTAGAAATTTAATTTAGGTTAATTTAGTTTTTTTTATGTACTACTTAGATTAGAAATTTAATTATGAATGCAATTAAACTGTATACTTCAGTGTTTAGTTAAATTCAATTTAAAATGTTTAATGTTTGGTTCAATGTTTAAATTAACATGAATATTTAGTTCAATTATTGTTCAATGTTAGGCATGAATGTTTGGTTTATTATTAGGTTTTGAGCTATGGATTTAGGTTATAGGGTTTAGGATTTAGCCTTAGGTTATAGGGTTAAGGGTTTACGTTATACAGTTAGTTAAGGGTTTAATGTTCTTAGAGTTTAGGTTTAAGTGTTTTTTGGGTTTAAGGATTAGTGTTTTCAGGGGTTAGGTTTTAGTGTTTATAGGGTTTAGGTTTTTATGTTATAGGTATTTTGTGTTTAGGGTCATGGGTTATGAGATGGATTTTTTTATGGCTTAGAGTTTAGGGCATAGGATTTATGGCCTTGGGTTTAGGGTTACAAAGTGAATGTTTAAGGTCTAATTCCACACATGAAAGGTTAACGTAACGGATATGATGCTGTAAAGCACTTGTACAATCACATGTTGCATGGCAAGTGGTCTTGATGAAGTAGAGAGCCATATTGGTTAGCTAGTCAAATTCCACAATAGGATGTGATGTGAGATTGGGCTAGAGAGTTGCTTAGTGAGATGGACCATGAGGCCACTAACCTTAGACCTAAAGCAGTAGCTTGTAGACCTAGGTTGGTTGAGGGACCTGGTAGGTCCTTGAGGTGCACTTGGGATGTATTTAAGGTATCTTAATGAAGTATACCAAGAGAGCCTAGCAACCACCAAATTGGAAGAGCTTGGTAAGCTTAGGTTCTGTAAGGTATATGAACTGATAGTAACTTATAATTGGGGAATAATAAGCTTTAGAGAAGAGGATATTACTCAAGAGAGTGGGCCACATTGATAAATATCAATAGGATATTTAATATAAATATTTTAGTTTGAAAGTACCCTTGTCAAGAAAATTTAAAAGGCAAACGACTGGCTATTCTTCTATGTCCTTCTAGTTTCATTCAACTATCCTATATGTCCTATTTTCATTTAGTTGTCTTATATCAGTATCTTGTTGTAGGAAAAATAGATGTCATTATGCTTCATAGTGATGGATGTTCAAGAATTGCCATATAGGAAGAGAAAAATTCCTTTACGAAGAAGATAACCTAAACACCCTTTTGAGTTGAATTTTTGCCAAATTTTTATTATGAAAATTTTATTAGAATTTTATAGATACACACACTTGCACAAATTTAGAAGCACTTCATGACAAACAATAGAAATTCTAACCCTTAGGTAACAGGTTGTGGGAGGGATATAATTGTGTTAAAATACTAGTCCGTCAAGACTTATGATCATGTTATACGGACAATGCAGAGTGTGTGTATACCTCACTTACATGCACGAGGCGTTGTCTTTATAATATGCCATAAATGTCATCATCCTTAGTTCAGAGAAGTTCTGAACTAAGGAGGGTCCTTGAAGATTTGATCACAACTTAAGGTTACTTCTTGCATGTAGCTAGTGTTTGGAGAAATTTCGGTTGCATTTTCTTGCTCTTCTCTGGTATACCAATTAATCTTAGCTCTATTTCGAAGAGCCTTTTAGTGGGGGCTATTGGGGATGTAATTAAGGTTGGTATTAGAGGGTATACTGGAGAAGTGCGAGGAAATGTTGCCAAAATTTCTCCAAACACTAGTTATATGTAAGAAGTAACGTTGTGGTCAAATCTTCAGGGATGGGCTATCAAGTGAAAATCTTCTTAAAATACACATTTTTTCCTTATTCGAATCTAACTTATGAGTGGTTATCATTGGCATTTTTGTGAATTATCATGGATAAGTCATGGATTAATCTGAGGAATTCAAATTACCACGTATACAAGTGGAGTGATTTTGTTTCTGGAGTGAGCATTTAATGATGCTCATGTAGACGAGGAGAATTCCTTCAGCTGATTTTATGCCCATGTAGACACTATTTGAATAGGATTTTCCATGACTGAGACAGTTTTTTAGCATGTGATATATAACGGTTGGTGGCAGCATTACGTAAATTGGACAACTCATGGTGAGTAAATCATAAGAGAAGTCATAAATGAGAGAATTGAAGCTTTTGAAGAAAGCAATGATAAGCAAGGAGATGAATTAGATGAAATCTTACATGATATGAGAACAACAGACCTTGATGATGCAAATGACGATGAGACATTACGAGATTATAATGAGTTTTACGATGTAGTCAAGGTAGTAGAGGATCCTATTGCACCTGGAATAACGTCAATGTCGAAGTTGTCATTCCTTCTCAAATTATTTTTGATGAAAGTGATGAATAGAGCCACAATGAAATTAATATTTGAAGTTCTTGAATTCATTGGCATTACTAGAAAAATTACTTTTGATCACAATTATTTGATCATGATTTCTGAAATTGTGATCAAAAGTAACCATGATCACAACTTCAAGTGAGACCAAACCTAAATTAATCGGTCACGATTCTAGGTTGGACGGTGACCAAAAATCGTTGGTCATGATTTCATAACCATCACAAAAAGGTTTTTTTTTTTGAAAAAAGGGAAATTCTTTCCTTCCCGAATCCTCCTCCTAAAGCCTCATTCGCCCTCCCCCATCTTCCCCTATCACCCACGGCGGCACCTTCCACCCCGACCTTCGCCTCCCCCTTCCCTCCCCCGACCATCTGCAGCCCTCCTGGACAGTAATGGCAGCGCCTCCCCTCCCCTCCTTGATACTGCCTCCTCCCTCCCTCCCCTCTCCTCCCTCCACCACGCCTCCTCCAGTGAGTTCCCCCTTCTCCCTCGCTCCCCCTGGCAACAAGCCCTATAAGGCGCTGCCTCGCCTCCGGGGACCACGTGATTTATGATGTCAACATGAGTCGCATCATCCTTGGGCAACACCTCCGCGGCGAGGTCGTCTTCCTTCGCTTTGTCGTCTCCAAGAGATAGCGCGGCATGTGGATGCCGATGCTCATAGAGGGGCCAATGGTAGGTATGTTGGGTATACCGCCACATGTGGATGCACGAAAGGTGTTCGACAAATTTACTCTGAGATGGAAAGGTAGATTAGTATTGCACATACATAACAGACATTATATCTATATAGGACCTGCATAATAGACGTTATGCTAGTATTAATTATGATCTTTATGATGCTAATAGTAATAATGTTGAGATAGAAAAATAAAAATGTGCTCCCTAATGCAATGTTGTTAAAGAAGAGCTATGAAGAGAAGTGTCAAAGGAAGCATGGAAACGCTCATCCATGCCAATCTCAAAAAAATATTGAGAGAACATCTTCAAGGGGTGGTATACGATGCAAAAAAAAAAAAAACCTAGGAAGCTCTGTCTACATGAGATTAACATTCCCTACGTCAGAATGGGATACCTTTACTACCTCATAGAAGCATCCAAACACATGGAGATTACATATGTGCTTGACCACGATCAAATAAACCATATAGAAAATCGTGTTGCTACCTTTAGTGAACATCTTCATAGGATGCTATGCAACAATGACAAAATAACTGCCACCACTACCAAGCCTTTTCTCACATTAAGTGGATTTGGTGTTGTAGATTCTTTTCTCTTTAGACATATCCTAGGTCATTGTGGGATTTAATCCATAACCTCAAGATTATGTGTGACAGTTTCCTCTTTTTCAGTTTTTTACCCCCTTTTCTCAAGCTCAAAATCCAATTTCACTCTTTCAGGTTGGTGCATCCAATGCTGTCAATGCGAAAGGCGATACCAAGGCAACACGGCTCAAAATCGCCTGAGGCGAGAGACGACAAAAAGGCGACAGCCTGAGTGAATTGAGGCGACCGTTTAGTTGCATATATATGTCTTATTAACTCAATTTAATAGCACTAAGTTTATAAAAATACATCTAATAACAATGTTGGAGACTTTAAGTAAAAGAAAATGATAAGAATTGTATTGTCAAAAATTATTTCGCATAATTTCAAATATTAAAGAAAGAAAAACTTCTACACAATTAAGGTAGAAAAGCATAAAAATCAAAATTATCATTGAAGTGAACAATTCTCAAATAATATAATACCTCAGTCGTCAGAATCATCTTCAAGATTCAATTCGTCGTCATTGTCATCGTCACTAGCAACTTCTTTAATCTCCTCTTACTCTTCCTCATCATCGTCACTATCCATATACTCATCCTCTTCTTCAATGACTATTGGAGCTTTTCCTTTTCCCTTAACTTGCTTAGGACCATTTTTCTTCATGGTAGCACGAGCTCAAGTACGTCGAAAAGTGTCTTGCTAGTTAATGGCCGATACAAGCTCAGCCATGTCCCAAGTGAGATCATCATCACCAAACATAAGATCATCACCTACATTTTCCTCATCTTCCTCTATTCTCCCTAATAGCCATTCATTTGAATCATTAATCTCCTTGAGGGAAATGGGATCAAGATAATTCCTATCTTCATATCAATCCCTCAAAGATTCGTTGTACTTAACAAATACAAGATCATTCAACTTTTGTTGTGTCAACGGATTTCTCTTCTTTGAGTGAACCTATATAGATTTCCAAAATAAAACTATTAATATAAAATTACTTAAAATAATTAATGCAATGGCGCATTTTATTAATTAGTTTATAACTTACATTTTCAAATACACTCCAATTCGTTTCGCATCCCGAGGCACAAGTAAGGCCTAGCACCTTCAATGCTAATTTTGCCAAGTTAGGTGCAGACCTACCAAAGAGATTCTACCACTTCACTGTAAAAAGATAACAAGTTATATAATATTAATAAGTACCTGGAAAGTTACTATAAAAAAATTATACCACTTGACTACCTGGGGCAATGGCCTTCCTCTGTCTAATAGAAATAAATGTTCTAAAGAGTCATTGTGCATTTCTATAAATGGAAATTTCTTGTGTTATTTTGTCTTGTATACTCTCATCAAGCTCCAATTTTACCAAGGCATTGTAGAATCCATTCATAACCTCCGAATCAAAATCAAGATTCTGATTTTCATAAGAGAATTCAGGATTGAGGAAATATCTTGCTACATGTATAGGCCTATGAAGCTGGCAATCCCACCTCTTATCAATGATGTCACAAATAGGTCCAAACTTTTCAGCATTATTGTTGAAAGCCTTCATGACAGCTTCTTTAGCTCTATCCATTGCTTTGTATATGTATCCCATTGCAGGCTTCTTCTCTGAGTCAACGAGACGAAGCACTCTCATAAGAGGAGACCTAGCCTTGAGAATGTAAATAACCTTATTCCAAAATGAAGGCATCATGATGATTGTTACCACCTTCATTTCCTTATCTTCTTTTGCATTTTTAGAAGTGATCTACTTATCTGAAGTGAACATCTTCCTTAAATTTACCTTTTATCTATGAATGCTCTGTAAGGTGAGGAAAGATGTAGCAAATTTTGCAACTGCAGGCCTCAACAACTCCCTATTTATGAATTGCCTCATCAAATTTAAGACTGAAGGATGCATGTATATATAACTACTCAATTACATTGCATGCTTGAGTGTTTCTTTTACATCTTCTAACTTCCCAAAATATTTCAGCATCAGATCGATGTAGTGTGTAGCATAAGGAGTCCAATAAACTTGAGGATACTTAGCCTCCAGTAATTTGCCTATGGAAATGAGAAATGATATTTTTTATATTTTACAATGCCTACATTGGTAAAAAAATACATATGTTAAAATAAATAGAGATTTATTATCAGCAAGAACATAATTCGATGTGTTATCACTAACGACTTGAATCACATATTCCTCCCTGACGCGATCGATCATGCCACTTATCAATTCGCAAAACTTCTCTCCTGTCTTTACGTAGGATGAGGCATCAATGGACCCAAGAAAACAGTTCTCATGGGAGAATTGACCAAAAATTTTATAAGTGTTCTGCTTTTCCTATCTGTCCAACCATCTGTCATCAATGTGCATCCATATTTCGTCCAAGCATTATGATGTTTAGTGATGAAATCCTGAGTCTCGTTTACATGATATCTCAATAAAGGAATTCTCACTTCATGGTAAGGAGGCTTCAATCTAGGGCCAAAACGACCAATTGTCTAAATCATTATCTCAAATAAAATATCTTTAACAGCATTGAATGCAATGTTGTTACAGTACATCCATTTTGCAATGATTCGTACAACTACATCTCTTCCCTCCTTGGAAACTTCAAAATTTGTAGTTTGTTTTGTCAACAATCTCCTTTTTCGTTCCCGAACCACCTTCTCAGGATCAACCTTCGTAAACTTATCCATTGGTCCATGAAACTTCTTCCGTAAAGGAAGTCCACTAGTTCCACTTCCACCAGCACCCATCATGATTCAAGCCTTCTTTGCATGTGACTGTGTAGGATTTTCTACTTTTTTTTAGTTGTCAATCTATCCATAGGTTTTTGTAAGACATTCACTTCTATTTCATCGTCATCATCATCATCATCGTTAAGCGGCCTGTTAACACGGCAAAATTGAGTTTTAAAATAAAGCATTGTAATATAGTCGAAATCGCTTTGAAAACAAATAGATTTTTTATTACTCAAATGAGTTCCGAGGTCAAACACATGGAGCAATATGGAATTCAAAACTCAAAATTGCAATATAAGACAAGAAAGCTATAGAATTGAAATCAAGAATTATTTCAAAATAATGTGGCACTAGGATCAAGTATCAATTTGTAAAAATAATGGAGTAAAACGGTGGTTTAAACCACCATATACTCCTTACAATAATAGTTAAGGAACAAAAATATCAATATATAAAATAATGCTCAAATGTGTCGTCTGATAGTAGGATTCTTAAACGTATGATTTCTTCTTCGTTCTCTGTTCCTTCATTTCTTCTGCTTCTTCTTTCTTTCTCTGCTGCTCCTTTTCTTCTTCTAAATCCGGCTAAGTGTCAGAGTCTCATTGGAGCAAAACTCTCCCTAACCCGTGCAGCTATCCTCTCCTCTCTTTAAGAATCGCTCTCCCAGAGACACGAGTAATTGGGTTATCGGATTCAGCGTACCCGGGTCCAAGCTCACCGGCGTGCGGTAGTGAGCGAGGAGTGAAGGTCAGTCTAGGCAGGCAAACGGGTCGACCAGATCCGCGAGGGACAGAGTCACAGACGAGGTGTAGGTGTGCGTGGATAAGAGGGACCTCACCCCGTGTTATGAGACGAATATCCTCTAACACTTTTTCAATTTATTCGACTCTCCTGCTCCTGCATTCCACAATGTGGGACTATTGTTCCACCTTTTCTACGCGTCTGCAGCAGCAGCTCCTTCGTCGAATTCGTGCAATGAGGAGGTAGACTCCAGTTGTCAGCCTGGACGAAGTCCTGGAGACTTTCTGCGTCGCCTGGAGACTTTCTGCGTCGCCTGGAGATGACTTCTAGGGTGAAGACATCCTGGAGCAGCTCTCAAGCAAGCTTGAAGCTTGCGTTAATGGCGAGCTCCACCTGAAGACCTGAAATCAGCAATAGGGCCTTTCGGTCGTGTTATAACGTTTAGGAATGATCACCGTAGCACGGCGAACGTGATGGGGGTGGTGGCATGGAGCGAGAGTAGCTGTGGTGGCTGGACGGTGATGGAAACGGTCGGAGATGATGGGTTTGTTTGGGTGTGAATTTGAGTGAGCGAGAGGATGAAATAGGAGGTGGGTTTTGTGCAAGAAGGTGAGGCAGAGCTTATAAGGTGGTCGGCGAAGGGGATGGTTGCATGTAGCAGGCGGAATCCTTCGCCGGAGTGGTTGCCAGAGATGGAGGAGATGAAGTCACGGAGGGTCGTCGGTGGTTGATTTAAAGTGGGGTGAGTGTGAGAATGAAGTATAGAAGGTAAGGGACTTAGTTAGGAGGTTACTGGACGAAGCGAGGTGGAGATGGCGTCGGTTGAGGTATTGCCAACATCGGAGACGAAGGTGGCTCCGGTGGGGAAGAAACGACAAGGATGACGAACAAGGAGGCGTCTGCTGGTACGGCAAGATGCGGAAGGAGGTAAGGAAGATAGATCCGCCGCTAGCATTGCGGACGGATGACGAGGAAAGGCAGAGGGGATCGTCGGAGCTTGAGGAGCCTTTTGGCCGAATTAAGAGGGAAGAAATTAGGGTAGATCCGGCCAAAATCGAGCTTAGGAAGTTCGAGAGGATCTGGGCTCTCTTATATAAGGATCTAGAGGCGATTTGAGCTTGGGAAAGCTTGGAAAGCCTCGCCAGACTTGGGAGTTCTTTGATACCCAAATCTTTCATGCGTTCGCATGAGTGATTGGGTAGGTTTTAGGGCTTGGGATTGGTTTCAAAAAGAAGAGAATTTCTTGATGAACTTCCCTTTCAATTTTGAAAGGGATTCGTCAAGAAATTAGGAAGTTCTTTCCATTTTAAGGTCATCGGAGCAAGTAGGAATATGATTAATGGCGATAGGGACCTTTTTGTGAGAACGATGACAAAGTTAGGGGCCTATTTGAAAGGATTTTGAAAGTTAACGACAAAAATGAAATTAGACAGGATCAATTTGCAAACTAGGTCAAGACAAATTTATCTTGGGTCCAAATTATGATACAAATCTAATTTGGACCTAAGGAATCCAATGATAAATTTGGATTTTGGTTTTGACTATGTTTGACTGGGAAATTTATGCAAAAATTCAAATTAGGGCAAATGTCTGTCTGTGGTTCTGTTTTGGGTTAAAACAAGTTCTGATGGTCAAATTGAAAGTTTTAAGTCTCATAGAATATTTTTCTATGAATTTTAGAGGGTTTAGGTGAATTTTATCTTGATCAGAACCTCAGTTATTTAAACGGATCTATTTTTAGGGTTTCAAAAGTCATTTAATTCTTAGAACACGTGCAAACTCTTTTCTGTTTGTCTTACCCCACTTGTTATCTCTTTAAGACCAATTGACCTTCATTTACCCCCTAAGAAAATCCTTGGTTGTACTGTATTCATGATAAGTTGGTAAAATTACAGTTTTAGTCATAATTTCTTATTTTTCCTTCAAAATGAATATTCAATGACTTGTGACTCTTTAGCGGTTATGTAGGAGTATTTATTGACTTAATTGGGTTAAAATGAGCTAGTTATGACTCATGATGGTGTTCTCATCATATTCCCATGCCTAACTTTTCTTAGTCTCTGTAAAATTTCAAGGTATTAACTTTGATTCTAGACCATAAAATCTTTTCATGCTTAAAAACTTTGCTGTGTGCTTCCTTTTGTAGATTATGTTAGAATACCGATAGTAGGCCTAGAGGTACTCAAGTACCAACTAAGATCCGGACCTAACCAGCTCTAGCCTCAGTCTGCCGTGAAGGTTTCTAAGGCCCACAGAAACTAACTTAAGATTCGTTAAACTTCATGGTTAAAGCATTCATACTTGTAACATGTTTTAGCCTCGGTTCAGTTTACAATGCATTTTTGTCAGAGACAGAGGAATTTTTCTTTGCTTTTAGAGAGTTTTCTATCTCTTTTCTTATTTTTAGCTTCGGATTAGCTTTACAACATGGTCTGTATCGGATTCCTAGTCCCCACCATCAATTTTCGCAGGGTCCTTAGCAATCGATGCTTCGAGATAACACCTCCCATGGCAAATCCCAGAACCCTGGCTTTCGAGATTTCGAGATAATCCCACCCATGGTGTTCTGTAGCTAAATCCAGACCCTGGCAATCGACATTTCAGAATAATGATGCCCATGGCATTTGAATCAGCACAGGATACTTACATGCCCCTTGTAGGATATGTAGATATCCTAGGAGACAAGCATCGAGGAGATGATATGTTATTGAGTGTCTTCGAGGGGAATTTTTCACCTCTTCGCGTCGGGAACTCATCCAAATCAACTTGTGTTGATCAGCCGCTCCTAATCTAGGTGACTTTTTCAGAACAAGTTAAACGCATTTGTGTGATTTTGTTACTTAGGCGCACTGATCCTGACTGTGTGTGGATTGGGGTTCTTAGGTTACCGAATCTCGCAAACTAGAGGTCAGTTAACGAGGCTGAATAATCCCTAAGCCTTAGACCTAATACTTAAGCTTCGCATTTCCCCAACCTCTTGAGGACTATCCAGATCTTAGCGGATACTTGAATTTTTAGGCCTAGGATTATAGCCTAAAAGGCTTAAAATCAGCGTTCCTACTAATCTCTCTCTTTTTGTTATATTAGCACTTTTTTTGCCTTTCATTTTCTTTTGGTATGGTTTAGAACTAAGTCAATTCTTTAATCTTTTACTAATGACTATCTTTTTTTTTTCAAATTGTCCTTTTTGATATTTTTATCTCCTCTCCTTTTTCTCCTCAAAATCTGATACGCCATCAAAATTTCCTCTCCTTTTTCAAGAATTTATTTATTTATTTATTTATTTTTTGGTATTTTTGGAATATGTGATTTTTTTGATGAAACCCTTTCTTGTGAAGTGATTTTCATGATGTTTTGTACTTTACTACCCCCATGCATACGATTTGCAATATCCTCATTGTAAATTACGTGGGTTCGAGTTCAACTTAGATCATTCATTAGAATAGGTGTTGAGTGGGTGAATGGGTCGGGATGACTGTTGCTAACGATTTCAAGCTCGGATACGAGTACCAGAGGTGGAATCAACTGTTCTAATGGGTGAACCCTAAAGTGCAATATGAGTTCAACATAGGATGTGTCAGGAAGGATTTCAGGTTTTTTCAAAACTGACGGGTTGCCTCCCGTTAAGCGCTAAATTCAATGTCTTCAGCTGAGTGGAAAATGGTATGGAAAACGAGTGGTGAAATTAGACGAGTTTTGCAGAACAAGCACCTTGATCAATAGCCTGATTGGTCCAACCAGGTGCTTGTTCAGATCAGCAGGCTGATGATGCAACCCAAACCCAATTAATCTGGCTGGTTGATAGATATAAATCAAGAGATGCAGAACCCACCATATGCTGTGGAGATCGGACTGATGCGGAAGTGTGAATCCAGAGTTTGGCTGAGTCGGATTAGCCTGGTCAGAGTAGGGATCTTCAAAGGAATCATTGGAAGATGTGAGATCCCTACGAGAGTGATCAAAGAAGGATGGGGCATGATTTGTAGTCTGATCAAAGTCCGAAACTCGATTTGATTGTGGAGGAGAATCATCTGCAATCGGATCGAGAGGAGAATCAGAGTAGAAATTGAGTTCAGTTGCAGGTCGGGGTTGAAAACTGGTTTGGGTAGGTTTCGCATATGTTGAAGAGGTAGCATTAATAAGAATTGTGTATGAGGGCTCTTCTAGTGAGAGTTCAAAGGTGGGTTCATTTAGAGAGTCCTCATAGTAGCCATCAAACTCAAAGATAAATGCCTGAAGAGTGTTTATAGGATGAAGAAAGTCTGAGTCAAGAAAAGATTCGAATTCTGGGTTGTAGACACTCTCGGCAATTTCTATTTCTGATTCCTAAGGATCAAAAGGAATGATTCCATCTTAATGGAACCAGATTTTGAATCAGTGATCTCGGGGTTAGGTACCTCATAGTCAGAGTTGAAGAATGGATCATGTATACTGAGGTCATATATTAGCTCATAGTTGTCAGGAAACAATAGCTCTCCGAAATCATAGTAAGATTCGAAATCGTCGAAGAATTTGCGAGAATCAAGTTCTGAATTTGATTCGAGATCAGAGGTTTCACCACAGAATAAATCACAAGATGTAGACTCAGCAACCTGACTTGGGTCTAGCCTATTCTCAGATCCCGAGCTTAAAAAGATGTCCTTATTAGGTCTAGGCTCGAGTTCTAGATTTGTAGGAAAGACCCAGTTAAAACCCAACTCTTCCAACTCGGTTTCTGTATCGTAAATCAGCATGACTTCCAAAAAATCAATCTGTATTTCTGAGGTTGTTGGAGATATACATTCATCAAATAAAGGCCCAGAATCATAATCCAAATTCAAACTTTGATTTTCGTCACATGGGGCCTTGTGATTATCCTAAGAAGGTTCAGATCCCGATTCTAGGCTGTGTTAAATCACTAGAATCTAGGTTGAGCTCTACAAGGATGTCAGAATTGCCTTCGGGGGTCACCTTATCAGAGTAAGGGACGGAATTTACACCCTCGAGAGGTTCTGATTCAATCTCATTATCACAGGAGTCTAGGAATTCTATGCTTGGCGAACCAGGGTTTTGGTTTTCTAAGGCTGGTTCAGAATCGTATCCTCTTGCAATTGGATTCTCCCAACCTGTCTCACGGTCAGGCGTATCAATTTGTCTATTAGGTTGATCATATTCCATTGGAGGTTCACAACAACCTTGATTCTTGAACCTTGGATTTGGAAAATCAGATAGATCCTCAGTATTGTTCCAAGATGTTTTGCTAAATGTTTGGGGAATGTACGAGTATTTTTGGTCGATTATCTGCTTTAATGATTTTATCATCTCTTCCCATTTTTCAAGATCATCTTGGTGTCTTTCTCAAAGTATAGAATTTGTCATGCATTGGAGATATTCAAAGTTATGTAATTTCTCTAACTCAATGTATCATGTCATGAGAACATCCTGGGTGGATCCATTTGTTACTTGTGTTATAATTACTTGGGCACAGTTTATGATGAAGGTGGTTGTTATCGATATATTAGCCCGAATGTCTTCAATTGGTTTTAAAGTTTTGTTATCAATCTCTTAAAATCTAAGGACATCCTCAACCATTCTATCTTTCATGGATATTTGAGATTCAGGTTTCTTAAATGGTTTACCTAAGTGGCCAGGTTACATTTTTGAATCAGATGGTGGAATTAAGATGTAGAATCAAAATTCAAGTTTACATCGAAATTGATTAGATCTGAAAAAGATTCCCAAGAAAATCTATGTGTGTGTTCTAAATAGAAGGGATGAGGGATTGGATGTGATATTGACCCAATCAAGGCACCTAAAGATTTTGGATGACTATAAAGGTTCGAGGTGTATGATACCCTTTAGTCAGAAAGCCGTTCACCTGAGAATTTCCTAGGCAGCCAGAGAGGGAGAGTCCTTCAAAGACCCCTACATGGTAGAGAGCCCCCACGGGTTACAGGGTTTCCTCCACCTGACTTCTCTTGTCACTGATGTTCCAAGTAGATTAGAATGGGGACTTGACCTCTTAAGTCTACCAGCTTTAATTAAGAGCAAGGGTGCTTAGAATTTCACTTGAACTTTAAGATGTGTTGAGTGCAAGAGTGACCTAATTTGAAGATTGGTTGGCCCAAACAAGGTGGGTCAACTTCACTTGTATTGTCCTTGAAAATCTAGGTCTCTTTTTTAGGATTCAAGTGAGATTAAGAGCCTAATTTTAGGGTTTGCTTGAATAAATCAATTCAACTAAGGCTTAGGCACACATTGTTTGGAAAAGATCAGTTCTTGATTATGTAAGTGTCTCTAAAATTCTAAGTTGGAATCCTTACTTGGCTCTTGTTTTGGTCCAATTTAGTTTGTCAAATGTGGTATCTAGGGTTCAAACAAGAATGTGATAGCCCTAGTTACCTTAAGTGGGTGCACAAATCAGGTTTTGTTGTTTAAATCAAATTAGGCAACTTGATGAATTATCTAAGAATGGAAAGCAAGTAACCCTAATTGATTTTTCTTCCTTTTAACCTTTTCAGAATTAGGGGCTTAAGAGAGAGAGTAATTAGAATTTACCTGCCCTTGGCGTGTTTTATATGCAGTTGATTTTCCTTGAATGTATCTTCTCCCAGAAAAAACCACAGCAAAAGAGATATAACAAGTTAGAATCTGAATTAGGAATTGTAATCGAGAGTTCTAATTTGCCCGTTACTCCCCGGCAACGGTGCCAAAATGTTAACACGGCAAAATCGAGTTTTAAAATAAAGCGTTGTAATATAGTCGAAATCGCTTTGAAAACAAATAGATTTGTTATTACTCGAATGAGTTCCGAGGTCGAACACAAGGAGCAATATGGACTTCAAAACTCAAAATTGCAATATAAGACAAGAAAGCTATAGAATTGAAATCAAGAATTATTTCAAAATAATGTAGCACTAGGATCAAGAATCAATTTGCAAAAATAATAGAGTAAAATGGTGGTTTAAATCACCATATACTCCTTACAATAATAGCTAAGGAACTCAAATATCAATATATGAAATGATGCTCAAATGTCGTCTGATAGTAGGATTATTAAACGTTTGATTTCTTCTTCGTTCTCTATTCCTTCCTTTCTTCTGCTTCTTTCTTTCTCTACTGCTCCTTTTCTTCTTCTAAATTCGGCCAAGTGTCAGAGTCTCATTGGAGCAAAACCCTCCCCAACCTGCGCAGCTATCCTCTCCTCTCTTTAGGATCCGCTCTCCCAGAGCCATGGGTAATTGGGTTATCGGATTCAGCATACCCGGGTCCAGGCACACCGGCGTGCGGTAGTGAGCGAGGAGTAAAGGTCAGTCTAGGCGGGTAAACAGGTCGGCCAGATCCGTGGGGCATAGAGTCACGGACGAGGCGTAGGTGTGCGTAGGTAAGAGGAACCTCACCGCGTGTTATGAGGCGAATAGCCTCTTAACACTTTTTCAATTTATTCGATTCTCCTGCTCCCACGTTCCACAATTTGAGACTATGGTTCCACCTTTTCTGCGCGTCTGCAGCAGCAGCTCCGTCGAATTCGTGCAATGAGGAGGTAGAATCCTCCAATTGTCAGCTCGGATGAAGTCCTGGAGACTTTTTGCATCTCCTGGAGATGACTTTTGGGGCAAAGACGTCCTAGAGCAACTCTCAAGCAAGCTCGAAGCTTGCGTTAATGGCAAGCTCCACCTGAAGACCTAAAATCAGCAATAGGGCCTTTCGGCCGTGTTAAAACATTTAGGACTGATCACCGGAGCACGGCGAACGTGATGGGGGTGGTGGCGTGGAGCGAGAGTAGCTGTGGTAGCTGGACGGTGATGGAAATGGTCGGAGATGATGAGTTTGTTCGGGTGTGAGTTTAAGTGAGCGAGAGGATGAAATAGGAGGTGGGTTTTGTGCGGGAAGGTGAGGCGGAGCTTATAGGGTGGTCCGCGAAGGGGATGGTCACGTGTAGCGGGCGGAATCCTTCGCCGGAGTGGTCGCCGAAGATGGAGGAGATGAAGTTGCGGAGGGTCGTCGGTGGTTGATTTAAAGTGGGGTGAGTGTGAGAATGAAGTACAGAAGGTAAGGGACTTAGCTAGGAGGTTGTTGGACGAAGTGAGGCGGAGATGGCTTCGGTTGAGGTATTGCTGATGCCGAAGATGAAGGTGGCTCCGATGGGGAAGAAACGGCAAGGATGACGGAGGAGGCGTTTGCTAGTACGGCGAGACGTGGAAGGAGGTAAGGAAGATAGATTCGTCGCTGGTATTACGGACGGATGACGAGGAAAGGTAGAGGGGACCACTGGAGCTTGAGGATCTTTCGGCTGAATTGGGAGGGAAGAAATTAGGGTAGATCCAGCCAAAATCGAGCTTAGGAAGTTCGGGAGGATCTGGGCTCTCTTATACAAGGATCTAGAGGCGGTTTGAGCTTGGGAAACAAGCTTTCCAAGCTTGGAAAGCCTCGCCGGACTTGGGAGTTCCTTGATACCCAAATCTCTCATGCGTTCGCATGAGAGATTGGGTAGGTTTTAGGGCTTGGGATTGGTTTCAAAAGGAAGGGAATTTCTTGACGAACTTCCCTTTCAATTTTGAAAGGGATTCGTCAAGAAATCAAGAAGTCCTTTCCATTTTAAGGTTACTGGAGCAAGTAGGAATAGGATTAATGGCGGCAGAAACCTTTTTGTGAGAACGATGACAAAGTTAGGGGCCTGTTTGAAAGGATTTTGAAAGTTAAGGGCAGAAATGAAATTAAACATGACCAATTGCAAACTAGGTCAAGACAAATTCATCTTAGGTCCAAATTTTGCTACAGACCTAATTTGGACCTAAGGAATCCAATGGTGAATTTGGATTTTGGTTTTTACTATGTTTGACTGGGTAATTTATGCAAAAATCTA
This sequence comes from Thalassia testudinum, assembly GCA_037157565.1. Classification (NCBI taxonomy): domain Eukaryota; kingdom Viridiplantae; phylum Streptophyta; class Magnoliopsida; order Alismatales; family Hydrocharitaceae; genus Thalassia; species Thalassia testudinum. The sequence continues at coordinate 206,216,286 of JAZHRO010000031.1, forward strand.
AATTAGGGTAAATGTCTGTCTGTGGTTCTGTTTTGGGTCAAAACAGGTTCTGATGATCAAATTGAAAGTTCTAAACCCTATAGAATATTTTTCTATGAATTTTAGAGGATTTAGGTGAATTTTATTTTGATCAGAACTTCAGTTAATTAAGTAGGTCTGATTTTAGGATTTCAAAAGTCATTTAATTCTCAGAACACATGTAAACTCTTTTATGTCTTTCTTACCCCACTTGTTATCTCTTTAAGACCAATTGACCTTCATTCATCTCTTAAGAAAACCCTTGGTTGTACTGCATTCATGATGAGCTGGTAAAATTGCAGTTTTAACCCTAATTTCTTATCTTTCTTTCAAAATGAATGTGCAATGACTTGTGACTCTCTGGCGGTTATGTAGGAGCATTTATTGACTTAATTAGGTCAAAATGAGCTATTTATGGCTCATGATAGTATTCCTATCACAGCTCATTGTAAACAAAATCTTTCATGAACCTTTTTTTTTTCTTCCTTTTTAGATTGTCTATATTCTCTCAACTTCTCTCTCACATGTTGTGGAGCTTTTGGACATATTGTTGTGTTCTTATCACCACCAGTAATATGTCTAGTAGCTTTATGAATCTCCCCTTTCACTATCCTACCACAAAAAGTACACTTCGTATCATTAGTCTTTTTTGGGTCCTCCAATGTAACATACGTCTAGCATGGGTGCTTTCTCCTTGTTTTAGCCATCTACAAAATTCAAAATACATGCAAACATTGCAAAGTTGCAAACAATGATGTAACATCATGTAAGTTGAAAATAAACATAATCTACTAATAGATATCACATTATATAACAGTAAATATACATATATATATATACATACATATATAACAGTAATTATACATATAATATGTTACATCAGCCAGCAATTTATAATACAATACATATTAAACAGTAATTTATACAATACATATAATTTACTTATATAATATTTCTGTTAGATTAAATACAATACATATTAAACAGTAATTTACCACTTCTTATAAAAAAGTACTGTATGTATAAAAAAGTACTTATGGTGATTATATTATTTATATTTTGATTTATAAATATAACACCTAAATAGGACCTAAATACCTAGTGGTGCTATTGCAACACTATCACGAGATTCACGAGTTGGGACCTTAGGTCACAAACAGGACACGCATGTTGCGATCAAGACTCGATGATGGAGACGATCTGACCTTGCTAACAATGGAGCAGCAGCTGCAGCAGAAGGGATGGCGATGTCGCGGCGGTGAGAGAAGTAGCGGTGATGAGCAGTCGAACCTTGTGTAGCAATGGCGAGCCGTTCCAACATTGACTCGCTATATATGCATGTGACTGTGTAGGAAACAAAAAGCCATCTTTGTAACGAACATGTGGAACTCGAGGCAACACGTGCTATCGAGGTGATGAGGCGGCTAAGGTGCACGTGAGGCGACGAGGCATCTCGCCTGATTCAAGGCCATCGCCTGGTGCTTGCTCAAGGCGACGGCCTCTAGGATCGCCTCGCCTGGTCGCCTCTTCGCCGGAGGCGATTGCCTTGACAGCGCTGGGTGCATCAAAATGCTCTCTCCAAGTGTCAAAATTACTTCAAAGGAGCCTTTATCTCATTTTATCCTTAACAGCCTCTTTCCATCAAACGAAAAATTGAAAACTACCTTTTTACTTGATCTTCAAGGGATGATTGTCCTAAAATAAAATCATTTTAAGCTGCTTGCACCTTTTAAAAAATTTTAAGGTACTTGCACCTTCTTAAAAATAGTATCCAAACAATTGGAGATATTGAAATGGGTTGTGAAGGCGTACTTTGCATAAAATTGGCAACATCCAAGCACAACATGCTTGGGGCATCTTAGTAGGCATTCTTACATGCTAGTGAAGTGTCCCTGCTTTGAACAGAACATGATCGGAAATGCTTGGGGTCTTGTGCTACAGGAAGGGGTGAGAATGCAAACTTAAACGTTAAACCCAATAAGACATGATGCACCTATAGGGGACAAGTTGGGGTTTGAATTTATGCAATACAGAGAAGACTACATTTGGTTCTTGATATCACACCGATCGTTGGACTTGAAAAAAGTTGGTCTCATCCAATTTGATAGTGGCAGACTGAATAGAATTATAGATTTACCTAGTTTGTTTCCTTAGATCAATCTGCCATCCATTTTTGAGATCTCTCGTTGGAAGTATATATCTTGTCACCGTCACCCGTCTTAAAAAAATCTTGGAATATTGAAACTTTCTTTCATGATTTTGGTTTTTACTGACAGTTTGCCTTATTAATGAAGGGTGGGAATTTTTTAATTGAAACAAATTCAATTTGTAGGAGTTTGCTTGGCATGTTGCTCATCTCATAAATTTTACTCTTTAGTGTTGGGAGCTTGCTACACTTTTACCATGAAATCTCTGATTGTTTGCACTTATGCTTAATAATATAGGCAAAAACATTACTTTAGGGATAAAATGGTAGTATTTTAAGGAAAAAAATGGAAGACCCATGCATTGACCTGAAATCAAGGATCTATTTCGGAGCCTTTGCAGAGGTGGAGATTGTTCTCGCCTCAATGGCAACTTGTTCGATATGGATGGTAATTGCATGTGCTCTTGTTGGTGTCCAAATTGTGTTTAGAGTGATGGATCCTCAAGATGGTAAGAATTGCTTCTTGATTTTTCCAACTTCTGTAAGGAAAAAGATGCAAGATCCCTATTTATGCTAATGGCTAATTTTGGGGTATTGTTTTTCTGTACGAGGAATCTTGGAAATGGGTTTTCGGGAGATTGATTTCCTAAATGGATTTTTGAGTTAGAATATATTCAGAATTTATAGTTCTCTTCCATCTTTGAATTGTAGATTTGGAGATTGAAGATAGTATAGAGTTGATCTTGATAAATAATTAGTAAAAATATTTGGAAATTAGTACCAAGACTACTTCGATTATTTCCCTATCTGCTAAATCACAGGATTAATCCCCGGGAAAACTTAGTTATTATGTACATATGTGTCAAGAAAAATTCAATCAACCTACAAAAGAATACTTTATCACTTGGATCTAACTTTTCTCAAAGTGGAAATATTAGTCAATGATGGATCAATCCATTTCCCATCTATTTGATTAGGATTTAGCACAGCTTAAAAAGATTGCCTGAATTAGTCATAAGAGTGTTTGCAATCAATGCATTATGATCACTGATGAATCATTAGGAGAACACATGACCAAGCTAGGGTTAGTTAGATGATCCTTGTGGAGCAAGTACATGGCTGGTGTCAAATGTGCGGATTCAAGGGTTATCATCACACTGTAAGCAGCCCTCTGCATCGAATTCTTTTTCCTCCTCTTCATGCTAATATTTAACATTAAAATTTAAATATTTGAATATTTAATATTTGATTTTTTCCTTTTAATTTCTTGGCTCTATTGTGGGGTAAGCACTGTAGATTAATGTTTGTTTATTTGATACTTGATGTTGGGTTTGTTTTTTCATTGATAGAAGTAGTGAACTTGGAAACCATGATAACCTGTTAACCCTCTTAGTTAATACATGTGAACTATATCAGATAACTTGCCTGAAGGGGATAACCTGGAGTATTATCGTTGTGCTGAGCACAACCTTAGTTTGTATAAGCCCATAAGACAATCTTAATTGTTATCTTTCTAAACATAGAGTAATTAATGGATGAGAAATCAAAAGGCTTTGCTGTTAACAGGCGTGAATTTGATGGAAGCAGAAAAGATCTCAATACAGCTATTAAGAAGATCTGCGACTTCATGGGTGAGTTTTAGCTTTTAAAACTTTAATATAATGTTTTTTCAATGGAGTTCTTGCTATCTAACATCTTTGGGTTCTTTTTAGGAACAAAAATTATCTTTGGGGATATAAGGGATTCATTAATAGATAATCTATATAGACAACATTTCAGATCTTGGTTGGAGACGATTATCGAAGCTCTTGATGTGGTATGTAACATTTTTTATCTTTAATTGGAATAAAGAAAGTTGGCTGAAAACTAAGTTGTCTGTCAGTTATATATGATAGCATATAAACTTGTAGTCTGTTGTGTATGTTTCTGCACTATCTACAAAATTTCAGCAAAATTTAATCATGACTAGGGGGCACGTCATGTGCATACTGACATGGAAATTTTGCATACTGACAAATATTTGCACTCTTCGTATCAGGACATGTTGCTAAAAATAGCATGGTACAGTAGGAGTTACCTCTGTTATAGTCACTCCATTAAAGGGCATCAGAGAATATTGATGTGGTTGAATATCTAAGTGGGATCAAGTGCTTAATATACTTTGCAAATTGTTTACTTCGGTATAATGAAGTTTTAGCTTCAGAAAAGTTCCAAATTGTTTCTTATCATTCCACTCAATGCTGGAGTTTTTCATATTTGGAGGCTATAGATTCCCCCAGAGTTTCAATTGAAAATTTAGTGTCACATCTTCATCGTGTCTGGGTTTGTCATATGAATGCTAAAATAAAATTATTCATAAGATTATCTTTTTAGAAATATGCTAAAATGCCATTCTTTTATTCAATTATTGAAATTAAAATGCCTTTAAAATGTGGATTTATACTAGTAATGGAGCACTTGGAATAAGGTTTGGAATATTTACATTGACGAACATAAATGATTCTTTTTCTTTTTGTTGTTAAATGAGTCTTCAATCTTGTTTATAAAGAAATCCAATTACATTGTCTTCCTTTTGTCTGTTCAATTTTTTGGATAATAAACTAGGGAAACAGAATGCTCAAGCTGGATAAGTGGTATTCTATCTTTGACAGCAATGGGAAAGCTGTTTCTTTTTAGAAAGCACTTAAGTTAATAACCGTAGGGTTTGGTACTCAATGATATTCTTTCTTTTCCTTGTTGTCTTTCCTTTCTTTTCCTATTTAATATGTGATAATTGAGTCTTTCCATCTTTTTCTATATTCTCGATTTGCCATATAATAATCCTTGTAAGGTTGTTATATTTTAAAGTACTTTGGCGTTACCTATCTAGTGCTAATGTGAATAAACTTAAATGCTTTTATGAATTTTGTTTTCCCTTTTTTTTTAAAGGGAAGAGGTTCATTGCTGGAGATTAGTAGTCATCTATGTTTACCAAACCATCAAAAAAAATAGAGGTTACAGCATTTGATTCCAAATATCACGTAAATGTGCTATTTTTGGTAAACTGTGCCAAAGTCATCTAACATATGATCTTTACCTAATTTCATGTAACCTTTTGACTCTTATTTTTCCAGCTGCTCTGATTTTTTCCCCCTTCTTGGTAAACCGCTTACCTTGGTTTTATTTCTTTCCAAATATTATTTTTAGTTTTCTTTCTACTTCAATAAAATATTACTTTGAACAAAAACATGCATGCCTTAACTTGGATGCACTCTATTTTAAGATCAAGGTGTAGTTCCATCAATAAGGCCAGTGGTTTGGGAATTCCTTCTTGGCTGTTATGCTTTTAGTAGCATTGTAGAGTACAGGAGGTAGCTACGCTTGGCTGGGAGGTTACATCTTATCTTATCGGTCGTCTATCTGATTTTACTAATTATTTACTACATGTAATTAAACACTCTCAAGCACTCAAAAATTTTCTTCGATTGTCAATGGTATCCTCAGTATGTTTTATTATGATGTACACTTGAACTTCTTATCTTGGAAATTATAACCTACTAGTCTCATCAAACAACGAAATGCTTGATACAGTATATGTGTGTTAATTTTTTCTCATGGAACATGTTTGGTTAAATTTTTCTAGTGCATATTAGTTACATTGAATGGGCTTGAGGTTCTTCACCCGTACTAATAGATTTTTGCCTCTAAAAGGAACTATAGGTGCATGATATAGGAATTTATTTGAGAAATACCTGATTTTCTATCAGTTTATTGTTATCATGTGGCAGAAGGATTATTTCAGGAAATTGAAACATACACAGGATGCCATCAATCTTATAATTCTGGTAATGATACATGGCATATTCCTTAGTTTAGCTGCAGCGAGCAATTAGATAAAAATTTGCATTACTCTTTAAACACTGTTTAATGATGTATCTTGCATTTTCCCATGTGTCTCGACAAAATTTTATCATTGCCCGCATGTTTTTCCTAGGTGATGCTATCTCCACTTGTAATTTCTAAGTTCTTTTGAAGAGATTTAATTACATAATTTGTTAAGAAAGTTAAGTAAGGTTTACTTTTATATTTTTCAGGTTCCCATTGCACGGTCTACATTGAATCATGATGGTGTATTCATCCTAGACACCAAGAAAAAGATATTTCTGTTCAATGGTGCTACTCAAATATTCAAGTAAGAGCCAAGCCATCGGAAGTTATTTAGCATTTAAAGAACAAATACCACGAGGGAACATGTGATGTTGCCATTATTGCTGAGAATTTGTGTTAGACTTTCGGTAGACGTATTCTTCATGGGATATAAGTGACATAGAAGTCATTAGATAGCTGATTTTTTATTTTTATTTTTACTTGTGTAATTTTTTGTATGTACACATTTTTTCCTTATATAATTTATGTTCTCTTATTTTAAAAATTTTGTGAATCACATGTATGTGTTGTGTGTTTGTAAATTATTATATATGTATTTTTTTGATGAATAAGTATTATGTATAGTATTGTGGTACATGAATATGAAAAAAAATTATATATAATATATTTGCATTTGTGGTGTGTATGTAAATGGCATGTTAAATAAGTTTCTTGTTAAAATATACGAAAGAACGAATATTTTTTTCTTTCATAAAATGTTTTGGTCACGGTTCGTGAATCGTGAACCGTCACCAAAGGTCTTTTCTATTTAGTTATCGGTCTTTCGTCACGGTTTCAAAAATCGTTACCAAAGGTCATATCTCTTTGGTTACAAACCTTTGGTCATAGTTCATAAACCGTGACAAAATTTCTTACGGTGTATAAACCGTGACTAAAAGTCTTTGGTCATGATTTTTCAATCGTGACCAAAAGCTGTTGAACCTAGGCAATAATGCAGGATTTAGTCACGGTTATAAGTAGAACCGTGATGAAAAGCTTTTGTATGGAATCATCCCCAAAACCCTTTCGCCATGCAACTTTTGGTGATGCTAATTGGTAATGATTTTTAACTCTTTAGTCACGATTTTTAACTATGACCAACCTTTCTTTATTGTAGTGTGAGGAGCTGCTGAATAATCCTACTGAGTATCCTACGTCATGGCATGATGCGAAAAAGTAGATACATGGGTTCGGATTGAAATGTAAGAAGATTGATGTTTGTCGTAATAACTTTGTCCTGTACAAAAATGAGTACTTAGGGTTAATTGTCCTGAATGTGGTGAGGAGAGGTATAAGGTGGGTAAGTCAACAAACACAGGTAGGAAGAAACAACCGAAGAAGGTTCTCCATTATTTTCCGTTGATCCCTAGGCTACAACGCCTATTCATATCCATGAGGAACAGCGGAACGATGAGCTAACTACGTAGGTCAAGGATTCTGTGACGTAGTTAAGGGAGTCGTCAGAGCAGTTGCAGCAATCGACTCAAACTATCAAGGAGCTCTTGAAGGTACTTCAGCAGGGAGGTATCGATCACCCATCTTTCATTAGTTTAGAGATCGTCGTGATGACGATGATTTAGGTGGTGGTGGTGCTGGCAGCATTGGTGCCCCAACATGATTGTTGTATTTTTATATACATTACCATTTGTAATGTATTTTGCATATATTGTTACATATATGAAATTTTTATTCTCATTTCTAGTGGTTTAATTAAATGCAAATGTTTTACTTGTGTGATTATTATAGTTTTATAGGATTTTTAGTTTTCTATAGGTCTTCCACAATTTGTAACTATTGTCGACCGTTTTCCAACGGACAAGAATAGTATGCGACCAAAATTGCAAGGTATTATTAACTATTTAAAAATGGAGGAGAATATAAGTATTTTTGACCGTTTTATAAAAACGGTCAACAATATAAATATTCTCAAATGTTCTAAAATGGACGAGAATATTAACATTTTCGACTGTTATAAACAAACGGTTGATAATAGAAATATTATCGTCCATTCTAAAAGGACTAGAATGGTAATATTATCGTCCGTTCCTAACAAATGGTCGAGAATACTATCTTACTCGACCAATAAAAAAAGGTTGACATAGATATTTATGTCGGTTGTTTATTTATAATAGTCGAGAAAAAGCTTTGTCGACTGTTGAAAACAGACGAGAGAAACAACCACACGTTGAGTGGGGGTCTGCCTTTTTCCCGACGGTAATGTTCTATAATAGTCGAGAAAACACAATAGCGACGGCACATTCCTAGACCCTATTTTTTGACCATTCTTTTCACATTGCCGACCATTTTTAACGGTTGGTAATATTCAATATTCTTGTAGTGGATTGAGGCTCGCTACAATTGGTTTAAGTAGTGAAGTTTAGTGAATTTTCTTGCCTGGAGAGCAAGAGGAAAATCCTAGTTGAGGATCAACTAGGTAGAGGTTTTTCCCAGTTTGGGTTTCCTTTATAAATCTTGGTGTTATTTCTAGATTGAATTTTTGTGGTTGGCATGATTTCTATTGAATATTTAAATTTCATTCCCCTCTTGTATAATTATCATTTGGTATTAGAGCTTGTGTTTCACAAATTTTTGAAGTCACTTTCAAGTGAAAAAGATCCATAGCAACTAAAGAAATTGTGGCCACTACTAGCAACAATGGCTATTCTACTTTGAAGCACCACTATTTGATGGAAGAATTATGCATACTAGAAGCAATGCATAGAAATATTTTTGCAATATGGAGATTATGCCATATGGAATATAGTAGAAAATCATTTCAGCAAACTTGCAAAGTCTGAAGATGGAAAGTACACTGATGATCAGAAGAAACAATTAATGCTAAATTCTAAGGCTATGAACACACTCTATTGCGCTCTTAGTCTTGAAGAATTTAATAGGATATTACAATGCACTACAGCTCATGAAATTTGGAGAATACTCCAAGTTACCCATGTAGGAACAAGCAAGGTAAAAAATTCAAAAATTATTTTGCTTACTAATGAGTTTGAAAAGTATGAGATGTAGGAAGGAGAAACAATTAAGGCTATGTATTCTCACTTCAGGAAGGAGAGACAATTAAGGCTATGTATTCTCACTTCATCGATATTGTCAACAATCTTAAAGCCTTGGGACAAAACTTTGTAAGAGGTGAATTAGAAGGTAAAATTTTACGTTCACTTACAAATATTTTTGAATCTAAAGTGATGGCTATTGAGGAGGCAAATGAAGTTGAAAATTAAACATGGAGCAACTAATTGGGAATTTAATGGCTTATGAAAAGTAAAATCATGCAAAAGAAAAAGTCTGAAGAGCAAAAGAAAAAGCAATTAGCATTTCAAGTTGATGATGAAACTGAAGACTCATCAGATGATGATGAAGATGATATTGCCTTATAATCTAAGAATTTTAGAAAATTCTTGCGAAGAAAGAAAAATTTCAAGAAGAGAAAGGAAGAAAAGAAAGAAGATTCTTACATGTTACAATTGTAAAAAGGTAGGACATATGAAAAAGGATTGTCCTCTTCTCAAGAAAAAAAGTTAGAAGAAAGAGGCATTCTCAAAGAAGTTTCCACTGAAATTTAAGAAAAAGAAAGCTTTGCAAGCAACTTGGGATGATTCTGAATCAAGCTCAAGTGAAGATGAAGATGATACTTTAACAAATGAGAAAACATCATTTTTGGCTTAATGGCATTGGAAGATGAGGTATATGATTTTTCTTTTGAAGAATTACTTGAAGCATTCTATGAACTTTATGATTCTTATAAAATGCTCAAATATGAGAATAAAGAATGCATTGCTAAAATAAAAATCTTAGTAATGAAAATTCTACTCTTAAATGTGAGATTCATTCCTTGAAAGATGAGAGTTTTGATTTGGAAAATGATATTGTTGTTTTGAAAAACAAATCTGAGCAACTTGTAAATGATCTTAACAAGCTTACAAAAGGTAAAGAAAATCTTGATAAATTACTTTACAAAGACCTAAAAATGACAAAAATGGTCTTGGTTTTCTCATGTCGCAGATTTATTTAGAAATAATCATTTTGTTAGCCAAAATAAAAAGAAAGGTTCATCTTTTATTCCACAAAAGGTATGGAAAGAAATTGACAGTGCTAAACCCAAGAATATATGGGTACTAAAGAATATTTTAAAATCTTGTTTTGTAGGAAGAAAGATGTTGATTTCAAGAAATAGATTTATCATAAATCAAAAGAAGGATTCCGAGTGTTAAAGGAAAGGCCTACTCAAACTTTTGTAGGATTCAAAAGGCAAATGGGTCATGGACAATTGATGTTCAAAACACATGTCTGTCAATCAAGATCTATTTACTCATATGGAACACAAGGATGGAGGTATGGTTACATTTTGAAACAATCATAAAGGTAAAATTGTTGGTATTGGATCCATTGGAAGAGGTAACTCTTCTTTTAGTAATGTTGTGTTAGTAAAAGGTCTTAAATATAATTTATTTAGTGTAAGTCAAGTATGTGATAAAGGTTTTGAAGTTGTATTTAATTCGAAAATTTTTAAAATTATTGATGAAATTACAAAAGAAGTATTATTGGAAGAGAAAAGATACAAAGATATTTATATTATTGTAATAGATAAAACAACACTTTTGACTATTTAATTGCATCTAATGATGAAGTTTCTTTATGGCATAGAAGATTAGGACATTTTCATTATAATTATCTGAATAAATTAGCTAAGCATGATCTTGTTAAGGGATTACCAAACAAAAAGTATAAAACACATTCTTTATGTAATGCTTGTACATTAGGCAAAATTCATAGAAGTTCATTTAAAAATAAGGATGTAATTTCAACTAATAAACCTTTTGCAACTAATTCATTTAGATTTATTTGGTCCAACGAAGGTTGGCAGTGTAAATGATGGTAAGTATTGATGATTATTTAAGATTTACTTGGGTATATTTCTTAAAACATAAAGATCAAGTCTTTGAATATTTTAAATCATTTTCTAAAAATGTACAAAATGAAAAAGAATATTTAATAACTCGAATACAATCTGATCATGGAGGTGAATTTGAAAATCAAACTTTCTATTCATTTTGTGAAGAACATGGAATTAAACATGAGTTTTCTTTTCTACATGCACCACAACAAAATGACGTAGTGGAACGTAAAAATAGAACTTTATAAGAATGTGCGCGCACTTTACTTATAGAATTTGGATTACCTAAATATTTTTGGGTAAAAGCAACAAATATTGCATGTTATGTATTAAATAGAGTACTTATTAGAGCATTAACAAATAAAACTTCTTATGAATTATACTATGATAAAAAGCCTAAAATAAGTTACTTTAAAGTGTTTGGAAGTAAATGTTACATTCATAACACAAAAGAAAACTTAGATAAGTTTGATCCTAAAGGAGAAAATGCATCTTTATTGGTTATTCTACTAGAAGTAAAGCATATCGTCTATTTAATAAGAAAACATTAACTATGGAAAAAAATTTTCATCTAAAATTTAATGAAGATCCTCCAATTCTTAATCAAGAAAAGCTAAATGATGATGAAGAAGAGGAAAATCATTTTCTTGATGTATCTAATGTGAAAGAAAATAATATACATAATCTTTGTAAGGATTAAAAATTTGATAAAAATCATCCAAAAGATCTTGTAATTGGAGAAATCAAAGATACAATTAAAACTCGAAGTCAGTTAAATAACTTTTCTTTTAATGCATTTGTACCTCAAATAGAACCTAAAAATATTGAAGAAGTACTTAAGGATGATTCTTGGATATTTGCTATGGAAAATGAAGATGGGACTTAGTACCATAACCTAAGAACTCTTCATTAATTGGAACTAAATGAGTATTTAGAAATAAAACAAATGAAAATGGAGAAATAACTATAATTAAAGCAAGACTTTTTGCACAAGGATATAATTAAGGTATTGATTATGATGAAACATATGAATTTTTTGCAATACTAGAATTAATTCGTATGCTTTTAACTTTTGCATCACATTTTGATATTAAACTTTATCAAATGGATGTTAAATCTGCATTTCTAAATGGATTTATAATGGAAGATGTTTATATAAAACAACCACCAGGATTTATTGATAAAGATCATCTTGAATATGTATACAAACTTAAAAATGCATTATATGGTTTGAAATAAGCCCCAAGAGCTTGGTATGAAAGCTTAAGAGATTATTTAATCAAATCAAACTTTGAAACGGGAAAAGTTGACACAACACTCTTCATTAAAAGGGAAAATTCTAAAATATTAATTGTTCAAATATATGTAGATGATATAGTTTTTTGTGCTACTAATGATTTGTTATGTCAAGACTTTGCAAAGATTATGCAGGTTGAATTTGAAATGAGTCTAATTGGAGAATTGAAGTTCTTTATTGGACTTCAAATTCATCAACTCAAAGATGGCATTTTCCTAAATCAATCAAAGTATGTCTTGGGTAGATTAAAGAAATTTGGAATTGTTACGACCCAATTCCCGAATCCCTACAGGACCCGAGACCAACTCGACTCAACTAATCTCAAGACCCAGTCGTCCAACAAGAAATAACCAAAAAGCAGGAAAGTAAACCACATTCACCATGCTAGTAACTAACAGTAAAAGAGTACAGCAGTAAAGGAAGTAAAAGCTGCTAATAGTACATATCACCACCACAACAGTAAAGCGTAAACAAAGTATAGAACAGAGACGATAACAGTCTAAACTCACTAACAAAAAGGAAGTACAACAACAGGAAACTATTGCTGGACACGATTGGGCCCAGCACCCTCTGCAGCCGGTGACTCGGGCTGCTCAACACCTGGACCTGAAAAGGGTTATGAGTAAACGGAGTCAGCGAATGCTGAGTAGAGTGGTAACCTGTTACGACTAGGGCATCAAGCGTCGTTTAAGACGTTTGGGAAGTGGCCCAGACATCTGGAAGCCTTACCAGATGTCTGCTATTAAATTTTTTCGGCGTACGGGTTCGCGTCTGCGCGCATGCGCGCGTAGACTGAACCCGCCGCCCTCCCTCTTCTCTTTCCTCTCCCTCCCTACAGACGAAGCCTTTCCTCTTTCTCTCTCCCCGCGGCTGCCTTACAAATACGCCTCTCCCTCTCCCTCACCCTCACTCCACCGCCTTCTTCTTCTTCTTCTCCCTGTTAGCGAGAGAGCGCACGGGCGAGAGTGGCAGCAGTGACTGCTGTGGGTGTGTGGGGAGGAGGAGCTGTTGCGAGAGGAAGAAGGAGCTCGACCGCGAGGGTACGAGCTTGCTGGGGTAGCTACAGCCAACCGGCGGGAGAGCAGCGAGCGTGTGGTGCCACGGAGGAGCTGCTGCAGCTCGGGCAGCAGGCGAATGCAGCGCGACACAGCCGTGCGTTGCGGGCGGAGAGCGAAAAGGGTCCTGATTCTGGGAAATTTCCCAGAATCAGACGTCTGGACTTACGTCCAGACGACGCAGAAGACGTCTGGAGGCAGGTCCCGATGTTTGACAGGTACATTATTTGTTATCTTCTCCTTCTTTCGCGTGTACGGCCATGCAGCCGTTCTGCTGAGGTCTTTTGCGCCTTTTCGTGATGAGAGAGGGCGTGTGTGTGTGCAGGATTTGTTAGAAAAGGCGTAAGGGCTCGCCATCCCACACAGATCAGACGTCTGGGCACAGCACCAGATGACAGATAGGGCTTCCAGACGTCCGGGGTGACAATCGGACGTCTGGAAACTAAGTCCAGATGGTCCAGCGGGCTTCTGGACATCTGAAGGACTGCACAGACCAAGGTATGACCTGAGCTACCTTTTAAGACGTCTGGAAAAAAAACGGACCCTAAACGGGTCAAAAACAACCAGTCTGTCCAAAATCAGACGTCTGGAAGAAGTTCCAGACGTCTGATTTTGGACAGACTGGTTGTTTTTGACCCTTTTAGGGTCCGTTCGGAGTCCATTTTCCGCGTTTCAAGTTTTATTCTTCCCAGATTTAATTCCTCTACCTATTTACAGTAATTGTATACTGTTCTGAGTAACTCCCTGTATTGATCCTTGTGTTAGGACCCCGTTCCGTTGCGGCTCTGGGGGTTGCGGAGGTGCGCAGGATTGCCGACCACGCCCCCAGTACTCCCAATTTTGCGGGTAGAGTGGCCCTTTGATTTATTTATCAAAAATTGTACATTTATGAAATAATTAATAGAGTCTAGGGCATTGCATGAATCTTAGGACTGGAAAATTAGATTGAATGATAGATCCTAGGGTATTGCATGAATCCTAGGACTGGAAAACTAGATTGAATGATAGATCCTAGGGTATGGCATAAATCCTAGGACTGGAAAACTAGTTGAATATATATATACATTGCAGTCTTGGAAAAATAGAAAGGAAACGATAACTGCCTGTAAATTGGTTAACAGCTACCTGTTTAAGAATGAATAATCACTGTTGAGAACATGGGTTATATGGATATAAAGCTGGAACGGTGAAACCTAAATTAGCTGAGTTAAAAGAGCATGAACCCTACGGGGAGTTAGGAGTAGAACTCCTGGAAAGTGAATGGAATAGAATTGGGGAAGTGAGCTGGCCCTTGAGTACAGAGTACCAAGGAGAGCAACTGTCCCCCTGTGTAGTGCAGAGCAGAGCTAGCTGCCCCAGGGACCCGGGGTTAGGTCTGGCCACTTTGTACCGACTTTTGGCCCTCGTGTACACAGTACTGAGGAGAGCTACTAGTGTAGGGAGAGCACTAGCTACCCCACGGGCCCCGGGGTTCTGCTACCCTTCCTACACCGACTTGTTAGGCCCACTGGGCAAACCAGGGTAGTCAAGCGAGGGTGCGCGGACTGTGGAGGGGCAAGACCCCTGTTTGGTTACTGTGGAGGGGTTGGACCCCTGTTACTGAGAGGGCTCTGCCCTATACTGGTTCCGTGCTGTGCTTTGGGCGCACCCGTTAACGGAAACAACTGACTGCGTGCCAGTGCGGGGTAGCTACCCATGCGTTTATCGCGCGTGCCGTAGTCACCGTTACATCTGTCAGTGACCTTAGGGTGGTTGACTGAGGGTAGGACCACCACGGGGGACTCTCCCGGGCAGGAGAGCACCACGTGTTACTTCTACTTTTCGGAAAAGATTGCAATCAAGATCGTTCCCATGAGGAACATTAGAGATCAAGAGAAAGATCTGAGAAATAATTCAATAGTGAATAAATGGGCAAAATATAAAGAAAGAAATTAAAAATATAACAGCTACTGTCCACCTTACTATTTCTTAGCTTTTAGTTGCCACTCTACTCAGCATTTCGCTGACGTGTCACCTTTGTTACCTTTTCAGGACGAGGTGTTGAGCAGCCAGAGTCGGCAGCTGCAGAGGGCGCTGGGCCTAGTAGAGACCAGTAGTGTTACACGTATAGTATCCACTGTACATTTCTTTACGTTGTAGTGAGTAGTTCTATTACCCCTGTACTCTTTTTATTGTAAGCTTCATGTTTATGTGCATGTTTATTTTCTTTACTGTTGTGGTGGTGTATACTGTAGTATTTCTTTCTTTATTGCTATATTTTGTTATTGCTAGTTATATACATGGTGAATATGGTTTATTTTACTGCACTTTTGGTTACTTTCTCGTTGGATGATTGGGTCTTGGGATCAGTCGAGTCGGTCCGATTCTCGTGTCTCGAAGGGATTCGGGAATCGGGTCGTTACATAACCAAACTAACTAAAGCAGTAAAAGCTAACATGTAAATTTATCTTTTCCAATTATTTTATTTTACTAGTCATTTCCTTTTACCCATTGGTTTACTTTTAGATCTCTTTCTTGATCTCGAATGTTCATCGTGGGAACAATCTTGATTGCAGTCTTTTCCGAAGAGTAGAAGGCACACGTGGTACTCTCCTAGCCGGGAGTCCCCCGTGGTGATCCTACACCCAGTCAACCACCCTGAGGTCACGGACAGACGTAGCGGTGACTATGGCACGAGCGATAAGCGCACGGGTAGCTACCTCGCACTGGCACGCGGTCAGTCGTGTCCGCTAGCAGGTACGCCCAAAGTGCAGCACGGAACAGTATAGGACCTAGCCCTCTCAGTAACAGGGGTCTAGCCCCTCATAACCAAATAGGGGTCTCACCCCTCCACAGTTCGCGCACCCTCGTTTGACTACCCCGGTTTCCCTAGTGGGCCTAACAAGTCGGTGTAGGGTGACTAGCTGAACCCCGAGCCCCGTGGGGTGGCTAGCTCTCTCCCCTACACTAGTAGCTCTCCTCAGTACAATGTACGCGAGGGCCAAAGAAGTTGGTGTAGAGTGGCCAATCCTAATCCCGGGTCCCAACCAAAGGGCGGCTAGCTCCGCTCTACACTAAACAGGGGACAGTCGCTCTCCTTGGTACTACGTACTCAAGGGCCAGCACACTTCCCACTCACATTTCCAGATCCATTCCGTTTATCCACAGGAGCTCTACTCCTAATTCCCCGTAGGGTTCATGCTCGTATTCCCCATGTTATTCCATACCAGATTTCCTCATTCACATTTCCATTCTCAGATTTTACACATGTAGTTCGTATTCCCACAATTTACATGTACAACAAGAAATGTCACAGGTATCTGTCTAACTAGCGCAGGCATTTCATGTTTCACAGGCAGCTCTTGTTTATTATCAGGCAGTTGTTCATATTTCTATTCATTCATTTAAGACTGCAATCTCAAACACGCATACAAATAGTGCAAGTACTTCTCGTCCTAGGATTCATGCCACATCCTAGGTTTCTAGTTATCCAGTTTCACATATGCATTCATGTTTTATAATTTAAACAAGGGAAACCACTCTACCAGACAATCCAGGAGTACTGGGGGCTCGAACAGTAGGCTCACGTGCCTCTGCAGGCCCTGAACACGCAACAAATCAAAATCCTATACCAAGGAACATAATACAATGGAATGTTCAGAATGGTATAAAAGGCCTTCTAACAAGTAGAGGAACTTGCAAGGAATCCACAGATATCTTGTTTGCGTAAAACAAACCTTAAACAAACCCTAAACAAGCCAAAAACAGAACTGCAGACCTAAATCAAATGTCTGGCACAAGGTCTAGACGTCTTAAAAGTAACCAGGGTCTCACCTCAGGTTCCTGCGTCGACTTCAGATGTCCAGAACCCCTTCTTGACCGTCTGGACCCAACTCCAAATGTTCGACCTCTCCTCCAGTCGTCTGGAAGTGCTTCCAGTCGTTTGGTAAGCTGTCTAAACGTCCGAAATGCATGGGATGGCGTGCCCCACGCCTTCCTGAAGCTTTCCCTGAACACAACAGGCGAATCGCCTATATTTAGCCATGCAGATCGAAGCTGCGGTGTGGCCTGCATGGCCGTAACTGCAAAGGGAACATACCTTCATGGAACACTGCTTTCAAACGTCTGGTGTTGTCACCAAACGTCCAATCTGTCGTCTGGATGGCATGCCAGACATCTGATTCTGGGAAAAACCCAGAACCAGATTGACCTCCTGCTCCTCTCGCCGCGCGCAGTCGCGGCCTCTCCTCCTCGCCTGCAGCTTCGTTACAGCAAAGTGTCGGGGACGTCTCCCCCGACGCGCTCCTCCTCCCACACGTGCCGCTCCGACCGTGTGTCCTCCGGCGAGCTCCCACAAGCTCACGAGCTCAAGCTCTTCTTCCTCTCCTCACGTCGCCTCTCCTCCTCGTCGCTCGCTCTCGTGCCCTCTCTCATGCTCGCCCCTCTCGCTGCAGTAGAGAGGAAAGAAGGAAGGTGGCTATGGTGGAGTGGGGAAGAGTGGAAGGGGGGAGAGGGGTCTTATATAAGGGTGAGCTAGGGTTTTGCGAGGAAGAAAGAAGAGAGAGGGAAGAGAGGAAAAAGGGCAGCCTACGCGCAGCTAGCGTGCAGATGTGACGCTACGTACAAATTTTTAATTTTCAGATGTCTGGGAAGGGGTCCAGATGTCTAACCAGATGTCTGACCAATAGTCCAGACATCTTAAAGGGCTCATAATAGAATGGGTCTTTATAGGAATGGAGAATTCCAAAGGCAAAGCACCCCAATGGTTACACACATAAGTTTGGATATGGATGTAAGTGGTAAGGATGTTGATCAAACTCTATATTGAGGTTTGATCGGAACTTTACTTGACAGCAAGTCGTCTTAATATAATGTTTTCAACATGTTTACGTGCAAGATATCAAGAAAAACATAAATAATCTCATTTGAATGCTTTGAAAAGAATCTTTAGATATTTAAAAGATACAAGTAACTTTGGTTTATTTTATCCAAAAAAACCTTCACTTGATATTTATGCATTCAGTGATGCAGACTACTCACTTGATATTTATGCATTCAGTGATGCAGACTATGCAGGAAGCAGGACTGATCGTAAAAGTACAAGTGGAACATGTCATTTCTTAGGCAAATCTCTTGTCTCTTGGTTTTCAAAGAAACAAAACTGTGTTGCCTTATCTACCATAGAAGTTGAATAGACCTCAACAGCTGTAGCATGTTCACAAATGTTATGGATGAAATAAACATTAAATGATCTGAGATTAAAATTTTCAAATATCAAAATATTTTGTAATTACATAAGTGGAATTAATCTCTCAAAGAATCCAATTCATCATGCAAGAACTAAACATATTGATGTAAGACACCATTTCTTAAGAGATAATGTATTAAAAGGTAACATTAATTTAAAATTTGTCTCAACAACTGATCAACTGGCTGATATTTTAACTAAACCATTAGCCTTAGAAAGATTCTCAACACTAAGAAGAAAATTAGGTATATGTACTTTGAATGATATTTAAATATATAAATTGATTGATTGTTTGAATATATTGAATGATACTTGATTGTATTGATTGATTGTGTTATGTTAAAAGATCAATTGACCACCTTTGATTATTGACTTTATCTTGATTATATTTCTGGAAGGTCAAATCTGTTATTTTGAAAGATTTCTTTTTGCCCAACACCTTTCCTTTTGGATGGTTACTGATTCTTTAATAGTGACTTTTCCTCACTTTCTTCACTCCCTCTTGGCCATGAACTCTCTCTAGAGAAATCCTCTCTTGTCTCAACCTATAGAAACTTGAAATCATGAGTCCCAATACATGTTTTGTTAAATCTCTTCGTGATGCTGATCACATCTCTTCTAGAGTATATCTTGGTCATCTATTTATTATTCTCAAATTCTTTCTCAATGCCTTATTTTGTTTGATGATTTCAAGAATGTCAACAATGTCAACATCAAATCTCTCTTTAAGTTTCAGAAAATGCTGCATTTCTTTGGTCCTAATTTTTCTAAAAATTCTTTTGGCAAAATTTATCCTTCTTTAGCGAAAATCTTTTATGCTAATATCAAGCTTTTACATAAAACTTCTGAAGATAAAATTCTTGCTCTTTGGTCTGTTGTGCTTGGATGTCAAATGTTGATTAATGTTCAAGCTATTGCCTATATTTGCAAAACCATTTGCAAGGACAAACATGGGATGATGTTGAAAATGGAATTTCTTTTGAGGATGTTTATCATTCTCTTTTGGTCACACCTTGTGATGTTTCTAATCAAGTGCTTCCAACTAAAAAGCTTTCTTTTTGTTGCACAATTCATCACGTTTATCATTGATTGAAATTTTTTTGGTGACAATTTGAATCTAAATATTTGTTCCAAGAGAACTACTTACATTGTCTTTTGTATCCTTCATAACATAAAGTTAGATTGGCCCTTGATGATTTTTAATCATATGATTGATACTCATGATGGTTTTCTACCTTTTGGAACCTTGTTGTCTCATCTTTTCATATTTTATCATGTTCCTCTATCATGTCATCATGTTGACAAGTCCATCAATCTCATTACCTACTCTTTCTTGGATAACTTTCATCAAAACAATTCTCCTAATGATGATGGTTCTCCAAATGAGGTTGAAACTCCTAATTCTTCCAACAATTCTCACAATGTCATACCATCTACTCTTGCACCCTACACCATTCTTGATAATGATCCGCAAAATCCTTACAACTATGATTGGGATTTCATGGAGGTTGACAACACTAATCCATCTTGCTTGAATGAAATTGCAAATATTATGACAAGAATGAAAGATGATCGTGAACAAATGGCAAAGATCATTGCAAATTTTCAGGATCATTTCAGGAATTTCAATACATTCGTGGATGAAAGGTTCTTGAGTTTGGAACAGAATATTGAAGACTTAAAGAATACTATTGAAGATATAAAGAAGAAATAGATCTTTTCTATTTGTTATTTTGTCTTTCTAAGTTTGAGAACCTATGAACATGTATTAAGTTTGTAGTGATAGTATGTTTTATTTCCATCTATATCTTAGTTGTTTGGTTTAACAAAAATGTTAAATTTTATTTTCTGTCTGAAGTTGATCGCTGAAATTAATCGATTAACTAATTGATTAATTTTTGGTTATGTTCGTGGAACAGTTTTTTTTTTTTTTTAATAGGGCCAACGATTTCTTTTTGATTGGGTGGGTGCCTGACGGTTATCAAATAACCCACGTTTGAATTTCAAACGTTAAGGATGCTCTCTTTCTTTACTTTTCGAAGTTCCTTCTCCTTTCTCTTTTCCCTTTTTTCTCTCATTTCAAACTAGCTCTCCCTCATCTCCAAATTGTCCTCCCTCTCCACAATCTCCCTTTCCACAACTGAAGGACCCACTCCAATGACCAACTTCTTCGATCCCTCTCTCTTTTGGTATATTTTCAAGCATTCTCTATTTTTCTTATTCTTTTATTTTTTTCTTGTCTAATTGATTAGTTAATCGATTAGAAAAATTGATTGTTGTATGTCTTTTTGTTGTTTTTATTTTGTGCGATGATACATGTTAATCTATTGGATGACATTCTATTCTTGACCATAGTTTGATTCATCATACCACTCAAATGCAAGGCCAAATGTCTACCAAAAAGGACCACAACCTTTGATCCTTCCTCTCAAATGCCCCCTTCTCCTATTACTCCTAATCCCACGCCTACACCTCAAT
The DNA here is from genome assembly GCA_037157565.1 of Thalassia testudinum. NCBI lineage: Eukaryota > Viridiplantae > Streptophyta > Magnoliopsida > Alismatales > Hydrocharitaceae > Thalassia > Thalassia testudinum. The sequence goes on from JAZHRO010000031.1 coordinate 206,237,325, forward strand.
CAAATCCTAAAACCACAACTAAAAAATTATTCATATCCTCTTTGGCCAAAGATACCTTCTATGAGACCATTCACAAGGTCAAGATGAAGACTCTTAGACCACTTGTTTTTGAACATCTTAGGGATATAGATGATTATGACATTCAAGAACTCATTACCCATCCAAACTTGGCCTTTTATTTTAGCCATCATTTTGCTAAAAGTGTTAAAGACATCTATCCTACCATTGTTAGAATATTTTATGCTAATTTGACCATGGTGGATTCCGAACATCATACCTCATCTCTACCACACTTTGATCTTGAGATTACACCCTCGTTGATTGCAACTATTCATTGTTCAGACCTTGATGGACATACTATTGAATCTATTTCCCAAGAAATTCTTTTCCATTCCATTAGACGATCTCTTCTTGAATTCGAAGACATGGAATCCAATAGCAAGGATCTTACCACTTCTAAGCTTACCTTTGTTGAAAAATTCCTTTCTAGAGTGATTGATTGGAACATCTTTGGAAAAATCTCCGATTACAACCATTGTTCCAAACATACCGCTTACTTGGTTTATTGTATCCTAAAAAAATATAAGATGAATTGACTTGCCATCATTTTCAACCATATGGCTTCTATTCATACATCTTCTCTACCATTTAGCACCCTTTTGACTCACATTCTAGTATACCTATAGTTTCCACTTTCTTGTTGATGATAACGTCATCATCAGTCATATCTAGCTTTATTTAGTCATAATCCATTGATAAATGCTCCTACATAACCGCTAGAAGACCATAATTCATTGCACATCCTTTCTGAGAGATAAACATGAAAATAGGGATAAAACTGCAATTTTAACAATATAACCTAAATGCAGAGCAATCATGGGGTTTCTCAGGAGTTAATTAAAGGTCAAATGGTCATAAGTGCCTAATAAGTAGGTTCATGCAGATAGAAACGGGTTTTCACGTGTTTTGAGAATTAAATGACATCTGAAATCCTAAACACAGACCTGCTTAAATAACCGAGGTTTCGGTCAGGATAAAATTTACTTAAACCTTCTAAAAATCATATAATATTCTATAAGGTTTGGTATGCTTGGTTTGACCATCTGAACCTAATTTGATCTAAAATAGAGTCTTAGACAAACAATTGCCCTAATTTAGATTTTTGCATAAATTACCTAGTCAAACTTAGTCAAAACTGAAATCCAACTTCATCATAAGATTCCTTGGGTCCAAATTAGGTTTGTACCAAAATTTGGGCCCAATCAGAGATCATCTTGACTTAGTTTGCATTTTGATCTAGTCTGACTCTTTTTCTTACATATGCACCCCTAGCTTTTTGAATTCCTTGCACAGGGGTCCCTAACTTTTTTGTAACTTTCACAAAGAAGCCCCTACCTCCATTGAGGTCAAACCCGACCTCCAAGCAACTTTGAATGGCCTGAATCCTACTCTAATGGCAATCAAATCCCACCACAATTGGTAGGATTGATGTTCACACATGGGCAAATAATCTGGGATCAATTTGGAGTCCCAACTCTCTATGGATTGCTCGTGCGAATGCACGAGAATCATGGGTTCCTTTCCTTTAAGCCCAAGCCATGGAATCCCTCTTTCTAGATCAAAAGCTTCCCTTGAAGCTCTATAAAGAGCCGGCGTGCACAACCTTCTCTCCCTAGCTAGGTTTAGGGCCAAAATCTCTTCTTCCCTACCTTTGGCCCCTCTCCGACCAAGCTCTGATGAGCCCCTCTGTCCAACTTCCTCGTCCACCCTCACAGACAATAGTGGGTGGATTCTTCTTCCCCACGATCGTCTGCGTCTTCTGGTACCTGCAGATGTCATTTCCCTCCTATCCTCGCTGTCCCCCTCTAGAGAACTTCACCTTCCACGGCGCCGGCGAGCCACAACCGGTGCCCATCCTACCTCCTTCGTCCCCTTAGAATAGGTAGTTAGGTTTAGTTTCCACTATTCAAAACCCAAAAATATCCCTCGATGCACACGCTCACCATCATCCCTCACATCTCCGGTCGCTTCTTCGGGGAGGTCATCCGCTCGCTACACCCATCCATCCACCTCGCCAACACTCTCACGAGCTCCGCCATCACCTCATGACCAAAACCCTTATCTTATCTTGCTATTCCATCCACCCAAACATGCCACCGAACAAACCCACCTTCACGCTTCCTTTCCATCACCGTCTGACCACCACGCACCGCCATCCTCCATGAAACGCCCACCATCACCTTCGCCGTACTTCAGCGAAGCAAGGGAGCTATTTAATTGGGGCCTTCGAGCCCATATTTGTGTTCCAGGTCTTCGTCGGTATGTCGCCCATCACTGCCTTCATCTTTGACCATGACCAATTTCCTTTAGCATCGAGACACCTCAATCCCACTTCTAGGTGCTACAGACTTCATCCGCATACCCAGTTACAGCCTCAATTAGGCAAGAGGATCTCAGCCACTACTCCAATTCGACAAGGTTTCACCTGTAGACGCACGCGAAGAGAAGGCCTGAAGATAGTCCCACATTGTGTGGGATAAAGCAGCAGCTGGGGGTGAGGTCCCCGCTCACCCAACACACCTAATCCGACCTAAGCCTCACTCCTTGCTCATCACCCATTGCCGGTGAGCCTAGACCCGGGTGTGCATACCTGAATACCTGATTACCTTGGTTTGAGAGAAAGAGAAAGGAGGAAAGGAAATAGAGGAGGAGGGGGGTTTTGCTCTTCAGAGAGGAAACCCAACACTTAGATGCTGTGAGGATTGGGAAGCCCCTTGTGCGTCAAGAGAAGAAGAGAAGGCTGAGAAAGAAGGAGAAGACTTGAGAAAGGAAGGGCTAAAGGAAATAGAAGAGAAGAGAAGAAGAGTTATGCTTGAAGAAGAAGAAGAAGAAAGAAGAAGACACTATAGCAAGTGACAGTTAAGTCATTTGATACACCTGCCAAACGTCTAGTGTGGGTTAAATGCTGGTACTGTTGAAACATTTAAGTACCTAAGTTGATACTGTAGCATCATTTGAATAATTAATACATGTGCTTAGGATAATAATTGGTTATCTAAATCACCATTATTTTGTAATAGTTATCTTTTTGGTCTTGAAATACATTGAGCTTCATTAAATATCTTAATGTGACATATTAATATTCATTAAAATATCATTATTGTGCTCAATTTCTTGTGCTCATTTATTTATTAATTGAGATTAGTGTGTGAATTCATATTTACTCCTTATGTTCGACCTCAAACTTCATATCTAGATATTTGAGTTATAAATATTATTTATTTTTGTGTGATTTCGACTATACTACAATGCAACGATTTTATAACATCAATTTCGTGCAACAAACACTTGTCAACCTGTGGATATGCATGTTGAGTATTTTGTTAGTACTACTTTTAAAAGAATGGATGGCAAAGAAAAAGCATGATGATGATCCTCCTAGTGAAAACACTCCTTCTCGTGTTGTTCCCGAGTTTGTATCTTATGCTATTCCAAATGAAAGTGGTCATCCGTATCACGAAGACTAGAACTATGTGGAAGCCGATTGCAACCCCGTCTACATGTCAGGACTTGGACCTCTTATGCGGTGCCAAGTAGATAACAGATGTCAAATGGCAAAGGTTTGTGCCAACCTTCAAGAGCATAACTCTACTCTTAACATGGAAATCAAGGGCATTAAGAAGCGCATGTGAGGTTTACTTAGTTGTTTGTTAGTTTGCTTAGATGATGCTATGGACTTTTCCATGATAGTTGCTTGGTATTAGATTTTATTTTTAGTGGCATGGTTGTTATGAACTTTTTCTTAGTTCCTATGGTATGTACTTAAATAAACATTATGACTCTTTTCTATGCATGCTAGTTATGCAAATTTACCTTGAACATTTTTATGTTTTTCTCTTTATGCTTTTTGTTGTTTTATGCCAAAAAGGAGAAAAATTCTTTTTATTCATATAGATGCTATATTATGTTCGATAGGGGGAATTAAGGGGAGTTATAAATAAGATCAATTCACTTATTCAAAACAAGTTTATATTTTGTCAGAAACATCAAAAAAGGGGAGATTATTAGTACTTAAGTACTAATCTTATTTATTTTGATGTTTTATGAATAATTATATTTTGTTATAAAGTTGTTTATATATTTAGATCAGATAATTATGATGGAAGATTTCAATGATGATGATAAGATGCTCCCATGATGATGAAGATGTTGACCGAAGAGCTAACAAGATCAAATGTGATGAATCCAAGCCTCTACTACATTTTATTTTATGCTTTTATAAGTTCTTTAGAATTTTTGTTAAGAGCCAAATGCACCTATGCACACACACATTTAATTTTTAGTACCTAAACACAATTTTGGTAAAACCTATTATGCGCATAAAATAAAAATAAAACTTCTAGAGGGTTAGTTATAATAATTATAATTTAATTCTCTCCAAAAACATGTAAAATACTTTTTAATATATCTTAAAATAAAAATAAATCTTCTAGGATGGGTGGTTACTCTTTCTAGAAGAGTGGTTATAATTTTCAAACAAAGCATCCCTTCATAATGGAAGTTACAAGATTTTTTGCACCCTTTCATAAAAGAAAACTTCCAAAATAACCAACTCTTTGAGATTCTGCTGGCTGCAGAATTAATCGATTAACTAATCAATTAATTTTGCTCCTCAGTTTTCTGCAATTTTTCAAAAGATAAAACAAAGTATATTAATCGATCAACTAATCGATTAATTGTATTTTTGGGCAGTTATGCTTGAATTTGAACATGTGATAATGGCTGGTTGTTTACCAAAGATTAGTATAACTTCCATTTTGGTTCCAAACATTCATAACTTCTCCTAATCTCTTTCTATAAATACCCTACATGGGTTCTTTCATTTTTACACACAATTGATACAACTTTCTCTTACATTGTACTTGCAAATTACATTCTTGAGAAGTTACTCTCTAAAAGCCTCCACACCAACTTTGTGCTTTTAGAAAATTCCAAGTTCTTATTCAAACAAGTTTCTTGCTATTAGAATCAAATGCATACATCTTTGAAGATACATTGATTCTAGACACACTTCCTAATCGTATGATTTGTTTTCTATTAAGAGGAAGTTTCAAGAGAATATATTTCTCAAAGTTTGTTCTATACACATATCATTTGTACAAAATTCTGTTTCCCTTGCGCAAGATATATTTATTTTCAAAGGGAATTGAAAAGAATAACTTTGAGTCATATTACATTTGATAAAAACACTTGCACATTTGCTCAATAGGACTTGTATCAATTTTTTTATCTCCTACTTATGGTAACTTGGGTGTCAGGATTGTTGACTTTTCGTTCTTCCGGTAAGTGAAGAATAAAAGGCCTTCTTGTGGGTTGTATAATGAGGGGTTTATGTGATTGAGGGTCACTAACCTCGATTTAAGTAATGATATTTAGTGGATTTTCTTGCTTGGAGAGTAAGAGGAAAATCCTAGTTGGGGATCAACTATGTAGAGGTTTTTCCTGGTTTGGGTTTCCTCCATAAATCTTGATTTTTTTTTTGATTGAATTTTTGTGGTTACCATAATTTCTATTGAATATTTAAATTATACAATTCACCCCTCTCTTGTATAATTATCATCTTTTTGAGATGCCTTATTCTGTTTAGGCCCCTGAAAATGCTAGAGTTAGAATTCATGTTTTGCGTACCGATGGATTTCCTATTATAATAACCTTATACCTTGTTTGAAATTGTGAAGGAATGCAAAGTTCACCTTGTTGTTGTTGATGTAAGTTTCAAAGAAGGGGTCAAGATTTACCTTGTTGTCCATACATGTTTCAGTTCCATATAAAAGTGAATTTTCAGTTAATTTCTTCTAGACCAAGATTTTGGTCTAAAGAGAGCAGAGTTGCAGTCATTTCCAGATTTCACCAACTTTCAACATTTTTAAGTATTATGGGACACTTATTAAAGAAAATTCTGGTCATGACTTGTGCAAAAAATTTTGGTTTGTACTCTTTGGTCTATTTTGTTACTTCACAAACTCTACTTTAACTTTCCTTTTTGATCCAACTTTATTTTCTTGAAAACCAAATTGTTAAAATTTTGGCTTTAAGGAAGTCAAACCATGGAAGAAATGTGTGATGCCCTTGAAGTGCCTTCATTGATGCACCATCATATAATATGAACCATGTAGAATCATTTTTTCTCTGTCTATTCTTTAACATATTTACTTTTTTGCATGAGCATTTGCCTTTTAACTTTTGAATTATCTCACCTTTAATTGGACTCTAGCTTTTACATGCTTGATACTGAAACAACCTGCTAGTGAAATGCTATTTGCCCAAACTTGAGCCTTCTTAGCTGACATGGATAATGTGATGTAAAAGAGGCCTTTATGTGTGCATTGTAACATTCATAATAACGTTCTATAAGGGCATCTGTGTTGTGCAGTCAATAAGTCATCTGGTTTGCTAAAAGAAAAAGGCATTCGATTACTCTTTTTTATCTTAGTTTCATTGCATTCTCTATTATCTTGTTGAGCATGGCATGACAATTTGGTTAATGATTTTGCATGCTTTTTAAATTGGGGTAGACCACAAGTCAAATTTTACACTATGGCATAATGTCTACTTAAGCTAATCATTGTAGATTAATTCATTAGTTAAAATATGCTTGAATTTTAGGGAAACACTTAAGTTAAAACATTAATCGAACAACTGTTACCAAACGAATTGTTATTGAACTTACTTGAACATGCTCATTCGAACAATGCAAACGAACTAGTAACGAATCAAACTCGAACGTTCAATTTTGTTATTGAACCAAACTCGAACATGGGTTTTCGAACACTTAACGAACTCGAACCAAACTCAAACATCAAACATTTTATCGAACTCAAACTCGAACATAGGTATGTTCGAGTATGTTCAATTCGAATAGCACCCCTATCTGCATTTATTCTCAGACGAGATATTTTTCACTTTAGGACATCTATATGTATCCATTAGACAACCCTAGTTTAAGTATCTCAAGTCCAGGAACCAAACCCTTGATACTGTTGTGTTTGGGAGAAATCATCGTTGTTTAAGGAATGCGTTGTAGTATAGGACAAAATCACTCAAAACATTTAAATTTATAAACTCAGATTCAAAAAGTAGAATCCGAAATCATTCGCAGGGAGTAAGTATGCAATTTAATTCACCAATCACAAGAAAAATATGTAATTGAAATCAATGACACTCAGAATGATATTTTAATAAAATTAGAAGAATAATAAAAAAAGATTGGATTAAAATGGTGATTTGAATCACCAAATTAACCCTTAATGTTATGCTCACAACCACTTAAATATCTCAACAGTAGACCACAATCAATATCAGGCACTTTAAATATCTCAATAGTAACCAGCAGACGTCGACCAAAACCTTCAGATGCCTTAACAGAAGAGGCTCAAGGGCCCTTCTCAAGAGAAGCACAACGCTCTTCTCCTTCAAGAGCCTCAAGATCACAGTAGCAGGAGCAACAGAGGCTCAAGGGCCTCACAAATCTCGCTAAGTATAGAGAGAGGGGAAGGCTCAAATCTCGAGGCATCAAAACTCACCCCCTCTCTCTCATATTCTCTCTCTCTTCCCAAGCTCAGAATTGAATCAAACCTAGGTATCAGGTAACCAGATCCACCACCTAGACCCGTGAGGTGTGAGCATAGGCAAGGGCGTGGACAAGTGCATGTGGTGCGGCGTGTGCGGGGGCGTGTGGTAGGGACCTAACTCCCGTGACTCAAAGGCAATAAGGCCTCATCACTTTTTGCTTATATGTGCCTTCAGGTCTTTGTTCCTTCACGATGTGGGACGATCCCACCATGCTCTCTTCGCACAGTAGCTGAGGAGGTGATGTCTCCAATTGAAGGTGAAGATGTCATTGGTAGCTTCAATTAGTTGCCTAGGAAGTGACCTGGAGCTCTGACCTGGAGCTCAGCCTTGTGACCTGGGAGTGGAATCGCAGATGATTGTGGCTGGAGAACTGCAGCGGAGATCGGAGGAGATGAGGGTGGCCACGGAGCGATGGCGAACCCCTGAAATAGAGAACACGGCCTCGTGTTCACGTCAGAGAAGCTCAAAAGGATCACTGGTGAACGACAAGTCCGCTAGTGGTGGTTTCGTGGAGTGAGGGTGCATATGGTGTGTTGGCGAGGTCGAGATAGTGATGCAGTGAGGGTGGTGCTTGGTGGAGGTATTGAGTGGCCAATCGTCTCAATTTCTTGAGGGGTTTTGGTGGGTGAGGAATGATGAAGGTGTAGGGACTGGTGGCAGGTGGTTTCGTGCAGTGGAGCGATCGGAGGGCTTCGCCAGAGAGTCGTCAGAGAGGAGGAAGATGAAGATCGTGTGGGCGTGTTGGCGGTTGAAAAAGGAAAGGAAGCAGTTACGAAGCTTCAGTAAGGGGAGATGAAGAGAGAGACAGTTAGAGGGGGAGATAGCGGGTGGACGCTACCGGCTATGATAGGTAGGAGCTGGAGAAGGTGAAGGCAACGATGATACGACGGTGAGGAAGGAGAGGGAGTGGCGGTCATGCTTTGGCTGGTAACGATTGTGAGGATGAGGGGAAGATGTGGAGCCGGGCAATTTGACCGTTGGCCAGCTCGATGAAGAGGGCGGAGAGGCTTGTTGGAGATGAAGGTGTGGACGGCCGAAGTTGAGGAAGAGAGGGTATTTCCTGCTTGAAACTTTGCTAAGGAGTTTGGCTTTGAGTTCTAGAGCTTTATATAGAGCTTCGAGCAAGATCTAGACAAGGAAGGGGATTCTTCAGGGCTTGTAATTGAAGGAAAATCACCCAAAAATCTCGAGCATTTGCACGAGGTTTTCCTTGTGTTTTGGAAGCCAAGATCGATCCTAATCAATTCCCCATAGTGTAATGCAACGAGCGCGTGCCCCAGATGCCTTTTAAGACGTCTGGGAGGTGGCCCAGACGTCTGTCAAGACGTCTGGGATCACATCCAGACGTCTGACCAGACGTCCGGGATAGTTTACAGACGATTGGCGAACAGTTATGCTCGCACGGGATATTCGTCTGCGCGCCTGTGCGCGCAGACCTGCGATTCTGCCCTTTTTCTCTGCGGCTGCAGGCGGCTGCGACCGCCTTCTCTCTCCTCTCCGCGCGGCGTTAAAAGGGGGGGGCGCGCCTCCCCTCCCGTCTCCACCATCTTCCTCCTTCTTCTCCTGCCTGTGCGCGAGAGCGAGCGGACGCGAGGGCGCAGCGGCAGCGGCAGCGGCAGCCGCAGTGAGCGTGGAGGAGCTACGGCGTGCGAAGGCGGGGCTCTGCCGTGAGGGCGAGCTCGCCAGGAGCGGCTTGGCCGGCCGGCGGAGGGCGCAGGGGGCGCAGAGCGTCGCGGAGAGGGACCTGCTGCGGGCGGAGCAGCGTACGCGCGAGGTGCGACGCGGGCGGCGTCGCGAGCGGAGGCCGAGCAGGGCTCTGATTCTGGAAAATTTTCCAGAATCAGACGTCTGGATTGATATCCAGACGGCAAGGTCGACGTCTGTGAGATCATACAGACGTCTGAAAGGTGAGTTTCCGCTTTCTTCTTCCTTTTTGTCGACTGACCGTACTGAGGGAGGGGGGTTGGCTGTGCGCAGGTTCGCTGATTCGTCATCCTTTGCGAATCAGACGTCTGGAAGTTGTACCAGACGGCGGGAGTGACCTCCAGACGTCCGGAGGGACCATCGGACGTCTTGGATCTAGGTAGACGTCCCCACAGACTTCTGGACGTCCGGGGAACCAAGCCGAACAGGTAATTCTCTGATCCACCGTTTAAGACGTCTGGAAGGAGTTCCAGACGTCTGATTTTGCACAGTATTGTCTTTCTCGACCCGTTTAGGGCCCGTTTGGGCTCCGTTTTCCGCGATTCGAGTTGCGTTCGTTTCAGAATTAATTCCTCTACCCGCCTACAGTAGCTATACCCTGTTTTGAGACTCTCCTTGTGTTTGATCCTTGTGATAGGACCTCGTTCGGTTGCAGTCTTGAGAGTCGCGGAGGCGCGCGGGATTCCCGATCACGCCCCCATTACTCCCGTTGTACCTGGTAGAGTGGCTTTAAGTATTAATAAAATCTGTTAAAGTATGGAACCATAACTAGAACCTAGGGCATTGCATGAATCCTAGGAATGAGAAATGTATGGAATGATAGCTCCTAGGTGTTGCATGAATCCTAGGGCCGGAAAACTAGATTGTATGATAGATCCTAGGATATGGCATGAATCCTAGGATGGAAAAACTAGTGGAATGTATATTACTGCAGTCTTGGAAAAATGGAAAGGAATATATAAAGCTGCCTGTGAATTTAATTAACAACTGCCTGTTATGAACAAAGAAACATGTTTGAGATCATGGAATTTGAGAACGTGAATCTGGAAAGTGAAACATATGATGTTCTGAGATAAAGAGCTGGAACCCTACGGGGAATTAGGAGTGGAACTCCTGGAAAGAAAAAGGAATGGAACTGAGATGTAGTTTGTACTGTCTCTTGGGTACGCAGTACCAAGGGAAGTACCTGTACCTGTTTAGTGCAGAGTGGGGCCAGCCGCCCCAGGGACCCGGGGTTAGGATTGGCCGCTCTGTACCGACTTGTTGGCCCTCGTGTACGTAGTACCGAGGAGAGCTAGTAGTGTTAGGAGAGTACTAGCTACCCCACGGGCCCCGGGGTTCTGCTAGCCTCCTTCACCGACTTGTTAGGCCCACTAGGGCAAACCAGGGTAGTCAGGCGAGGGTGCGCGGACTGTGGAGGGGCAAGGCCCCGGTTTGGTTACTGTGGAGGGGGTGGACCCCTGTTACTGAGAGGGCTCTGCCCTGGTTCCGTGCTGTGCTTTGGGCGCACCCGTTAACGGAAACGACTGACCGCGTGCCAGTGCGGGCTAGCTACCTGTGCGTTTATCGCGCGTGCCGTAGTCACCGTTACGTCTGTCAGTGACCTTGGGGTGGTTGACTGAGGGTAGGATCACCACGGGGGACTCTCCCGGCCAGGAGAGCACCACGTGCTACTTCTACTTTTGGAAAAGGCTGCAATCAAGATCGTCCCACGAGGACATCCGAGATCAAGTAAAGGATCTGAGAAGTAAATGAAATAGTGAGAAAAATTGAAAGATGTAAATAAAGGAAGTAATAGAACATAACAGCTACTGTACACTTTACTGTTGCCTTTAGTTAGTTTGCCACTCTACTCAGCGTTTTGCTGACGTGTTACACTCGTTACCTTTTTCAGGACCAGGTGTTGAGCAGCCAGGGTCGGCGGCTGCAGAGGACGCTGGGCCGAGTAGGGTCCAGTAGAGTTACCACAGCTTTGTACCCCTTTTTGTTTCTGTTCTAGTGAGTAGTTTCTGTTTCCGCTGTACCTTCTTTACCTGCAGTTTTTGTTATATGATAAATGTTGTTTTACTGTTGTGGTGGTGCCTACTGTAGTAGTTTCTTTCCTTACTGCTGTACTTTCTTACTGTTAGTTATATTCATGCTGAATGTGGTTTATTTTACTGTCTTTTGGTTACTTCCTCATTGGACGACTGGGTCTTGGGATTAGTCGAGTCTGTCCGGTTCTCGTGTCTCGTAGGGACTCGGGAATCGGGTCGTTACAAGATGGTATCAGAGCAAGGTCGTCCCGAGAAGTGAATCAACTGACTGGAAAATAACCAATTCACATGTTTATAGCTAGAGTAGCCACCACAACATATCTCTTGACATGAGCTCTTAGAAGTGTTGTTAGGTACCGTCTGTTTTGACGTTTCCGTTTTGTTTCGCCTCTCCTTGCAGGAGATGCCTCGTCGTGGGACTGGCGAGACTGGCCGCGGGCGCGGCCGAGGGCGAGGTCGGCGAGGTGGACGTGCTGTCGTTGACGTCTCGGTGGACCAGCCACCACTCCCTGGCATCCAGGCCCAGGACCTCGCCAGACTGATACGGGATATTGTACGAGAGGAGCTCCACCCACCGCCCCGAGCACCTCCTCCTGGGGTTGCAGAGGGGGAGTCCTCTGTGGGACCACGCGACGGACGCGGCGCTGGACACGAGGGAGGGGATGGGCCCCTGCCGCCCCCACCTTCCTCTGACACTTCTGTACACGAGGCACCTTCGCCTGGAGGTGCACCAGCACCTCCCCTACAGCACCACTTCGAGCTTTTCGGACAGTTCCGGAAGCTGAAGCCCCCCTCCTTCAAGGGGGATGAGGACCCGACCGAGGCAGAGGACTGGCTTGAGCAGCTGGAGAAGATCTTTGACACCCTTCGCCCCCCGGTGGAGTGCCGCGTGGCCTTTGCCACGTACCAGCTGGAGAGTGCGGCACACCGGTGGTGGAGGGCGGTCCGGGGACAGGAGAGGGACGAGCCGACGTGGGACCAGTTCGTCACCCTCTTCTGCGAGCAGTACTTTCCCCAGACGTGGCAGGACCAGAGGAGGCGGGAGTTCCACACTCTCCGCCAAGGGACGATGACCGTGAGCACGTACCGCACGCGTTTCTTGGAGCTGTCCCGCTTTGCAGCGACAGCGGTAGCCACTGAGGAGGAGCGCCTTTGGAGGTTCACCGAGGGGCTCCGGCCTGCGATCCGGGGGTATGTCAAACCCCTGAAGCTGCCGACGTTTTCGAGGGTGGTAGAGGCAGCTATGACTTACGAGGAGACCAACCCGTCCGCGCGAGAGACCGACGGCGGGCGGAAGAGGCCCTTTCAGCCAGACTTCTCACAGGGCCGGCGAGAACGGAGACACGTGGCGTCCGCAGGAGAGCCGTCACGTTGTGCAGGGCCATCAGTGGCCTTTGGGGGCCCTCGACAGGGGCCAGTCGCCAGCACCGGACCCCCGCCTAGCCGACAGCAGGGACTCACTGAGGGCGGGAGTCGGGTTCCCCTCTGCTACCAGTGTGGCTAGCCGGGCCACGTCAGGAGGGACTGCCCATCTAGGGCAGGAGGTCAGCAGATACTTCCCGCGCAGAGCACTGGAGGGCGCGCAGGAGGCCGCGGTTTCCAGGCGCGAGGAGGAGGACCGCAGTCGCGAGGAGGGTACCGGCCAGCACCTACCCGTCCGACGCAGAGTGTGGCTGCTTCGTCCGCACCTAGAGCTGAGGGGCGTATCAACGCCCTAACACACAAGGACGCCAGAGCTTCGGGATCCGTGGTAGCAGGTATGGTTTCAGTTTCTGGCAGACTCGTTTACACGCTTTTCGATTCTGGCGCTACGCACTCGTTTGTCGCAGCCAGTTTCGCAGTTAGTTTGGACCAGGATTATACACTGTTAGAGAATCCGTTCGTAATCAGAGGTCCGAGTGGTCAGCTGTTTGTAGCTGAGGAGGTGTACACGGGTTGCGGGGTCAGCATCGGGGGACACAGCCTGCCAGCTGACCTGATTATGATACAGATGGAGGACTTTGGAGTGATTCTGGGGATGGATTGGCTGTCCGCTTACCACGCCTTGGTAGACTGTTTTGAGAGGAAGATTGTCTTCTCCATTCCGGAGTTGCCTTCCTTCGAGTTTCACGGGCAGCCAGTGGATGGAGGTTTCAGGTGCATTTCGGCACTTCGGGCGGCGAGACTTTTGAGCCAGGGGTGTGAGGGCTTCTTAGCTTGTGTGGTGGCAGAGCACAGCCCCGTGGCAGACTTCTAGAGCATCCCGGTGGTCAGAGAGTACCCCAACGTGTTTCCAGACGAGTTACCAGGAATACCGCCCGAGCGTGAGATCGAGTTTGAGATCTCACTAGTACCAGGGACCAGCCCCATCTCCACCGCGCCATACAGAATGGCACCGCTTGAGCTGCGAGAGCTCAAGTCTCAGTTGCAGGACCTTTTGGAGAAGGGTTTCGTGAGGCCCAGTGCGTCTCCCTGGGGAGCCCCGGTACTGTTTGTGAAGAAGAAGGATGGGACCCTACGCCTTTGTGTGGACTACCGACAGCTGAATAGGGTCACCATCAAGAACAGATATCCGCTGCCGAGGATTGACGATTTGTTTGACCAGTTGCGGGGTGCCACGGTGTTTTCCAAGATCGACTTGAGGTCTGGATACCACCAGTTGAGGATCAGGGAGACCGACGTCTCCAAGACGGCTTTCCGCACCCGGTACGGACACTACGAGTTTTTGGTCATGCCGTTTGGGCTGACCAATGCCCCCGCTGCTTTCATGGACCTAATGAACCGGGTGTTCAAACCGTACTTGGACCAGTTTGTGGTGGTTTTCATAGATGATGTACTCATCTATTCTAGAGATCGGACGCAGCACGGACAGCACTTGCGGATGGTTCTGGACACTCTGAGACGACGCAGGCTGTACGCCAAATACAGCAAGTGCGAGTTCTGGTTGAGGGAGGTGACCTTTTTGGGTCATGTGATCTCTGGAGACGGCCTGGCGGTGGATCCCGCCAAGGTCGAGGCAGTGCTCAGATGGGAGAGACCGCGTTCAGTCACTGAGATTCGCAGTTTCCTGGGACTGGCAGGTTACTACAGACGGTTCATCAGAGGGTTTTCGCAGATTGCACGTCCTATGACACAGTTGACTCGGAAGGATGTGCCTTTCGCTTGGACAGACGCCTGTGAGGCGTGTTTTCTGGAGCTGAAGGAGAGGTTGACCTCGGCTCCCGTGCTCACCATCCCTGACAGTAGTGGCGGGTTCGTTGTGTACACGGACGCTTCATTGCAGGGGTTAGGAGGTGTGCTCATGCAGAGGGGCCACGTGGTCGCTTACGCTTCGCGGCAACTGAAGCCCCATGAGCATACCTATCCTACCCACGATCTAGAGTTGGCAGCTGTTGTCTTCACGCTGAAGACATGGAGGCACTACTTGTACGGTGAGACCTTCGAGATTTTTACAGATCACAAGAGCCTCAGATATCTTTTTGACCAGAAGGAGCTCAACATGAGACAGAGACATTGGTTGGAGCTCCTGAAGGACTACGACTGCAGCATCTCCTACCACCCGGGAAAGGCCAATGTGGTGGCTGACGCCTTGAGCCGTAAGGCGCCCGCACGCTTGGCCAGTCTACAGTTACAGAGTTAGAGCCTTTTGGAGGAGGTGGGCAGTTGGCGACCTCTAGAGTTACGAGGGTACTGTGGGGCAGTGACGGTGACACGGCAGACCAGGCCAGAGTTGATAGACCGCATCATCACGGGACAGATGGCCGATCCGTACTTGCAGTCTTTGCGCGACAGAGTACTGTCAGGGGACCCAGGGGACTTCTCTTTCACAGACCAGGTGTTACGCTTGAGGGGACGGCTGTGCGTCCCCAGAGATGAGGAGCTGTTGAGAGAACTCCTGACTGAGGCACACGGTTCCAGATTCACCATACATCCCGCAAACACGAAAATGTACCATGACTTGAGACGTGAATTCTGGTGGAGAGGGATGAAGCGGGATGTGGGTGAGTTCGTGCAGCAGTGCTTAGTGTGCCAGCAGGTGAAAGCCGAGCATCAGAGGCCAGCAGGGCCGCTTCAGCTGCTTCCAGTGCCAGAGTGGAAGTGGGAGAGCATCACCATGGACTTGGTGGTGGGCTTACCTGTTACCCAGCGAGGACACGACGCAGTCTGGGTAATAGTGGATAGATTGACGAAGACGGCACGATTCTTGCCGATCCGAGTCACTTTGGGACCAGCACAGTTGGCAGAGAGGTATATCCGTGATGTGGTGCGACTACACGGAGTTCCGCGGGAGATCGTATCCGACCGGGATACCCGCTTTACGTCCCAGTTTTGGGCTGAGTTTCAGCAGGCTTTGGGGACGAGGTTGAGGTTTAGCACGGCTTACCACCCCCAGACGGACGGACAGTCGGAACGCACGATACAGACACTTGAGGACCTTTTGCGTGCCTGTGTACTAGACTGGAGGGGCTCTTGGGAGGAGCACCTGCCCCTGGCGGAGTTTGCATATAACAACAGCTATCACTCGAGCATCGGCATGGCTCCCTACGAGGCTCTGTACGGACGGAAATGCACGGCACCCTTGAGTTGGGTTGAGGTGGGGACCAAGTGGGAGGTTGGCCCCAGGTTGATCCGGCAGAGTCAGGAGGTAGTTGAGCAGATCCATAGACGACTCCGCACTGTCAGGAGCAGACAGAAGAGCTACGCAGATCGCAGACGCAGAGAGGTGCAGTTCGAGGTTGGGGACCACGTCTTTCTTCGTGTTTCGCCCATGAAGGGCTTACAGCGGTTTGGGGTGAGAGGGAAGCTCGCGCCGAGGTTCGTAGGGCCCTTTGAGGTCCTGGAGCGGGTTGGACCCGTTGCTTACAGACTTGCCCTTCCCCCGCAGCTTTCTGGTGTGCACGACGTGTTCCACGTGTCCAACCTCAGGAAGTACGTAGCCGATCCCAGCCACGTACTGAGTCACGAGAGCGTCGAGGTGAGCGACGACCTGACCTACCCCGAGCGGCCAGTACAGATCCTAGACCGAGCAGTCCGCAGGTTGAGACGAAAGCAAGTACCCCTGGTAAAGGTTTTGTGGAGGAGCCAGCGGTACGAGGAGGCTACCTGGGAGCCTGAGGCGGCAATGCGGGAGCGGTACCCAGAGCTTTTTGCGGGTACGTCTTTTCGGACCGGCTTCGATCCTTTTTGAGTTTGTTATGGTTATTTGGACATCCTTTTCCCGCACCCTAGTTGGCGCAAGTTTCGGGGACGAAACTTCCTTTGAGTTTGTTATATTGTAACGAGCGCGTGCCCCAGACGCCTTTTAAGACGTCTGGGAGGTGGCCCAGACGTCTGTCAAGACGTCTGGGATCACATCCAGACGTCTGACCAGACGTCCGGGATAGTTTACAGACGACTGGCGAACAGTTATGCTCGCACGGGATATTCGTCTGCGCGCCTGTGCGCGCAGACCTGCGATTCTGCCCTTTTTCTCTGCGGCTGCAGGCGGCTGCGACTGCCTTCTCTCTCCTCTCCGCGCGGCGTTAAAAGGGGGGGGCGCGCCTCCCCTCCCGTCTCCACCATCTTCCTCCTTCTTCTCCTGCCTGTGCGCGAGAGCGAGCGGACGCGAGGGCGCAGCGGCAGCGGCAGCCGCAGTGAGCGCGGAGGAGCTGCGGCGTGCGAAGGCGGGGCTCTGCCGTGAGGGCGAGCTCGCCAGGAGCGGCTTGGCCGGCCGGCGGAGGGCGCAGGGGGCGCAGAGCGTCGCGGAGAGGGACCTGCTGCGGGCGGAGCAGCGTACGCGCGAGGTGCGACGCGGGCGGCGTCGCGAGCGGAGGCCGAGCAGGGCTCTGATTTTGGAAAAATTTCCAGAATCAGACGTCTGGATTGATATCCAGACGGCAAGGTCGACGTCTGTGAGATCATACAGACGTCTGAAAGGTGAGTTTCCGCTTTCTTCTTCCTTTTTGTCGACTGACCGTACTGAGGGAGGGGGGTTGGCTGTGCGCAGGTTCGCTGATTCGTCATCCTTTGCGAATCAGACGTCTGGAAGTTGTACCAGACGGCGGGAGTGACCTCCAGACGTCCGGAGGGACCATCGGACGTCTTGGATCTAGGCAGACGTCCCCACAGACTTCTGGACGTCCGGGGAACCAAGCCGAACAGGTAATTCTCTGATCCACCGTTTAAGACGTCTGGAAGGAGTTCCAGACGTCTGATTTTGCACAGTATTGTCTTTCTCGACCCGTTTAGGGCCCGTTTGGGCTCCGTTTTCCGCGATTCGAGTTGCGTTCGTTTCAGAATTAATTCCTCTACCCGCCTATAGTAGCTATACCCTGTTTTGAGACTCTCCTTGTGTTTGATCCTTGTGATAGGACCTCGTTCGGTTGCAGTCTTGAGAGTCGCGGAGGCGCGCGGGATTCCCGATCACGCCCCCATTACTCCCGTTGTACCTGGTAGAGTGGCTTTAAGTATTAATAAAATCTGTTAAAGTATGGAACCATAACTAGAACCTAGGGCATTGCATGAATCATAGGAATGAGAAATATATGGAATGATAGCTCCTCGGTGTTGCATGAATCCTAGGGCCGGAAAACTAGATTGTATGATAGATCCTAGGATATGGCATGAATCCTAGGATGGAAAAACTAGTGGAATGTATATTACTGCAGTCTTGGAAAAATGGAAAGGAATATATAAAGCTGCCTGTGAATTTAATTAACAACTGCCTGTTATGAACAAAGAAACATGTTTGAGATCATGGAATTTGAGAACGTGAATCTGGAAAGTGAAACATATGATGTTCTGAGATAAAGAGCTGGAACCCTACGGGGAATTAGGAGTGGAACTCCTGGAAAGAAAAAGGAATGGAACTGAGATGTAGTTTGTACTGTCTCTTGGGTACGCAGTACCAAGGGAAGTACCTGTACCTGTTTAGTGCAGAGTGGGGCCAGCCGCCCCAGGGACCCGGGGTTAGGATTGGCCGCTCTGTACCGACTTGTTGGCCCTCGTGTACGTAGTACCGAGGAGAGCTAGTAGTGTTAGGAGAGTACTAGCTACCCCACGGGCCCCGGGGTTCTGCTAGCCTCCTTCACCGACTTGTTAGGCCCACTAGGGCAAACCAGGGTAGTCAGGCGAGGGTGCGCGGACTGTGGAGGGGCAAGGCCCCGGTTTGGTTACTGTGGAGGGGGTGGACCCCTGTTACTGAGAGGGCTCTGCCCTGGTTCCGTGCTGTGCTTTGGGTGCACCCGTTAACGGAAACGACTGACCGCGTGCCAGTGCGGGCTAGCTACCTGTGCGTTTATCGCGCGTGCCGTAGCCACCGTTACGTCTGTCAGTGACCTTGGGGTGGTTGACTGAGGGTAGGATCACCACGGGGGAATCTCCCGGCCAGGAGAATACCACGTGCTACTTCTACTTTTGGAAAAGACTGCAATCAAGATCGTCCCACGAGGACATCCGAGATCAAGTAAAGGATCTGAGAAGTAAATGAAATAGTGAGAAAAATTGAAAGATGTAAATAAAGGAAGTAATAGAACATAACAGCTACTGTACACTCTACTGCTGCCTTTAGTTAGTTTGCCACTCTACTCAGCGTTTTGCTGACGTGTTACACTCGTTACCTTTTTCAGGACCAGGTGTTGAGCAGCCAGGGTCGGCGGCTGCAGAGGACGCTGGGCCGAGTAGGGTCCAGTAGAGTTACCACAGCTTTGTACCCCTTTTTGTTTCTGTTCTAGTGAGTAGTTTCTGTTTCCGCTGTACCTTCTTTACCTGCAGTTTTTGTTATATGATAAATGTTGTTTTACTGTTGTGGTGGTGCCTACTGTAGTAGTTTCTTTCCTTACTGCTGTACTTTCTTACTGTTAGTTATATTCATGCTGAATGTGGTTTATTTTACTGTCTTTTGGTTACTTCCTCGTTGGACGACTGGGTCTTGGGATTAGTCGAGTCGGTCCGGTTCTCGTGTCTCGTAGGGACTCGGGAATCGGGTCGTTACATGTAAACATCAATCCCACCAAATTTGGTGGGATTTGATGATGATTTGAGTAGGTTTAGGTGCGGTCAAAGGTTTCTTGGAGGTTGGTTGACCTCTAATGGTGGCAGGGACCTTCTTGCAAAGAATATAACAAAGTTGGGGGGCTAAATACAAGAAGTTCAAAAGTTAGGGTCTTGATTGAGAGAAATAGAGTTTAAATGGACTAAAATTTAAAATAGGTCAAGATTGACTTTGATTAAGCCCAAATTTTAATACAAACCTAATTTGGACCCAAGAAATCTGATGGTAAAGTCGGATTTCAATTTTGACCAAGTTTAACTAGGTAATTTGCATAGAAACCCAAATTAAGCCAGAACTCTATGTGTGACTCTATTTAAGGTCAAAATAGGTTCCAAAGGTCAAATCAAGGATACCAAACCTCAAGAAACATTTTTATATGAATTTTAGGAGATTTAAATGAATTTTATCCTAACCAGAACCTCTGTAACTTAAGCGAGTCTGAAATTATGGTATTGGGTGCTGTATTGGTTCTCGAAATGCATGAAACCCTATTTCTATCTGCATGGACCCACTTATTAGTCTTTAATGCTTAATTGGTCTTTAGTTAACCCTTGAAAAATCCCATGGTTATTTTGTGTTCATGATATGTTGTTAAAATTATAGAATTAACCCTACTTTCTTATTCTCTTCTTAAAACAGAATAATGTGGAGTTGTAACCCTCAGATGGTTATGTAGGAGCATTTATCTTTCAATACTGACTAAAAGTAGCTAGTTAGGGCCTATGACGGTGTTCCCATCATATCCCCCTACCTAAATTTTTCCAGTCCCTTAGCAAAAATCCTATGGATCAAACTAGGTCTCTAGGTCAGATGTAACCGTCAAGATGCCTTACTAAGGTGCATCTCTAGAAATCTAATCAAAATACCAACAATAGACCTAGAGGTACTCAAGTTCCAACCAAGATCCAGACCTGATCAGCTTCAGCTTGAGTCTGCCGTGAAGGTTTCTAAGGCCCAAAAAAACTGCCCAGAGGTTCGTTGCCCCAACGATTAAAGCACCCATGCATAGACGTAACATGTCCAGGTTTAGTTTGCCAGTGCATTTTGATGAGAGAGAGATAGAGAAGGATTTTTCATTTGGAGAGTTTTCTCTCTTTTCCTTTTATTTTCCCCTAAATCTAGCCTCGAATTGGCCTTAAACATGGTTAGTATCGGATTCCTTGTCCCCACCATCAATGCTCAAAGGGTCCTTGGCTTTTGATACTTTGGGATAGCACCACCCATAGCAACCCCCAGAACCTTGGTTTTAGACACTTCAAGATAGTGCTGCCCATGGCATTCTGTAGCTAAATTCAGGCCCTGACATTTGACATTTCAAGATAATCTCACCCATGGCACCTGAACCAGCACAAGGTGCTTACATGCCCCCAGTAGGATATTTAGATATCCTAGGAGACAAGCATCGAGGAGACGATATGTTATTACGTGTTTTCGAGAGAAATTTCCCACATCTCCGCGTCGGGAACTTGTCTAATCAACTTGTGTTGTCAAGCTGCTCCTAAGCTAGATTTTCGAGATAGTTTTTCAAAACAGAACACTTTTTGGCATGATTTTCTTTATTAAGTGCACTAAACCAAACTTAGTGTATGATTTTTGGGTGCTTAGGTTACCAAGTCCTGTAAACCAAAGGACAGGCAACGAGGCCAAATAATCCCTAAGCCTTAGACCTACTACATCAGCTTTGCACTTTCCTCAACCTCTTGACGATTAATCCGGATCTTAACAATACATGAGTGTTTAAACCCTGAAACAGATCTAAGAGGCATAAGGTCGGTACTCATCACTAATCTCCTAAGTTTTAGCCTTCCAGGTCTTAATTCATCATTCGATCCAACCTAGAAGTTAAGTAAGTTCCATACTCAATTTTAAGGGACTAACTCATTCTCTTCTCTCTTTTTTTGCTCCTTGTTTCTCTTTCTTTTCTTTCCTTTTCTTTTCCTCTTCTCTTTTCATTCAGCTCGATTCAAATTGGCCTTTCCTTTCCTCTTTTCTCCTCTCTCTCTCTCTTTTTTGAATGAAACCCTTTCATGCAATGATTTTCACAACATTTTGCACTTTAATACCCCCCCATGCCTAAGATTTGTAATGTCCTCATTGTAAATTAGGCGGGTTCGAGTTCAATTCAAATTATTCATTAGAACAGGTGGGTGGCGAACGGGTCGGAATGACTGTTGTGGATGATTTCTAACTCTGATACAAGCATCAAAGGTAGAGTCGGTTGTTCTAATGGACAAACCCTAAAGTGCAATATGAATTTAGCAAAGAGATATGTTAGAAAGGTTTTGGGTTTTTCAAGGATAACGGGTTGCCTCCCATTAAGCGCTAAGTTTAATGCCATTAGCTAGGTGCAATGAAGCTCAGGGAGAATGGAGATCAAAAGATACCGCAGCCAAGTTTGAGTCGGTGAGTTCAAAGAACGGTTTGAGTCTCTGACCATTCACAACAAAAGGTACTGATTCGTGGTTGAGTTCACTGATTTTGACCGCTCCATTTCCAAATACTTGTCTCATAAGGAATGATCTAATCCATTTTGATCTGAGTTTTCCTGGGAAGAGCTTGAGTTTGGCATTGAAGAGTAGCACTTTCTGACCAGGATGGAAGGATTTTCGTGAAATGTGCCTATCATGGAAGGCTTTCACCCGCTCTTTGTAGATTCATGAGTTCTCATATGCATCATTGCATAGTTCCTCGATCTCGCTCAATTGCAACCAACAGTGGATTCCAGCCTTCATAAGATCGAGATTGCACTTCCGTACTGCCCAGTAGGCTTTATGCTCCATTTCTACGAGGAGGTGACATGCCTTCCCGTACACGAGTCTGAAGGGAGACATTCCTAACTAGGTCTTATGGGCGGTTCTATAGGCCCACAAGGCTTCCGGAAGGCAGGTAGACCAATCCTTCCTGTCAGGTCGAATAGTGACCTGAAGGATCTTCTTGATCTCCTGATTTGACAGTTCAACCAATCCATTAGTCTGGGGGTGATAAGGAGTCGAGATACGATGCGACACCCCATACTTTTTCATCAAGGACTGGAAGTGCACATTTGCGAAATGAGACCTGCTATCGCTAATGATGGCTTTCGGAACTCCAAATCAGGAAAAGATGTTCTCCTAAATGAACCAAAGAACAACTTTATGGTCACTTATATTGGTGGGGGTGGCTTCTATCTATTTAGAGACAAAATCAACAACGAGTAAGATCTACTTGAAGCCATTAGATCCTGGAAAGGGTCCCATGAAATCAATTCCCTAGATGTCAAAGATTTTGCACACGATGATCGGATTCAAGGGCATCATGTCTCGCGGGCCCATGTTGCCGAGGGTCTGACAATGGGCACATGCTCTACAATAGGATTGTGCATCTTTGAACATTGTGGACCAAAAGAACCCACACTGGAGGATCTTCGCTATGGTTTTACACCCAGAGTAACGGCCACTGCAAGCCTGGTCATGACAAAATGAGATTACGTCGTTGACCTCATCGTCAGGAATGCATCTCCATATCACTTGGTCATTACCGATGTGGAAACGATACGGATCTTCCCAGACATAATACTTGCCATTGAAAATCATCTTGTCCTGCCTGGAGGTCGCCCAATCTAGCAGGACTTTCCCTATAACCAAGTAATTCACGATGTTGGCAAACCAAGGAAGTCCGTTAATGGCCAAGAGATGCTCATTCGAAAAGTGCTCGGTAATAGGTCCAGATGGGTCAATGACCGAAGAAGGAAGGCAAGACAAATGGTTAGCTACCACGTTCTGCTTTCCTACCTTGTCTCGAATTTCAAGATCAAATTCTTGCAACAACAAGATCCAGTGGATTAATCTTAGCTTCTCATCCTTCGTAAGTGCTTCACTGCAATGTGATCCGAGTATATGATGGCATGGGAACCCAGGAGGTATGACCTGAATTTCTCCAGGCCAAATACTACAGCCAGCAGCTCTTTCTCCATAATAGTGTAATTGCGCTGAGCCTTGTCTAATGTCTTGCTAGCGTAATATATGACCACTGGTTTCTCGTCGATTTCTGACCCAGCACTGCTCCTACTGCGTAGTTAGATGCATCGCACATGATCTCGAAGGGTTGAGACCAGTCAGGAGATTGCAGGATTGGTGATTGGGTGATTTGGTCACGTAGGATCTCAAATGTGTGAATGCACTCACTAGATATCTCAAAAGGTGTGTCCTTCGAGAGGAGATTTGTCAAGGGTCGTGCGATCTTAGAGAAATCAGGTATGAATAGACGATAAAATCCAACTTGCCCTAGGAATGATCTGATGTCTTTGATCGAGTTAGGCACGGGTAGCTTGGAAATTAGATTCACCTTAGCTCTATCGACCTGGATGCTTCTCTCAGAGATGAGGTGTCCAAGAACGATGCCCTCAAGAACCATGAAGTGGCTCTTTTCCCAGGAGAGAACCGGGTTAACTTCAATGCATCTTCTAAGGATCTAGACCAAATGCAAGAGGCATTCATCAAAAGATTCACCAAATACAGAAAAGTTATCCATGAAGAAATCACGGTAATTACCTATCATATCTAAGAATATGGCTAGCATGCACCGCTGAAAGGTGGCGGGTGCAATGTACAGCCCAAATGGCATCCTGCAGAATGCGTACGTACCGTAGGGGCAGGTAAAGGTGGTCTTTTCCTGATCCTCTGGATGAATTGCCACCTGATTATATCTGGAGTAACCATCCAAGAAACAGAAAAACTGATTTCCCACCAGTTTCTCGAGAATTTGGTCAATGAATGGAAGCAGGAAATGATCTTTCTTCATTGAGGCATTCAGTTTCCGATAGTCTATGCCAACTTTCCACGAATTCGCAATGCGGGTTGGGATGATCTCTCTAGATTCAATCATGATAACGGTGAGCCCTACCTTCTTAGGCACCACCTGGATCGGGCTAACCCAATGGCTGTCAGAGATCGGGTTGATAATACCAACATCTAACCACTTGATGATCTCTTTCTTCATGACTTGCTGCAAATTTGGATTGAGTCTTCTCTGCATCTCTCGGGATGGCCGTGAGCCCTCTTTAGTGTAGATATGGTGTGTACAATAGGAGGGATTGATACCAGTCAGATCATCGAGAGTCCAACTGATGGCTCTCCGATGCTGCTGGGGAATAGAAATCAGCTTTGTTTCTTGATCAAATGTGAGTCGGGAATTGATAATCATAGGAAACGTTTGATTGGAACCCAAAAACGTGTACTTCAGATGATTTGGGAGGGGTTTCAACTCCATAACCGGGTTATTAGGAGTGGGTAGGGGTTCAGGATGGGCCTCAGAAGATAAAGTGGGAGCTAAGGGTGAATCTAGATCAGCTTCGGGCTCCTCTATCTGTGGGTCAAAATTTTCTCGGGGTTGAGGATCAGAGATAATTGGGTCTTTCTCAACAAGTGGATCCTCAACCATAGAACTGAAGTCACATACTTCCTCGATTACCCCACAGTTTATTCCTTTCTAGGCCTTGAAGATATCAATCTTTAATGTCTGGTTCTGAATTTTAACTCGATCTAGCCCTCTTCACAATTGATATTTGCCCTAGTTGTGGCTAGGAATGGTCTCCCTAAAATGATTGGTGTGTTTTTAGATTTTTAGGAGTATCCAAGTCTAACACTATGAAGTTCACTGGAAAATAGAAATCATGGATCCATACAAGAACATCCTCAAGAATTCCTCTAGGTGACTTGATTGATTGATCTGCTAACTGCAAAGTCACCTCAGTCGATTTGAGCTCAGTTTCCTAGAAATGATCTAGTAGGGATGTAGGTATCAAGTTTATGGAGGCTCCTAAATCCAACAATTCTCGATCAAATTGTAGATCATCGATTTTGCAGGAGATCAAGGGGGTGTCAGGATCCATTGCTTTTTACGGGAGCTTGCTCAAAATGATCAAGCTGACTTGCTCAGACAATATGATTGGACTCCCGTCTTTGCTTTGCAGCTTATGGTTAGGTGTACATAAATCCTTTAGAAATCTCGCATATGCCGGTACGTGGAGAATTGCATCCATCAAGGGGATGTTTATTTGGACTTGCTCAAAGAGCTTGACCAAATCTTCCTCAAGTGCCACGGGTTTGCGTTTCCTCTTTCCTTTGATCAAGGCCTCAGGAAATGGAACCCCTGTAAATTTCTCTAGGATTGGTTCAGGTTCTGGACTTGGGATAGGGGTGTCCTGGATAACCAACCTAGGGTTAGGCTCTAAACTACCAGGCTAAGAGTGTCTCGGATAAGGTGGATCCTGAGTTGACTTGCCACTACAGGTGGTAACAGAATTTAGTCCCGCCTGGTTTTGGTTAGGAGTTGGCAGAAGTTGTGGTTGTTGCTGATATCTCGAGTATGATGTTGAAGCCCCCATCTCGTCAGGTGATGGAGTAGAAGGGGCCTGGTAAACATAGTGAGCTTAGCCTTGATTTGAGTTCATAACATGCCTCTTATTCGGCACGTTATTCGGATTTGGTAGAGGCTGAGATGGAAGTGCACCAGGATGGCGAACCTGGTTCACTATCGCTAAAGCCTTACAAACATATATACAAAATAAGGTCAAAAATATACGTATACTACTTACTCTACATATATATATATATACATATGCACATATACATATGTACAAACTTTACACTAATACTTATTATTTATATACGTATATACAACACACACACACAACACAAAACACACTTAACTCGACTCATGCACATTACTCACTAATTTATATGTACAAACATGCACACACACTAAGTACATACTCAACACTTAACACTACATACATGCACGCGAACATAACACACTACTCTTCAACACTTATAAAATTTTAAACTTAACTGTTAACTTAAGTCCTTTACTTGGCAAAAATTATATGTCGACGAACCCAGTTTGGTTCGCAGGATCAACAACCCTTTCGAGTCGGATCAAACCACTACTATGAATCGATTTCTAGTTGGTTATTTGGTGTATTTTAATGTATAGTTTCAGGCCCATTCAGGCCCACACCCACGCGCCCACACATGTGCACTTGTACACACACGCTCACGTGCACATAGGCTCGCAGGCGCATGCACACAAATTGAGGATATATGCCCTTTATGCTTAGTCATGTGCGCCCAAAGCTGACGATCGAGAGGGTCGTTGGCACGATTCAACTTAAGCAGCCATCGCCGCTCCACAACCACCAATGTGGCACTAAACGGGGCAGAAGTCAGGTATGCATTCCTCGTTCAAAAACGTGCGATGAGCCCGAATTCGAACCTCGAATTACGTGTCAAGATAAGGTTCCTGCTTAAAATAAATTATATGATTAGAAATCCCTTACATAGGGTTACATAATTACGTAGTTAATTTATAATAATTACTTATTTAATTATATTTAAAAATTACTTAAAGTTAATGAATTTTACATGTTAAATTAGAGTTTAATTCCTTAATTAATGTATAAATTAGTAATGTACCTATAAATTAGTTAATATACATAATAAAGTATCTATTACACATTTTTAATTTATTTTTGATCATTTATTTTAATTTATAAACATTTATATACACCGTTCAGATATATAAATACTAATATACAGTATACATACTACTATATAATATAAATACATAATAAAAAGTTAAAAATAATTAAAATTAGTATATACAAAGGTACAAAATAACTTACTTCAATAATAACTTAAATTACTAATTTATTTTATTTTAACTTAATAATTTAACTATTTAACTTTATAACTTAATTACTTACAATAAATAGATAAATAAATAAACAGGTATAATACAGTATATAATAATTACTTAAATATGTATATACAGTTTTAGATACTATTATACAAGTTTACCTATTTATTTATAATTATATATATATGTACATATAATCTATTATAAATTAATAGATAATTATATAATAAATATATATATAATAACTCAACATAAAGATTTATTTAAATATATATAATACATATATAAGTTAGTTATGTACATTCTATACGTATATTTTACTATTTACATTTAGCTTATTATTAAATTGATATTTACTAGTATAAATACTATATACAAGGTATTTTTCGATATTTTTCGACTTTTGAGAGTTTTTATGGCATTTTTATGTTTTATAGAGATAAGAGAAGAGGGAGAGAAGGTGAGAAGAGAGAAGAAATATTTCTTTTTGTAACTTTTATATTGAATTCATTTATTAAGTTTTAGATTATATTGGACTGTGTATAGGTATATTCTACTAGCTAAAGAGTTGAAAATACTTTAAAACTTTGCATACATCTAAAAATATATCTAATCCTATTTAAGACACCTTTATTTTTTCTTATGAATTTTTTATAATTTTTATTTATTTACAAATTCACCCAAAGAGGTCCTTGAATGGTGCTTGAAAATGGAACTCAAGCCATGAAAATCAATTTTGATGGCTAAAACATCAATTTAAACACTTGAATACATTCAGCACATCAAAAGAAAGGTATATGGCATTTAATTTCATTAAAAATCTCAAATGGACAATTAGGCAATGAATGAACTAACAGTAAATTTAAAAAATGGAAAGATTACATGCTATTTCAAATAAGATTGAAATCCAAACTTGTACATGAATGCTTGTTCTAAGATGTTCTACCAATACATGACACCATCAGCTCAATTAAACCTCAAATCAACATAGAACTCCCTTGGAATCTGCTAATCCAGTACAGCTATTGCTGTAACTGCTAAACCAGGCCTAATTGGCCTGGTTTGGTGCTCAAAACATCAAAATTAACTCAGTTCTTCATTAAATTAGATCCTCATTAGAAATAATCCAAAATTGGCTGTTGTCACTGCATTACTATGCATATCTACTGCTACTTGAGCTAAAATCTAAATAGCCAGAAGTTTATATCAAGCTTGATTCAAGGCTCTTAAGTATCACTCCAAATCGGGACAACCTAGATCAAAATGTCATAAAGCCTAGAAAAGCCTCAGATCACAAAATCACTTGAAACTAGAGTTTTAATCCCACTGAAAGTAGCTACCATGCAGCCTTTAATGTGTTAAAATGGAAGATTCAAACCGATCACAAGCTTGTACAAATCCAATAAAGAATTAATTTTCTTTGAACTCATCGTTGAAACCAAACTTGTGCTTCAAAATCAACATAAATTGCATTAGAATCCAAGTCTTATTTCAGTTTTGGAATGTAGAAATACATCCCAGAACTGAAATGGCTGATTAAATCCCATGAAAACTCATCTCAAAATCTTTCCTAACATTTTTGAAATCCAAGGAAATCTAAATACAACTCCCATAATCATTGAAGCCCTAATATAACCTTCACCTTACACTATAGACAGTGTAAGGTAAAATTTCACATTAGGATTTCAAAATCATTAAATCTCAATCCATAAGTGTTTCAAAACTTGCTTGATAGGTCTAGGACTCATCCGAAACCAGATTAAGGTTTTGAAGACAACACACACTCTAATCTAATCCCTACCTTATGCCATAGATAGCGTGAAGAGAGAAAGTAGATCAGATGTTGAAATCTAATGAAATTGAATCCTGAACCTTCAAATCTCTCAAAACCATTGAATTACTTCGTTCAAAACCATTGGAGGGTCATTGTGAACAAGTGAGATGCGTGAGATGACCCTCAGATGGAGTTTGGCACTCAAATCAGATCTGAATACTCAAGAGTATTAGATCTAATTTGATGCCTCGATGGGTGGGTGAATGGCGATTAAAATGCGAGGAAAACATTCAAAAGCGAGTGTGAAGTGATAAGGGAGATCAGATGAACACAATGAATGGGCAAATTCATCTCCTCTGATCTAAATTAGTCAGAGGAGTTGAATTTGCCCATTCATTGTGTTCATCTGATCTCCCTTATCACTTCACACTCGCTTTTGAATGTTTTCCTCGCATTTTAATCGCCATTCACCCACCCATCGAGGCATCAAATTAGATCTAATACTCTTGAGTATTCAGATCTGATTTGAGTGCCAAACTCCATCTGGAGTCAGAGGAGTTGAATTGGTGAAAACCTAACTAATCTGATCTACTCCTAAATCTAACAACCAATCAGTGAATGTATTATCTAACACTACTCCTATCTAGTCTAGAAAGTAGTAAATCTATGCTACGAAAGCATGTAAATCTATCTGAGGGATGAAGGTGACTCTCTAGGATCTATAGCTGGTGACTAAAGAGGACGAAATGGGAGGAACCTCTAGCAGAAGAAGATGACTCTCCAGGGCCAGCAGCATGCGGCTGAAGGCGACGAATGGAGGGAGCAAGTGGCCTCTGTCACTGGCCACTGAGGAAGGAGACGATGGGACTAGAGGGGTAGGCAGTGATTAGACTCAAGGGAAGGGAGCTAATACAGGGCTTGAGGTTCGCTAGTGAGCTGCTTATATAGGTGAGGGAGTGATTGTGGGCACTGGGGAGCGGAATTAGGCGATTTGGGTTCCAACGGTAGGGATGAAGAGGATAGGCATGCTGGAAAGATTAGGATAAAATCCCACCATTAGATGGGATCTAGAGATGGTGACAGAGCTTCACACGAGCGCGCGCGAGGATTGGATCGAGATCAACCCTTGGATCTGAGGAGCATCAAATGGATAGCTGCTACTGCAGCTGTTCTTCGTGATGAACAATACATGAAGAGAAAAGGCCTCTCTCAAGTCTAATGGTGAATTTACGAAAATAACCCTCGAGTGAAGGGGTAGAGAAATTACGACATGGCCCATTAATGGAAGGAATGATAACCAGATGATCCCTTGTGGCTTGTAAGTATGCCCCTACGACTTTTTATGCTTGAGAAATGTTATGAATGAAGGACCTAATTGTAATGTCATAATTTCAAGGCCCTAATGATGTCCAAATGCTATAAGATTTTTATTGAAACTTAATTGAACATATTAAAACATGATTTGACCCTTGATTTGTACTTTTGAGCTCAAAAAGGTGTTCAATTAACATTTGGATCATCAATTATGTTTAATGAATACAATATCTAAAATATTAACCTACCCAAATTTGATGTTTTAGGTCATTTTCATTAATTTCCATACTTAACCCATTTATTATGTTAAGAATATAGTGTTTAACCTAGTTTCTAGCTTAACTTGAGCATTTTAGCTATGATGAGCCACACCACATCATTAACCTCGAAGGTGATTACAACTGATAAGGATGTATGCATTCTCATTGGTTTATCTACAACTGACGAGAATGTGCGCATCCTCATCAGTTGTATAACGATTGAGTTAATCATTATTCTCGACCGTTTCGGCAAAATCGATGATCGAGACCTTTAAACTAACTAAAAGAGGAGTGATCGAGGCCTCCTCTCTTAAGTATCTTCTGGAGCTCCTGAATAATCTGAGTCGGCTGTTGTAGCTACACAGTCAACTCCTTGAACTGCGTAGCAGACTCCCTGACCTACGTGGTTAGCTCCTCGATCTACTTCTCCTCCTCATCTTGATAGCATAATGCCATAATCTCCTTCCTCATCTCCACTACCTCAGTTGAAGATGACGATGCCCCCTTTCTCCCATATTAGCTGGAGTTGGTCTCTATCCTCCTTGCACTATGCATGAATCCGCCATGCTCAGGTAGCATGACGGTCCAGAACATCTCCTCTACTAACATCGACTGTTGAACTGTACCAGTTGGTGTCTTCAAATGCATTAAGCTGACCATATTATACTAAAAAAATTAAATTACGTTAAGTAATATCATGTAAATTTAATTAAGAAATACAATATAATTTTTTTGTAATTTAACTTATGTGTCTCTGTTGGTATGTGTCATGAGCCACTCCCTGTTTCCCTCATGACTTTGCTTGCTATGAGTGGCCTCATATACACTCACCCGATCAAGCTTGGCACCTTGATGCATATAGGACTGCAATTTAAAAGGCTTATTTAAAATAAATTATGAATCTTATAAGGTTGTAAAAAAATGAAAATATTAGAAATACAAACATATCGGGATTTCATCCCATCTATGCTCCTTCTACCCAAGACATGGGTCTTCGCTGGAGCTTTAGCCCTATTCTCCTTATTCTTCTGTGCCTGTTCCTGAAATAAAGGTAGAATTTATTAGCTTTAAAATTACTTAAATTATGATATATACAATACTTTTACCTGCGTCATTGGATCATGCCATTGCACGCACACTTCCTTCCAAATGTTCGACTATATCATAAGAGGCCCAAACTGCAATGCCTCATCATGGGTTTTGTTCTTATAAAACTAAAATATATATCTTTACTGTTAGGAATAATACAATTAGGGTAAAGAAATGAAATATATTAAGTTAAAATTTCTTTTACTTTACTCTCCATCTCCAATCTCCAATCTTTGTGGATCTTGCCCATGTGCTTAAGGATATATTTGGGGATGTTAGGATCATCGCCCCAATCGAAGATCGCCTGCATTAGTAGAACAGTAATTGTTATGTAATTTGAAATTGTATTAAAAAATGTAAATAAGTTTTTATGAATTACCTTTAACTCTCGAAGGAGCTGCCTCTTCAGCACTTTTGGCACCTTCCTTCAGTCAAAATAGGAGAGTGGGAAGATTGCCTTTGTTAGCATACCTAGCCTACTGACGAATGTAAGATAGCCCTCTGCTTCCCCCGCTGGTGTGATGGTAACTGATATGCGAATCCCATGTGGAAGTCTTTGTAGGTCCCTATTCTACGTCGGACCTCTTCCTTTACGTACCCTACCTGAAAGACAAAATTATAACATAATATTAAATTACAAAGAAATAAATAAATCTTACTATTTATTAAACTTTCATACCAGTATTGCGACTCGACGCAGAAGGTCCTGGCTGGGAAGGATCTGGGTTAACCAGCTGCTCTGGGTAATCATCCAGCCCAACATCCTCCTTGTCGAATGAAGTATTGTCCTCATCATCATTCATGGGTGTCATAACTCATTTCCAGAATCTCTACAATTTGACCATAATACCCAATCACAACCAGTACTTAGGTCACAACTAACGACTCCCGCCTGTTAAGTGGCCTTTGCATCATCAATTGACTTTACTCTAAATCTGAATTTGTTAATTATGTAACACGAATGGTAACGTCTGTATGTCAAAGGTGTATCAGCAATTACATCAAAATCCTGTACCCACCGTGGATCCCCCTATTCTTTCAATTTATTTACACGATCCTTGAACCAATAAAGAACTGCAATTCGCGTGTAGATGGATCAGAGGATTCTTTGAATTCATTGTAAAATTCATTCACTTCTATAATTTGCTTCAGAATGTATAAGTGAGCCAATCGTTGGTCCATTTCCAAGATGGACTTGAACTCAATGCAGATGATCAACCTTCCTCCGATGTCAAATATGGATAGGCAATCTTCATCATTACCAATAAATCCTCCATCATAATTTCGTTCAAGTCAATTAAAATGATTGTTTGTCTCATTCATGTACATGACACAGAAGTTAATACATTCCTCTACAGGATATCTTTCCACGACTGACCCTTTTCGCTTTTCCTTATTGGGGACATAATCTTTCAACTTCTTCAAATATCGTTCAATTGGATACATCCATCTGTACTGCACAGGTCTAGCAATTCTCTCTTCATTCGCAAGATGAAGCGTGACATGAACCATCATGTCAAAGAATGCAAGTGGGAAAATCTACTCCATTTTACAAAGTGTGATTACAATTTGTTTATCTCAGTACTCCAGCAATTTGGGATCTAATGTCATGGAACATATGACTTTAAAATATTAGCCCATCTCTATAAATGAATCAACTACTAGATCAAGCATCACTCCACATATCGCTAGTGGGAATAAGACACTACTAGAAAAGTGGCCTTTCGCGATGCTTTTGTAGTGATAGTTTTTGTTATAACCATTGTATATATTAGAGTCTAGCGACGACGGTTTTAAAACCGTCGTATTTTTATAAAAATGACAGTTAACATTAAAACCGTCGTATATATTCACCATGAATCCTGTGGAATAAGATCGGTGGATCCACATATATTTACACGACAGTGTTAATCATAACTATCATATTATAGACGATGGTTCGATCTTATAACCGTCGTCTGTATTGATTGTGAATTTTGGTCAGGCGACATTTTTTCACGCCCTACCCGACTTTACATGACGGTTTTGACAAGAACCGTCATGAAAAGTTCCTGTGCCTTTTAACAAACGCCCAACCCCCCATGCACTGTAGGTCTTCTTCAACCTCTCGCGTGGTCATCCTCCTCCTCCTCCATCTACCTCTCCTCCTCGTAAGGCTCCTCTCCTCCTTATAGATCTAGCCACCCCACTCTCCTCCTCCTGATCATCCTCCTTTGTGCACACTCCTCCTCCTACTCATCCCCAAGTGCCACCCATGCTCCTCCTCCTGCTCATCGCCGCTGCTCCTTCTCCCAAGCGTCGTTGATCTCCTGTGTGCAACACTAGCCTCCCTCCTCCTCATGTGCCGTTGCTCCTCCTCCTCCTCCTCCTCCTCCTTCCAGTGGCCGCCACCTCCTCCTCCTTCCAACAACGTTGCTGCCACCTTCACCTCCTTCCAACGATAGCTGCTATCCTCCTCCTTCCCATCCACAACACCCCTCCTCCTCCTTCCAGCAGCCACAACCCGTCCTCTTCCTCCTTGCCGACGCCACACCTCCTCCTCCTCGTCCCCAAACCCGGCGGCCCTTCCTCTTCATCCCCATCCACAGGCAACAGCCCACCCTCCTCCTCCTTATCCCCATCTGCAAGCAGCCCGCCAACCCTTCTTGCTCCCATGCATCCGCAGGCCACCCTCCTCCTCCTCCTCATCCCCATCCGTAGCCTACCCTCCTCATTCCCATCCGTAGCCTACCCTCCTCCTCCTCATTCACATCCCTAGCCTCTCCTCCTCATTCCCATCCTCGATCAGGCCCTCCTCCTCCTCATCCCATCCGTAGCACCCCATGCTCCTTCTCCTCCTCCCATTACTCCCCCTAATTGTGAAATAATTTGTATTAAGAAAATGTTAATTTTGACTACTTTTTTAAATTTGTTTTAGTTATTTACTTATAAATATTGGTAATTTGATTTAGGTATCTTGCATCGTCGAACATCTTCTCTGTGATTCACGTGCTTTATTGAGGTATGAAATTAAGTTATCTTAATTCATTTGTGAATGAATGTGGGGTGTGATGACTTAATTATGTTTAGAATGTGGGGTGTGCCCACTTAGGTTAAGAATGTTCATTTTTAATTATGTTTAGAATGTGGGGTGTGCCTACTTAGGTTTTGAAAGTGGGGTGTGTCCACTTAGGTTTAGAATGTGGGGTGTACCCACTTAGGTTTAGAATGTTGATGAATTTATGATTCTTGAATGAACTATTTTTATTCTGAATGCTTATTTGAATGTACTTCTATGTTAATTTATTATTCTAAAAGTGAAATGAGATGGAGTAGGAGAGGAAGAGGAGGAGGGAAAGAGATGAATAAAGAAGAATATGAATTAATGAAGGGAAGGAGAGGAAGGATAGGGAGAAGAGTGGAAAGTGAGGATAAATAAATAGATAGTAGATGAAGAAGAGGGAGAAAGATGCATAAAGAAGAATATAAAGGAAGGGAAGGATGAGAGAAAGGGTAGGAAGAAGAGAGAAAGAGAGTAGAAAGGAAGTGGTAAGACAGGGAGATAGGAGTGAAGGGAGATGAGGGAAAAAGAGGAAGAATCCATTTTTTATTTGTATATAATTATTTTATTTTTATTGCAAATTTTATTATTTTAATGAATTCATAGATACACACACTTGCACAAATCTAGATGCACTTAAGGACAAACAATAGGTAATCTAACCCCTAGATTATAGGTTTCGGGAGGGGATAATTGTGTCAAAATACTTGCCCGTCGACACTTATGATCATGTTATGCGAACAATGCAAAGTGTTTGCATACTCACTTTCATTCACAAAGTTTTGTCTTTATAGCATGCTATATCGTCGTCCTTTGTTCAGAGAAGTTCTGAACAAGGAGGGGTCCTTGAAGATTTGATCACAACTTAGGGTTACTTACATGGAACCGATGTTTGGAGGAATTTCGGTAATATCTTTTCGCTCTTCTCTGGTATACCAACTGATCTTATCTACATTCCTAATGCACCCTTAAATGAGAGTTAGTGGGAATGTAGTTAAGGTTAGTCTTGGGGGGTATACTTGAGAAGTGTGAGGAGATGTTGCCAAAATTTCTCCAGACACCAGTTACATGTAACAAGTAATGTTGTGATCAAATATTTAAGGATGGGCTATTAAGTGAAAATTTTAATCAAAATACAAACACTATTATGAAATCAGATTATAATTATTGGGTGGGTGGTTTTATTTCAATTTTGTAGATCATGGATAAGTCTTGATTACTTTGAGGAACTCGAATTACTCTCGAAACAAGAATGGAGTGAGAGAGTTCCTTGATTAAGCATTTCATGACGATAGAAAGTCATTCAGATGAGGAGACAAGTTCGACATGATTTTTTGCCCATGTAGGAGGTGCTTGAATGGATATTCATATGATAGGAACATTGTATACAAGCACACAATTTGCAATGGTTGGTGGCAGCAATACACACTGGATTGCTCATGGAGAGGATCAGCCAGAGGAAGTCAGATGATCTTTGATAGATTTCAAAGAGACAACTGTTGACATTGAAGCTGATGACATCGATGAAATGCTTGATGAGATGAGAGCAGGAGTTGAAGATTCGGTTAGTGGGGAAACTTGTAATCAATTTTATGATGCTATTAGGGCAATAGATGAACCTATTGTTCTCGGTATCACGGCCATTTCTATGTCATCATTTCTTTTGAAGCTATTTCGGATGAAGGTTATGAATAGAGCGACCTCTAAATTGATGTCTGAGGTGCTTGAATTCATTGGAGAGCTTTTAAATGATCCAAAAGGTTATCCAAAGATATGGTATGAAGTAAAGAAATAGATTCGTGGACTTGGTTTAAATTGCGAGAAAATTGACGCCTGTCCAAATGATTGTGTTGTACATAAATGAATATAAAGAGTTGAGTAGTTGTCCACAATGTGGTGTTGAGAGATTTAAATTGGGAAATCCACTAAATACAAGGGCCAAAAAATAGCTGGAGAAGGTTATACGTTACTTCTAATTAATTCTTAGGCTTCAACGCCTTTTTATTTTAAGTAAAACTGCAAATTTGATGACATGGCATAAGGATAATATGTCGCGAGATGGTCGCATTCGTCGTCCTGTAGATTCAGAAGAGTGGAAAATGTTTGATAGCACTCACTTAGCATTTGCAGAAGATGCAAGGAATGTCAGATTAGGTCTTGCAAGTGATGGGTTTAATCCTTTCAAAAACATGTACCCATCCTATTCAATTTGGCCAGTCGTGTTGGTAACTTACAACTTACCTCCGTGACTTTGTATGCAATCATCGTTTATGTTGTTGACCCTCCTCATCCTCGGTCCAAAGCAACCAGGAAATGCAATTAACGTTTATCTTCAACAATTGATAGATGAACTGGAACTGTTGTGGTGTAACAGCATTCATACATATGATGCACTGAGAAAAAAATTCTTTGATATGTACGCTACATTATTGTGGATCATTAATGACTTCCCCGCATATGCAATTGAGATGGAGTACAAAGGGAAAGTTTGCTTGTCCAGTATGTATGGATGACATTCATCATCTTCGACTACCTGAAAGCAACAAGTTCTGTTATTTGGGACACCGTAGATTCCTACTAGTTGAGCATAGATGGCGAACAACAATGTTTAAGGGCAAGTTCGACGGTAAAAGTTGTCAGTATTCTTCTAAGAATCTGAAGAATAAGTTAAGCACAAATTCAATAAGGTTGTCAGGTTCTCAAATAATGGACAAATTACAACTTGGCAATATACAATTAGGTCAGCTATTTAAGAAAGATTAAATAGCTTTGAAACATATGGGTTTTAAAAAGAAGAGCATTTTCTTCATGGAACTCCTATATTGGAAAGATCTAACTATTCGACATAATCTTGATGTGATGCATATTGAGAAGAATGTCATGGACAACAGTTTGGAGGTGTTCAACTTAACTGATAATCCAAAAGATACAGTGAAAATGAGAAAGGACAATAACTTTAGGCATTTGTCTAGAGTTACATGTTATTGAAAAGGAAGACGACAGATATGACTTTTCGGAAGCCATTTACAACTTAAACAATGATCAACGAGAGAAAGTTTCACCTTCTTGAAAGAAGAATGGGTGCCAGATGGTTATTCTTCACAACTTTCTCGATGTGTAAATGAGGCTCAAAAGAAAATTAGTGGGTTAAAGAGTCACGACAGTCATGTTTACATGAAAGTCATGTTCCCACTAGCTATTCGTGGAGTGCTACCTAATCCAGTTGTGGATTCATTTATAGAGGAGAGCTGATATTTCAAAGCTATTTGTTCGAAAACTATAGATTCTGATTTATTACAGTATTGGGATAAGCAAATAGTCGTCACATTATGTAAAATGGAGTAGATATTTCCTCCAGCATTCCTTGATGTCATGGTTCATTTAACTCTACATCTTGTAAATGAAGCGAAAGTTGTTAGGCCTGTGCAATACAGATGGATGTATCCAGTTGAATAGTTTCTAAAGAAACTTAAAGATTATGTGTTAAATATGGGTAAGCTTGAAGGATCTATTACGGAAGGATATCTTGTAGAAGAGTCCATTAACTTCTGTGCCATGTATATGGATGAGACAGACAATCGATTTAATAGATTATAGAGAAATTATGATGGAGGGTACAATGAGAACGATGAAGATTGTCTTTCCATATTTGATATTCCAAGAAGGTTTACCCTCCACATAGAGTACAAATCAATCTCTGAAATCAATCGATGTCTAGCTCACTTGTACATTCTTAAGCAGATTCCAGAAGTTGACGCATTTTATAATGAATTTAAGGACTGTTCACATCCAGAAACACGTGAGGTCAACTTTCTTGAGTGGTTTAAACAACGTGTTATGCAAATGAAAGAAGAGAACGACCCATGATGGGTGGAGGACTTCGACATAATATCAGGTCAACCGTTAAGTTATGGACATTACCATTCAGGTTACATTATAAATAGATTCAGATTCAGGATAAAGTCCATAGATGATACGAAGGTCATGCAACATGCTGGTGTTGTCGTCAGTTGAGATTTAAACACTGGTTGTGATGGCTACTTGTTTATGCGAAAGCAAAATCGAGTTTGTGAATATTGCATTGCAGTATAGTTGAAATCGCTTCAAAAAACAAATGAGAATTTATTACTCAAAAAACTAAGAATCTGAGGTCGAACATGGGGAGAAAATTGGGATTTAAAAACTAAGAACACAACTTCAATTTAATAAAATGTGATGTTCAACCAAATTATGAAACAATAGAACTAGTTTCAATGTATATAGATGCTTCAAAAATATGAATAGAGATGTAAAAAAAATCAGATGTTTTTGAGCTTTCTCTTCTTCTGACGTCTTATTCTTTCTCTTCTTTCTGCTCTTCTTTCTCTTTCTCTGACTTCAGCCGAGCCTTCTTCTTCCTTTGTTTGAGCTTTCTTCCTCTTCTTCTTTCTTCTTTTGCTTCCTCTACTTCTGACATTGGCTTCTGACTTCTCCTTCTCTTCTTTTCTCTTCTGTCTTTCTTTCCTTGGTTTCTTACTCCTTTTTGCCTTCTCCTTCCTTAGCCTTTTTCCTTAGCTTCCTCTGTGTCTCCTTCTCTTCAGCTTCCTCAGCCTTTAGCTTTCCTTCCTTAGCCTCTCCTTCAGGGTCCTCTTCCTTCTTCAGCTTCCTCTTCCTTCTTCCTTTCCCTGCGCACAAGTGCAAAACCTACCCCTACCCTCCTCTGTGAACTCTCTCTTTTCTCTCTTCGACTCACTCTCCCAGAGCCTTTCTCAGGTAAACGGGTCGGGGCAGTGCACCCGGGACTAGGCGCACCGGTGTGGGTGATGCGCGAGTGTAGGGTTATCGGATCAGGCAGCCAGGTCTGCATAGCGTGGGCATGGACGAGGCGTGGATAGGTGAGAGGTACCTCACCTCGTGTCAGGAGGTGATAACCCCCTGACACAAATTCAACTTGTACCACGCAATCCACTCCAAAACGCCCGAGGTGGGACTAAAGTCCCACCCGCTTCTTCGTGCGCGCCCGCAGGGGTCTTCTCCTGATTGCTGCAGCTGCGGTGCCTTGGGACTTCAATTGCTGGGCGTAGCTTGTTCGCAAAGGGATTCCGTGCTTCTAGAACTCAGTCTCCTGGTACCTAGAGGCTGCTTGCGAAGATAGCAAGCTTCTTTAGCCTGCTTCAATGGAGGATGGAGCCCGGTACCTGTCAACACAGATACAGCCTCAAGGCCCTGTCAAAACGCCCAGAAAGCTTCGTCGTGACATGGCGAAGGTGGTTCAGGTGCTGGTGTGGTGCCGAACGGCCTGGGCGTGCGTGCCTAGGTCGTTCTGTGGCCGTGAAGGTGGGGTTGTGTATGGCGCGTGTGGTGGTCGATGGAGAGGGGGAAGATGATCAATGGACGGTGGCAAAGCTTTTGAGGTAGTTGGCGAGGCGTGTGGGTGTGTGGAATGATGGATGCACCTCGCTGGAGGTCTGCCGAAGGTGAAGGTGAGGGTGGTTTGTGGTTGTCGAGGGTTGTCTTGGGGAATAAAGAGGGGGAAAAAAAAGAGAGAAGAGAAGGGGACTTATCTGCAAGTGATTGGACGAAGGGGGAGGCAGAGGGGCAAATGACGCGTATCTGCCGTCACCGGAGACGAAGGCCCTGAGATGGAGAGGCAGCGACAACGAGAGGGAGGTATATGCGGGCACAAGTATGGCGCGACGTGGAAGAATGAGGTGGAGAAGACTCTGCCACTGGTATGGTGGCAGAGCGACGAGAAGAGGGAGGAAGGGTCGCTGGAGCTTGCGAGCTTCTTGCACGGAGAGGGGAAGGAGGAATTTCTGGGAAATTTTGCAGCCAAAACAAACTTGGGATGGTCGGGAGGATCTGGGGGCCTTTAAATAGTTGTGGCGGAGGGCCTTGTGCTTGGAAGGCAAGCTTCCAAGCACGGAAACCTCGCCAGACTTAGAAGGTCGAGAGATACCCATATCTCTCATGAGTTTTTATGAGAGATTAGGTGGGAATCAGAGCGCCTAATTGGGTTCACACGGTCAGAAATTCCTCAGAGAATTTTCCTTTCAAATTTGAGAGGGATTCTCTGATGAATCAGGGAGATATCCCTCTTGAATCCACGCCGGAGTAGGATTCCTCCGCTGTAATGGCAGAGGGACCTAATTGCAAAGATCGATGAGGAAGTTAGGGGGGTTTCTGTAAGGTTTTCAAAAGTTAGGGGCATAAAAGTAATTATGTTGGACTATTTTGCAAAGTAGGTCAAGGTGAACTCCCTTTAGGTCCAAATTTTGGTATAAACCTAATTTGGACCTAAGGAATCCAATGGTGAAGTTGTATTTTAGGTTTAACCACATTTGACTAGACATTTTTCACAAAAATATAATTTAGGGCAAATGTTTGACTAAGACCCTTATTTAGGTCAAAATGGGTTCCAAAGGCCAAATTGAAGGTTCTAAACCCTAGAGGATATTTTTCCATGAATTTTAGAGGGTTTAGTTGAATTTTATCCTGACTAGAACCTTGTTAAATTAAGTTGGTCTATTTGAGGGTTACAAGAAGTCATTTAATTCCCAAATCTCACATTAACCCTTTTCTGATTGAAGCAACCCACTTTTTATCTTGTTAAGATCAATTGACCCATGTTTAACCCTTGAGAAATCCTGTTGTTGCACTGCAATGGTAAAATTGCACTTTTACCCTTTGTTTCTTACTTTTCTTTCAAGCTAGTTATTCCTTGAGTTAAGCCCTTCACTTGGATATGTAGGATCTTTTATTCTCTTTTCTAGGTCAAAATGAGCTAGTTAGGGCTCATGATGGTGTTTCCATCATACCCCCATGCCTAGCTTTTGCTAGTCCCTTAGCAAAATTTTTAGGTTTTAACCTCTATTCTAGACCATGAGTCTCTGTCACAATTTATGATAAGTGCTTTTTCTTTTTCTTTTTGATTAGGTTAGAATGCCAACAGTAGGCCTAGAGGTACTCAAGTACCAACCAAGATCCGGACTTGACCAGCTCTAGCCTCGATCTTCTACGAAGGTTTTTAAGGCCCACAGGAACTATCCTAAGGTTCGTTGGACTCCGCGATTAAAGCACCCGTGCTTAAGACATATTTTAGCCTTGGCTCAATTTGGAATGCGTTTTTTATAAGAGACAGAGGATTTATTTGTTTGGAGAGTTTTCTCTCTCTTTTCTTCTTATTTCTAGCTTCAAATTGGCTTCTCAACACGATTTGTATCGGATTCCTTGTCCCCATCGTCAATCCTCAAAGGTCCCTAGCAATCGATGCTTCGTGATAGCACAGCCCATGGAAACCCCCAAAAACCTGGCTTTCGAGATTTCGAGATAATCCCACCCATGGCGTTCTGTAGCCAAATCCAAACCCTAGCAATCGACATTTCGTGATCATCTGCCCATGGCATCTGAACCAGCAGGGTGCTTACGTGCCCCCAGTAGGATATGTAAATATCCTAGGAGACAAGCACCGAGGAGACGATATGTTGTTACGCATCTTCGAGGGGAATTTCCCGCCTCTCTGCACCGGGAACTCATCCAAATCAACTTGTGTTGATCATCTTCTCCTAATCTAGGCACTCTTTTCAGAATATTTAAATGCTTTTGCGTGATTTTGATAGTTTTGCACACTGAACCAGACTGTGTGTGGATTGGGGTGCTTAGGTTACTGAGTCCTACAAACCAAAGGTTAGTTAACGAGGTCGAATACTCCCTAAGCCTTAGACTTAATACTTAAGCTTCGCATTTTCCCCAACCTCTTGAGGATTATTCAGATTTTAGCAGATACTTGAATTATTAAGCCTAAGAGTCTAGCACAAAAGGCCTAAGATCAGTGTTCCTACTAGTCTCTTTTTGTGTCTCATTAGCACTTTTCTTCATTTTTCTTTTCCTTGATGTGGCCTACAACTTTGGTTAATCCCTTAATCTCTTACTAATGACTTTCGTTTTTCTGTTTCTTTTCGTGCTCCTTTTTTTTTGTCATTTTGCTCTTTTCCTCCTCATGGTTTGTATGGCCTCAAAAATTTTCTCTCCCCCCCTAGTTTTTTTGTTCTTTTTCCAGAGTT
This sequence comes from Thalassia testudinum, assembly GCA_037157565.1. Lineage (NCBI taxonomy): Eukaryota > Viridiplantae > Streptophyta > Magnoliopsida > Alismatales > Hydrocharitaceae > Thalassia > Thalassia testudinum. Next base: position 206,279,901 of record JAZHRO010000031.1, read on the forward strand.
TTTCATTTTTTGGTTTTTTTTGTGATATGTGATTTTTTTGTCGAATCCTTTTCTTGTGAGATGACTTTTCATGAAGTTTTGCACTTTCATACCCCCCATGCCTACGATTTGCAATGTCCCCATTGTAAATTAGGTTGGTTCGAATTCAGCTTAGTTCATTCATTAGGATAGGTCTTGGGTGGGCGAATGGGTCGATGTGACTGTTGCGAACGATTTCTTGACTCGGGTACGGGTACCTGAGGTGGAATCGGTTGTTATAATGAATGAACCCTAAAGTGCAATATGAATTCAGCATAGAAATGCCAAGAAGGTTTCGGGTTTTTCAAGAATGATGGGTTGCCTCCCGTTAAGCGCTAAGTTTTACGTCATTGGCTGGGCGCAATGAGCTCAGGGAGAATGGAGCATAAAGGATATCTCAGCCAAATTTGTATCGATCACGTTAATGAACGGTTTGAGTCTCTGACCGTTCACGATGAAAGGTTCGGAATCGTGGCTGAGTAGATTGTTTTCTATGGCTCCATTTCCAAAGATTCATCGGACTAAGTAGGGTCCGATCCATTTAGATCGTAGTTTTCTTGAGAATAGTTTGAGTTTGGCATTGAAGAGTAGGACCTTTTGACCAGGATGAAAGATCTTTCTAGATATGTGCATGTCGTGAAAGGCTTTAACCCGCTCTTTGTAAATTCGCGAGTTCTCATACGCGTCATGGCGTAATTCATCAATCTCGCTCATTTGAAGCTTTCTATAGGTTCCAGCCTTAGAAAGATCTAGGTTGCAGTTCTGTACTGCCCAATAGGCTTTATGCTCCAATTTGACGGGGAGGTGACATGCCTTCCCATATACCAATATAAAGGGAGACATACCTAATTGGGTCTTATGGGCAGTCCTATAAGCCCACAAAGCTTCCGGAAGCTGGGATGACCAATCCTTGCTGTCAGGTCGAACAGTAACCTGGAGGATTTTCTTGATCTCCCGATTTGATAGCTCAACTAGACCATTAGTTTGGGGGTGGTAAGGAGTACAGATTCGGTGTGACACCTCGTATTTGGTCATCAGTGACCTGAATTGAGCATTTGTGAAAAGGGTCCCTCCATCAGAAATTATCGCACATGGAATCCCGAACTGTGAGAAGATGTTCTGATGAATGAATTTGATAACTTTATGATCATCGGTTCGGGTCGGAATGGCTTCGATCCATTTGGACACATAGTGAACAACGAGTAAGATGTATTCGAAGCCGTCTGAGATAGGGAAGGGTCCCATAAAATCAATCCCCAAATGTCAAAAATTTCGCATACCAGAATCGGCTGTAAAGGCATCATATCTCGATGGCTCATGTTGCCCAAGGTCTGGCAACGGGTACATGCCTTACAGTGATTGTATGCGTCCTTGAAAATTGTGGGCCAGTAGAAGCCGCACTGGAGGACTTTTGCTGCGGTTTTATGTCCTAAAAAGTTTCCACCGCATGCCTGGTCATGGCAGAAAGAGAGTATGTCTTGGATTTCTGCTTCCACGGCATATCGTCGAATTATTTGATCAACACTGATGCGGAAAAGATACGGGTCTTCACAAAAGTAATACTTGGCATCGGAAAGCAATTTGTCCTTCTTGGCCTTCGGCCAATCGGACGGGATCTGATGTGATGCCAAGTAGTTTACTATATCAGCAAACCATGGAAGCCTTGTATTGATAGTCAGAAGGTCCTCATCAGGAAAATGTTCCGTGATGGGTCTGGAAGGGTTGATGATCTCAGAAGGAAGGCGGAACAAGTGATCAACTACCACGTTCTGTTTTCCTGCTTTGTCGCGAATCTCAAGGTCAATTCTTGCAATAGCAAGATCCAGCGAATTAATCGAGGTTTCACGTCCTTCTTTGCAAGGAGATGCTTCACAGCTATGTAATTCGAGTAGATGATAACACGGGAACCCAGGAGATAAGATCTAAATTTTTCCAGGGCAAGTACTATGGCTAGCAGCTCTTTCTCAGTAATTGTGTAGTTACACTGAGCCTCGTCAAGTGTTTTTCTAGCGTGGTAAACGACCACGGGTTTCCCGTCAATTTTCTGCCCCAATACTGCTCCTACAGCGAAATCAGATGCATCGTACGTAATCTCAAAGGGTTGAGACCAATCAGGGGACTATAGGATTGGGGCTTGGGTAACTCGGTCACGGAGCATCTCAAATGCTTAAGTGCATTCCTTGGAGATTTTGAAAGGTACATCCTTGGAGAGAAGAGTGGTCAGGGGGCGCACGATTTTCAAAAAATCAGGGATAAATAGACGGTAAAAATCGACGTGCCCCACAAAAGATCGAATGTCCTTGATCAAGCTAGGCATAGGGATTTTGGAAATCAAGTTCACTGATGTGAACATGTTTATATTACATAAAATGTCTATGTATGCATGTTCTTAAGCATAAAATTGCATTACATACTATAAATATTGCATAGCATGCATCATCTTGCATTTAGATTAGGCTGAATAAAATGGAGTTTAATTATCTCCTTTTATGTTCAGGGATAGGGTGACTTTTTATCGGGGTCTCAGATCGAATATCCAACCGTACAGCTCTGATCAGGTCGACAATTGGAGTTTAACGACTCCAAGATTGCCCTAATCGGATATTCGAAGCATCAGATAGAGACTGAGGAACCCTAGAAGATCAAGGGCCAAGATGGTGTTAATCTGCACTTCAGATGAGAAATCCAACTACACGGATCGATTCAGATCGAAATCGAAGCCTAACGACGTGAAAATCGACTCAATTCGATACTCGTGGCACCATCTACATCACCCAGAAGATGGACGGCCAAGATGGCACCACGTGGCACCATCTAGGCCGCCCTACCGACTGCACACAACCTCTCAAGCCTCTAGCGCCAATGCCTCTCCGCCGTTGGATCAAGATCCAACGGCTGAGAGTGGATCTCAGACTGGCGCCTTCATCTTCTGAAGCCAAAGGAGGATGCAACCTTGACTATTGGATCTCAATCCAACGATCCAGATCGCCCGCCACACAAACACACCGCTCACCCATCCACGCGATCAACGCAGTGATAAGGTGTCGGCCGCCTCAAAACATAGGATCGAATCCGCGAGGCGCTTCGATTGGGTGCAGATGAGCGGGCGCTATCGACCGCACGATGGAGATCGGGCGGCCGTGCGCGCCCAATCAGATCTATGCTCCATCTGACGCAACAAGGAAACACCTCATCGCACGTGATGAGGCGCGCAGTTGAAGCGAGCGGGGATGCGTTCTCAGCCATTCGATCTCACGATCGAACGACCGAGATTGAGAGATCGTGGATAAGCGTTGAACATGGGGAAGTGAGCAGGCGCGCGCATGTCTCCCACTACGACCACGTTCAGGCGTTTAGTGACGGATTTATCCGTCACTAAAGGTCCTGAATTAATGATTTTCAACATAAAATGATCAAATTGCCCTCACACCTTGCAACTATAAAAGGAGACCCCCTCCATATGAAATTGTCATCCCTTCCTTCTCTTCTCTCCCTCTCCAAAGCTCAAGAGAAGCTTGTCCCACACCCGGGATGCTCATCGAGAGATAGAGTCAAATTTTTGCCCCTACCTCGAAAGCGGATCACGCGACGATGACGAAGTGCTGCTTCGTTCTCGTTCCTCTTGCCTCGACCTCCTTCTTCCCGCTCTATCCTTCATCTTCCAGGTGTCATCCCATCCGGCTCATCCTCTAAGCGATCGTCGAGGAGGATAACTTCTCTCTCCCATTCCTCTTTCCACCTTTCTAGAGTAGAATTTTCATGCTTTCTAGTGTAATTTCTTATCAGTTTAATTGTATAAACATTTTGAAATATTAAGTGAATGTTTTCTCTCTCTCTCTCTTATTATGATTATTTATATTGCTTCATTGTAATTGCTCTGCATTTCAACAGAAACCATAAAAAAATATAATTACGAATTTAGATCAACTTAGCCTCCCTGAGTTTGACCTGGGATTTCTATTCTGGTATAAATTTTATTTGTTGAATATGAGTTCTTCGCTTTCAAACTACAATGACGGGTTTTCAAAACCAAATACGATAGCGTAGTAACCTGTAGCTTCAACATTTTGACGCCATTACCGGGGAAGCAACGATTTCAAATCTTCTTTTCGCATTTCATGCACTTTATTGTCTTCTAACTTACTTTCTCTTGTGTCTATTATTTTGCAGAGACCTCCATCAGGGAATCGTCAAGCGGTAGACCAGAGTAAAGTGCAGTTGAAGACAACTGTAAGTGCTTCCCATTCTTCCCCCACCATAGATTTCATTTGTCACATTAAATTCAAATTCCAATTAACCTAGGTGTTTGCATAAATCCTAGGATTAGTTTGGTTGTTTGGATTTTAACTCACACTCATTCCACCCTCGCTTATAAAAAAACAAAAAAAATAAAAAGATAATTTTGTGGGGTAATTTTCAACAAACGCACAACATACACCCACATTCAAGGCACTTAACCTACTTGATTTGCTTCTACTTAACCGGATTCTGATTTGTGGAACCGGTACACACAAAGCAACACATAAAAGAGTAGAAATCATTCTAGGTTAACCATCTTTGTGTGCCTAACCTAGTGGTGCAGTTGTGGCCAGTTGTTTGAGTTGTTTGGGTCGCACCACTCAACCTAAAATCAACTCATCAAGTAGCTTCTTTTTAGGATTTTCAATCTAGGTTCATACCAGGAGCTCCACTTTACTTCTGTTTTTAAAGGAAAGCAATCTTTACCCGTGCTTGAAAACCTGGTTTGCCTTAAACTTGATTGAAATCAACCTAATTTTATACCCTAAAAGCTACTTAAGCAAGATTTGAACATTAAAATCTACACATCACAAATAATCTTGCTTGAAAACCCTGGTTATGCATGCACTCATACGATAATCAATCATTAAGGGAATAACCCATTTTAAGGGCCCATCACATTCCATAAGCACCACATCCCAAGCCTCAATAAAATCGAGTAGACGCTGGCCTTAAGGACTGATTCGTTCTTCGAGGCCTAGTCTGAGATTGTTCATGATTAACCTGCTTGTACTGATTAATTTGATGTCAAGCTAAGGGAGTAGCATCAAATGACCGCGGCTAGGGGGTACACTAGGAACCGGAGGCGTAAGCTGAAGGAAGAACCTTCTCCCTAGTCCCTCCTTCTAACTGGTTGGATTGAGCAGACACAAGTAGAGTAAATCATTTATAATCTTAAGGCGGGTTTTGGGAGTCTGTAGATCCTTGGGCTACCCCACTTAAGGACAGGCTTGTTTTGTTATGTTTCAGGGTCCTTATCCCCAGCCCTTCCGACCTTCTCTTAGTTTATGCTGGGAAGACGGTCATTGAATCCCCGATTGGAAGGACCACTAGAGTATTCTAAGAGGTGCAAATTGAATTTTGGTTAAATTGATCCCATGGCCGACCAATAGCCTCCTCTGCCTCGGGATCCATAGGAGGAATTCCGAAGGTAGCTGGAACAAATGCAAAGAATGTAGGAATGGTTCCAGAGAATGCAGGGCGCTCAGCCCTTGAAGGATTTTTATGATCCTTCAAATTACGGGGAACGTCCCGGCGTCCAGATTCTGGCCGGAGATGTAGAAATCAAGCCCCAGGTGTTAAACCAGATCAAACATTATCATAGGCTTGGCTCCGAAGACCCGTTTTAGCACATGGAGGACTTGACCACTTTGGTCCAGACCACCAAGGCACGAAACGTGAATGAGGAGCAAATGATCATGAGGCTCTTCCCCCACTCTCTTATGGATAAAGCTGCTCATTGGTACAGGACTATAGGAAGACCAATTGCAACTTAGAATGAGTTGAAATCAGCCTTTCTAAAGAAATTCTTCCCTGTCGGACGTACCAATGCTTTGAGATGGGCAATCACTACCTTTACCCAATGGCCAGGGGAGTAGTTTCATGTGGCCTGGGAGTGATTCCAAGACCTATTGCGGAGGTGTCCACACCACGAGGTGTCAAAATGGCAACTCGTGCAGATCTTCTACCACGGGTTGAATGAGCAACTCAGAAATCATGTGGACGCTTCTTGCAGAGGCAATTTCCTCAACAAAGACGCAGATAGTGCACATAATTTGTTTGAGGAAATGAGCGAGAATTCAATCAATCATGCCTCCATGGATACTTTTAACCGATCCCAGCAGCCTGGATCAAATGTTAATGAAGTTCATGACTCTCATTCATTTGATATGGAATTGATTTGTAACAAACTTGATAAGGTGGACTTGGTTGCTAAGCGAATGGAAGAGTGGATGGTTGGAAATTCTATGAACAACTCTCGATCCACTCAATCCCAAAATTTGGGATTCCATTCTTCGCGAGCTCCTTCTGGACGGGAGTTCGTGAATCAACTCAATGCGGCTCAACCTGTGAGTCAGCATTATTCGAAACCCCACAAGTTCCAAACTGGGGCCTTTGTTCCCAGTTTTTCTGATCCTTCCCTTTCTTTCTCTCCATACTCACCCTATGAGGATGTCTGTGCTGTACAGGAGAACGTTAGATCCAACCCCTACTCTAATGCTTATAATCTGGGTTGGAGAAACCACCTTAACTTCTCCTGGAAAAACCCGGGGCAACAGACCCAATTCCGACCCAGCAACTATACTCCGCAATGACCAATGGGTCAGGGTCATGTGTATACTCAGTTGCCCCCAAATCAGGTCAATCAGCCAGCTTAGAATGCCCATGGGTATGGAAATCAGAAGGACCCACACGCACATGCTCAGGTGGTTGAGCAGGGTCCTTCCTCTTCTTCTTCTGCACATCAACAATTCTTGGCTAATCAAGCCCCTCCAATCTTTCCTAACCCTCCCCAAGACCCAAACTCTTATGCATCGGCAAATTATGTTATCTTGAGGAGTGGTAAGAAAACTCAGGATCCGCAACCCCACTGTTCTGATTTACCGAATTCTGAAGAACCTGAGGAGAGAGAGGAGAATTCTGGAGAAGAAATCAAGGCTTAGGAACCTGATTCCAAAGATCTGACTCATGTTCCTTTTCCTGAAGCTTTGATCCAATCAAAGAAGAAGAAGTCTGTTGATAGCAATGAGGAGCTTCTGAATATTTTTAAGAATGCTGAGATCAATATCCCGCTCCTCGATGCTATCAAGCATATACCGGCTTACGCGAGATTTTTAAAAGATTTATGTACACAAAAGCGTAAGTCAAGAGAATCTATTCCGAGGAAGGTGGTACTCTCCAAGCAGGCTAGTTCTGTTATCCTGCACCACCTCCCTCAAAAAAAAAGAGATCCAGGTGCTCCGTTGATTTCTTGTATCATCGGAGATTACACGTTTGATAGAGCACTTATGGATCTGGGTGCATCCATCAACCTAATTCTGACTTCTCTTTACGAGAAGTTTGGATTAGATGAACTTCGGACGACTTCAGTAACACTACAGTTAGCGGATCGTCCAGTCACAAATCTACGAGGCGTTATTGAAGATGTTATAGTTAAGGTCAAGGATTCCTATTTTCCAGTAGATTTCCTTGTCCTTAACATGGATGTATCGGAAAATCTGAGGAACACGCCCATCATTCTGGGGCATCCATTCCTGTTACCACTAAGGCCAACTGTGAAAGCGGTAGCATGGAAATTGCCTTTGGGGATTAATGAATGAAATTGGATATTTTTAAGGTGATAATAGATTTGATTATGGATTTATTGAGGAACTTGAGAAGGATAATGTAAACATTGAAACTTATTTGATGGTTTCTTCAATTGAAAGTTCCTCCTTTGATGATGAATTGGACCCGCAACCCTCTTTGGCAGACCTGCCATCTTCTAAAGAGGTTACTGATTTTGTTCACTCTCAACCTCTTCCTCTTGATGAGTCTTCAGCATCTTCCTTACCTTCAATCATCAACCTGCCCCAGCTTGAACTGAAACCATTGCCTGAGAATTTGAAATATCAATTTTTATGACCACAGAAGATGCTCCCTGTGATTATCAGTGCTAAATTAACAAAGGAGCAAGAGATTAAATTGATCAAGGTCCTGAAGGAACACAAGGAGGAAATTGGTTAGACCATTCATGACCTTAGGGGGATCGAGCCATCTTACTGCAATCATAGAATATTCTTGGAAGATGGATCCCGCCCTTCTCGCCAGATGCAGAGGAGATTAAATCCAAATATGTGAGAAGTGGTAAAAAAGGAAATCATTAAGTGGCTCGATGTAGGAATTATTTATCTAATCTCTAACAGTCCTTGGGTAAGTCCCGTGCAGATTGTTCCCAAGAAAGCCGGTATTACCGTTGTGACTAACGAGAGAAGAGAATCTGTCACAACCCGTTCAACTTCCTCTTGGAGGGTTTATATCGATTACAGGAAGCTGAACACGGCCACGAAAAAGGATCATTTCCCCTACCTTTCATTGATCAAATCTTAGAAAGACTAGTAGGGTAGAAGTACTTCTGTTTTCTTGATGGCTACTCGGGATACTACCAAGTTCCTATCCATCCCGAGGATCAGGAAAAAACTACTTTCACCTGTCCCTATGGAACCTTTACTTTCCGTAGGATGCCTTTTGGTTTATGCAATGCACCTGCGACTTTTCAAAGGTGTATGTTAGCCATATTTTCTGACATGGTGGGAGAGTTTATGGAAGTCTTCATGGACAATTTCTCTATTTTTGGAGAATCGTTTGACTCTTGTTTGGCTAATCAAGAAATGATTCTTAAGCGATGCATCAAAACACGATTGGTCCTTAGCTGGGAAAAGAGTCATTTCATGACACAAGAAGGCATCGTCTTCGGTCATGTAATCTCTGAACGGGGAATTGAAGTGGATAAAGCTAAGGTTGATGCTGTCGCTAGACTTCCTCCTCCCACATCTGTTAAACAAATTCAATCATTTCTTAGTCATGTGGGATTCTACAGAAGAATCATCAAGGATTTCTTGAAGGTTGCTCGTCCTCTGAGCAATCTTCTCGCCATAGAAACACCGTTTGTTTTCGACGAATCATGTCGTAAGGCATTTGATTTCCTGAAAACGACAGTCACTTGTGCTCCAGTGTTGCATCCACCGATTTGGACAACCCCTTTTGAGATCATGACCGATGCTTCTGATTACGCAATCAGGGCTGTTTTGGGTCAGAAAATAGATAGGAAGCCCTCTGTCATCTACTACGCTAGTAAAACTCTAGATGAAGCCCAGAGGAATTACACTATTACTAAAAAGGAATTACAAGTTGTAGTATTTGCTTTGGAAAAATTTAGGGCTTATCTCTTAGGGTCTCATGTCATCATTTATACCGACCACTCGGCCTTGACATCTCTTGGCCAAAAAGGATGCCAAACCCCAGCTAATTCGTTGGATTCTTCTACTTCAAGAATTTGATCTTGAAATCAAGGATAAAACTAGGGTACAAAATGTGGTGGCGGATCATTTGTTGAGACTTTTAAGTGATTCTTCTCGTTCGGACATCCCAATTGCTGATACTTTTCTGGACAAAGCTATCCTTGTAGTTTCAAGTGTCCAAACCCCGTGGTTTGCTGACATTGTTAATTATTTGGCCATTGGTCAAATCCCCCAGGATTGGACCAAGCAACAACGGGATAGACTTAAATCTGAGGCCAAATTCTACTTCTGAGGGGACCCTGAACTGTACCGCATCGACTCTAATCAAATTATTCGCCGATGTGTTCCAGAGAATGAATTCAATAGTATACTTGAGTTCTGCTATGCATCTGCGTGTGGTGGACATTTCTCTAGGAAAAAGACGGCTGCAAAAATTTTGCAATCTGGCATCTATTGGCCGTCTTTATTTAATGACGCCCAAGATTTCTCAAGGTTGTGTTCTCGATGTCAGGCACTCGGGAGCATAACTAAGAGAGATATGATGCCCCTAAACCCAATTCTTCCTATCGAAATCTTCGATGTTTGGGGCATCGATTTCATGGGACCCTCTCTCCCTTCATTTGGACATCAATACATTCTTGTTCTTGTTGATTATGTGTCCAAATAGATTGAGGCGATTCCCACCCAAGCCAATGACCACAAGGTGATCATCGATTTTGTCAAGAGAAACATCTCCAGCAGGTTCGGGATTCCAAGGGCCATCATCAGAGATGGTGGCACTCATTTTACTAATGCCCAATTCCAGAATTTGTTGGCCAAATACGAGGTTAATCACCGAATCTCCACACCTTACCATCCCCAGTCGAATGGACAGGACGAGATCTCCAATCGGGAGATCAAGAATATTCTGCAGAAAATGGTTAGGCCTGATTTTTTTAAGGACTGGACTCAAAAGCTTGAGGACACTCTTTGGGCCTACCGTACGACATATAAAATGCCCATCGGCATGTATCCATTTCATTTGGTGTATGGAAAGGCATGTCATCTACCCTTAGAGATTGAACATAGGGCATTCTGGGTGATCAAGCAATGCAATTTAGATTTGAATTTAGCTGGGAAGACCAGGAAACTCCAACTATCTGAGTTGGAAGAGCTTGGAAATGATGCATATGAGAATGCCAAGATCTACAAGGCTCGGACCAAAGCTTTACATGATTAATTGATTTCCCGCAAGAGCTTTGAGTCGAATCAAAAGGTCTGGTTATTCGATTCTCGACTTAAGCTCTTTCCCGGCAAACTTAGATCTAAATGGAATGGGTCGTTCATTATCAACCATATTTTTCCAAATGGAGCCATTCGGATCTCTGACCCAAAGACGGGTAACACATTTAAAGTCAACAGTCAACGTCTGAAGCCTGTTATTGACTGTACTCTTCCAGAACCCATCTTAGACACGGTTGCTCTAGCCATATTGTGACATCTTTCGCTGGACTTCGCCTAGATGATGGCATTAAACTCAGCAGTTGTACATATGACACAAAGCTGACCCGAGCTTCATATTCAGGTGATATCTTTCACACTCTATCCTTTCTTTCATGTCTCTTTTTCTCAATGTGGACATTAATCAGCTAGGCATGGGAGGGTGGATTTATTTTTAAATCATTTTGTCAGCTTTGTGAAATTCTTGTATTTCTCTTCTTATATATACATAAAAAATAAAAAAATAAAAAAATCGAATTAGGAAGGAATATTTGGACATTAGGACTTTTCAATCTTAGGAAATATTACATTAGGGTCTGAACACAAAGACCCTTCAGGTCTTTAGACTTAATCGGTCCGTGTATCTACTAAAATGTGGATTTATTTTTCGAGTCCTCGCCATCTTAATTCTATTGTAATTTGAATAAATAAGTTTGGGTGATAAGTACACGACTTATCAACCCACCCTCTGATTTAAGCGAACTTTGAGTCTTAAGTATCTACACACTTTCTTTTCACTGACTTGTTGATCGATGGTTTTAATGGAAATTATGTAGCTAATGAATCTTCTAGGGTGATATGGCTGGTAAGTTATCGTGGGTAACAGCCCATAGGTAGGTTGTCCAGAGCCCAATCACTGGACCATTCTCTTCTTGTTGCCTTTAGATAAATCTTAGACCAAGGAAGACACCTACTTAAAAAAAAGAGAGAGTCAAAAAGAAAAAGAAAAAAAGAAAAGGAGAAAAGAAAAAGATAACAAAAGCCACACTTTGCCGCACAAGTTGTCGGTGATAATAGCTCATCGACCGGTTGTCCAAAACCCAGCTCAAGAAATGCACTAAAAATTCCCAAAACACTTAGGAAGATAGCGAAGAAGTAGAATAAACCAGGGAGATATACACAGGATTCATCCTTGTGTTGACCCCATAAAAATAAAAGTAGGGAGAAAGCTATCGGTTGTAAAGATACACCTTTAGGCAGAACTCCCTTTTTAAGGTCACCTAGAGGTGTAGAAACCCGAAGTCCGTTCTAATTGTTGATCAATGAGTCTATCAAATTCACAATAAGATGCTTAGAACTTAGGGTTCTCATCAAATCTTGAGTGAGTTGAATGGCCGTAGAAATCCACTCTTTAAACTTAAACTAAAAAATCAAAAAAATTAGAAAAGAAGAAAAAGAGAAAAAGAAATTTTTCTTTGAATAAGGCGAGGGCTTGAGGCGGTCTGCATTTTGGCAAATACCCGCGCACTATTGTGTCTTTGAAAGTTCATATCCTAAGTAAACATTTTCGTAATGTTGAAAATAACTTTTTTCCAAATAATCCAATCTAATTCTTTTATAAATAGCATGTAGTTTTTGCTATGGACTAGCAAAAGATAAGCATGGGGGTGTGATGTAAACATGTTTATATCACATAAAATGTCTATTTACGCATGTTCTTAAGCATAGAATTGCATTACATACTATAAATATTGCATAGCATGCATCATCTTGCATTTATATTAGGCTGAATAAAATGGAGGTTAATCACCTCCTTATGTTCAGGGACAGGATGACTTTTTATCGAAGCCTCGGATCGAAGATCCAATCATACAGATTTGATCAAGTCGACGATTGGAGTTCAACGACTCCAAGATCGCCCCAATCAGATATCCGTAGCGTCAGATAGAGTCTGAGGAATCCTAGAAGATCAAGGTCCAGATGGTGTTAATCCACACTTTAGATGACAAATCCAACCGCACGGATGGATTTGGATCGACGATCGCAACCTAACGACGCGAAAATCGACTCAATCCGGTACCCGTGGCACCATCTACATCACCCAGAAGATGGACGGCTAAGATGGCGCCACGTGGTGCCATCTGGGCCGCCCAACCGGCCGCACACAATCGCTGAAGCCTTTAGCGCCAACACCTCTCTACCGTTGGATCAAGATCCAACGGCTGAGAGTGGATCTCAGACCGGTGCCTTCATCTTCTGAAGCCAAAGGAGGATGCAACATTGACCGTTGGATCTCAACCCAACGGTCCATATCGCACGCCACTCAAACACACCGCTCGCCCATCCGCGCGCGCAGCGCAGTGGATAAGGAGCTCGGCCACCTCAAGACGTGAGATCGAATCCGCGAGGTGTTTTGATTGGGCGCAGATGAGCGGGCGCTATCGATCACACGATGGAGATCGGGTGGCCGTGCACACCTGAAACGTTGGCTTCGAGAGATAACAGGGTTTTATTGTTACAGCGTTGTAGTATAGCCAGTTATTGCCATCATTTCAAATATATAAATTTTTTACTCGGAAAATAAAAGAGAGTTCCCGAGGTCGAACTCAGGGAGCAAGTTGTATTCTAGGGGTACAAGTTTCTTTTACAAAAATAAAGAAAGAGAGAGAGAGAGAATTTGTTGGCTTCTTTCTTCTTCTCTTCTTTTCTCTTTGCCTATCTTCTTCTGCTTGACTCTTCTGCTTTATCTGCAGTAGTAGTGATGCTTTTCTTCTTCTTTCAGTTCTTATTTCTGCTCGTCTCTTTCTTTTTCTTCTCCCTTGTGGTCCTGTTCTTCTTCTTCTTCTTTCTTTCTTCTTTTCCTTTCTTCAGACCTTCTTCTTCTCGTGTTCTTCTTCTTCTTTCAGTTCTTGTCTTGGCCTCTCTGCGTTCTCCTCTGCCTCGCCTTCCTTCTCCTTCCTTGCCTTCAGGACGTCGTCTGACTTTCCAATCAGACGACTTAAACCGCCGCTGCTACAGTGCCGCTCGGTGATCCTCCTTCCTTCAGCCTTCGTCTTCTTCCACGGTTCTTCTTCACCTGTGCCTGCACACTTACACAGCTTGATCAGAGAGGGGCAAAACCTATCTCTACCCTCCCCCCGCGTCTCTCTCTCACAGAAGCCACTCTTGGGAAAGCTCTCCCAGAGCTGCCGGGTAGCCGGGTACGGGTCGCGCCCGGGTCCAGGCCCACCGGCGTGCGTGGTGGGCGAGGAGTGCAGGTCAGTCTAAGTCGGGTCGGGCCAGGTCCGCGGGGCGTGAGCGCGGACGAGACCGAGTAACCGGGCGGGTGAAGGGGACCTAACCCCGTGTGCTGAGGCAATAAGCCTCCAGCACTTTTTCACTTTATACCGCTGCGCCTCTTCAGAGTTTTCCGAGGTGGGACTAAATGTCCCACCCCGAGTTGGCGCCCGCGCGGAGGAAACAGCTGGTAATCGCGGCGTTACGCGAGGCCTTCGCGTGAGGGCTTTGCTTCAGCTGCAGCCTGACGCTTTGTCGAAATGCCTCGCACGGCCTGGGAGTCGAATCTGGGCGTGGCGCGCCTGCAGCTGCAGGCGGAAGCAGCTCCTTCTGCACGGCAATGGCGGCGGAGGTCGGGTGACCTGTTCACAGCAAAACGGCCTCTCGGCCTAATCAGAAGGTGCCGGGAGCTTCGCCAGAGTGCGGCGAAGCTCGTGTGGGTGGTGGCGAGGCGTGGGCGGCGTGCAAGGGCTGCCCTAGGTCAGACTGTGGGTCGGAAGATGGGTTTGTTCGGTGGGGTTGCAGAGGGTGATGTGGGGGAAGTGGAAGGGCGGGGGTTGATCAGGGTGAGGAGGCGGAGGTTCTGCGGTGGTCGGCGAGCCGTGTGGGTTGCTGGGGTGATGGGAGCGGCTCGCCGGAGGATGGCCGGAGGCGGAGAAGGTGAGGGTGAGGGGTCGGAATCGAGGGCGACAGTAGATGTTTAAAGTGAGGAAAAGGAAGAGGGGAGAAAGAGGAGGAGTTCTACCTACTTAGTAGGAGGAGGAGGGGCTGGAGCGGGCGACAGTCGTATCGACTGTCGCCGGAGAAGAAGATGCCCGGGGGAAGGGGCGGCGGCGAGCAGAGGGCTGGAGAGGCGCCAGCTGGGTGCGGCGTGGCGCGGGAAGAGCAGGGGAGGAAGTCTCTGCTGCTGGTATTGCGGCAGAGCGAAGAGGAGGAGGAGGAAGAACCGCCGCAGCTGGTGGGCGTCTGCCGGAGTGAGAAGAGAGGAAAGTTGGGGGTTTTCTCCGTCAGATCCGAGCTGGGAAGAACGGTGGAGCGACGGGGGTATTTATAGGGGCCGAATCAGAGAGGAAGGCGGAGGGAGACGACGTGTCTCCCTCGCCGGAGGACGCCGGAGATGGAGACCCATACCGTCCGTGCGTTCGCACGGCCGGTATGGTCGGTTGCAGCGACCAGGGGGGTGTTCCTGCGACGGCTGACGACGCAGGGCACCCCCGGTTGTCTCGCCAGACCCTCCCCCTTACCCTGCGCGGCGCCATGCTCCGCGCAAGGTCGCCGGAGCATGGTGCTGGTCAGGTTTTGGCAGGAGGGACCTGGATGCAAAGAACGAAGGAGAGTTAGGGGCAGAAATGTGAGGGTTCAAAAGTTGAGGGCCAAAAAGTAAATGAATGAGGACCAAAGTGTAAAGTTGGTCAAGAAGGTTTCCTCCTAGGCTCAAGTTTTTATACATGACTAATTGGGACCTAAGGATTACGATGGTGAATTTTATTTCCAGATTAAACCTTGTTTGACCGGTCAATTTATGCAAAAACCCAAATTAAGTTATTAATTGGGCATGGTTCTCAATGTAGGTCAAAATGGGTTCTGAAGGCCAAATTGAAGGTTCTAAACCCTAGAGATTATTTTTCTATGAATTTTAGAGGGTTTATTCTATTTTTACTTTGCCTCGAACCTCGTGAATTGAAGTGGGTTTGTTTTAAGGTTACAGATTATCATTTAGTTCCTTGGAATTGCTGTAGCCCTTGTCAGATCATCCCACTTTCCTTCTTATTTGGTTTGTTTGACCTATGTTTGGACCCTGAATTACCCTGTATGCAGATTATACTGGTAAAATTGCATTTTTACCCCTTATGACTTGTTTTCTCCTTAAACTCAGAATTCTCTGAGTTAAGCCTTTCCTTGAGTTATGTAGGAGCTTTTATCCTTTGTATTAGGTCAAAATGAGCTAGTTATGGCTCATGATGAGGTTCTCATCATACCCCCATGCCTAGCTTTTGCTAGTCCCTTAGCAAAAACTTAAGGTTTCAACCCTTGTTCTAGACCATGAAGTTCTTAATAGCTTTAGATAAGTGCTTTTTCATTTGAGCTCAGATTAGGTTAGAATGCTGACCATAGGCCTAAAAGGTACTCTAGTACCAATCAAGATCCAAATCTATCTAGCCTTAGCCTCAGTCCTTAGCAAAGGTTTTTAAGGCCCACAAGAACTAACCTAAGGTTTATTGGACTTTGTGGTTAAAGCACCCATGCTTGAAATGATTTTAGCCCTGGCTCAGTTCGCAGTGCGCTTTGTAAGAGAGAGAAAGTTTTTCTATTTGGAGAGTTTTCTCTCTCTTTTTTTTTTTTTTTTTAGTTCTAGCCTAGGATTGGCTTTTCAACATGGTCTGTATCAGATTCATTGCTCCCATCATCAATCCTCAAGGGTTCCTGGCGATCGATGCTTTGGGATAGCACTGCCCATGGCAACCCCCGGAACCCTGGCTATTGAGATTTCGAGATAATCCCATCCATGGTGTTCCGTGGCTGAATTCAGACCCTGGCAATTGACATTTCGAGATAATGCCATCCATGGAATCTGAATCAGCAGAGTGCTTACATGCCCCCAGTAGGATATGTAAATATCCTAAGAGACAAGCACCGAGGAGATGATATTTTGTTACGCATCTTCGAGGGGATTTCCCGTCTCTCCGAGCTGGGAACTCGTCCAAATCAACTTGTGTTGATCGGCCGCTCCTATTCTAGGTGTTCTTTTCAGAATTTTGCGACGCTTCTGCGTGATTCTGATTTTTACGCTTACTGAACCAGGCTGTGTGTGAGGTTAGGGTGCTTAGGTTACTGAGTCCCGTAAACCAAAAATTAGTTAACGAGGCCAAATACTCCCTAAGCCTTAGACCTAATACTTCAGCTTTTCATTTTCCTCAACCTCTTGAGGATTGTCTAGATCTTAATGGGTACTAAGAGTCTATCAAGAATGCCTAAGGTTTGCGTTCTTACTAATCTTACCATGCACTTTTCATTTATTTTCTTGAATGAGGTCTAGAACTTAGGTTAATTCCTTAGTTCCTTACTAATGACTATCACCTTTTCTCATAATTTTGTGCTCCTTTTTCATTTTGTTTCTTTTCTCCTTCTCCTTCACAAAATTTCCTTCTCCTCTTTTCCTCTTATTCTTTTTCAAAAATTTTTAATTTTTATGGTGTTTTTGGCATATGTGAATTTTTTTGTTTGAAACCTTTCCTTACAAGTTTTGCACTTTCATACCCCCCCATGCCTAAGATTTGCAATGTCCTCATTGTAACCTAGGGGGTTTTTATTCAACTTAGTTCATACATTAGGACAGATGTTTTGATGAGTGAATGGGTCGGGGTGACTGTTGAGGACGATTTCTAATCTCAGATGCAAGCACCTGAGGTGGAGTCGGCTGTCCTAAAGTGTGAACTTCAAGTGCAAAAAGGTGTCAGAACAAGTTTCAGGTTTTCAAAGAGAATGACGGGCTGCCTCCCGTTGAGCGCTAAATTTGATGCCTTCAGCCAAGCGGGAAATGCGATGGAGAGGGGATGGTCAAATCAGCGGAGTTTTGTAAGACAAGCACCTTGATTAAGAGCCTGGTTGGTCCGACCAGGTGCTTGTTCAGATCAACAGGCTGATGATGCAGCCCAAACCCAATCAATCTGGTGGGTTGATAGATGTGGATAAAAAGGTGTGGAGCCCACCATAAACTATGAAGCTCAGATGGATGTGGAAGTGTAAACGCAGGGTTTGGCTGAGTCGAATCAGCCTGGTCAGAGTAGGGACCCGTAGAATAATCAATGAATGACGCGGAAACCCTACAGGGGTGATCAGAGAATGATAGAGCATGGTATGTAGTCTGATCAATGTTCGAAACCCGATGTGGAAATGCAATCGGCTCGGTGAGAGGTGAATCTGAATAGAAATTGAGTCCGGTTGCGGGTCGGGGTTGGGAAGAGGTTTTGATTAGTTCTGTGTGTGCAGACGAGGTGGCAACTGTGTGTGAGGGCTCTTCTAGAAAGGAATGACAAGTGATTTTCTGTAAAGAGTCCTCTAGGTAACTATCAAATGCCTGAAGAGTGTCTGTAGGATGAAAGAAATCTAATTTGAGCAAAGATTTGAATTCTGGGTTTCAATCGCTCTTGGCATTTTCTATTTTTGGTTCCTGAGGATCGAAAAGGAATGATTCTGTGTTATCAGTGATCTCGGGAATCAGGACCTCAGAGTCGGAGTCAGAGTCTTGTGAACTGAGGTCGTAGATGGGCCTGGCATGTTCAGGAAGGAAAGTCTCTCCGCAATTATAGTCAGATCTGAAATTGTCGGAGAGTTGGCGAAATTGAGATTCATGATCATGAATTCCACCACAGCAAAAATCATCAGCAGCAGCCTGACTGGGTTCTAGCCTATATGTCAATTCTGGGTTTAAAAAAATGTTCTGGCTAGGCTCAAATTCCAAACTGGTAGGAGAGACCCAATTGAAACCCCACTCATCCAACTCCTCGATTTCTGTATCGTAAATTGGTATATCTTCTGAAAAATCAATCAGATTTCCTGAGGATGTTGGAGAAGGACATTCATCAAATAGAGGCCCAGAATCATGTTCTTCTTTAGAAATTTTATCTTTCTCATATGGGGCCTCATAATCTTCCCAATAAGTTTCAGATCTAGATTCTAGGTTTAGGATGTGGGTAGGATTACTAGAATCGAAGTCCGAATGACCTTCGAGGGTTACCTTATCAAAACAAGGGGCGGAATTTATACCCTCCAGAGGTTCAGTTCTAATCTTGTTATTGCAAGAGTCTTGGAGTTCTACGCTTGGTGATTTATGGCCTAGGGTTGGCTCAGCATTGTGTTCTCCTGCAACTTCCCAACCTATTTTAATGCTATCTTCTATTTGGGTTGGGAGTCGACAACCACCTTGTGCCTCAGTCCCGAGGTCTGGGAAACTGGATTGATTCTTAGTACTGTTCCAAGATGACTCATCCTCTGTTTCTGGTGTATACGGGTATTTTTGGTTGATAGTTTTTTCTAAAAGTCTCATCATCTCTACCCGTTTTTCAAGAGCATCTTGGTTTTGTTCCCAAAGTACAGGATTTGTCAAGCATTGAAGGTATTCAGATTTGTGTAATTTGTCTATCTCAATTTATCCTGTTAGGAGAACTTCTCGGGTTGATCCTTTTATGGCTCCTGTCAATAGAGTTTGGGCACAGTTTATGATGAAGGCTGTGGTTGTTGGGACATCAACCTGAATATCTCCTATTGGTGTTGAGGTTTTTTCTTCTTTTTCATAGAATTTTATGGCATCCTCGATCATTTTATCTTTCATAGATCTCCGATATTCAGGTTTCTTGAATGGTAGTCTTAGGTGGTTTGGCTGCATATTTGGATTAGGTGGTGGAATCAAGATGTGGAATCAAAGGCTTCGATGTAGACTCATGTTGTGCCAAGATGGAAGAAGGGAGTATCAGAGGGAAGATTAATGTGGTGGTGCTGCATAAACAAGGGAACTGAGGCCTAACCTCAGGGCAAGTGAATTCCTAAAGGAGGTTTCAAGGACCTCCTTCCAAGCATATACTGAAGGATGTGATGAGATTAAAAGGTGCTAGACCCAATCAAGGCACCCAAAATGTTGGGTGACTATAGAGGTGCGGGGCAGATGGACCCCTTGATCAAAAAAAAAAATCGTCCACCTGAGAATTACCTGGGCAGCCAGAGAGGGTGAGTCCCGCGAAGACCCCTACACGGTAGAGCATCCTCACGGGTTACAGGGTTTCCCCCACCCGACCTCTCTTGTCACTGCGGTTCCAGGTAGACCAGAATGGGGATCTTGACCTCTTAAGTCTACCTTTTTTTATGTTAAGATCAAGGTGCTTAGGTTTTCACTTGAACTTTAGGTGTTTTTGTGAACAAAGTGGCCTAGTTTGAAGGTTGGTTGACCCCAGGGGTCAACTTCACCTAGTGGTTTCCTTGAGAAGTTAGGCCTTGTTTTAGGGTTCAAGTGTTTAGAGAGAGCCAATTGTTTAGGATTTTTCTTATTAATTATTTTCAATCAATGGCTTGGGCACACCTCTTTTGGATTTCCTCAATTCTTGATTAAGGGGTGTGTCTCTACTGAAATCCTAATGTTTGACCGTATGTTGGCTCTACTTGGTCCATTTAACTCTTTGTTGGGTAATTAGGGCTCAAGCAAGAATGTGTTAGCCCTTAAATACCCTTAATAGTGTGCAGGAGTGATGAGTTGAAAACATGCAACTCTTTATGGTTACTAAGTATGGAAGACAGGTTAGCCCTATATTGCTTGTTCTTTTCTTTTCTTCCTCTTTAGAGTTTAGGGGTTAATAACGAGAGGAAAAAAAAACAAATACCTGTCCTTGGAGTGGTTGTCGTGCGGTTGCTTGTCTTCTTGATTTCCTGTAGCTGCACAAAAGAGAGGAGATTATCAGAAATTAAAAAGAAACAGGAATGTTTACCTCTAGAATAGCCGTTGCTCCCCGGCAACGGCGCCAAATGAAACATTGGCTTCGAGAGATAACCGGGTTTTATTGTTATAGCGTTGTAGTATAGCCAGTTATTGCCATCATTTCAAATATATAAATTTTTTACTCGGAAAATAAAAGAGAGTTCCCGAGGTCGAACTCAGGGAGCAAGTTGTATTCTAGGGGTACAAGTTTCTTTTACAAAAATAAAGAAAGAGAGAGAGAGAGAATTTGTTGGCTTCTTTCTTCTTCTCTTCTTTTCTCTTTGCCTATCTTCTTCTGCTTGACTCTTCTGCTTTATCTGCAGCAGTAGTGATGCTTTTCTTCTTCTTTCAGTTCTTGTTTCTGCTCGTCTCTTTCTTTTTCTTCTCCCTTGTGGTCCTGTTCTTCTTCTTCTTCTTTCTTTCTTCTTTTCCTTTCTTCAGACCTTCTTCTTCTCGTGTTCTTCTTCTTCTTTCAGTTCTTGTCTTGGCCTCTCTGCGTTCTCCTCTGCCTCGCCTTCCTTCTCCTTCCTTGCCTACAGGACGTCGTCTGATTTTCCAATCAGACGACTTAAACCGCCACTGCTACAGTGCCGCTCGGTGATCCTCCTTCCTTCAGCCTTCGTCTTCTTCCACGGTTCTTCTTCACCTGTGCCTGCACACTTACACAGCTTGATCAGAGAGGGGCAAAACCTATCTCTACCCTCCCCCCGCGTCTCTCTCTCACAGAAGCCACTCTTGGGAAAGCTCTCCCAGAGCTGCCGGGTAGCCGGGTACGGGTCGCGCCCGGGTCCAGGCCCACCGGCGTGCGTGGTGGGCGAGGAGTGCAGGTCAGTCTAAGTCGGGTCGGGCCAGGTCCGCGAGGCGTGAGCGCGGACGAGACCGGGTAACCGGGCAGGTGAAGGGGACCTCACCCCGTGTGCTGAGGCAATAAGCCTCCAGCACTTTTTCACTTTATACCGCTGCGCCTCTTCAGAGTTTTCCGAGGTGGGACTAAATGTCCCACCCCGAGTTGGCGCCCGCGCGGAGGAAACAGCTGGTAATCGCGGCGTTACGCGAGGCCTTCGCGTGAGGGCTTCGCTTCAGCTGCAGCCTGACGCTTTGTCGAAATGCCTCGCACGGCCTGGGAGTCGAATCTGGGCGTGGCGCGCCTGCAGCTGCAGGCGGAAGCAGCTCCTTCTGCACGGCAATGGCGGCGGAGGTCGGGTGACCTGTTCACAGCAAAACGGCCTCTCGGCCTAATCAGAAGGTGCCGAGAGCTTCGCCAGAGTGCGGCGAAGCTTGTGTGGGTGGTGGCGAGGCGTGGGGCGGCGTGCAAGGGCTACCCTAGGTCGGACTGTGGGTCGGAAGATGGGTTTGTTCGGTGGGGTTGCAGAGGGTGATGTGGGGGAAGTGGAAGGGCGGGGGTTGATCAGGGTGAGGAGGCGGAGGTTCTGCGGTGGTCGGCGAGCCGTGTGGGTTGCTGGGGTGATGGGAGCGGCTCGCCGGAGGATGGCCGGAGGCGGAGAAGGTGAGGGTGAGGGGTCGGAATCGAGGGCGACAGTAGATGTTTAAAGTGAGGAAAAGGAAGAGGGGAGAAAGAGGAGGAGTTCTACCTACTTAGCAGGAGGAGGAGGGGCTGGAGCGGGCGACAGTCGTATCAACTGTCGCCGGAGAAGAAGATGCCCGGGGGAAGGGGCGGCGGCGAGCAGAGGGCCGGAGAGGCGCCAGCTGGGTGCGGCGTGGCGCGGGAAGAGCAGGGGAGGAAGTCTCTGCTGCTGGTATTGCGGCAGAGCGAAGAGGAGGAGGAGGAATAACCGCCGCAGCTGGTGGGCGTCTGCCGGAGTGAGAAGAGAGGAAAGTTGGGGGTTTTCTCCGTCAGATCCGAGCTGGGAAGAACGGTGGAGCGACGGGGGTATTTATAGGGGCCGAATCAGAGAGGAAGGCGGAGGGAGACGACGTGTCTCCCTCACCGGAGGACGCCGGAGATGGAGACCCATACCGTCCGTGCGTTCGCACGGCCGGTATGGTGGGTTGTAGCGACCAGGGGGGTGTTCCTGCGACGGCTGACGACGTAGGGCACCCCCGGTTGTCTCGCCAGACCCTCCCCCTTACCCTGTGCGGCGCCATGCTCCGCGCAAGGTCGCCGGAGCATGGTGCTGGTCAGGTTTTGGCAGGAGGGACCTGGATGCAAAGAACGAAGGAGAGTTAGGGGCAGAAATGTGAGGGTTCAAAAGTTGAGGGCCAAAAAGTAAATGAATGAGGACCAAAGTGTAAAGTTGGTCAAGAAGGTTTCCTCTTAGGCTCAAGTTTTTATACATGACTAATTGGGACCTAAGGATTACGATGGTGAATTTTATTTCCAAATTAAACCTTGTTTGACCGGTCAATTTATGCAAAAACCCAAATTAAGTTATTAAATGGGCATGGTTCTCAATGTAGGTCAAAATGGGTTCTGAAGGCCAAATTGAAGGTTCTAAACCCTAGAGATTATTTTTCTATGAATTTTAGAGGGTTTATTCTATTTTTACTTTGCCTCGAACCTCGTGAATTGAAGTGGGTTTGTTTTAAGGTTACAGATTATCATTTAGTTCCTTGGAATTGCTGTAGCCCTTGTCAGATCATCCCACTTTCCTTCTTATTTGGTTTGTTTGACCTATGTTTGGACCCTGAATTACCCTGTATGCAGATTATACTGGTAAAATTGCATTTTTACCCCTTATGACTTGTTTTCTCCTTAAACTCAGAATTCTCTGAGTTAAGCCTTTCCTTGAGTTATGTGGGAGCTTTTATCCTTTGTATTAGGTCAAAATGAGCTAGTTATGGCTCATGATGAGGTTCTCATCAACACCCAATCAGATCTACGCTCCATCCGTCGCGGCAAGGAAATGCCTCATCGCACGCAATGAGGCGCACAGTTGAAGCTGGTGGGGATGCATTCTCAGCCATTCGATCTCATGATCGAACGACCAAGATTGAGAGATCGTGCATAAGCGTTGAACGCGAGGAGGTGAGCGGGCGCACGCGTCGCCTACTACGGTCACGTTCAGGCCTTTAGTGACGGATTTATCCATCACTAAAGGTCCTGAATTAATGATTTTTAACATAAAATGACCAAATTTCCCTCACTCCTTGCAACTATAAAAGGAGACCCCCTCCATACGAAATTTTCATCCTTTCCTTCACTTCTCTCCCTCTCCAAAGCTCAAGAGAAGCTTGTCCCACACCTGGGAATCTCCTCGAGAGATAAAGTCAAATTTTCGCCCCCATTTCGGAAGCGGATCCTGCGACGACGATGAAGTGCTACCCCGTTCTCGTTCCTCCTACCTTGACCTCCTTCCCGCTCCGTCCTTCGTCTTCCAGGCGTTGTCCCGTCCAGCTCGTCCTCCAAGTGATCGTCGAGGAGGATAACTTCTCTCTCCCATTCCTCTTTCCACCTTTCTAGAGTAGAATTTTCCTACTTTCTAGTGTAATAGTTTCCCTACTTTCTAATGTAATTTCTCACTGGTTTAATTGTCCAAACATTTTGAAAAATTAAGTGAATGTTTTCTCTCTCTCTCTCTTATTCTGATTGTTTATATTGCTTCATTGTAATTACTTCACTTTTCAACAAAAACCCTGAAAAAATATAATTGCACATTTAGATCGACGTACCCTCCCTGAGTTCAACTTGGGATTTCTATTCCGACATAAATTTTATTTGTTGAACACGAGTTCTTTACTTTCAAACTACAACGACAGGTTTTCAAGACCAAATATGATAGCGTAGTAACCCGTAGCTTCAACATGGGATGTCCTTGATCGAGCTAGGCATAGGGAGTTTGGAAATCAAGTTCACCTTGGCTTGATCGACTTGGATGCCTTTCTTTGAAATCAGATGTCCTAGGACAATTCCTTCAGGCACCATGAAATGGCTCTTTTCCCAGGAAAGAACCAGATTCACGTCAATGCACCTCCTGAGGATTTGGACCAAGTGCAGGAGGCAATCGTCAAATGATTCTCCGAATACTGAAAAGTCATCCATGAAGACTTCCAGATAATCACCTACCATATCTGAGAATATGGCAAGCATGCACCGCTGAAAAGTCGTGGGTGCATTGCAGAGACCAAATGGCATCCTTTGGAACACATACGTCCCAAAGGGGCAGGTGAAGGTGGTCTTTTCTTGGTCCTTAGGATGGATTGCCCCTTGGTTATAACCAGAGTACCTGTCAAGAAAGCAAAAGAACCTATTTCTCGCCAGTTTCTCGAGGATCTAATCAATAAACAGTAGTAAGAAATGATCCTTCTTCGTGGAGGAATTGAGTCTTCTGTAATCAACGCAGACTCTCCACGAGCTAGCCACACGGGTCGTTATGACCTCTCTGATTTCAGTCGTAATGATGGTGAGTCCTGCCTTCTTAGGCACAACCTGGATTGGACTCACCCACCGACTGTCGGAGATCGGGTAGATGATCCCTGCATCTAACCACTTAATGATCTCCTTTTTCACGACCTCCTACAGATTAGGGTTCAAACGTCTCTGCATTTCTCGCGAAGGTCGTGTGCCCTCTTCGGTATAGATTCGGTGTGTGCAATAAGAGGGACTAATGCCAGTCAAATCATTAAGAGTCATCCAATGGCTCTACGATGTTGCTGGAGAACAGTAATCAGACGGGATTCCTGGTCAGGTGTGAGTCTGGAGTTTATAATCATAGGAAACTTCTGATTGGAACCCAAAAAGACGTATTTCAGATGATCAGAAAGAGGTTTGAGTTCCAAGACCAGGTTATCAGCAGCAGCAGGCGGATCAAGGTGTGTGTCAGGAGCAAGGGAAGGAGTTATGGGTGTATCTAGATCAGGTTCAGACTCCTCTATTTGCGGGTTTTGATCTTTTGGTGGTTGATCGGGAATAATCAGGTTGTCCTCGATATACGGTTCATCAACCACGGCTTTGATATCACATATTTGTTCTATAACACCACAATTAATCCCCTGTTGGGCCTTGAAGATGTCAATCTTTAGTGTTTGGTTCCCGAATTTTAGTTCTATTTGGCCCTCCTCACAGTTTATATTGGCCCTAGCAGTGGCCAGAAAAGGTCTCCCTAGTATAATCGGTGTATCCCTTGGGTTTTCAGGTGCATCTATATCCAGGACTATAAAATCCACCGGGAAGTAGAAATCCCGTACCCTAACAATGACATCCTCGATTATTCCTTTAGGTGACTTGATGGATCGATCAACTAGCTGCAACGCCACCTCTAGCGGTTTAAGCTCAGATTCTTCAAGGTGGTCAAGGAGGGATGTAGGTATTAGGTTTATGGAGGCACCTAGATCTAATAAGGCTCTGTCGAATTGGGTATCACCAATAGTACATGAAATCAGGGGAGTACCTGGGTCTTTAGCCTTAGGTGGGAGTTTGCTCAAGATTACAGAGCTGGATTGCTCTAACAGTACGATCAGACTCCCACTTTTGGTTCACGGCTTATGCTTGGGTGTACACGCATCTTTTAGAAATCGTGCGTAAGCCGGTATGTGGCGGATTGCATCCATCAAGGGGATGTTTATCTGGACCTGTTCAAAGAGCTTGACCAGATCATCC
The DNA here is from genome assembly GCA_037157565.1 of Thalassia testudinum. Classification (NCBI taxonomy): domain Eukaryota; kingdom Viridiplantae; phylum Streptophyta; class Magnoliopsida; order Alismatales; family Hydrocharitaceae; genus Thalassia; species Thalassia testudinum. The sequence continues at coordinate 206,305,717 of JAZHRO010000031.1, forward strand.
TCAGGAGCCACAGGTTTGGTTATCCTCTTTCCCTTGGTCAAGGCCTCAGGAAATGGAACCTTGGTTGGTTCCTCTAGAATAGGTCCAGGTTCTTAATCTGGGGTCGGGGTATCCTGGATAACTATCCTAGGGCTTAGGTTACTACTAGGCTTCAAGTGGTTTGGATAAGGTGGGCCTTGAGTTGCTTTACCAGTACAGGTTGTTACGGAGTTTAATCCTGCCTGGTTTTGGTTTGGGGTTGGTAAAATAGGTGGCTACTGTTGAAATCCCGCGTAAGATGTCGAAGCTTCCATCCCATCGGATGATGGAACAGAAGGGGCTTGATAAATCATGTGTGCGTGGCCTGGATTTGGGTTCATAACGTGCCTCTGAGTCGGCACGTCATTTGGATTTGGTAGAGGTTGCGAAGGAAGTGTGCTAGGCTGGCGAGAATTCGCCATCTGGGCGAGTTGATTACGAACCTCTGTGATCTCGTCCTTTTGCTATTTTTGTATTGCCGCATTCATTTTTTGAATGTCAGCCAAAGTTTGAAGGATAAGAGTCATTTGATCTGCTTGGTTCGACCCAGATTGATAGGTGGGGTTGGGCCGAGGCTGAGGCAGTTGATATGGATGGGGAGCTTGTGGATGGGGTTGATATGGTGGTTTTTGATTATGAGAATTTCCCGCCCACAGGAAGTTGGGATGATTCCTCCATCCAGGGTTATAGGTATTAGAGAATGGATCATTCTAGATGACGTTGAGGTCCTCACAAGTCTGAGGAGTCTCAAGAAAATTAAAGTATGAGGGTTCAGATTTCCCCTAACTAGAATAGACTACATCGGAGGTCCCTCCTGTCCTGGAGTCAGATAGGGGTGGATATGGGTCCATCCCCTAAGAAGATCGGTGATAGATGTTCTGCATAGTTTCCCTTGCAAGAGGTGGCTGTGCAAACGAGTTTTGTGCAGAGGTGGCTCGCTGCAGATTCCGAGTTAGCTCGTCCACATTCTTTTCTATGATAGAGACCTTGTCCAACCGATTGGCCATCAGTTCGAAGTCGACGGATGCAGACAAGCCCCGCATTTCATGTGCTCCCCTAGGATTCGTCAATGCGCGGGCATTCGTTCGGTCGACTAAGCCCATGGAGTCATTATTGATGGAGTTCTCACACATATTCTCGAGAATCTCCCACACCGTGTTCTCATGTTGGCCCATGATGTTTCCTCCGCAGGTTCCATTGACGAACAATTGAATGTCTTCACGGAGTCCCTGGTAAAAAGATTGGACTTGTTCCCATTTAGGAACTCCATGATGGGGGCACTTTTGCATGAGATCCAAGAATCGGTCCCATGCCTCATGAAGAGGTTCTCCCTATTATTGAGTGAAGTGAGTGATCTGGTGACGCAAGGCATTCGTTCGGCCAATAGGGAAGAACTTTTTTAAAAATTTGGACTGGAGTTCAACCCATGTGTTGATCGGGCGTGTTTGAGTCTAATACCAATGAGCAGCCTTTCCATGAGGGAGAAGGAAAACATCTTCATGAGCAGAATATCCCAATTTTGTACATCTGACCCGAAGGTTTGGGCCAGATGTTTGAGTTGTTTGATGTGCTGGAAGGGATCCTTGGAGTTAAGCCCATGGAATTTTGGAATGGCATGAATTATGTTGGGCTTGAGTTCAGAATCAGGACCTCTAGCCGGGATTTGGACTCGAGGCTTGATTGCTACTGCAGCGGGATTATAGTGATCTCTCATCATAGGACGCTGCGACGGGTTTACAAAGTTTTGGAATATATCATTTAAGCACTGAAGTTGGTGTTCAAGGTTGTTCTCTTCTTCAATTGGTTGTACCATGATGGAAGAAGGAGAACTTGGTTCTGATGAATCAGAGGAGAGATCTATGTGGTGGGGTTGCTGCACAAACACGGGCGTCGAGGCTTGGCCTCAGCGGGAGTGGATTTCTAAAGGAGGTCTTAAGGATGGTCTTAAAGACCTCCTACCAAACATGCACCGAAGGATTAGACGAGTTTAGAATGTGCTGGACCCAATCGAGACACCCAAAAAATTTGGGTGACTATAGAGGTTCGGGGCGGATGATACCCCTTAGTAAAAAAGGCCGTCCACCTGAGAAATACCTGGCCAGCCAGAGAGGGAGAGTCCTGCAAAGACCCCTACACGGTAGAGCGTCCCCACGAGTTACAGGGTTTCCCCCACCCGACCTCTCTTGTCACTGAGATTCCAGGTAGACCAGAATGGGGACCTTGACCGCTTAAGTCTACCACTTTTAATTAAGATCACTGTGCTTGGGGCTCTACTTGAACTTTAGAGCTTTTGAGTGCAAAAAGTGACCTAATTTCAAGGTTGGTCGACCCAAGGGGTCAACTTCACCTCTTTGTCCTTTGAGAGCTTTTAGGTCCTTTCCTTTAGGGTTCAAGTGATTTAAGAGCTTGATTTTCTTAAGGTTTCTCTTGGATAAATATCTTCAAACAAGGCTTAGGCACACCTCTTTTTGAAAGTTTTAATTCTTTGCTTAGAGAAGATGTCTCTCTAAAAAACCCTAGACTGGAATCTTTAAGTTGGCTCTATTTGGTCCAATTTGGTTGCCACAAAAATGGTATCTAGGGCTCAATCAAGAAGGTGCTAGCCCTAGTTACCATAAATGGATGCACAATTCAAAATGTGTTGAAATTAAAATCAGGCAACTTTGGTGAATTACTAAATATGGAAAGCAGATAACCCTAGATTGATTTTCTCTTTGTTTTCCTTTTCATAATTTAGGGGATTAAGAGAGAGGGCTTCTGAGAAATTACCTGCCCCTGGTGTGGTTGTTGTATGACTGTCTTCTTGTCTTCCCCTGAAACAATCACAACAGAAGAAATAAATCAAGTCAGTATTGAATCAAAAGATGTAATCAAAGTTTCTAAATTTCCCATTGCCTCCCGGCAACGGCGCCAAAATGTTTATGCGAAAGCGAAATTGGGTTTGTGAATATTGCGTTGCAGTATAGTTGAAATCGCTTCGAAAAACAAATGAGAATTTATTACTCAAAAAACTAAGAATCCGAGGTCGAACATGGGGAGCAAATTGGGATTTAAAAACTAAGAACACAACTTCAATTTAATAAAATGTGATGTTCAACCAAATTATGAAGTAATAGAACCAGTTTCAATGTATATAGATGCTTCAAAAATATGAATAGAGATGTAAAAAAAATCAGATGCTTTTGAGCTTTCTCTTCTTCTGATGTCTTATTCTTTCTCTTCTTTCTGCTCTTCTTTCTCTTTCTCTAACTTCAGTCGAGCCTTCTTCTTCCTTTATTTGAGCTTTCTTCCTCTTCTTCTTTTGCTTCCTCTACTTCTGACGTTGGCTTCTGACTTCTCCTCTCCTTTTCTCTTCTCTGTCATTCTTTCCTTGGTTTCTTACTCTTTTATGCCTTCTCCTTCCTTAGCCTTTTTCCTTAGCTTCCTCTGTGGCTCCTTCTCTTCAGCTTCTTTAGCCTTTGGCTTTCCTTCCTTAGCCTCTCCTTCAGGGTCCTCTTCCTTCTTCAGCTTCCTCTCCTTCTTCCTTTCCCTTCACACAAGTGCAAAACCTACCCCTGCCCTCCCCCGCGAACTCTCTCTCTTTTCTCTCTTCGACTCGCTCTCCCAAAGCCTTTCTCGGGTCGAGGCAGTGCACCCGGGACCAGGCGCACCGGCGTGGGTGATGCGTGAGGAGTGCAAGGTTATTGAGTCAGGCAGCCAAGTCCGCATAGCGTGGGCACGAACGAGGCGTGGATAGGTGAGAGGGACCTCTCCCCATGTCAAGAGGCGATAAGCCCCTGAAACAAATTCAACTTATACCGTGCATCCGCTCCAAAATGCCCGAGGTGGGACTAAAAGTCCCACCCGCTTCTTCGTGCGCGCCCGCAGGGGTCTTCTCCTGATTGCTGCAGCTGCGGTGCCCTGGACTTCAATTGCTGGGCGCATCTTGTTCGCAAAGGGATTCCGCGCTTCTAAAACTCAATCTCCTAGTACCTGGAGGCTGCTTGCGAAGATGGCAAGCTTCTTTAGCCTGCTTCAATGGAGGATGGAGCCCTGTACCTGTCAACACGGATACAGCCTCAAGGCCCTGTCAAAAAGCTCAGAAAGCTTCGTCGTGACACGACGAAGGTGGTTCAGGTGCTGGTGTGGTGTAGAACGGCCTGGGCGTGTGTGCCTAGGTCGTTCTGTGGCCGTGAAGGTGGGGTTGTTCGGGGGTTGTGTATGGCGCGTGTGGTGGTCGATGGAGAGGGGGAAGATGATCAGTGGATGGTGGCAGAGCTTTTGAGGTAGTTGGTGAGGCGTGTGGGTGAGTGGAATGATGGATGCACCTTGCCGGAGGTCTGCCGGAGGTGGAGAAGGTGAGGGTGGTCTGTGGTTGTTGAGGGTTTTCTTGGGGAATAAAGAGGGGGAAAATAAAGAGAGGAGAGAAGGGGACTTATCTGCAAGTGATTGGATGAAGGGGGAGGTAGAGGGGTAGACGGTGCGTATCTGCCGTCGCCGGAGATGAAGGCCCTAAGATGGAGAGGCAGCGACGACGAGAGGAAGGTAGACGCGAGCGCAGGTATGGCGTGACGTGGAAGAATGAGGCGGTGAAGACTCTGCCACTGGTATGGTGGCAGAGCGACGAGAAGAGGGAGGAAGAGTCCCCGGAGCTTGCGGGCTTCTTGGTTGGAGAGGGGAAGGAGGAATTTTTGGGGAATTCTACGGCCAAAATAAGCTTGGGATGGTCGGGAGGATCTGGGGGCCTTTAAATAGTCGCGGGACGAGGGCCTTGTGCTTGGAAGGCAAGCTTCCAAGCACGGCAACCTCGCCGGACTTGGAAGGTTGAGAGATACCCATATCTCTCATGCGTTCGCATGAGAGATTGGGTGGGAATCAGAGTGCTTAATTGGGTTCACACGGTCGAGAATTCCTCAGAGAATCTCCCTTTCAAATTTGAGAGGGATTCTATGAGGAATCAGGGAGATATCCCTCTTGAATCCTCACCGGAGTAGGATTCCTCCGCTGTAATGGTAGAGGGACCTAATTGCAAAGAACGACTAGGGAGATAGGGGTGTTTCTGCCAGGTTTTCAAAAGTTACGGCATAAAAGTAATTGGGTTGGACTGTTTTGCAAAGTAGGTCAAGGTGAACTCCCCTTAGGTCCAAATTTTGGTATAAACCTAATTTGGACCTAAGAAATCCAATGGTGAAGTTGGATTTTAGGTTTTACCAAGTTTGACTGGACATTTTACACAAAAACCTAATTTAGGGCAAATATTTGACTAAGACCCCTATTTAGGTCAAAATAGTTTCCAAAGGCCAAATTGAAGGTTCTAAATCCTAGAGAATATTTTTCCATGAATTTTAGAGGGTTTAGTTGAATTTTATCCTGACCAGAACCTTGTTAAATTAAGTAGGTCTATTTGAGGGTTACAAGAAGTCATTTAATTCCCAAATCTCACATTAACCCTTTTCTGATTGAACCAACCCACTTTTTATCTTGTTAAGAACAGTTGACCCATGTTTAACCCTTGAGAAATCCCATTGTTGCACTGTAATGGGAAAATTGCAGTTTTACCCTTTGTTTCTTACTTTTCTTTCAAGCCGGTTATTCCTTGAGTTAGGCCCTTCACTTAGTTATGTAGGAGTTTTTATTCTCTTTTCTAGGTCAAAATGAGCTAGTTAGGACTCATGATGGTGTTCCCATCACTACTATGGACATATCGAAGAAATCCCTGAGATGAGCTTCAGATACGACCATAGAGTTGTCCTTTTCAAGTGCAATTGGTTCAATGTGTTCAAAGAAGGCATTGGATTCAAACTTAATAAGAAGCATGATTTTTTAAGTTTGAATAAGAATCGTCGAATTCTTCATTCTTCAAAACCTTTTAAATTAGCATGTCAAGTATCTCAAGTCTTCTACGCCCTTGACAATAGTAGAAATGGATGGCTTATACCTGTACGGATAATTCTACGTGAATATTTTGACGTGCAAAAAGATGTTGAAAATGAAGTAAAAGCAGATGCTTATCACGAAAACTTACCAGAAGTTGGTGCAGGTGCAATGGATATTAATATGTACGGTATAATTATCTTTTATATCATTTTTCTTCTGTCATTTCTCAATTCGTAGTGAAAGCTTCATGTATAATTAAGTATCTTAGTACAAAAAGAAATCAAGAAAAATTTGGTTCAATAAAACCAAATTGGTTCAATCGATCTAACCACCAATCTAACCAGTCCATGCTAGCATTCCTTCTAAACCGGTGAACCATTTGAACCGACCACTGTAGGGCTAGTTCTTGGTTCAACTAGTTGGACCAATTGGTCCAATCTGATTTTTTAAACATTGATTGATAGGAAGTTATCACTTTTAATAAAAATATATATAGAATATTCGAGAAGCCACGCTACTCAATGATAACGAATGTAACGATCCCAACAAAAATCAACCCCTTGAAGTTTGAAAATCTATGCAGCTACCAGATAGCTCTTCTCAGTGAAAAGTAACTCATGAAATTATACCACATATTATGGTGATTAAATGATCATCTATTACTCAGATTATGGTGATACAGCCTCTCCCCCTAGATGAAGTAGAGTTCTAGTGCAACCAAATTGACCATATGAAAATCATAGGGGTTGCTCTCCCCGGCTTTGATCTTAACACCTGCAAAAGCAATTTCCAAAGGTGAAGGTGAAGGGAGAGAAAGTAACATCCTAAGCAGCAATTATGCTGATAGAAAGCTAGAAGTCATTGATCTGGCAGTGCCAAAGTCAAGCATTTTTTATAGAGTTGGAGAGCCAGTTAGACTCATGAGTTTCTACCTGTGACTCACTTAGTTTGCTTTGGTAGCAGTAACCATACCAACAACCTATCTTTCATGAACCAGCACTTGCATTACAGTGTGAGATCTGCCAAGCTAAGCTCAGTCACAACCCATCAACTTGAACAAAAAGCATATTTAAAAAAGGATCCCCTGCTCTGAATAATATTGATATAAAGCCCCTTTCTTCCTTAATGAACAACTAGCTCCCTAATCACATCACCATCCAGGGTCCCCTGCTGTACTCAACCCTTAGATTAAGAACTAAGGGCCAAAACCCCCTCACACATTTAAAAAAGGGAAAAAATTCCAGGAGTTCTTTATGGTGGCCAGCCTGACTTGCAGTCTTGTTTATGTTTATGTTTATGTTTATGTTTTACTATAAAATGTGTGATTTTAATTATATCATGTAGAATGTGTCATTTTCTTTTTACAGGATTTTGGAACATTTCCATAATATAGTGGAAACTCTGTCGAATTGTTTTCATATTTTTTTATTTTTATTTATTTATTTCATAATATTTATACAAATAGTAATTTTTTTAATGTATATGCAGATAAAATTCAAGAAATTTGCTAATAAGGGTAAGGATGGCCAAGGCACCTCAGCAAGTAGGGATGAGACCCAGCCACCCAGCACCCAGCCACCTTGCACACAGCCCACCCAACCCCCCACACCCAGCCATTCGGCACGCAACCTACCCAGCCCCCTCGCACCCAACCACCCCGCACCCAGCCACCTTGCACCTAGACTCCCCCATCCATTCCTGAGTACATCCCTTTACCTACACCCCACCAATACCCAACTGTCATGATACCTAATCCCGTATATATCCGACAGCAGTGTGAATATGTTCGGCCTGGTGACCTTACCTGACAGTACCAAAAAAAGGGCAAGAAGGTGGTTACCAATGTGGTGCATGAGCCAGAGCCAGAGGTTGCCACCCACTACCCTGATGACGAGGAGGATGAGGATGAGGGTGACACCAGTGGCGAGGATGAGGACGAGGAGGGTGAGGACGATGCTGAGTTATAAAGGCCACCTCAGCAGGACCCTTAGGCTGAGGCAGGGAGCAGTTCTACCAATAAGAATTATCGTTAAAATCTTAATAAAATTTATTGATAATGTTTTAATTTTTAGTATTTATATTTTTCTTATCAAGTAATAAAAAAAGGGAAGCGGTCTAACAAGAAATGCACATCTAGATGCACTTCCAGAGGAGACGAGAATCAAAGTGCATATCAATGAAGCTAGAGAAGATCCAGATTATCCTCCTTTCACCAGCAGACTATCTAGGATGGTAAAGGAGCTCGTCCCCTATTGTTCTTTTAACTGGAGGTCGATCTCCAAGGAGATCGAGAGACAACTTATTCGTAAAATGGAGGTAAATAATTAATTATTTATGTATATATATAAGTTTATTTTAATAATATTTAATTTGTTTATATGATTTGTAATATTACAGACGATCTTTTATTGGGGTGACGATGTAAATGTCACCAAGTATATCCTCCATCATGCCATGAGACGACATTGTGATTGGAGGATGACAACGAAGAGAAAAGTGAAATCTATAATATTTCTCGTCTTTTATTATTTACTTAATTAATTCATTTGATAATTTATTTCTATAATTTAGTATTACAATTCAATGTCATCTAATGAGAATACATTAAGAAATGTGCCTCCTACAATAGCAGTAGATGAGTGGAGAGAATGTTGTGAGCATTGAAATAAGCCTCAAATAGAGGTAATTACAATTACTTTTAATAGCATTTGAAAATAAACTATTCTATTCTTTCCTACTATAATATAAGTTATATGTATAGGATCAGGCGAAGAGGAACAAGGCCAATAGAGCCAAAGCTCCACCACAGACCCACTGTTTAGGTCGAACTAGCATAGATAGAGTTCAGGCTAAATATGTAAGTAATTCCTTATAATTATGTTACTTTTATGTTTTCAATTAAAGTTTTAATTACAACTATTACATGCAAATCCCTGAAATATATTTACAAGCATGTTCACACGATGGTGTCACGCTCGATCGCATTGGTGTATATGAGGACACTCATAGTAAGGCCACCAACGATGGTGGGCGAGCATGGATACATGAGACATACCAGCTGATGGGAACACCATCATGAACCCTAACTAGCTCATTTTGACCTAGAAAAGAGAATAAAAACTCCTACATAATCAAGTGAAGGGCCTAACTCAGAGAATAACTAGGTTGAAAGAAAAGCAAGAAATAAAGGGTAAAACTGTAATTTTACCATTGAAGTACAACAATATGATTTCTCAGGGGTTAAACATGAGTCAATTGATCTTAACAAGATAAAAAGTGGGATGGTTCAATCAGAAAAGGGTTAATGTGAGATCTGGGAATTAAATGACATCCTATAACCCTAAAACAGACCCACTTAATTCAACAAGGTTCTGGTCAGGATTAAATTCAACTAAACCCTCTAAAATTCATGGAAAAATACCCTCTAGGGTTTAGAATCTTTAATTTGGCCTTTGGAACCTATTTTGACCTAAATAGGGGTCTTAGTAAAATATTTGCCCTAAACTGGGTTTTGTGTAAAATTTCAAGTCAAACGGGGTCAAACCTAAAATCCAACTTCACCATTGGATTCCTTAGGTCAAAATTAGGTTTATAACAAAATTTGGACCTAAGGGGAGTTCACCTTGACCTACTTTGCAAAACAGTCCAACCCAATTACTTTTAGATCCCTGGCTTTTGAAAACCTTGTAGAGACCCCCCTAGCTTCCTTGCCATTCTTTGCAATTAGATCCCTCTGCCATTACAGTGGAGGAGTCCTACTCCGACGAGGATTCCAGAGGGGATTTCTCCCTGATTCCTCAGAGACTCTCAAATTTGAAAGGGAGATTCTCTAAGAAATTCCTAATCATCTGAACGCAATCTCAAGTGTTGATTCCCACCCAATCTCTCATGAGAATGCATGAGAGATTTGGGTATTTCTAGCTTTCCAACTCTGGTGAGGATACCCGTGCTTGGAAGCTTGTCTTCCAAGCATAAGGCCCTCTACTAGAGGCTATAAAAGAAGCCCCAAGCCCGGCCGATCATTCTCAGCTTGGTTTGGCAGGAGACAACCCTCCAATTCGTCTCTTCTCCTCCAGCCAAGCATCCAACAAGCTCCGGTGACTCCTCCTCCCTCTTCTCGTTGCTCTGCCACAATACCAGTGGCAGAGACATCTCAGCCTCCTTCGTCCACGTCGCGCCATACCTGCGCACGCGCCAACTACCCCCTCGTTGTCACCGTCACCCCTCTACTGGAACCTTCGTCTTCGGCGGTGGTAGGTACACGCCAGCCGCCATCTCGCCCCCCTTCATCCTTAAACTAGGTTAAATCTCTTCCCCTCTCTCCTCTCTATATTTCCCCCTTCTTTATTTCTATTTTCGCACCCCGACAACCGCTAACCACCACCATCTTCTCCACCTCCGGCAGACCACCGGCGAGGCACCTCCGTCATTCCACTCACCCACACGCCTCACAACTACCTCAAAAGCACCGCCACCATCCACAGATCAATTCCCCCTTCTCCATTAACCGCCACGACCTCCGTTCACCCCCCTGACCAAACCCACCTTCACGGCCACAAACCGGCCTAGGCACGCATGCCTAGGTCTCCTTGAGCCACGCCACCCACCGAGGCACCTTTGCCATGTCACAGCGAAGCCCCCTACATGTTCTAATGAGGCCACAAGGCTATTTTGCCTGAACGTAGGTCTGACCACCGCCATTAGCGCCGTCTTGAAGCAGCAAGCAAACCTTCACTCCAGGCAAGTCGCGCTCGAGGTCCCGGGTCCAGGAAACGCAGATTCACCTCACTCACACATTTAGCCAAGTAATTGGCTTTGCGAGGCAGCACAGCTACAGTAATTAGGTGAGGCATCCTTCTGCGGGCGCAAGCAAAACGGGTGGGACTTTTAGTCCCACCTCAGAAAGTTTGGAAGAGGCGAAGTGGTATAAATTGCTTTTGTGTTATAGGCTCTTTGCCTCCGAACACGGGGTGAGGTCCCCTCGCCCACTCGCTTCATCCGTGCACACCACTCCGCGAACCTGGCTAACTTGACCCGTTTACCCTGCACTCCTCGCGCACCTCCAACGCCAGTGCGCTTAGACCTGGGTGTGCTTGCCCAACCCGTATACCCGAGAATGGCTCTAAGAGAGTGAGCCTAAGAGAGAAAAAGAGAGAGAGCGTTCGCGGGGGAGGATAGGGGTAGGTTTTGCACTTGTGTGCAAGGAAAGGAAGAAGGAAGAGGAAGCTGAAGGAGAAGCTAAGGAAAAAAAGGAGGAAGCCTTAGGTGCAGCCGTAGAGAAGGAAAAGCAAAGGACTGAAGCTAAGGAAACTAAAGGAAAGAAGAAGGAAGAAGAAGGCACGATTGAAGAAGAAGGAAGGAAGAAGAAGGAAGGAGAAGGCAAGAAGGAATAGAAGCTAAAGAAGGAACATAAGAGAAGAAGGCAGGAGAAGACAGGGTAGGAAACCAAAGAAGAAGAAGAAGGAAAGAAGCCAACGACAGAAGAAGAGCCAGAGAAAGAAAGAAGGACTGAAGAAGAAGAGAAAGCTAAAGTGGAAGCTAAAGAAATAGCCAAAGGAAGGAGCAACAGAAAGACAAATCAAACACTTATTATCCAATTCTTCCCAATTTCTCTCTTTTGCTACATTTTATTATTCATAACTTCATGCTTTACATTCTGAATTAGGTTTTGAGTAATTTTATGTGTTCAAATTGCATCTATTGAGATTAGTGCATAAATTCCATTTGCTCCCTGTATTTGACCTTTGACTTAACATTTGAGTAATAAAATTTATTTGTTTTGAACATTTTTCCGACTATATTACAATGCAACCTTTTTAAAACCCGATCAAGCATTCTAACACCATCAAAAACATGTAAGTAACATTTATTTATCAACTACTTAAATTTTTATACCTACTTTAATATGACATTAAGTTATTGTAATTTCTAGGGAGAAATGATGAACTTAACCAACCCCCTTACAGATGCTGCTTCAGGCACTCCGAATACCCTCTTATGACACCTAAGGAGGCTTTTAGGAGCAACATGCCTCCAGAACACGAAGGTTTCATTCATAGTGGTGGGAGAAGTCAGATGATGTCCAGCTGGTATGAGCGAAAGAGGTCAGCCACAGTAGCCGTCGTCCATCAAATGCAGACACAGCTTCATGATGTGACATCACAACTCCATGATGTCACCTCATAGTTCGAGCAACAAACTCAAGCTTGGCAAGATGCCAAGAAATTCATGGAGAAGAGGAAGGAGATGGAGCAGCAGAGAGCAGATATAAGGGAGATGATGGCATTATTACGAGGTCTCGGTGGAGATCACACTTCCTTTCACTACCGCCTTGCAGAGACGACGACGACCTCAGAGATGGTGGAGCAAGACAGGGGGTAGGAGCTGAGGCATAGCTTATTATTTATCTCTTTTTAGTTAGTTTTGTATTTTGGCAATATGACATACTTTTATTATTAGGTTTATATATATATTTGTTGAATGCTTTATGTGTGTTTTGTTTGTTAAAACTTTTATAATGTGTGTTTTGTGTGTTATATATGTTTTAAGGTGTTATAAGATTCTAAGATTATAGAATCTTATAACCCTAAATGTTATATTTAAAAAAAAAACATACATATTAACACAACGGTTCCACAAATAACCATTGTGTTAATATACACAACAGTTATTCAAATAACTGTCGTGTATACAAATATAAGACGTTTCAAGAACCATCGTGTATGGTTTACACGATAATTTATAAATAATCGTCATGTTAAGATAAACGATGGTTCTATAAATAACCATCATATATACAAGAATACGATGGGTGAACAACCGTCGTGTATGGTTTGCGTATACCATAGACAATGGTAAGCAAAATCATCATTTAAATATTATTTACGACAGTTTGTAGAATAACTGTCGTAAACATTATAGACAATGGTTTCTAAAACTGTCGTCTAAAAATACGACGATTTTAAGTCAAAACCATCGTGTATACAATGACGCGACACACACTTCACGACGATAGAATACAACGGTTTTCATGACATAGGCGACGGTTTTCAGTCGTTGCGAAAACCCTTCTTCCCTGTAGTGAGATTTGCGTGTACACATGAGAATCATGACTTTTTAACCCACTAATTTTCTTTTGTGGTTCATTTACGCAACATGAAAGCTGGGACAAATACCCATCTGGAACTCGAATGTCTTTCAAGAAGGAGAAAATCCTTTGCCTCTGCTCTCCGGTAAGATTATATGTAGTTGCTAGAACACGGATAGGGTAATTTAATATGGGAATAAGATTTGCATGTACACATGAGAATCATGACTTTTTAACCCACTAATTTTCTTTTGTGCTTCATTTACGCAACATGAAAGCTGGGATGAATACCCATCTAGAACTCGAATGTCTTTCAAGAAGGAGAAAATCTTTTGCCTCGCTCTTCGGTAAGATTGTATATAGCTGTTAAAATGTGAGTAGGGTAATTTAATATGGTGTTGTTAACGTCGTAATGTATATAGTGGAAGTGATTACCTATAGGAGAATCTACACAGTTTATCAAAATTTATTAACCTAGACTAAATCAAATTTTAACTTGTTAGTTTTAGGCCCAAGGTCAAACTCAGAGAAGCAGGTTTGGAGTTAATCAGTTTCTACGCACTTCCTAAAATCACATCAATTCCTTTCGCTTATTGTATTTTTGGGTTTTTTTTTAATTTTATATTTTTGGATATTCTTGTCCTTGAGGTACACCCTTAACAAATGATCCTTGGCTACACATCAAAAATTGGTCCTTGGTGATTCGCCAAAAATTAAGTTCAAAATGGATCTCACTACACATGAGGTCATGTACCTCTAAAGACAAGAGTTATCTTTTCTATTTTAGATTTTTTTAGTCTTTTGTTTATCAACAAAATAAAAGACAAGGAAAAGAAATGCGAAAAGATAATACGAAATGGAAAGGAATGGAAATACTTAGCTTTTATATATATATATATGATATAGGTATATGGTATAGGTATATATATATAACTATATAATAAATAATAAGGTGGAGGATTGAATCAAAGATTCAATGGAATGTAGCACCACACTAGGTTAACAGTCATCTGGAAAGATGCGATAAACCTACCTTTGTGCCACGTGCAGGTGTGTGAAGCAGACCTATGGGAGTGTGGGTGGAATGCTTTGATGTGCACGAATATCGCGAATGTGTACGCAACTGGTGCATACACACGCATGATAAAATGTGCAGTAAATGGGTAGGTGCATGGTATTGCGAATAGGAGGATGCATTAGGGGATGTTTGTAGGAGAGAGTGTGTGTGGATATATATATGTATATGTATATTTGTATAAATATCTACCTATAAGTATGTATATATATGTATATGTACATATATGTGTGTGTGTATGTATATATGTATGTGTGTGTGAGTGAGTGTCTGTGTGTGCGAGTGTGTACGTGTATGTATGTGTGTGTGAGTGCGCGAGAAGACGAGAGAGAGGGAGAGCGGGTGGCATGAGCTGTGGAAGAGGGCTACCAGCAGGGGGCGGTGAGGTGCGAGGAGAGAAAGGGTTGGGTGACCGACTAACTGAGGAACAACTGGTCACCCGCTCTCGCAATGAGAGGGCGCACAGGCGCACGGCTACAGTGAACGAGGGGCAAATTATGACCGGCTGGTGCGATTTCTGACCAACAAGTTTCTCACTTTGCCAGTCAGAAAGACAGGGAAAGGCAAGGGTGTGCAGGTGAAACCGACTGGAGGCGTGTGGAAACGAGCATGTACCAGCATGAGATTTGGATGGAACCTGCTGAAGAGTACGTGGGTGAGCTTGTCATCGGATAACTGAGAAGCGTCCAGTGACACACGAACGAAAATGAGTCACGATGGACCATCTACAATACGCTACAATTAAAGATAGAGGAGCTTTTAGAGCTCAAGCTACCGCTAATGGCGAACAAAATAAAATCAAACGAAAGCTAAAATACCAAATAAAAAGAAAAAGAGTAACCATGCTCACCTACTCACGAGGGAGCTGGGCAATGGTGTACCCTCACAGTGGTGGTTGCGACCACAGCAGGGGCTCCTCTGTTCTCAGTGTGCCTCTCAACAGGTGAGAGGGTATTGAGAGTGGAGGAGGGGAAGAGAGGGAGAGAGGAGAGCTCAGGTGGAGTGGCCGACTGAGGAGTGGATGGAAGTGCTGCTGGTGTGGGGAGGTTTGGGTCTCGACCACCTATGTGGAGTGAGGTGGGGGAGGTTATATAGATGAGGGGGGATAGAAGATGACAAGGAGATGTTGTAGGGGAATGGAACATTTTGGTATTTTTATGGGTAGGCCCTTAAGGTGTTAGGTAATTAATGTAGGTGGTGAATAGGTGAAATGTGGTGGAATTGAAGGGGTAAAATGAATGAAATGGAGACTCAATCTCTCTCACTGTCTTCCTCTCCACAAAATGCACAAATGCAAATATTTACAAAATGTAGGTAAGCATATCTAATCTAAATGCATTACGTTAGGAAATAGCATAAGATGGCCTATTTACAGGTGTGTATTGCTATGCAATCACACCCCCATGCCTATCTTTTGCTAGTCCCTAGCAAAACACTTATTTAATAGCAAGGAAGTATTATTTTGAAATGATCGTAAGCAGAAGATTTTTCAGAAGCAATATTAATGTGTTTATTGGTTGGACATTGTGAGAACCAATTACAAAGAAGACTGCCAAAACTCAAGTCTTACATAACATAGACCATCTCTCTACTAACAAGGACTCTTGATATTTAATCCTTAAGTATGGTTATGTAGAGGACTCTTTTGCAGAGGGTTTTGCAAAACTTGAAAGCTAAGAGGTTATGGTTGTGCTTAGTGATTGATCAAGACTAAACAGATGAACATTAAGACTCAAGACCAGGGTTTCATGTCTTTTTAAGTCCAAGTTGGTCCCAACTTCAGTTTATGTCTTCGGATCGACTCTTAAAAAATGAGTAATGACTCAACCCAACTCTTATTGAAATGTGGCTCAAAGAATATTTGGTGAAAACAGGGTATTTGTAATGCATCCTTAAAAACTTTTTAGTGGAGGAATTTGGATAACATTACTTATTAAAGAATCTCTCTCTCTCTCTGTTTTTTTTTTTTTTTTGGAAGCAAATGTCAGTATGTCTACTACAAATTTATTTGGAAGAGCACACTTCTTTGGTAGGTGAATCTTATGGTGGAAAGAGCTTCTCCTAAACATAAGACTAAAGACTGGGATAAAAAGTCCACCTGCAAGCACAGGTAAGGACTCCACCATCCCTAATGAGTACTAGGGTTGGATCTTACGTTCATCTGGTCTTTCCTGACTCTATATAATATAAACTAATGTTACTTAGACTCCCAAGCAGAAGCAAACCAACGAATCCTATACTGGTGACTCAGGTACAAGAATACGTCCTAAGTTAAGAGAGATCCTAGTCTATCTTATCAATGATCGAGTGTATTAAGCCAAAGCCTGAGTGAATCAAGCTTCTGTGACTCGGAAAGTCTTCAAAGAAACGTTGAATGTCCATAAACACTTATTTTATTTTTGCTTCAAATTTCGGATCATAGCAAACACTTTTGAAATATTTATATATATATATATATATATTCAAAATTTTTTCAATTTTTATGATTTTTTCAATAAGGCTGTCTATATATACTATAGATGGATATGTATAATGTACAAGAATCTGCATAATACCTAGAAAATACCCAGATCCTATAGATGCCTATCCACCCCCCCATGCCAAATCATGCTATGCCCTCATATGCATGCAAAAAGGGTTAGACAGGGTTAAAGGGTCTTGGTGCAAAGGTGAGTACAAGGTATAAAGCAGGGTGGATGGGTGGGCGGATGGTGGGTGGTGAAGTGAAGTGAAGTGAAGTGGAATGAAATGAAATAAAATTTTGAGTGAGAGTGAAAGAGTTGTTGGGGTGCCTCCCAACGCGCACTGAATTTAACGTCCCCAGCTTGACTCAGAGTGAGGCACAGGCTAGTTACCCTCTAGCAGGGCAACTGTTTCACCAACAAGGGCAAGCTCATGTGTGAGATATGGTTTCAACCGCTGCCCATTAACCATAAATTTATGCCCAAATTTGGGATCTTCAATTTCGACGACACCGTTGGGAAAAGGTCTCGAGACCAGGAAAGAGCCACTCCATTTGGACTTCAGTTTACTAGGAAAGAATTTGAGCCGGGAATTATAAAGCCAAACCTGCTGTGATGTCTCAAACTCCTTCCACCTAATGCAGCTGTTATGAAAGGACTTGGTTCATTGTTTAAAGGTCAAGGCAGAGTCAGAGGCTTCACGACATAGCTCTTCTAATTCCTAGAGTTGGAGTTTCCTTTCTTGACCACACAGATCTGCATCGAGGTTACTCTAGAGAACTGCCCAATAAGCGCGGTGCTCCAACTCAATGGGCAAATGACAAGGCTTCTCGAAAATAATCCTATACGGAGACATGCCAAGGGGAGCCTTGAAGGCAGTCTAATACGCCCATAAAGCGTCAATCAGCTTGCTGGGCCAATCCTTACGGTCAGGTCGAATCATTTTCTGATGGATCTACTTGATATGTCGATTCGACACTTTAGCTTGGACGTTTGTTTGAGGATGATATGGAGAAGCGATACGATGGTGGACTCCATATTTCCTCAAAAGTGTTCAAAAAGATGAGTGAGTGAAATGGCTTCCTCCATTCGAAATGATGGCTCGAGGGACCCAAAGTGCGCAAAGATGTAATCTTTGACGAATTTGGCGATAATGACTTGGTCAGCACAACACGCGGGAATAGCCTCAATCCATTTTGGGACATAATTGATGGCAACGAGGATGTACTCGAAATCATTGGATGGAGGAAAGGGGCCTATAAAATCAATTCCCCAGATATCAAAAATTTCCACAGCTAGGATGGGTTGCAAGGGCATCGTGTCGCAACGTGACATTGACCCTAGCGACTGGCACCTAGTGCAACGCTTGGCGTAATTGTGTGCATCCTGATGAAGGGAGGGCCAAAAGAATCCGCATTGCAACACCTTCGCTGCAGTTTGCCTCCCAGAAAAATGGCCTCCGCAGTCCTGATCAAGGCAAAAGGATAACACACTGGGGAACTCGTTGTCAAGAACACAGCGACGGATAATCTGATTAGCACCTACTCTAAAAAGAAGTGGATTATCCCAGAAATAATACTTTGCTTCTGCAATGAGATGCTCACACTGGTTTTTAGGCTGGTCTCGTGGAAGAGAGCCAGAAGTAAGGTAATTAGTGATATCGGCATACCATGGTCCACTTGCCACATCTATTGCAAGAAGGTGCTTACCAGGAAAAGATTCATTTAAAGGCAAGGTAATCCAATATGGTCTGAGTCGAGTCTCGAGAGGTGGTCTGTGATCACATTTTGGGCTCCAGCCTTATCTCGTATCTCAAGATCAAATTCTTGAAGTAGAAGGATCCAACGAATCAATTGAGGCTTTGCATCCTTCTTATGCATGAGATGATGAATGGTTGCGCGGTCTTTAAAAGTGGTAGTATGAGAGCCCAAAAGATATGAACAAAATTTCTCCAGCCCAAAGACGACCGCCAGTAGCTCCTTTTCAGTGGTCGTGTAATTATGTTGGGCCTCATCTAGCATCTTACTGGCATAATACACCACGAAGGGGAGTTTATCGCGTCTTTGTTCTAAGATGGCTCTAACAGCTAGGTCAAAGGCATCACACATTAGCTCAAAGTCGAGGGACCAATCAGGCAGCTGGAGAACAGGGGCCTTAGTGATAGCGTCACGTAGCTACATAAATGCTCGAATACAGTTGGGACCCATGTCGAAGGGTACATTGGTTGATAGGAGATACGTTAAAGGTTTGGAAATCTTGGAGAAATCCATGATAAATCTCCTATAGAACCCGACGTGACCCAAAAATGGAGCAGATTTGCTGGACAGAGCTAGGTACGGGTAAATAAACTATCACATCAAGTTTAGCTCCGTCCACCTCGATACCCCTTTCGGAGATGATATGTCCCAGAACAATACCTTCGTGCACCATAAAATGACTTATCTCCCAGGAAAGCACAAGCTTAACATCAATACATCTCCCACGGATGCGGGTCAGGTTGGCTAAACAATCACCAAAGGTGGGTCCAAAGATCGAAAATTCATCCATAAAGACCTCAAGAAAATCACCCACCATAGCGTGGAATATTGCCAACATGCATCTTTGGAAGGTAGCTAGTGCGTTACAAAGTCTGAATGGCATCCTTTTGAAAGCGAAGGTGCCAAAGGAGCAGGTGAAGGTGGTTTTCTCTTGGTCCCAGGGGTCAATAGCCACCTGGTTATAGCCTGAGAATCCATCTAGGAAACAAAAGAACTAATTTCCTGTCAATCGCTCCAGGATTTGGTCGATAAAAGGTAGCGGAAAATGGTCTTTCTTAGTAGTAGTATTGAGGTTCCTATAGTCTACACACACTCTCCAAGACGTAGGAGTGTGTGTAGGGATGGATACGCCCCTATCATTGACATGGACGGTGAGACCCGCCTTTTTAGGAACAACATGAATCGAGCTCACCTAGGGGTTGTCGCTGATTGGGTAAATGATGCCTGCATCAAGCCACTTGATAATTTCATTCTTAATGACCTCTCGCATATTAGGATTGAGACGTCACTGCATCTCGTGGGAGGGTCGAGCCTCCTCCTCCGTATATATATGGTGAGTGCAGTAGGAGGGGCCAATGCCAATCAGATCAGAAAGAGACCATCCAATGGTTGCCTTATGTTCAATTAAGACCTTCATTAGCTTGCACTCTTGCTCCCTGGACAATTTTGAAATGATGATTACAGGAAGTGTTTCATTTGGTCTTAGGAAAGCATACTTTAGCATGTTAGGCAATGCTTTAGGCTCAGGAGTGGATGGTGAAAGATCTGGAAAATCTTGTGACAAGAGCATCCCAAAAGGATCAGAAGGAAGAATAAGAGGATAAGGAAATTGGCCCTCAGGTTGGCCAAGGATAGGAGTATCTTGGATTGATAGATCCAAGAAGGGAGAGCCCCAGTGATCGGTGTTTGGGAACAAGGTCCCAGTGTGGAATGTCGCTACTACCTAATTTGACGGGAAAGAAAGGGCACTCCGGTCTTCAAGGGGGTAGACCAGAGGTGAGCAACCCAGAAATGACTCAGACCATAAAGTATGAGAAGAGGAGTGGACCTCGTCAGGGATCTGGTCAGGAAGAGATAAGGGTAAGGGAAGGGGTGGGGAAACGTCACAGTAAAGGTTAGTCAAGTGATTGTAATTTTCCAGGGGTACGCTGTAGCAATTTGAATAGGCCCCTACCAATCCGATACACGTACTGACAGCCATGTCATTGTTAGACGTGTCATCCTTGATAAGATTGCAATCAAAGTTCTTGGCGACCTTTAAATGTTAAGTTTGAACTTTTTAGAGCCCACGACAATCTCAATGCAGCTCGATTCACAATCAATATGAGCACGGGCTGTGGCCGAGAAAGGTCTACCGAGGATTATCAAATAATCAAAAAGTGAATTAGGAACTTCCATATCTAATACAAGAAAGTTAACAGGAAAACAGAAACTGTTGACTCTAACCACCACGTCTTCCACCACACCCTACAGGATTTTGACAAAGAGTTCTGCCAACTGCAATGTAGTAGGGGTGGGTTTCAGATTTCCCAATGCAAATTTCTGAAAAATGATGTTCAGTACGAGGTTAATGGAAGATCCTAAATCCAACAAGGCCAGATCAAAATTGTAGCCTTTGATGCTGCTTGAAATGAGAGGGGTGCCTAGATCTTTTTGCTTTAGTAATAATTTTGACAGTATAGCACAACTCACATGAGGTGAGAGAACTACCGAGTTATTGGTTTTCTTTTGTTATCTCCTACGTGTAGTGTAGTCCTTAAAGAAACGGGCGATAGTTGGGATGTGGTCGATCGCCTCTAGTAAGGGAATCTTGATCTCAACATCCTTGAATAAATCGTGCAAATGTCTGCATGTTCTTTTTCTTGCCTTTTGGCTTCCTTAATAGAGCCTCAGGGAATAGGACTAATTTTGGCACCAGTTTGGGTGTATCGTCCTCACAAGAATGCGGTGTGCAACTCGAATGAGGACATTGAAGAAGATGGGCCAGGATTAGGTTGAGGCGGATCGACGGTCAATTTACTGCTCCTTCTAGTAATTGCATTGGATGTCGCAAGTCTAGTGGGATCATAAGGCAGAGGAGGGTTCACAATAGGGACATAAGGTTGATGTGCTACTGTGGGATTAGCCTGAAATCCCAGTGGAGTACTTGGAGCTTGTAGAATCTGATGAACCTGCTCTTGAGAAGGTCACACCTGTGGTTGTGGACCATGAGGTACAAAATTTCGCAAGTTTGGGATAGGTTGGGCAGGAAGAGTGCCCTGAGATCGAGTTGTCATGTGTAGTTAACTGATCTCAATATTCTGTTGTGCTAATTGGTGTTGAAGAGAAGTCATATTTTCTTCATGGCACTTCAACATTTCCGTCATCATTCACATCAATTTATCAAGAGGGCTTGATGCATGATCCATTTAAGGTGTGCAAGGGTCTGGCGGCAGATTTTCCGAAGGATTATCTTGAACCCTTGGGATGATGAGAGTGGATAGTTGTTTACATCGCTTAATCAGGTTTTAAAAAGGCAACGTTGCAGTATAGTCAAAAAAGCGTTGAAAACAAATAAGAATTTTACTACTCATGTTAAGTCCGAGGTCGAACACAGGGAGTAAATGAAATTTATTTACTAATCTTAATAGATGCAATTTGAACACTTAAAGTTACTCAAAATCTAATTCAAAATATAATGCAGGAGTTTATGAATACTAAAATGTAGCAAAATAGAGAGATTAGGAAGAGTTAGATAAAAAGTTTGATTCTTCTTCTCTTGGCTCTCTCTTACCTTCCTCTTCTTTCTTTTCTTCTTTGATTTCTCCTTCCTTCTTTAATTTCCTTCTCTGACTCTGGTCTTTAGCTTCTCTCCTTTCTCTTTTCTTCTTTGATTTTTCCTCTAACTTCATCTCTTTCTGCCTTCTTTCTTTGGCTTGGCCACGCCTTCTCCTTCCTTCTTTGCTTCTGCCTTCCCTTTGCCTTTGCCTTTTCTTCAGCTGCGCCCTCTCTGCTACAGTGCTTCTTCTTCCTTCCTTAGCTCTTGATCCTTCCTACCCTTCTCCTTCCTTCTTCTTTGCTTCTTTCTTTCTTTTTTTTTTCTTTTAGCTTTGGCTCTTCTTTCCCTGTGGTCTTCTTCCTTTCCTTTAGCTTCCTCAGCTTCCTCAGCTTCTGCCTTCAGCCCTTTGCTTCTTCCTTCTTCTCTGTGGCTACAGCT
The DNA here is from genome assembly GCA_037157565.1 of Thalassia testudinum. Classification (NCBI taxonomy): domain Eukaryota; kingdom Viridiplantae; phylum Streptophyta; class Magnoliopsida; order Alismatales; family Hydrocharitaceae; genus Thalassia; species Thalassia testudinum. The sequence goes on from JAZHRO010000031.1 coordinate 206,327,948, forward strand.
TCCTCTCCCTTCTTCCTTTCCCTACACACACAAGTGTAAAACCTACCCCTACCCTCCCCCGCATACACTGTCTCTCTTTTCTCTCTTAGGTTCGCTCTCCCAGAGCCAATTGGGTATTCGGGTCGGGTCAAGCGCACCCGGGTCCAGGCACACTGGTGTGGGTGGTGCACGAGGAGTGCACGGTATATGGGTCAGGCAAGCCAGGTCCGCATAGCGTGGGTCGCGGACGAGGCGAGTGATAGGGCGAGGGGACCTCACCCCGTGATCGAAGGCGAATAGCCTCTGACACAAATTCACTTTATACCACTCATCACGCTTCAGACTTTCCGAGGTGGGACTAAAAGTCCCATCCGCTTTGCTCGCACCCGCAGGAGGCTGCTTCGCTCAATTGTCGTGGCTGAGTGCTCTCTCAAAGCCACTCTCTGGTTGGATGTGTGCGCAAACTCATTCCGCATCACCTGGACCTATTCGCCTGGAGCATGACTGCCTGGAGCGAGCTTCGAGCTCCTTCACGTCTGCTCTAATGGCAGCGGAGGTTGGACATGCGTTTCAAGCAATACGGCCTTTCGGCCTCATTAGAACACACAGGCAGCTTCACCGTGGCACGGCGAAGGTGTCTAGGTAGGTAGCTGGCCACAGGGTGGCCTAAGCATGCGTGCCTAGGTTGGTTTTTGGCTATTGTGATGGGTGTGGTCAGGGGTGCTTGGGGATGGTATGGCGGTCGATGGAGATGGAAAGTGGTCAGTGGATGATGGCGGAGGTTCTGAGGGGTTTGGCGAGGTGGATGGGTGTGTGGAGGTGACGGAGACACCTCGCCAGTGGTCCGTCGGAGGTGGAGAAGACGGTGGTGGTCTGTGGTGTCAAGTGGTCGAAAGTAGAAATAAAGAAAGGGAAAATGAAGAGAGGAGTGAGGGGAAGAGTTTTAACATACTTAAAGGACGAAGGGGGACAGGATGGCGGCTGGCACGTACCTACCGCCGCCAGAGACGAAGGTGCCAGTAGAGGGGTGACAGTGACGACGAAGGGGTGTTTGGTGCCAGCGCTGGTACGGCGTGATGCAGAGGAAGGAGGTGAAGATAGCTCTGCCACTGGTATTGTGGCAGAGCAACGAGAAGGAGGAGATGTCGCCGGAGCTCGCTGGACACTTGGCCGGAGGAGAAGAGAAGAAAGTGGAGGTTGCTCTCCGGCTAAACCAAGCTGGAATTGAGCGGCCGAATCAAGGGTTCCTTTTATAAGCCCAGGTAGAGGATCTTGTGCTTGGAAGGCAAGATTCCAAGCACAAGAATCCTCGCCAGAGTAGGACTGTGTGAAAGACTCAAATCTCTCGAGCATTCGCACAAGAGATTGGGTGCAAATCAAAGCTTGTGATTGCGTTTAGATGATAGGGAATTCCTCAGAGAATCTCCCTTTCAAATCTAAGAGGGGATCTCTGAGGAATTAGGGAGAAATCCCCCTCGAATACTCACCGAAGTAGGACTCCTCCGCTGTAATGGTGGAGGGACCTAATTGCAAAGAGTGGCGAGGAAGATAGGGGGGTCTACATAATGGTTTTCAAAAGCTAAGGGTCAAAATGTAATTGGGTGGACTGTTTTGCAAAGTAGGTCAAGGTGACCTCCCCTTAGGTCAAAATTTTTCTACAAACCTAATTTGGACCTAAGAAATCCAATGGTGAAGTTGGATTTTAGGTTTGACCACATTTGGCTGGACATTTTACACAAAAACCTAAATTAGGGAAAATAATTAGCTAGGACCCCTATTTAGGTCAAAATGGATTCCAAAGGCCAAATTGAAGGTTCTAAACCCTAAGAGATATTTTTTCCATGAATTTTAGAGGTTTTAGTTGATTTTTATCCTGACCAGAACCTTGTTGAATTAAGTGGGTTTATTTTAAGGTTACTGGATGTCATTTAATTCTCAGATCTTACATTAACTCTTTTCTGACTGAACCATCCTACTTTTTATCTTGTTAAGATCATTTTACCTATGTTTAACCTCTGAGAAATCCCGTTGATGTACTGCAATGGTAAAATTAGAGTTTTACCCTTTGTTTCTTATTTTCTTCTCAGAACAGTTATTCCTTGAATTATGCCCTTCTCTAGGTTATGTAGGAGCTTTTGTTCTCTTTTCTAGGTTAGAATGAGCAATTTAGGGCTCATGATGGTGTTCCTATCAATAGTCTTATTGGTCCACCAGCAGGTTTTGGTGCTAAGGGTTGTTGGACCATGCGAAGTTTAGATGGTTGAGCCACCGTGGATTATAAGTAGCAGAATACAGGTTGTTCCCTAGGGCGCACACATCTTCAAATTCAAAAGATGAGTCCGCATATGGTAATGCATCCGAGTACATGGAGGCTTGCTCCTCCATGTCATAATACTAGCTAGTAGAAGCCAGATCCACATTACTTACCGAGTCACTTGGTGCAATACTCGATAAGGATTGTGCTGGTTGTGCGGGATTTTTAGAGATCACCCTAATATGGGAAGGATTGGGTTTGTGACGTGGAGTCGAAGTGAGCCACAGAATGGGTGGGGTTGGCCAAGAGTTCGTCTAGCTTCTTGTGCACGACGGAGACTTCATCCAATTTTTGTGCGATCAAGTTTAAGTTAGTGGATGAATGAGAGGGTCCCATGTCAACCTCATGTGTTCTGCTACGAGGTGCGCTGGTCTTATTAAAGGTGATAATGGAAGCATTGTTTATGGAATTTTCACTCATATTTTCAAAAAGTTCAAACGCTCAATCCTCGTTTATATTCATAAAATTCCCTCCGCAGGAAGCGTCCGCAATCTGCCTCAAAGTTTCATTTAGCCCATAATAGAAGATCTTGGATACATGCCACTTAGGCAGACTGTGGTGTGGACATTTCTTGCGGAGGTCATTATACCTCTCCCAGGCCTCATGAAACTACTCGCCATTTTGTTGTGTGAAAGAAGTTAAAGCATGGCGAAGTGCATTGGTGCACCCGATTGGGAAGAATTTCTTGAGAAATGTTGTACGCATCTCTTCCCAAGAACAAATGGGTTTCCCAATGGTGCACAACTATTGTGCACTTTGTCTCGCAACGAAAATAGGAACATTTTCATGAGGACAATGTGTAACCCGATATTTCTTGGTTTAATTGTTTCAGCTAAATGGGTTAAATCCTTCAAGTGAAGAAAAGGGTCTTCACTGGCAAGTCCATGGTAATTGAAGTTGATTAGGCCAATGAAGTTTGATTTCAATTCAAAATCTTCCCAACCGATGGGGATGCGAATCAACCCAAGGGACTGTGTAGCAGTGGGATTCTGATATGAGCTAAGAGACCAGGGCCCTTCCCTTTCGAGAGGGTTTTGCATTTTCTCTAAGGTTTCCCTAATGGCTTCAATTTGCTCGATATACAATGCCATTTGGGCTTGGAGGTGGGTTAATGGGTTGACGGGTCCACCACCACCTGGTAGATTGGGAGGGGGCGATTTCCTCCCTCAGGATTTGGGGGTGGAAGAGTAGCCATGTTTACGGAGAAGGAAGAGGATTCACTAGATTCTACCCTCCTAGGTTTATCAGACAATGCAAATAATTCAGAGCTTTGTGACCTCCTCCCAAACATGCACTGCCGAAAGAAGAATTGGGGTGATGAGAAGAGAAAAGGGGATGAGAGAAATGACACCGAATAGGTGCACTTGATAACAAATCAATCAAATCAAGGTCCTAACCTCTAAATGTGACCTAAGACCTAAAGATCTAAGTTACCTACTATTGCAACATATGGAACCGAATACGAGCACCACGGAACCACCGAGCCAGAATGAAAGGTCGTTTGCCCCAGTCTGAGACACCCGATAGCATGTAGGAACCTGCACCAGCACGTAAGCGCTACGCGTAGGTAGTTAGATCTCCAAACCTTAATGGGGCCAAGTTACTACCAATTTTAGATTAAGAGGCTTAGGAAACAAGTGCTTTGGAATGTGAAGGGCATTGCATATAGGTATTGCCCAAGTGTGTTGATTGATATGTGTGTAAAACAAGCATGCAACAGGGAACTCTCCCTGAATTGAAGTTTTAGATGGTGAATGGCTTTTAGAATTCCACTCTTATGTAGTATGGATTTTATGATTCAAATGAATTAACAATTCAACCAATCTCTGGGTTTTCAAGAATACAAGTTCTTTTAGCCCAAGCAACCCTCCAATTTGAGTTCGTTAATGCATGCTACAAATCAATAGGCCCCTTAAATGGAAATTTCTAAGTGTGATGCATGAATCAATTTTAATTCACTATGAAAGGGAGCCAAACAATGCACTCCAAGTGCTCCCAATCACCATAATGGAAATCCACACATGGCTCAACCACCAAGATATGAAAAATGAAAATGAATATGTTGGGGTTGAAATTCGGAATCAAATTAGAGGCAAATATAAGGTCGTGGAGGGGTTGGAGTCAACTCGATTCCAAGACCACCCAACCAAAATATGGATCCTGAATGTGAATAAATGAGGTGAAGAGGTATAACAAATAATCAATTTTACTTCGCCTCAAAGCAAATTTTGCATCACGAAATATCAAAGAATCAGAATTCTCAGATATTTCGTACGCAAAAGTGTGGGAAATCATGGGCGGTGGAATTAAAGAAAAGAATCAAATAGTGGATTTTAATCCCTCGCCCCAAAATTCCCAAGAAGAATGTTTTAGGGTTTTTTATTTTTTATTTTATCTTTAATGTGACAAGAGAACCTAAATTACTAAGAAGGACACCTACCTCCTCAACAACGCGTGCGAAGGTCCAAGCGACGTCAACTACATCACGCTCTCGCTCTCGTCTTGGACTTGCCCACGTCTTCAACCTCCTCTGCATGTCTCCTCCTCGCAACCATTTCACCTGCGCAAAAAATGAATAAAAACACCTGTGAAGAGATGGGTGGGAGAAGAGATAATCATAGGAAGAGAATAGAAATCGACTCCAGATGGTGCCTCCCCAACAACGGTGCCAGAAAACTCGTGTTAGAATGAGGGTAGGGTTATTTACTATGGTAATATTAGCATCGTAAAGTATATACTGGAAGTGATTAACTACAGGAAAATCTACACAGTTTATTGAAATTTATTAACCTGGACTAAATCAAATTTTAACTTGTCAGTTTTAGACCCAAGGTCGAACTCAGGGAGGCGGGTTTGGAGTTAATCAGTTTCTACGCACTTCCTAAAATCGCATCAATTCCTTTTTCTTATTATATTTTTGGGTTTTTTTATTTTAGATTTTTTTGGATATTTTTGTCCTTGAGGTACACCCTCAACAAATGGTCCTTGGCTACATACCAAAACTTGATCCTTGGTGATTCACCAAAAATCAAGTTCAAAATGGATTTCGCTACATGTGAGGTCATGTACCTGTAAAGACAACAGTTATCTTTTCTATTTTAGATTTTTTTGGTCTTTTCTTTATCAATAAAATAAAAGACAAGGAAAAGAAATGTGAAAAGATAATACAAGGAAATGAATGTAAATACTTAGCTTATATATATATATATATGATATGGGTATATGGTATAGGTATATATATATAACTATATAATAAATAATAAGGTGGAGGATTGAATCAAAGATTCAATGGAATGTAGCACCATGCTAGGTTAACGGTCATCTAAAAAGACACGATAAACCTAGCTTTGTGCTGCATGCAGGTGTGTGAAGCGAACATGTAGGAGTGTGGGTGGACTACTTTGATGTGCACGAATATCGCGAATGTGCATGCAACTGGTGCATACACACACATGGTAAAATGCACGGTAAATGGGTAGGTGCGCGGTATTGTGAATAGGAGGATGTATCAGTGGATGTCTATAGGAGAGAGTGTGTGTGGATATATATATGTATATGTATATTTGTATAAATATCTACCTATAAGTATGTATATATATGTATATGGACATATATATATATATGTATGTATGTATGTATATGGATATATGTAACTACGTATACATATATATATATATGTATGTATTTATATATATATATATATATATGTTTGTATATATGTATATGCGTGTGTATGTATATATGTATGTGGGTGTGAGTGAGTGTCTATGTGTGCGAGTGTATGTGTATGTATGTGTGTGTGTGAGTGAGCGGGAAGGGGAGAGAGAGGGAGAGCAGGTGGCGTGAGCTGTGGAAGCGGGATACCAACAAGGGGCAGTAAGGTGCGAGGAGAGAGAGGGTCGGGTGGCCAGTTAACTAAGGAATGGCCGGTCACCCACTCTCGCGATGAGAGAGCGCACAGGTGTACTGCTACAGTGAATGGGGAGCAAACTATGACCGGCTGGCACGATTTTTGACCGGCAAGTTTCTCACTTTGTCGGTCAGAAAGAGAGGGAAAGGAAGGCCGATGCGGGCGAAACTGGCTGGAGGCGCATGGAAACAAGCATGTATCAGCATAAGCTTTGGATGGAACCGGTTGTAGAGTGCATGGGTGAGCTTGCCATCGGATAACTAAGAAGTGATCGGTGACACGCGAACAAACATGAGTTGCGATGGACCGTCTATAGTACACTACAGTTAAAGACAAAGGAGCTTCAAGAGCTCAAGCTACCACTAATGGTGAACAAAATCAGATCAAACAAAAGCTAAAATACCACATAAAAAGAAAAAGAGTCACCATGCCCACTTGCTCACGAGGGACTAGGCGATGGTGTACCCTCACCATGGTGGTTGCGACCATGGCAGGGGCTCCTCTGTTCTCAGTGTGCTTCTCAACTGGTGAGAGGGTACTGAGAGTGGAGGAGGGGAAGAGAGGGAGAGAGGAGAGCTCAGGTGGAGTGGTTGGCTGAGGAGTGGATGGAAGTGCTGCTAGTGTGGGGAGGTATGGGTGCCGACCAGCTGTGTGGAGTGAGGTGGGGGAGGTTACATAAATGAGGGCGGAAAGAAGATGACAAGGGGATGTCATAAGGGAATGGGACATTTTGGGATTTTTATGGGTAGACCCTTAAGGTGTTAGGTAATTAATGTAGGTGGTGAATAGGTGGAGAAATGTGGTGGAATTGAAGGGGTAAAATGAATGAAAAGGTGATTGGTTGTTTCTTACCTCAACTTAGTTAATTAAGTTAATTTTACTTGATTATGAATAGAGAAAAGTCACTTAGGTTAACTCGAGATTGTGTCATTTAATAGTATAAGGTCGAATTAACCTAACATTTTAGAATTTTTTAACTGGTTGAGTCCAGGTCGTTTGCTGGGAGGTATAATTCATTCTAAATTCACTAATTAACTTTTATTTTTCTTTATAAGTATAGGAGGTATATTTAAGTTAATTATAAAAATATGAATTTTGCAAAAATTGATTTAATTTGAAGTAACATGCAAAATCCCATAAGAAATTTCATTTAAAACATTTATTTCAAATGATTAAAGGCAAATAAGAGTTTTTACATTCAACATATGCCTTATTACAATTAAAAGCAAGAGAAATTAAAAAATATAACAAAAGTAACTCTTATTTTTTCTTCAGCCTTTCTTCTCTCTTTCTTTTATTTCTTCCTCAGCTTCTTCTCTTATTTTTTTTCCTTTTATTTTATTTACATTTCTCTTTCTCTCTTTTTCTCTCGAGCTCTTTCTTTCTTCTCTTCTTTTTCTTCTCCTCCTGCCTTCTTCTTCTTCCTTATTCTTCTTCTTCAGTACTTCCTTAGCGCCTGCCTGCTCTTGTCCCTTATCCCTTTACCTTCTCAGCTTCTGCTTCCTTCAGCCCTTACTTTCTCCTTCAACACTTAGCCTCCTCAGCTTCTTCATCCTTCCAGCTGAACCAGGTTTATCCTTCAACCAAAAATTGTTTAAGGTTTGCGGAGAGGTCCTTTCAAGGATACACAGCACCCTAAGAAGGGTGGGACCAGACCCTACTCGGTCCTCACCTAATTTGATTATGGTTTATTTTTGATTTTTTTCTTTCTTGATCCAAACCAACCCTCTCTCGAACTGAACCGGCTCAACCGCCTCCCAGGCCTCGCCCTCCCAAAGCACAATGCACATACGACCACTCGAGCGCACACCAGCAGGTGCACACGCCCACACACACACACGCTATATGCTTAGCATGCTCATGATCAAATTTCGCGCCGAGCGCTTGTCGACTGAAGCGGCTATACAACAAAATCGTTTTATACCTACGTGTGCGCTTTGAATCTTCCGATGTGGGACTATGTGTTCCCCCTCCAGACCCGACTTGAACTGATGATTTCTCCCTACTCAGAGCTCCAAATCAAGCGATTCAAAGCTTGATGGAAAGCTCTAAGATGGCTCTACAAGATTACAGGGTCAATTTTAGGTTTAGATGATGCTTTCCTCTTCAATTTGAAAGGTGAAGTTAGGGGGTTCCTACGGGTTATATATGCCTGGAAGTGAAATTAAACTTACAGTGTCTACAGGGTGGCTTTTCTAGCTTAACTAAGGGTCTGAATAGATCCTACAGGTAATTCCGCATCTGCTGGAAGTGGATCCTGAAGCTCTTAAAGCTTCTGAAACCACAGAGAAGTCTCAAGCTTCTCTGAAAGCTTCAGAGAACAAAATTTTCAACTCTGAAATGTGCAACAGACACTAAAGGACATTTCTAATTGATTTCAACAAGTTCTAAGGATTAAAACTAACTAGTTTGGGTAGGATTTAACATCAAATTTCATCAAAATGACACTGCCATCAGTTTGGGTTTGAAAATAACCCAAACTGGCAAGTTGTTAATTCCAACAAAATAACAAGTTTGAGCTTACTTAAATCTCTCTCAAATCATTCAACAAGATCTCAGAAATGACTCTAACTCATCAATTCCTCAAATTGAGCTCATAATCAAATTTCCTCCTCAGGTTTGACTGAAAAGCTTAAAAATTGACTTTCTAATTAACGCCTTTTTACAAGTAATTGGAGCCTAGAATGGAATCCTAACAACCTCAGGAACTTATCCAACTTCTTAAATAGATGAATTAGCCTTGAAAACTAAGGTTCCAGGCTCATCGCCTGGACCCTAAAAGTGCCTTGTTTGTCAGAGGCATTGAAAGGTTGTTACAATGTTCTAAGGACATCAATGGCTTCAGTGCACTGCACTGAAGCTTCTAGACTCCTTAACTGTGACTTTTAGTCTTCTGCCAAGCTTCTCCAACCTGTCGGAGTTGGAGAAGATGAAACCTAATGTGCAGCACCAGATGTTAAAATCACAAATCAAAGACCTCAAACTACTCAGTGATCAATATCATGTCAATCTGGAGCTTTTCAACAAGTTTTAAAAGCTGAAGCTCAAGAATGATTCGCCGGAGCTCGTCAAAGCTCCAGTGAGTCCAGAAAAAATCAAAATCACGCACAGAGAAGTGAATCGTAACATTTTTGATTTAAAAAGGATCCGGAGGTTGCAAGGAACCTCAGGATCAGGTTAAATTCTTCAATTGATCATTAAAATTAAGATTTAACAGTGAATTCCATTTTTAAAGATTCTGAATTGGTTGAGGCTCAGGACTTAGTCTCCCACTCAAATAAGTGGTTGAGACAAGTCAGAGGAGGATTGCGATGATAAATACTTAGTTAATTTAAGGCTTTAACTACTCCTAAGCCACCATTGACAGCGAGCTCAGGAGCTTTAATAGAATTAGGTTTTTAAGTTATGTATAGTTTTTAATCAAATTCAAATGATAATTAGGATCCTTAGATGATGAGTAAATGATGGAGGATGCATGAATGTGGATCTAAGTTCAGTTACAGCCACCATGGACAACGACAGTAGTTGTATGGAGGTGAGTATGAATTAGGCGAATCAGTGATAGAATTAGTGTTTCAATGAATGAGAAGTGATAATTAGTGATAAAAGAAGGTGATTAATGAGTTCAAAAGACAAAACATGATCTCCAACAAGCTCAAGGAACTCGCCAGAGTAGAAGAAGACAAACTCTGAAATCTACATTAAGATAAACTAACTAACTAACTGATAACACTGCATCTTGGGGCGATAATTCTGTCAATTGAGGTTTATCTTAAGAGCGAAATGCACAGATAACACATCATAAATAGAAATAGGGGCATCACATGCATTACACATCAAGATTGCCTATAATACAGTACTAATAGCCTTTTGCACAAGCTCGTGTCAAAATAGGCCTCATATGGGCAATCGAGTCGCACAGATGGATTCAGAGCAACGAACGGAGTCCAACAAGCTCAAAATCGGCCAAATCCGACATCCAGAGCTCCCGTAATGGGCCCAAGAAGTTCTGACCGTTGATCTGATGATCAACAGCCCATAGCGTGCCATGTGGCACCCACTTGTTGCATCCAGACTACCGCCTGTCTTTGCCTTCACCCGAAGGATAACTCTCAGCTGCTGATCTTCGATCGAACGGTCGAGAACACCTGCGCACCCAACTCTCGCTACGACAATCCGCCCCCGCAGCTCAGTGGTCGGCGCTTCGACCTCGCATTCAGAGGCGCAGGTTTGAAACGCCTGCCGCTTCCCAATTCTGCGTGACTTGAGGTGCGCTCGATTTCAACCGCGCAATCAGCAACGAACAGCACAGATGAAGCACACGCAGCGCAACAGATGCGTGCGGATGCTCACACACGCGATGATGTGGCAAAAGCACGCACCTCAACAGCAATCCACGAGCACACCCTTTGCGAGATCTTAGCCGTTCGATCTTCGATGGAATGGCTCACAACGCGCGCGTGCGGATCGCCTCAGAAGAAGCACAGGGTGCCCTGGCGAGCGGCAGGTCAAGGGGGCTACACTGACGGATTTAGTATGGGTTTAGCGACGTCCCAGATGTTGCTAAAGCCCATACTTAAATTAGAAAACCCTTTTGCCTATATAAACTCCATCCAACCACCCATGAAAGGGCATTCAATTCACTTGCAAGTGCTCTACCTCACTCCTAGCCACCATTAGCCCTCTTTGTAATCGTCGGAGCCGATAAGCTACCAATGGAGACCCTCTCCACCGCCGTGACTGCCTTGTCGTCTTCTCTCTCTCTTTCCCTCTTTATCTTAAGCTTTACTTTACTTGTGTTCAAGCATTTATCTGGTGTTGTAATTATAAAAATAAAGTTACAAGTCAAATGAAGTTGTTTTCTATCTAGTTACTTGCCCTCTTTTATGTTTAAGTTGCATGTTGTGAATGAGAAATTTCTAACCCTATTCTCTCCCTCTCTCTTTATTTCTCTCTCTCTTACTCGCTTTCCGCCCACGTCTTCGTGCAAGCAAAAATCCATTATTTCCGTGACATTAAGTGACAAGAAAAATCTGGTTTTCACGCCTCCCTGAGATCAACACTCGGACTCACATCCATTTCTTCATTTAAAACCGACGTTGCGAGCGCAAACTATAACAACTCTTTTAAACATACGCATCTTATGCACATCATTTTTTGGCACCGTTGCCAAGGAGGTTACGAATTTATTTTATCACTTCCATTTTACATCCATGCTTACATCATCTAACGCATTTTCTACCTCTACTTGATGGTTGCAGGAACTTAACGCTTGGACAACGAAGCAGCACAGCTTGTGACGGTAGAGATGGAGTAAGCGCAGCAAGGACCGATTGTGATTAACTCTTCACCCGTGGTTCTTTACTTGCCTAAAAATAACTTTAAAAAATTGTAAAAGCGATAAAAAAATTTTACGTGGTGTCTGATTGCCTGATCCACATCCTTCACTCATCACCCAACAAATATATATATGCACATATACACTCTAACATTCTTAAAACCTAATCTTTTTGGAGTGTTTACCTTTCTTTTTGAGTGGTGTTTGCAAAGCCACCATGACTTCACTTGGGCTACACCACTCATCCATAAAATCGACTCATCCAATAGAAGCTGCATGATCACTAGGGTGAGTACATTAGGGCTTTAGAGCCTCTACACAACAATGGAAATCTACTTTCACCAATTATGTGCAAAACATGACGTGCCCACTGAAACTTGTCTGAAAACATTAATACACGTCAATCCTAAAAGACACAAAAGTATGGATGAAACATTAAAAGACACCGCATCTTAAAAAAATCCTTGCTTGAAAACCATGTTTTGATAGGAGCACACACACTGGAATTCGAAAACTAAGAGGCACTACCCCAACCAACGCCTCATCACATAACCCTCGCACAAGCACTATCCTAGCCCTTTTAAAACAGAGTAGACGTGCCCTTGGCAGGATTGGGTTAAGTCTCGAGAGGTGTGGTTTTGTTCGCTGGGCACTTGGCTTTCATTCCCTTAGTAGAATCTGGTGACTAGGCTGCGGGGAAGTGTCAAACGACCGTGATTGTGGGGTCTATGGAACCGGCGATGCAAGCCAAAGGAAGAACCTTCCCGACAATCCCCTCATAATCAACCTGGCCAGATTAGCTTTAGGAAGGGGACTCCAGTGCTTACGGACTTGATCACCCTTTTGGAGATTTCTAGGTCCCCTAAGGAATACACCATAAGGACTAGGCTTGTTTGCTTGGTTGTACACACACTTCTTACATCTGTCGCTCTCCGCATCCCCTCCTGTTCTTCTCTAGTGTATGCACAGGAGACGATCATTGCATCCTGAGTTGTTTGTTTTGGGACGGGAATCCAGGCAACTTGATTTTGCTAGAAACATGGCTGAACCTAGGGTAGATGAGGTTGAGGACCAACCCCCACTAGACACAATGGCCATCATCCAAGCCCAGATTAGCACAAACCACCAGCTTCAGCAGCAACAAATCCACACTATCATGCAAGCCATACACCGGTTGTAGAACCCATAAGAGCAACCACCACCACCTTTCCAAGGCCCACAAGGGCAACCTCCACTTGATCTACCACCATTCCAGGACCAACCTAGGCCTCTCTGTGACTTCTACAATCCTTCCGCTATTTGAGTTGAGCCGTACCTTAGGATCCCTGAAGGGAGAGATGATTTTGAGCTAAAACCAAATGTCTTGAGTCTGATTCAGAGCCACTTCCATGGAAGCTCAAATGAAGAACCCTTCCAGCACCTAGAGGATGTTGACAGGATAGCCCGGACTGTGAAACCTAGGAACATTAGCCTTTGCATTGTTTTGATTAAGATGTTCCCCTTCTCGCTGAGAGACAAGGCATCTCACTGGCTTAGAACCCTAGGTAGACCCATCACCACCTAGGAAGAACTGAGGCATGCATTCTTAAAGAAATTCTTCCCCATAGGAAAGACCAATGCCCTCAGAAGAGCCATTACTACTTTTACACTCCAGGGTGGGGAACAGTTCCATGAGGCATGGGAAAGATTTAATGAACTATTGAGGAAATGCCCACACCATGAAGTACCAAGGTGGCAATTGGCCCAGATCTTCTACCACAGTCTGGATAGCAACCTACGGAACTTCGTCGATGCCTCATGTGAGGGGAACTTCCTAAACAAAGATGAGGACAGCGCGTTTGAGCTCTTTGAGTCTATGAGCGAAAATTCGCTCAACAATGCCTCCATGACCCAGTTTAGCCGATCCAGTCAACCTCGTGGTGGGATTTATGAGGTACAAGCAAATTCGGGGATGGTTGACATGGATATCATTGCCAAGAAATTAGATCAAGTGGAATTGGTGGATAAAAAGATAGATGAGCTACTAAACCAAGCCAAGAACCCGTTACAGACCTTCTCCCTAGCAAAGGAAGCTCACAATGTTGACCTAGTCCAGCCCTTAAGCCAACTGAACCTGGAACAACCCCTGACCACGTTCCAGGGAGGGACCTTTACTCCCTCAACCCTTGATTACTCTCTTCCATCCCCATCGACATTTTCTATCCTTGAAGATGTACAAGTTGTCCAAGGTTATGCTAAACCTGACCCTTTCTCCAACACTTACAACAATGGCTGGCGTAATCACCCTAACTTTGGTTGGACAAACCAGAAACTACCTCAATTCTAGAACCAGCCCAGGCCAAACCAACAGCCAAACTTGCCCCCCTATCAGCAAGGACCACCAGTTAGACCCCCATGTAATTTGAATAGGGCGGCCCCTCCCCTGCAAAACCAAATGGACACCCTAATAAAGATGATGGCTGAAATGAACCAGAAACATCAGGAGGAAATGACTTTAGTAAAGGGATAGTTAAGCCAGCTGTTGGACTGTAAACAAGGATCCCTGCCTTCCCAGTGACAACCGAACCCGTGAAACATGATTAACAGAGGCCCCAATTCGCAAGGGTTTCAGGGAAATCCAGGGCAAGCTCACATGGTCCAGCCAGCCCCACAAACACCCCCTGGGTTCGGTGCTTCTTCATCCTCGTCTTCTTAAGGATCAACCCATGGTCCCAATGCCTCTGCAAATGCGGTAACCTTGAGAAGCGACACCAAAACCCAGGATCCCAAATGACCTACCCTTCCTGAGACTTCACCGTCTGAAACACCCGACTCAGAAGAGGCACTGGAAAAACCCAAGGACCCAAAAATAGATCCTATCCATGTTCAGACACCCTACCCTAAGGCCTTGAAGACAATCAAGAAAAAGAAAAGTATTGTGGAAACTGAGGAGCTTTTGGAGATTTTTAAGCAGGTTCAGATTAACATTCTGCTCCTCGAAGCCGTCAAGCACATCCCGGCTTATGCCAAGTTTTTAAAGGATGCCTGTACACCCAAATGTAAGCCAAGACCTCAAGCACCTAGGAAGGTTGTGCTCTCCAAGCAAGCGAGCTCTGTAATATCAAGCAACCTTCCGCTCAAGCGAACTGACCTAGGAGCACCCCTGATATCCTGCAATATCGGGGACATGACATTTGATAGAGCACTCCTAGACTTAGGTGCTTCCATCAATCTGATTCCAACAACCCTGTGCCACCAATTTGGTTTTGGAGAATTGACGCCCACACCTATCACCATCCAATTGGCTGATAGATCTGTGAAGACCCCAAAGGGGGTTGTCGAGGATGTGATTGTGCGGGTCAAGGACTTCTATTTTCCGGTCGACTTCTTGGTGCTCAACATGGAAGTCCCTGAAAAACTACAGAACACACCCATAATCTTAGGTAAACCTTTCTTAGCTACGGCTAAGGCAAACATCGATTGTGACACAAGATGTATGGAAATCGCCTTCGGGGACAAGAAAATGCAGTTTGATATCTTCCGGGCGACCAAGTCTTTTAATTGCGACTGTATCGAGGAACATGATCCCGTGGAACCATTGGTCAAGGAATGCCCCACCCTTAATTCTGTCTCAGACCACCAATCCTGTAACGACTGTTCTGACCCATCATCATCTCTACCCATGGACCTCTGTAGGACTGATTACCATCAAACAACACCATTTGAGGAGATTGATGTTGATCAACTCCCGCCTTTCCCTTTTCCTTCGACTGTTGTCCCACCCGCACCCGAACTAAAGCCGCTACCTGAGAATCTCAAGTATGTCTTCCTGGGACCTGACCAGACCTTTCCTGTGATTATTAACTCTCATCTAACCAAGGATCAGGAACTTAGGTTGACCGCGACCCTTTCGGAACATCAGGCCACCATTGGATGGACCATTTCAGACTAAAGAGGAATTAGCCCTACCTATTGCACTCATAAGATTTACTTGGAAGATGGGGCATGACCCTCCCGCCAGATGTAGAGATGGTTAAAACCAAATATGCGGGAGGTTGTTAAGAAAGAAATTATCAAGTGGCTTGACGCCGACATCATCTATCCCATCTCTGACAGCCCCTGGGTGAGCCCCACTCAAGTGGTTCCAAAGAAAGCCAGGCTCACCATTGTCACCAATGAGCATGGCGAATCCATCCCCACCCGCACCACCACCACATGGCAGGTGTGTGTTGATTACAAGAAGCTCAATGAAGCAACCAAGAAAGATCATTTCCCCTTACCATTCATTGACCAGATCCTCGAAAGATTGGCAGGACAAAAGTATTTTTGCTTCCTGGATGGATATTCAGGGTATAACCAAGTAGCAATTTCTCTTGAAGATCAAGAGAAGACCACATTCACTTGCCCGTACGGCACGTTTGCATTCCGTCGTATGCCGTTCGGGTTATGCAATGCACCCACTACCTTTCAGCGTTGCATGCTAGCCATTTTTTCAGAAATAGTGGGTGAATACCTGGAGGTCTTTATAGATGATTTCTCTGTATTTAGGAATTCATTCGACCATTGTTGAGCAACATGGAAAAAATCTTGAAACGATGTATCGAGGTTAATTGGGTGTTAAGTTGGGAAAAGAGCCATTTTATGGTTCAAGAAGGAATCGTCCTCGGTCACATCGTATCGCACAGGGGCATTGAGGTGGATCGGGCTAAAGTTGATTTGATTTCCAAACTTCCTCCGCCTAGCTCGGTCTGGTAGATCTGTTCATTCCTGGGACATGTTAGTTTCTACCAAAGGTTCATCAAAGATTTCTCCAAGCTTTCCAAACCCTTAACCGATCTTCTTGCCAACAACACCTTATTCCACATGACCTCTGATTGCATCAAGGCTTACCACACCCTCTGGGGCTTAGTTTCCACAGCCCCTGTACTTCAGCCCCCAGACTGGTCCCAGGACTTTGAGATTGTGTGGTGCATCAAATTTTGCCATAGGCGCTGCCCTGGGACAAAGACAAGAAACCCATGGTGATCTACTATGCGAGCAAGACGTTAGACGAGTCCCAACGAAATTATACGGTCACAGAGAAAGAATTGCTCGCCGTAGTTTTGGACTTGAGAAGTTCCGATCTTACTTGCCGGGATCCCACGTGACCACCTATACTAACCATTCAGTCATCCGGCATCTGTTGGCTAAAAAGGACCCGAAGCGCAGGCTCATCAGATGGACCCTACTCTTACAGGAATTTGACCTGGAAATCTGCGACAAAGCCGGATCAAAGAATGTGGTGGCTGACCACTTATCCAGACTTCACCCAGACCACATTGGACCCTCCCTGCCTTTATCTGATACCTTTCCCGATGAACACATTTTGGCTATGCAAGACAAGAAACTGCCTTGGTATGCTGACTATGTCAACTACCTGGTTGTAGGACAGACCCCGCATAGCTGATCCATATAGCAACAGGACAAGTTCTTGGCCGAGGCCAAGCACTATTTCTGGGATGATCCCATACTGTTCGCCTCTGTGCCAACCAGATCATCAGGTGGTGTATCACTGAGGACGAAGTTCAAAGTGTGCTATCTTTTTGTCATAACCAAGCTTGTGGTGGCCACTTCTCAGGAAAGAAAACGGCTGCAAAGGTTCTGCAGTCCGAATTTTACTGGCCTTCCTTGTTTAAGGATGCACGCAACCTTGTCAAGACTTGCTCTTGCTGCCAAACACTGGGACCATGACCAGAAAAGATATGATGCCCCTCCAGCCCAATCTGATTATCGAGATCTTCGACATTTGGGGTATTGATTTTATGGGCCCCTTCCCAGCATCCAACGACTTTGAGTACATCCTAATCTTGGTAGACTATCTCTAAATGGATTGAAGCCGTCGCCACCCACCGATGCGATCATAAGATTGTCGTGGACTTTGTTAAGCAGAACATCTTTTCTCGACTTGGAATACCAAAGGCCATGATCAGTGATGGTAGAAGTCATTTTATTCACTCCCAATTCCGTGTCCTACCTAGAAAATACGGGGTTAACCATCGCATCGCTACCCCGTATCATCCGCAAACAAATGGGCAGACCGAGGTCTCAAATAGACAAATCAAGAACATTCTACAGAAAACTGTGAGACCTGACAGGAAAGACTGGTCCACACGACTAAATGATGCCCTGTGGGCATACAGGACCACTTTTAAGACCCCAATAGGCATGTCACCTTATCACCTGGTCTTTGGCAAAGCATGCCACCTTCCTGTCGAGTTGGAACATCGGGCTTACTGGGCCGTCAAGTAGTGTAACATGGATTCCCAACTAGCCGGTGCATAGAGGAAGCTCCAACTCTCTGAGCTCGAAGAAATTCATCAGGACGCCTTTGAGAACAATCGGCTGTATAAGGAGAAAATGAAAGCCGTCCACGACCGACTCATCCATAGAAAGACCTTTGAGCCTAACCAGCAAGTTTGGCTTTTCGATGCCTGCCTAAAACTCTTTTCAGGGAAGCTCAGGTCCAAGTGGACAGGACCATTTACGGTGGTCAAGCCCCACTCCAATGGGGCGGTTGAAATCGCTGATCCGAATAGTGGGCACACTTTTACAATCAATGGCCAGAGATTGAAACACTTCCAAGCTCAGGTTCCCCCAAAGGAGATTGTCACCCTTACTGAGGGATGACTCCAGGCACCGCCCAGCTGAAGGCATTAAACTCAACGCTTCATGGGAGGCAACCCAGAAGATTCAGACTGATCAAGTATTCTACGTCACTCAGGTAATATCTTTTCGAACCCCTATTGCATCCATGTATTTGTCAATGAGGACATTGTCCAACTTAAGCATGGGGGGTGGTAAATTGTATGATTCTGAGCTCATTTAATCAGTATGAATAGAGTATAATTAAAAGAAAAAAAGAAAAAAAAATTGAATTTAGGAAGAAAAACTTAGGCATTAGAAATTTGTCAATAGTGGAAAATAATACGGAAAGAACTTGAACACTTAGACTTTTCAGGCCTTCAAGCTTAATCAGCCTCGGTGTCCGTAAAAATATGGATTTAGCTTCAAATCCTTGCAACCTTAATCTACTCTAATCCACTAACTAAATAAGGTGATAAGTATACAACTTATCAACTCACCCTCTAACTCAGAAAAAATTTTAGTCTAAGCATCTGCACACATTTTTGCACAAACTCACTCCTCGGAGATTCTGACAGAAATTGGGTAGCTAATGAACATTCTAGGGTGGTATGGCTGGCAAGTTGTTATGGGTAACAGCCCATTGGCAGGTTGTCCAGAGCCCAGCCATGGGACCACCTCCTCTTTATTGCCTCTAGGTAAATTTGAGATCAGGGAAGCTGCCTACCAAATAAAAAAAAAATAGAGAGAAGGAAAAAAGAGAACAAAATAAACCACACTTCACCGCACGAGTATGGCTGGCACGTGATCGTGGGTAACAGCCCATTGGTCGGTTGTCCAGAGCCCAGCTTAGTAAATGCATAAAAAGAACCAAAACACTTAAGGAAGAAGCGGGGAAGTAGAGCAAGCCGGGGAGATATACACTGGAAAAACGCTTGTGTTGACCCCAAGTAAAGCAAACATAGGGAGAAAGCTACCGATCGCACAAATACACCTTCAGGCAAAACACTTCCTCTTCTAGTCACCTAGGGGCGCAGAAACCCGAAGTCTGTCTAAATTACCGTTGAGTGAGTCTATCATGATCTTCACACCAAGATGCTTAGCACTTAGAGTTTTGTCCGAGTTTTGGGTGGGTTGGGTAGCCATAAAAAGTTACCAACACACTCTTAACTCCAAAAAAATCTAAAAATAAGAAATATATATATATACAAGTATTAAAGCAAGGATTCAGGCGATTCATATTTTGGCAGACACTCGCACGTTGCTTAGTCTTTGTAGATTAAGATCTTAGTATATTTCCTCCATTGACAAGTGACGAAGTGTCCAAGTAATTACTTCTTAAATTCTGACTGAAAATAAAGGTCAGAATAAACCTTGCTAGGGACAAGCAAGGAGTAAGCATGGGGGTATGATAACACTGCACCATGGGGTGATAATTCTGTCAATTGGGGTTTATCTTAAGAGAGAAATGCACAGATAACACATCATAAATAGGAATAGGGGCATCACATGCATTGCACATCAATATTGCTTATAATACAGTATTAATGACCTTTTGCACAAGCTTGTGTCAAAACAGGCCTCAGATGAGCAATCGAGCCACACGGATGGATTCAGAGCAACAAACGGAGTCCAACGGACTCGAAATTAGCCAAATCCGACATCCGGAGCTCCCGCAATGGGCCCAAGAAGTTCTGACCATTGATCTGATGATTAACGGCCCACAGCGCACCACGTGGCGCCCGCTCGTTGCATCCAGACCACCGCCTGCCTTTGCCTTCACTTGGAGGATAACTCTTAGCCGTCGATCTTTGATCGAATGGCCGAGAACGCCCGCGCACCCGACTCTCACCGCGACAATCCAACCCTCAACTCAGTGGTCAGCGCTTCGATCTCACATTCAGAGGTACGGGTTCGAAATGCCCGCCGCTTCCCAATTCTGCGTGACTTGAGGCACGCTCGATTACAACCACCGAATCAGCAGTGAATGACATAGATGAAGCACACACGGCGCAACAGATACGTGTGGACGCTCACACGAGCGATGACGCAGCAGAAGCACACACCTCAGCAGCAATCCGTGAGCGGGCCCTATGCGAGATCTCAGCCATCCGATCTTCGATCGGACGACTCACAACGTGCACGCGCGGATCGCCTTAGAAGAAGCACAGGGCACGTTGGCGACCGGCGGGCGAAGGGGGCTACACCGACAGATTTGGTATGGGTTTAGCGACGTCCCAGACGTCGCTAAAGCCCATACTCAAATTAGAAAACCCTTTTGCCTATATAAACTCCATCCAACCACCCATAGAAGGGCATTCAATTCACTTGCAAGTGCTCTACCCCACTCCTAGCCACCATTAGCCCTCTTTGTAATTGTTGGAGCCGACGAGCTGCCAACAGAGACCCTCTCCACCATCGTGGCTACCTCGTCATCTTCTCTCTCTCTTTCCCTCTTTATCTTAAGCTTTACTTTACTTGTGTTCAAGCATTTATCTAGTGTTGTAATTATAAAACTAAAGTTGCATGTCAAATGAAGTTTTTTCCTACCTAGTTACTTGCCCTCTTTTATGTTTAAGTTGCATGTTGTGAATGAGAAATTTCTAACCCTATTCTCTCTCTCTCTCTCTTTCTCTCTCTCTTACTCGCTTTCCTCCCACGTCTTCGCGCAAGCAAAAACCCGTTATTTCCGTGACATTAAGTGACAAGAAAAATCTGGTTTTCACGCCTTCCTGAGATCAACACTCGAACTCACATCCATTTCTTCATTTAAACCCGGCGTTGCAAGCGCAAGCTATAACGACTCTTTTAAACATACGCGTCTTCTGCACGTCACTAACTAACTACCAAGACTACTCCTACTCCTACCTACTGTTACCTAGACGAAGGGGTCAAAGGGACTCCGTCAACGACTCATGATGGAGGACGAAATCAGAGGGTATGAGGAAGATCTCTGGCGGGCAAATTTGGATGGAGTAGAGGATCTCCCTGGTCATTGCCTTTGTCCAGAGATGCGGCTAACCTCGGTGAAGTTCCTAAGCTGATCAGGATGGATGGAGGAAGTCAGAGGATGATGTGGAAGATCGCCGGAGTTACAGACGATTGGCCTATTGGGTCGGCCCAGTGATAGAAGAGGGAAGGGAGCCATCTTACAGAAATCGAGGGGGTGGGGGTCTATTTATAGTTGACGGTGATGAAGAGGGTGGCGGAATCTAGACGAAGGAGAAGCTAGGGGAGGTTAACCATCGACGTCATCTCCGACGACAATGAGGTTAACTGCCACCTAAAATTAGGATTAAAGAATCATCCAGACCGATGGATGAGAATGGAATGGTGAGCACAAGCTCCAGGAACTTGGAGAAGGTGGAATGACGTCGGATGTGTGGTGATCGAGTGGTGGAAACACCCTCTGTCGTCAGCCATCCAAGCGGCTGAAGGAAGAAGAAGAAGAAGAAGAAGACAGGTACCTTTGTGCGACGAAACCTAAGGACGTATATGAAAATTAAGGACCCGATTGCAATGAGTAGTAAGGACCTAAATGTAAACCCAGGTTTTAAAGGTTTATTTTAACTTAGATCTTTTTCAACTTTTTATATATGATTATAAATAAGGTAATTATTATGTTTTCACCTTGAATTTACATTTTTTACCTTTTTAGGTTAATTTATTAAATTATGTAAAGTTACTTAAGTTATTATAT
The DNA here is from genome assembly GCA_037157565.1 of Thalassia testudinum. NCBI lineage: Eukaryota > Viridiplantae > Streptophyta > Magnoliopsida > Alismatales > Hydrocharitaceae > Thalassia > Thalassia testudinum. Next base: position 206,349,789 of record JAZHRO010000031.1, read on the forward strand.
ACTTAGGTATACATTATGTTTAAGTTAATTAACTTATTAATTAAAGAAATGATTGATAAGATCTCACGTCTAATTATTAATTAGATTATTAATAATATTAATTGAATGATAAAATATCATTTTTAACTTATTTTAAGGCCCTTCACTATATATCCCTTATTTTATTATTAACCCATATATACTCATATCCTTAGCTAATTAACTAGGAAGACTAGTTAATTAGGGATAATTAGAGATCATGATGAGTCTCTCATCATAACTCAATCTCTCTCACTATCCTCCTCCCCACAAAATGCACAAATGCAAATATTTACAAAATGCAGGTAAACAAATGTAATATAAGTGCATTACATTAGGAAATAGCATAAGATGGCCTATTTACAGGTGTGTATTGCTGCGCAATCAATAGCTTCTGGAAAGTGAGAGTTTCCTTCTTGAAAGTACAATTCAAGATGAATACCCAAACTTTTCATATCATTTCTTATTTTAATTGTATCCTTTGGGTTGTCTGTTAAGTATAATACATCTAAAATATTGTCCATTACATTATTCTCAATGTGCATAATATCTAAATTGTGGCACACAGTCAAGTCCTGCCAATATGAAAGCTCCATAAAAATATACTTTTCTTCCTAAATCCTGAATGCCGCAAGGAAGTTAAGTCATTTTTGAAAGGATGGCCCAAACATATTTCACAGAGTTGTTGCAATGTCTCCATGATTTTCATACCAAACAACCTAACAAAACCTATGCTCAATTTATTTTTCGGATTCTTCGACAAATACCGAGATGCTTTACCATCAAATCTATCTTTGAATTGTGACGTTCACCGTCTGTGTTCAATGGGAAGAAAATCTACGATGCCTTAAGTAACAAAACTTCTTGGTTTCAGGCAATCTCAAGTGATGAGTATTATCCATATAGATTGGATATGCAAACTTCCCCTTCATACTCCATCTTGACAAATTAGCATTTGCTGGAAAGTCATTGATAGCCCACAATAATGTTGTATGCAACTGAAAGAATTCTTTCTTATGTGCGTCATATGTTTTAACACTATTGTACCACAGGACTTTTACTTCATCAATCAATGGTTAGAGATAAACATCTATCATATTTCCTAGTTGCTTGGGGCCTGGGATAAGAAGGGTCAACATCATAGATGCAGATTGCAAGCATAGACAAGGAGGTAAGTTATAAGTTAACATGACCACCGACCATATAGAATATGACGGATACATGTTCTTGAATGGGTTGAATTCATCGCTTGCAAGTCCCAATGTCACATTCCGTGCCTCCACTACCAATGTTGCGTGATTCTCGTTAAATCTATTCCACTCATCAGAATTTGTTGGATGACGGATGCATCCACCTCTCGATTTATTTTCCTGATGCCACGCCATCAATTTTATTGTTTTACTTGATATGAATAGGTGTTGTGGCATAGGGATCAATGGAAAATAACGAAGAACCTTCTCTGATTATTTCTCTCCAACTATGTTTGTTGACTTACCCACCTTATACCTTTCCTCACCACATTCGAGACAATTACTCAACCCAAAGTACTCATTTCTATATAGGACACAATCATTTTGATATGCATGAATCTTCTTGCATTTCAATCCAAGCACGTGTATCTGCTTCTTCACATCATACCATGACCCAAGAAACCCAGTAGGATTATTCAGCTGCTTCCCAATGAAGTGAAGGACTTCAAACATTAATTTCGTTGTCACTCTATTCATCACTTTCATCTGAAACAATTTCAAAAGAAATGACAACTTCGAGATTGACTCCATTCTGAGAGCAATAGGCTCCTTTGCTACCTTAATTGCATCATAAAACTTATTACAATCTCATAATGTCTCATTATCATCTACATCCTCAAGGTTTGCTACTCTCATATCATATGACATTTCATCTAATTCATCTTCCTGATTATCATTACTTTGTTCTAAATCATCAATTCTATCATATCTTGCTTCTTATGCGATTTACTCACCATGAGCAGTCCAATTTACATAATGCTGCCACCAACAGTTAGATATCGCATGCTCGAAAATAGTGTCTCGGTCATGAAAAAACCCATTCAAATAGCATCTACATGGGCATAAAATCAGCTCAAGAAATTCTTCTTGTTGAAATGTCTTCCTATCATCATTGAATGCCCGCCCCTGAAATGAAATCACTCCATTCTTGTAATCGTAGTAATTCGAATTCTTCAAACTAATCCATGACTTATCCATAATAACCTAAATTTCAATGTCAACCACTAAGAAGTTAGATTTAAATAAGGAAAATGTGTATTTTAAGAAGATTTTCACTTGATAACCCATATTTGTGGGCTAATTACGTATTTTAATGCCTAGACATTAAGTTAACATGTACATTTATATAGCATACATTAATACGTAAATATGATAACATAAAATTACCTATTTCATGCATTACATGCATTGATAATATCATTTAGAATTTATTTAGAATATCATGCATTGAAATTGGTTACATTACATTTAGTGTTTTGGATTTAACATAGAAGTTAAGGTCTTACATATAAATAACCCAATAATCATTTTATCTTTTATTTTCTTCTTCTCTGCAGCAACGGCCTCCCAATACTGAATGTGCACCTTAATGGCTGAGGAGAGTGGATCCTGCACATCATCGCCACCTCCTCTTCTCTACGTTACTCCCTCTTCTCCATGTTCCTGCAACCATAAAAGAAGACACCAGCCCTACCATCACCGGCAAGCCATCACCCCCGATCCACTACTGCGCAGAGAGTTAAGCTCTCTTCCATTCCACCACTGCCGGCCTCAACCGCAAGCACAAGTCCACACCACCGCAGGCAAGCAGGGTGACAGACTGCTGTGCCACCGTTGGCTTGTGCAAATAATCGTGAGAACCTTAGCGTGCACTACTACCATCACCAACACCAGCAACCACCGACATAACCACGTGCCAGCAGCCATCCACACTCATTAAAGATGTCTGGGAATGTTCCCAAACCTCTGACCTCCCAACAACCACCTGATCTTCTTCTTCTTTCTTCTTCCTCTATTTCTTTCCACCAAACCCAACATAACCCATCACCTCCAATGCCAACGGACCCACCAGTCGTCACCCTCTCCTCACGTGCGCACCACGCCTCTCTGCGTGCACAGCAGCAACGAGCAGCCCCGACCAGCCCCCCAGTGTGCACGCCCTCGCTACGGCCCCTCGCCTCCAGCGCACGCATCCCCCTCGCTACGCCTCCGCCACACCTGCAGCAACACGCACATGGCCGCGCATCCTCCAGCAATGCCCCCGCGCGCCTACGCCCCCTTCTGCCACGCACACCACCCAGCACCAGCATGCCACTCGTGCTCAACCGGCCTCTATCTTCTTCTTTGTCTTCTCCAATAGACCGAAGGAAACCTAAAGTGATCATTGTCCTCCTCCGCGTAGCCGCCTCATTTAGCCTCAAAGCTTCGTGCCATCAACGCCATCGACCTCGTCTTGCCCCCACAAGGCCACCCACACCTTCGGGAGGTCCCCCGCAGACCGCGCACGTCGCGAGCATGCCTCCACCACCGGCGGACTCCTCCCCTTTGGCGACCGTCGCCGATCACCATTCGCCATGCTACCACTACCGTCGAGTAGCCCTCAGCCCACTCGACCTTCACCAAGCTTGCCATGCAACCAAGGGGAAGAATTCCCCTGTTTTCCTACAGTGAAGAGGGTATTACTTATTACATTTAGTGCCATTGTGAAATTTTATTACTATTTTATTATGCTGCATTGCAAAATATATCCTTCAAATGTGCAAAATTACTATTTCAACATTAGGTCTTATTGTCTACTTAATCTGAAAGCGATTTTGCCTCGGTTCTTTGACGAAATTAATAGTGAATATCAGTTTTTGGACCCCTGCGAGTTTAAATAGGCCATTGCCTCCCTGTGGACATGACCCGCTCCTAATTGTGTGGTTATTTTAATTATTTTGATTAGTTGATTTCCACCACTTGGAAATACAATGAAAAATTATCTTAATCATCATTTTCGGGAGGAGGCTTGTTAAATTCGAATTTATCTATTTGTTCACATTTTAGTTGAGGCATGTTTTAATTTGATTATCTGCTTGGTGCGAGGGTAGTTGTATTCCGAGACGAGTTGATGCACCAACCTTAGCGACACTGAGGTGGACCCTGTTTCCACCACTTAGAGGAGAGACCAAACCTCGTATCTATGAGGAGGAGTTTGAACATTGGTGAACCTTGTTGTCACCAACTGGGAGGACATCTGGAGTGATCATCTTCATCTCCGTCAATTTTTTAGTAGATAAAATTTAGGTTTTAGAACTTTACTTTTCTTTATTTTCTTGCACATACAGTTGGTTTGAGACACTTGTTCTGGGATACATTTTTAGGGGTTTGTTCCCCGATTTTATCTTAGGCCCTTGTTGAGTAATTTTTTTTGGGAGCCTGTTCCCATTTCTTTAGACTTAGGTTTTTCTTCTCTTTTGTGGATTGATTTTATTTGTGCATAAGTAAAAAAAACAAAACAAAACACTAGCTGCCTATTAGAAGCTGCCTGCCCTTAAGACGAACCATTCAGGTGTGTATGAGCAGCCTCTAGATTTATTTTCTGCATTACGTGCATTCTAGCATCGTTGATTGCTGGAAGCAAGGTACGCATCCTCTCACTTTGCATCCATATCTTCATCACGCATTTACATTTGGACTTAATTCCTAGACCACATAATTTGTCCTGAAACGATCTAACAAGTGGACACATTAAATTTCTAAAAAGGACTAAGTAAAGGAGGAACACAATAAAACCCAAGGAGTTGATTTGAGACATTATACTAATGTTCAAAATTCAAATTCAAACTTTTACGGTGAATGCACACGTGCATGACTGTGCACTAAAGCACGCAATTAGACACTCCTAGGTTTTGACCTGCTAAGAAAGAACTCTCCTACCATTGGATACCAAAGTGCTTGAAACTTAAGTTCAAAAGTTTTGTAACTCCAAGGAGGGGGATACCTTGTCACGGATTTTTCAGGGTAGTTAAGAAGCACCGCAAAATCACAGCTTCAAAGGAAGGCTTAGGCCTACTTGCATCCCTCGATCTTCCGTCCTTGGAGTACTTTACCATTTGAACTTTAGGGCAAAGCACCTAAGTTCCAATTAGGTCTTCATTAAGGCTTTTCGTAGGTCGACAATAGGCACGTAATTGATTGGGAAATTTGTATTGTCACCTACAACTAGACTAAAATCTCAAAGGCCTAAATTGATTAAAGACATAAAAGTCCTTTGGAATTGTGTTTGTACTGTTTATGTATGCTTGGTAGGCGATCTCTGAGGAGACAACTTGTGTTTAATTCAGAACCTAAAAGAATCCATAAGAGAGCCAACCAAGAGAGAAGAGAGATGGCCGAGGAAGGTGAAAATAGAATTGTGGAGAACCAACGATCTTTGAGAGATTATTTTATCCCTACCAACCAACCTAGCCATACACTGAGAAGACCTGGGGGGAACAATCCATATGAAATCAAGAATAGTACCATATCTCTGTTGCCCTCGTTCTATGGTTCTTCCAGGGAGGACCCCTACAGGCATCTGGAGGAATTCACCAAGGTCTGTTCCATGGTGAGATTGCAGGGTGTTACTGATGATGCCCAAATGCGAACCCTCTTTCCTTTCTCCCTCAAGGATAAGGCGAAGCATTGGTATCACACTCTAGATGGTAGAGTGGATACATGGGATGCCTTGAAGGGAGAGTTTTTGAAAAATACTTCCCCACGAGCAAGACTAATCACTATAGGAAGGAAATCATAGGTTTTGCTCAACAAGATGGAGAACAATTTCATGATGCATGGGAGAGCTTCAAAGATTTGTTATGCTTATGTCCCCATCATCAAGTGCCAAGATGGCAACTTGTCGAAAGGTTCTACACTGGATTAAATGACAAGCACAAGCAAACAGTGGATGGTGCCTGTGTAGGAACCTTTCTTACAAAAACTAAAGATGAGGCTTGGGATCTTTTTGAGACCTTGAGTGAGAATTCTATCCACCTAAATTCTACCTATTTGGATAGGAAACCCACTCTTATGCAACAAAAGATTGAGGCAAATGAGGCTAGGGATATCTAGAATTTAGCCTTCCAGATTCAATTATTGAACCAGAATATGGAAAGCCTTGTGTCAAACCCTAGCCAACTCACACCAAATGCCTTCGCTTCCCAAGCTTCTAAATGCTCCATTTGCCAAGGCAATACGGATGCTACTGTGGATTGTCATTTGGCTTCCTAATTCCCTGACCTTGTACAGCCGGACCTGAATGCCGCCCAAGGGTTCCGTCCCAGACCTCGTATTGACCCTTTTTCCAACACCTATAACAAGGGATGGAGGAACCACCCCAATTTTTCATGGAGACAGGGAAATGTCTCTAATTCAAGGAATTACAGACCCCAACCCTTTCAGACTCAACAGTATAATCAACCTCCTATCCCCTCCCAACCTCCCATGACTTTTGAGATGGATGAGCTTAAGGCCATGTTGAAGGCCATGCAGGAGAATCAAAGCATGATCATCCAATCTCATGACAAAGCAATCAATGAGATGAAATCACAAATTGGACACCTTGTCGAGGCCATAAGCAAAAGGGAGACTAGGAAGCTTCCTAGTTCATCTGAGGAGAACCCTAAAGGGAAAGGGATTGATTTTAGGGAGCAAGCCCAGGTAGTGACTATTCTGAGTAGGAAAGAAATTTCCAAACCTGATGCTCCTATAGTCCCACCTTCTGAAAACCCATCCACTCTGACTTTCGCCCCCACCGGAGAAGAGTCGCCCAACTCTTCTTTGCATGAAATCACCTCACTGGAAGAGGTTGTCCCCGTTCCCCACTTACCCGACATGACAACCCTTCCACCTAGAGATCGAGAGTTCCCTTCCTAGAGTGCTTATCTAACTCTAGGCAGACTTCTGCTAACTCATCTGGAACCAAAGATAGGACGGACGAAATCATGGAGACTTTCAAACAAGTGCAAATTAACCTGCCTTTGATTGAAGCTATCAGGCAGATTCTGTCCTATGCCTGCTTTCCAAAGAACCTGTGCACGAAAAAGTGGCAATCGAGCAAATAGGTCCAATCAAAGGTTGTCCTGTCTGATTCTGTTAGCTCAATTATACAACACGGGACACCCCCGGAAATTAAGGACCCAGGAGCCCCATTGTTGGGAGGTCGTAGATCGCATTTTTGATAAAAGCGTCGTAGTATAGTTGCGAAATACGATCCAACAAAGATATTATTTTGAAAATAATGAGACTTTGAGTCCCGGTCGTTCATCTCTGGGAGGAGTTGTTTTTGTTTTTGAAATCGATCTTAAAGCCGCTCTACTTTATTTAAACGACATGCTGGTGCGTAATATATAGGCGGTTAAAGAACAGGAACTTAAATCACGCAAATATAATAATCATTTAGCTCAAGGTGATTTCAAACACATAAGATATATATATATATATAAAATGAAATTTCATTCATCGTGGGAGAGTTGTTGCACAAGGAAATATAGAGGAAAGCTTATACATGAATGCTTAAAATTAAATCTAAAATTAAATCTAACTACCAGAAAACGATTGCATACAAGAATTAGCGGGGGGATTTCGCATGCATCATTGGGGGAGAAGACTACTCTACTAAGCAATAAATGAAAGCAATAAAAATTATGAATAGCATGATCTAGAGCTAGAAGAATAGAGGGCATTCAGGGGTGGTCCCCGATGGCCTTGGAATGGTTGAGAGAAGGAGGGGTGGCCAATGGAACTTAGGCCAGCCCTTGGAGAGAGGTAGGGTTGATCTAGCATCCCAGCATGGTGTCCTCCATGGTGGTGGTAGTGAGCTCGTGGAGGTGGAGTGACTATGGAGGTGGCATGAATGGCACCAATGGAGTGCAATTGCCAAAGAAGTGAATGGGTGCAAATGGCCACCCAAAGGGTCTTTTTATAGACCTAAGGGAAGCTCTCTAGAGAATTATGGAATTCTCTAGAGAGGCCTATGGTGGGAGCTCGTGGGAGAGTGAGAGAGAGAGGGTGGATGGTGGTTTTTAGATCCACCAAATGTGGTTCTAAAAATTGAATGGCTCTTGGTTCCTATTTTTGGCAACCAAGGCAACCACATATGGTAGAGAGTTCTAGAGAACTCTAAGCTAGATATTTTCGTGTGGATGGTGTGTGTGGGTGTGTGTGGATCGAAACTAAGGTGGCTAGGTTGATTAGGTTGGGTTCTAGTGGGTTTAGGTCAAGGTAGGTCTCAAATTAGGGTTATAAACCCTAATTCACTAAGGTAAAGTGCAATTAAACTTAATACAAGTTTAATTGGGTGTGTGGAAACTTAATTGAGAGTAAAACAACTCAATTAAGTCAGGTCTAGGTCAATTGGACTCTCACTGAGTCCAATTGGACAGTGTGTACTGAGATTAGGGCTCAATTGGACTCAATGAGTCCAATTGAATAGGCTGATGGAATTGACTAAGATCCAAGTCAATTGAATAGGCTGATGGAATTGACTAAGATCCAAGTCAATTAGGTTTAGTGAGAACCTAATTAGGTCCTTAGGGAGGTTTAGAGGTGATGTACTAGGGTTAGGGCACCTTAATTTAGGTTCCTATGGGGTTGGAATTGGGTTTAGGGACCTAGAGATCCAAGATCAAGGCTTAAATCTCAAAACAGGAATTGGAGAGCAGTATCAGACGTCTAATTATATAATCAGACGTCTTATACTCAAAAATCAGAAGTCCAGACTTGTTGTTTGGACGTCCAATCAGAGTCAGGAAGGACTTCGGGTTCTATTTTGGGTATTCTGCAAAAATTAGACATCTGACAAAGTGTCTGGACATCCAATAACACTGCAGAAGTGGGTTTGAAGTGTGAGGGAGTTGGCTAAGGGTCCTAGACGTCTTAAAACTTATCTGGACATCCAGAGAAGGGTTGGAACTAGGGTTTTAGGGCTTCCTAGGGTGTTGTGACCTAATCTAAGGGTGGCTAAGGCTTGGGGAAGTCTCTAGGCTATCCTAAGGCTAGGATGAACCTAAGCTCGTCACATTTTATTGCTTTATTCCTACTTAATAGAATAGCAAACTTTTAACCCCCTTACATTATTATTCCTACATTTAAACTAGGCATTCTGCTCCAGCTCTGCTACAACCCCTGTTATTCCTGATCCAGCTTCAGATCCAGCTCCTGATCAGCTTATTCCCTGCAATCGACATAATGCACTTAATCAGCACATTATAACATTATTTTATGCATAGCTAAAGGAAAGCAGTAAAGATGCAGATAATGCGTATGCATGCATGAATTACCCTAACTTATGCTAAGTCCTAGCCTAATTTAGGTCAATTAAGACCTATGATTGCTGCGCAATCACCCATACATCTCGGTGGTTGTTGGCGACTTACATCTAGATGAGGCTCTACTTGATCTGGGTGCGGGGGTAAACATCCTTCCGAGCTATGTATATGAACAACTTGGAGGAGGCAATCTGAAGCCTTACCCTGTAATCCTCCAAGTTGCAGACCGTTCTTTGAAGACACCATGGGGCTTGCTGGAAGATGTCCTCGTGAGAGTGGAGGATTTCTTCTTCCCTGTTGACTTTCTAATACTGGACACTAACCCTACCAACAAACCAACCAAGCCCTCCATCATCTTGGGCCACCCTTTTCTTGCTACTTCTAATACTTTTATTAATTGGCACACTGGGGCATTAAAAATGGGCTTTGGGAAAAAGAAAATTCGTCTTAATGTGTTTGATGCTTATAAACAAGCTAGATTTGAGGATTGTTCCCAAGTTGAGGTGGTAGATGATCTGATTGAAGAGACAACTCCTGCAATTTTATGTGATGACCCCCTTCAGCATGTCATGCTAAATGAGCATTCCCATCTCTTGGAGGAATGTGAAGGGGATGTATTAGAACTTGAGGAATTGCTTGGAGTTTCTACTGAGTCTCTTTCCCCATCGTACCTACCTAAGGTAGATCTGCTACCCAAGATGGGGACTTCTATTATGAAACCCTCAACCATACAAGCCCCCAACCTTGAACTGAAACCCCTCCCAGACTCTCTCAAGTATGTATTCCTTGGGCCAAAGGGTACGCTCCCTGTAATCATCTCATCTGCATTATCTGAAGTGCAAGAGGGAGCCTTGCTAGATTATTTATCAAGGCACAAGGAAGCCATAGCTTGGATGATTACTGATATTAAGGGTATAGACTCTACACTCTACATGCAACACATTTATACTGATGAATCCATCAAACCATTTTAAGACATGCAGAGACGTCTTAACCCCAACATGAGGGTGGTGGTTAAAAAGGAGATTTTAAAGTGGTTAGATGTTGGGATCATTTATCCCATCGTAGATAGCAAATGGGTTAGTCCAATTCATGTGGTGCCAAAGAAGGCAAGCTTCACAGTAGAAACAAATGACCAGGGTGAACAAGTGGTGACCAGACCCTCAACTGATTGGAGGGTCTACATTGACTACCACAAACTAAACACTGCTACCCAAAAGGATCACTTTCCCTTACCCTTTATTGTTCAGATCCCAGAGAGATTGGCAGGAAACAAGTATTTCTGCTTTTTAGACAGATATTCTGGGTATAAACAAGTTGCAATCTTCCCCGATGACCAAGATAAGACAACTTTTACTAGTCCCTACAGTACTTTTGCATTCAAGCGTATGCCATTTAGATTATGTAATGCACCAGCAACCATTCAGCAGTGTATGATGTCCATTTTCTCGGACATGATTAACGAGTGCGTCGAGGTTTTTATGGATGACTTCTCCATTTACGACTCATCTTTCGACCAGTGTCTCCTGCACTTAGAGAATGTGCTGAAGAGATGTAAGGAGACTGGTTTAGTCCTCAGCTGGGAGAAATGCCACTTCATGGTACAGAAAGGCATTGTACTTGGGCATGTTGTGTCTAAAAGGGGCTTGGAAGTAAATAAGGCTAAGGTTGATTCTATTTCCAAACTCCCATTGCCCACGGATGTTAAACAAATTAGATCCTTTCTGGGCCATGTTGGCTTTTATAGGCGATTCATTAAGAATTTCAGCAAAATTTCTAGGCCACTTTGTGACTTATTGGCGAAGGAATCTTCCTTTGATTTTGATTCAAAGTGTGTCGAAGCTTTTCATACGTTGAAGGAGGCCTTGACCACTACTCATATTCTCCGAGCTCCAGATTGGACACTCCCATTTAAGCTGATGTGTGATGCTTCAGATTACGCAGTGGGAGCAGTCCTTGGACAAAAGGTTGAGGGAAGACCACATGTGTTGCACTATGCCAGCAAGACTTTAACTAAACCAGAGCAAAACTACACAGTCATTGAAAAGGAATTACTTACTGTAGTTTTTTCTCTAGAGAAGTTTAGGTCTTATCTTATTGGATCCAAGGTGGTCATTTTTACTGATCATGCGGTAGTGAAACATCTCATTGCCAAGAAGGACTCTAAGCCACGTTTAATTAGGTGGATTCTACTCCTTCAAGAGTTTGACTTGGAAATTCGTGAAAAGAAAGGAGTGAAAAATGTATTGGCTGACCACCTGTCTCGCCTTCCCCTTGATGACTCTCCATCTGGAGACATCCACGAGACATTTCCCGATGAAACTCTTATGGTGGTAACACCGACTTCACCTTGGCATGTGGATACAATTAATTACTTGGTCACTAGAGAAACTCTGGCTCTTGGGATGAGCAAAAACGGAAGCGATTCATTTCCCAAGCTAGATTCTTTCATTGGGAAGAGCCACAATTATTTCATATTGGACAAGACCAAGTTTGGAGACGATGTGTGCCTGAAGAAGAGCAACATAGTGTGTTGAGATTTTGCCATGAGCTTCATTGTGGAGGACACTTTGGCGCTAAGAAAACAGCTTTTAAGGTTCTCCAATCCGATTTTTGGTGGCCTACCTTATTTAAGGATTCCCATAACTTTATTAAGGTTTGTCTTAGATGTCAACTGCTTGAAATGATTAGGAAGAGGAATGAAAGGCCCCAACACCCTATCCAACCTGTGGAAATTTTTGATGTTTGGGGGATAGACTTCATGGGTCCCTTCCCTTCATCCCATGGGCTTGAGTATATCTTGGTGGCAGTGGATTACGCCTCCAAGTGGATAGAGGACATTCCTACGTGCACAAATGACCACTCTGTGGTCTTGAAATTTGTCAAGGCCAATATCATATCTCACTTTGGCTGCCCCAAGACAATTCTAAGTGATAGGGGACCTCATTTCTGGAACCATCACTTCAATCGGTTACTCAGAAGTCTGGGAGTAACTCACAAGATTGCTACCCCTTACCATCCTTAGACAAGTGGCCAAGTTGAAGTGTCAAATAGGGAGATCAGGAACATTTTAGAAAAGACTGTTAGGCCAGATAGGAAGGACTGGTCCCAAAAGCTCGATGATGCTTTATGGGCTTATCGAATGGCCTACAAAACCCCTTTGGGTATGTCTCCCTTCCGGATAGTGTATGGGAAAGCGTGCCACTTACTTGTTGAACTTTAACATAGGGTACTTTGGGCTATCCGAAGTGTCAACATGGATTTAGAGCAAGCAGGTAAAGCACGTTTACTAGAGTTGACTAAGCTTGAGGAGCTGAGGAACGATGATTATAACACCTCCCAAGCTTATAAAGAGAGAACTAAGGTCTTGCATGATAAGTATATCCTTAGAAAGACCTTTTGAGTCCAACCAACAAGTCTGGCTTGTCAATTCTAGACTTAAGCTTTTTCCAGGGAAATTGAAATCACGTTGGGATGGGCCTTACATTGTCACCAAAGTGTTTCCGCATGGGGCTGTGGAGATCAAGAGCCCTTCCTCTTCAGCAGCACCCTTTACCATCAACGGCCAACGATTAAAACCTTATGTTACTTTGGATGGCCATCTGGTTGATGAAGTCACTCTCAAGGAGCTTTAGCTCCTTTCTTTCCCGCCTTAGGTACCATCTTCCCTTTGCCATTTTACTTTCAATGAGGACATTATTTGAACCAAGCATGGGGGATAGGACCTGAGGCATTTGTACATAGCATTTATACATAGTGCATTCATGCATTTACTTAAAACATTCTGCATTGCATACATTTGCATTGTTTGCAAAAAAAAAAAGAAATTGCATTTTTGAGCTTAACTAACTGGGTCCTGCATTCTTAGGCAGACCAGAACTTTAGGTTAGACTAAGTTGACTCTAGGGTTTGACTTAGAAGCTAAGTTGAGCTGCTAGCTTTAGACCTTTAGGGTCCTTTGTGGACTTAAAAACTCAAGTAGGAGTTAAGTTGCAGACCAATCCTCAAGAGGTTGAGGAAGGAAAGGTAGAGATTGAGTTAAAGGTTGGGTAGTACTTGGTATCTTTTTCTACCTTTTGGTTTACCGGTCCTTCAAACCTAAGCATCCACATTTCACATACACTTGGTCTTATGTAAATAATGATAACCTTAATTCCTTTCTTGGAGAAAAATTTGGTTCTCTCAGCTCTGACTTAAGAGAAGCTTGAAAACACAAGTTGATTGGAAGAGTTCCTACCACAGGGGAGGTGGAGTATATACTCACCTTGAGGATGCGATGATAACATGTCACCTCCTCGGTGCTTGTCTCTTAGGATATCCATCCTACTGGGGGCATGTAAGCGCATTTTGCAGTTCAAGTACCATGGGCAGCCCTGTCTCGAAGTGCCAATTGCCACAGGCCTGAATTCACTTAAGAAATCCATGGGCGATACTATCTCGAAGTGTTGAATGCCAAGAGTTCTTGGGGTCGCTATGAGCGATGCTATCTCGAAGCATCGAAAGCTAGGCACCCTTCGAGGTATGGTGACAAGGACAATGAATCCGACATAGACCGTGTTGATAGCTGATCCAAGGTTAAACTTAGAGGAATCTAACATATATATATATATCCTCTTTCAAGGTTGGCAATCATACCAACCTTAAATAAATCAAACCATTGCACATGCACGGATGCTTTAATCTCTGGGACCAATAAACCCTAGGGTAGAGTTAGAAATCAGCGAAACCTGCGCCTGCAACTCATCCTTAGCTGACCTAGTTTGTAACTTAGCAACTACTTGGAAACTTTACATCTAATGTATGAACTTAACATGTTTCTAAAAGAAGATCGACTGGGTTAGCTAGTCCACTTGAAGAGCTGGGTTATTGCTTGAATTTGCTAGGGACTAGCAACAACTAGGCATGGGGGCATTTGATGAGCCCATATTTGTGGGTTAATTATGTATTTTAATGCATAAACATTAAGTTAACATGTATATTTATATAGCATACATTAATATGTAAATATGATAACATAAAACTACCTATTTCATGCATTTCATGCATTACACGCATTGATAATATCATTTAGAATTTATTTAGAATATCATGCATTGAAATTGGTTGCATTACATTTAGTGTTTTGGATTTAACATAGAAGTTAAGGTCTTACATATAAATAACCCAATAATCATTTTATCTTTTATTTTCTTCTTCTCTGCAGCAACGGCTTCCCAATACTGAATGCGCACCTTAATGGCTAAGGAGAGTGGATCCTGCACGTCTTCGTCGCTTCCTCTTCTCTACGTTGCTCCCTCTTCTCCATGTTCCTGCAACCATAAAAGAAGACTCCAGCCGCACCATCACCGACAAGCCATCATCCCCAATCCACTACTGCACAGAGAGTCAAGCTCTTCCATTCCACCACTGCCAGCCTCAACCACGAGCATAAGTCCACACCACCGCAGGCAAGCAGGGTGACAAACTGTTGCACCACCGTTGGCTTGTGCAGATAACCATGAGCACCTTAGCGTGCACTACCACCATCACCAACACCAACAACCACCGACATAACCACACGCCAACAGCCATCCACACTTATTTAAGACGTCTAGGAATGTTCCCAGACGTCTAACCTCCCAACAACCACCTAATCTTCTTCTTCTTTCTTCTTCCTCTGTTTCTTTCCACCAAACCCAACATAACCCATCACCTCCAACGCCAACAGACCCACCAACCATCACCCTCTCCTCTCACACATGCCATGCCTCTCCGCATGCACAGCAGCAAGGAGCAGCCCCGGCCAGCCCCCCAGCGTGCACGCCCTGGCTACGCCCCCTTGCCTCCAGCGCGCACATCCCCATCGTTGCACCTCCGCCACGCCCGCAACAACACGCACTCGGCCATGCGTCCTCCAGCAGCGCGCCTGCGCATCCTCCAGTAGTGCCCCTGCTGGCCCACACCCCTTTCTAACGTGCACACCGCCCAGCATCAGCGTGCCACTCACACGCAGCCAGCCTCCGTCTTCTTCTTTGTCTTCTCCTCCGACAAACTGAAGGAAACCCAAATTCATCGTGGCCCTCCTCCGCACAGCCGCCTCATCTAGCCTTGAAGCTTCACGCCATCGACCCCGTCTTGCCCTCACGAGGCTACCAACACCTTCAGGAGGTCCCCCGTAGTCCATGCATGCCGCGAGCATGCCTCCACCGCCGACGACCTCCTCCTCTCCAGCGACCGTCGCTGGTCACCATTCGCCACACTACCACCACCGCCGAGTAGCCCTCGGCCCACTCGACCTTCACCAAGCTCGCCATGCAACCAAGGGGAAGAATTCCCTTGTTTTGTTACAGTGAAAAGGATATTACTTATTACATTTAGTACCATTGTGAAATTTTATTATTATTTTATTATGCTACATTGCAAAATACATCGTTTAGGTGTGCAAAATTACTATTTCATCATTAGCACTTATTGTCTACTTAATCTGAAAGCGATTTTGACTCGATTCTTTAACGAAATTAATAGTGAACATCGATTTTTGGACCCTTGGGAGTTTAAATAGGCCATTGTCTCCTTGTGGACACGACCTGCTCCTAATTGAGTGGTTATTTTAACTATTTTGCTTAGTTGATTTTCCACCACTTGGAAATACGACAAATTATCTTAATCATCATTTTCGAAAGTGAAAGTCGACTTGTCACTACCTAGTACCGGTATTGGATGGGTTATTTTGACACAAGGTTGGTGGTGCCTAATACCAGTGTTGGTGCTTAGTACTGGTATTGGTTGGGCTAAGCAACTAATAACTGAGGGCACTCAGCACTAGTACTGGTTGGAACTTGTGATTAGGTTCTAGGGGTTATCAGACGTCTGATAAATTCGTTAGACATCTGATAGCCTTAATCTTGACATCTGATCTCTTGGTTAGACATCCCTACAACTCGATTGTAATTACAGGGACTAAGCCCCCCATAATTGGATATTTGACATTGCATCGAACACCTAATGTGCTCGTTTGGACATCTAGCCAAGGAATCAGATGGTCATCTGTTACTGTTTGTGGCTTTTAGTGTGAAGCCATTATTGGACATCTGTTAGATGTCCAGACTAGTCTCTGGATGTCCAAGGAAGAGTTTGGGCATCCAATACTGTTGGCTTGGGATGGGTCTCCCTAGTATTTTATCTCCAGATGTACGGGTTGTGTATCAGACGTCCTATGATGCACTTTTGGACATCTGACACTTGTACTAGATGTTTGATAAGATACATGTGGTCTTGTTGTGTGTGGAATTTTCCCACATGGGCTGGGAACTTAAAATGATTAGTTAAATCCCTATCTAGTGCTAGGAATGGAAGATAATTAATCCATGTTAGCATCTAATGTTAGAAACTTAGATTTTGGGCATAATCGGGACTTACGATGGTTAGTACTGATGAGAAATGGAGTGAACCTAAGTATAATGCAGGAGGCCATGTTGTCAGGATATCTACGAGGCCAGATGCATAATATTAAACAAGGTAAATATAAAACGTGGAAAGGGTATAGAAACCCTAATTGGCGAATAAGCATAACTCTGTGATAATAGAGTGTGGGTTTTGTCAACAACCTTGGTAATAATAAAATATGAGGAATTGAATGGGGGATTTAAGGTTTGGAACTTTATGTTGGAGACACCTAGTACTGATACTGGTAACTTGTGTTAGTACTAGCTGGCTTAGCATGAGCTAGAGATGGAACTTAACGCAGGTACTGAGGGCACCTAGTATCGGTATCAGTGACCCGTACCAATACTGGATGGGTTCAGTAGCCATGACAGAGGGTGCCCGGTACCGGTACTGAAGCTCAGTACTGGTACGGGCTGGATCATTTGGAAAGGTGTGGTTGGTTCCTGGTACCAACATCGGTGTTTGGTACCGGTACTAGCTGGGGTTGCCTAGTGTCAGTCCTAAGGTCGAGTGCCGGTACTAGCCAGCCTGTTGGAGGTTGTGCTGCAGGTGTACAGTACCGGTACAAAAGCTTAGTATCAATACCGGTACTCTACAGCCTCGTGGGTGAAGAAGGTGCCCAGCACTGGTACCTAAGACTAGGATTGGTACCAATGTACTCGTTCTACATCATTGAACACTAAAGAAGGATAAAATTTGGTTTAACTTGGCTGAGGGCTAAAGTATGAACTTTGAGATCAGGGATCTCTTGGGTTCGTATTACAGACACGTGTGTGTGCTGCTGGTCTTGATTACAGAGGATCTTGATGGTGTAAAACCTGGGTTTCAGGCACGAAAGGCGGGTTTTACAGTCCTGGTTTGGACAAGCATCTTGACCTAGCGATAGGTCAGGATTACCTAATAACAGATGAATGTTGTTTGAGTGTACTAATGATGGGGAGTGGGTCCCTGATGTTTGATAGTTTGTTGAACGTAATAATTGTCTTGAGACTGTGTGGTTCTGATATCAGAAATTTCATGTAATTTTAGAACCTAATTGGGAGTCTAGCAGGTACCCCAATGGATAAGGATGAATGGGAAAAATGCAATTAGACCCCAGAGGGGTGAAGCACATGTATGGGTGTGCGTGTGTGTGTGCACCTATAATTTGAGCATGAAGCTCCCTAAACACATTAAAAGCAATCTGAATTGACTAAGTATTGGCTTGAATCTCACGAGATGACACTTATGACTCGATCCGAGTCTAATAAGAGGAAATGTTTGGATCCTAAGGTCTTAAGTAAGACCCCAAGAGATCCACTAGGTCCTTAGGATTGCATTCCGAGCACGGAACCCAAATGAAATCAAAGAGATGGTAAGTCAACTAGGTGAGCTCGTAAGGCTTCATTCTTAGACTTGGTGAACCATGGGTTCACTTCTCGAGTAGAAGACCCGAGATGTTGCAGTAGCAAGAGGCTACCAAGGAGATTTGCCTCGGAATAAGAAAGGTTCCTAGGTTTAGTGACAAGCCTTCGGGCTATCACTGGTGTTTGCTACATGAATGTACTCGAATCCGACTCGATGTGAAGGTACTCGAGCAGGTTCACTAGGCGCCTGCACGTGCGGAGTGGCTGGGGTACTTGGATGGATTGGTTGAGATCTCGTTCAACGACGAATTGAGAGGGCACACCCAAGAACTGCACTCCTACGGGGAGTTGCTCCTAGAGGGAGCATTGGTGTGGCTCGGCAAGTCTCGCCAATCCTGTGATGATGATCTGGTTTGATCTGTGACTAGTCCTTATTGGACACAGATTGGGCTCATGTTTTGTGATCACGAGCCATAGGCCTTGGGTAGCTCCCAAGAAGCCCGACTCTTCTGATTGAAGTCACCAGATTCACACATAGTATCTGTATTTGGTGGTCTCACTAAGCATTAACACTTTAATTGAATTCTCATAACCCTAACACTAAGTTGGAATTCCTCAACTAGTATTCGGGCAGTCAGAAACACAAGAAAAATAGGTTAAGGCCATATTTAGTGGAGCTCAAATTTATTTGGTAGTATTGCCTCAATGAAATAAACACTAAATATTCATTCTTTGCTTTGCTTTTTCTTCCTTTTCTAATTTTTTTCAGTTTTCCTTTCTTTTCGTCATTCTTTTTCTCTTTTTTTTTTTCAGCATAACACAACTGGCATACATCCATGAACTTTATTGAGGAGGCATTATTAGGGATTGGTGGTACTCAAGAGACATTGGGTAGCTTATTTGGTGGAAGTGCCTACTCACGGCACTGGGAGAGATAGATAGGATGGTGTAGTTCTGACCTTGACATCAATACCCTCCTTCAACCGAGGATTCCGTAAAGAATGGTCGTAACCATCGACCTTAGCCCTAGTTTTATGAAAACTTGCTCTCCGCGTATACAATTTCGCACAAAAATGTATACGTGAGAACCGAGAGCGAAAACTATGTCTAATCTCAGAGTATCATCACCTAATTATCTAGGATTCCAGATTCCTCACGCTAATCTTAGAGCACCAGTACACTTTACTCTCATCTCACACTATTTGGTGGATTTTTGGAGGAAAATCTACCTGACTCCCAAAACACTGTCCAAGGGTTCAGGAAAAGAAGCACTGCTTCTTCTCGACAAACTGAAGACGTTTATCAGCCTTCACCGTGAATCCATTGCAAATTCTTCATGTGTGTGAAAAGTTGTACTGGATTCCAGATCATAGGAATCAACTAGAGGATAAAATCCCTAATGCATCCTCTTAATAAAATAATATTATTCATGAGTGCAATATGTATATATGCTATGAACATGTGACCTCATATAATTTGTACTTCATGAATTTCCTGTATCGGGTTACAATCAGCTTGACGCTAAATTTAGAACAAAAGGTGAGCGGGTGAGTCGGAAGTGGCTGTTGCGAACGATTTCTAGCTCCAATGTGAGCATTGGAGGTGGAGTCGGTTGTTCTTTTTATTTAAGGTCCTAAAGTACGTTTTACATGCAGCTCCGAGGTTTTCCTAAGTGTTGGCATAAAAAAATTTTTTCAGTTTTGATGTATCTACCCCCCCCCCCCCCCCATGCCTAAGTTCTTGCATGTCCTCATGCATGAATGTAAAGAAAATAAATTTGACAGAGGATGAGTGGGGAGAAGTCACCTGGAATTGCTCCTGAAACTATACATTCAGCATCGGCCAACCTGTCAGCATGCACTATGCAAAGGAAATATGCTATGTATAAAAATGGTTATATATAAATGATGGTGGAATGTGGGGTGAATGGTATCTATACATGCTGAGTTTAACGCCCCCAGCTGGGCGAAAACTCAATCAGATGTGTCATTTCTAGCATAGGAGCCGGTTAAGATTAAGAGAAAGATATGCTCGTACGCTCCCAGAATCAATGGTTTGAAGATGCGAACCAGCTGATTGTGCACCCCTATTCCAAAAAGTCTAGCTATAAGAAAGTGTGGAGTGGTGGTGGAAAATAAAGGATAATCAGAGGGGGGATCATGATGTTGATTCAGCTAATTTGCCATGTCCCACAAATCAGTAGGAAGTTGCTGAGGGAGTAGATCAAAATGTATCTCAGAACCATAATCTGAGTTATAGGGATCCTCATAATGATAATTGACATCAAAGATCATACCCTCTCCAGGCTCTGGGTCATACGGGGGTATGCGTGAAAGTAGAAAATCTGTGGGGAGGTCACTGAAATCCTCGTCAGAAATTACTTTGTCCTCATCTGTATTCATCTCTGATTCATCTGAGGCTGTCTCTTTAGGCTCGGAGTCGAGCCATCTATTAGATTGACTAGGATGATAGGTGCGTCCCCAGCTCATTCTGCTCAAAGCGTCACCCTCATATGCATTGGGCTCCTCAGTAATTCCTGCCTCGGGTAGCATATTTATTTCTTCATTCAAGTTATCCATAGCTACTTCTGGCTTTCGGATGTCAGGATCAGGGATAGGAAGTGTCGTCTCAGAATCTCTAGCATCCGAATTAGGGATGTAGGTGAAAGAAGAAGAGTGCAGATCAGAAGGTGTTGGCTCTAGCACAGGTTCACTTACAATGGGAAGTGGCTTAGGCTGATCAGTAGTGTCGCATGTAATATTTGCCTCAAGATCCATATCCTCAATTGGATCTACTTCCCTTGTCTTGATTGGGTTATCTAACCTGAGAGGTGTCTCCCAGGATTCAGGATAATATGATTGCGGCTCAGTCCTGGAGATATCAGTCCTTTCCTCCTCAATTTCAGATGAACCCATTCGGCATACTTCCTGCTCCTGTCTCACATCCACACTAGATTCTTTTTCCCTCGAGTGATCTTCTAGTATCTGCTCCTGAGAATCTTCTGTGTGTCCCTCCGGCGTAACCGTTTCGGATTCCTCGAGGTCTTCAAGGCTATTTTCCACTTGATATCTCAAAAGTAGTAGTTCTTGAGTTTCCCGATTTTGTCTCATTAGCCTTGTTATCTCTGCTGTTTCCCGAAGAAGCTCCATCACAGCTTGTTGACGCAGAATCCAGCTTTGTCTTTTGTTCGGCTCAATGATAGCCTGGATTTCGTGTAGATAGGATGCGGCCTTTTCCTTAGTGCTCGCTATAGCTCTCTATATTCTATAATGCGGCTGCATATGCACCAGTAGCTCTTCAGGGGTTCCAGGGGGTTAATCAGGTCTACCCATGTTCCATGGGTGAGAAGCAGGAGTATGAAATCCATATCCTGGGTTATAAGATGCGATCCTTTGAGGGACCGACTGGTATGGGTCATAATATCCAGGGTTAGGATATGGGTTAACCATTTCGGTAACCTAAGGAGAAGGATCAGGCAAAGCGAAAAGTCATCTTCGCCACCTTGGGTTCTAATCCTAAGGTTGAGCTGATTCAATGACCCGGACTCTCAGATAAGCTCATGGGTCCAGCTCTTCTGGATCCTGATTAGGTCCAGATCCAAGGTTAGCCATTGCGGCTAAGAAGATAGAAGAAATGGCTCGCCTCCTTCGGAGCGGCTCCCAAAGTCCAACCAAGTGAGGTCGAAGTGACCTCCTTCCGTGCATACACCGCCTAACCCCTGGGTTGGTGTAGCCACGTAGGACAAGGCTAAGGCTCTGTCAATCAAATGGTCCTTATAGATCAGGTGACCAGATTTTTCGTTATGGATTTAAATTCCAGAAGATAAGTTCGTCGTACAACCGACTGAAAGTGAATCCCGCCTCTCAAGCTAACCCATCCAGTGTGGTTACGAGGGGACTAAGGGGAAGGTTCTTCCTTTGGCTTACGCCTCCGGTTCCGTTGACCCCCGAGCCGCGGTCATTTGGCACTACCCCGCAGACTTAGTCACCAGGTTTAGCAAGAGAGATTAAACTCACCCAGTAGTACAACAACGAACTTGGGTTGATTTCGTATTTTAAAGTTAATTTTAACCCATTTTCTTCAGTGGGGTTTGTGATGAGTGACCCACAAGGTGACCAGGCTCACCGGCTAACTATACTTGATTAAGTCTAAGTTAGCCCAATGTGTGGTCTCTAGTTGTAACCCTAAGGATTTAACCTAAGTTGCATGCACTTCTAGGGTTTTTCTCTGTTTCAGCATATCACAAAAATAATGTTGCTTTTCTGATAATAATTGGAATCAAATTAATTTGAAATTTTGTGAGTGGATTCCTTTTTCAATTAGTTTTTCATAGAATATTTTTTTTGGAATTTTTACTATTTCAACCAAATTTTTGGATAATTTTGAATGTCAGGGGGTCAGATTTGGAATTTTGACCCCTGGTCGATTTTTCACTTTGAAACATTAACCATTGATCTTCAAAAATTAGGAAAAAATATGTAAAATAAAGCTAATGAGATCATCTTTCAAACCCCACTATTTTTAGTCAAAACAGATTCGCAAATTGCTCAAAATCACTTTTTGAAATTTTAAAAATTTTGAATCTGGGTCAGTTTGGCCCCTGTGCACTTCACAAATTTTTAAAAATTTTATACTTGGAATTTTTTTAAAGTAATGGTGGCATTTGAAAGAAGGTTTGAAAATGAAGGTTCAGCCCGAATTTCATAATTTTTCGCTGAACAATTTTTCGGCAATCGAATTTTTAAGTTAGATTTGAAAACTGGTCAAAAATTAGAAGATGGTGGAAAAGCTTTTAAAGCGGTTTGAACTTGAAATTCAAGCCTTCCACCAAAAATATTTTTTTTCTTTTTCAAAACATTTGCACATTTTGTTTATTTTTCAAAAAGAATTTTTCAAAAGATTCATAGAAAATATCCCTTTTTCTTCCTTATTTTTTTTCAACTAACCTAGATTCGAAAGGAAACCTAATCCAGATTTTTTTTCAAACTTTTTCTTTTTGCTTTTTTTGTCTTTTTCATGAAAATGGGAAAAATATTTTTTTTTTTACAAAAGAGATTGCAGAAAGTAGATCTAATCCTAGGGTTCAGAAAATAAACCTAATCTAAGAGAAATGATGTGCACCTGATTTTTCTTCACCGCGCTCGGTGTGTGCGCAGATCCCGTTTTCATTCCGTGTTGTCCTGCACATCAAAAAAGAAGTAGAGGCAGATTTGTCAGTGATAAATTAAAAGATTGAACTCAAGGAAAATGGCATTGCCTCCCTGGCAACGGCACCATTTTGTTGGTGAAAAAAATCGTTGCTCGCGTTTTTGATAAAAGCATCGTAGTATAGTTGCGAAATACAATCCAACAAAGATATTGTTTTGTAAAAATAACGAGACTTTGAGTCCCTGTCGTTCATCTCTAGAAGGCGTTGCTTTTACTTTTGAAATCGATCTTACTCTACTTTGTTTAGAATCGCATGTCGGTTCGTGATTATTACGTATTTAGGTATGACATACTTAGTTGCAAGAATATTAGGAATTGAAAACAAGCAACTTGAATCACACAAAAAGAATGACAATTATTAAGCTTATGGTGATTTCAAACATATAGAGACAAATATATATATATAAAAATGCAATTTCATTCATCATTGGAGAGTTGTTGCACAAGGAAATCTAGAGGAAAGCTTATACATGAATGCTTAAAAATTAAACCTAACTACCAGAAAACGATTGCATACAAGAATCAACGGGGGGATTTCGCATGCATCATTGGGGGAGAAGTAAGACTATACTACTAAGCAGTAAATAAAAGCAGTAAATATACGAAAAGCTATGCTACTAATCTAGCAGAAGGAAGGGCATTCAGAGGTGGTCTCCGATGGCCTTTGTGTGGCTGAGAGAAGGAGGGGCGGCCAATGGAGCTTAGGCCAACCCTTGGAGAGAGGTTGGGGAGTTGATCCAGCTTCCTGGCGTGGAGATGGTGGCCTCCATGGTGGTGCTCAACTCGTGGAGGTGGAGTAGAGATGGAAGTGGCTAGCCTAAGTGGAATGAATACCAAGGAAGTGAATGGGTGCAAATGGCCACCCATTGGGTCTTTTTATAGACCTAAGGGAAGCTCTCTAGAGAATTATGGAATTCTCTAGAGAGGCCTATGGTGGGAGCTCGTGGGAGAGTGAGAGAGAGAGGGTGGATGGTGGATTTTAGATCCACCAAATGTGGATCTAAAAATTGAATGGCTCTTGGTTGCTATTTTTGGCAACCAAGGCAACCACACATGGTAGAGAGTTCTAGAGAACCCTAGGATAGGTATTTTCATGTGGATGGTGTGTGTGGGTGTGTGTGGGTTGAAACTTAGGTGGCTAGGTTGATTAAGTTAGGTTCTAGTGGGTTTAGGTCAAGGTATGTCTCAAATTAGGGTTATAAACCCTAATTCACTAAGGTAAAGTGCAATTAAACTTAATACAAGTTTAATTGGGTGTGTGGAAACTTAATTGAGAGTAAAACAACTCAATTAATTTAGTTCTAGGTCTATTGGACTCTCACTGAGTCCAATTGGATAGTGTGTGTTGAGATCAAGGCTCAATTGGACTCAATGAGTCCAATTGAATAGGCTGATGGAATTGACTAAGATCCAAGTCAATTAGGTTTAATGAGGACCTAATTAGGTCCTTAGGGAGGTTTAGAGGTGATGTACTAGGGTTAGGGCACCTTAATTTAGGTTCCTATGGGGTTGGAATTGGGTTTAGGGACCTATAGATCCAAGATCAAGGCTTAAATCTCAAAACAGGAATTGGTGAGCAGTATCAGACGTCTAATAATAGAATCAGACGTCTTATACTCAAAAATCAGAAGTCCAGACTTGTTGTATGGACGTCCAATCAGAGTCAGGAAGGATTTCGGGTTCTGTTTTGGGTATTCTGCAGAAATTGGACGTCTGACAAAGTGTCTGGACGTCCAATAACACTGCAGAAGTGGGTTTGAAGTGTGCGGGAGTTGGCTAAGGGTCTTGGACGTCCTAAAACTTATCTGGACATCCAGATAAGGGTTGGAACTAGGGTTTTAGGGCTTCCTAGGGTGTTGTGGCCTAATCTAAGGGTGGCTAAGGCTTAGGGAGGTCTCTAGGCTATCCTAGGGCTAGGATGGACCTAGGCTCTTCACATTTTACTACTTTATTTCTACTTAATAGAATAGAAAACCTTTAACCCCCCTTACATTATTTTTCCTACATCTAAACTAGGCCTTCTACTCCAGCTCTGCTACAACTCCCGTTATTTCATATCCAGTTTCAGATCCTACTCCAGATCCAGCTCCAAATCTACTTATTGCCTGCAATCGACATAATATACTTAATCAGCACATTATAACATTATTTTATGCATAGCTAAAGTAAAGCAGTAAAGATGCAGATAATGCTTATGCGTGCATGAATTTCCCTAACTTATGCTAAGTCCTAGCTTAATCTAGGTCAATTAAGACCTATGATTGCTGTGCAATCATGGTGGTTAGTGGCAGTGTGGTAGGAGGTGGGAGGAGGAGGTGGTGGTGGGAGCCAGTGTTGGTTGTGGTGGTGGTGGTTTGTGGCGATGGTGGTGGGAGGGGGAGGAGGGGGTCGCATGAGAGGGTGGGGGAGGGGTCGCGGTGAGGGGCCAGAGGAGGACGCACGGTGGCAACGAAGGGCGAAGGAGGGGGAGGAGGAGGACATTCTGATGAAGTGGAGCTGCGAGGATCGATCAACGCCGACTGAGGAGGAGAGTGGGATCACACAAGGGAGGAGGACTGATCGACATTGCGAGGGAGGAGAACTGATTTGGGAGGAAAGTGGAGGGAGTCGAGGTCTCACGAGGGATTTAAATCAACGTTCGTCAATGATTTTAACGAAATCGTTGAGTAAGCAACTCAAATACTTAACCTTTTCGCTTCGACGATTAGAAAATTCGACTTTACTTGATTGTTACTCAAAAACCATCGACACTTATAGCTACGTCGATAGTTGTTAACCAATGACACTAGTCCCACCTACCCACTCTTTGAATTGAATTGAGGTAGTTGATGAAATGAATATTCTCGACCATTATTTGTACAATGGTCAAGGATAATAATATTACCGACGGTTCCATAAACCATCAACTGTGGACTATCAGCAATGGTGCAATTTCTACTAGTGTACACCAAGCAACAAAGCTTTCTAGCACAAATTCCTCCAATTCTCTCATTCTAAGCATTTTGTGCTCTCCTTACTTTTGCAAACTCTAAGAGCATAGTCACTCCCTCTTATTCATCTCTACTACTTATAGGTTTGATAAGGGAGTATTTTCGTCCTACTTTATATTCCATATCCTTCAAAGGCTCTTAGGATTTTATTTCTATTGCTCTTGATTAGTTTATTAGGTACTTGAACTTTGGGTTTTCCATTTTCTCGTAGGCTATGTTTGGCAGGAGGATAGTGCTATACAAGAATAGAATAGGATTGGAATAAGTATAAGAAGGTGTTTGGTTGGTGGGATTGTAATGATTGGTGGGATTATTAATGATTGGTATGTTGGTTTTGTGAGAGAGGAGAAAGAGTTAGTGGATTATGATGGGATAATTGTTAATTTTTTTTAATTTAAACACTTAAAAAACTCTTTTGTATTTCTCTCTCTCCATTCCTTTTCTCTCTCCCATCCCCACCCCCTTGATATTCCCCCTCACCTCGGAACCCACAACGCCCCTCCCCAATTCCATCCCAAACCCGTACGTAAACTCCAATCCCTACTACTATTCCACAACCAAACACTGCCTTAGAGATGGACAAAACTCTCCTTGGGGGCTATCCAGAAGAGGTGATGGGCTCAGTTTAACGAACTAATTATATGCCTAAGTATATTTTGATTATACTTTCTTGGTTCTTAATTTTCAATATCTTAGGTGATAATTAGTATAACCTGCATCAATGACTACTTTATATTTATATGCTTAATTCACCTTTGATTACAACATCTTTATAATATTTTATATATGCAAAAGAGATTAAATCAAGTGGACATAGGAATCAATTAAAAGCATTAATAGGATTTTATTTGTAATTTAACCTTGCAGGTCTCAAGTCAAATCTCTGAACGTCTAATGGCGGCCAATTTTAGTAAGGGATTTAAAATCCCTTGAATTGCACCGGTGAAGGAGAACAGAAGGGGGGAGATAAAAGTCACATGGGATCGTCAATCTAAGGGATGAATC
The DNA here is from genome assembly GCA_037157565.1 of Thalassia testudinum. Classification (NCBI taxonomy): domain Eukaryota; kingdom Viridiplantae; phylum Streptophyta; class Magnoliopsida; order Alismatales; family Hydrocharitaceae; genus Thalassia; species Thalassia testudinum. Next base: position 206,377,100 of record JAZHRO010000031.1, read on the forward strand.
TTCTCCCCCTATAGGGATATCTTCCCTTCTCCTCCACCATGAAGTAGAGCATGCACCGCAGCCAGCCGAGCTCATTGTGACCCCCTCACCGCTCGTAGCTAGACCGCGCGCGCACCCCCTCACAGCTCACCAGCCAAACCGTGCGTGCTACCCCCTCACCGCGTAGCCACGCCTGCGCACAGCCACGCCCTTGCATGCAACCATTCACCCGTGCGCACAACAGACTTTGCGCATCCTTCCTGCTCAGCCACGGCAGCGGCACCACACCAAACCGCGACCTCCTCGCGTGCAGCCCACGCGGCCACACGCCACCAGTCCTCATGTTCGACCACGATCCCGCAACCCGCAGCAACTCGCGCCCCTCAACCCCCCCGTGCGCAGGCCGTAGCCGCATCACCTCCTTGCGCGCCCTCTTCACACACGCACACATGCCCTTATGCGCACTCTTTCACGCGCGTGCACGCCTGCACGACACCGCCGGTTCTTCTTCTTCTTCTCTACCGGCCGAAAGAACCCAAAGCCAAGAAAACACAGCCGCCACCACAGGCCGAGATTCTTCACGCCATCAATGCCAACGCGCCCACCTCAACCCCATGAGCACCACCGCAACCTCCGATGGGCCGACAACAGCCCACGCGCACCCATGGACAGCCACTGCCACTGGCCATCCTCCTCGTCACCGGCGTCAACTCTAGCCACCGGTCAGAGTGCCACCACCACCACTGAATTCCCCTCATCGTGGCCGACCGCCACCGAAGCTTTCGCAGCCAGCGGCGGCCTCAAGCGTGCGCACTATCAAGAGGAACACATCCTCTGTTTTGGGTATAATTAATATTTATGAATCATTCCATTGTCGAATGCACTATTCATTTATTTTCCTAATTTAATATATTGCAGCAAATTTCATAGACATCCCCCTCTTTAATCTGAATTACATATGATTGAGTTTTTCTTATGAATGACATAAATCATGGAATATTTGTTATAGTAAATGGGTGCTATTGGGTAGGAGATTAATACTGACGTTGTTTGCTATTACCAAGATCATTATTTAATAGAATATTATATTATGGTAATTTTCCATGTGCACACTTACACTTTTGATTAATTATTTAAATTGAGAATTTATATTGGGAATAAGTTGCACTAGTCAGTATGCGCACCCGTTGATATTCCCGAATAAACGAGACATAACTCACGAGTTTAATAGGCTAATTTCTCCCTGTGGAGACGAATTAACTATTTTCGTGGTTAGATTTTGAGAATTAAATGTTTTGAAAAGTAATTTTCTACCACGTGATTGAATACAATGATGCAACATTTTATGTTAAAGTTTTCAACGGAAATGAAGATCACACTTTCAAATGGCACCGTTACCGGGGAGGAAACACGCCTATTAATTTTTTCAGGAATTTTATATTATTTTTATGCTATTATGAAGCTTTTCTGAATCATTGATCTATTTCTTTTTCTTGTCGAGGTACATCTGTTTGGAGGAAACGAACGAGGCGAACATGCAAGGCGGAGACGATATTTTTGGTGGACCTTGACACCACCTCGAGGCCAGCAATGGGTGCTTGTGGGCCTTGATCCCACGCACGTAGGCATACGAAGGAGCCTTTTTCTGATTTAGTCATTAGATCTTAGTTTAGATTTAGGCTAGATAGACATTAAAACTTAATTTCTGTCTTTTGGACCCTTGTTGGGCATTTTTGGGAACATATTCCTAGTGTTTCTTTATTTCTTATCACTCTTGTATGCGGCAGCGTATTTTCGGGAGTGTGTTCCCATTTTATCTAGATTATAGGATTAGTCGAATTGTTTGAACTGCATATAGCTTAGTTAGTTAGTTAAGTAGATTAGGTTTGTTTTCTTAATATTATTATAAATAAATAAATAAACAATATATCGAACTGCCTACTAGAAGCTGCATATCAATAGGACGATCATCTAGAACTAAATGAGCAGCTCAACTGTGGGCTCGTGTGTGGGCTCGACTCAAGACTTCCATCACTTGCAAGTAGGTTGTAGGCACCAACGAAGGTCGGCCTAGGAAACGTAATTCTTGCAAAACTTGTTTGGCCACTAACTGAACATTTAATTCTAAGTTCTAGAATCTACTAAAAACAGATCCCACTATATTTGCGTTTGTTTTGACAGCAATAGAACTCTCTAGGAAGTTTCTGCTTGTGTTCTGATTTCTTCTAAATCCTAAGAGAGTTAAACATGTTTGGCTTAAAGAAATGGATCACCCTTACTCCTATCATTCAGATTATCAAAGTCAATACTTCCCATCTTTTAACCAAGATCCCATGCCCCGAGCTTATCTATCTTTGATGGGTACAATGATAATTCATGGGATCATTCATATTCCTATCCTGGGAGTACTGGTTCAATAGCTCCCACTTTTGAGTAGAGACTAAGAGTGGGATTTTCCACCCATGGAATCCCCACTACTATGCAAACACCCAACCCTCCCACCCTTCATGATTTTCCTTATCGAGGTTGGACAGATACCCCTAGGCAACCAAAGCCTGAGATTAACTATCCTCCCCAATCTGATAGTAGTAGCCTCTCCTCTTTTATAATAGAAATGCAAAAACAACAAAAGGAAATGATGGAGTCTATGAGAGAGATGTTGAGGAATAGTCAACAATTGAATAAAGAAATTAGACAGCTTAACTACGCTCTTCCTAGTAATTCTGATCCCTATCCATACGACCGTGATCATGAAACTAATTCTGAGGAAACCAATGACAATAGGGATCCCGTTTTACGTAGCTATCACTTAGACTCTCCCAATGAGACACAGCCACTAGAGGAGAATGACCCTAGTAATTATCCATCCAAGCTATATTAGAGTCAAAAGAAAGGGAAGATGGTACCTCTTGAGGACCTTGACCCCAATGACAGTATTTTCCTTACCCCTAATAACCTGGGTCAAAGTCGTATTGTTCATATCACTTTCCCTATTAATTATCTGGTGGAACCCCATTCTACCCTTAGTAAGCCTAATCCTAACCCTCCACTTAGGGAATCAACACCTACCATTCAGCATTCTGAGGATTTAAATGCACCCAATGAAGGTGACCCTAAGGGAATAGAGGATGAATTAGATCAATTTTGGTCTCAGGGATATAAAGAGTTTATTTTAGAGGATGAGGACGACCCAATGGAGGAACCCAAACTGAAAATCTGGAGTGAATCACAGGGGGATTATTTGTTATTTGAGGACTTACCCCCAGAGGATATAAATAATCTGGTGAAATCCGGATTCCTCCCTTCTTTTGAGAGTCACCCTCCACAAAACCAGGAGTTGATATTGGAGGAGGACAAACACAATAGTGAGAAGCCTAGAGAAGACTCTCAGGGATAAAACACATCAATTGAGGATTTATGCCCCGATAAGAACAAAGAATTGAGTGATATAGGCTTACTCCAAAACATTAAGATGGATCCTCCTTCAGAAATAATTGAGAATATTGATCCAACTCCTCTCTTTACTAATGAATCACATATACACCTCGACAAAAACTTGAGTGAACCAAAAGAATTCGGGGATGAAATTAATGAAAATGATTCTATTGCTTTGACCCTGCCATCAAAGGAATCTAATTTGGAGTCCACCATTGATTCACATATACTAGAAGGTGAAAATATGACTCCAATCATTAATGATAGGCAAGGTGACATAAATTTTTCTACAACTGTTAGGGAGAATAATACAGAATCTGAATTGTTGGACTTAACACAAAGTAAGCCCTCATTGGACTTAATCATTACCTCCCAACACCACAAACAACCGTCGCACTCCCTAACCGATCCTTGGCTCAGATCTTTTCTCATGTACATTCTTTCTAGAAAACATATCAGGCCAGTACTTCCTCAGGTAGAATGGCGAGTGTGGATTGATGCTTGTACTTTTAGTCTCGTCATTCAAGGGTTTGAAATAATAATAGTTATATCTTTTAAAACCCTTCCTGCTTATTCCATTTCGGGAGGCTCCTTTTCATATTCCTTTTGTTATTCTTAGACCTCCCCAAGTAGCCTACGAGGTTCTCTGCTTTCATGTCTTCTAGCGAGCATTTGGAATCACGCTACATCACCAGCTTGCCAACATCTATGGCTATCTATTTTCTAAGCCCACGCTGTTACGCATATTCTTAAGGCCTAGCTCTTTTTGTTTGGAACCAGACTTACAAGTTACCTATAAGTCTGGCTGCCGATAGAAAATACAGTGCTTGTTGGGAGGCAACCCAGCGTTCAGAATAACACTATCATCAGGTGATTTCTTTCCTTTCTCCCCCTGTTTTAATTTTACAATGAGGACATTGTAGGATATAGGTATGGGGGGTGCATTTTGCATTTTAGGAAGTATTCATGCATTTAGGTTAGCATATAAAAAAAAATTCCTTTCTTGAGATGAATTGGTTAGTCCCTAGCAAAACATCTTTGTCATGGAGGTGTCATTAAATATTTTCTTCTTAAATTGTTTCTTAAGTTTAGAATCCCGTACATTTACTTCACTTGTACGTAGACTGGGTAATGGATCTTTGAAGAAAATCAATAAGCATTTTTAGTCTACTGAACCCTTGAACAGTTAAAAGGGAGTCAAGCATACTATCTTCTATTAAATCCACCTCATATTTGTGAGAAGAAGGTAGAGAGATTACTGGTGCGCTAAGTCTAGTGCAAGGACTCTTAAGTTCTAGACAATTAGATGATGATACTTCAGAGTTAGGCATGGTTTTCGCTTTCTATTCCTGTGTGCGTACATTGTGTGAATTCCCAAAAGTCACCAAATAAGATAGATACACAGAGATTGAGTCTTAATAAAACTATGACTATGGTGGATGGTTACGACTGTCCTTCATAGAGTCCTCGGCTGAAGAAGGGTAAAAGTGTCAGAGGTCAGAAATATGCTTATCCTATTCATTCCTTCCAAATGCCCAGAGTAGACACTTCCACCAAATAAGCCACACAACATCCTCTTGACCATCATCATCCCTAATAATACCTCATAAATAAAAGTCTACGTCGTGTGATGTTGATTTATAAAGAAAGAAAAAGAAGAAAAAAAAGAAGAAGAAACATTTAAAAAAAATAAAATAAAAAAAAGAGACAGAAAAGAAATAAAAAAAAAGAGTTCAAGTTTATAGTTTTATCTTTTAGACGATGTTTCTAAGGCAACAAAAACATCCATCGCAATCAACTAAATATGACTCATACCTACCTTTCAATATTTCTGATCGCCCGAATACTAGCTAAGGACTCTAACTTAGTTGTAGAGTTATTAGGACTTTAATTGAAGTGTGAATGCCATATGAGGCCACCAAATAGTGAGTACATTTACAAAATCTAGTGAGATTTTTGATCTCAGAAAGAAAAGAAGGAAAAGAGTAAGCACAAAGGAACATCAAGAGAGCATAGTTGTTTAGCCTCTCTCTGAGTTGACTTGTTTGATAGTCTAAAGATCTAGAGTCTGTAGTACTAGATTACATGTAGCACCAAATGAGTATGTGCCATCAAATACAAATCCATTCAACTCGATATCTTTTACTTAAACCAAAAAGCTGGGGTCAAATTATAGATTATCTTCTGCTTTATCCCCGAGGGAAGTGTTGCCTATCCCGATTGAATTTTATCAAGGGTTAAGTACGAACTTCAAATGTAAGTTGGCTTTTCACTTGAATCCGTACTTAGGCTACTATCACTTCACATTAGTCTGGATCTCTAAATTTTTGGAATAAGAAAAGGAGAAATCTCTTAGTTACTTCCATTATTTTTTTTTTTTTTTTTTTGCTAGGCACTAGTAAAACTTAGGCATGGGAGTATTTGATGGGTTCACTTTAACGAACTAATCATATGCCTAAGTATATTTTGATTATACTTTCTTGGTTCTTAATTTTCAATATCTTAGGTGATAATTAGTATAACCTACATCAATGACTACTTTATATTTATACGCTTAATTCACCTTTGATTAAAACATCTTTATAATATTTTATATATGCAAAAGAGATTAAATCAGGTGGACATAGGAATCAATTAAAAGCATTAATAGGACTATATTTGTAATTTAACCTTGCAAGTCTCAAGTCAAATCTTCGAATGTCTAACGGCGGCCAATTTTAGTAAGGGATTTAAAATCCCTTGAATTGCGCCGGTGAAGGAGAACAGAAGGAGGGAGATAAAAGTCGCATAGGATCGTCAATCTGAGGGATGAATCTTCTCCCCCTGTGGGGATATCTTCCCTTCTCCTCCACTATGAAGCAGAGAATGCACCGCAGCCAGCACACACACTGTGACCCCCTCACCGCTCGCAGCCAGACCGCGCGTGCACCCCCTCACCGCTCGCCAGCCAGACTGCGCACAGCACCCCCTCACCACGCGACCATGCCCGCGTACAGTCACGCCCTCGCGTGCAACCATTCACGCACACGCACAACAGACCTTGCACGTCCTTCCTGCTTAGCCACGGCAGCGGCGCCACACCAAACCACGACCTCCTCATGCGCAGCCCACGCGGCCACACGTCGCCAACCCTCGTGTTCGACCACAGTCCTGCAACCCGCAGTAGCTTGCGCCCCTCAACCCCCACGTGCGCAGGCTGCAACCGCATCACCTCCGTGTGCACCCTCTTCACACGCGCATACAAGCCCTTGCACGCACTCTTTCACACGCATGCACGCCCCCGCACCACCGCTGGTTCTTATTCTTCTTCTTCTCTGCCGGCTGAAAGAACCCAAAGCCACGAAAACGCAGCTGCCACCACAGGCCGAGATTCTTCACGCCATCAATGCCAACGCACCCGCCTCAACCCCACGAGCACCATCGCAACCTCCGACGGGCCGACAACAGCCTACGCACATGCATGGATAGCCATTGTCGTCGGCCATCCTCTTTGTCGCCGGCGTCAACTTCGGCCGCCGTTCAGAGTGCCACCACGACCACCGAGTTCCCCTCGTCGTGGCCGACCTCCACCGAAGCTTTCACAGCCAGTGGCGGCCTTAAGAGTGCGCACTATCAAGAGGAATACATCCTCTGTTTTGGGTATAATTAATATTTACGAATCACACCATTGTCGGATGCACTATTCATTTATTTTCATGATTTAATATATTGCAGCAAATTGCATAGACATCCCCCTCTTTAATTTGAATTACATATGATTGAGTTTTTCTTATGAATGACAAAACATGGAATATTTGTTATAGTAAATGGGTGGTGCTATTAGGTAGGAGATTAATAATGAAGTTATTTTCTATTACCAAGATCATTATTTAATAGAATATTATATTGTGATAATTTTTCTGTGCACACTTACACTTTTGATTAATTATTTAAATTGAGAATTTATATTGGAAATAAGTTGCACTAGTCAGTATGTGCACCCGTTGATATTCCCGAATAAACGAGACATAACTCATGAGCTTAATAGGCTAATTCCTCCCTGTGGAGACGACCTAACTATTTTCATGCTTAGATTTTGAGAATTAGGTATTTTAAAAGTAATTTTCTACCACGTAACTGAATACAACGACGCAACATTTTATGTTAAAGTTTTCAACGAAAACGAAGATCACTCTTTCAAGAGGGGTTTTGTAATTTCTATTATAGTGATTCCCATTATCTTTAGGGGCAAAATCCTAGATTGGGAGATTTAACTAGGTAGAGATTTTTCCCATAAGGATTTCCTTTATAAATTATTGTGTTCATTTGTTCAATTGTTTGTAATTTAATTTTGTTGTACAATTCAACTTCTTTTCTTGTGCCACTAACACAACCAACATCATATTAAAGTTTTTCAAAGCAACAATATATGCACGTAGAAGGCTTCACAAAGTCACAAACACAGCTCCACAACCGACATCAAATGATCATCAAGAAAATTAATTATTTTTATATTAAGAAATTAGATACATCATAAAGCATTAAAAAAATTACCATCTTGGATTGTGGAGGAGAGGAGGGAGGAGGTGTCTTTGAGACTTGACTCTTGGACGAGGGGGAGGAGGTGGGGTGGCAAAGAAGGAGGGCACTAGGACCTGGTTGCTGGTGGTGGTGGCTTCGTGAAGGGGAAGAGAAGGAGAAGGGTTGGAGAAGGAGGAGGTGCTAGTAGGGAAGGCTAGGGATGCAAGTTTCGGTAAACTTGATGCAAACCTGACTCGTAAAGAATGGGTAAAACTTGACTTGAACTTGATTGGGTTCAGGTATGTGTTTTACTTAAAAAGCCTGACTAGGTTCGAGTTCGGGTTTGCGTATGGGTATGGGTATGAATCTATACCCGATTACCCAATCGAAATACTTAAATAAAATCCTCATTTACCAGATATATATAAGTCCCCACCTCACCCTAAGTCCCTCATTCGATTATCCTCCCAACCAGCCAAACTTAATCTCACGCGTGGTGCACCTCCTCCAATGGCGAGCCTCTAGTCCCACGCAACACACCTCCAGTCCTCACACATCATCAGCAACGGCCATCGTCGACCTCTTTGCAAGGCCACTAGGCCCACCACCACCAACTACAATCTCATTGCGAACCCTCCAATCCCACAAATGACCAACTCCAATCCCACACCTCTGATCCTCTAATCCCGACCTCGCCGCCTCCAACCACTCTCTATCATTATCTAACCTTGTTGGTATTTTATAATTCTCAATAGGCATTGCCAATTCATTGCTTTTATATGCTTGTGTGATAGTTTCATTCAAGATACACTCAATTTACGCATTTTTTAAAATGGTGCAGAAATATAAATATTAGCATTTCTAAATGACGTAGAATATAAAAAAGTTAGATGAACACCATGAAGGAAACTTACAAGATGAGAGTTAAGACGATGTATCTACTCCCATTAACTCTAATAATATTGATAGCCCTACATCTAGTTTTGTTAAAGTTGAAACAAGAAAAAGGAAATTTCCATCATAGATTCAGGATCATTTCAAGAAAGAGACAATTGATGGTGTAAATAAGGAAATTTGTCACTATTGTTTCAAAAAATTGTGAGGTACATCTCATCAAGGAACTTCTCAATTAAGTGATTATCTTAAAATTTGTAAGAAAAATACAAACAAGGATATTAGACAACAATTCCTAGCTATAAATTAGAAAAAAAATGGATGGAAGCATTGGAACTCACTACTTTGATCAATTCACATCTAGGAGAGCTCTCACTCACATAATCATCTTACATGAATATCCTTTGAACATTGTGCACCATTTTGGTTAAAAAAGGTTTGTGGCTACTCTTCAACCACTTCTTAAGAATGTTCTTGTACCACTATTAGGAGTGATATCTTGAAATTTTATGCACAACAAAAGACCAAGATTATGGAAATTGTGCAAGAGAACAAGAGTCATGTACTTGTTTTAATGATTAATGTTGATTCATTTCTTAATATGCAAATTTTCTTATGGCCCTTGTCTTCACACAATAGAAGCTGATGATAATGTCATCATCAACCATATCTTGCTTTATTTATTCATATTCCATCACTAAATGCTCCTACATAGCCATCAGAGGACCATAATTCATTGCATAATCATTTTGAGAGAAATATAGTAAAATAGGGGTAAAACTGCAGTTTTAACAACATATCTCAATTGCAGAACAATCATGGGATTTCTCAGGGGTTAAATAAAGGTCAAATGATCTTAAATATCTAAAAAGAGGATCCGTACAAACAGAAACAAGTTTTCACGTGTTAAGGGAATTAACGGACATCTGAAACCCTAAAAATAGACCCGGTTGATTCACTGAGCTTTTGGTCAGGATAAAATTCACCTAAACCCTCTAAAATTCATAGAAAAATATTCTCTAGGGTTTGGCATCCTTGAATTGACCATCAGAACCTATTTGGACCTAAAATAGAGTCATAGATAGACTTATGCCCTAATTTAGGTTTTTGCATAAATTACCTAGTCAAATGAGGTCAAAACCAAAATCAAACTTCACCATTGGATTCCTTGGGTTCAAATTAGGTCTGTACCAAAATTTGAACCCAATCTGAGATCATATTGACCAAGTTTTCATTTTGGTCCTGTCTGACTATTTTTCCCACACCCGTGTCCCTAACTTTCGAAACTCTGCATTTGGGTCCCTAACTTTTTTCATCTTCTTTACAAGATGGTCCCTGCCGCCATTGGTGTGAATGCACCTTGCTCCGGTGAGATTCAAGCGGAGATTTCTCTCTCGATTATCAATCAAACCTTCCCAAAATTGAACTGAAGATTCTTTGTGAAATTCCCTTCCACATGAGACTGGTCTTAGGCTCCAATTCTTTCCCAAAAAGTCATGCGAACCTTTCAAAGGTTTGGGTATCTTATTTCGTGAAGCCTTTCCGAGCTTGGAAGCTTCTTTCCAAGCTTGGAAAGGCCTCCTATGGCCTATAAAAGACGCCATATTGCATACCGCACATCTTAGCTAGGTTCAAGGCCAAAAATCTCTTCTTTTCTCTATCACCAGCCACCTCCAACCTAAGCTTCGGTGGACTTTCTCGATCTCTCTCCTCTACGCCTCCAACAGCCAAATTGGAAGCGCAGCAACCTTCCCCATCTTCCTCCGTGTCTCGCCGATCACAACAAGCACCATCTTCCCCTCTCCTTACCGCCAACCCCTCACGGAGGATTCATCTTCCCCGACACCGGCCGATCAAAGTCGGTGGCATTCTCCCCCTTTCACCCATTAGTTTAGTTAGTTTAACATCTTAGGTTAGTTTTACACCCCAAAAACCAAAAACAAACCCTTGACACCACCGTTCATCTTCATCTTCTCCATCTCCAATGACCACTCCGGTGAGGTGTTTCCACCACTACACAACTCCATCTACCTCGCCAACACACCCACAAGCACCTCCATCCCTCCGTGAACAGAACCCCTCTATCTATTCGCTATTCCACCCACTAAAACCCTCCGTCGACCCACCCACCTTCGTACGGCCATCTCCGTCACTGTCCGGCCACCTCATGCATCTTAGGCCACACTGCACCCACCACCACACTCGCCATGCTACGGTGAAGCTGCTGAACCATCTGATGAGGCCGCAAGGCCGTGTTCTTCATTTCAGGTTCACCGCCACCACCACCATTAACGTTGTGCTTCGAGCAAACTTGGAGCTTGCTATAGCACTCACTTGCTCCAGGTGCTCAGTCCAGGTTGTGCGAAATCACCTAAGGCACTGCCCCAGGTGGTCAATTAGAGGCCTTAACCTCTTTAGCTGTGGCAATTGAAGGATGGGGCCCTGCAGCAACCATGCCAATCAGAGGATTCTTTCGCTGCAGATGCCCGCAAGGAGGGGGACTAAGATAGTCCCACCTAGTAACGTGAAGAGTCCCCGTAGCGCAATAAAAGGAAAAAGTGTCAGCAGCTTATCGCGTCAAGTCACTTGGAGGGTGAGGTCCCCCACCACCCTCACACGCCTCGCCGGTGACACTGTGCACGTGGGCCTGGTCCGACCCGTATACCCACCTACGCCTGCGCACACCACGGCTGCGACCACACCCATAGCCCTAGTCCCGGGTGATCTCTAAACCGAGTACCCGATAACCCGGCATTATGCATGGCCTTGTGAAGGCAGGAAAGAGGAGAAACCAAAGAGAAGGAAAGAGAGAGCGCGTGGGGATAAGGGGATTTTTGCTCTATTGTGTATTGGCTAACACTTAGCCAAAAATCGAAGGTGCCCCCCTATGCATAAGAGACAGAGCTAAAGAAAGAAGGAAAGAAAAGGCAACGCAGAGAAGAAGAAAGAAAGGAGAAGGAAGAAGTCCAGTGCACGTAGAGAAAGAAGAAGAAAGAAGACAGAGCAAAGAAAGAAGAAAGAAGAAAAAGAAGAGAAGGAAGAACAGACAGAGCCAAAGAAGAATAGTAGCAGTAAAACAAAAGAGAAATCACTGTAGCAACACATTTTAAGACGTCTAATTTCCTAATTATCTATTCCTTCATATTGATTAATATTTGAGTAATTGCTACATGTGTTAAACTAATAATTGGTGATTCAAATCACCATTATTTTATCTAGATTTCTTTTGACTCATCATATACTCATGCCATACATTACATATTAATTTTTGAGTAATTAATTGTGCTCATTTACATTATTTGTTGAGATTAGCACGTGAATTTCATATTTGTTCTCAGCGAACGACCTCGGACTTCATTTCTGACATTCGAGTTATAAATTTTATCTGTTGTTCGAGCTATTTTTTAGGAATTATTACTACAACAAAAGCATCTTTTAAAACACCTCGATCTAGCCATACAAATAGAAGCTCTTTCAATTGTTGATCTCAAAAGAAACGAAGGTAATGTTGTATTTCTACATATTTGTATTTCTTGTATTCAAATTTGAATGAGTTGAAGATTTTTTTCAAGCTTGTTAAAAATAAAAAATTAATGAATCTTTTTATACATTTTGTTCTCTTTGACTCTAATTTAAGCACGATTTGATTGTAAGATCAAGTTATGAATTGGTAGATGGGTACAAGTTTGGATTTTTGTATCCAATGGGTAAATGGGTAGGATATGAGTTTAGCCAAACCCAACCTATTTGCATCCCTAGGGGTGGCAAAGGAGGTAGGTCATGGTGGTGGGTGGGACCACGGGAGGGGAACTAGTCGTGGTTGGGGACAGGGGAGGGGAGCTGGTGGTGGTCTTAGAGGTTAGGCAAAGATGTGGTGGATGGTGAACGTAAAAGAGAGAAGGAAGGATGAGAGGGGAGACAAGAAGAGAGGGAAAGGCAGCTGCAGGCGAAGTGGACAACAAGGAGGGGTGGCAGGGACAGCGAAGGAGGAGGAAGAGGGCATTGGAGGGAGGAATAGGAGGAGGCAAGGCGAAGGAGGGGAGGCAGGGGTAGAGGAGGGTGTAATGGGGGCAGAGGAGGGTGTAACGAGGGCAGGCGACGGGGGTAATGGTGGAGGAGGTAGAGGAGGATGAACAAGAGTTATCTAAAGGAGGGGGCATCGCCAATGAGGTAGCGAGAACCAACGAGGTTCGGATAGACGACAAGTTGTCGAAAGTGGAGATAGAGATCGATAGGGTTTAGGTTGCAAGGAAGGAGGGAGAAGTGCACAAGTGAAATTGTGACTACATATTTGCTTTTTAACTACGATTATAGAGAAACCATCACTAAAAAGGTTTAAAATATTAATTTTGTTGTGTTTTTGGTAATGATTTCTTACAAACATCGCAAAAAGTTTTTTGGCCATCCACTAGGATCATTTAAAGTGATTTTATAGTTGCTATTATCGACAGGTCTAAGCAATCCGTTGCCAAAATGAAATAAAATAATCTTTTAATTTTTGCAATGATTTTTAGAAAACCGTTGGCAAAGTACTTTTCGCAATGGCTGCTAAATCGTCGCCAAAATCTCGTCCAATAGTACTACGTAGAGGGATTTCCTATTCGCTTTTGGCGACAGTTGTAAAGAAGTCGTTAAAATATTATGTCTTGTGTTTTTGGTGAGGATTTTTTGTAAACTGTCACAAAAGGCCTATGAGCAACGATTTGAAAACCGTCACCAATAGCCCATCCACTAGGGCCACTTGGAAGGCCTTATTCGCAACAATTTGATTCAGAACTGTCACCAAAGCTTCTATTAGTGACAATTTAAGAACCATTGCAAATTGTGCTTTTTTAAGTAGTGGTTATCGAAAGTATCTCTACAATTAGACTTTGATATGACTATTAGAAAAAAATGCAAGCATAATCAAAATAACTTGTCAAAAATATATTAACAATATCTAGCCATGAGAACAAAAAAAGCAGATGGCTCGAGCAGAATATCCTAGAATCCCTACCAAAGTCAAATTAGAACTTGATCCTTCTTAGAAAAAAGCTCTTAAACGGAATTTCAAGAACGAGAATTCAAGCACCAAGACCTCTAAAGATGCTCTCCACTAGCATTAAAAGGTTTTTTTACATATATATCCCTATAAACTTTGAAAAGATGTATATACCCCTACCTATTTCGTATTTACGTATATATCCTTCGTAATGATGTAAATACCGTGATAAACTTCAATTTATTAAGTTGCATACCTTTAAGAAAATATTGGAGTAACAATTAAATTTTTTTTTAAGTCCCTAACTTTCCTCTTTCTTTTATTATTTAGTCCCCGACCTCAAACCCCTCACCTCCCATCCCTCACGTCAGCTCCAACGAGGGTTCAGCTTCGATAGCCTCCTCAAAGATTCAGCTTTGACGAGGGTTTGGCTCCAATGACCTTCAGGGGCTGTTGCTAGTTATTGGGGGAGAGATCGGGAGAAGGGAGAAAAAGAGAAGGTAGAGATGGAGGATTTGTTGGTTAAAGAGATAGAAAACAAAAGGGACTTCTATATTAAAAACTATTTATTATTTAGTGCCAATAGTTTACAAGGGCATCTTAACAACCTAATTGACATTTCTAGGGATAAATATGTAAATATGAAATAAGTGAGGGTACAAATGTATTTTCCAATGTTTACAAGGACATATAAATCCAAGATAACATTAACTCACTAGATCAAGAGAGTGAAAGGAGAGATATAAAGAGAGACCTTTACTATAGAGCTTTTTCCATCTCTTATTGTATGTATTAGAATGCCTCGACATCCCCTCTATTTGTAGGTGAGCTCGTCCTCTGTAAAAGACAAATCATTATCCTCCTAACAACTATAAATACCGAGTAAATTGGTCTTTGTTTAAAACTTTCATCGGAAGGTAATTGAATTTGAACCAAAATTATCTTCAACAACTAGAATTTGGCTTAGTTGAAGTGAATTGGAGAGTTTTGACCAATTGATATATTGTTTGACTAGTTGAACACTAACTAAATGGTTAGAAATTGAATTGTTTCTAAGTAAGTTTCAACAAGTAGAAAATAAGGTAGATACTTCTTAGTTAGTCTAGGCGATTCAAATGATCAAGGTTATAATAAAAAAATAGTTCATTTGACCCAATTAAGTAAGAGTTTTAGGAATCCTTAAATTGATGGAATTGACTCAACCTACTTGAATAAGGATGTGCTAATAATTATTTTATTTTATGTAGTATAAGAATTATAAGAAATCTAAACCTCCTTTTTCTTCAACTTCTTGAATATTCCTTGTGTAGCTGATTCATTACTTGTTTAAATAACTCAAAGCACAAGTCATCATTTTCAAA
Organism: Thalassia testudinum; assembly: GCA_037157565.1. Taxonomy (NCBI): domain Eukaryota; kingdom Viridiplantae; phylum Streptophyta; class Magnoliopsida; order Alismatales; family Hydrocharitaceae; genus Thalassia; species Thalassia testudinum. The sequence goes on from JAZHRO010000031.1 coordinate 206,392,250, forward strand.
TTTCTCCTTAATGTGTTTGTTGTTTTAATAACTCTAACAAGCTTTATTACTCAACTGATCACTTGCCAACTGATATTTTTTTTAACTTGATCAAATTCTTCCAATGTTCAATGCTGGTACAAAATGGTCATCTTTCTCTTTTTTTGAACTATTGTACTTTATCATTGCTAAATCTCAAGTACGATAATAGTTTAAGCATAGAAGTCCTATCTTTCTTAGATCAAAGTTACACTTTACTTTCATTTTTGTATATTTTATTAACATAAAAACCAATGTCTTAATATTCTCTTAAATATTCTCACGTCCCAAGACCATTAACAAAATGCCATTTCGTTAGCTTGAGACTAAGATATTGAACATACTTGAACTAATTCTAATTAACATTGTGCTAGTATCTCCTTTCAAAAAAAAAAAAAACATTGTGTTAGTATCCATCTTGATGTAATTGAATCATTTAAATTTTGTCAAACCAAAAAAAGGATCAAACAAGTCCCTTAACTCTCCTCCTCTAACCCCTTCTCCCTCCACCATTATAACTTGTATTGAAACGCTTCCACTTGAACCACCTCTCTTCCCTCTTGCTTTGAAACCCTTGTTGCAACCCTCCCCCTCCAGCCACCTCTCCCTCCACTATTGCAGCGCCTTGTGACCCTCTTCCTCCTTCTTCTCCTCTTCTTATGTGAGATCATAACTTTCTTTCCTTTGTAATTACTCTAAGTATGAACTTTGAACCAAATCTCGTTGATATGGCAAGCAATGGCAATGTACTAGGGATTAGGGGTGCAATCATGGAGGAGCTCAATGTCACTAGCTCACATGTTAAGGATGCAATGCAACTAGTAGACAGGAGGAGAAGTTGTAGAAAGGAACAGTAATAGGAAATAGGTTGTAGGAGTTGTTTAAGTTGCGATACGAGATAAAGATGGAGCAAAATTTGAACGTGGGGGAACAAGGATAGATCTAGTGACCTCAAAGAAGGTGGTTAAGAGGAGGAGAGGAGTGGGAGGAAGGGTTATGGTTTGTTGATATAATGGGTAGCAAGGCTTTGAATGGTGGAGGAAGAAGTGGGTTGCGGGTCACGTGGGTAGCGAGGCTTTGAGGGTGGAGGAGAGTAGGCATAGGAGGAAGAAGTGGGACGTGAATCTCATGGGTGGTGAAGCCTTGAGGGGTGGAAGAGGAGATCGGTAAGAAGAGGGTAAAGGTGGACATGGAGGGGGAAGACAATGGAGGTGGAGTAGAGAAGAGGTGTTAAAATATATTAGGAGCAGAGGTGACGGTGAGAAGAGATAGTGGAGAATCCTTTGAAAATTAAGATAGGAAAAAGGGTAAAAAGGATTTATTTTTTACCGTTAGCTTCAAAAATAACATAGAAGTTATCCCAAAACTAAACCAGTGGTATTTTTGTGAACGGGGATATAACACTTGTGCCGTTTTCAGTAAATACTGACTTACTTGTGCCATTTATGTAAAATCAAGTGTTTAATAGCATTTATATGAGAACCCTTTTAAGTTTATCTTGCATGAATCTATCTGGCATATGTATCCTAAATCATTTTAAATACCCTGTTAGAATATGTAACTATTTTCGGTGAGCACAGTTCCCGGTGAACTCGGAAAGAAAATTGGATTACTTAATTTAAATTGATATTCCAATGAGGTCCAATCCCGATAACAGACTCGTGTTTCTTCTAGAGTACTGATTTCACAAAACCCCTTCCCATACGCTCCATCAACAACCATCCAGATCACTCCAACCACTGCCAGAAACTGGGCCCCGCTGCTGTGTAAGGGAGGCAGTGTACACTTCGGCCTACACGCCAATGTACGTCAAGCACAACCCTTCTGCATCCATGTGCAGGTTTTCTGCCCCGAAACCCTTCATCAGCGTGCGTTGTGGCTCTGGCCCACCCACCACATTCCCCTATTCTATCCCGGGCATTCGAATCTGGAGGGACACGTTTTCCACGACTATGGCAGTCAAACATCTGATAACGTTCGTCTACCGAAATTGAGTTAGTCATCTCATGGCAAGCTGATGCGTTTGGAACTTCCACATCTGCCACGGAATGCTGTAGCGTAATTAACCACTGGAAATCGAAGCAAATATCGGAAAAAATCAAGCAGGAGCGTACTCAACCTTTTACGGTGGAACCACTTCACCTATTACCCACTACCCTGTCATTGCAACAAATTTTACAACGTACAAAATAAAAGTGATTATTTCAATCAATATATTTTAATTTTCTATCAATTAAAATCAATTTACATTGATAAAAAATTAATTTTTAAATAAAAAAATCACTTCTAACTTAGAAAGTCACATTTCATTTACTATCAGTAAAATGATAAAATACATCAATATATTTTAATTTTATCCGATGTATTTTAATTCTCAATCGATATATTTTGATTTCAAATCATTTAAAAATCATTTTCAATCAATTTATTTTGATTTACTTAATTTTTAACTAATTAATTCGGATTACAATACACATTTCCGTACCCATATCCTTTATACTTAATAGGATTTCAATTGTTCATACCCGAAATTTGCTCGTATTATTATTATAAGGCAAAGGTCTAAAAATTAAAAGTTAAAGAAAGCAAATTTGGTAAGAGGCTTAACTTCGTAACTTTTCCAATAAACAACAATCTTTATATTTTTGGCTTCCTTTGTTTATGCATAAAGAGAGCATATTGAAGGGAATATCTTATCAATTCCTTTGCCTTTTAGGCTTCAGGTGTCCAACCTCTAAGCAGATAAATAGAAGCATAGATACGAGGTATAGGTGTACAATGTCCTGCATTCCCCCAAGTACAGAAGTACAGGCCCCTGGAATACATTGATCGACTAGATTATCTAAGCATAGATTTTATGATAGCATTCCCCCATGTTCCACATGCAGCACTTCATAACTTAGGATGCAAGTTTTGAAAAATCCAACCAAAATTTAACTCTACCCGGCCCAAACCTGATCACATTTGGGTATGAGTGTTATCCAAAAATAATCTTTGAGACTTTTTATTTGAAATATTTTATTTTATTTTTATTTTTTATTTTATATACTTTTCTTGAAGGATTTTTTTTTTAATAATTTCAATCGAGATTACTAAAAGTGAAATAACCTAAACCCATATATTTTAAGATTATTAAAAATAAATAATTAATTAATCGTATTAGATTTTTTTTTTACTCTAATTTAAACATAATTTGATTATAAAATTAATTTATAAATAAATATCCAATGACTAAATGGATACTCGTGAATAGATAGATATGAATATAAATTTAAATTTTTGTATCTAATGGATAAATAGATAAGATATGAATATGGATATAACTTTAACCAAATTCATCCCAAGTCCAACCCGTTTGTATCTCTAGGTTGACTTAAACAAGAATACAGTGGTTTGTTGATTTTGCTGGTTCCTAACATAACCAATATCCACACTCCTGATCACGCTCAACTAAGTAAAGGAAGTTAATTAGCCGGATCTTCCTGTCAGAAAGCACATTTTGGAGCCGAACAAGGAATATGAAAGTGAACTCCTTGCCCCCTAAGAAGGATGACAAACCAAGGAATATACTTCCTAATAGTTACATGAACAGAGAGAAATGGTACAAGGAAATACCAACTGCGACGATACTTACATGGAAAAACACGCAACCTCTTTAAGGACTACAAATAAATTAATCCTCAGATATCACAGCTAAGCAATCACTTAGAATAACATCAGATTGCTTTGCATAAATATGGGTAAAGCAGCAACAAAAGAGGCGTAAATTAACAAGGACTAATACACCACAGTTTACATCTTGCAGAGATATAAGAGAACTTACGCTGTTTTCACCTAATAATTGTAAGATGTCCTCTTCATTATCCTAAAGAAGTCATTGATATCAACGTCTCCATCACCTGCACACCCCAAAGACAATATCATTAGCAATAATATTGAAGATAGGCGGAGTGCACCATCAGCAAAACAAAGACTTAAAAGGATGGATCATGGCAATTCCAATAAGAATTCATTATAGGACTATTGTTTCACAAGACCTATATTCTGCAGAAAATTATTCATAGCCAATGACAGAAGATCATTTCCCCAGATATTGCAACATTACCTAGAGCATGTGCTATTTGATATAATCACTAGAATGAGAAAAGCTTTTCAATGAGGCAATGTTGTACTCATATGACACCTAAACACCTACAGATCATTTTCTGATCTGTTTTCTGGTTAGAGCTCTCACTTGAGAAGGCAGTGGTGAAATCCCGCGATTGTTCGATTCTTTCACCTCAGGAACAGATTTCATTTTTAATCGTGAAGGCCTATACTAGAATGGCCTCCGAAAATGTAATAAGCAGTGATTCCATGCAAGAATACCACGCAAAATAAAGGATTTCAAACTTGGCAACAACGTCCAAGTTGGGAGATCTGACACACCATTCAAGCAATTAAAGATGGATACAGGTCAACTACACAATACCGGTAAGTTTTCCAATAATAAAAGAAGCACGAACTTGAACTAAACTGGAACTTGAACACGAAAATATTTCAACCGAACTTGAACTGAATAATGGGATACATTCCCAAGCACTAAAAGTCATCTTATCTCCAAAGAAAAAACTCTCCACACTAGGAGAAGAGAACTGGGTCTAGGCATTTATGGATGGGGCTAAGCCTATAGCTCAGTTTCCCTACCACTCAGCAGTGTCTTCTGCGTCGATAACATGACTCGAAGCTTTAGACCTTTCTTCCGAGCCAAACACAAGCTACGCAGAGATAACTTTGGCAACCTTTACAGCGGTCGCAACGGCAATGGTAGAAGATGAAGACCATAACAGAAGTAGCGGCCACATATAGGAAATGTTCCCAAGTAATCGTAAAGGAGGCCTTGCTCCTTAGTCAGTAGCAACGTGGGGACTCTGTGGTCCCTTGAACCAATACAGAAGCCGAAATCTTAGCCTCAGAAGTCACCGTAGTTTGACCACCCTCAGCCATAGCACCACACACAAAGATGCTTCACACGCACGGACCAGTAAAAAAAATCGGCATGCCCAATTAAAAAAAATCGATTTTAATGGTATGTGTGGGATCTCCAACCATGCACAAGGTGTTGTTACTAGTTGAAGGAGACATACACGAAAAAGGAGGCCTGGAGGACCTCCTACACGACCGGCGATGGAGAGAGAAGAGACCAAGGCCACGCCTCAACTTCTACAATGGTCGTTGGTAGCGCACGATACCAAGGCCACACCTTGACTTCTACGATGGTCGTTGGTAGCGCACGGTGTTGCCAACACAAGCCAAGGGATCAATCACACTTCCCAAGGCATAGAGGAGGCCAACGACGCTCCTCTAAGGAATAATGGAGCACATGATCTTCCCAAGAAAGATCTACTCTGATATCATGTGGGAGTCTCTAGAACATGGAGCACTCTATATTGGTCTCTTTATATAGAGAAGCCAATCCTACTTCAAATCCTAATACAATCTTCTAAATAAAGAAAAACATATCCCAAACCAAATCACATCAAATCATAAACAAAATTCCTAAAGGGATAATGCCAAAATAGATAACATAAAAATAGGCAAGAAATAAGTTAGCAAGTGGATTTCTTCTTATCCACTCAACGTCGAGATCTCGTAGAATCTCCAACAACCTTAATTATGGAAATTGCCCTAGTAATATGCGACCATTAATAAACATAGTTAATTGATGTTTTATTACACTTGTAGATTGATTGTAATTATAGTGGAATTAAGGGACATAGTCAATAACCTTATTGATAACAAGATTAAATAAACTTGTACGAGTCATATGAAAGTACTAGATGCATCCAACAATAGTGAACGAACAAACTGTCATCATGCTGGCACTAAATAGTTAAGAATCTAGAAAATTCATGAATGAAATGAACGCGCTAGTCCCATGCCACAAATTAAGGCCTCAGCATGTTAGACCACATGTGGCAATTAAAGACTATATCAAAGAGTTAGCTAGCCTTCCTGTGGCACTTTGTTCAACTGCTTAGCCAACTAGGTAGCTAGGTGGGATGGGTATGCATGATTGACAATGAAATGATTTTGGTAGCACTTTCTCTATCCTACAGTAGAGAGGATTATCCGTGTGTCAGTGAAGAGTAGCACTCTACATACATATCACATGAAATCATAGTCACTGCTTAGTCGAAGTTAAGACACAAGGAGATTAACCAAGCAATATGATGGTGTGGGTCATTTTCCTAACCAAGAGAGTCTTGTATCAATCTTACAACTAAGGATATTGCAAAGAAATGGAGTTATTAATGACCAAAAATGAGAAGGCACCCATAAGCTAGATAATTGAGCAATAATTGAAGAATTTAAGAGAATAATACAATTATAAGTACCCACTTCATATTACTTATCTTCTTTCGTTTTTCTTGTGTACCGGTTTTACTACTATACTCAACTTTTACCATCGCTCTATAATTAGACTTCATACTCAGGGTTTGGTGAGCAACAACCGAGTTCTATGATTGTAGGACACAGTGCTAGTCCAAGTTTTGCAACGTAACTGGTTTGTGGACTTACCAACTTAATAGCAGTTCAGCTCCTTTATTTATTTCATTCTAGTTTTGTTTTCTTCCGAACTTGTACCTTTTTTATCGTTGACAGCTATGAACCATTTTATATTAACAGCCACTTGGACATTTATTTTAGTTTCATCTTCATTTCCTTTCTTTAGGCTTGATGTGTGATAATACTTGTGCGATGATATGTTTTATGGTTCTATGCTGCATGACTCAGGATCTTAAGAGAGATAATAGGAAATCGATTCGGGTTTCTACTATGGTGCGGGTCCAGGTCATAACACCCCTTGATAGCAATCCTTCTTTCTTTTAAGCCAACTATATCACCACAAAAGTCACACAAAACTCTTTTCCAAAAACACATAAGTGGTTCCATAACAAGTAGAATGCATCTAATGAAAAGCACATCATCCATTTCCCAAAGATTAAAAATCCCTAAGTGCTCATCAAAGGCCAAAGGCACAAAGGCACAACTCATCCCAAGCCACCAAAGGCACAAAGGAATATCTTAAACTAGGAAGTCCAAAGAAACTTCTTAATAGCATTAATTCTATTTAACATGGACCTAAGCATCTTCAGTACAAACATAAAATAAATTGGCAACATAGAGAGAACAAAATAGAGTGAAATCAGCCTCCCTCCCTAGATAAGCAGTCAAGACCTTGGATGAAGTGTTGATAGAGTTGTCAAAGATTAATTGAGAAGGTTTTGTTATAAAGGAAGAAAACAGATCATGAGATGAAAGGTTTTGTTATTAATAAAGGAATAATAAAGGTTTTGTTATTAAGTATCATAAGATTAATGCTAAGATCATGTTTGAACCTCATGATTAGGCTATGCTACAACTGAGAGCATCTTCACCTCCTTCAAGGAAGAAAACAACCAAGGACTAGGCTAGATCATAGGCTATTTAACAGTTTGAAGTTCCTCCCACTCCTAATTGTCATCTGAAATTGCCATCAACTCTGATAACTTTATAGATCCAAAGGTTTTTTTGGCTTTATGATTTCCATCTCAATAGTCAACTAACACCCAAAATAGCTGCAATAAATCCAAAAGTTGTTTTGGTAATGGCCATGTCACCTTGGCTCATGTTACTGACAATAATAGTTTCGCCTGCACTAATTTTGAAAATGAAAAGCTACATGTACTTGACCAATTGGAATGTCGTCACCCATATTGACAATGTTTTCAAATTAATATTTCCTCATGAATTATCGTCAACATGAGGAATAGGTTGATTCGTCTTGAATCCAACATTGTAATTCTTGACATGGTGTTGCCACTGTTCCCTTAAATGATACCGTTCACATTGCTATAATGAAGCCTCCTTTACCATACCATAATCAGTACAATAAACTTGCAGGAGAGTAATTGATGCAATTTAATTGCATTCCCAAGAAATCAAAAGACTCAAGGCAAATTTTGTAGCATGAATCACTGTACCACATTGCAAATGTATAATTTGAATTTGATTTACTTTTATTTTGATTCGAAGACATTCTTTCCATCTTACATTTTTCTTTTCGTATTAGTATTTCCATATTGGTCACATATCCCTTCTTATATAAAGGGGTTTTAAGTCCATAAATAAATACAGATTTCGATTGAAAGGAGAAAAAAACTCCAAGAACAACCCCCCCACCCCGACCGGGCAATCTTTATTTTTGCCACCCTTAGCTCCTCTATGGCTTTTGCTGCTATCCACCTTTACCCTTTCCTTCCTCCTACTACATCACCATTGACTAGTCTGTACATTCTACAGCTACGACTACACTTCCATCAACACCTGAAACCATCACCTCACCAAACCTCATTGACTGCTCTCTATGCAACCAAATCACCTTTCCCAACCCCTTAGCCTTGCTACCTAACAGTGACTTTTGGCCACCACCACCCTCTTTAACCATCTAATTGAGGCCACTTTCCTCACTCACTACCACCATTGGCCCACCTCCCTTAACCCCCCTACTACTAGCAATCAAACACTCAGATAAATTGCCCTTCCAAGCCATCAACTTTCTCTCCACACAACTTGTGCTTTGTGACATAATGGCATGTTCCTTAACTTCTCGTCTTGTGCTACTTGCCTAATGGTTTTTGGATGTTCAAATTTTAAAGTAGTCATGGGCTTTAACAGGATAGGTAAATGCCTACTTAGAAATTGTTTAGATTTAGACTGCATCAATTATCTCAAGTTCAGGATTTGACATAACTCTATTGCAGGAAATTACCAATTAAATTGGCTCTTTATTGATTTGGAACTAATTCAAGATTTGACTAAGAATGCTCGTATGTTTGAATTTAATTTATGCAACATTTAAGTCTCAACACAAAAACATACCACTGCAAATGTCCTGTATATGGGAGCCTTCTATCATGTATCAAAGGATTTTCTTCAACAAATATTAAAAAAAAAAAAATCAGCATCACACACCCTCTATCTTCCTTGAACTCAAGAAGACTCACCCCTCTTTAAACAGAGACAGGGGATTACAAGGAAATCCTAATCCTACTTTGGAAATTAATTCATAACAAATTAAATCCTATTTAAATCAAATCCTTAAGATAAATTGAAATATCTTTTGCCTAATTTTTCTAATTCTAAAATATCTCAAACACTCCCCCCCCCCAAGTTTGAGCATACAACGTCCAACTTGTAGGAGTAGAACAAAAGGTAAGACTCCCCCCTTCAGATGTAATTGTTGGGCTAGAAGAGGTAGGCATGCAATTAGTTGTCTCTCATCAATGAAAACCCTAACTCGCTTGGAGTTAGGAAAAAAAATTGGTGAAGAGACCTTCAGGTAAGAGTAATCAACAAGTCGTGGCAGTAGTTACCTCATACCAATTGGAAACCTTCTCATGAAGAGGGAAAAAACCTATGGAGAGGCTTTCAAACAAACAAAAGAGCGAGACGATCCCAGGCAGGCAGTTAGTCGTAAGTGCCTTACACCAACAAAAAAACCCTTCTTTAGAGAAGATGAAACTAGGGCATGGCGTTCAGTCAAGCAAAGGAGGGGGAAAAGCATGACACTCAGTTCCCCTACCAATCATCAGAATTATCAGCATCAACCATGCGTTGGCTATGCGGAGAATTCAGTAGCAGTAGCAGCAACAACACCAACAACAGTCACAATAGCAACACCACCAACATCAACTACAATAGTCGTAGCAGCATCAACAACCATAGCAGTAGCAATAGCAACATCTACAGCAACAATAGTCACAGGAGAAACAACTGGCACAGCAACAATGGCTGTAGTGGCAACAATAGTCGCAGTAGCAACAATTACCAGCAGTAACTGCAACAACACAACAATAGCAGCAACATCATCAATAGCCACGTGCTATGTGCACGGTGAGGTGAAGTGGCACACGGAGATGCATCATCGACAGGGGCAGTAGCACACGCTACACACGTGCAAGAGCAACCTTGCGTGATGAGGCAATGTTGTAAGAAGTTGATCTAGGCAACCAGTGATTAAGACCGACAAAGAAGGCCACACAGAGCCTCTATTCTCGTCATCAATAGTCGCACAGACTAGAACCGATAGATGAAGGCTGGTAGAGAGGTCGCAGTGATCTCTCCTAATGAGAAAGTGGGACGAAGTGATTAATCTTATTTCTCAGAAAAGACCCAATACCTCTTTATATATAGAGAGAGGTTTGGATAAATAGCAGTGCATGCCCAGAACAAAATAAGAAATAACAAAATATACCCAAAAGTGGTAAAATAGCCAAGGATAAACAGGAGTCTCAACAATCCCCCTCAATATGAAGCATAGATGTCAATTATGATTAGCTTGGAACAGCAATAGTCAAACACCAATCAAGGTAGAGGCTTCGTGAACACATCGGTAGCCATAAGTGGTACATAGCAAACCACACTATATGAGATCTCTGGTGTAGTGGCAGCCAACCTCAATGTATTTGGTTTGCTCATGGAACATCAGGTTGTTAGGTATGGATGTAGCCGCCTAATTGTTGCATTGCATCTCCATAGGTTCCTCAATCGAGACATGCAAATCATGCAATAAAGACTGTATCCAGACCATCTCTGCAGCAGTCTGGGCCATCGCCCTATAATCTAACTCTGCACAGGAGTGGAAAACTGCTCCATGTTTCTTGCTCCTCCAAGTAACAAGATTACCTACCCTTAAGGTACAGAAACCTGTGATCGATTTCCTATCACCCACACATCCCGCATATTGAGCATTGGAATATCCTACCACTGTCATAGGAGAGCCTCTCTGGAAATGGATACAACCTAATGCTTTATTCAAGTATCTTAACACCTGCATAGCTACCTCCTAATGCAGCTTCGTCGGCCTCCCCATAAACTGCCCAAGCTTGCCTACTGCCAAGGCAATATTAGGTCTGGTAATAGTCAGGTACAACAACTTGCCCACAAGCTGTTTATATGCTCTACTATCAACAAGATCTGCCTGCTCATCATAAAGGTGTACCTTAAGGTCCATAAGAATATTGGTTGGTTTGGACCCTAGCATCTCTATCTCCAGTAGCACATCCAGAGCATACTTCCTTTGAGAAAGGACAATACCTTGCTTCTAGCCACCTCTATGCCCAGAAAATACCTGAGTTGGCATAGGTCCTTCATGACAAACTACTCAGCCAAGGACCTCTTGACCTCAACCATTCTTTTGTCATCACCGGTAATAATGAGATCATCCACGTAAATAAGCAATACCACACATCCCTTCTCAGTCCTCCTGACAAACGACTGGTCAGATGATCTCTGCAGGCCTATCTTCTCTACCACCTCTAAGGGCTTCTGGAATCACGCTCTCGAACTCTACTTAAGGCCATAAATGGCCATCCTTAACCTGTACACACACTCCCCCTAAACCTCGAACCCAAGGGGCTGCTGCATGTACACCTCCTGAAGATCGCCATATAGAAAGGCGTTCTTCACATCTAGTTGGTGAAGCATCCAATCTTTATAAGCAGCAACTGAGATAAGTATCTTGACAATAGAGAGACGAGCCACTGAAGAAAACGTATCGAAGAAGTCCACCCCATAGATCTGAGTGAACCCTTTCGCCACCAACCAAGCCTTACACCTTAAAATAAACCCATCAAGGTTGTATTTCAAGACAGACTCAACGAGACCCCACAAGGCGAGCCTCAGTAGGAAGGGGTGTCATCTCCCACGTCTTTCTGCTCCGAAATGCAGCAATCTCATCCTCCATGGCTTAGCACCACTTTGGATCGAGTAAGGCATATGTGGAAGGAATCTCTGTGGCAGTAAGAGCTGTAGTGAAAAGGCCAAATGACTTCCCCAGATTGGTTGTAGCCATGGCTCCAACAACATGGCAATGAACACAAGAGCGAGGTGCCTTCCTAACAGCTATAGGAAGGTCATCATCTGCAATAATATCACCTAATCTTGCACAATCACCACTAGGAACAGAAGAGTCAAATGCCTTAACACATACCTGTTGTGAAGAGGATAGTGGAGTTGAAGTAGGGGAGTGTATTTCCTGTAAGTAACCAGTTTCTACAACTATTGGATCCCGGTATCTGATATTATCTCCAACAACTGGTGCATCAATAGTACCATCAGTTGTACTGTTAGGTGCAAGCGCACTCTCTGGTGCCTATTGCTGTCACATGCAGGACCATCTCCAAAGATGGGAAACTCATCCATCTAAACTGGAGGAATAGGCATAGGGGCAAACTCATCCTGTGGCTGTAACTGTCATGTTGCAAGAGAAAAGTATGGCACAGATTCATGAAATATAACATCTGCACTCACAAAATGCCTCCCTACTACAAGATCAAAACATCGGTACCCCTTCTAGATCCATGAGTACCCAAGAAAAATGCACTTCACAGCTCTGGGTGCTAACTTGTCTCTCCCTAGCCCCAACAAGTGTACAAATGCAACGTATCCAAAAACACGAGGTAAGTCAAACAAATCTCTGTTTGGGTACAATACATAACAAGGAGTGCGCTCGTGTAAAACAGAAGAAGGCATCCTGTTGATAAGGTAGCAAGCTGTAAGTACAGCGTCTCCCTAGTATAGATGTGGCACATAGTAGTGAATGAGTAAAGTGAGTGCCACATCTAAGATATGCCTATGCTTTCGTTCTGCCAAACCATTCTATTGTGAGATGTAGGGATAGGATGTATGGTGTATGATATCACGAGACCTGCAACATTGTGCCAATCTAGCAGTACAAAACTCCAATGCATTATCAAATCTCATAATTTTTGACACAACAGAAAAATGATTCTTTATTTCCACTATAAAGGTCTCAAATGACATGTCCAACATTGAACTTATGCTTTAATAAAAACAACCAAGACAAACGGGAGAAATTATCTACAATAATCAAGTAATATCTATGTCCTTGTCGGTTAGGAATCCGACTCGAACCGTAGACATTCATATTCAAATACATGCCAAAGAGTGCGCTCGTGTAAAACAGAAGAAGGCATCCTATTGATAAGGTAGTAAGCTGTAAGTACGGCGTTTCCCCAGTATAGATGTGGCACATAGTAGTGAATGAGTAAAGTGCATGCCACATCTAAGATATGCCTATGCTTTCGTTCTGCCATACCATTCTATTGTGAGATGTAGGGATAGGATGTACAGTGTATGATATCACGAGACCTACAACATTGTGTCAATCTAGCAGTACAAAACTCCAAAGCATTATCAAATCGCACAATTTTTGACACAAAAGAAAACTGATTCTTTATTTCCACTATAAAGGTCTCAAATGACATGTCCAACATCAAACTTATGCTTTAATAAAAACAACCAAGACAAATGGGAGAAATCATCTACAATAATCAAGTAATATCTATGTCTTTGTCGATTAGGAATCCGACTCAGACCCTAGACATTCATATGCAAAAGCTCAAAGGTAGATGTAGTCCCTAGTGCCATACTGGAAGGAAAAGATGATCTGTGGTGCTTTCCTAGCAGGCATGCATCACATAGAATCTTTGTAGTGGCAAATATATGTGGGATGATGCATCTGAGCCTGTCCAGAGAATGATGACCAAGATGACGGTGCTTAGCCTAAAAAATGCACCCGTACTCATAAAAAATAACATGACAGTGAATCTGTTTGGTAATCTTACTAATAGATAACAGATTCAATGTAAAATTAGGGACAAAAAATGCAATAGGAAATCGCATAGAGGGAGTCAATGTGATCTCCCCTTGACCACCAATATCTATGTACCTCCCGTTTGCAACCTATATTGTCCTTCCATAGGGTACAAACTGAAGTCTGCCAAAGCACCCCCCTTGATCTCCTGGCAGATGGTGAGAGGCACCAGAGTCTACCAACCACATAGTACCTATAGATCCCTGTGCACAGAAATCAACGCCTAACGAAGAAGCAAAGGCGGTAGTCTCAGTAGAAGAGGTGGTAGGCTCCTGAGCCAGTCGGGAGAGATGCTATAGTAAGGCATCATAGACCACTCTCAGCACAGGAACATCTGTAGTCTCCTCAGTAGTCACAGATGCTTGGTCGGCCATTGGAGGTCTCCTATGCTTAGACCAACATGAAGCCTCCACACGACCAACCTTGCCACAAAAGGTATAAGTGGTGTTGATGTGGGATCTCCCAGATGCACCACGGCCTCTTCCACACCCATGAGTAGAAGAGGCTCCTCTACCATCATGTCCAGTCACAATAGCAAGTGTGGACGTGTGAGTAGCATCTCCTGTCTGAGCTGCTTGTACGTCAATGCAACTCAACCGACTATAGACCTCATTTGAGGTAGGAAGCTCTGACAAAATAAGAATCTGTGATCTAGCTACTACATATTCAGACCAAGGCCTGAAAGAAATTGATGTACCGCTATGTTTCTGCGATACTCCCTCTATGTAGCACACGTGCATACTGATCTGCACATATTATACTTCTCCTAAAGCCCTTTCAGGGCGAAGTAGTACTGAGGGAGAGATCTCCCCTCCTGCTTTACCTGAGACAGTTCGTGGTTGATCTGAAAATCCCTAGAGGAGTTCTTTTCATGGGAATAGGTATTACAATTATTGTCCCACATAGCCTTAGCAGTTGGGTAGTACATAATCTCATCTCTAATCCTCGAAATAACGCAATTCATCAGCCATGCTTTGACCATTGCATTATCCTTCTCCCATGTAGCGTACTTCCTTGTCTTCTCCGTAGGCTCTGGCTCTAACAAAATGTGTTCCTTGTCATGACCCTCTGCCATCATTAGGAACATCTGTGACCACCTGGGGTAATTGGTCTCATCCAACTTGATGACTGGACCAAAGAACGAGCTCTTGTAGGCCCCTGACTCGAGAACAACACCCGATGTCACCTCAGAAGAACTAGTACCACTGAAACTCGCTATCGTGAGCCAAATAGACAGGAGAGTATGCTACCCCCACGATCTGAAATATTTTTCAGATCATAAAAGAGACCACCACAATCAAATCAAGCCTTAGGCATGAGGATCCAAACCCATAGAAGGCTAGAGGCTCACTCCCAAGACGAGGGACCCCCTTTGCAGGTCTAAAGGGTGCGCATGGCCAGGGGAACGGCCCTACACACCCACAACAGGAGGGAGATCCTATGAGCCGCTGCCTAAGAGGGGAACAACCCTAACAGCGCCCCCTGCACCACCGAGGTGTCCTACTTCAATCCCTGCACCGTCGCCCTAAGGGGCCTAGGTGGTACTACAAGGGCCAGTGCTCCTTCGATGGCCCCTGTGGCTGGTCACTTTGGAGTCCACCGCCCGATGGGCCCCTGAGGGGCCCTTCACGAGGTCCCCTATCAGTCCTAAAGGCCGATGGAGCCTCCCCTGCACTAGTGAGCAAGAGAGAGGGGGTAGCAGCGGCAAGGACGATGAGTTTTGGTGTTAGGGTTTCGGAGGGGCCTTTTTCGATGGGATACCAAAACCCGACCTAGGATCGCGCTCTGATACCAAGTGTGATGACATGATTAATCTTATTTCTCATAAAAAAAACCCAATACCTCTTTGTCTATAGAAAGAGGTTTAGGTAAATAACAATGCATGTCCAGAACAAAATAAAAAATAACAAAATACACCCAAAAAGTAATAAAATAGCCAAGGATAAATAGGAGTCTCAAAAGAGAAAGGTAGCGTGATAGGGAAAAGAGGCACCAGCGATGGGCCTCACGCAAGAATGAGATTATCGAAGGAGGGTTGCGCCAACACCTCCCTAGGCATGGAAGAGAAAGAATGAGATTATCGATTAAGATCCCTATGACCTTCCCACTCTGATACCATGTAGAAGTTTTTAGAATCATTGAATTAAAAATAAGAGAAGACTCACCCTTCTTTTATATAGAGAGAGGAGATTACAAGGAAACCCTAAACGAACTTTGTTGTTATTAAGAAGTCCTTGGGCCTCCTTTTATAGAGAGAGCACAAGGGCAAATAAAGCAATTACAATCACCATTTACTAAATATAGTCAAGACTAAATATAGAAATAACTAATAAAATCCCTAATTTTATTTCCTATGATTTATTTCCTAACACTACCTTGCAAGTCGAGACGCACGAGATATCGAAGACTTAGATCCTTAAAATAGTGAAGATCAACTATTGTCGATGTGGTAGTATATTCTTCGTGTCTTCAACCTTAGGTGTCTCTTCTTGTACGCCCTCATAGAGCCAGTCAATGCTTGATTTCTCTTGAGGTGCGTAAGAGTACTACTTTTACACTTGGCATCTTCAGGTGGCTCCCGTCTTCCTTGTGTCTTCGACGTGGTAGTCCCTTTTTCGTGTCTTGTACCTTGGGTGTCTCTTCTTATACGCACTCACAGAGCCAATCAACGCTTGATTTCTCTTGAGGTGCGTGAAAGTACTGCCCGTACACTTGACATCTTGAGGTGACTCTCATCTTCCTTATGTCTTCTACTCAACATATAAGGACCTAAAATCCAAAACTTTAAGGGCTATATGCAAATGCCCAAATAAAAACAAAAGACAACTTCTAGTACTTTACAGGACCTGAATGCAAAAGATCTTAAGCCCCCCTTCTCTTTTTTGATTGAAATCAGAGAGAGAGCAGTAGTAGTGGCACTTGTTGCTGTCACTCCTGTTGTTGCTATTGCTAGTGCAATCAGAGAAGAGAGGAGAGGAAAGGAGAGAAGCCACCTTTCCACTCTCTTTTTCTCGTTCGTTCGGTAGCGACGCTACAATGGGGAGGAGCGTGCCAGTGATCCGGTGAGCTGGAGGAGATCCAGATCGCCTTGGTCTGATAGCTTGCCTCCAACAAGTCGAGAGAGCCTCTTAAATCCTCGATCAGGCGAGATTTGGTGGGCCAAAATAGAGATTTGAATCTTTGTTTTCAAGGGCAACGCTGGTACTTGTTTGGCTCGCCGGCAGTGACTACATTGCCCAATGGCTATCAGAGATGGTCAGCGTAGTGGGGACGAGTCCTGCGACCACCCCTGTGGTAGTCATTTGTCAGATAGAGGTCGGAGGTAGTGCTAGTGATTTTTGTCCTAGCGACAAGGGGATAACAGCAACAGCGAGTGAAAATAAGAGGAATAAGAGAGGAAGAAGAGAGCTTTGGGAGAGAGGAGAGCCTCTTTGGTGACTCACCGGAGCTCGGCAACGCCGTCAGAGGGCCTCCCACCTCTAGGATTTCTTCTCTCTACCTTTCTCTTCCCACGAGATCAAACCCGCTTTAATACCATGTGGAGTTTTGGAAAAAGGACTTTGTTGTTATTGAGAAGAGTCCTTGGGCCTCTTTTTATAGAGAAAGCACAAACATAAATAAAGCAATTACAATCACCATTTACTACATATAGTCAAGATGAAATATAGAAATAACTAATAAAATCCATAATTTTATTTCCTATGATTTATTTCCTAATAATAAGAAATAACAAAATACACCCAAAAAGTGGTAAAATAGCCAAGGATAAATAGGAGTCTCAATATAGAAAGGCGGCGTGATAGGGAAAAGAGGCACCAGCCCTGACGCAAGAGGAAACATAACGATGGCACTCCAAGGCATCGAAGGAGGGTTGCGCCAACACCTCCCTAGGCATGGAAGAGAAAGAATGAGATTATCGATTAAGATCCCTAGGATATTCCTACTATGATACCATGTAGAAATTTTTAGAATCATTGACTTAAAAACAAGAGAAGACTCACCCTTCTTTATATAGAGAAAAGCGATTACAAGGAAATCCTAATCCTAATCCTACTTTAAAAACAAATTCATAAATTAAATCCTAATCAAATCAAATCCCTAAAAAATAATTTTTTCTTAATCTTCGTAATTCTAAAATATCTCTAACCACACCACTAACTTAAGCATGGTGTACCTCACTTTACATAAAACTCCTTTTGGACATGGAGGATTTTGTTCATCTTCTGCAAAGAAAAAGAGGAAACCTACAACTTAGGTACCTAATATACAAGTAAAACTGAAAATAAAAGTACACAAGTCCTATAGGGCCAATGTGCAATTGAATAAGCACAATAGGATTTAAAAAACTCCCTTATACTTCCTAATATTGAAGAATAAGAATTGAGCATAAGGGAAGTGGAGTACAAGAGCATCTAAAGAGCGTAGTTGGAGATCAAGTGCTTTATGCTCAAGATATCTCTCAAGAATGTTTGAAAGTAATAGCACGTACCAGAGATGATTGTGTCTTGGTTTAAAGTCTTCATAAAGAATTTATAGATAAGGCTCAAAGCTGAGAAATCATTTGAAAATCGTTCCATAACATTTTGACTTCAAATTGAAAAGATGCATATGTGAAAAGATGCATCCACTAAACACGATCTCTAAAATTAATCGATTAATACTTTTCAAAAAAAATTAATTGATTAATACTCATGTTAGACAATTAAGCCCTGTGCTTAATCAATTAAAGAATAAAATTATTCGATTAATTTCGCAACTCAATACAACACAAAGCTCAAACTTAAGAAATTAATCAATTAATCAATAGGATTAATCAATTAATACAACTTTCCTAGTGTGAAATTAATCGATTAATTTGCAGCTTTGATCAATTGATGTTCTTTAGTTAATGGATTAACCTAATCAATTAATTTTATGTTCGGAATGTTGGAACATTTGAAACTCGCATCCTTTGACGAAGAGGTGTTATTAATTGATTAAGTAACTGATACTTAAATGTTCTTCTTCAGTTAATAAACATTTAAAATAAATTTTGAAAAAATTTTCTAAAAATTGACTTAATAAGCCTAAGGGATGCAATGTGTGTGATTTGTGCATGGCACTTTAACAAGATTTCTAGAAAATAAGAAAATTTTACAAGAGCTAGCCTTTGGTCTTCTTAAAGTGGGTACTTCGCATATAGCTTCATATTTCATCATCATCATGCCTCCTTCGTGTCATCATCATACTTAGCTTCTTTATAGAGAATTTTGCATCACCAAGGTAAGGCTCAATCGAGCAATATGGTTTATTTTGTTAGCATCAAAATTCGATTAATTAGTGCCTAGCATTAATAATCTCTCCCCTTTTAATGTTTGACAAAATAAGTTTGCAAATAAAGATAGTATTTAAAAGAAATACTTCCCCTAGAAAAAATACTTTGTGCACTATAATAAGCAAGATATTTATATCTTTATGCACGCACATTTCTTCTCCTTTTTGACAACATTAAAAATGAGGGAAAAACCATCATAGACATGCATATATCAAAATAAAAATATCAGCATTCAGATTAAAGATTCATCATCAAGGTCAACATTTGTCACAATAAGTTCAAACATGCCAATCTAAAATAAAATCAAATCTAACAAAAAAGTTCATTACTACTTAAGGCCAATGGAAATGGAAACTAACAAGAGAACGAAAGAACTAAGAGTGGCCTTTGCATTTCTTCAAATCCTTCATATCCTTCTTGATGGTGACCAAGTCTTCTTTGACAATTAAAAGTGTGAGAAGTGAACTTCAATACTATCCAAGACTTTGGCCATTTGAGCACGATCTTCATCTTGTCTCCTCATTGTGAGACTGAGTGCACCAAGATAGACAAGATTGTTATCTTCAATTTTCATATTGTTGGAATTCTTATGTAAGGTTGTGTGTATCATCTTTATTTTGCCTAAGGGCCTACCATGTAATTCTTCGTAAGAGGCCTACAGTTATGTTATCAAATAAGACATTTTTCATTCTCTTCTTCCACATGGTATTAGTGTGGGATAGGTCCTAGACTCTTCGTGCTTGAGTGCCCTTCTCCATCCATAACCCTAGAGAAGAGAGAGAAAACTTTCTCTCCCTCTATCTTCTCCACATCATCAACCACCTCTCTCTCTCGCAGCCACACACCTTCACTGACCTCCAGTAGCACTCAGTAGCGTCGCCAAGGCCTTGCGCTGATGGCTACCAATGCCACCGAGGCCCCTACAACGTCGCTGCTTCTCTTGTAGCTACCAGAAGAAGGATCGTAGGGGCCTCCTCATCCCTGTAGCACCACCTCCAGCGCCACCAGGGTCTCCTTACCGCCCTGTAGTGCCACCCTCAGCATCGCCAGACCTCCCCTAACGCCACCAGATTCACCCCAACGCCACTGATTTCTTCTGTAGCACCACCTAGGTCATGTTGGGGGTCTTCCTCATCGCCTAGGGGACTGTTGCACTCCTTGGTGGTGGTGTAGGCTCTCGATCATGACCTAGGATCTCTTCTTCGTGTCTTAGGTCATGTTTCTTCTCTCCAATATGACCCAAGACACATAATGGTCCACTATTCTTAGATTGATGCCACTGGTTGCCAATGGTCAGATCTGGCCATGTGATTTTCTATTGAAGTCAAGCCGATGACTTCCTTGGCTTCGTTGATGCTCCAGGGCACCTCTATGAAGATTAATGGTGTCCAAAACTATCTTCTTTGGTCCAAAGCATTCAAGATTTTTGTTGGTGGCCAAAAACAGCTTTCTATCCTCACGAAGGATCCTCCAAAGGCCTCTAAGGTTGGCTTTGAAAAGTGGGAGTAGGACAACTATTTGGTGATAAACTGGATAATGAATAGCATAGAGTCGCAAATTGTGGCCAATCTACTGTATAAGAAGACTGCTAAGGAGATTTAGGAAAGCCTGGCAAAGGAGTCTTCACAGAAGCCCAACCATGCGTGTCTTGCTAACATATATCACCACATCTAGTCCTCATCTTAAGGAGATCGTGCTCTAGTTAACTATTATACAGAGATAGAGGAGCTCTTTGAGGAGCTGAATGTTTTCCAGCCATCCTATTGTGACACCCAAACCAACCAAAGGAAGACTTGGCAGGCATACAGATTTTTAGGTGGTCTCAGTCCTCGATTCTCATCTTTCAGGGAGCAAATTCTAACTTTAGACGAGATTCCTGATCTGGAGACAATATATGCACAACTTTAGAAAATCTCCACTGATGCTATCCTGTCAATGGTATCTATTGTTACTTCTCAGGCGTCTACTGCAAAGGTGTCTGCTTTCACTATTTTCAGAGGGTGTGTTAGTCCTGCTAGTGGTGCTGGATGCACATATGATGCTAGACGAGATCATGGACGAGGTCGTATTTATGACCCTAACATTCATTGCCAATGGACAAACCACCCTTCAGAGAGATGCTGAGCCAAGATTGGCCACCCTAAACAATCCACCACTGCTGCTCCAATTCAGGGGGAGATCTCTTCAGTTCCTGCTTCTAACTTTACTCTTGCTCTTCCTACATTCACAGCAAATGACTATGCCTACCTGATGATGATCCTCAAATAGTCTGCTCCGTTTGACACTACTGCATCACTAGCTACTCCTAACAATTTGGCCAATCTGGCCACCATTTCCTCATCCTCGACATGTGTGGTTGATTCAAGGGTCTCCAATCACCTGACTGGAAAGGAAGATGCTCTTCTGTCTGTTCACAATGCATCTACTATTACCACGATCTGTTTGGCGAATAGACCGTAGTCGTCTGTCACTATGGTTGGTGATGTTCACTTCTCTGACAAGCTTAAATTGTCAGATGTTTATTATGCACCAAAATTTCCTTTGAGTTTACTGTCTCTGTATCAATTATGCAAGGAACTTACCAATTGTGTGATCTTTAACGAGCACTTTGTTTACTTTCAAGACACCCGGACAGGGACGATGATTGGTGGGGGATTGAACGAGATGGTCTCTACTATGTTGATACTCATCTTTTTGTTGGTGAGACCTCTATTTCTACTGATCTGGTTACCTAACACCATCGTCTAGATCATCCATCTATCTCTCATCTTCGAAAGATGTTCTCTAAGTCTTCTATTCCAAATAGTTTTGATTGTGAGGCTTGTCATCTTAGCAAGCATCACAGAGTTTCATTTCATCCCAAACAGAATAATATAAGTCTTGCTGCTTTTAATTTAGTTTATTGTGATGTGTGAGGTCCATGTTGAATAAATCACCCTGGTGTCTGCCGGTATTTTGTTGTCTTTATTGATGACTTTAATCGCTTGTCTTGGACTTTCCGTTCCTTGAATTAGTAATCTTATAAGTTAGACAAGTAAAAATGTACACATAATTAGAAGTTTGAATGTTGCATTGTCATTAGGCTTTGGACTTAATCAAGGGTGATCAAGGTGCAACAGCTCCCTCACCATTTTCTAAATTAGATGGCCATATCATTTCCACCTAGTGGAAGCACATGTAGCCTTTAAATCAATCTAAGCATATCTCCTTGTGATTCCACAACTGACCCAAATTCCATGTTCAATTGTTTATACATCACTATTTTTTACTTCTTTCACAAACAACATGGCATTGAGCCTAAGTAACCACAAGCATTGCCCCTTTAAGGAGTTACTCCCACCTAGTCATCAAGACCAGTGATCAAAATGTCGTTGGCATGCCGCCGACATGCCAACGAAATGAAGGTTTTTTACAAGATGCCATATCAACACGACATACTTATCGAAATGCAGGGATGTCATCAGCACGTCAGCTGCATGTTGACAGTATGTCGGCCTACGTTATTTCCTATTGCTAGATCGCACGTACAGGACGTGCACCATACACCACTTCTGTTGTTGGCTACTAGCTATTTGCTCTAACTATGTTGCACTGCTGCACGAGTTATGTATTGCATATAGACAACTTAAAAGATATTGATACGGATAATGTATCACATAACACCTCAGACTTTTCCATTGAAAATTGAATTTTTTTTTTACATCTCAAAACATGATTTTTGGTCTTCTATAGCCCAGGTATTTGTTTTATATTGTACCATTTTTAAGTCATTTTGAGTAATTTCCTCAATTTCCTGTATCAACGATATATCACCAATATATCCCCTTTTGAATTAGCATTTTAGAAATAGTTATCCAATTTAATAGAAAGTATAAGATAGGATTTAGGGTTTAAATAGAAATATTTATCCATTTAAATAGTTATTCTTAAAATTCCAATTATTTTGACTAATTCTATCATTTTTATCGACATGCCTCTGGTATGCCCTCGACATGCCTCCAAAATAGACTATTTTTGGGACATCGAAATCGTTGAAACACATGCATTTCCACAGCATGCCGACAAAAAACACAATTGAAAATTTATTGAAACAACGTCGAAATCGGCATTTTGAATCTTAATCAAACCTAAAATGTAACAATCCCCTACCACACAGAGCCACTTGTATCCATCCCTAGAGATCTGTCACCACCAAAGGAAGATCCTCTTACATCAACATGGTTAACCTCTTGTCCATCACTTCCAAGGGGCTTTCCTACGGTCCATACATCTCCCATGAACCTCCAACTATAATTCAAGCAAGAGTAAGGCAATCAAAATTCTGCTGTTTAATTTGGCTCATGTATTCCACTATAAAAATAAGGATTGCACGCAATTACAGAATTGGACAATAACTAACTTCCAAATCAACATTGGGAAATTGATAGAAAATGAAAACAAATACTAAACAATCTACTTAGTAATAAATTAACATTCATAAAACCTGCAGAATCCGAAGGGGTGAAAAAAGAAGATGCCATCTTGAAATATGCATCTTGGCAGCAGTCTAATGGCATACTACATGCAGTTAGATTAAATGGTTTTCCCTGAAATATATTAGGAAATCCAAAGGCAGTCTAAATGTATGAGAGAAAACCATAAAAACATGAAAATTTCTCCAACATCAAAATCATATTAAAAAAAATCCAGCTAAATAGGAGCCTCACCTTTATAGTCTGCTTCTAAAATCATCTCTCTAATCTCTTCAAGAGATAAGTGCAAACCCAATTCCTTTGAAATATTGCTTATGTCATTCGCTGAAATTTTACCCTGATAACCAATGACCATGGACCAAAAAAGGTTAGATGGCAGCATGGTTTATATCCCGATGTAGTCAAATAAGAGTTTCACATTGTTATCTTGGTCGATTATGCGAAAAGCTTTTGACAGTTCCTCTCTGGAGTCCCTCTCTCCTATCTTTGCTGTCATCATATAGCAAAACTCTTCAAAATCAATTGCACCACTGCCATCTTTATCAACATCAGCAATCATCTCATTGATTTGCTGCAAGCATGCTTTTCGCATTTCAGAAACTGACTTCATATACCGTTCACACAAAAGAGTTCAAGCTTCCTTTTCAAAAAAAAAAAAAGAGTTCAAACTTCCAAAATTCCAGAGAAAAAAGAAATAGAATTGATTAATGATTCAAAACAGGAACTCAGGGACAAAGGCCAAGAAGATAACAAGATCCAGTTGGAAAGCTTTTGTTATCAGCATTACGGTTTACATAGCCTTACTAGCCTTTTATATTCTGTCCATTTCCCTTTGGATTAATATGTAACTTTTCCAGGGTGCCTCTATTTAAGAGGAGAGGCACACATCAAAATTAAAGCAAGTCTCTCAACATGATATCTTCCCAAGGTTTTTGTGTCACAATACTGATGAACTGTAGATGCATGAAGAGTTTCTCGTGCAAGTGACTTTGTATTTTCACGTTGCTTCACTCCTAGTAAATTGGCCACAAACAAAACCCTAGGGGTTTCCTTTTCATCATTTAGAGAGACAACCCTAAGTGCAGGCGTAGAACAGTAAAGGGTTGTCTCAAACTGCTTATCAAATCTTTGTGTTTATTTTCCCTCATGTTCTCCTCTTGTTTTTGCGTTTACACGGTATCAAGACCATGATCCATTTATGTTGATCAAGATTGAGAAACTGTTGTGAAAGTTTGTCTGTGCAAGCCCTTACTCATTGTTTAGCGGATTGCCCTGCCAATCACATTCTTGCTTTTGGTGATCGATTTCGTGGGTGCTACACAGCTTGGGCATCACCAACAAATCAACATCAAGCCAACATGTGAGACAAATCTGTTCAACATAAAGTTCCCACATCGACTTTGCCTGACCAATTAGTTCCCATCAGTAAACTATTATTCATTTTATCAGCAATTTTTTCTAGGATTTATTTTCTAAAGTAAACATCAAAAACCTATCAATTTTTCTTGTTTAGTTCAAATCCTTTGCTGAAAACCATTTTGAGTACAAAATCAATGTCTCGGCTGATGGTGGGAGTGAGTACATGTCTCAAGACTTCAGAAAGTTACTATGACAGTGTCATCGTTCAACGAAGAAATCCTAAGAAGCCCCAAGATAATGGAGTAGTGGGGCCGGGAAGCAAGCATAGAGACACATCAATGAGACCGCACTTAGCATGAAATGCAACAAAAGTCTCCCTAAATATTTGTTGCTTAAGACCTTTCATGCTATTGTTGGAGAACACCTTACAAATGCAAGAGATAACCCTCATCCATAGGCAATTGTGAAGAAGTGCTATGCGTTGGAGGAGTCCTTCTAGATGTTGGCGTGTGGAGAGAGGAGGAAGAGAGATAGAGGAGCCAGCAGTGTGGAAGAGAGAGAAGAGGAGCTCTTAGGGTTGGAAAATGATTTATTGGAACTCAAGAGAAAATAAGAGATTTGATCTCTATTTAAAGAGAATCAATCTCAATTACAATCCTAACCACAATCCTAACTAATTTAGGAATTGCAAATCCTATTACCTTAAACAAAATCAATCAACTCAATCAACTATTCCTAAATTGACACAATCATAAATTTAGACTCTAGCAGTCAATCACAAATACTACTATCACAATATGGTAGTAGCTCTTCAATATCTCACAGACATTATCATTGTTGTTAACCAAGTCTCTAAATACATGCATTCCACAACTATCAACCATTCTTGGCAGCCAAGCACCTTTTCCAATACTTGAAGGGAACTAGCACGAATGGATTGTGTTATACTAGAGACTCTAATTTGGCACATGAACAAGGAAGCCAACTCCTGATTGATTAGACAAGGAAGCCTACTCACCTTTGATGCAGATTATATGGATAATCTGGACAACCACAAATCTGTTACAAGCTATTGTGTCCTTGGGAAAAACTTGATTCCTTGGAAAAGTAGAGAGCAGAGGAGTGTCTTGGATATACCACTAGAGAATAACTGTGCTCCTACCTCGGCAACTAGTAGCATTGTTTGGATTCGTTTTATTCTAAACAGCCTAGGGATATTTAACGAGCACATTGATAATCATAGTGCTTGTGCTTTAGCAGTAATCCTTTCATGATCAATCGAAACACATTCCAAATGATCATCATTTTGTCAAAGAAAAGATACAAGCTGCAGGAGTTACAGTTTCACATATCCCTACCAAGAATTCAGTTGCTGACATACTAACAAAGCTTGTTGCAATCAAGGTCTTCTCCAAGCTAAAGGACAAATTCGACACTTATCAACCATACTTAGTTTGTGGGAGGCTAAAAGAAATGCATATCCATGAAAGGTTTCGTGTAAATATCATAAACAACAAAGAGTACATGGGTGAAAGGCATTCATAAAGCCCGGATAGGGTTACATGAGAATCTCCCACCGAATGTAGAGAATCACACTCCAAAACAAAAGAGAGAAGGAATTTTATTATGTATGTGGTTTGACGAGTACAAGAAGTTCCCGCTTAATGAGTGCAGACGCAATGGAGGACAGAATGAGTAAGCAAGAAATAAGAAAGTGACAATGCCCAATCACAGTTGTTAGAGTCTTCATATTATATTGTTTTTCAAGTTTCGTATTATTTCTAGTTTCTTTATGGGCATGTATGCAATTTTGTACTCCTTCCTCTGTATAAGAAAGGCTAAAGTTTCTTTTCATAATGAGATGCTTCATTTCTTCTACACGGTATCAAAGTAATGATCCTATGCTGGTGTTTGATACCTCCTTAATTCCCATATTCTTTCTTCTTCCAACAAAAAAAGGAAGGAGGAATCCTGACTCCATCGTGCCGACTCCTCCCTGCGCTACTGTCGAATCATGCAAGGCAGCAACACCACAATGCATGAACCACAACGTCGCAACGCATAGCGCCCAACACGTAGCGCATGGCACCGCCTAGCGGTGGTGCTACAATGCACACACGTCGCGCACACATGATGACCCATGCTTGTGATTTCATTGGGTCCATGTGCGTGTGCATGCACATGTGAGGTCTACCCATGACTTTTCTATGCAATTCTCTACCCCCAAAGATGACCTTGTGTTGCCCATAATCCACTTCTACCCCGTTACTCCTTTGATGGGTCATGGTTGATCTAGTATCTCTCGACCAAGAAGAACTGGATGCTTGCTCATTTACTGAGTCGAATTGTTTCCCAATTCCTACTTGGGATCGTTTCCCATTGTTATCATGATCATATGTGCATGCTACCTTCTTGGAGGATTCCCACTCAGATGGATTTATACTAGAGACATGCTAGCCACATGTGATGATGGTCCCTATGCGCTTGTTTACCTAATTGATGTCAAAGGGGTGTAGGTGAATCTGACATCCACTACTGCTAGCAAATGGGTGATTAGCTCAGGTGCATCTACTTACCTTACTGGTAGCATCAGTTCTCTATGCGAGACTCAACCGACCAGAACGATCACCTCTATAAAGCTAAATGGAACCTACGCTCCTATACTACAGTGGGAGATGTTTGGTTCTCTTCCCATTTATAGTTGTCAAACATCCATTGTGCACCTGAGTTTCCTATAAGTCTCCTATCTATCAGCAAGTTATGCAAGGATTTAAAGTGTTGCGTCATATTTGACAAAGATCACTGTTACTTTCAAGACAGACGGATAGATCAGATTATTGGTCGCAAATATGAGAAGAATGACCTACACTACCTTGATATTCCTACTCATCTTGCCATAATTGCCTCAATCTCTATTGATCCCCTACTCTGGCATCATCGGTTTGGTCATCCCTCATTTAGGAAACTACACCAGATGTTCTCTAATCTTCCTTTCTCTAGTAAATTTGACAGTGAGATTTGCCAACTAGGTAAACATCATCGATCTACTTCCCCTCCATGAACTAAGAAGCGCAACAAATCACCCTTCTATCTAATACATTATGATGTCTAGGGGCCATCTTGTGTAACCAATACTATAGGCCATAGATAGTCAAATATTTTGCTATGTTTGTTAATGACTACAATCACTCCACCCAGACATTCCTTATGAAGGACCGATCCGAGATACTTAACATGAAGTGATTCTTTCTTGAAGTGTAGAATGTCTACTCTACATCTATCAACATTTTTCACAATGATACTGCCCTGAAGTTCATGTAGAATGAGTTGCAGTCGTACTTCATTACCAATGATACCTTGCATCAGACATCCTATGCATATACCTCTCAGCAAAACAACATTCCTGAAAGGAAGCTAAGATGCATTAGACATAGCCTAGACTATTCTTGTCTCCATGAAGGTTCCGAAGAAGTTTTGGGGAGATGTTGTACTCACTGCAACTTATCTGATCAATTGGGTTCCTTCATCTATCCCACAAGGGGAGATCCCATTCCAGCTATTGCATCCTGATGTGGATCATCATTTACGTTGCCACTTCATGTATTTGGATGTACATGGTTTGTATACACCTTCAGCCAATAGGACAAGTTGTCTCCACATGCACTTAAGTGCATTTTTCTTGGCTACTCTCATAGTCAAAAGGGGTACTGATGTTATGATCCGTACAGTCGACGGTACATTATTACAACAGGCATCACCTTCTTCGAGAAGGTTCATTTCTTCACAAAAGAAGAAACCAATTGTTGGAGTTACTTATATAGGAGTGTTATGTCAGTTTGTTTTTTTTATCGAGGGTGTCATGTGTAAACTTCCTGAAGTCTCTCTATATATAAAGTGGCCTAGGGTTCTTTTCCGAATAAGATAATTCATTTTGTATTCCCTCAACATGGCATCAAAGCAAGGTGGGTCATAGACTCTTCGCACTCGGGTACCGTTCTCCACCAAATGAACCCTAACCCTAGAGAAAAACTCATCTCTCTCTCTCTCTCTTCACCATTGCTTCTCAGTGCCAACACCAACAAGGTTGCAAGCAGGGGCCTCCGCAATGCCCAACACCACCGCTAAGCCCTGCCTAATGTCGCCAGTGCGAGGAGCCCCTGCAAGCTGCCACCAAAGCCTAAGGGGGTTACTGCTTGCAGCCCATGGGACTATTGTTGGTCAGCGCTAGCCACTGCAAGCCACCACATAGCACCTACAAGCATGCAATTATACCTATGTTGCCTCTATAGGTGTAGTTGCAGACATAGCGCAGTTGTTCCTTGCCACCAAGGGTTCTTGTCGTTGTTGATGAGGTCATTGGTGGGTTTCTAAGTTGCTCTCCTACACAACTTTCATCTTCTCGGTGTCTCGGGTCTCTTGAGAGTCTATGCAAGGCCCAAGACACATGCAAATGCCCGCTTATCTAATATTTATCGTCGCATATGGTCCACTATTCAGGGGGATTGTACTCTACTTAATTATTTTACTGAGATGGAAGGACTATTTAAGAAGCTTAATTTCTTTCAACCCTCCTATTGTGATACCCAGACTGGACAAAGACAAACTTGGTAAGTTTACAAGTTTCTACTGCTACACCACCCACCACTACAAAGATGTTTGACTTTGAGGTCTCTAGTGGGCATAGTGCTCCGAGTGTAGGACGTGGACGTGGTCGAACCTATGGCCCATGTATTCACTACCAGAGGACCAACCACCCTCCTGAGAAGTGTTGGGCCAAGTTCGGGTATCCTGGTCAAGCAAATGCGACCGTTGTTCAAGCAGAGACTGCTCCTGCCCCACCTAGACTTCCTACTATGACAGCCAATGACTATGCGCATCTTATGCAAATATCGAGGCAAATAACCCCATTTGATACTTCTGCATCTCTGGCAACAACTAGTAGTTCTGCCAACCTAGCCACTACTGCATCAACCGTCTTAAGTGGTTGATTCAGGTGCCTCCAACCACCTCACTAGTAAGAAGGATGCACTTTTATCTCTACGTCAGGCCTCTACTATTACTGAGATCCATTTGGCCTACGAAACCAATTCTCACGTCACTAGAGTAGGAGATGTCCGATTTTTGGATTTATTGAGACTAACAGATGTTTACTGTGCTCCTAAGTTTCCCTTTAGTTTATTATCTGTTTATAGACTATGTAAAGAGCTTCATTGTCACATGATTTTTTATAAACATTTTATCTTTTTTCATTGCATCCAAACTAGGAAGGTGATTAGTAGGAGGATTGAGCATAATGGCCTCTACTACATTGATACTCCTTACATTTTTGTTGCCACTACATCTATCTCGACCAATCCAGTTTGTGGCACCATCGTTTAGGTCACCCTTCTATCTCCAGACTTCAGAGGATGTTCCCTCAATCGTCCATTCCAAACAAGCTAGACTGTAAAGTTTACCAACTTGGCAAACACCATCGTCTTTCTTTTGCTTCTCACCAAAATGAGAAGAGTTTTAGTTCATTTTGATTTGATTTATTGTGATGTATAAGGTCCATGTCGAATAAATCACCAATCAATCTACTAGTTTTTTATAGCTTTCATTGATAATTTTATAGTACGTTGTCAAGGTTATTTTTTACGATAAAGTTCAGAACGCATGTTAAGATTTTTCGCAATGACAATACTCTTGAATTCATGCAAAAAGAGGTCGTTGATATTTTGTCCGTAAATGGCACTTTTCACCAAACATCTTGTGCCTACACGTCCCAACAGAATGGGGTGGCTGAGTGCAAATTATGCCATCTTCATGATGTAGCCCGAATACTAATGCTTGCTATGAATGTGCCTAAGTATTTTTGGGGGCATGCTGCTTTTACCACTACTTAACTGATTGAGCAAGTCCCCTCACCTGTGCTTGATGGTGACTGATGTAGACATTTATTTAGGAAAAATGCCTACTTATGCATGTTCTTAGGCTTAGATATGCATTCCATATTATAAACATTGCATAGTATGCATTATTCTGCATTTAGAGTAGTTTGTGTATATTTTAGGTTAATTCATGTCCTTTTGTGGTCAGGAGAGAGATTTATTTCTGGGCCTCAAATTGACGATCCGACTATACGGATCTGATCATGACGATCAGAGTCAACGCCTCTAAAATCAACTAGATCGGAATCCCGTAGCACCGTATGCAGTCCCAGGAAGATTAATGGCCAGGGGGCAATGTGACATCCTTACAGGCTTCAAATGAAAAATTTGACCATACGGATGAATCCGGAGCGACGATCGCAGTCCGCCAACGTAAAGATCATCTTGATCCGAGCACCATGGCATCCTCTGCAAGCAAAAGATGGACGACCCAGATGGTGCCACGTGGCGCCATCTAGGCCGCCCAACACCGGCCAGCAGCAACTGCCCACACCCTTCATCATCTGCACCCTCAAATCCTAGTCGTTGGATCATCATCCAACGGCTAGGAAGCCTCCGCACCGCACTTCCGAAATTCCTCCTTGAGACACAAACACAAGGGTGACGTGGTGGTCTTGAAGTGCATTCCCAAAGGAGGGGCGCAGGTTCGAATCCCGCAGCCCCCCCCCCCAAATCCTCAATTGGAGCAATGCCCAACACCGGCCAGCGCGCGACAAGAGGCGCGTAAAGCATGCCCATGAAAGGCACGTGACGTGCACCCGGGAAAGGCGTGCACCAGTCGCAGCAGTGCGCGCGCGACAGGGCAAGCGTAAGGCACGGGTGCGAGAGGCGCATGTGCACCTGCCAGCGAGGGTGTGTGCAGATCTTTAGCAACATTTGGGGGTGAATCTTCAGTAACATCTTTAGATATCACTAATTACCCATGTAGAATTGCCCTCTCCCCTTCCACTATAAAAGGACCAACACCCCTCCATCCACCATCATCTCTTCCTTTCTCTCCCTCACCACCTCCAAGGCTCTAGAGAGAGCTTGTTCCAATCTCGGGATGCTCCTCTAGAGTAGAAAACCAAATATTTTTCTGTCTCTCATCCCCATTCGTGGAGCATCATGTGGTCGTCCTCTCACCACCTTCCGGAAGAAGATCCTCGCCGCGACATCGTCCAACCCCACCCTCCATCCTCCAGCTCCGTCCTTGTTCGTCTCGCTCCCCACCACCTTCCTCCAGGCGACGTTAGAGCAAGTCGTCCTCCAAGCGATCGTCGAAGGGGACTCTTCTCAATTCATTCTATCTTTTACTGCTTTCTAGTGTAGTTTTTCACTTTCTTATCTGTAGTTGTTGCAAACACTTGTTTTGAAAGCATATGTGATTGTCACTCTCTCTGCAAGTAGATTAGATAGAAATTATTTCGACCTGATCTCTTGCCTTATAAAAATACAAAAAAATTACAAAAGATAAAAACAAAAAGAAATAAAATTGAAGCGCGGATTTCTCAAAATCAAACGTTCACCTCCCTGTGTTCAACCTGGGACTCACCTCAAGTTTTGGTATAAATTTTATTTGGTTAGCAGATTTTTACACACTGCGACGTGTTTCCAACTCAAATCTTTTCGCATACGAAATCGCGCTCACCATTTTGGCACCGTTGCCAAGGAGGCAATGCTCTTTGGTTTTTTCCATGTTTTCCGCCTTAACTTTTTAGCTCACTTTGCTCCTTACTTTCTATGATTACAGGTATCCTTCCAAGGTGCGCCAAAGCGGAATAGATCGGAGTAAAGTACGGTTAGAAGGTTCTGTAAGTGTATCCCCACCACCACCACCCATTAGATTTTCATTCCGCCACCTAATAACTCAAACTCAAATCAACCTAGGTACTTTTATAAACCCTAGGATAGATCTGATTGTTTGATTGTCACTTCACCTCACCTCACCCACCCGCATAAATTAAAAAAATAAAAAAAACTCCTCTTGTGGGATTTAACTAAAAGTTACACACATTAAACACCCACAACTCTCGACCTATGGCGCACCACTACATTGATTCTATCACTTAACCGGATTCTAACCTGTGGATTCAGTACACCTTAATTCAACACACAAATAAGTGTAAAAAATTTTAATAGGTTAAACAATTGTGTGCTTTAATCAAGTGGTGTAACAGGTCAATTGCTTGAACTGTTTAGGCTGCATCACTCAATTTAAAACGGATCAATCAAGTAGCTTGCCATGTAAGGTTGATTTTAAGGGTTGAACTAGGCACTCCACATTATTTCTAATTTTTAAAGGAATATATCTACACCTGTATTTTCAAAACTTAGAGTGTTCTACTGAACCTTCATTGAACCAACCTAAGAATTAAACCCTAAAAGCTACTAAACAAGGTTAAACCCTAAAAGATACATCATCAAAACCTTGTTTAAAAATCATTGGTTGTGCACGCATACACATTTAACTGATTTTTAAGGACACAACACATCTAAAGGACCCATCACGTTCCAAGAGCACAATCATCCCAAGACTTAATTAAAATTGAGTAGACGTTGGCCCTATGATTCATTGAGTCCATTTCAAGGTGTTCTCTTTAACGCATTTCGAATTAGTGATGTCTGCTTATTTCAAAAGGTGCTAAGTTGGGGGACTCGATTATCAAACAACTTAAGCAAGCAGGGGTTTGACATAATTAGCGGCCCTCATGAGACGCTCCCCCTGCTTCGTCGGCCCAACTTTACCACCTTCGGGAGTAAGGACAACACCAAATTCGTTGTGTGATCAGAGTTCATTTCTAAAGCATAGGTCCTTAAGCTACCCAATTTAAGGACAAGATTAATTGATTGTATTGCAGGACACCTTTCTCTATTCTGTTTTCCCTCCTATTTCACCATGTATGCTTCCACATCTTACACACATTTCAATCCTACCCTCCTACCAACACTTATCCTCAAGATTATTACTATCCCGACTCGACTTAAAATTCCCCTTCTCCTAGTCGGGATAACTTTGATTGGGGATGACTTCAGACCTCAGGGTCCAGGGCCTAACCCTGAACAACAAGACTATGATTATTATCCTTCTCACGCCAATACTGATTATAAATCTCTACCCTTTGATGATCAACCTAACCCAATCTACAATCAAGAAGGATATGATGATTATAACTCTTACCCTCCGCAGGATTATGCTGAGCATAGGTCACCACCATTCTTTGAACAACTCAAAACAACCTATCATCAGAGAGAACCTCAATTTCTTGACTCCCATAGATTTAACCTAAACCCACCCAACCCTGAGCCGAGCCATTCAGTTCAGGTGAACCAGGTCCAGGATAGGGTGTTGGTTAACTTGAGGAACACTATACAATCTTTAGAAGCTCAACCAACACCATGTACTGAAGCATTGGAGCCTATGATCAAAATGATTGATGAGCTTAATAGTTCTTTATTGGATTGGCTCCAAGATGTTAAGGATAGGAGCTCGAGTGAGTTTTTACTTGGGAAATTATCAAGATTGAGGATGAAATTTGTGGTTGCCTTGGTCCAATCTTGGAATGATTCCCAGGATGAACCCCCTTCAGAAAAGCCAATGTTAAAACCCGCTCAGGCGCTTGTCGAGGGGGACACATTTTCTAAGACCAGGGATGACCAGGTTGGTCTAAAGCAACTCATTGAGGATAAATCGATTTTCTCACCCGAGATCCCTGAGCCAGGGAGCAAGGAAAACTATCTTTACAGACCAAGAAACAACGTACAATCTTGAGACATATATAAATGAGGATCAAGAATTCTTTGATTCTGGGGGTGAAGAATATTTAGGTGAAGTCTCACTTGAGCTTAAGGAGGATGATTTTAGTGAGACTAACGGGCCTTAGGAATCTGATGAACTATTTGATAGCCCGATCATTGAAGAATGTGATCCTGTTGGGGCTAACTTAGAGGATCTGAATCGTGATTTACTAGAAGATTCAGTCAATAGCCCCATCCCTCAACCACACCCCGAAGGGATTGATTATGATTTTGATTTGGAAATTATTGTACCCAAGTCAATCCTGATTCAACCACAATAGTTGAACTTGGATATTTTAGATGAGGTGTACAATGATCTTGAGGTCTCGGAAACTGAGCACTTGAACTTAAAGGGCAGAAATTTAGAAGTTAAAATCTGGGAGGCTAATTCTGAGGGAAATACAATTTTGGATTTAACCTGTTGACCTGAAACCACCTACTTTCTATCAGAACCCTTATGATAATTTTGACATTGAGGATGTGCAACCCAAGTACGTAACAATTGACTATCTTTCTGAGATAAACTCTGAGTGGACATATGAACCTAGTAAATCAGATCTACCCATTGTTCGACATTTTAGACTTAGGTTGCACACCACTAAACTACAGGCCCGACCCTGCAAACACAACAATCTCCGGTTCTGGGTGATTTTTATCCAGAACCTTAAAATCACACGACCCTAGGGTATGGGTCTGCATCACAACTTGGTACACATCTGTGGACATCTTCTGCTGGCAGGTTTTAGGATCAATCTTTTAACTGACCTACACTTGTGAATTCCTAATTCTTCTTTGTTTGTATATTATGCCTAGATAAAGGCAATAAACTTAGCACATGTGTATACTCCTCTCTCTACGAAGCCGACCAAATTGTCACGAAATTCAAGTGATATTCTGTTTACTCTGCACTTTTCATGTCTTTATTTTTATAATGAGGACATTGCATCATTTAGGCATGGGGGGTGGATACTTAATTCTGAAATTATTTTGTTAGCTCCATGGAATTTCTTTTATTTTCTTTAAAAAAATTAAAAATTCAAAAAAAATTAGAATTAAAAGAGAACTTAGGCATTAAGAGTTATTAACTTTAGGAGACGATAATTAAGGACTTGAACACTTAGACTTTTCAGGTCTTCGAATTTAATCAACCTGGGTGTCTACTAAAATGTGGACTTGGTCTCGAGTCATTATCAAGTTAATTTTATTTTGGTAAATAAATTAGGGTGATAAATATACGACTTAACAACCCGCCCTCTGATTTGAGGGGATTTTAAGTTTAAGCATCTACACACTATTTGCACTGACTCACTTTTCGACGGTTTTTACGAAAGTTAGGTAACTAATGAACTTTCTAGGGTAGTACGGCTGGCAAGTTGTCGTGGGTAACAACCCATTGGTCGGTTGTCCAAAACCCAGCTACATGACCATACTCATTCTACTGCTTTTAAGTAAATCTTAGATCATGAAAGTCACCTACTTAGAAAAAGAAAAAAATGATACTAAAAAGTAAAAATAAAAAAATAGAAAAATAGAAAAAGGAGAAAAATAAAAATAGAAAAATAAACCACACTTCACCGCATGAGTATGGCTAGCAAATTACCGTAACCCATTGACCGGTTGTCCAAAGCCCAGCTCACAAAAATACACAAATAATTCCCAAAACACTTAAGGAAGAAGCAGGGAATTAGAATAAACTAAGGAGATATACACTAAGTTCGCCCTTGTGTTAACAATAAAAAAATTTAAAAAAAGTAGGGAGAAAGATACCGATCGGAAAGATAAATCTTCAAGCAGAAATTCTTAAGGTCACCTAGGGTTGTAAAAACCTAAAGTCCATTTTAACAGTCGCTTAGTATCACATTCACAAAGATGGTTAGAACTTAAAGTTCTTTTCGAGTCTTGTATGGGTTAGATAACCGTAAAAAGCTGCCCCGAAACCCTAAACTCAAAAATCCAAAAAAATTAGAAAAGAAGAAAAATAGAAAAACAAATGTGTATCTTCCCTTTTCAAATAAGGTGAGGACTTGGGCGGTCTGCATATAAGTAAGCACCCAGACACTGTTGAGTTTTCATAGTTTAGGACTTTAGTTGAAATTTTCTATTGTTAATAAACTTAGGCCTAAGTAATCGAATCATAATTCTATTTTTATACATAGCATTTAGTTTAATTTTACTAGGGACTAGTAAAAGATAGGTATGAGGGTATGATGTAGACACATTTATTTAGGATAAAATGCTTATTTACGCATGTTCGTAGGCTTAAATATGCATTCCGTATTATAAACATTGCATAGCATGTATTATTCTGCATTTAGAATAGTTTGTGTATATTTTAGGTTAATTCATGTCCTTTTGTGGTCAGGAGAGAAAGATTTATTTCAGGGCCTTAAATTGACGATCCGACCGTACGGATCTAATCAGGGTGACAATCGGAGTCCAACGCCTCCGAAATCGTCTAGATCAGAATCCCGTAATACCGTATGCAGTCCGAGGAAGATCAATGGTCAGGGGGCAATGCGACATTCTTACAGGCTTCAAATGAAAAATCTGACCATACGGATGGATCCGGAGCAACGATCACAGTCCGCCAACGTAAAGATCATCTTGATCTAAGCACCGTGGCATCCTCTGCAAGTAAAAGATGGACGGCCCAGATTTCGTCACGTGACGCCATCTAAGCTCCCCAACACCAGCCAACAGCAACTGCCCACGCCCTTCATCATCTGCACGCTCAAATCCTAACCGTTGGATCATCATCCAACAGCTAGGAAGCCTCCGCACCGCGCTTCAGAAATTCCTCGAGACAAACATAAGGGTGGTGTGGTGGTCTTCAAGTGCATTCCCAAAGGAGGAGCGTGGAGGGGCGCGGGTTCGAATCCCGCACCTCCCCCTCAAATCCTCAATTGGAGCAACGCCCAACACCGGCCAGCACGCAACAAGAGGTGCATGATGCACACGCGTGAAAGGCGTGCACCAGTCGCAACAGCACAGCACATGCCAACGTGCACGCGCAACAAGGCAAGCGCAAGGCACAGCGCGAGAGGTGTGTGTGTGCCAGCGGGGGTGTGCGTAGATCTTTAGCAACATTTGGGGGCAGATCTTCAGCAACGTCTTTAGATGACACTAATTGCTCATGTACGAATTGCCCTCTCCCCTTCCACTATAAAAGGACCAACACCCCTCCATCCACCACCATCATCTCTTCCTTTCTCTCCCTTACCACCTCCAAGGCTCTAAAGAGAGTTTGTCCCAAACCCGGGATGCTCCTCTAGAGTAGAAAATCAAATATTTTTCCTGCCTCTCATCCCCCATTCGTGGAGCATCCCGTCACCGTCCTCTCACCACCTTCTGAAAGAAAATCCTCTCCGCAACGCCGTCCTGCCCCACCCTCCGTCCTCTAGCTCCATCCTTGTTTGTCCCGCTCCTCACCACCTTCCTCCAGGCGACATCGGAGCAAGTCGTCGTCCAAGTGACCGTTAAGGGGGACTCTTTTCAACTCATTCTATCTTTTACTACTTTCTAGTATAGTTTTTCACTTATCTGTAGTTGTAGCAAACACTTATTTTGAAAGTATATGTGATTGTCTCTCTTTTTTTGCAAGTAGATTAGATATAAATTATTTCGACTTAATCTCTTGCCTTATAAAAATACAAAAAAATTGCAAAGATAAAAGCAACAAAAAGAAATAAAACCAAAGCGCGGATTTCTCAAAACCAAACACTCGCCTCCCCGTGTTCCGACTCAGGACTCACCTCGAGTTTTAGTATAAATTTTATCTGGTTAGCGGATTTTTACACACTGCGACATGTTTCCAACTCAAATCTTTTCACATATGAAATCGCGCTCACCAATGACACCCCTTCTTTTGTTATAACCTGATGCTTCTCTTTTTGCATTGTCACTACAGATTTTCAGATACACGTGCTTTGTACATCTATTTGAAGTTGCGGATAAGTTATCCCCGAGATCTGTCAAGTGTATTTTTCTAGGCTATTCTAAATCCCAGAAGGGGTACAGATGTTTTAACCTGTGGGTAAACGTTACTATGTGTCCATTGATGTCTTTCTTTAAGAGGATCCCTTATTTCCTCTGATGAGGGGTCCTCTCATAATTAGTTTACCCATACTTATGAGCATCGTCTGAAGGATCATGTGTCTATCCCCTTGCCTTCTATGGAGGTTGAGTTTACCAAGGAGAGTCGAAGCCGCTCAATCCTCCCCTCCAGCATTTAGTTCGGATGTTCTACCTCAGCAGTCTGACGACTTGGCTATTGTACTTAGGAAAGTTGTAAGAACTTATACTTTATATCCAATGTCTCACTATATTACAACTAATCATCTCAGTGCAATGTTACAGCAGTTCTCTACTTGTCTTTCTACTATGGCCATTCCCAGACATCATAAGGCACTAAAAGATCATGGTTGGCAACTAGCCATGGAGGATAAGATGGCAGCTCTCATCTCTCGTGGTACCTAGGAGATGATAGACATCCCGAAGGGTGCCAAGGTGGTTAATTACAGATGAGTGTGCCTTATGAAGTATAAACCGAAGGGACTATTGAGCTACTCAAGGCCAGACTTGTGGAGAAGGGTTACACTCAAGACTTATGGCGTAAACTACTTTAACACCTCTCCTGTGGTGGGACTGAACTCTGTCAGAATCATTCTTTCACTTGCAGTGAATAAAGCATGGCCCCTATATCACCTTGATGTCAAAGACACATTTTTGTATGAAGATCTGGAAGTCTAAATGGCCAAACCACCTAGATTTATGGTCGAGGGAGAGAGTTTGCAAACTCCGAAAGGCCATTTATGATCTAAACAGAGTCCACGGACCTAGTTTAAGAGACTCAGTTTAAAGATTTAGAAGATTTGGTTTCACAGATCTACTTCTAACCATTCTATTTTAATGAGATGTAGGAATCTGGTATTGTGATCCTTACAATATATGTGGATGTATAGTCCTTACTAGCGATGATGCCTTGGATATACAGAAGACATTTTTTGCAGACAACATTTGTTATTAAGGATTTGGGCACATTGAGGTACTTCCTTGGTATTAAGGTGGCCAAAAATTCACGTGGGATGTCTTTGTCGCAAAGAAAGAATGTATTAGAGTTTCTTAAGGCGATCAAACTGCTAGGCGCAAAGCCTTCTTTTATTCCAATTGAGTCACATAGGAGACTTAGTGAGGAAGATGATCCACTATTTGAAGACAAAGGAAGGTGCAAGAGCATAGTTGGCAAATTATTATATGTAACTAGACCAAATATCAGTTTTGTCGTAAACAGAGCAAGCTAATTTATGGAGAATCCACACTATAGTCATTGCCAGGTGTTATTGCAATAGGTTGATAATTAAATTAAATATTACGATAATTCCCTAAATTAAATGTTTTGATGATGTACATATTAATCTAGATATGTGCAAGTTTTTGTTAAGTTATTTACAAGAACTTCGTTAATCATCTCATGTAAATTCGCATCATGAAATGGAGCCTAGAAGAACCAAAATCAATGCAAAGAGAAGCTTTAATAAAAGCTTGAAGAGAGCCCATTAAGAGCTTAAAGATAACTCATGGAAAAGGCTATGGAAGAATCCCAAAGAAGACCTTTTTTACTTAGTCTTTTCTTTATTGTAAATATGTGCAATCATTATGTAATCTTTTTATTTACATCTTGTCATAGATTAAGTGTTAAAGAGCCCCTAGAGTATGGTGCAACTAATCCCACAGCCATCACTTTACTTGGGAAAGAAAAACTCTACCTTAAAAGCCATCAAATATAGCATATCCTTCACTGGGGCGTCAACCAGCACAACAGCTAGTCGACTTGCCCTATTGTGGCGAGTCGATCTATCTCTTGACCGTTGGCCCTCCAACATTCCCTTGAGCCTTAGTAATTGGTGCAATTAATGACTATAATCATTTCACTTAATCATTTTCGAACATCCCAATTTTTGGTCGACCAGGCATTAACCAGCCTTGTATTAAGGCATCGCCTAATACTGTCAAGGCATCGACTAGTGGCACAT
The DNA here is from genome assembly GCA_037157565.1 of Thalassia testudinum. Lineage (NCBI taxonomy): Eukaryota > Viridiplantae > Streptophyta > Magnoliopsida > Alismatales > Hydrocharitaceae > Thalassia > Thalassia testudinum. The sequence continues at coordinate 206,432,854 of JAZHRO010000031.1, forward strand.
CAAGACCAAATCCAACAACTTTCATCTCGAGAGCACTTCGATAGAGCGTCGACCACAACTCGACTTGCTAGAACACAATTGATTAACAGTCAACTATCTGACTATAGAAGGCCTAGTTCACACCAGTGGTGCATTATAAGGTGCCAACTAAAAATTATTTTTAGTTGTATTATTTGATTTCTAAATGTTGGATTTCATTTAATTAAGACCCCTAACAACTATTTTAGGTCCCAATGCCTATCTAGAGTATTCCTAAGCCCTCTATTTATACCATAGAACACTCCCACACTTCACACAACACACAAGATCTAAATACTACCTAAGAATACACTCTAGTTCTAAATTGCTCTCAATTTGGCTCCTATTGATCTCAAGTGCTCTACTCCAATCTCTAAGCCAAGCTTCCCTGTGCTACAACTCCCCACTATCTAAGGAAACCCCGGTGATCTCTATACTCCCCATTTTCAGTTCATTATATTTTAAGGGCTCTATAAAATCTAGTTTATTTTGTTCTTTGTAATTAGGTGTCCAGATTGTACATTCCTAGCCTCTTTTGAGGCAAAACTTGCATTGATCTTGACCATTGCATGTTGTATTGAAGTTATATCACCCTCAGTTTCAATTGATATATTAGTGGACTTGATCTAATACATAGAACATGAAATCCTAAGTCGAACTTAGGTGATGGTTTTTATCCGTAGGGTTTCCACTTGAAATTCCTTATGCAAATTTGTGATTTAATCTTATGCGATTGATTTTATCTTTATCAAATTCTTATCCCACACTATTCACTCCCTCTAGTACAATTTCAGCAGGTAATGTGTCCCACCCTCAAGTATCTCAAGGGCAATCCAAGGAGAGAACTTTACATGAAGAATAATGGATACGTCGGCCTGCATACCTAATACTACTTATGCAAGCTCTATGGAGGACAGGAGATCTACACTAGATACTCCACCTTTCTTGGTGGGAATCTAGTTACTTAGAGAAGCAAGAAGCAAAGTGTAGTCTCTCGATCTAGTGCAAAAACTGAGTATAGAGACATGGACCATGCAGCCTATGAGATTATATGGTTCATTTTCTTGAGGATATGATTGTTGTTCAAGTCAAGCTTCTGATGCCTACATTTTGTAATAACCAGTCAATCACTTTTATTGCATCAAATCCAGTCTTCATGAGCATATTAAACACATTAAGGTGGATTGTCATTTTGTATGGAGCATGATCTCCACAGGGAAGATATGTACTACCACTTCATCATAATAGCAAGTTGTAGATACCTTCACCAAGGCTCACTCCAAGAAGTGCCATCAATTATGTTCCAAGCTGGGCATGTTAAACATATATGCTCCAGCTTGAGGAGTATTAGAGTTAATTACTTTAAGAGTATTTTGTCATTTTGTTTTTTATTGAGGGTGTCTTATGTAATCCTTCCGAAGCCTCCCTCTATATAAAGAGGCCTAAGACGATTCATTCTTTCTTCCGTCAACACCAGCATTTTACTTGTACCTCACCGCTATAGACATATTATAGAAGGGACAAAAAACCACCTCCTGCTCATTGCCTACCATGCTTGCTCCTCCATTAGATGATAGTCCTACGCCTTTGCAAACACAGGGCCCAAGCGAGGAGACTAACATGCTGATTGCTGTAAGGAAGGCAATCCGCTTTTGCAGACTCCATCCTATCACTTACTATACATCCACTGTCCATCTAGATCCATCCTTGCAATAGTCAGTACTATGATTCCACTTGACAACTTTGAAGCCTCCAAGAATTTTCAATGGAAGGTTGCCACGAATGTTGAGATGGAAGCCCTTACTATAGGAGCCACATGGGAACTTGTGCCATGTCCACTTAGGGTCAAGATTGTTGATAGCAAATAGGTCTACACAATAAAGTACTTTGCAAATGGTAGCATTTACAAATTCAAGGAGAGACTAGTGGGCAAGGGCTTTATACAAACCTAAGGCATGGACTACTTTAAAACTTTTTCCCATAAGTTGCCTCCACATGTGTCATCCTCTCAATAGGAACTAGCCGCTATTTCAACTCGACATCAAGAATGCCTTCCTTTATGATGATTTGATTTAGGTATATATGTGGCAACCTCTTAGTTATGAAGTTGAGGGGGCACGTGTATGCAGATTAAAGAAGGTCATATATGGCTCCAGCAAAGCCCCTATGCCTGGTTTAACAAATTGACCATGGAGGTGATGAAGATTGGCTTCAGCCAGTCCACATCTGACCACTCAATCTTCATCAAGAAGATTATTACTAGCACTGTAGTTCTGGTTGTGTAAGTTGACAGCATGATTCTGATAGGAGATGACAACGCAGATATTCATGAGGCAAAAACATTCTTACAAAAGGTCATTGTTACAAAAGGCCTGAGAGAGTTGCAATAGTTCCTACGAATAGAGGCAGTCAAAAAGGAACATGGCCTAGTGCTCTCTCAATAGAAGGATTGGTGACATCTCAACAATATATCGTCAATATGTCGCATATCCCTAGCTCAACTAATGTTGACACGCCTAAAGTGTTATTTTTCCCAGATTTTGCTTGATATGTTGTTGATATCAAGGGGTATTGGCAACATATCAGTAAAGTCAAAGCTAATCAATGCAAAAATTCTAATATTTCAACGATAGTTACTTGACATAGGCGACATGTCAACAAAATTATCTATTCTTCCATTTTTTTTCCCTGTCCAGAGAGTTCCCCACTGTGATCTTCATCTCCTTACTGCTACACCTCTCCACCTTGCTTCTACACCTTCCGCTTGGGTGATTTGGAGCCCTCCCTCATCTCTCAGCAAGATAAGCACCCTATTTTGAATTTCTTTGCATTATTAACTCCAAATCACCATATTAATCTCTTGATACACTTAATTATTGATTAGATTAATGTTATCTACACATTACCTTAATAAAATCCCTAATTAAACCCCAATTTAGTAATGATTTTGTGACACAATATTTTAACCTCGGTTACTATTTTAACCTCGGTTACCATTCATACCAAAGTTAAATCTCTTAATATAATCAATTATTGACTAGATTAATGTTGTCTAAATATTTTCTCAGTAAGATCCTTAAGGAAATCCCAATCTAATGATGATTTTGTAGCATAATAATCACCATGTTTTAACATTGGTTACTATTCGTATCGAACTTAAATCTCTTAATATACTTGATTTTTAAGTAGATTAATGTTGCCTATACATTACCTTACTAAGATCCCTAATTAAACTCTAATTTTGTGATGATTTCGTGACCTAAATCACCATGTTTTAACCATGATTACTATTCATTCTAAGTTATTCATATTAAATTGAGAATAGACCTTTTGTCGAAATAAGGTTAATGATTGAAATGTTGATCCATGTCTTGTAAGTGTTTAATCATATCGGATCACTCAAGAGATAAAGATGCTAGAGAAATTGGTTGAAATTATGCCCCTTCAATAAATGAAGAAAAGAAAGCCGCAATGTAACTTTATGATAAAAAAGTTGATGGGAGAAGGTATCACAAGGTTAAAGCAACACTTGATAGGCGAGTATAAGAATGTTACCAAGTGCCATAATGTACTTGAATAAGACAGGTTATTAGTTTGAGAAATTTAGAGGAAACGAAAGCAAAAGACCAGGAGAAATCAAGAAGAGACAATGTTCCATGAGAAACTGTGAGAAAAGGGGTATGTAGATATAGACGACTTAGATGACGCTTCAGATATTCAATATCCTAGTAATTGTGAAACTCCTCCACGGAATGGCATATAGAATGGTATTAGAGAATCTCTAAAGAGTAAACATGAAAGGCGGCAAGAAGAGGACTTTGTTCATGGAAGGCCATTTTATGAGAGGAGATGGAAGTGCCCGTATCACCATCCCCGATCACCCTACGAAAAATCAAAGGGGGGCAGAACTTGGGAGATCAGTTAATATGAAATATGTTCCTAACCTATACAAGAAGCAGAAGACCATCAAGGGGGATGTTTGGAAACATCGGACAAAAGGTGGCGAAGACCATCTCTACACTCTTCTTTACACATGTCATCCCATCAAATGTAGCAAGTGAACCATTTCTGCAAAATGCTATGGACGACATTGCCCAAAGAGGAACAAGGGTGAAGGCTCTCTCCCATACGAGATCATAAACAAGCACTTGTATATGACAAAGAATGGCCTCAATAACTATATAAATGGGTTGAAAAAGTTATGGTCAAATTATGGTGTGTTCATTGTGTAATGGGTGGACTAGTTTCACAAGGCAAATAACAAATTTCCTTCTTTATTGCAATGAAAAGATAATATTTTTGAAATATGTGAATGTGGATGTGGATGCATCTAATTAAGTAAAAAATTACATATACATATACCATTTGATGGTAGATATTGTAAAGGAGGTTGGACCCAAACATGTACAAATTATTATGGATAATGATAGCAAATTTAAAAAGGTTGGCCAAAACTTGATGAAATCCAGCAAGTATACAATTTTTTGAACTCCTTGTGCAGCCCATTGCATTGATCTAATTCTCAAGGACTTTAAAAATAGGAAGGTAATAAATCAGCTTATTCAAAATGCGCGATCAATCACCACTTTCATTTACAATCACCCGCACGCACTGTGATGAGGTAGTTCTGTAAGACTAAACTTATAAGACCGATCATCACCCAATTTGCAACAAATTATATTACGTTGTAGAGAATTCTGGACAACAAAGTTTGATTAAAGCAAATTGCATCTCCAACAATTGGTATTCAAAAAGCAAGCACATCGCAGATCGAGAAGTGGAGGAATTGGTGGCTTCCACAAAATCCAGGGACAATTGGGGATTGTGAAGATAATGGAATGTTATAGTTGTGATAAGGATGGTTGATGCCAATAAAAAACTAGCCTAAGCAAGTATCTCTGCATTCATCGAAATGATGAAGCAAAAGGTGAAGGCATATGCTAGGAAGTCAAGTCAACAATACATTAAGATAATTGATACAATATGGCAAGGCTTTCTCTCACATCCGTTTCATAAAATCAGTATGAATTTATTACTTGAGTATTAAGTTTGAAATAGTTTTTGTCATGAGTCATTACTTTCTAGTTTGTAGTAACTAATCATAAATCCTAATTTTGCAGCATATTCTCTCAACCCAAGATATCACTACAAGTACTGACTTCGTAGTAATCACTACAAGTATGGACTTCATAGTGATCATAAGCTCCTCAAAGCAGTGTAAACGATTATCTGTAAGCTCGTGAAGAATGCCTGAGAACAAAGAAATTGTATGCATGGCATGATAAATTATTCCATACTTTTAGCCTAAGTTATTAGCTTGTTACACTTTTTTTTTTTAAAAGAAGGGTGGTTATCCTCATGATAACCACCCATAAACAATTTCATTTCATTTTAAAAACCAAAAGAACAGATTACAACAAGGTCATATTTTGGACCTCCAAAACTCCACCTTGGACATAACGGAATAAAAAATATTCTCCATATAGGATCTCTCTCCCCTAAAGAGCACTCCATTCCTGCCCAACCACACACCCTACAATACCGCTAGGACTCTCGCTCGATCACATTTGGATCTGAAAACATTGTGACCCACTGAGCACACCCCCTTCAGAAGGATGACCAGAATGCAATCTCATCCCGATGAACAACCCAGTTGATCCTCATCTTCTGCCATACCTGCACCACCAATGGACACCTGAAGAAAAGGTGCTGAATGTCCTCTCCACCACAAAAAGGACAACTTACGTCCTCTATATGAGTCCACCTCGCCCTCCACTTCTTCATCACAATCCTACCCCACCTCACCAGCCACGCAAAGATCTTCACCTTCAATGGACAATCTAATTCCCAAATAGGTCTACAGTCCCTCCAAAGGTCTACGTCCATGTCCACCTCGCCACCACTCAACCTACGGAAGACCTTTGCCATAGAAAACTCGCCTTCATCCCAACCGTAGACGTCCCCCCCCCCCCCCCCCCGCCTCTGGCTCCCAACCTTCCAACTCCTGCAACAACGTCTAAAAGTCTGCATCTTTGATCAGATAGTCCCCCCCGAAAAGAACACCAGGCCCCAGACCAACAGTCTCTCACAAGAGCCATTGGGGTCGCCGCACATCTGAAGAGACGAGGGAACTTGCCCTTGATGGGCCTTCCAACTCCTTGCCAATCATCCATCCAAAATCTGAAAGCATCACCCTCACCTAAAACAGGTGTGAAGAAAGGGCACACCTTGCTCGTCGTAGCTGCCAACCCCCTGAGGAAGAAGGAAGCTCCTAAGGGCGGAACCTCCAAGGGCTCTCAAGACACAAAAGAACCATAACTTATAACCTCCCCAAACATGCTACGCTCCTGGCCCACGAGTCTAGCGATCCACTTCGCGAGAAGGCTGACATTCACCATCCCCACATCTCTGAACCCCAATCCCCCCTCCTACACGGGCCTACATACCTCCTCCCAAGCCACCAACCTCGCTCCTCTCCCCGTCGCACCCACATTGGACTAGAAAAAATCATGCATCAACCCAATAATCTTCTCTATTTCCTTCGGCATTCTAAACACTGACAAGAGATAGGAGGGAATGGACGCCAGAACCGCCTTCACAAGGACAAGCCTCCCCCCCTGGATAACAACCTCGCTGACCAACCTGCTAACCTCTTCTCCATCCTCTCCAACAGAGGAAGTCACTCACCAAGCCTAAGCCTTCTGTCTGACAGAGGAAGGCCCAGATAGACCAACGGCAAGGATCCCACCTCTGTCACAAGTGCCTCACCCACCATCTCCACCTCCTCACCCTCCATGTTCATCGAGACAAAAGTTGATTTCTGATAATTAATCTGCAGGCCAGACACCGTCCCAAAAAGCTCCAGCATGATCCTCATCCTCCTAGCCTCCATCCTCCCTCCTTCAACCAGAAAAAGGGTATCATCCGCATATTGCAGAATCGCGATCTAGTCACTCTCTCTAGCCTGAAACCCATCTATCAAACCTCTATCACACGCTCTATCCGTCGCCCTCGCCAATGCGTCCGCTGCCAGCACAAACAACATGGGAGCTAAAGGGCACCCCTGCCTAACACCTCTCCTAGGCTGCACCCAACCTCCCACTGGGTTTCCATTAATCAAGACCGAGAAGAAAGTGGCCGTCACACATCTCTTCATCCACTCAATCCATCTCGAGGGGAAGCCTCTTCTTAGCAGGGATACCCAAAGGAAGTCCCACTGCACTGTCATACGCCTTGCTGAAGTCTACTTTCCACAGAAATGCTTGTTTCTTCTCCCTCTTCCAAGCCGCCAACACCTCCATAGCACAAACAAAGCCATCCAAAATACCCATGCCTAGTATGAAAGCCGTTTGCACAAGTGATATCAAGTCCCTGATAACATCTCTAAGCCTGTTTGCCAACACCTTGGCCACTATAAGATAGGCAGCATTCAAGAGCACAATCGGGCGAAAATCTTGGATCTCCTCTTCTCCATCCTTCTTAGGCAACAGGAATATGTAGAACTTATTCAGCCTGTCAAAGCCCCTATTCCTTTCTGTGAACTCCATTATCTCCATCACATCTGTCTCTACCAACAACCAGAACTCCCTAAAAGAGAGAATCGGGAAGCTGTCCAACCCAGGACATCCATCTACATTCAGTCCCCACACCACCCTCCTCACATCGTCTGCCGAGAAACTGGCTATGAGTCCTACTTGGGTCTCTGAGACCTAATGGGTATCCTCCCCTCTCCAGCTCTAACACTTTTGCTGCGCCTACCTATGAAATCTCTAAAGTAATCCGCTGTAGCCCTCCCCACCTCCTCCCTACCTACAAACTCCTCCCCGTGAATCACCAGTCTCTATCCAGTTCCTCCTCCTGGCCGACGCCATTTGGTGGAAGAATCTGGTGTTTGAGTCCCCTTCCCTGAGCCACTTCTGGCGCGATCTCGTCTTCCATTCTATCTCGACTTTCTTGTCCTCTTCCTGCACCACCCACGACATCTTTATCCTCGTCTCTCTGTCCTCAGCTAAAATAGGTGCCTAATCTTCTAGTATGTCTATCCTAGTGATTGTTTGCAACGCCTCCTTTCTTTCCCTCCTAGATGCTCTAATCTCTTTTCTGTATCTCCTAAGGTGATCCCGTAATAAAGACAACTTTCTCATTAACCAAACTGTAGCTGAACCTTCCACCCCAAAGGACCTCCATCTCTCTACCATTCCCCAAAACCCTTCCTCAAGTAGCCACGATCTATCAAATTTGAAATACGTGCCAAAATGAGATCCCTCATTTGGCTGCCATACCGGGGGGTATGATCTGAAAATGGCCTCTTCATCGGGACCACTTCCGCCATCGGGAAAGTCTCTGCCATCTCCACATTGGCCAAGAATCTATCAATCTTGGGCATCTGTCCACTATTGTTCCTCCATATGTAAGCACATGCGGACGGGCACAGATCAATAAGGCCATGGGTGGCCACAAAGTCAACAAACTCATCTGAGCCAGGGTCCTGCCTCCCTCGCCCCCCGGGCCTGTCTTCCAACTGTAAAGTCACATTGAAGTCTCCCCCAATCAGCCAAGGACATCCTTAGCAACCCACTGCTATCAAAGTGAGCACCTCCCACATCACCCCTCTGGCCTGAGTGTCTATCAGTTAGTAGACCCCTATGATCACCACCCTGGTCTCGCCCATTCTCCACAATAGCTTCACTGAGACAATATGTTCGCCTTCAAAGAAATCCTCCAAGGCAAAAACATATTCCCATCACCCCAAGATCTGACCCCCAGATCTGCCAGACGCTCCAACACAACAGAAACCCTCCATCCACGAACCACCAATATCCCTCCACATTCCAGCACCGCAATCAGGTAGCTTCAATTCTTGCAAAAGCATCACGTCCACCTTCCACTGCCTGATGTACTGCCCCAGGATCCGCCTCCTCGACAGGTCGTAAGACCCCGCACATTCCATGTAAAAACTCCATTCATGAGGGAACAATGGATGGCTCCCCTATCTTCAGGCGAAAGCCACAGGCCTCCACTGTGATCATGACCTCGTCATCCTTGATGTCCAGAGGTGCCTCTTCTGAGGCTCGTGCGCTGACGCCACGAGCATCCACCACCACTCTCCTCCAATCGGACCCATGATAACTCCACTTCCGCCTATACCTAAGGGCACCATCCCGACCCCCTTCAACCAACCTTGGCCTCCACTCTGTCAGAGGTACTCCAGCCGCGTGCTCTCGCGATGGTGCCTCCTTGCCATCTGCTCCAAGAGATGCTCCCAGCGATGGCCCCTCCCCCAAGTCCGCCTCCTCTTCCTCCACCTGACATAGGTCATCAATATCACTCCAGAACCTCCCCTCCATCCTCCCTTCATCGCGGCTCCTCCAGCAACCATCCTCTCTTCCATCAGTGGTGCCCAACGACGCCACAACAAAGGTCTCCACAACCATCTTCAAGAAGGGCCTTGCTAGAGAGGCCTCCTCTTCGTTTCTTACTGGACCTGGGCCCACACCACCCGAACTGGTGTCCACATTCGGATCCGGAGCAGATCCAGCTCCCGTACTATAAGAGCGGGCCTTGGACGATTCCGCTTCCAAAGGCTTCGAAACGAAGCCGTCTCCCGCACCGCTCACTGAAAGGATCTCGTGCATTGAATTCTTGATCGCCCCCCGCACTGTCGATCTCGACGCTGACAACGCCCCTTCCACTTCCAGATGGATCGTCGCCTCCGAATCGTGTGCCGTAATCAATGCAATCACGTCCACATCACCGTCCTGGCTCTTCAGGTCACGGTCGCCGCAGTTTATAACCAGAACCCTAGCCCTATGGGCCGGTGGCTCCGCCACTCCGCCGCCTTCCTTCGTAACCCCTCCAACCACTTTTGCAAAAGAAGGGCTAGCCCCGGGCTTGAAAAACCTCGTGCAAGCGCACGAGACCACCCATATGTGACCTCCAAGACAAAGGAGGATCTTCTCCCTCGACATCTCCCCCACCTTCAGCTCAACCTTCGCCTTAAGCAGCCCGAATGGAAGCCCTGCCCCCCAACACCGTCGAAGACGTACGAAGGGGGACACCAGTGCTCGAATAGTTCCCACTGTCCTGAGCCACCATTGAACCCCCTCCAACCTCAGCTTCACCGGTACCCGCCTCGGTGCCCTCTCCTTCCCAGTGCTGTTGTGCACGGAAGTTCTCCAATACACAGATCCCGACCTCAGCCTCGATGTCGTGTAGCACAGCTGCATCACCGCCGCCGGAGGAAGTCCTGTCACCAAGACTCGCCCCTTACCAACCGAAGTGACCCTCGCCGCAGACTCCATCTCCATCCTCACACCCAGCACCTCCTCGACCTCTGAGGGTCGCAAGAGGCCCGCGGACCGCTCCCCAACCAGTCCACCCTCCACCAAATCTCGAAGTGTGCTCGCGCCAGGCGACCATGGTGCCTCCACCTTCGCCAAAGGGACCTACACTGATGGCAGTGACAGCAGGCTCAGGCCCCCACCCCCCGAGGATTGCACCCTACCTCGGACCACCGGTCTCCGACACCGCCCCCGACGATGGCCAAAACCACCACAACCCCAACACCTCACGAGTTCCCGACACGCCCTCGCCCAATGCCCTGTCCCCAGGCATTTGAAACATCAATCGCCATCCGCCGAGATGCCACCCTACGCAACTCTGCCACTAGCCCGACCTTCCCCTCGATCGGCCTCGCACCAAAACCCCGCAGCCCTCTCCTCCGGGAGACCTCCCTCCAGCCATCTCCTAGGCCCCTCCACTGCTGAGGAGGTATGCCACCCCCCTCTCCCTCACAGGAGACCTCCCTCTCTCTCGCACTCCTCGCTCTCCCTTTCACTCTCCCTCTCGCACTCTCTCCATCTTGTCCTCTAATATCTCTTTTCCTTAGCTTGTTACACTTATACATACGATTTATTAAATCATTATTTCTTATAAATAAAATATTTTAGAGATAAGTTGTTATCTTTCACGATAAAACATGCCACATGCACGAAATGAAACTCTTCTTGGAATGGTCGTGATCACGTGAATTTATTTCACACAATTCACAAGTTTCATGAATTAATAATAATAAGTTCGTTTTCATTTTCCTATTTTAGTTGAATGGTGACACATCACGGATACTCCTAACCTTCGCCGAGTTGCTCTAAGAATCTTATCTCAGATGAAATCAGCAGGAGGGTGTGACAAAAATTAGAGTACCTTCAACTTGATTCACTCACAGAGAAGAAATCACTTCCATAGTAACAAGTTGATGAACTTGGTATTCGTGCACTATAACATTAGACTAAAAATGAAACACATACAGAAAAGACATAAGGAAGAGTATATGAACTCAATTGATGTTGCATACCTTTTAAATATAGAGATGAGGAAGATGTTTTGCAAGAATGATTGCCTAATAAAAATGATGGTATCGATCCTAAGATTGCAGAAAAAATGGGTGTAGATATATCCAAGTTTGAGGGTACTAGGTCCAATAGAAGAGTAATCTATGACCTTGAACTTGAAGAGAGTCCAGAGGAAGATTCGCCAGCTCCAAGAGGAACAAAAGATGATGATGATGATGATGGAGATGATGATACAGTGATGGTTGAACAACCACAACCAAAAAGTAGTGGACATGAGAGATATTGTCAATGTCCTAATAGGAAGAATGCTGAACAAGAATACATGCAAAGATATGCAAATATACATGGAGACCCCATGCCAAGTCTACCTCGTGACGATGACGTAGGGTACAAGTATGGCTCAACTTCTATGTTGTTCATCGATGATTTAAGTTCATCAATAGGATCCCTTAGTTTGGCAGCAGAATCAAACTTCGGAAGTGGCCCTAGATTATCATCATCGAGTTACTATGGTGATTATGGATCTCATTACACCAGCCCTTAATACCAATCGCCTTACCAAGATGAGGTACAAAATTCATCTCATTACTTCCTTAACTACACCAGCCCTCCATCTCATTGTGGTTCCTATGAGTATGATGGTTGCCACTAAAGTGATACTACCTAAAGTAATCCTATAGCACAAGGATATGGAATATTCTTTGAGTATTTTGCACGCCAAGGTCACCAACCATCTTCTTATTAGCCTTCCCAGTCTCTACTGCACAACCTCCTCAACCAACATAAAGTTCAATAGGACATGAACCTTTCAAATCTTTAGGTTCTACATTGAGACGATCACAGTCAATATTCACATCTTGGAATACTTGTGCACTGCACTGATGAAGACTGCCAACAATACATTCATAAATATAATGCTCAATACAACTTCATGGCGTGGGAGTCCTACTATGAGTATGGTAAGAGTATCATAACTAGACAAAGAAAATTAGAGAGGAGGTATCAAGCCAGGTTAAAACTCTACATGATATTAATTTGATGGCATTGGTGCTTGGTGTGATCCAATGGTACTAGTTAAATTTCATTTCTTCTTATGATTATTACTATAAACATATTCAGTTATTATCATGTTATGTGCCTGTTCTTTTAATGCTATAACTTTGTCAATATGCCAGTGATATTACTATAAACATCTTCAGTTATTATCATGTTATGTACATTTTCTTGTTAATGCTATAACTTTGTTGATATGCCAATGATGCATTTCTATTATGTTTTTATTCAAAATTTATGATTTTAATTTTCTAGACATTTCTTTATGCATATAGTAATTATTAAAATGTTAATTTTCATCAAATTTGTGACATTTTGTATTTTACCCACATCACTACATATTAAGATGTAGGGTTACAAAATAGAGAATTTCTCTCATTTATTTCAACTACCTCTAATCTAGCAATGTCTCTTATGTTGTTGAAGTCTACCACATCACACCCATTCAACTGGCTTCTTCTACCAAGGCATCCTAAACCAACTAAACACTATTATTAGTTTCCTGAGTTGGGTTCTAGTGATCGAATCCAAGGAAGAGATTCCATACATCATTTCTAGATATGTAGCCAAGTTTTCTTTAAAAAGTACATGTTGGTTTTTTTTTGGGAAAGAAAAAGGATGATTACTGGAGCTTAGTAACCATCCGCTTCAACCTCCAAAGAGAAGATAATTACAACTTCTAGGATTAAAAAGAAAAAAGAAACAAAGCTTCCCTTACTACATTGTCATGCCACACCCTTTCCCCCCAGAAATTAGTAGCATTCCTTTGGAGCCATATCACCCATAAAACCGCATAAGCCTTGATCCACAGCAAGGTATTCCTCTATAAACTGCCCAAAAATCCTCCCAAAAGGTATGTGTCCAAGGAATAGGAATCTATTCCCAGACCATAGAAGCAAAGTCGCAAGTGAGGAAAATGTGAGTGTAATCCTCTTCATGCATCCCACAAAAACTACATAAGGAGTCTGAATCAGGGGTCCACAACTTCCTTCCGGCTTTAGTAGCTAACTTTCTTCTGTAAAACAACCAAAAGAAAATTTTAATTTTCATGGGGATCTTTAGCCTCTAGAAGGAAGATCAATCATTAAGTAAGCTAATCCCATCAACCTACACATCTCCCAATACCAGCTTATTGGCAATTTTAATAGAAAATATTCCTCTATCCTAAACTAGGCAATTTGAAGAACCCACTTCTAAACGCATATCAACAATAAGGCAAAGCAACATCTAAAGTTCAAGGATCCTAGGTTTTAGAAAGCCTCACCCCCAGCAATGGAGACCAAGCACCATCATCCCACACATTATAAACAAAAGCTACGTTGTCCTAAGCTAGAGCAAAAGGCCTAGGCAATAACTGGGCCAAAGCCCCTTCCCCATTCCAATTGTCCTCCCAAAATCCAAAAGATCTCCCATCACCAAGGGAGTGATGAAAAAAGGACCACAGAAGCTGCAAAATAGAAGAAATGCCACACCAAAAGGTCAAGGCTCCGAAAGTACCCATCAAACCACCATAGCCATGTAGAGGAGAACTGTAGGCTTCCTTGAAAGGTCTATGCTAAACTGTAGACTGTTTGAAAAGAACTTGACCACCCACTTAACAAGCAAAGCAATGTTGAAGACCTCCATATTAAGCACATCAAGACCTCCTTACTTCAAAGGTGTACACATCTCCTTCAAGGATGACAACATAAGCATGAACATGAGCTAAGCATTGTTCACATGTACAATAAGGGTTGATTGGTAATAGTAAGCAAAAAAAAAATCATATAAAAAGATCAAAGATTCTGGAAGGGAGAATAAAACCTCAAATCATAGAGAAAGTGGAGAATTGGAAGATACTAAGCAAGGGAAAAGGCTAGATACTTGAGAAGAATCAAAAACTGCAAACCAAAGCCAATAAAACTTCAGACTTAAGAACAATTCAACAGGCACAACAATATCTAGGGCATATTGCAACATATTACTTATTTTATGAGATATTATTCATTTTGATAGAAAGCACTTCATCCAATTGAGCTCCTTAATGTAATGTCTTTAATCATCTCCTCCTAGTAAACCATCTAAAACCTTTGGGTTTCTATCCAAAGTTTGAAGGTGGATTACAAAGATCCCCAGGAACCAACTCGCCAATTACTATGTTCTCTTATGTATCGTTCTTTGATCTTGAAGCCTAACACACCTCGACTCACAAGACATTTTTACGGGATCCTTATCAACCACATCAATTCCCCCAATATTTAGGGACATCAATCAAGACCCGCTAATATGGGTGATATATCACCAATATTCTGAAAAAAAGATATTCGCGTGAGATCGATACGAGTTATGTTGCGGATATGGATATATCGCTGGTATATCAAGATATTTTTTTCCATGTTCCTACCTAGCAAAACCACGAGGGAAAAAAGATGTGTGGCATCCTTATTCCAAATACTACAAGGTAAACAGGAGGTATTAGCATATCCATTGTCTTCATCTCACCTTCATTTTAGCAGCGCCCCACTTTATCTTCACTTTAGCAAAATCTTCATTCTCCAAAAAGCAACACTGTCTGAAGCTAGTTCTGTATTTATTATACCTGCATTACCATGCTGAATCCTATAGGCCTTCTTCACTGTGAATCTTCCCTTCTACTCCAAGGAGTCCAAGATCCAGTCTATAGGGCACGAATCGTGAACGATAACAAGGCATGCAAGTCATTCACCTTTATCGTAGAAAAACTCCTACCAACCTAGGAGTCTAAGCCTAGGCACCACCCTACACAGGATCATCCCTCACCCCTCGCACCAAGTAACCTTAACCTTAAGAGTAGATCTACCAAACTTCCACTCCCATCCAATCATCTTCCCAGAATCTAAATGTGCACCTGTCGGCCAAGACTAGTTGGAAAAGATGTGAAACCCGCTGTAAAACTGGAAGCAATCCTCTCCAGAAGTCAAATGCTTCAGGTCGAACAATAACCCTTACAGCCAAATTCAAATAGGAGCCTAAGCATCAAGAAGAAGGCAATGCCACAAGAAATTTTTATTCTGAGGGAGTTTCACAATCCACTTGACAAAGAGAGCATCACTGAAATCAATGAACTTTAACACCATATGCTATCCATCCTTAAATAAGCTTACAAGCATCTTCCCAAGCCACCTAATGAAGGAAATGGTCCAATTCAATAGCTTTCAAAAAAAAATATATTTTCCTCTCTGCTTTTTCTTTAGCGATTTAAACACTAAGAAATAAAAGATTGGAATAGTTGATAAAATGAATTTAACCAGAGCCAAGCACCGCCACTTGAGAGTAGCTCCCTTTCAACCAACCAAGTCTTCTCTCTGGCCATTACACCAAATGGTAGCTAATGAGATAGATGAATTATTAGTTATGGGTTATTATGTAATTTAGTACCACATGATGTAAATGTGGCTTTGTGAGGTGTTAGGTTGCCTATGCAAAGACTCGTGCACTCCTCATTTGTTTCTTGAGAGTATAACAGAAAATCTATCCATAGGGGCTCTTCTCCCGTAGTTTTCTCCCCTCTCTCATAAAAGGATTTTCACGTAAACCCAAATATTTCATATTGTGATGCTTAAGATTATGTTCATTTTATTTCTTTTATTTATTTTCAACATGGTTTCAAAGCATATCATTCTTGGGTTTTATCATCATTTGTGTTTTAGTTCGACTATTCCCTTTCTTAGGATGCAATTTTTGTTCAATTTTATCTTGTTCATGCCTCTATTCTCAACTATCCATGATCTGGGTGGACTTGAAGAAAACCACATACATCCTTGTTTTTTTTTTTGCTTTTGATAACCCTAAATCTCTCATTTGAAGCTTGGGTTTCTTCCTTTATGTTCTTCATTAGGGGTTTGGCTTTTGTGCCTTCCCAACATACAATAACAAATATCTCTTCATGGGTTATAAAAGCATTATTGAGAATAAAATAATGCCTCCCATTGAAATAAAGGACCCTAACCCCTTTTACATAGAGAGTGGGTTTAAAAAAATTATATAGTAGACCCAATAGAACTAGGAAACAAAAGATAGGAATAAAATAGAACTCATGACTTTCTAAATTAAATAGACTAAACTAAATTATGACTTTAACTAATTCTCAAGCATCAAGAAACGAAAGTCAAGATCTACATACGGCAGTAGCACCATAAATGTCTACAACAGGTAGAGAAGGTATTTAAGTTTATTGCAGTTGTGATATTTTTCATTTTGTTATGGACTCCCTGTACTTTACCCAGTGCCTTGCTCTATATAAGGAGGGCTAAGATCTATGATGAATAAGACATTTCATTTTCTTCTAAAATGGTATCGGAGCAGGGTGAGTCCCAGACTCTTTTGCACTTTGGTGCCTCCACCACAAAACCCTAGAAAGAGAAAACCTCTTCTCTTTCCCCCACTTCCCCCTTTCCTCTCTTCCTATTTCGCTTCCTCCTCGCCTACGCTACCCCAGCAACAACATCACCAGCACCGCCGTCGCTGTAAGGCCTCCAACGCCCTACAGCGTTGTCGTTAGGTGTTTCTTGCACCACTGCAAGCCTCAAGTGTCCTACAGTACCACCGCGAAGAGCCCCCAACACCGCTACAAGCCTCAAGCAACTCCCTGCTCAACCGCTAGGCACCCCTAGCGTCTACAGCATCCACCCTAGCACCTGCAGCGCCACTACCAGGATCCAACACCGCCACAAAAAGGGTTATTGAACCTTCTTCCACTACCGACAAAGGTTCTTTGTCAATGAGATCTCTAGTAGCTTCCTAAGTGCATCAATCGCAATCATCCGATCTTATTTAGCATCTTGGGTTGTGTTGCCTTTTATGTGGCCCAAGTGCATGTGACTACTCTTCTTGGTTGTTGATACATCTAATTTTTTGATGTTTTCTTTGTAAGAGTTCACGTCTGATTACTATTGCATCATCTTTCTAGCATCAATATGGTTGCACCTAAACCATCTACATCTCTTGAAGTCAAGCCGATGACTTCGTCTACTTCTATGGTGATTCAAGGCACCTTGATGAAGCTCAATGGTGTCCAGAATTACCTACTCTAGTCCCAGCCATTCAAACTTTCATTGGTAGCCAAAAGAAGCTCTATATCTTAATGAAGGTTCCTCCTAGTTCCATTAGCAGACTTTGAGAGATGGAAACTGGATAATTACTTAGTTATGAATTGGATGATAAATAGTATTCAACCTCAGATTGTTATAAATCTACTCTTCAAAAAGACTGCCAAGGATATATGGGACACCCTGGTGAAGTACTCCTAAAAGTCTAATCATACCCGACTTGCTGGCATTGATCGTCGAATCTCGTCTACATCAAAGGGTAACTGATCTCTGATCGATTATTATACTGAGATGGAGTCTCTCTTTAAGGAGCTCAACGTCTTTCATCCATCATGTTGTGATGCGCATACTGGACAAAGACAAATATGGCAGGTATATATGATTCTGGATGGTCTGAGTTCCAGATATGTGTCGGCTTGTGACTAGATTCTAACACTAAAGGATATTATAGATCTAATGGTTGTCTATGGTGGACTACGAAAGATCACACCTAATATATGGACTTCTATTTTGTCTGCTGCTTCACCTTGTGGTCCCCCTACAGAGATGTTTGCCTTTGCAGTCTCTTAGGGGCGTGGTGGCTCTGGAGCTGGTCATGGACGTGGTCGGGGGCGAGACCACACATATAAGCCATGTGTCCACTACCAGTGGACCAACCACCCTTCTAATAAATATTGGGCCAAATTTAGGCACTCGGGTCGAGTCAACTCTGCTATAGTTTGCCGGGGGGGGGGATTGCCTTTCTTGGACTCCCATCTCTCATTGCAAATGACTACACACAAGTTATGCATCCTCTTCAGCACGCAGTTGTCCATTTGTCTCTCAGGATACAACTACCTCTCTTACTGCAACGAATACCTCAGCCAACCTAGCGACTGCTACATCCACTTCTTCCTGGGTGATGAATTCAGGTGTCTTCAATTGTCTGACTAGTAAGACGGATGCCCTCACTTCTATGAGCCAGACATCTACAATCACTTCGGTCCGTTTAGCAAACGGATCCTACTCTCCTATCACAACAATAGATGTTCACCTTTCTGATTCCTTACGCTTATCACTTATGCAAAAAGCTTCCTATCGGGTGATTTATGAGCACTTTGTTTTCTTTCAGGACATCCGAACAAGAAAGATGATTGGTGGGTGGACTTAGAGAGGTGGTCTCTACTATGTTGATACTCCTCAACTGTTTGCAAGTGTTGCACCTATCTCTACCGATCCTGAGCTTTGGCATCGTCGCTTATGTCATCCTTTTGTGTCTTGGCTTCAGAATACGTTTCCGAAGTCAAGCATACCTACCTCCCTTGAGTATGAAGCTTGTCAACTGGGCAAGCATCACCAAGCATCTTTTCACCCCAGACAAAATAAAACTTTAACTTTTTATTTAGTTCATTGTGACATTCAGGGTCCATGTCAAATAAGTCATTAATCTGTTTACCAATATTTTGTATTTTTTATCAATGATTATAGTCGTCTATCTTGGACTCTTTTATTGTATGATCGGCCAGAGATTTATTCTGTTATTCCCAATTTTTTTAATGAAGTTCAAAATTTTTATTCCACAAGCATCAAAAATTTTCACAATGATAATACACTTGAATTTATGCAATGAGATTTTCAAAACTTCCTTACAAATGATGGCACCATCCACCAGACTTACTATTTACATACGTCCCAATGAAATAGGGTTGTTGAGCGTAAATTGCACCATATTCTTGATAATGCCCGTACTTTAATGAATGTCCCTAAGCATTTCTAGGGGGATGTTCTTACTGCCACCTATCTGATTAACTAGGTTCCTTATATCCTCAATGGAGATAGCCCATTTCTTATTTAAGAAGATGCTAGCCTTTTTGCATTACTACTGTAGATTTTTGGGTGCACGTGCTTTGTTTATCTTTTCGAAGTTGCTGATAAACTTTCCTCGTGGTCTGTCAAATGTATTTTTTGGGGATACTCTAGATCTTTGAAAGGTTATCATTGTTTTGACTCTGTAAGAAGGTCCCTTTTTACTCAGATGAGGGCTCCTCTTGGTTGGTTTACCCATACTATGAGTGTCGCCAACGGGATCCTGTGTCTATCACTTTACCTTCCACGTAGGTTGAGAAGCCGGAGAAGAGGCTTACTGATCCATCACCCCTGCCAACATCTGTTCCAGATGTCCCTGCATGGTAGTCAAAGGATCTTTCCATTATTCTAAAAAAGGTTGTAAGGAGTTGTACATTACACCTTATATCACACTATACTACCGTTGATTACCTTAGTCCTGCTGCTTTATAGAGGTTTTCCACAGCTCTAGTAGCTATGATAGTTCCCAAGTCATACCACAAGGCAGCATAGGACCATGGTTGGCGGTAGCCATGGATGACGAAATAGCAACACTTACTTCTCATGGCACTTGGGAGTTAACTAATCTCCCTGGTTGATTGTAGATGGGTTTATACGGTGAAGTATAGACTTGATGGGATAGTTGAGAAGCTAAAGGCCAGTGGTAGCCAAGGGTTACACTCAGATATATGGTATTGACTACTTTAACACCTCTCCAATGGCATGTCTAAACTCAATTCGACTCATTCTTTCTATGGCAGTCAACTAGGCCTGGCCACTCTACCAGCTGGATGTAAAGTACACCTTTCGCTATGGCGATTTTCACAAGAAAGTCTACACAGTCCAACCACCGAATTATATGGTTGAGGGGGAGAAGGTTTGTAGACTAAGAAAGGGTATCTATGGTCTAAAATAGAGCCCGGGAGCGTGGTATGAGAGACTTAACTCAGATTCAAAAGATTGATTTTCTTAGATCCACGTCTGATCATTCCATCTTTGTGAGATGTAGGGACTCAAGTGTAGTGATTTTAGCTATTTATGTGGATGACATGATTCTTACAGGAGATGATAATTGTATTCAAGAGGCTAAAGATTTTCTGCAAAGTACCTTTCTCACCAAGGACCTAGGAATACTAAGGTATTTTTTAAGCATTGAGATTGCCAGAAATTTAGGCAGGACGGTACTCTCACAAAGGAAGTATGTCCTGGAACTTCTTAAGGATAATAATCAATTGAAGCCTTCATCTATTCTAGTGGAGCCACTGAGAAAGTTGAGTGAAGATGACCCTCTATTTGAAGACAAGAACTGATACAGGAGCATCATGGGCAAGCTTCTCTATGTGATAATCACTAGGCCTGAAATCAATGCTGTCATGAATAGAACAACCCAGTTCATGGAGAATCCTCATTATAGCCACTAGTAGGCTGTGTGCCTTATTCTCAAGTACCTTAAAGGAAATCCTAGCAAGGGTCACTATATAAAGAATAATAGGCATGTAGATTTGCATGTCTACAATGATGTAGACTACGCAGGGTCCATGGAAGATAGGCGGTCAACTACCGGCTATGCTACTTTTCTCAACAGCAATCTAGTTACTTGGTGCAGTAAGAAATAGGCAGTGATCACGAGATCCAATGCAAAGGCTGAGTATCGTGCCATGGGTCACACTGCATGTGAGGTTATGAGGCTTGTTAATTTTCTTGATGATCTAAGGATCCAAGTCTCACTTCCAATGCCTATATTTTGTGATAACCGCTTGGCTACCTATATAACCTCAAATCTGGTCTTCCATGAGCACACTAAGCACATTGAGATGAACTGCCACTTTGTTAGAAATATGGTCACTACAGGGAAGATTTACACTGCTATTTCTAACCAACAAATCATAAATATTTTTACTAAAGCACTTCCTCGAAAGCATCATGATTTCTTATGTACCAAGTTGAGCATGTGTGATATATATGCTCCAGCTTGAAGGGGAGTGTTTGTTAGAGTTTATTGGGGTTGAAATATTTTTATTTTGTTATGGACTTCCATATACTTTACTCAGTGCCTCTCTCTATATAAAGAGAGCTAGGGTTTCTATGATGAATAAGATGTTTCATTTTCTTCTAAAACTCTCCATCACCTACTCTCACCGTCACACTCCCCCACCAAGCACGAAGTAAAGGTGCAAAATGGCTTGTAGGTCGAGCAACAACAATCCCGTCTCCCCCATGATCACTTTCACATGCTCCTTCACGGGCTACATCACATCCACAATCATCATCCCCACAAGTGTCCTCAATTCCCCAACCTTACCACTCTCGACCACGCTCGCAATGACCTCTCGCATCCTCCATGGTGCCTTCCCCACCCAATCACTCAACATGCGGGGTGCTCGTGTGCCTGAAATTTTGATGGAGATCTTACATACGATGGTGAAGATGGCAGCACACCTTACTTCAACAATGGCAAGTTCTCTTGTTGGGTTCCATCGAATCCTTTCACATAGATTTGGAGTTTTTTGCTTTGTTAACCCTCCCTTTCTCATTTATTATCATCATCTTGCATTGTTAATTAGTTATGTCAAAAAAAAGGAAACAAAGAAAAGAAAACAATAAGGAGAGATAAAAAAGGGGAAAAAAGAAGAAAATAATTAAAAAAAGGAGGAAGGATGATAGAAAGAGAGAGATGAAGAATACACACATATACATGATGAATGAATGAACTACAACGTATGTTTCCTTGTCTTTTGCTTGGGATCATCTACTACTACCTACCCATCATCACAACCTACCTGCCTACTTATACCAAGAGATGTGTTGAGTAAGGGGGCGTTGAGTTTTATCTTACATAGCAAGCTCAAGTTTGATAAACTCCATCTTGAGGGGAAGTGCTAACATAGATGAATTATTAATGATGGTTTATCATGTAATTTAGTCCCACATGGTATAAATGGGACTCTGTGAGGTGTCAAGTTGCCTATATAAAGGCTCATGTACCCCTCATTTGTTTTTTGAGAAGTATAATAGAAGATCCACCCATAGAGGCTCTTCTCCCGTGAGTGTCCCCCCTCTCTCGGGGAGGAATTTCCACATAAACCCAAGTGTTCCATATTGTGATGCTTGATATTATGTTCATTTTATTTCTTCTATTTATTTTCAATGGTAGACAACTTGACAATAGCAATTTCCCTTTCAAAGGTAAGCAAAGGTAAACCAACAGCAAACTCCCTTTAGCAGTGCCAGGGAGCTGGGCGCATTTTTGCACCTCTTCCTCCTTTATATTGAACGGCACAAAGACAAACTTAGCATGGTTCGCCAATAGGCCAAATATCACCCAAAAGTTCTAATAAGAGCTACCAAATTTTCTGCTTCTCACATGCCTCCCTTAACAAAGAAAAGGGCGTCATCACATCCTACAAAATAGGTGTCACCAAAGACCCACCCTACCTACATGAAAAACCTAAGATAATTCCACCTTCTCATGGCTTAAAAATCATTTATGCTAGAGTGCCTACTACAACAATAAAGTGTAATGGTACCCTTTCAAAGAGAAAAAAAGAGTAAAAGTGTCAATGAGCATTCTTGTCTAAGCCTTCATTGTGGTTAAGTCCAACCCTCAACTTGCCTCCCATTTATGAGCATAGAAAAAGATGTCGTGGTAATACAATGTCCCACCCAAGAAATCCACATAGATAGGAATTGTCATCTCCTAAAGACCTGCCACAAGTAGGACCAATTGACCAAGTCATATGCCTTTGAGAAGTCAACCTTGCAAAGGAAGCTCTTCCTTTCCATCCTATGCCAGGCTACCATTGTCTCCTCTGTCATGGCAAAAGATTCATGCAACCTATCCATAAACAAATGTTAACTGCACAGGCCCAATCA
This sequence comes from Thalassia testudinum, assembly GCA_037157565.1. NCBI lineage: Eukaryota > Viridiplantae > Streptophyta > Magnoliopsida > Alismatales > Hydrocharitaceae > Thalassia > Thalassia testudinum. The sequence continues at coordinate 206,456,039 of JAZHRO010000031.1, forward strand.
GGTAGGGCACAACCAATCACAACCTATTAGCGAAGACCTTTGCCACAATCATGTAGATCGACGTGGATAAGTCTATCGATCAATAGTCTTCAATTGAGTCTGCACCTAACGTCTTGAAGCCATAATTTCCAACCATAAGTTTCTAAATTACCACCACAAGTTCATCTTTGGCAAAGTCCTAAAACTCCCTAAAGAAGAGAACCTAAAGGTCATCCAGTCCAGATGGCCCCTCAGCCTTCAAGCCCCAAATAGCAACCCACACCACCTCCTCCAAGACCTTGACAAGCTCATCCCTCATGGCATCACCTAAAGCGGGGCAATCAACAATGGCCCAATCCCAATGGCCGGGTGGACATCTCCTCGTGAGGACTTGAAGTACTCTCTCATTGTCTCAGCAACTTGCTCCCTTCCCGAGACAATTTTATCTCCAACTTGTAAAATGAATATCATATTACTTCTCCTAAAGGTGGCTAAAAAAAAGGGTGTTCGCATCATCTTCCTTCAACCATAGTTGTCAAACCTCTATCTCCATACTAAGCCCATCTCCTTTTCCCTGTCGCCTTGCTAACCATACCAAGCAGCCTCTAGCATTCCTCTATATCTTAGGCAAACAATTCCCAAGCATCCCCTACCCTATCCGGGTCCAACACCCCCTATAGCTCTTCCTATCTCTCTGCTTTCCTAGTTCCCTAACATCCTTTTCATAGAAGATTAAGCCTGCCTATGAACGTTGCAATCTAAATGCCAATGTACAAGTTGTTGAGATGAACACTATACCTTGCCCTACTTCTCTTCTAGCATCCCCCTAAAGCCCAACTCCAACAACCATGAATGATCAAACTTGAAAATTTGAAATAAGTCCTAAAAGACACCCCTTCATTTGAATTTCAAAGTAGTGTATGATCAAAAAACGACCGCAAGCACACAATAACTTCTACCAAGTGAAACTACTCCAAATCTAGTGAGCAAAGAAACCTATTGATTTTCGACTTTACCTCTGTAGAGTTCCTCCAAGTGAACCTTGCCCTAGACATCGGGATGTCATAGAGCTCCAAATCAGCCACAAGGTTGCCAAACACCTGAGTTGCAATGTCCCTTCGTCCATCCGTCCTATCTTTTTTTGCTGAGAGGGTTGCATTGAAATCATTCCCAACCAACCACAGTCTACAGTCTACAAAAACTAAAGTTTGCCTCAGTTTCTTCCAGAAATTAGGTCTATCATGCGGATCATACACTGCAGAAATAGCAAGTGAGACCTCACCGGATGGCATTCTGAAGCAGCCTATCAACATCCACCTCCCAATTTTTGATTCCAGAAGTTCATAATTGTCATCTTTCCACAATATAACAAGTCTACCTAACCTACCAACCAATTATACACAGAAGAAAAACCCGAAAGCAGATCCACCAACTCTCTACTACTTTGTCATCAAGGTTTTCCAACTTTGTCTCCTAAAGTCACACAAAATCCACCCCTCCATTCTAAAAGATAACTCAGTAGCGCACTCCTTCGGGCCAAGTCTCAAAGGCCTCTTACATTCCATGATAGAACCTTGATCATAGATAACAAATGTTGTCTCTTATTCCTCCTAGCATGGGGACTACCCTGCATTCCACTGCATCAACCAGGGGTATTACCTCCTCAATAGGCACCTGCGATAATCTCCGGCACATGTGTCTTCTCCGTATCTCCACAAGACTCCACCTCAGGTGGTAGACCAGCTTCCACCTAGTGGCAGGGATACCCAGCAGTCCTCCAAGACCCACAACAAAGCTACGTTATTGGCCAAATCCCCCAATGCCACCATCATCTCATTGTTGACTTTCTGTTGAAAACACCTTCTTGCAGCACAATCATCATCACCATCATGTGGATTGATGTATCTACCTAGATTCCAAGAACTTGTATGTAATCACAATAAATTGATGCCTCTGCCACCATGTGGGTTGCTAGGGACCAAATATCAAAAGGCCCTCCAAGCACTTGGGGAGGGGAATGCATTCTGAGCACGTTCTAAGAACTCTAACATTTACTCCCAACTACCTAATGCACATAAGACATCTGATTCACTCCCAAAATATAGGGTTATTTTCTGAGGCATGATGCTGGTCACTAATTTCTCATGTCAAATGACTGCTTATTGTTTCTCCCTCTTCTTTCCTTCTCTATCATGCACCCAGACCTGGAGTATAAGTGTAGATCTTGGTGGTAATTCACTTGGACCTTAACAGACCAAGGAACCGTCATTCCCTATGAGGCTTTATCTTGTATCGGTAATCAGTTGCTTAACCTTTAATATGTACTGGTTATATGGTATGACTTTTTTATAAATTTAGTATAGTAAACATTCATTTCGACATACTTATAAATTAACTTTGTTTTATTCCAAATATTGACAGGGGGGCACTTTCCGATCTCTTTATGGGCAAGCATTGTCAATCTCTCTATGGGCATGCATCATTGAGTCCACAATAAAAAGAATGAAAGCAACTAAATTTTGAGTCATCATGGAAGAGGCTAAGCACATGTTAGAGTACTGGCTTTCATAGGTACTTCACCAATGGGGCTCCTTAAGATAATTCCTTAGGCTGAAATGGCTCAATCACAACCAACAAGGCAAGGACAAGGGGAAGACAAGGATATACATGGTTAAGGCCAAGAAAGTGAAGGTAGCAGGAATGTTGGAGAGGCTCTACCAAATCAAGTTGCTCCACCACCATTGCCTATAATTTGACCACCAATAAAACAAGCTATTCCATTAAATTCATTTCCTCCACTGACTCCTATTCCTCCAGTAGATCCAACTTCAACACTGGAAATTTCAAAACTATATATCATCAAGCTCATATTACATTGACATGTTTAATAGTCATGATTCCCATACCAAGGATGTCAGTTGACACAGGACAATGGCAGCCAATCCGGCCATGAGTTCAACTCCAAATAAGTGATTTGTAGGTGGCTTTTGTGTGTGTGTGTGTGTGGGGGGGGGGGGGGGGGGGGGGGGGGGCGTGTTTGGCGCTGTGTTCAGATTTGCAGGTCCACATTCAGGCTTCAGCTACTCCACCAACAACACCTGCTTTGAAGAAGATGGTGGATGAGGCAGGTTGAAGATAGTCAAATCAATCAAGACTTGCTATGAATATTTATGGATCATGGACAAACCTCCATGTCGTAGAAAAGGAGGCCAGAGAGGAAAAAATATAGCCTTTCCTACTGGTTTTGTGTGCATAAAAGAGTTTCTGTAGAGAAGCTCCTTCATGATTTGTGCATCAGTAATACAGTGTAAGGACCTCCATTGTGTCAGACATGTACTCAAATGAAATTACCTTATAATGGTTGTCATTTGCAATAAGCAATGAAAGAGGGTTCCAGGATCAAAATAAGTTGAAAGAACATGCAAGTTACACGTTGTTATACTTCTATACCTACCATATTGGCTTATGGTTTCTGAATATTTTTTTTTTGTTGAAGACAATGTCACTTTTGGTGAAGACCTTCTATGCTGCACAGACAGTGCCTGCTCTAAGGTGACTTTTGCAAAGCTAACCTGCCCATTCCAGATTTGTTTCAGTGAAAGTATGAAAACATGCTTTTAGAGGGGCTTTTTAAGTTCATAACATTAAAATCATAATATCGGAGGGGTTTTTTATGATTTCAGTGTTAGTATGATTACCAAACTCCAGGAATCTTCCTTTTCCCTCTCAAAATAAAAAAATCATTCCTTCTTGGGCAGACTTCATAATATCTTTTATTTGTCACCATACATGAATTTTTCTCAGATACCTTATTTGGGAACATTTTTGGTTCTACCTACATATTGTTCATTCACCAATACAAATAAGCAGCAGAGGCATGTGTCACTTCTTAAGGTGATTTACACTAGCAGGTGATCAGTATGCCTCATACTTTATTCCCATTGCTAGTTTTATTTAGTTGCAACGAATTGGCTGCAACAGCCACAAAATAGTTTCCCTTGAACAGATACTGAATGCTGTCCACTGTTTTCTATTACAGGCTTGCAATAAAGTTGGTTAACAGAGTTCATGATCATTAGAAACAAGCAAGAAACAAATAAAATGACAGCATCTCCAGGTACAGAACGAAGAAATAAATTACCTGTTCAGTCATTTCAAAACCCAACGCCCTGCAACAATGTTGATGTGTCAATGTAATTCAGACATTTCTACTTTAATTCCTTACAAGATTAAAAGCTGTTTTGATACCTCATAGCAACAGTGAGCTCTTTAGCATCGATGAAGCCTTCAATACAAGAAAGACAAAAACTCATTATAAATAGACAGAAGTTGAAAGAAAAAAACTACCATATTCAACTCATACCAGATCCATCAGTGTCAAATAAGTCAAATGCCTCTTTAATTTCCTGTCTCTTCTGTGCAGTCAACCCATGACAGTGCCCTTTCTGTTTTTCCTTGCTAGGAGCTCCTTTGGACCGATAACTTGACTATAAAAGTAGTAGTAGTAATAATAATAATAATAATAATAAAGAAAAAATAAATCCATATATATCAGAAATAGCAAGTTACAGGAATGCTAATGAGCCACATCAAGGTTGGAACCACAACATTGATGTTTGAATTTCTCAAGTGCTCAACTTTAGGATCTACTTTTATATAACTTGCACTTTGAAGTCCCAATTTAAAGGTTTATCACAGGTTCTTGGATGATGTTTTCATGGAGGTTGCTTATAACAAAGACATTGAGTTTTTTAAAAAAAAGCTTACTCATGCACAAGCAAAACTAACCGATAAGGGCAACAAATTTATACCAAACCTCTAGCCCAAGCACAAGCTATGGAGCCATAGACAGGAAATCCAATCAACGAAAGAACTTGACTTATGGACAACATTGTTGCAATAAAGGTCATAATGCTAGAGGAATCATTACACCATCTTCCCTTCTACATTCCATAATTGAGAAGAACCCCATGTTCCACAGATGTAACGTCATGCACGCAGTTGACCAACTGCTTTCTTTGCCCTCCCACTTTTCTTATGCACTGTGGGCTTCCCTACTTAGTGCCATCGGGTTCAGACCACCAAAACCCCATTGCTTATCAACCAGAAGCCTGGCTCACAACCGCAAGGTGCATTCCTCTCTTCAGGAAGTTTGAGCTTCCAAATAGGTCACTCCTCAAGGCCCCTCTATCATTTCCTAAGTTATAACTTTAGAATATACGCGGTTGATAACTTTCTCTGTTTACCCAATCTAAACTTGATGGTATGCCAACTCTTTAGGATGGAATTAGACAAATGGGAGCCAACAGTTCATGAATTGACTCGCTGGCATTCTTCTTCCTAGAGGATAGCATCCAAATTCTGAGGACAGATTCTTGTCTCGGGTGGTGATGTGACTTCTTTCATGTTGGTTAGCTTTCAGGAAGTCAATCTTAACATATATCTTCCTTCAAATTGTGGTTTGGATTTCTTTTGATCCCTTTTCAATCAATCCTCCTTGCCATGAAACAAAGCATCAGCACAAAAAGGAATGACTTCCTTTGCAAAGCTATGGTTGTCCGAAAAACAGATTTTCTTTCCATCAACACTTTAGATTATAGCTAACTTTTCACCAGCTAAAAGATTCAGTTTGATCCAAAGAAACTGTGGATGATGCAACGTTGGCTTTGAATCACTTTAGCTCTGAATATGCTTGGTTCAGCAAACTTCCTTAAAAGACAAAAAGCAAATAAGGTAGCTTTCCATCTCAATTCATCTTGCACTGCTGAAGGGCATTTTTCAGATTTTGTATCATAGAGGAGAATGAGGAAGGTCGAGAGACGAGGGCGAGAGCGGAAGAGAGGAAGGGCGAGGGTGAGAGAGAGTTTCCGTGAGGGAGGGAGGAGAGCCGAACCCCTCCAACAGCCGAAGGGCTGGGCCGGTGGCGCGGAAGGTTGGAAGGTGGTCGCCCGGAGGACGAGGAGAACCGGACCAAGGGCGGAGGCGCGTGGAGCGACAGGCCACCGGAGGAGGATTGACAAGAACCATTGCTTCAAATGTCTCGGGGCTAGACACTGGGCGAAGTACTGTCGTGAGGCCGTGACGTGCTAGGGTTGTAGGGCGTTTGGTCATCGTCAGCGAGGTGCCAACGCTCCGGAGGTCAGGTCACGGGGAAGGAGCCGGAGGATGGATGCCTTCCGACGCCGCCACCAGTGGAGGTGCCCTTGGCAGAGGTGGAGGCGCTCTGGTCGGCAAATGCGGCCGCACTTCGGGGTCTGGTGGAAGGGGCCTCATGGGTGTGCTGACCACGGGCCATTTACAAATATCCGAGGTGGAAGAGGCCCTCGGTGTGGGTTCAAGAGAGCCTGTGGTGAGGGTCATCCCAGTGGGTGAAGAGAAGGTCCTCGTAGTGCGTCTCCCTTCGGCGATGGTGGGGAGGATGTGCTTCGCGACCTCTTGGCTAAGGTCAGGATCGGTGTACTAGCGAAGGACCTCCGTCCACGATGGAGCACGGAAGGAGAGGGCCTTAAGGAAGGTGCCGATGGTGCTAAGGGTTGAAGGGGTCCCGTGGTGGCTTAGGACGGTGGGGGTTGTTCGTGCGCAGGTGTCCTCGTTCACGTGGCTCCAGCAATGTAGGGAGATCGGTCTCACCTCAGGACCGCTGGAGGCAGAGGTGGAGTTGAAGGTGGGGGAGGTCATGAGGAAGAAGGTGGTCCTCCACCACAGAGGGTACCAGTGGGTGGTCTCTTGCACCCGCTTGAGCTCCTTCGGGCTCAGAAGGGGTCCCTCCTTCACAGAGGTGGCCGAAGGTGAAGCAAGAGAGGGCGGCGAGGCAGCGGAGGCGCCGTACCCTCGGCTAGGGTTTCGGGCAGCACTCAGGATCCCAAGGGTCGGGGTGATGACGTGGACGTGGACTCGTCTACAGTGGATCGGCCAATGATTACGGACCTTCTGGAAGCGAAAGAGGTGCTAAAGGCGGCGCGGTTAAAGGAGCGGGAGAATCTTGGGCATTCATTGCCCAAGCGATCTCCGGCATGCGATGCGGGGGAAGATCTCAAGTTGATATCACTGGAAGCTGAAGCGAGCCCCTCTTATATGCAGGTGGGCGAACGGACCAGATCCACGTCGGATTCGATTAGGGACACCAGTTCGGACGAAGGGGAGTCGGACCCTATGTGTTGTGCTGGGGAGGCTTTTGGTGCTGGCTCTCCCCCAGCGACGAGACCAGGATCAACGGGAGAGCTGACGAAGTCTACTCCCGCAGCGATGGTGGATGCCGCTGCCGGAGAAGTGGAGCAGCATCGGATCCTGGGGAGGGGGAGCGAGGAAGCGGACAAGGATGCCTCGATTCAAGTGGAGGAGGAGGCTCTGAGCTTGGAAGTGGAAGGGATGGAGCCTGGAACGGGTCAAGTGGAGGCGCCGTCACAGGGGCAAGCAACTGGCATACCGCTGGTAGGGTGGAAGCCAACGGTCTTGGAGGCAAGCCGAGGCGATACTCTTAGATACAAAAGGAAGTGGAGTTACCAAGGTTCTACTCGAGGATGGAGGGTGGTGGTCGATGGTCATAGCACTCATGCATAGGCCGCGAAGACAGCAGCTCTGAACGTTAAGGATGAGGAGGTCATCCGAACTGTGGAAGCCCGTGGCTTTCGTTTGCAAATGGGAGAATCGTCTGTCATTCCTTCATGAACGAAGTGCTTACATGGAACGTACAGAGTCTACATGACCCGTCAAGGAGGAGGACATTGGGGCAATACATTCAGCAATGGAAAGTGGATGTGGTTTTATTGCAGGAGTCGAAGCTGGTTGAATGTGATGCTAGGACATGGAGGGAGGTTGGCGGGTCATGAATGGAAGGGTTCTGCTATGTAGGAGTGGCTGGCCGCTCTGGGGACAGATATTGGGATGGAGAGAAGACATTTTTTCTTTGGAAGAATGTTTCGAGGGGGAGCATGTTATCTCGGCGAAGCTGCTGCGAAGGGTGGGAGGGGCCAAAATGATGGTCACAGGGGTCTATGGACCGACAGATTCTCAGGCCAGAGGGGTGATGTGGGAGAAGCTCATGTTGGTAGCAGCGGAGTGCCAAGGATGGCCTTGGCTGGTCAAGGGAGATTTCAACATAACTTTGCTATTAGAGGATAGGCCCGGGGGGCGAGGGAGATATGGCCCCAGGTCCGAAGAGTTTGTTGACTTTGTGGCCACTCATGGCCTTATTGATATGTGACCATCTTCCTGCGCATACACATGGAGAAACAACTGCGATCAGATGTCCAGGATTAATATGTTCTTGGCCAATGTAGAACTAGCGGAATCTTTCCCGGTGGCGGAGGTATCTCCCCTAGAGAGGCTTTTCTCTGACCATACCCCCTGGTATGGCGACCTAATGAGGGGGTTCATTTTGGTACGTATTTCAAATTTGACAGGTCTTGGCTGCTAAAGGAGGGTTTTCAGCGAATGGCGGAGGAGAAATGGAGGTCTTTCATGGTGGAAGGGTCAGCTACGTCGCAGCTAGCAAAAAAGTTGTCCTTGTTACGGGATCACCTCAGGATGTTTAGGAAAGAGGTCCAAACAACCAAGAGAGCCAGGAAGACAGAGGCCTTGCAGGTAATCACCACTATCTCAGTTGAGGATAGGATACCAGGAAGAAGATGTCACGTATGGTGCAGAAGAACGACAAAAAAGCTTAGATAGAATGGAAGACGAGATCACGTCAGAAATGACTCAGGGAAGGTGACTCAAACACCAGATTCTTCCACCAAGTAGCATATGCTAGGAGGAGGAGGAACTAGATAGAGAGGATGGTCATACATGGGGAGGAATTTACAAGAAAGGAGGAGGTGGGCAGGGCTGCAGCAGACTTCTTTAGAGACTTCAAAGGCAGACACAACAGATGTGGTTGGAACTGGAGGGGGGAGGATATATGTCAGGTCTCTGAAACTCAGGCAGAATGTCTTACGGCCAGCTTTTCGAAGGACGAGGTGAGGCGGCGGTGTGGGGTCTAAATGCAGATGGCTGGCCTAAGCCGAATGGTTTCCCGATCTTTTTCTTCAGGGAATTCTGGACACTGGTGGAAGCAGATGTGATGGAGATGGTGGAGTTCGCAGAAGGAAATAGGGATTTTGATAGGCTAAACAAATTCTACATGTTCTTGCTACCTAAAAAAGATGGAGCCGAGGAGATTCAGGACTTCTGGCCGATTGCACTCTCAAATGCTACCTACCTTATTATGGCCAAGGTGTTGGCAAACAAGCTTAGAGGTATCCTTAGAGACTTGATGTCACCTGTGCAGACAGCTTTTATACCAGGAAGGGGTATTTTGGACAGGTTTGTCGTTGTTATGGAGGTGTTGGCTGCTTGGAAGAGGGAGAAGAAGCAGACGTTTCTTTGGAAGGTGGATTTCAACAAGGCATATGACTCGGTACAATAGGATTTCCTTTGGGTTTCGCTGTTGAGAAGAGGCTTCAAGGTGGATTGATTGGATGAAGCGATGTGTGACGACGACTTCATTCTCGATCTTGGTCAATGGGAACCCAGCGGGTGGATGGGTGCAGCCTAGGAGAGGTGTCAGATAGGGGTGCCCCCTAGCCCCTATGCTTGTTGTGCTGAAAGCGAACGCTTTGGCGAGGGCGACACATTGGGCGTGTGAGAGTGATCTGATATCCGATTTTCAGGCTAGAGAGAACCATCAGATAGTTATTCTACAATATGCTAATGATACCCTCTTTCTGGTTGAAGGTGGGAGGCTGGAGGCTAAAAGGATAAGGATCATACTGGAGCTTTTTGGGGCAGCGTCTAGATTACAGATCAATTACCAGAAGTCGACGTTTGTTCCATTTAACATGGTGGGTAAGGAGGCGAAGCTAATGGGTGGAGCGCTTGCGGCAGAGGTCGGATCCTTGCTGCTGGTCTACCTGGGTCTTCTTTTGTCGGACAAGAGGCTTGGATTTTGTGAGTGGCTACCGTTACGGGAGAAGATGGAGCAGAGGCTCGCTGGGTGGTCAACCAGATTATTATCCAGGGGAGGGAGGCTAGTTCTGGTGAAGGCTGTTTTGGCATCCATTCCTTCTTACTTCCTATCTGTATTTAGGATGCTGAAGCAGGTAAAAAGAAGATTTCCGGGCTAATGCGTGACTTCTTTTGGTCCAATGTGGGAGCAACGGGGAGAGGGGCGAGGTTGGTGGCCTGGGAGGAGGTATGTAGGCCGGTGCAGAGGGGGGCCTGGGGGTCAGCGAGGTGGGGAAGGTTAACACCAGCCTTCTCACGAAGTGGATTGCTAGGCTTATGGGCTGGGAACATAGCATGTTTGCCAATATCATGTGCAGCTGCTATGGCTCCTTTGCATCTTGGGAGCCTTTGGAGTCACCGCCTCCAAGGTCATCTTTCTTTCTCAAAGGACTAGCGGCTGCAACGAGCGAGGTGCGCTCCTTCTTCACTCCTGTGTTGGGTGAGGGTGACGCCTTCAGATTCTGGCTGGATGACTGGCAGGGAGTTGGTATGCCCATCAAAGACAGGTTTCCTCGTCTCTTTGGGTGTGCAGGGAGCCCATCAACCCTGGTTAGAGACTATTGGTCTGGGGTCTGGTCTCCTATCTTTCAAAGGGGTCTGTCGGACCAGAGATGTTTGGATCTACAGAGGCTGCTGCAGGAGCTAGAAGGTTGGGAGCCAGAGGTGGGAGGGACACATAAAGCTGGGATGAAGGCGAGTTTTCAGTGGCAAAGGTCTTCTACAAATTGAATGGCAGTGAGGCTGGCGCAGACGTAGACCTTTCGAGAGACTACAGGCTAATCTGGGAGGCGGAGTGTCCGCTAAAGATGAAGATTTTTGTGTGGCTGGTGAGAAGGGGGAGCATAATGACAAAGAAGTGGAGAGCGAGGTGGACTCAGATGGATGATATGAGTTGTCTTTTATGTGGCAATGCGGATGACATTCAACATCTCTTCTTCCAGTGTCCTTTTGTGGAGCAGGTGTGGCAGAAGATGGGTATTGATTGGGTTGTTCCTCGGGATGAGCCTAGCTTTTGGTCTTCTTTCCGCAGAGGGAGTGCTCATGTGGACCACAATGCTTTTAGGTCCAAGAGTGACCGCGCAAAAGTTTTGGCGGTGTTGTGGGGTGTTTGGTTGGATAGAAATGGAGTACTTTTTAGGGGAGAGACACCCTATGTTGAGAACTTTTTTAATTCTATCATGTCCCAGGTGGAGTTTTGGAGGTCAAGGATACGACCTTGATGTAATTTTTTCCTATTTTGGATTTGAAATGAAATGATCTCAGGTGGTTATCATGTGGATAACCACCATTTCCCCTTTCAAAAAAAAAATCGTCTTGCACTGCTCTCACAACAATTCCTCAAACAAATAATAAGAAACTACCATTTCAAAAAAAAAAAAAACTAACAAACTATATCTAGAGTGGATAAAGCTTTGTAATACCAGCCATGACACATCACCACCAGGTGGCGACACATGGAGGCCCGATTGGCTTGAGGAACATTCCAAGGAATAAGATATTCCTTCTATTGGTTTCTTGTGTAATATCACTTTTGTTGGTTGTTAGGATTTCTGCACATTCTGTTAGTCAGATGTATGGGTATTATGGTTGTTGGCAACCCCATTGTCTATGCAGGAACTGTTGGGTTTTGTTTGCATTGGAGGCATAAGTCTATTTAGACCTCTATACAACCGAGTAAAGCAAGCAATACAAATATGTTCCTTCCCTTCTTTTCTTCTGGTGGTTGAGGCAACCTCCCATCATAGCTGGTCAGCAGTCTCGGCTCCAACCATCGCCAACCATAAGGCATTCGCAACGAATAGCTAACTTGAGGGTGGGTACCATTGTGGTATCAGAGCCTTCACAACATCGGGAACAACAAAGCACCACGGACAATGACCAGCTGGAGATGATAATCCAAATGCAACAGGAGACACATTGTTACTCCAACAGAGCTACAGCATGATAGCCGAGCACATGGAATTGATGAGGAAGCCGAAAATGGCAAAGCAAGCATCCCCAAAGGGTGCAGAAGGGAAGCGGGAGCATCCTTGTCATCAGCATTGGTACCTCCCCCAGCGATCAAGATGAACTTCCCATAGTATGATGGCTCTACGGAGCCTACCACATGGATGGGCAGAAAGGTTCTTGGAATTCCATAGAGTGCCAAAACACGAGAAGGTGCAATTTGTCTCCCTTCACTTAAAGGGGGATGCTATGCAATGGCTCAATTGAGGTGAGCTCAATAGACTTGTTTCAATGTGGGAGGAGTTTCAATTGGAAATCCTTACTCACTTTGAAAAGAATGAATACAAAGCACACATGGGGATGCTATGCCACCTCTGACAAACCTTAAGCGTCACTGACTACCATACAAGGTTTGAAGCACTTCAAGCGAAGGTGCCTCCCATAAGAGAGAACTTTGCCAAAATCTTCGTCACTGACCTTAAGGAGGAACTCCACATAGAGGTCCCCATCCTAAATCCATGAACAACGGCGCAAGCATTGCTCTATGCTCGCATTTTAGAGGACCAAAATATCCAAAGAGGGCATCTATCAACCACACCATCAACCAATTTGCCTCGCATCACAGGGAGCACAATCACTCCAAAACCTCACAATGTAACATGAGGGAAACTCTCTAAACCGTGGACCATCAAGAGGCTATCACCAGAGGAGATGGTTGAACACCAAAAGAAAAACCTATGTTATAATTGCAATAAGCACTTTACACCATGCCACAAATGTAAAATGTGAATGTTGTACTTCATCACCAGTGAGGAAGACGACAACAACACACCTAGGGAGGATGGTAAGGCGATGGAGACCAAGGCGCACATCTCCTCTTATGCAATCGTAGGGGAGTCAACCAAGGGGCTCATCAAACTCATGGTGGCCACCGTAGCCAGCACTAGCTTGGCCCTAATAGTTAGTAGGAGCTCGAGCAATTTTATCACTCCCTACCTGGTCGGCAATGACGAGGATATCATTAAGACTAGACGTCCAACACAAGTCTCTGTAGCAGGTGGAGGTCTTCTTCAAACCACACAAGGCATTTAGAACTTGCGCCTTGATATATAGGGGCACGAGTTCTCATTTCACTGTTACATCCTCAAGCTAGGGATGTTCGACATTATGCTCGGCATGCCATGGATGCGTGCTCTAGGGCGGATGGAATGGAACATGGAGACCTTCTCCATACCATTCCAAACTCCTAAGGGCACAGTCACACCGTAGGGGATCACCGCCAAGCCCGACAACCTCATGGACGAGGAGTTACGGAAGGAGCTAAGGGGGCAAGATGTGTCTTACCTCTTATACATCAAAGGCGATGGTGCTAATATATCTATTCCATTACCAAAGATGCAGCAACTCATCGACTAGTTCAAGGATGTATCCCAAGAACTGGTCAGAGCACCATTGAAGAGGACACGTTCCTATGCTATTCGTCTCAATGATGAGGCATCCCTGATGTCAACTCCCTAATGCTATGCGTGGATTCAGAAGAATGAGATCGAGAAACAAGTGTGTAAATTCCTAGCAGACAGACATGCACATCCAAGTCAAAGGCCCTTCGTGTCTTTAGTGCTCCTTGTCAAGAAAAAGGATGGTAGCTGGCACTTCTGTGTAGATTATCACGCTCTCAATGAATGCACTATTAAAGATAAGTACCCTATACCCATCATTGATGAGTTATTTGATGACCTCAAGGGGGCAAAATTTTTCACTAAAATAGAACTCCAATCCAGCTACCACGAAATTCGTGTAGAGGAAGACATTCAAAAGACAGCTTTCCAAACCCACGAGGGGTACTATGAATTTGTCATCATGCAGCTTGGCTTATGCAACGCCTCGTCAATATTCCAAGTCGTCGTGAATGATATCTTCCGACTATTGTTGAAGCACATAGTGTTAGTCTTTTTCAATGATATCCTAGTCTATAGGAGGATCATCTCCAACATGTGGAGTAGGTGTTGGGCATACTCCATCACCACTATTTCTATGCCAAGATCTCCAAATGTTCATTTGGTGTTACCCGGATAGAGTACTTAGGGAATATACTCACCGGAGATGGCATGCAAATGGACCCCACAAAGGTCCAAGCGAATATTGAATGGCCACTACCAAAATCCGTGCAAACTCTACAAAGCTTTATGGCACTCACAGGGTACTATCGACATTTCAACCGCAGCTATGGAGGCATTGCCACCCCTCTCCATGCATGTCTTAAGAGGGCTGCCATCAAATGGTAGGAGGAAGCTACAACGATCATCAACACACTTAAGGAAGCATTGTCTTCTACGCCAATGCTCCAGTTACCCGATTTCACGCAACCATTTGTCCTTGAATGCAATGCAAGTGACTGCATAGGGGCGATTCTCAAGCAAGGACACCCCATTTCCTATGTTAGAAAGACTCTCAATTCTCAACAACATGCATTCTCCACATATAAGAAGGAACTCACACTCGTCCTAGATATTACTAGATGCATCATTATTTGAGTAATGAGCACTGTCAAGAATCACGCACATGAAGCATGGAGGCTCCCTTGGAGCGTGGGAAAGCAACCCAACAGGGCTTGTCCACATGAGATCAGGGAGAGAGGGAGCAACAGCTGATGGTTGCTTGATGGTGACCGACTGCTTGAGGTTGACCGACTGCTATGGTGGCCGGTTGCCAAGGGTGGCCAACTGCTATGTAAAGAAAAGAGAAAGGAGAGGAGTTTTGGAAGATTGGAAATATTATTTCTAAACTCAAGAGATTACAATGGGAAGACTCTTTTTATAAAGAGAACATAACCCACAAAACAATAAACAAATTTATCTGAATAAGAAAGAACAAATCACCAAACTAATTCCTAAAACAACTTTTCCTAAAATCAACTTAACAAATAAACAACTTGAAAATTAAGCAAATGACCAAACTTAGTCCCTAAGACTCAAAACCGACGGCCCTATGGATCCACATGTTGCTGCTGTCACGTGGCACTACCACGTGGCCTCTCTGATTCCCAACACTCCCCCTCAAGTCGAGGCCTAGAGGACGATGACTTGATCTTCAAACTTGTGAGACTAGATGCCCCATTATTCTTCTTCGAGAGTCGTCCTCTCTACTATGTTTTTGGAAGAAGCCACGATGTAGCCTCTTGTGACCTCCAAAGTCATTATGTCTGTGACAACTTCAATAGTCGTCACGGCGGCCGCCATGGTCATCTTCTCATGATCAGCAGACATGAGAGAAACCACGTGTGAAATGCTAGTAGCCCAACGTGGTGGTCTCTGCACCTTGCCTAGATCTTTAGGAAAAAAACTTCTTGTATCAACCACTAGTCTTTTCGCAATCTAGGAAGTCGTTGCTTCTTTTGGCAACCTCGAAAGTCATTGCGTGGACTGTGGTGTCCTCTTCTTGGAGCGATCAACTGATATACAACCCCATACATAATATTTGACATCTTTTCTCCATGAAAATCTCCTCTTTTGAAGGAGTGTAAAAAGCTAAATATAAAGTGTCAATTGAAAAGACATGAGAATCGTAAATCGTATAACTTGATAGATCTCCTCTACTCTTTTCTCGGCTTTGAACTCTACCCTCTTTGCTGATAACGTGGCATCAGTGGCCATAGCGATGGCGTCCATCATTTTCTATGATCTTCCTTCTCCGCGTAAGGCGTCGGATTTGTCAAGAAAGATTCGTCGATGATGGAAACCACACGTGTGGTCACGAACATGCACACGCCAAAAGAGCTTGGATCGTTGGCTCTAATACCATGTCAAGAATCATGCACGTGGAGCAAGGAGGCTCCCTTGGAGCGTGGGAAAACAACCCAACAAGAGTTGTCTACGTAAGATCATAAAGAGAAGCAAGATCGACTGCTATGGTGGCCAATTGCCAAGGGTGGTCGGTTGCTATGTAGAGAAAAGAGAAAGGAGAGGAGTTTTGGGAAATTGGAAAAATTATTTCTAAACTCGAGATTACAATGGGAACTCTCTTTTTATATAGAGAGAACATATCCCACAAAATAAGAAATAAATCTTATCTAAAATAAGTAAGAACAAATCACGAAACTACTTCCTAAAACCAACTTAACAAATAAACAACTTGCAAATTAAGCAAATGACCAAACTTGGTCCCAATGACTCAAAACCAGTGGCCCTATAGGTCCACCTGCTGCTTCCACGTGAACTCTCTGATTCCCAACAAGCACTTTATCATGCATATTGATCATCATAGTTTGAGGTATTTGTTGCAGCAACATATTGCTTCACCCAGTGATCAAGTTGCCGATGACATGCCAACAATAATGGGGGTTTTAGGGAAATTGTCATATCAACACACAATAGTTGTCGAAATATAGGTGTGTTGTCGATAATGTCGGCGATAACCTCGATATGTCACCTGTATATATTTTGTTTATGCCTTGCTATTGTTGCTGCTACTCCTACATGTTGCTACCACTACTGTTGTTCAAGGGTCCGTCGAAGGAGGTTGACAACAACATAAGGTGGTAGCAGAGGGTCGCGAGTGGTCGAGCGACATTGGAGGAGGCAGAGGTGGTTAGTGTTGCATGGCAGGTGAGTTGAACAAAGAGTGCAGATGGTAGCCGATATTGGTTTGCACACATTCAATGATTTATATGATCCACAACAGTTTTATATTTTAACTTTTTGAATGTCTTAATTAGGTAATTTCCTAAGATCCTAAGTCTATTGATAATATATTACTACCACATATTTAGAACTTTAAGCTAGTAGAGACTACTTTATTTGATTATGTATTAATTTGATACTTTTGTTTCTACATATATGCCCTTCTTGCATAACCTTAAGGTTTTAAGTTAGAGATCTATGATTTACTTGCCCTATTGGAGGCATGTCGACGTGCCCTTGGCGTACTCTCGATGCACATGATTTTCGGATCATCGATAACCTCAATAACCCAACGTCGAAACACAAGCATTTCCACGATGTGCCCTTGACGTGCCTCTAATACACGCACTTGAAAAGTCATCGGCACTTAAAACCTTGGCTTCGCCTCGTCAATAGAAGTAGGAAACCAAAATACTCTCCTAAGATTTTTCCATTAAGCATAAGAGTGGCGCAATCAAAAGGGTTGCCGACACCTTGTTACAGATGCCAGAAGAGCAACTGATGGCTATCTCTACCATAACCACAAAATGGCTAAATGACTTGAAGCGAGAGTACACCTCACTTCCAAATTATCAAGCCACCATTATACATGTTTAGGCTAATCCAATGCAAGCTCCAACTTCAAATTGGGAGGACAGTCTCCTCTATTTTCTTGAGAAGCACTTCCTTGTTCTAGCTTCTCCCATGAAGCCCATTATCCTCACCGAGTATCACGTATCCCCTATTAAGGGTCATGTTGGCTACAAGCAAATGCTAAAGCACATCCGACTGGATTTTTATTGGCGGAGGATGAAGAACAACGTACGCACCTTTATTCGCAATCGTGACATATGTCAACAAAACAAAGCACAACATCTAGTGCCCTCAAGGCTCTTACAACAATTACCCATTCCCAATCTAATTTGGGAGGACATCGCCATGGATTTTATGGAAGCACTTTCCTTCGACCATGACCACACTGTGATAATAGTGTTAATGGATTGCTTACCAAAGTATATACATTTAGATGCTCTTAAACACATTCACGACGAAGGAGGTTGCTTGCCTTTTCCTCCACATGGTCATACGCCTACATGGCATTCCTAGAAGCATTGTCTCTGACCATGATAAGGTATTCACTAGTACCTTTTGGTGTGAATTATTCAAATTACAAGGATTGAGGTTGCAATTTTCTTTGGCTTACCATCCACAATCCGATGGCCAATCAAAGGTGGTTAACTACACCGTGGGAGCCTACCTTCGATGCTTTTGTCAAGAGCACCCACATTCTTGGGTTCGCTGGCTTCCTTAAGCAGAATATCATTTCAATACTTCGTGGCATTCATCAACGAACGTCTCTCCCTTTAAAGCAATATATGGTTGACCTCCCTTAAGTAGCAAACCTATATTCGTGGCATAGCACAACTTCCAACAGTGGCTCAATCCTTGCATGCTCATGACACTATTTTGGCCAACCTCAAGCACCAACTCAAGAAGGCTTGGGAGAAAATGTGAATGCAAGCCAATAAACACCATTGCAATTTATCCTTCGAAGTGGGCTAGTAGCTACATTTGAAACTCCCTCCGTTTAAACCTACAGTCCTATGCTCACGTCATTTCCCGAAATTACAACCTCATTATTATGCGACATTCCCTATCATTTGTCGAGTCGACAAAGTAGATTATGACCATCATCCTAAGGCACACCTATATCCGGTGTTTCACATCTCGCAATTGAAGCTTCGTCATGGAGAACATTTGGTTGAGTCCAAGTTACCTCACAATTGGCCTCCAACTGATGGCCATGCCAAATCTCCCAAGAAGATACTACAATGTCATATGGTCAAGCGAGGAAATCAAGTGGTCACCCAAGTACTTGTTCACTTGGCAAGGGAAGATGAGAGCCTTGAGACGTGTGAGGAGTATGCAAAGCTCACCAAGAAATACCCATCATGGAGCCATTGAGGGTGATGGCATCACCAATGGGGAGGGCCATTGATACCAGCCACAACATGTCACCACCAAGTGGCAACATGTGGAGGCCCAGCTGGCTTGAGGAACATTCCAGAGAATAAGATATTTCTTATATTGTTTTCTTGTGTAATATCACTTTTGTTGGTTGTTAGGATTTCTGCGCATTCTGTTAGTCGGATGTAAGGGTATTATGATTGTTGGCAGCCCTATTGTGTATGCAGGGAACCATTGAGTTTTGTTTGCATGCGAGGCATAAGGGTCTATTTAGACCTCCTCTGTACAACCAAGTAATGCAAGCAACACAAATATTGTCCCTCCCTTTCTTCTGGTTGAGGCAGCCTCCCATGTCTCAGCTCCAGCCACCACCAGCCATTAGGCGTTCGCAACAAATTGCTAACTTGAGGATGGGTACCACTTTGCTGGATCGAATTTCTCATCAGACTCCCCAACCAAGAAACAGCAAAAAAAAAAAATGAAGAAGGGCTTTTGGGACAAAGAAATCATCTTTTTGGACAACCAAATCCGCGACTAACCAGAATAGAATTTTGGGGACAAAGAAATCATTTTTTTAGACAACCAAACTAATTCGTGACTAATTTGAAATACAATTATTAGAAACATAAAAAAAAAAAACAACTGCTCCACTAGGCCAAACTCTCTACCAAAATGTTGCCTTGACAAGTGAACCCCAAACTGAGAATCTTCATCGTTCAACAATCAAAGATAAGGGAAAGCCACGGAAATCGATTAAAACCGCTCTCTGATGGTGCGAGTTGAGTGTCGCTAATTAGCGCCATGCTCGTACGTGAAGATAACGAACGTGATCGGACGATGATCGAGAATTAAATAACAAACTCGTTCGGGTCCCCTGAAACGGAGTGAGTGCACATGACATCATATTCGTTGATTCCAATGCGTTAATTGCCATCGGGAACGAGAAGGGCAAAGGAGACTTTCGGATGGAAAGGGACAAAACAACCCTCTCCTGGCGGTGAGGCACATGGTCGTTCGTTACCCTAATAAGCAGTCGAATAGGAAGGAAAGCAGGGGCAGAAAAACTGGAAGAAGGACAAATAGCAAGGAAGTACCATGGTGTCGGTGTTCGGGAAAACGAGGGTCTCTCTCCTCTCCTCTCCTCTCCTCTCCTCTCCTCTTTAGTTTCTTGCGCCACCTCCTCCTCCTGCTGCTGCCGCTCCTCCCCCTCTCTTCGTCCTTCCCTGCCCCGCTACTCTCTCTCTCTCTCGTTTCCGAAGACTCCCTTCACGGGAATAATGATGCGCTAGTACGCGCAATCGGTGCTTTTACTTTTGAGTAATTTACGTTTACAATCCCAAATTGCGGGGGCATCAACAAAACTCACTTTATAAATATTCCATGGACATTTTGATACACGAAATATTACGAACGAGCCAAAAAAATTTCATTATAAGACTCCAAAATTACCCAACTCTAACGACTGAATAAAAAGATTAGGTGAAAAATTTTACTTAAATCTATTTATTAACTGCATAATATATATAACCTTTTACACTTTTAAGTTAAACATATATATATATAAGGGAATGATCTTATAAGAAGTTTTCTTTATTAATTAAATAAGAAAAAATCATCCAATATTACTCTCAAAATAATATATAATTAGGATTACAAACATCTCATGTTCACCTCTTATACGTCACCTACTCATGAACAGTTTACTTTCCTAACACCCCCCTAAGCAACCTCTCCACAACGCGGAGGGCATGCCATCCTCCATCTCTCCAACCCTCCTCACTCTAACCCTTGTCTCTTTAGTATGAAAGACAAAAGATTCTTGCCATCGTCCATCTCTTCAATCCTCCTCTCTCTAACGTGAAGGATGTCATGTCTCCAACCCTCTTCTCTCTAAGAGGACGGACGCCCTCCTCTCTCATTCTCACCTTCAACCACCCTCTTGAGATAACAACCAACACCGCAACTCTTCCCCTCTTCCTCAGCCCCACCACTACCCCTCCTCCTCTTCTCCCTTAACCCCACCACCACCACTAGCCCTCTTTTTCTTCTCCAACCAACTCCCCCCTCCCCTCCCTCTCACACACCCTCCTCCCCCACCCACGTCTCCAGGCAACTCCCCTCCTTACCTCAACCACCCCCACCACCATCATTGCCCCAGCTCTTCTTCTCCCTCAATTTCCTTCCTCTACCACAATCGACTCTCACCTCCCTTCCCTCTCACCCCTTTGTTCCCTCCTGACAACTCCCCTCCCTACCCCAATTTTCTAGATTAACATATACAGGTCCAATAAATTTTGGGAAGCAAATAGTGGTTATTTAAGAGTGCATAAAGAAGGGAATATATGTATGAGACCTAGAATTTGAGCCATAAATATTTGTAACGAGAAGAGAAGGGTGGTAATGTGCAAGGTTTATATTAGTTTGTGAATGCAACAAAAGTGACAAATTCAACCCCAAGTCCATATCAATGGTTGCCATACATTCAAGCAAAATCTATTGACCACATGCACATAACCTCTATTAATTACATAAAGAAATAAATCGTAGTAATACATTCTAAAGAGACCTGATATTAGGTGTTTGGACCATGTGCACATTGACCTCTAGTAATTGCATAAAGAAATAAACGGTAGCCATGATGAAATACATAATGAAATTTTTTTACAGTTATTTTCTTTTGTTGTTTGGAGGTGCTATCATGGAGGGAAATATTGAGGACACACAGAGTGGACTTCTTATTTAATATGAATTAGAGGCTCATTGTTTCAATTTTGAGTAATATCGAGAGGAAGAATCAATTATTTTCAAGCAACATCAAACCACTCATATGATATTAATTTTATAAGAAGTTTCATAATCAATTTCACAATCAATTAAAGTATCACTTTTAGTTTACATATTATAGCATTGCACATAATAGGATATATTCACATGTGATCATTTTTCAATGCCACTAATTATAAGCACTAATTTTTAAAAATGGGCATGATGTAGGTAATGAATGAAATAAAAAAAGATACCATGATGGATATGAAGTCCAATAGAATAGGTGGTGATCAATCTTCCATTACTAATATTTTGGATAATCAAATTTTGAACCCAAACATAAATGAGGTTTGTGAAAAATAATTTTTAATAATAACAAATATCAATACAATGTTTATATTATTCACAGTTGATTTCAAAATATTTCACAGCATAGTCAGTTTGAATCACATACGCTAAAAGAAAAGAGATTAATAATGATAGATGATTTAACTCCTCTAATCATGTATAAAACGATACCAACAATTGGAATGATTTTCAGTTCTATCAAAGAAGCTTAAATATTTTATAAAAGATATATGCATAGTATTGGTTTTAGTATATAGAGATCGTCAAAAAATAAAGACAATAAAAGAAATGAGGCGATCTCAAAATTTTTTGTATGCACAAAACAAGGATTTAAGGAAGAAAAAAAAGATCACATTTTGTTGAAACTCAAAAAGGAAAAAATGCAAATGGACCAGTATTACAAAAGAAGGTTTGGAATCAACTTTGATAATAAAGAAAAATCTTGATAATAGGTGGGTGGTTTTCAATTTCATTGAAAATCATAATCACAAACTAGCTATGGCGCAATAGTCATTTCTTGAGACCTAAAAGACATTATTTTTCCACATAAATCTATGCACCATGTATACTTTAAATCAAATGTCTCTTCATTGAAGATTATGCAAATTTGGAAAAAACAAGTTGGTCATTATGAAAATATTAGTTGTCTAGAGAGAGACAAGAAATAATGAGAAGCACCTGCAAGAATCTTTAAAGCAATCCTATGCTCTTGTCTTTATTTAAGTGTGAAGGCATTCCATGCTAACACATACTTGTTTTGAGATGGGATTTGGTCGAATCATTACCAAGTGGCACATCAAATGAGGCATATCTTATGGCAAAGGATTTGGTCAATGATTTTGAGAAAACATTAAAGGAATGCCCTCAAACCAAAGATCATGAATAATGACTTATAAGGCTTCGTCAAAAATAATTATTCTACCCATAGAAGTTTCAAAAAGGAATTGGCAAAAGACTAAAAGGTGGAAAAGAAAAGACCACGGAAGAACAACAAAAGCATCCAAAACTTTGCAAAGAATGCGAAGAGCTATCCTTTTATGATAGTTGAAATTGTCCACAAAAGATATAGGTAATTATTAGTTGCCTATTTTATTACATTATGTTTTTCTTTGTGGTAACATAATTCACTTATACCTTTTTCTTTAACTTTCAGATGATGCATGTGATGGTCTTTTATGTAATGCATGTGATAGCCCCAATATTCTCGTTGTTAAATTTTGAAGAAGCATCCCAATTTTGTTTCAGTATGATATCATATTCATATTTAGTTTTACTTAACTTTTTTCCTATTTAGATTTAGTAATTGGCTTCTAATTTAATTTCTATTGTGCAATAGGGACATCATTAACTGAAATATGTTATTTCCTTGTTCACATACTCGACAATTTTGTTGTGGTTTAATGATTGTCAGAGGATTTACTTGAAGAAATATTTTTACCATTTGAAGTAAGGCAAATACTTGGAGAAGGGTAGAATAGCCGAGGCCGATGGGGAATGGGAGGGGAGTCATCGGGGGAGGGGGGGCGCTAAGGGGTGAGAGGGAGGGGAGGTGGGAGTTGGTCGTGGCAAAGGAAGGAAATTGAGGGAGAAGAAGAGGAAGGGCAGTGATGGTTGATTGCATAGCAATCTATGAGACTTAAATGAACCTAAATAATGTTAAAACTTAGCTATTTCTACATTTAACATGCATATCATTCATATATTGCATCTTGTTATCTTGTATGGTTGTACATAAAATAATGTGTGATTATCTTGTTATCTAATGTTTTTATTTCTATTTGCACGTAATAAGATCCCGATAGGAACGGAATGCAGAATAAAGCGAGAAGAAAGGGATAGAAGAAAAAGAAGGAAGAGGAAGAGAGGAGGAGGATAACCCTAACCCGATCCTAAAATCCCTAGTACAGCCTTCCTAACCTTAAATTGCCATAAACCTTAATCAACCCCATCCTTTAGACCAAACTTGGATAACACTATCCATGATCCCAAAACCACTATCCATAACCCTATCCCTACTCCACACTATCCCAATCAGCCTACACATATCCCAATTCCACATTCCCAACCTTAATTTACCTTTAGGCTCCTAATTAGGCTACATGTTACTCAATTAGACTCTTCTTGAGTCAATTGGGTTCACCTTCTACCTAATTAGGCTCACCCAAATCTAAGTTAACCCACCTAGACCCTAATTAGACTCACTTAGCCTCACCTATCCTCAATTAGGTCCACCATAACCTAATCTAGGTCCACCCAACCACATAACTCACACATATACACAAACACAACCCACTCCTACAAACACAACAACCACACAACTCACTAATTAGCCCATATTTGTGGGTTATTTAGGTACTTAAGTGCTTAGGCATTAGATTAATATTAGAGTATACATAGCATGCATTAAAAAATAAATAATTTAGTTTATATATATTTGCTTGTATGCATTATATTCATAAATAAATTATTTAGCATGCATTAGTCTTTAGGTTGCATTATATGCATGTATTAGAATTAACATTTTATGTGAGGGTTTGAAGATAAATAAGTCATCATTTCATTTCTTATTTTATTAATCTATTTTTCTTCTTCAACGGCTGCTGCAGCTGCGTGCAACGCATGAAATGATGGCCGCAGTGAAGACGAGCGGAGAATGTGGATCTGGTCGATGCTCCATCCTAGTCTTCATCTTCTCCTTCAGGTATAAGAAAGCGGGAGCTACAACCATGCTCGAGGAGACTCCGCCCTGACTCCACTGTGAAGAGCTTCGAGCTCACCTCCATCACCACCACCATGTGTCTCCAAGGTCGAGCATCGCCACACCGTGGGTCGACGGGGTGACAAACCGTCGCACCAATCCAATGAGCTCAGTCATCACCGTGCGCGTGTCTCCGATGGCCACATAATCATCACCATGCTTCACCACTGTGCATCCTCCCCTGTCCACTGTCAACACCACTGCAGCTGCACACCAGCAGCCATCTACGCACGTTTAAGACGTCTGGGAATGTTCCCAGACGTCTAAAGCCCCACAGCACCACCTCTCTTCTACCAACAAACCCAACACCTTTAAACAGATCCACCAGCCACGCCTCTCCACACAGCGCCTCTACAGCCTCCGCCCTCAGTGCACGTTTATCTCCTCCACACGCTCACGCAGCAGCTGCAGTTGCAATAGCGCACGCATCCTCCCTGTGTGGCTCCTCTCCTTCGGCCTACGCGCGCAGCAGAGACGTCGCCCGCATCCTCCTTGCGCCCTCCTCGCCTCCTGCAGCACTGCGCTGCTCATCTCTGCGCCACACCTGCAGCAGTCACCTCCAGCGTGCAGCCCTTCATCAGCGCCACACTCCCAGTGTGCAGCATCGCTCTTAGCATCGCACCCCCCCATCTCCGCGTTCACACAGCAGCTGCAACTGCAGCAACATGCGCGCGGCCGCACGTCCTCCAGCAGATCCACCCGTGCGTGCCCGCGAGTCCTCCGCCAGCTCTGCGTGCGCTCGCACGTCCTCCGCACACGTGCAGCTCTTCAGCAGCGCCGCGCCTCCGCACGCAGAAGCAACAGCAACAGCCACCGCCACCACTTCTCTCCTCCATACCATTGCCTCCAGCCATCGTTGGCCGTGCTACCAACACTACCGAATGCGCACTGGCCTCTCCCACCTCTAGCGAGCTCCTCCCCTCAGGCAATTCTCTCCTCCATGCGTGGAAGCCATCCAAAGAAAGTCCCCTGTTTTTGCACAGTAAACTTGCCATTTGCTTTTACAAAGAATGCCATTGCTAAAGAGTTATTTTTTTTGGTTTATTAATTAAATATTGTGGTGATTTTATGCAAAGGACCTCCCTTTTTCTCATAAATACTATTTCAGCATAAGCTCTTGTTATTCACTTAATTTGAAAGCGATTTTGACTCGGTTTCTTGACGAAATTTATCGTGAACATCTATTTTTAACCCGTACGAGTTTTAATAGGCCATTGCCTCCCTATGGATATGACTCACTCTTTCGAGTGGTTAATTTTTATTATTTTGATTAGCAGTTTTCCACCACTTGCATACTACAACACTGCATTTTATGTGCGAAACAACAAAAGCGAAAACCGTCTTTTCACTCACACACACCCTTCCCCATTGCAAGAAACAAAACCCTACCCATATAAGACCCAAGATCAAAGGCCATCGCCCATCATCTCCCCCCCCCCTCCCACTGTCACCACCTTCCTCTCCTCCTCTCTACCACTGTTCAACCAAGCTCTCAAAGAAGAAGGCAGGAGGACACCACCCCTCTCCTTCTTGGATGAAAGCATGGCCACCCCTCCTCTTCCTCTTCTCCTTTGGATAGCTTCTTTCTTCCTCCTTGGAAGAAGCCATCCACCCCCTTCCTTTCTCTTCGACGGCCAATAAGGTTTCTCTATACCTTGCTTGGTTGACCTCCCTTTGGATGGCGTGTAGATGAGTGTTCACACCCATGGTCTAGCCACCACCATCACACAAAGCCGATGGTCTCTAAGGCACTCCCAACGTGATGGAATGCTCTTTCTGCCTGCTTTCAATTTCCTATAATTTTTGAGATGTTATTTGATATATGTTTGAGGTTTTTGATAGTTGTTATGTTCATATTTCCATTGGTTGGATGATTGAATGCATAGATCTAGAAACTAGTGATTTTGGATGCATGTTTTCTTCTCCCTATATTTTCATGCACCCTTTCCCTTAGTTCCCTTTAGGAACGTCCACCATAGGGTTTCTTCGCATTATGTGGGCGACTACCATGGCTAACACTTAAACACACCATCATTCTTCCGACCATCCCTTAACATTAAAAAAAAAATCACAAAAGATAAAAAAAGAAAAAAAATATTAGGTTAGAATTAGGTTAAAAGATCTTGATTTAAACTAAACTCGCTCATTTAAAAATACCTCCCAGAGACGAACGACCGTGATTCAAAATAAAAAAAGATAATATCATTTACATGAGTTTCATAAAACAAAATTAATTGATTGGATTTAGTGTGAAGCTATACTACGATGATTTTCCTAACTTCTTTGCAGTTAAACATGCCAATCAAATGGCGTTGTTGCCAGATAGGCATGGTGAGGGTATTTTGATTAGGATTCTATTTATTTGCTTAAGTTGTTTTTTATTTCTTTTTGTTAATTAGGGCAAGCAAGGAGTCAGTGCACACGACGAACCATGGTGAAGGCCACAGTTATATTTCACCCCTCTCTTTCTTTGTTGCTTTCTTAGGTTTAGTTAGAAAAAAAATGCAACAATCTGATTAAAATCGGTGTGAGTTTGATTGCATATGCTTATTACATTTAAAAACATCAAAATCCTTATTCTGGATTTTTGGACTGAGTGGAAACCTCTTTTTAAAAATCAGTGTTCAAATATTGAAAAATCATGAAATTTTTACCAGAGAGCCCTTTGAGTTACCTTTCATTTGGTACTTGTCATAGTGCTAATTCATAATATACTATTCTATTGAATTCATACTGTACGTGTGGGTCTGAATTGTCTAGATTAACTATATAGAACGTAAAAACTTGGAGAATTCTTCCTGCCTCTACAAAACTTCAAATGATATGAAATTAGTGGCGTTGGAAAGCTATATGTATCTACTATCTCCAGTAAAATTCATAAAAAAAATTTAATACTATTTGAATGACTGTCTGACTGATTGTTTCATGTACTATCAATCTAGCCTGATTGGTACCCAATAGCTGTTTAATTGAGATAAAATCAAGAAAAACATTAAAAGTCAGGAAAAAAATATTATTGTAAATCTAACTTGGTGTGTGAACAATACCCCAAATTTGCGATCACTTTGATACTATTTACACACCTTTTGAATTGACTCTTGTCACTGTTGGGTGTTCTCTCAGAATTGATAGTTGCATAAACCCTACGATCCAACAACTAGGGTTTAATCTTTTAGACACCCACTTGAGTTTGTAATTGGATGAACCTTGGTTGTATCATTTATAGTGGGGTTTGAGAGCATTTGATGATTGTTTGGCCACCCCACTATTAATTAAAATCTATTCACATCCTTTAGCAACAACCACTGGGCACATCTAGAGTTGCTTCTAGGGAGCTAAAAGTTAAAGGAAAAATCATCGACACCGGTGATTGCCTATTGTGAACTCACTAGGACCTAATTGATTAATCAAATGCAACTCTTCTGGAGAAAAAAAATTTTAATTACCGAGGAACCATAAATAATTTGGGATATTAACCTTGATTAAATTAATTCAAGGCACTTAGCCTTGGTTTTCCCCAGGTCTACCAATATTGTATGTTTGGTAGGAGGTCTCTAAGACCCCAACTGGTTGGACCTTCATATTCACCTCTAAGGAGACCTCTTGTGGTCCATTCTTCTTTCCCCCCCTCATCTTCATCTCTTTCTATCTCTTTAGCCCTAATGGCTTCCAATCCTCTTCTTGAAGATGATCCTTTGGCCTTACTTCAGGCATGGTTGCTGCATCTGAGTAGCAAGCTAAGGAGCGCTTTGATACTATCATGGAGACTCTCCATGATATGAAAAATCCACTACAACCAAGGGCCCTACGGGACTTTTACGATCCAGTAGCATGCCAAGTGCAGCCTATGGTTCGGATACACGCAGGGGGGATGCATTTGAGTTAAAGTTGAATGTAATAAGTCTAATTCAGACTTATTTTTATGGAAACTCAAGTGAGGACCAATTCCAACACTTGGAAGATTTATGTTGGATTGCCGAAACAGTCCGACCCAGGGATATGGACCTTAGAATTATTCTTATGAAGCTTTTTCCATTCTCTTTGCGGGATAAAGCTTCATATTGGTTTAAGACCATAGGGAAGCTAGTCAGAACCTAGGAGGAATTGCAAAAGGAATTTCTCCAAAAGTTCTTCCCTATTGGTCTAACCAATGCCATGCAACGCGCAATCACGACTTTCTCCCAACAGCAAGGGGAGAAATTACATGACATGGGATAGATTCAATGATCTCTTAAGGAAATGCCCCCACCATGAGGTGTCTTGCTGGAATCTCGTGCAAATTTTCTACCATGGATTAGATGACACCCATCGGTATCTTGCAGATGCATCTTGTGGTGGGAACTTCCTTACAAAGGATGAGGATAGCACATTCCAGCTATTTGAATCATTGAGTGAGAACTCTCTCAATGCCACATCCATGCAACATTTCAACAAATATGGTCCTCCTAGCTTCCACTCATGAAGTTTATGCAAATTCTGCTCGAGTGGGCGGGCATGAGCATTATTGTTAAAAAGTTAGACAAGGTGGATTTACTAGATAAGAAACTCAATGAATTGATTAAGAATCGTCCAATTGCTCCAAATGTTATTTCCTCCTCTACTTCATCCAGAGCCCTTGTTGCTCACACTTACATGCTCACTCAAGATGACTCTCATGTTGCCTCTTCTTCACGGGCTCACACTCTATAGGAGCCCATGAATAATTGAGATCTGGTCCCTATGGACCATAGATATGTGCAGCTAACAACCCAAATTCATATGTTTTTGATGAGTCTCCACCCATGACTTCTTTCGCCTATAAAGATGTCAATGCCATTCAAGGGTATGGACGCAATAATCCACACTCCGAGACATACGACCCTAGATGGCATAATCATCCGAACTTCTCCTGGGCTAAAAACACTCAAAGACACAACCAAGTTGCTCGGCAACAGTCCATATTTTTGAAAATCCGGTGCCTACCAACCAAAGGCAACTGCCACCACAACCACAGCGACAGTAGCCCAATCTTCCCCCGCGAGGCAACCAGGTGGAAAATTTGATTAAGGCCTTATTACAAATGGACAACATGTACTAAGACATCTTAGAGGCCTTAGCATCATAAAGTCAGAGCATGCAAAACCAACTAAAATAGCTATGTTAGGATAGCAAAACATAGGGAACTTTGCCTTCCCAGCTCATCCCAAACCCTAGATATGTGCATAACCTGGGTGCTCAACCTAGGTTCACCTTGCCTCAGGGATAGGCTCATGCAGTTCTGCAGGCACCAGCTGCACCTCCTGGTATTCCTATTCCTCTTGGTCCTCTACTTTGCACACTTGTTCCTTCTACTCCATCTCATGAGTCGCATTCCAATGCGAGTGCTATTACCCTGAGGTGTGCAACTATGACCAAGGATCCCCCAAGGAAACATGCAGATCTTGGTCCATCTCACCCTCCTCCACAGGTTGACTCCTCCAACTCTTCAAACTCAAGAAAGAAGCACCCTAAGGAGAGAAAAGGAAAAGAAAAAGAACCAATCTCTAAGATCCCTAACATTCCCCTACCCTTTCCTAGAGCCTTGATACAAGAACCTAAAGATAAGACTAAGGATATGAAAAGCAATGAGGATTTAAAAAAGATGTTTTAAGATGTTCAAATTAAGGTTCCTCTCCTCGATGCCATTGATCAGATTCCGACTATTGCCAAGTTCTTTAAGGACTATTGTACACCCAGCGAGTGTCTAACAAAGCTAAGAAGGCCAAGAAGGTGGCATTTTTCAAATAGGCAAGCATTGTTATTTTGAATGATCTACCGCCAAACCAGAAAGACCTGAGAGCCCCACTCATTTCTTGCCAGTTGCAGGATGCTCCATTTGACCGAGCCCTGCTTGACTTGGGTTCTTTTATTAATTTGACTTCTACTACAATTTATGACAGTTTCATATTTGGGAAGTTGAAACCCGCCTCGGTCACAATCTAGTTGGCTGATAGGTCGGTCAAAGTACCTCGAGGTGTGGTAGAGAATGTCATCGTTAAGGTCCAAGGCTTTTGCTTCCCAGCGAACTTTTTCATTTTGGTTATGGATGTTCCTCCTAATCTTCGTGATGCACCTGTTATTCTTGGTCACCCATTTTTGGCTACTGCTCAGGCCAACATTAGTTGTGCATTCAGGTGTATGGAGATCGCCGTGGGTAATGAGAAACTCAAGTTGGATATTTTCAAGGTGGCTAAGAACCTGCACTGTGATCTTATCAAGGAGGATTCAAAGGATGATGAATCATAACTTTGCGCAAACATTGGGCTTCCTTGTTGTGAGTCGATTGCTTGCACATCCTCTGTTGGGCTCATTGATGTGGTTACCCAAGAGGAAGCAACTGTTAATCTTGACTTTCCCCACATCACCTTGGCTGACTTTAATTTAAGTACTTCAGTGAATGTTATGATTTGCATGAGGCAATTGATGGGGCACTTGATATTGATTTTGACCTATGTGGAGTGGAATTGTCTGAAGACCCCATGAGAAAATTAGCAGAAAGCAAATGCATTGAGGGCATGAATTTTCATGAGATTCCATACATACACGGGGTTACATTTGAATTGTCCCAGAATCTCATTTAGGTTGCAGAAGAAGAGTAGAATGAAGAATTTCATCTTGATCTTGATGGTAAATTTATTGAATCCCAAGTTTTAGAAAACCCCATTTCAGAATTTGAAGAGAACAATAGAGAACTTGAAGCATTGCTGGATTTGGGGCCTGATGAACTTACACCCTCTATCTTCCCTTTTTCATTCGTGGATTTTGAAACTGGGAATTTGATGGAAGCCACTAAAAAGAAATGAAAGAATTTGAGGGTTTATTGGGTTTGGACTCGAAAAATATACACCCTAAGGAGAATATTTTGATGGATAATGAAAATTTGCCCATTATCTTTGAGGATTTACATCATGAGCTTAAACATGATGAATTTCAGTTACAAAAATCTCCACATGGTATTAGAGAGGGTCCATCCTAGGAACCTAACTTGTTCCATCGTGCCCTAGGGGTGCTGCTGGCACCTCCCTACCTCGGGGTGTGTGCACAGCTCCCTTGGCTCCTATCTACAATATCATGTGTTTCTTGGTTCTACTCCTTTCTATGTTGATCTTCATCTCACTCGAAGCACGACCAAGCATTAAGCTTGTCCTATCTCTTATGCAACCTTGATCAAAGGGGACCAAACCTGTCCTTGCACCACTACGCGGGCCCCTATCACATTATAAGGGTTGTACTGTAACCAGGTGAGGCCACGCATGAAGATCGAACAAGCCACCAAACCAGTTTGGGCCAGGTTCAACAGTTTGGTCATCTTTTTCGATCAATTTCTGGCCTTTGTCTTGGTTGGTTCGATTATTAAAATGGCATATAGAGAGTCCTCGATAGTAACATCAAAGGCCAAGATCTTGGCCTTGGGGACATCAGGCTAGTTCAACTAAAGAACTTTCCAGAGAGATGAGTGAGACCGGAGGAAGAGGGGGGATGGGACAGAGGTCAAAGGGTGATTGCGCAGCAATTATAGGTCTTAATTGACCTAAATTAGGCTAGAACTTAGCATAAGCTAGTGTATTTCATGCATGCATAAGCATTACTTACATTTTTACTGCTTTCCTTTAGCTATGCATGAAATAATGATATAATGTACTAATTAAGTGAATTATATAAATTATAGGTAATAAGAAGCTTAAGAGCTGGTT
Source organism: Thalassia testudinum (assembly GCA_037157565.1). NCBI lineage: Eukaryota > Viridiplantae > Streptophyta > Magnoliopsida > Alismatales > Hydrocharitaceae > Thalassia > Thalassia testudinum. The sequence goes on from JAZHRO010000031.1 coordinate 206,488,159, forward strand.
CTGAAGCTGGATTTGGAGCTGGACTTGAAGCTAATGCTGTATTAGAGTCGGAGCGGAAGACCTTAGAATAAATAAAGTAGAGAAATAATGTAAGGGTTGAGTGATTGCACAGCAAACTAAGCCAATAAATATGCCATCTTGTGTTATTTCCTAGCATTACCCATGCATCTTATATAGCCATACCCGCATTTGTAAATAGACACCTGCACACATTTATAAAGAGGGGAGGAGAGTGAGAATAATTGGCCATCCAATCCACTTCTATTAATTAACATTTTCCTTAAGTGTGGTAGTGCAATTTCACCTTTTTTTCATTTTTTTATTATTTTCCTTTCTCTCGTGCGGCTACAGGGCATGGTGAGCGCACCTCTCCTCCTGCCAACAGCATGGCAGGGTGTGCGCACCTCTCTTCCTACCAGCAGCATGGCATAAGGCATGCCCTCTCCTCTTTAAAACTCCTTGCTCTCTCCCTTGCTGCGGGGGGCATCACCTTCAGATCAACCTCACCCTCAATCAGCCGTTGGCCAACCTCCTCCCCTCTCCTTCTCCATACACAGTTCCTCCTCTCACAAGTTGAGAAGAGGCACACCGTGCGCAGGAGAAAACCCACAGTGGTCTCAGACCACCACTGTGAGTTCCACCACCACCTAGCTTTTTCGTGTGTAGGTGGGCATGGTGGCTTCGCATTTTGTTTCGTTGCATTTCGTCTCCTCCGTCATTAGCCAAAGCTTCAAGCTCTCAAGCTCTGAAGCTCCAGCTTACCGCGCGCCTACCTGCAGACTCTGTCAGTCGCCGCGCGCTCGCCTGCAGACTGCGCACAACTTCTTCCCGCGTGCGCAGGTGCTCCACAGCACACCCGCTCACGCAAAACCAGCTCCAACCAGTCGCCAGACCGCATGCGCACTGTAGCGCGCAATCTGTGCGACACTGTACCCACCGACAAGTTTCTCACTTAGCCAGTGGCGCGGCACTCTCTCTCCTCGCCTGCAACCCGCGTCAGCCGGTCACTGCGTCTCACTCGCCCGCAGCACGCTGCGCCTCACCCGCCTGCACAGCAGAGCACTGCGCTTTACTCGGCCATGCAGGCGCAGTCTCTCTCCTGCGCCTTCAGACGTCGGGGTAGTGCGGCAGACGACTTATCTGCTGCACTCCCCTCCTTCAGCTGGTACACACACACTCATACAGTCATGCATACACACACACACACACACACATATATATATATATCCACTCACATACTCTTATCCTTACATAAATATATATACATATTCATATATATATATATATAAATATATATACATATATATATATACATATACATCTATATATACATATATAGTTATCGATATATATATACATATATATACTTACATATACATCCACCTACCCATATCCATCTATACACCTCACAAACACCACCTATATTCCCGTGCACTTGCCGCTCCACCGCGCATCATATCGCGGAAATATTTGCACCAGTTGCTGATATTCCCTGACATCCACGCAAAGCAAGCGCCTCCACCCTCACTCCCACACATCCATTCCACATTTCACGCGGCACTCAGTCTTGTTGGTTGCGTTTTGCTAGATGTAGACCAACTTGACACCGTGCTACATTCCATCTCTACTTCCACCTCCACCCCTATATACATAATATATAACTATATACACATATATATATATTCTGTATCTACTATATATCTATACATATATATACTAAGCTAAGTGTTTCTTTCTTTCCTAGTAACTTACTCTGTTTTCATTTATCTTTTATTTCTTGCTATTAAAAAGACAAAAAAAAAAAGAGTAAAAGAGAAAAGATAATTCTTGTCTTGCAGGTACTCGATCTTGCGAATAACAAGATCGATTTTTGGGAACCCCTAATTGGCTACAAGCTAAGAACCTTTTGGCTCAAGGCCAAGGACTTCATTTTTGAGGGTGTACCTCAAGGACAACATTATCACCAACAAAAATCTTAAAAATAGAAAAAAATAAAAAACATAATAAATGCAAGGAAGAGATGCGTTTTAGGAAAGGCGTAGAAACTCCTTGATCTTTAAATTCCCGTCTCCCTAACATCGACCCTGAGCCTAAAAGCGACCAAGATAAAATCAAGTAGGCTAGGTTAAAAATTTTGTGAAACTAGTGTAGACTCGATTTAGGGTAACTCACTATACTAATTTCAACGACAATATCACTATATTAACAAAACCTATTCGAGTCGCACCAAGTTTTTCTGGCACTGTCGCTGGGGAGGCACTATTTGGAGTAAGTTTCTACTCTCATTCCTTTGATTTTCTCTTCTCACACCCTTCTCTTCAAGGGTGTTTTGTTTGCTTGTGTGCAGGTATATCGATTTCAAGGAGGAGACAAGTAGTGGAGGTCAGAGACATGGGCAAATCCAAGGTGGGTGCGAGAGCATGAAGTCGCCATCGCCGCATTGGAGCTTCACCCACGTTGCTGAGGAGGTAGGTGTCTTCCTCTTAGTAACTTAGGTTATCTTGTCACCTATAAAAAAAAAGAAAAAAAAAACCTAAAAACACTTCTTAGGAATTTCTTGGGGCAAGTGGACTAAAACCACTTGTTGATTGTTTGCTATCACCCCCACCACCCCTTGATTTCCCGCAAACTTCGCATAGCGAAAATTGGATCCTTCATTGTGTGAAGTTTTCTTTGAGGCAAGATAAAATTGATTGATTGCCATCCTTCCTTGCCTCATTTATTCACATTTCGGGATCACATTTTTGGTGGGGAGACTTGGAATTGAGTTGATTCCAGCCCCACCATGACTTTTCATTTGCTTTAGATTTGATCTCGAATATTTCAACCCCAACATTTTAATTTTCTTTACATCATTTAGTGGTTGAGCCTTGTGTGGAATATCATTTTGGTGATTGGGAGCACTTGAATTGAAGTGCTTTGGCTCCCTTTCACATTGACTTAAAATAGACTCATGCATCCACACATAGAAATTTCCATCTAGGGAAGCACAGTGCATTCTAACATGCATTAACTAATTCACATTGAAGAAGGGTTTGTTGGGCATAAAGAACTTGTGTTTTCTCGAAACCCGAAGATTGATTGAATTGGTAATTCAGTGGAATCCTAAAATCCATACTACTTAAGACTGAAATTCTAAAAGCCATTCACCATCTAAAACTCCAACTCGGTGAAATTTCCCTGCTGCATGCTTGATTTACACACTCTTAAAAATCAACGCACTTGGGCATTACCCGTATACAACGCCCTTCACATTCCTGGAGCACTTGATCCTAAGCCTCTAAATTAAAACTGGTAATAACTTGATCCCTATTAAGGATTGGAGGTCTAACTACCTACGTGTAGCGCCTACATGCTGGTGTGGGTTCCCGCGTGTTATCAGGTGTCTAAGACTGAGGCAAATGGCCTTTCAATCTGGCCTGGTGGATCGCGATGCTCTCATTTGGTTCCGTAGGTAGTGAAAGTAGGTAACTTAGATTTTTAGGTCTAAGGGCACATTATAGAGGTTAGGAAATTGATTGCTTTGATTTGTCATCAAGTGTATCCTTACGGTGTTATTTCTCTCATCCCCATTTCCCTTCTTATCTCCCCAATTCTTCCTGCGGTACTGCATGTTTGGGAGGAGGTCACAAAATCCTGAATTATTTGAATTGTCTGATAATTCTAAAAGGATAGAAACTGAATCGTCATCCTCCTCCATAAACATGGTTGCACGCCCACCCCCAAATCCCGAGGGAGAAAACCGCCCCCCTCAAATCCCACCAGATGGTGGTGAAGCCGTAGATCCCATAACCCGTCTCCAAGCCCAAATGGAATTGTATAATAAGCAGATTGAAGCCGTTAGGGAAACCTTGGAGGAAATGCAGAACCCTCCCGAACAGGAGGAGCCTAGATCTCTTAGCTCTTATCAAAATCCCGCTGCTACAGAGACCATTGGGCAAATTCGGGTCCCCATGGGCGGGGACGATTTTGAATTAAAACCTAATGTCATTGGCCTAATTAACTTTTACTTCCATGGTCTTGCAAGTGAAGATCCCTTTCTCCATTTGGAAGACTTAACCTGATTAGCTGAAATTGTTAAACCAAGAAACATCGAGTTATCAATTGTCCTCATGAAAATGTTCCCGTTTTCGTTGCGGGATAAAGCGTCACAATGGTTGCGCACCCTTGGGAGAACCATTCATTCTTGGGAAGAGATGCGAATAGCATTTCTCAAGAAATTCTTCCCAATTGGGCGAACCAATGCGCTTCGCCGGGCTATAACTTCTTTCACACAACCAAATGGCGAGTAGTTTCACGAGGCTTGGGAAAGGTATAATGACCTCCTCCGGAAATGTCCACACCATGGTCTGCCTAAGTGGCATGTAGCCCATATCTTCTATTATAGGCTAAATGAAACTTTGAAGCAGATTGCAGACGCTTCCTGCGAAGGGAATTTTATGAATAAAGATGAGAATGGAGCATTTGAATTATTTGAGAACATGAGTGAAAACTCAATGGACAGTGCCTCCATTGTCGCCTTTAATCGTACCAGCCTGCCCCGCAATGTTCACGAAGTTGACACAAGACCCCCCCATTCATCCACAGATCTTAACCTTATTGCACAAAAATTGGATGAAGTTTCCATCGTGCACAAGAAGTTGGACGAGCTTCTAGCCAATCCTGCCCGCTCTATGGCAAACACCTCCACCCATCACTCCATCACAACCTTAATCCATCAAATACCGGGTTGATTTCCAAGGATCCTGTGAGACCATCCTTACCGAGTATCGCGCCAAGCGATTTGGTAAGTAATGTGGACCTAGCTTTTGCGAGCCAATATTTTGACACGGAAAACCAAGCCTCCGTGTGCTCTGATGCATACATGCATGCGGACTCGTCTTCTAGCTTAGAAGACGCTTGCACCGTGGGGAACAACCCGTTCTCTGCTACTTATAACCTAGGGTGGCAAAATCATCCTAACTTTGCATGGTCCAATAACCCACAACGCCAAAACCCCACGGGTGGGCCAATGCGACCGTCCGCACTCGTCATCCCAAGGGCCCAGTCTAATCCTGTGGCAAATCCGCCATTAGGTCCTTGCATACCTCAAACAGAACACGCATCAAGTCCTCTTGATAAATTGATCCGAATGACAATGGAAACGTCTAAGCGCCATGAAGAAAACATGACCTCTCTTCAGCACCAATTGGCACAGCAGAATGCTGAGATTAGTTAACTACGCATGACGACTCGATCTCAGGGCACTCTTCTAGCCCAACCTGTCCCTAATCCGCGAAATTTTGTACCCCGTGGTCCTCAACCACAAGTACAACCTTCTCAGGGGCAGGTTCATCAGATTTTGTAAGCTCCGAGCATTCCACCGGGATTCCAGGCTAATCCCGCAACAACACATCACCCTTATGTCCCTATTGCGAACCCTCCTCCGCCTTATGATCCCACTGGACTCGCGATGTCCAATTCAATTACTACGAGGAGCGGTAAACTAACCGTCAATCAGCCTCGACCTGATCCTGGCCCATCTTTTTCATCGCCCTCTCACTCAGGATGCGCACCGCATTCTCGTGAGGACGATATACCCAAACTAGTGCCAGAATCAGTCCCATTCCCCGAGGCTCTACTGAGGGAGCCAAAAGGCAAGAAAAAGGATATGTAGGCTTTTGATAACCTGCGTAATTTATTCAGGGATGTTGAAATCAAAGTACCCCTATTGGAGGCTATCGACCACATACCAATTGTCGCCTGATTTTTCAAAGACTATACTACACCCAAGCGACAGTCAACGAAAATAAAGAATCCGGTGGTCCTCTCGCCTCATGTGAGTTGTGCTATACTGTCAAATCTACCACCGAAGCAGAAAGATCCGGGCACACCGCTTATTTCTTGTAGCATCCAAGGCTGCAATTTTAACCGTGCTTTGCTTGATCTAGGATCTTCCATCAATCTTATACCAATCATCATACTCGAGAAATTTACCTTAGGAAATCTGAAACCCACCCCTGTCACGTTGCAGTTGGTAGATTGTTCTGTCAAAATACCGAAGGGTGTGGTGGAAGACGTGGTGGTTAGGGTCAATAGTCTCTATTTTCCTGTTGACTTTCTTATTTTGGATATGGAAGTTCCTAGCTCACTTTCTGATTGTCCAATCATCCTTGGTCGACCTTTCTTGGCCACAGCCCGCGCCCATATCGACTGTGAGTTGGGCTACATTGAGATTACCATTGGCTCTGAGAAGATCAAGCTAAACATCTTCAAGGCAGCCAAGAATTTTGATTGCGATTGCATCTAGGATGACACGCCTGATGAGGACATGGCTGTCAACGCGTGTATCGGACCAATAGGGACCTATTCTGACTGCTGTGGATTGCCCCTGAACATAGACCATCGCCTAACTGACACATATTGTGACGTTCCCCCATCCCTCCCCTTACCCTTACATTCTCCTGACCAGACTTCTGATGAGGTTTTCTCCGCTTCCCACATCTCGTGGTCTGAGTCATATTCAGGCTGCTCACCTCCAGTCAACACCCTTGAAGATCGGATTGCCCTTTCTTTCTCGCCAAATTAGGCGGACATGCGACTCCACACTGGGACCTTGAGCCCACATACTGATCACTGGGGCTATCCCTTTTTGGATCCATCAATCTAAGATGCCCCTCTTCTTGGCCAATCTGAGGGCCAACTTCTTCCTCCTGCCCTTCTTTCTTCTGATCCGCTTGGAACACTCTCGTCCCAATATATGCTAGATCTTTCTCCATCCACTCTTGAGCTGAAAGAGTTGCCTAACACACTTAAATATGTTTTCTTGGGACCAAATGAAACACTCCCCGTAATTATTAGTTCAAAATTGACCAAGGAGCAAGAGTGCAAACTAACAAAGGTCCTTATGGAACACAAGATAGCCTTCGGATGGTCCTTATCTGACTTAATTGACATTAGCCCCTCCTACTGCACTCACCGTATATATACGGAGAAGGAGGCTCGACCTTCCCGTGAAATGCAGTGACGTCTCAACCCTAACATGCGGGAGGTCGTTAAAAAGGAAATCATTAAGTGGCTTGATGAGAGTATAATCTACCTGATCAGTGATAGCCCCTGGGTGAGCCCGATTCATGTAGTGCCCAAAAAGGCAGGACTCACCATCCGTGTCAATGACAGGGGCGAATCCATCCCTACACGCACTCCTACATCTTATTGATAAGGAAAATGAATGCTACAACAAGGAAAGATCACTTTCCGCTACCTTTTATTGATAAACTTCTGGAGTGGTTAGTAGGAAATAAAATTTTCTGTTTCCTGGATGGATTCTTTGGATATAACCAGGTGGCTATTGACCCCTGGGACCAAGAGAAAACCACCTTCACCTGCCCCTTTGGCACTTTCACATTTAGAAGAATGCCATTAGGACTTTATAATGTGCCAACAACTTTCCAGAGATGTACGCTGGTGATATTCCATGACATGGTGGGTGACTTTCTTGAGGTCTTCATGGATGACTTTTTGGTCTTCAGACCTTCATTTAATGATTGTCTTGCCAACCTGACCCGTATCCTTCGGAGATGTGTTGATGTGAACCTCGTGCTTTCTTGGGAGAAAAGTCATTTTATGGTACATGAGGGAATTGTTCTCAGGCATATCATCTTCGATTGGGGTATTGAGGTTGATAGAGCTAAACTTGATGTGATTACTGATTTACCTATGCCTAGCTCTGTCAAGCAAATCCGCTCCTTAGGGCACGTCGATTTCTATAGGAGATTCATCAAAGACTTCTCTAAGATTTCTAGACCTTTAACTCATCTCCTATCGACCGATGTACCCTTTGATATGGGCCCCGACTGCATACGAGCATTCACACAGCTGCGTGATGCTGTCACCAAGGCCCCTATTCTCCAGCCACTTGACTGGCCCCTCGACTTTGAACTCATGTGTGACGCTTCCGACCTTGCAGTTGAAGCCATCCTGGGACAAAGACGCAATAGACACCCCTTCGTGGTGTACTACGCCAGTATGACGTTAGATGAGGCCTAGCGTAATTATACAACCACTGAGAAAGAACTACTGGCGGTCGTCTTTGGGTTGGAGAAATTCCGCTCTTACCTTTTGGGCTCTCATGTTTCTGTATTCATTGACCACGCGGCCATTCGTCATCTCATGCACAAGAAGGATGCCAAGCCTAGACCGATTTGTTGGATCCTTCTACTCCAAGAATCTGACCTTGAGATCCGTGATAAGGTCAGAGCCCAAAATGTTGTTGCTGATCATCTCTCGAGAGTGGACCCTGACCACATTAGACTTACCCTGTCGATTAATGAGGTTTTTCCCGATGAGCACCTACTGGCAATTAATGTGGCAAGTGGACCTTGGTATGCCGACATTGCCAATTACCTTGCTTCTGGTTCCCTTCCACGTGGTTGGCCTAAAAACCAGCGCGAACGTCTCATCGCAAAAGCAAAGTATTATTTTTGGGATAATCCACTACTTTTTTGAATAGGTGCTGACCAGATCATCCGTTGCTGTATTCCTAACAGCGAATTCCCAAGTGTGCTATCCTTCTGTCACGATCAGGCCTGCGGAGGCCATTTCTCTGGGAGGAAAATTACAGCAAAGGTGTTGCAGTGCAGTTTCTTTTGGCCTTCCCTTCACCAGGATGCACACAATTATGCTAGACATTGCACTAGGTGCCAATCGTTAGGGTCAATGTCACGTCGTGACATGTTGCCCTTGTAACCCATCCTGGCCGCTAAAATCTTTGACATTTGGGGAATCGATTTCATGGGTCCCTTTCCTCCTTCCAACGAATTTGAGTACATCCTCGTTGCTGTTGATTATGTGTCGAGATGGATCGAGGCTATTCCCACACGCCATGCTGACGATGTCATATCTACTCGATTTATCGAAGACCACATTTTTGCACGCTTTGGGATCCCTCGAGCCACTATCTCTGACGGAGGACGTCATTTTACCCATGCATCTTTTCGGGCACTTCTGAGGAAATATGGAGTCCACCATCGTATCACATCTCTATATCATCCTTAGACAAACAGCCAGGCTGTGGTGTCGAACCGGCAAATCAAGCAAATTCTCCAGAAAACGGTTCGACCTGACCATAAGGATTGATCCGACAAGCTGATTGACGCACTTTGGGCGTATCGGACCGCCTTCAAGGCTCCCCTTGGTATGTCTCCTTATAGAATTGTTTACGGGAAGTCTTGTCATTTGCCCGTTGAGTTGGATCACCATGCTTATTGGGTGGTTCGCCAATGTAACCTCGACCCAGACCTGTGTGGTTGAGAAAGGAAACTCCAACTCCAAGAGTTGGGAGAGCTTTGTCGTGAAGCCTATGATTCTGCCTTAACTTTCAAGCAACATACTAAGGCCTTTCACGACAGCCGAATTCGGTGGAAGGAATTTGAGCCATCTCAGCAAGTTTGGCTTTACAATGCCCAACTCAAATTCTTTCCAAGGAAATTAAAGTCTAGATGGACTGGTCCCTACTTGGTCTCGAGACCATTTCCCAATGGGGCCGTTGAAATTGAAGATCCCAAATCTGGGCATAAATTTATGGTCAATGGGCAGCGGTTAAAACTCTATCTTACTCATGAACCTGCCCCGTTGGTGAAGCTGTTGCCCTGCTGGAGGATAATTAACTTCGTTCCTCACTCTGAGTCCGGTTGGGGACGTTAAATTCAGTGCTCATTGGGAGGCACCCCAGCAACACTCCTCCACTATCACTTACACAATTCCATTTCACTTCACTTCGCACTTCTTCACTTTTCACTTCACCACCCACCATCCACCCACCCTACCACCCTGCTATATACCTTGCACTTCAGCTCTCGTTCCCTGATCCTTGGACCTTGCTTTACCCTGCATGCATATGAGGACATAGCATCATTTGGCATGGGGGGGTGGATAGGCATCCATAGGATCTGGGTATTATATGGTATCATGCAGCTCCTACATCCATTATACATATCCATTTATAAATATGTACATAGCCTATTTCAAAAAAAAAAAAGAAAAAAAATGGTATTTAGCAATGATCTGAAGGCTGAAACAAAAATACAATAAGTATTTATGGATATTCAACCGCTGTTTTGAAGACTTTTCAGGCCACAGAAGCTTGCTTCGCTCAGGCTTGGGTTAATTTATTTGAGCATTGAGAAGATAGATCAGAATCTCTCCTAACTAAGTATGTATTCTTGTACTTGAGTCGCCGGTATAGGAATCGTTGGTTTGCTTCTACTTAAGAGCCTAAGTAATCTTGGTTCACACTACACATATCGAGAAAGACCAGGTGAACATAAGATCCAACCCTAGTGTTCATTAGGGAAGGTAGAGTCCTTACTTGTGCGTGCAGGTAGACTTTTTATCCCAGACTTTAGTCTTGTGTTTAGGAGAAACCCTTTCCACCGAAAAAGTACTCTCCCACCAAAAATGTGTGCTCTTCCAAATAAAGTTGTAGGAGATATATTGACACTTGTTTCAAAAAAAAAAAAATCCTGCAAATAGGTCAGTATATCTTTCAAATGTCTGTAAATTCTTCTCCCCAAAAAGTTTTTCAGGGCACGTTACAAATACCCTATTTCTACCATATTTTCCTTGAGCCACAAAAGCAATAAAAATGGGGTTGAGTTTTCCATCATCTTTCTGAGGGTCAATCCACATACATGAGCTAAAATTGGGACCAACCTGCACTTAAAAATTCGTGAAACCTTTGGCTTGAGCCTTAATGTTCATTTGGTCGATCTTGATCCTTCACTATGCACAAACCATAATCTCTTGAGCTCTTGAGTATGACAAAACCCTCTGAGTCTTGGAAATTGTACTTAGGGTTTAAATATCAAGAGTCCAGGTTAGTCAAGAGATGGTCTATATCATGTAAGACTTAAAGTACTAGTAGTCTTCTCTGCAATGGGTTCTTACAATATCCAACGGATAAACACATTCATGTCACTTTAGAAAAAAATCTTCAGCTTAAGATCATTTCTAAACACAATACAAATGTGTTGCTAGGGACTAGCAAAAGATAGGCATGGGGGTATGATTGCACAGCAAACTACGTCAATAAATATGCCATCTTGTGTTATTTCCTAGCATTAACCATGCATCTTATATAGCCTTACCCGCATTTGTAAATAGACACCTGCACGTATTTATAAAGAGGGGAGGAGAGTAAGAATAATTGGCCATCCAATCCACTTCTATTAAATAACATTTTCCTTAAGTGTGGCATTGCAATTTCACCTTTTTTTCATTTTTTTATTATTTTCCTTTCTCTCGTGCGGCTACAGGGCATGGTGAGCGCACCTCTCCTCCTGCCAACAGCATGGCAGGGTGTGCGCACCTCTCTTCCTACCAGCAGCATGGCATAAGGCATGCCCTCTCCTCTTTAAAACTCCTTGCTCTCTCCCTTGCTGCGGGGGGCATCACCTTCAGATCAACCTCACCCTCAATCAGCCGTTGGCCAACCTCCTCCCTGCAGCACCTGCAGACCGTGCTCACCTGCAGACCGTGCACAACTTCTTCCTGCGCGCACAGGCGCTCCACAGCACACCCGCTCATGCAAAACCGGCCCCAACCAGCCGCCAGATTGCGCGCACACTGTAGCGCGCGGTCTGCGCGACACTATGCCCACCGACAAGTTTCTCACTTAGCCGGTGGTGCGGTGCTCTCTCTCCTCGCCCTCAACCTGCGCTAGCCGGTCACCGCGCCTCACCCGCTTGCAGCGTGCTGCGCCTCACCCGCCTGCGCAGCAGAGCGCTGCGCTTCACTTGGCCACGCAGGCGCGGTCTCTCTCCTGCGCCCGCACACCTGCGCCCGCGCACCTGCGCCTTCAGACATCGAGGTAGTGCGGCAGACGACTTATCTACTGCGCTCCCCTCCTCCTTCAGCTGGTACACACACACACTCATACACTCATGCATACACACACACATATATATATATCCACTCACATACTCTTATCCTTACATAAATATATATACATATTCATATATATATAAATATATATATACATATATATATATACATATACATCTATATATACATATATGGTTATCGATATATATATACATATATATACTTACATATACATCCACTTACCCATATCCATCTATACACCTCACAAACACCACCTATATTCCCGTGCACTTGCTACTCCACCACGCATCATATCGCGGGAATATTCGCACCAGTTGCTGATATTCCCTGACATCCGCGCAAAGCAAGCGCCTCCACCCTCACTCCCTCACATCCATTCCACATTTCACGCGGCACTCAGTCTTGTTGGTTGCGTCTTGCTAGACGTAGACCAACTTGACACCGTGTTACATTCCATCTCTACTTCCACCTCCACCCCTATATACATAATATATAACTATATACACATATATATATTCTGTATCTACTATATATCTATACATATATATACTAAGCTAAGTGTTTCTTTCTTTCCTAGCAACTTACTCTGTTTTCATTTATCTTTTATTTCTTGCTATTAAAAATACAAAAAAAAAGAGTAAAAGAGAAAAGATAATTCTTGTCTTGCAGGTACTCGATCTTGCGAATAACAATATCGATTTTTGGGAACCCCTAGTTGGCTACAAGCCAAGAACCTTTTGGCTCAAGGCCAATGACTTCATTTTTGAGGGTGTACCTCAAGGACAACATTATCACCAACAAAAATCTTAAAAATAGAAAAAAATCAAAAAGATAATAAATGCAAGGAAGAGATGCATTTTAGGAAAGGCGTAGAAACTACTTGATCTTTAAATTCCCGCCACCCTGAGATCGACCCTAAGCCTAAAAGCGACCAAGATAAAATCAAGTAGGCCAGGTTAAAAATTTTGTGAAACTAGTGTAGACTCGATTTAGGGTAACTCACTATACTAATTTCAACGACAATATCACTATATTAACAAAACCTATTTGAGTCGCACCATTGAGGTATGTTACTTTACTAAGTAAGAATAAGGCAGAGTAAATTATGAAGAACTTAGGTTCATTCCTAGCCCTAGGACAACCCTAGAATCCTTCCTAAGCCTTAACCACCCTTAGATTAGGTACCATAGCCTAGGAAGCCTTAAAACCCAAGTTCCAGCCCTTATCTGGATGTCCAGATAGTTTATTGGACGTCAGGACCCTTAGCCAAAATCCGCACTCCTTAAACCCACGTCTGTAGTGTTATTGGACATCTAGACACTTGGTTAGATGTCCAATTTCAGCAGAATACCTAAGACAGAACCCCGATTCCCTCCTAACTCAAATTGGACGTCGAGACAAGAGGTCTGGACTTCTGATTTTTGAGTATAAGTCATCTGATACTTAAATTAGACGTCTGGAACTGCTCTCCAGTTCCTGTTTTGGAATTCAAGCTTGGATCTTGAGTTCCTAGGTCCCTAAACCCAATTCGAACCCCCTGGGAATCTAAATTAAGGTACCCTAATCCTACCTAATTGGCCGGCCTAACCCCCATTGGCCGCCCCTCTTTCTCTCCCTACCTCCACTCAAAGGCCATTGGAGACAACCTCTGAATGCCCTTCCTTCTGCTAGATAAGTAGAGCATAGTTCTTCATAATTTTACTTGCTTTATTTTATGCTTAGTAGTGTAGCTCCATATTTCTCCCTCAATGATGTGTGTGTAATCCCCCCATAGATTCATGTATGCATTCGTTTTCTGCTAGCCAGTAGTTTGTTTTCAAGCATTCCTATATAAGCTTTCCTTTAGCCTTGTGCTATAACCTCCATCATGCAAGCAATGAAAAATCTTTGAGTTATTTATATATCTATGTGTTGAAAAATCACCATGTGCTTGCTTGCAATATTTTGAGTGATTAAAGTTGCTTGTGCTATTCTCCAGTTTATCACAACATCATGTCGTGCATGAATACGTAACTTAGTATAAACCGACATGCATTTAAGTGAGTAGAGCTAACGAGATCGAAATCATTTCCATAATGCCTCCTAGAGACGAACGACTAAGACTCAAAGTCTCGTTATTTTTAAAAATATTTTTGTTGACCAGATTTCGCGATTATACTACGAACAGTGACAAACGATTTCATAAATGCGCGATCTACCTTCAACAAATGGCACCGTTGCCAGGGAGGCAACGCGAATGATTTTCGATCTTTGGACTTTTTAGTGACAAATCAACCTTTACTTGTTTTTGGATGTGCAGGAAATCAGAAAAAATGGTATCTGCGTACACATCGAGCGCGGAGAAAAAAATGTAGGTGCACATCTTCTTTCTCTTAGCTTAGGTTTTCTTTTTCGAACCCTAGGTTAGATTTTTCTTAGCTAGAATTTTCTTTCTGAAAAAAATATCTGCATATTTCGAAAGAAAAAATTTTTTTTCTTTAGGTTGTTGATTAAGTTTCATTTTGAATCTTTAGGTTAGTTTTTATTTGAAAAAAAGAGAAGAAATTTGAAAATTTTTTCCCTTCAAAAAATAAAAATAAAAAACTTTTGAAAAAAAATCATTTTTGGTGGAGATTTGAATTTGAATGTCAAACACCTTCTAAAAGCTTTTCCACCCCTTGCTGAAATTCAGCTATACTTCATTTTTTGCATTAAAAATTCATTTACCAAATAATTAGTGAGCGAAAAGTTCTGAAATTCGGGCGAGTATTTTATTTTCAAACCACTTTCAAATGGTACCATTTATTTGAATAAATTTAAATTATAAAATTTTTAAAAATTCACGAAGTGCAAGGGGGTCAAATTGACCTGGATTTGAAATTTTTTAAAATTCAAAAATCAATTTCGAGTAATTTGCGAATCTATTTTGACTAAGAATTGTGGCGTTTGAAAGTTGATCTCATTAGCTTTAATTTACATATTTTTCTTGAATTTTTGAAAATCATTTGATATTATTTCAATGTAAAAAATCGACTAGGGATCAAAATTTAAAATCTAACCCTATGACATTTAAGAATTCTTATAAATTCGATTGAAATAGTAAACATTATAAAAAAATATTCTTTAAAAATATAATTGAGAAAGGAATCTACTTTCAGAATTTCACTTTATTTAGATTCCATTTGTGTTTAAAGAATTATTTTTAGTTCATTAGTCTGCTAAAACACTTAGAATTTGCATGAACCCTATGCTCAACCATTAGGGTCAAATTTCTAAAGACCACATTTGAGCTATCCTAGACTTAACTAAGTCTAGTGTTTAGTTAGTGAGCCTGATCACCTTGTGGGACACTCACCACAAACCCTAATGAAGGAAAAAAAAAATGGGTTAAAATAAATTTTGAAAAACGAAATCAACCCGAATCTGTTGTCATACTACTAGGTGATTTCAACCTTTCTAGCCAAACCTGGTGACTAAGTCTGCGGGGTAGTGTCAAACGACCGTGGCTTGGGGGTACAAAGGAATCAAAGGAAGAACCTTCCCTTTAGTCCCCTGGTACACAGATTGATCGGGTTGGCTTAAGAGGTGGGAATTACTTTTAGTTGGTTCTCAACGAATTTTTATTCAGGAATTCAAACCGAAAACAAGAAATCTGGTTATCTGATCATAAGGACCATATGATTGACAGGTGTTGGGTTTAAATTCTCAACACAGTTAATTAAGTTATTTAGGATTAATTAAGTGTAAGAGAAAGTAACTTAGATTAACTCAAATTAATGTCAGTTGTGTAGTATAGGATCAAGTTAACCTAACATTTTAGATTTTAATTCCTTTTTAACTGGTTGAGTCTAGGTCGTTCACTGGGAGACATAACTTATCTTAATTCACCATTAAATCCTAAACATAAATTACTAATTACTTAATCAATTAGAATTATAATTAGATTACTTTAAGAATATGAATCTTGCACAAAGGATATTTACTTAAAAGCATGCAAAATTCCATAAGGAAAAAAAATATATTTACACATATGATTTGTTATTAAAAAGCAAGTAAACATGTTTATTACACTAATTTCAACTTATTTACAAAAGATTAAGGCAGGAAAAAGTGATTCAAATGAATACAAGTGCCTTATTACATCAATTAAGCTCAAAAAGAAATGTTATTGAAGTAAAAATACAAAATCAGATGTCTTAATCTCTTTTATTTCCATCTTTTCTTCTTTAATCTTCAGCCTCAATTCTTCTTCTCTTCTGTTCTGTCTATTCTGCCATCTCTCTCTCTTTCCTTTACTCTTTCTTCACCTCTCTGTCGACTCTTCTTTACGCTCTTCTTCTCTGTTAATTCTCTTTGCCCTCCTTTCTTCCCTTTTCTTTCAATTCATTAATTGTGCAGGTTGAACCACACTTATACCAAAAATTTGGTTTTCTGATTGGCGGCTCGGACCGGTCGGGGATACACAACATCCCTCTCAGGGTGGGACCAGATCCTACTAGGTCCAAGCCTAGTTTGTATTAGGTGGTTTATTTCCGGTTCAGATTTCATCATGCATAGTCTTTGGCCTCCCAGGCCTACACACACGCTCGCTCACGAGCCTACGCTTGAGCCCATAGGTGCACACACACCCGGGCACATGCACTGCACGCACCCACACACACACATAAGCTTATTGTGCGCCCATTGCTGGCGATCGGTAAGCCCCATGCACAAAAACATATTATACTAAGGCGTGCACTCTAATTATGCCAATGTGGGACTAAGTTCGCTCCTTCTTGACCAAACTTTGGCTGGTGATTCCGGCAGGCTTAGAGCTCCAAATTGAGCAAACAAGGGCTCGTTGGAAAGCTCTAAGGGTGCTCTACAAGGATTTAGCATCAATTTGATGCTCAAAATAGATCTTACCCTTCGATTTGAAGGGTGGAAGTTGAAGGTTTTCACAGCCAATCTAGCCTGTAGAGATGCAACCTCAGGTCTTTTGACCTACAGTGAGGCTTTTGACCTCCAGATGAGGTCCTGAACCATCTCAGTAGATGATTCCGCACCTAATGGTGAAGGATAGGAGTGCTAAGAGGCTTCAAGAAGAAGAAGAAGCTCAAAAGCTTCTAGCAGGAGCTTCAGAGCTCCAATTTGAGCTCTGATTAGCTCGATAGACAGCTAAAGATCAATAGCATCAGATTAAAAAACCTCTGAAGGTTGTAAAGATTCTAGCTGGGCAACATTTGGATCTAAATCTCGCTAGAAATGCACTGAAGTCAGTATTGGGTTCAAATGAACCCAAATTGAACAGAAATTAAATTCTCATGAATTCCTAAATTAAACTTATCCAAATCAAATCTAGATCATTTAAAAACATCCTAGGAGTCATTTTTAATCATCAATTTACCTAATTGATGACTCAATCATCAGATCAGACCTGAGGTTGACCATTAAGCCTCGGAATTTGACTTTCTACTCTAGTCTATCTCAGATGAAATTGAAATCATAGATCAACTCTATTTTACCTCAGGAACTGATTCAAGGTCTCAAGAAGTGATTTCAACTAGAAATCCTAGGGTTTCAGGTCTGTCGCCTGAGATTATAAATGAGTTTGTTCGACAGAACAAACTGTAGCTTTTCTAAGTAATCGATCCACAGGTCTAACCTCAGAGTACCTTCTTGATGCTTCTAGACCTCTTACACTAAACTAAACCCTAACCAACAGTCATCTCCAACTCTGCTGGAGTTGGAGAAGACAGAGGCCTATGTGGAACTCCAAAAGATAAAACATCAAAATAAACACTGTATCATGATCATTAGACCTCAATAAAACAATCTGGAGCTCCGCATGAAGTTCTATGGGCTGAAGACAACTTTTTGACTCGTCAGAGCTCTAGTGAGTCCAGACAGTGGCTGACAATGTGTAAAAATCATTAAAATAGGCCATTAAGGATCTAAACAGTTTCCTGATGTCACAAGGAACCTCAGGAACTCATTAATTGACTCAATTGGTGATTAAAATAAAGGATATGCAATGAATTCATAAAAAGTGTGATATGAGTTCACTGGAAGTCAGGTCAAGTTCTCTTACTCAATTGAGTAGAGGGAACAAGTCAGTGGGGTGTGGTGATGGTGTACAGGTGGTTAATTAGATGGAGAAACTCCTCCTGAGCTTCCATTGACAGCGAGCTTAGGAGGTTGTATGAAATTTAGGTGTTTTAGATGTAGGTGATTATTAATCAAATTAATATAAAGATCGAGGCCCTTAGATGATGACAAGGTGATGGAGGGCTCCAGTGCATGTGAATTGCCCTCGGTGACCTCCTCCATAGACAGCGGAAGCAACCGATGAAGGTGAGGGTGGATTAGGCATATAAGTGTTGAAATCAAGAAATTGTTATGTCAGAAATGAATGTGGAAGATTATAGAAGGTGATCAATGATTTCAAACGATAAAAAGATGCTCCAGTCAAGCTCAAAAGCTGAAGAAGACGACAGGAAGAACTATCATTAAATCATAACTAAACTACCTAATTAACTACTCTAGTTACTCTATCTTACCTATCCTACTATTACCTGGACAAAGGGGGCAAAGAAGTCTCCATCGAAGGTCCTTAATGGAGGAGGAAATCAGAGGGGTGGAGGAAGAAGTCCGGCGGGTGTTTGCGAGAAGCAGAGGTGAAGTTTGTCGTTAGCACTTCGTCAAAAGACTCACCGGACGACGGCGGAGATCAGAGGCGAGTGGAAATGATCGGAGCAAGACGGTGGATGCGAGAGAAGGTCGCCGGATTTAGAGTGAATAGCCTATCTGTTAGCTCAGTAGGGGGAAGAGGGGAGGGTGCTAACTTCTCAAAATCGGAGAGGTGGAGGGGTATTTATAGGTTGCGGCGGCTGAGAAGGAGGATGAATCTGGACGGTGTAGTGTCTAGGTGCGTGGTAACCACTGGCATCTTCTCCAACGCTGGTGAGGTTATCTTCGAACCCTAATTAGGATTGCAGCTTCATCTAGACCGATGGATGGAAAGGTGGCAGTGAGCGCAAGCTCCAGAAGCTTGGCAAAGGTGGACGGACGTCAGATGAACAGTGATCGGTAGGTGACAACACCTCCTGTCGTCAGCTGTCGAAATGGCTGAAGAAGAAATGAAGATGTATACAGGGACCTAAATGTGAGGAAAGATAAGGACCTAAGCGAAGGAAAAGGAATCGATTGAAATAAAACCTAAGGACTAAAACGTAAACTATGGTTTTCAAGGCTTATTTTAATTTAAATCTTTTTCAACTTTTTATATACGGTTATAAGTTAGACAAATATTATATATAAACCTTGGATTTATGTTTTTGACCTTTTTAGCTTAATTTATTTAATTAAGAAAAGTTACTTAAGTTATTACATACTTAGCTATAAATTATGCTTAAGTTAATTAACACATTAATTAGGTAAATAATTAATGATATTTCGAGTCCATTTATTAATTAAATTATTAATAATATTAATTGGCTAATAATTTAGTATTTTAAACTTATTTTAAGGTCCTTTAATGATTTATCCCTTATTCTATAATTAACCCTTATATATACATATTCTTAGCTAATTAACTAGGGAAACTAGTTAATTAGGGGTAATTAGAAATCATGATGAGCCTTTTATCAACAGGGCCTTAGCCTTGTCTGGCTGGCTGCACCAACCTAGGGATTGGTTGGTGTGTGCAAGAAAGGAGGTCACTTAGACCTCGATTGGTTGGACCTTAGGAGAAACTCCCAGGGAGGCGAGTCACCTCGCCCGGGCCATCTTCTCCCCCACCCTCTTCTACTCTCTTGGTCGAGATGGCTAACCTTGGACCCCAACCTGGTCAGGATTTAGCAAATCTGGACCTGATGGCTCATCTGGACGCCCGAGTCGCTAAATTTGAGGAACAGCAGAAACATAATATAGATCGTATCCTGAATACTTTGGACAAAATGCAGCATCCACCACGAGGAGAATAGCTTCAGGATTTCTACGATCCGACAGCGTCGATTGTTGCACCTCTAGTCCGGATTCCTGCAAGCGGAGACATGTTCGAGCTCAAGCCCAATCTAATTGGGCTAATCCAAAATTACTTTTATGGAAACTCGAATGGGGATTCATTCCAGCATTTAGAGGACTTGAGTCAAATCGTGGAAATGGCTTGACCCAGGGACGTAGATCTTGGAATTATTCTAATGAAGCTTTTTCCGTTTTCTCTCAATTATAAAGCTTCATACTGGTTCAAGACCATCGGGAAGCTGATTGGAACATGGCCAGAATTATGACGTGAATTTTTGCAGAAGTTCTTCCCGATCGGTCGTACTAATGCGATGAGGCGAGTGATTACAACTTTCTCCCAGGGACCTGAGGAGAAGTTGCATGACACCTAGGATCGATTTCATGATCTCCTGAGAAAATGCCCGCACCATGGTGTGCCCAGATGACACTTAGCTCAGATCTTTTACCATGGGCTAGACGACACACATCGGTACCTTGCTGATGCATCCAGTGGCAGGAATTTCCTCGCGAAAGATGAAAATAGCACATTTGACTTGTTCGAGTCTCTAGCGGAGAATTCAATGAATGCCTCATCAATGAACCAGTTCCAGTGGCCTGGACAGTAGTGAGTTAGTGTCCATGAGGCTCAAGCAAAGTTTGTTCGAGCTGATATGGAAATCATTGCCAAGCAGCTGGAAAAGGTGGATTTGCTGGGAAAGAAGCTTGATGACCTAGCTCGAGGTCAATAAGATCTGGTCAGAAATTTTGCTGCCATGAGACCCTTTTACGCACCCCGAGTCCCTCCTACTTGAGTTAATCTACTCACTCAAGATGCACCTCCTCATATTCACCGGACCTCGCGTACCGGGATTTCGCAAATAATCCTGATCTGGCACCATATGAGCAGGGTTACACACCGTACGATGATTATAACGCATATTCCCTTGATGAATATAAGCCTCAGACGTCGTCGACCTACGAAGACGTCAATGCTATTTAGGGATACGGGTGTAATAACCCGTACTCAGAGATGATTGGCACCAACATCCGAACTTCTAGTCAGGTAGCTCACAAAGACCACATCAAGATCCACACTACCAGACAAGGCAATACGGGAATGCACAGAACATGTACCCTAGGCAGCAGCCATTCTCGTCTTAGCAGCAGCAACCATGCTTTGTTTATCAACCGCTGCATCAAGCTGTCAGTCACCCTCCAAAGCAGGTCGACCCTTTGGAGTCACTGAAAGAGGAGCTGCAAGAATCGATGCAAAAGTCTACAGAGGATAGCTTGCAGATCATGAAGGCAATGGCCAACCAGATACAGACTATACAGAACTTGCAGAACCAGCTGTTGCAGGAGCATAGGACCCAGGGAGCCTTGCACTCCCAACCTGTCTCGAACCCGCGATATGTGCAGAACCAGGGCGCCTTGCCTAGGTTTCAGGTACCACAGGGATAGGCCCACGCCATATTACAGGCACCTCCTACACCACTTGGTTTTGTTCAAGACCAACCGCCTTTGATGCAGAACCTCTCATACTTAGCCCCTTCTACTCCTCCACCACCTCATGGATAGCAAGTTGATGCAAAAGTTGTTTCATTAAGGAGCGGAAAGAAGACATACGACCCACCAGTTAGGTAGGTGGGTCCTGATTTTTCACACCCTCCACCGCAGGATGGTTCAACTTCTTCATCTCAGGAACCATCTACGATTGACAAGGGTAAGAGACCACTTGACCCTGAGATTCCTGTTTCTTTTCCTGAGGCTCTGACACGAAATGTAGTACGGAAAAAGGATACACAGAATTTCGAGGACCTGAAGTCAATGTTCAAGGAAGTGCATATTCAGGTCCCTCTCCTCGAGGCCATTGATCACATTCTTGCTGTCACTAGGTTCTTTAAGGACTACTGTACCCCGAAGCGACAGTCAAGAATAGCACGACAAGTGATATTGTCGAAGGAGGCTAGCGCCGTGATTCTTGCCGACTTACCACCGAAAAAGAAAGACCCTGGTACCCCACTCATTTCTTGCTTCTTGTTGGATTCACCATTTGATCGGGCCCTTCTAGATCTAGATTCGTCCATCAACCTGACTCCCACCACCGTATATGATCGATTTCAATTCGGGGAGTTAAAACCCACCTTGGTGAGGATTCAGCTGGCTGATAGATTAGTGAAAACACTGAGGGGGTGGTTGAGAACGTGATCGTGAATGTCCGCGGATTCTGCTTTCTCACAAACTTTTTTATTCTGGATATGGAAGTCCCTCCTAATCTCTGTGATGCACCAATTATTTTGGGTAGCCCATTTCTGGCGGCAGCCCAAGCAAACATTGATTGTGCATCCGGGCGTATGGAGATAACCCTAGGTAATGAGTGACGTAGACTTGACATATTCAAGGCATCAAGGAACTTCGACTGTGATCGTATCGAGGAGGATGGTGAAGATGAAGAACCGGCACACTGTGGTAACATTGGGCTCCTTTGTAATGACCTAATGTCTCATTCGTATGCACTGTCATGGTTCTTGGACCTCAATCTACACGGGACTGAGACTACTACACTACACATATGTCTTCGAGCATCCAATTGTTTGGGGTGTATATCTGACCACAACATCCCTGACTCTGGCTATCCTGATCCACACTGTACTGAATCACCCCTATTAACACAAGAAGACGTGAACAAGTTTCCTGTCAACATAGTCACGGCTGACCACTATACAGGTGGCGAGTCAGCAGGAATTCACGCATATTCGGATCATCAGACTTCTACCTTTGATTCTGCTCCTCCCATTCCAACTCCCACACCCACTTGAGATTCTGATCCACCCCTGATTGAATTGAAGCCCTTACCCGACTCACTCAAATATGTGTTCCTTGGTGAAAGTGAGACGTACCCAGTCATTATTAGTGCTCACTTAACCCAGGAACAAGAGCATCAACGAATTTCTATGTTACAAGACCATAGGGTTGCCATAAGGTGGAGTATTGCTGATCTTTACAGTATTCGCCCCTCATATTGCACTCATCACATTTACACAGATGAGGGGGTGAAACCTTTGAGACATCCTCAAAGACGGTTGAACCCAAACATGCTAGAGATTGTTAACAAGGAGATCATCAAATGGGTGGATGCAGGTATTATATACCCAATCTCTGACAGCCAATGGGTGAGTCCGATCCAGATAGTGCCTAAGAAAGCAGGATTCACCATAGTAAAAAATGATAAGGGCGAATCCATCCCAACCCGCACCGCGACATCATGGAGGGTTTGCATAGATTACAGAAAATGAACACAGCTACCCGGAAGGATCACTTTCCTTTACCTTTCATTGATCAGATCTTGGAACGGTTAGCTAGACACAGTTTCTTCTACTTCTTGGATGGATACTTCGGGTACAATCAAGTAGCGATTAGCTCGGAAGATCAAGACAAGACCACTTTCACATGTCCCTTCGGAACATTCGCCTTCAAGCGGATGCCCTTCAGCCTTTGCAACGCACCGGTGACATTTCAACGTTGTATGAAGACCATCTTCTCTAGCATGATTGGGGACTACGTGGAAGCATTCATGGATGACTTCTCTGTCTTTGGAGATGACTTCGCGTCTTGTCTTGATAACCTTACTAAGATCCTGAAGTGATGTATTGAGGTAAACTTAGTACTCTCATGGGAGAAGGGACATTTCATGGTGAGGGATGGCATTGTACTAAGGCATAGGATTTCTGCCAATGGACTCGAGGTTGACCAAGCTAAATCTGAAGTCATATTGTGATTACCCCCACCTAGCTAGGTCAAGCAGATAAGATCATTCTTGGGTCATGTCGGATTTTACCGGAGATTTATACGTGATTTCTCAAAAATCGCACAACCATTGATGAATCTCCTGGTAGCTGATACCCCATTCGAATTTAACACCTCGTGTCTCAGAGCCTTTGAGACTCTACTAAGCGCTGTCTCTAGGTCTCCAATTCTCCAACCACCTGACTGGTCTCTTGATTTTGAGATGATGTGTGATGCCTCTAATTTCGCCGTTGGAGCTATTTTAGGCCAGCATCGGGAGAAACAACCCTTCGTCATATATTATGCTAACAAGACGCTGAATGAGGCTCAGCATAATTATATAGTCATTGAAAAGGAACTGCTAGCATAGTGTTCGGGTTGGAGAAGTTCCAATCATACCTGTTAGGGTCTAGAGTAATAATCTTCACAGACCACTCCACCCTCTGGCATTTGTTGGCAAAGAAGGATGCCAAACCTTGTCTTATCAGATGGATCCTTCTATTGCAAGTGTTTAATATTGAAATACGTGACAAAGCCAGAAAACAAAATGTTGTCGCCGATCACTTATCCAAACTAGACCCATCCCACATCCCATACTCCCTTCCTATTTCAGATCAATTTCCGAATGAAACCTTTTTGGAAATTCACTCTGTTGAGTTTCCTTGGTACGCGGATATCGCGAGCTATCTTGTCGCAGGCAAGATTCCTGCGAATTTATCTAAGGACCAGAAGCTCAAATTCACAATGGAGGCCAAATTCTACCTCTAGTATGATCCATTACTCTTCCACATTGGAGCTGATCAGATTATTAGAAGATGCATCCCAGATTTTGAGATCCCTAGTGTGTTATCTTTTTGCCACAGCGACACTTGTGGTGGTCATTTCTCGGGATGGAAAACAAGCTACAAAAATTTTACAGTCGGGATTTTTCTGGCCAACTATCTTTAAAGATACACACGAGTACACCCAGTGCTGTAAACGATGCCAGTTGATCGGTTCTATGACCTGGAGAGACATGATGACTCTCCAACCCATCTTGGTTCTAGAAGTGTTCGATGTTTGGTGCATCGATTTTATGGGCCATTTTCCGAATTCGCACGGCTTTGAGTACATATTGCTAGTTGTTGACTTTGTCTCGAAGTAGGTCAAAGCCATCTCGACGAGGTGGGCTGATCATAAAATCGTCATTGCTTTTGTACGGGAATACATCTTTGCAAGATTCGAAACACCTCACGCTCTAATTAGCGATGGGGGAAGCCACTTCATCCATGCCTGTTGGGAGAAATCGTAGCTCGCGTTTTTGATAACAGCATCGTTGTATAGTTGCGAAATACGATCCAACAAAGATATTGTTTTGTAAAAAAGTAACGAGACTTTAAGTCCCGGTCGTTCGTCTCTGGGAGGCGTTGTTTTGCTTTTGAAATCGATCTTTTATTTTTAAAGATGCTCTACTTTGTTTAAACGACATGCTGGTGCGTAATATATAGGCAGTTAAAGAACAGGCACTTAAATCACGCAAATATGATACTCATTCAGCTCATGGTGATTTCAAACACATAAGATATATATATATATAATGCAATTTCATTCATCATTGGAGAGTTGATTGTACAGGAAATCTAGAGGAAAGCTTATACAGGAATGCTTGAAATTAAACCTAGCTACCAAAAAACGATTGCATACAAGAATCGACGGGGGGATTTCGCATGCATCATTGGGGGAGAAGAGAAACTACTCTACTAAGCAGTAAATGAAAGCAGTAAAAATTATGAAAAGCATGATCTAGAGCTAAAAGAGTAGATGGCATTCAGGGGTGGTCCCCGATGGCCTTGGAGTGGTTGAGAAGAGAATGAGGGGCGGCCAATGTAGCTTAGGCCGACCCTTGGAGAGAGGAAGGGTTGATCCAGCATCCCGGCATGGTGTCCTCCATGGTGGTGGTAGTGAGCTCGTGGAGGTGGAGTGAGTGGCTAAGTGGAGATGGTGTGAATGGCACCATTGGAGAGCAATTGGCAAGGGAGTGAATGGGTGCAAATGGCCACCCATGGGGTCTTTTTATAGACCCAATGGAAGCTCTCTAGAGAATTATGGAATTCTCTAGAGAGGCCTATGGTAGGAGCTCGTGGGAGAGTGAGAGAGAGAGGGTGGATGGTGGTTTTTAGATCCACCAAATGTGGATCTAAAAATTGAATGGCTCTTGGTTGCTATTTTTGGCAACCAAGGCAACCACACATGGTAGAGAGTTCTAGAGAACTCTAGGCTAGATATTTTCGTGTGGATGGTGTGTGTGGGTCGAAACTTAGGTGGCTAGGTTGATTAGGTTGGGTTCTAGTGGGTTTAGGTCAAGGTAGGTCTCAAATTAGGGTTATAAACCCTAATTCACTAAGGTAAAGTGCAATTAAACTTAATACAAGTTTAATTGGGTGTGTGGAAACTTAATTGAGAGTAAAACAACTCAATTAAGTCGATTCTAGGTCAATTGGACTCTCACTGAGTCCAATTGGACAGTGTGTGCTGAGATCAGGGCTCAATTGGACTCAATGAGTCCAATTGAATAGGCTGATGGATTTGACTAAGATCCAAGTCAATTAGGTTTAGTGAGGACCTCATTAGGTCCTTAGGGAGGTCTAGAGGTGATGTACTAGGGTTAGGGCACCTTAATTTAAGTTCCTATGGGGTTGGAATTGGGTTTAGGGACTTAGAGATCCAAGATCAAGGCTTAAATCTCAAAACAGGAATTGGAGAGCAGTATCAGACGTCTAATTATAGAATCAGACGTCTTATACTCAAAAATCAGAAGTCCAGACTTGTTGTCTGGACATCCAATCAGAGTTAGGAAGGATTTCAGGTTCTGTTTTGTGTATTCTGCAGAAATTGGACGTCTGACAAAGTGTCTGGACGTCCAATGACACTGCAGAAGTGGGTTTGAAGTGTGCGGGAGTTGGCTAAGGGTCCTGGATGTCTTAGAACTTATCTGGACGTCCAGAGAAGGGTTGGAACTAGGGTTTTAGGGCTTCCTAGGGTGTTGTGACCTAATCTAAGGGTGGCTAAGGCTTGGGGAAGTCTCTAGGCTATCCTAGGGCTAGGATGGACCTAAGCTCTTCACATTTTACTGCTTTATTCCTACTTAATAGAATAGCAAACTTTTAACCCCCTTACATTATTATTCCTACATCTAAACTAGGCCTTCTGCTCCAGCTCTGCTACAACTCCTGTCATTCCTGATCTAGCTTCAGATCCAGCTCGTGATCAGCTTATTCCCTGCAATCGACATAATGCACTTAATCAGCACATTATAACATTATTTTATGCATAGCTAAAGGAAAGCAGTAAAGATGCAGATAATGCATATGCATGCATGAATAACCCTAACTTATGTTAAGTCCTAGCCTAATTTAGGTCAATTAAGACCTATGATTACTGCACAATCAATTCCCACTTTAGGTCATTACTAATGAAATACGGGGTAGATCACCGTATAGCCACCTTGTATCATCCGCAAACCAATGGGTAGGCTGAAGTGCCTAACTGTCAAATCAAGCTGATTCTTCAGAAGATGGTTAGACCAGACAGGAAGGACTGGTTCGATAAATTAGTTGATGCACTTTGGGCATATTGGACTGCCTATAAGGCCCCGGTCGGAATGTCACCATATCGCATGGTATATGGTAAGGTCTGTCACCTTCCTGTCGAGCTGGAACACCACGCCTTTTGGGAAGTGCAAAAATGTAACCTTGACCTCGATGTGAGAGGTCATGAAAGGAAGCTCTAGCTCAGCGAATTAGAAGAAATCCAGCAGGAGGCTTATGAGAATGCATTGATATACAAGGATAAGACCAGGGCCTTTCACGACCGTCACATCCGGTGGAAAGCATTCATGCCCAACCAGCAGGTCAGGTTCTTTGATTCACGACTAAAACTCTTTGCAGGGAAACTCAAGTCCAAGTGGACTGGCCCATTTGTTGTGGTTCTCCCCTATCCTAATGGGGCAGTCCAAATCATGGACCTAAAATTTGGGCATGTTTCTATGGTCAATGACCAGTGCCTCAAGCCATTAATGGCCCAAGAACCTCCTCTGGTTGATGAAGTCATTCATCTTATTGAGGACGTGTGATTGAGGTTTTGCCTAGCTGGAGGCGTTAAACTCAGCATCTACCTGCATTTTCCCATCACCCTATACATACTCGCTTTATACATAGCATATTTTTCTTTTAGCGTATTTCCTTTTCGCATATTGCATACTATCATGTTGGTCGGTGCTAAACGTTAAAATTCAAAGCAATTCCAGGTGATCTCTACCTACTTACTCCCTGTCGTATTTATTTTCTTTTATATTCATGCATGAGGACATGCATGAACTTAGGCATGGGGGAGTAGATATACAACAAAACTGAAAAATTTTTATGCCAACATTTAGGAAAACCTCGGAGGAGCATGTTAAATGTACTTTAGAGAACAACTGACTCCACCTCTAATACTCGCATTGGAGCTAGAAATCGTCCGCAACAACTATTTCCGACTCACCTGCTTACCTTTTTGTTCTAAATTTAGGACCAAGTTGAATGTAACCCGATATGGGAATCTTATGAGGTACAAATGAAAGAGGTTACTTGTTTATAGCATATATACATAATGCATTCATGAATAAGATTATTTTTATTAGGAGAATGCATTAGGGATTTTATCCTCTAGTTGATTCCTGTAATTTGGAATCCAGTACAATTTTCACACTCACATGTAGATTTTGCAATAGATTCACGGTGAAGATTGATAAATGTCTTTAATCTGTCGAGAAGAAGCAGTGCTTCTTTTCCTGAATCTCTAGACAGTGTTTTGGGAGTTAGGTAGATTTTCTTCTAAAAATCCACCAAATAGTGTGAGATGAGAGTAGAGAGTATTGGTGCTCTAAGATTAGTGCAAGGAATCTAGAATTCTGAATAATCTGGTATTGATACTCAGAGAATAGGCATAGTTTATACTCTCGGTTCCTGCATATACATTTTGTGTGAAATATTGAGAGCTACCAATCAAGGCAAATATATGGAGAGCGAGTTCTCATAAAACTAGGGCTAAGGTGGATGGTTACGACCATTCTTTACGGAGTCCTCGGCTGAAGGAGGGTATTGATGTCAAGGTCAGGAATATGCTGTCCCATCCATCTCTTCTCGATGTGGAGAGTAGGCACTTCCACCAAATAAGTCACCCAATGTCTCTTAAGTATCATCAATCCCAAATAATGCCTCAATAAAATTCATGAATGTGTTGCGTTAGAAAAATTATATATGAAAAAAAATGAGAAAAAATGAGAGAGAAAAATAAAAAAAAGAGAGAGAAGAAAAGAGCAGAAAAAAAAGAGTTGAGATTATCTAGTATTTATTTCTTTTGCATTGAGGTAATACCACCAAATAAAGTTGAGACCCACCAAATATGGTCTTAACCCACTTTTTCTGTGTTTTTGACCACCCAAATACTGGCTGAAAAATTCTGACTTAGTGTTGGAGTTATTAGAACTCTATTACAGTGTTAATGCCATGTGAGACCACCTAATATGGAATATGTATAAATCTGGTGAGATTGTAAGCTCAAGAAGAAAAAAGAAAAGAAAAGAAAAGAGAAAGAGAGAATGAACACAAAGGAACCAAAGATAGCATAGTTTTTCTCTCCTTTCTGCGAGTTGTGTTACTCAATAATTTGGGAATCTTGATTCTGTAGTACTAATCTCTATGTAGCACCAAATGAGAGTGAGCCACCAAATAAACAACCATTTTCCTTAGACATTCTCTACCCAAGCTTAAAGCTGGAGTGGTATTCATAGAATATCTTGAATATCCCGAGGGAAGAAGTTTGACTATCCCGCTAGAATTTTACTAGGAGTAAAGTAGAAGCTTTAAATGTAAATCAGGTCTTTCACTCGAATCCGTTGCAAAAGTTGCATAGTTGCACTTTCACAGTTGTCCAGATTTCTAGATTTTAGGATGAACATGAAAAGGAAAAGAATCTCAAGTCATACACTTGATAAAAATAATCATTCCCTTAGGGACCCTTCTGTAAATAACTTAGTCTTGCATTTGCTAGGGACTAGCAAGATTTAGGCATGGGGTATGATTGTGCAGCAATCATAGGTCTTAATTGACCTAAATTAGGCTAGAACTTAGTATAAGCTAATGTAATTCATGCATGCATAAGCATTACTTGCATCTTTACTGTTTTCCTTTAAGTATGCATGAAATAATGATATAATGTACTAATTAAGTGCATTATATAAATTGCAGGTAATAAGAAGCTCAAGAGCTAGATCTGAAGCTGGATCTGGAGCTGGACCTGAAGCTAGTATTGCGTCAGAGCCAGAGTGGAAGACCTTAGAATAAATGTAGTAGAGAAATAATGTAAGGGTTGAGGTATGTTACTTTACTAAGTAAGAATAAGGCAGAGTAAATTATGAAGAACTTAGGTTCATTCCTAACCCTAAGACAACCCTAGAAGCCTTCTTAAGCCTTAGCCACCCTTAGATTAGGTCACCATAGCCTAGGAAGCCTCAAAACCCTAGTCCAGCCCTTATCTGGATGTCCAGATAGGTTATTGGACATTAGGACCCTTAGTCACAATCCGCACACCTTAAACCCATGTTTGCAATGTTATTGGATGTCTAGACACTTAGTCAGACATCCAATTTCTGCATAATACCCAAGACAGAACCCTGATTCTCTCCTGACTCAAATTGGACATCTAGACAAGAGGTTCGGACTTCTGATTTTTTAGTATAAGTTGACTGATACTTAAATCAGACGTCTGGAACTGCTCTCCAGTTCCTGTTTTGGAATTCAAGCTTGGATCTTGAGTTCCTAGGTCCCTAAACCCAATTCGAACCCCCTGGGAACCTAAATTAAGGTATCCTAACCCAAGTACACCACCTTTAGACCTTCTTAAGAACCTAATTAGGTTCTTGTTATGCCCAATTGACTTAAATCATAGTCAATTACCATTTCCTAGTCAATTGGACTCATAAAGTTCAATTGAGCTCAAATCTCAACCCACGCATGTCCAATTGGACTCAGTGAGAGTCCAATTGACCTAAGCCTAACTTAATTGAGTTATTTCACTCTTAATTAAGTTCACACTCACTTAATTAAACTTATGTCAAGTTTAATTGCACCTTCCCATTAGCAATTAGGGTTTGCATCCTTAATTTGAGACCTACCTTAAACCAAACCCCTTAGGACCTAACCTAGACCACTTAGCCACCTAGGTCATGCCCCCCCCCCCCCACACACACACACCCATTCACGCACTCCCACACCACCTAGAGTATTCTAGGTCCTTCCAAAGGTGGCGCTACCTTGGTTGCCAAAAATAGCAACCAAGGATGGGTCTTCTCTTAGATCCACTTTTGGTGGATCTGAGAACACCTTCTCTCTCCCTTGGACGGCCACACTTGGAGCTCTCTCTAAAGAGTTCCACACCTCTCTAGAGAGTCTCCCTTAGATATATAAAAAGACCTAAGGGGTGGCCATTTGCACCAATTCAAGCTTGGCTCTATTATTCCACCTTCCATTAGCATAGCTCCACTTTCACACCTCCACCTCCATGAGCTCCCATCATGGCCAGCAGTACCTCCATGCTAGGAGCTTGGATTGCCTCCTCCTCACCTCTCCAAGGGCTAGCCTAACCCCCATTGGCTGCCCCTCTTTCTCTCCATACCTCCACTCAAAGGCCATCGGAGACAACCTCTGAATGCCCTTCCTTTTGCTAGATAAGTAGAGCATAGTTCTTCATAGTTTTACTTGCTTTATTTTATGCTTAGTAGTGTAGCTCCATATTTCTCCCTCAATGATGTGTGCGTAATCCCCCTATAGATTCATATATGTAGTCGTTTTCTGCTAGCCAATAGTTTGTTTTCAAGCATTCATGTATAAGCTTTCCTCTAGCCTTGTGTTGTAACCTCCATCATGCAATCAATGAAAAATCTTTGAGTTATTTATATATCTATTTGTTGAAAAATTACCATGTGCTTGCTTGAAATATTTTGCATGATTAAAGTCTCCTGTGCTAATCTCCAGTTTATCGCAACATCATGTCGTGCATGAATATGTAACTTAGTATAAACCGGCATGCGTTTAAGCGAGGAGAGTGAACGAGACCGAAATCATTTCCATAATGCCTCCTAGAGATGAACAATCGGGACTCAAAGTCTCATTATTTTAAAAAGTATTTTTGTTGACTGGATTTCGTGACTATACTACGAATAGCGATAAACGATTCCATAAATGCACGATCTACCGTCTCCAACAGAGGGGCAAAGCAGGGGTGGACCCTCATTGTTGGGTAGAGGACGTAGAGGAGTTTGGCAGTTGAGATCTTGTGTTTCAAATGTTGTGGGAGGGGCCACATGGCGGTGGGGTGTAGGGAGCCGATTAGGTGTCTTCATTATGGTGATCAAGGACACAAGAGGGTGTCGTGAGTGAGCCATGATGAGAGGAGCGATGCGTCATTGTACCTGTCGTTAGGGGGTGCGCCATTAGTTGAGGTGGAGGCACCTTGGTCGAAGAATGTCGGAATCCTTCAGAGGACCTTGTGATAAACACCAATTTATCATCATTCTTAAGCTCGAAATCACACTTTGTTCCTAGGGTTTTTGCATTTGCATTACACTATTAGGTTGCAATTAACATTTCATGCAAAATTAGGGTTTAGGCATGCATTAGTAGGTTTTCTTATCATTGTATGTATTTACATATTTCAATTGCTTGTCAGGGATGAGGTCACATTGAAAATTAGCTAAACCCTGACAATGTGAAAGGCAGAAAAACAAAGAGAAGATAGAAGTCCCAGCCAGTTGTATTGCAGCTCATCTTAACTGAATCTCAGCTCATTCTTAGGTCTCCCCAGCTCATGGTAGCTCAACTCCATTGAGCTTAGCTACTAGTTGTGAACTAGCTAGCTGAGCTAGCTGAGTCATCAGGGATGTTACAACCCGATCCCAGATCCCTACAGGATCCGAGATCGGCCTGCCTCGACTAATCCTAAGACCTAGTCGTCCAACAAGAAATAACCAAAAGCAAAAAATAAATTACAACCACACATGCAATGGTACTAAGCAAAAACTAAACAAGAGATAGTAAAAGAAACATAGCAAAAAGGTCTATCAAAGTTACAGGCCATTACAACTACGATAGAGAAAAGTACAGTAGAAAGTATTGAACAGTATTACATAGGACAAAAAATACTCACTACAACAACAGGGGCTGGGATCGACTGGGTCTAGCTCCCTCTGCAGCCGGTAGTGTAGGTTGCTCAACTCCCTGACCTAAACAAGGTTATAAAATTTTCAGAGTCAGCGAACGCTGAGTAGAGTGGTAATTTAGCCATTTACATGTAATTAAGACAAGCAATTAATTTATGCAATTAAACAACTATCCATTTTCATTTAGTTCAACCAAGTGCTTCTAATTTGTTGTTCCTTTATTCGCTTAGAAAACATTTCTTGATCTGGCTTGTTCCTTACGGGAACGATCTTGATTGCTATCTTTTCCATGGTGTAGGAGGTACACGTGGTGCTCTCCTAGCTGGGAGAGTCCCTCGTGGTAATCCCACACCCAGTCAACCACCCCGAGATCACGGTCGTGACGTAGTGGTAACTACGGCACGTGTGATAAATGCACGGGTAGCTATCCCGCACTGGCATGCAGTCAGTCGTTTTTGCTAGTGGGTATGCCTAAAGGTACAACACAGAACAGTACAGGGCCTTGCCCTCTCAGAATAGAATAGAACAGGGGTCTTGCCCCTCCACAGTTTGTGTACCATCGTCCGACTATCCCGGTTTGCCCAGTGGGCCTAACAAGAGTCGGTGTAGGGTGCCTAGTCCTAACCCCGGGTCCCCTGGGGTGGCTAGCTCCCTCCCTGCACTAAGTAGCTCACTTCGGTACCACATACACAAGGGCCAAACTAAGTCGGTGTAGAGTGTCTAGGCCTGACCCTGGGGCTTATCCCAACGGGCGACTAGTATCCCTCTACACTAAAGGGATAGTGGCTCTCCTTGGTACCACATACACAAGGGCCAGCTTACTTCCCGTCTACCGAAATCCTCCTCCTGATTCCCTGTAGGGTTCATGCTGATATTTCTTTCATTTCATATTCCAGACTTTCAGATTTCTCTATTCACGTTTCCGGTTCCATTCTTAAAACAAGCAACTCGTGAATTTCCAACTGACAAGGCATCACATAAATAACCAGTATATTTGCTACCATTTAAAGTTTTTACAGGCATCTCAAATAAGCAGTATAGCTCAATGGTCGTTTAATTCCTCAACACAGTTAATTAAGTTATTTAGGCTTAATTAAGTTCAAGAGAAAGTAACTTTGGTTAACTTGATTTATTGTCGGTTGTGTAGTATAGGGTCAAGTTAACCTAACATTTTAGATTTTAATTCTTTTTTAATTGGTTGGGTCCAGGTCGTTCACTAGGAGGCATAACTTAACTTAATTCACCATTAAATCCTAAGCATAAATTACTAATTACTTAATCAATTAGAATTTTAATTAGATTATTTTAATAATATGAATCTTGCATAAAGGATTTCCAATTAAAAGCATGCAATATTCCATAAGAAAAACATATTTACACGTATGATTTGTTATTAAAAGTAAGTAAACATGTTTATTTCACTAATTTCATTTTATTTATATAAGATTAAGGTAAGAAAAAGAAATTCAAATGAAAACAAGTGCCTTATTACATCAATTAAACTCAAAAAGAAATGTTATTGAAATGAAATTACAAAATCAAATGTCTTGAAATTCTTTAATTTGCATCTTTTCTTCTTCTTTCTTCAGCCTTAGTTCCTCTTCTCTTCTTCTTCTGCCATCTCTCTCTCTCTTTTCTTTTATTCTTTCTTTA
Source organism: Thalassia testudinum (assembly GCA_037157565.1). NCBI lineage: Eukaryota > Viridiplantae > Streptophyta > Magnoliopsida > Alismatales > Hydrocharitaceae > Thalassia > Thalassia testudinum. The sequence goes on from JAZHRO010000031.1 coordinate 206,522,681, forward strand.
CTTCTCCCTTTATCTTTCTATCTTTAGCTTTCTTGAGCTCTTCTTCTCTTCTCCTCTGAAGTTTCTTAAGTCTCCTAACCCTGTTCTCTTCTCTTTCATTTCAACTCTTTAATTATGCGCTTGAACCACTTTGAACCAAAATTTTCGTTTTATTACGGGCAGCTCAGACCGGTCGGGGATACACAGCACTCCTCTTAGGGTGGGACCAGACCCTTCTGAGTCCAAGCCTAATTTGCATTAGGTGGTTTATTTCTAGTTTAGATCATTACATGCATAGTCTCTGGCCTCGCAGGCCCACACACACGCCCGCTCACAGGCCCACTTTCGCGTCCATAGGCGCACACACACCTGGGCATGTGCAGCGCACGCACCCACACACACACATGCTCTATGTGCGGCCAGCGCTGACGACCGAGAAGGCCCTATCACTTTTTCCTTTATGTTAAGGCACTTGCTCACTTTTTACCGATGTGGGACTAAGTTAGTCCTCTCCAGGCCAAAATTTGGCTGGGGACTTTGGCCTACTCAGAGCTCCAAATTGAGCAAACAAGGGCTTGTTGGAAAGCTCTAAAGGTGTACTACAAGATTGCAGCATCAATTTGATGCTAAAAATAGAAGCTACCCTTCAATTTGAGGGGTGAAAGTTGGAGGTTTTCACAGCTAATTAAGCCTGCGGAAGTGCTATACAGGTCTAAGGACCTACAGTGTAACGAACGCACGCCCTAGACGTATTTTAAGACGTCTGGGAGGTGGCCCAGACGTCGGACCAGACGTCTGGGGTCACTTACAGACGTCTTACCAGACGTATGGGATCGTTTCCAGACGTCTGGAAATCAGTTATTTTCGACATGCGCGGGTCATCTGCGCGCCTGAGCGCGCAGACCGCATATTCGCTTATTCTTCTCTCTGCGGCTGCAGACGCTGCTGCCGTGCTCTCTCTCTCTCTCCTCCTCGCGCGACCTTAAAAAGACCACGCCTCCCCTCGCTTCCGTCGCCTCCACCCCTTTCCTCTTCTTCTTCCAGTGAGCGAGCGCGGGGTTGCTACGGCGGCGACGGCCGCAGTGAGCGCGGAGGGGGTGCTGCGTGCGAGAGCGGCGCTCAGCCGTGAGGGCGAGCTCGCCGGGGCTGCTAGGGCCGGCCAGTGGGAAGCGCAGCGGGAGCGGAACGACGTGGGAGGCCTACTGCGGCTCGAGCAGCAGGCGCACGAGGTGCGGCGCGAGCGGCGTCGCGAGCGGAGGGCGAGTCATGCCCTGGTTCTGGAAAAATTTCCAGAATCAGACGTCTGTGCTGATAGCCTGACGGCGAGGTCGACGTCTGGAAGACTGTCCAGACGTCTGAAAGGTGAGTTTTCCGTCTTCTTCTTCCTTCTTGTCGACTGACCGTACTGAGGGAGAGAGATGGGTGTGCGTAGGCTCGGTGATTCGCCATCCAACGCGAATCAGACGTCTAGCTGTAGTACCAGACGGCGGGAGCGACCTCCAGACGTCCGTGGTGACCATCGGACGTCTGGGAGCTAGGCCAGACATCCCCGCAGACTTCTGGACGTCTGGGAAACCACGTTGAACAAGGTAATCCTCTGATCCACTTTTTAAGACGTCTGAAAGAAGTTCCAGACGTCTGATTTTACACAGTTTCGTCGTTTTCGACCCGTTTAGGGCCCGTTCGGGTTCCGTTTTCCGCGATTCGAGTTGCGTTCTTTTCGGAATTAATTCCTCTACCCATCTACAGTAGCCATACACTATTTTGAGACACTCCTTGTGTTTGATTCTTGTGATAGGACCCCGTTCCGTTGCAGTCTCGGGGGTCGCGGAGGCACGCGGGATTTCCGACCACGCCCCCATTACTCCCGTTGTACCTGGTAGAGTGGCTTTAAGTTATTAATAAAATCTGTTAAATTATGGAACCATAAATAGAACCTAGGACATTGCATGAATCCTAGGAATGAGAAATAGATGGAATGATAGCTCCTAGGTGTTGCATGAATCCTAGGGCTGGAAAACTAGATTGTTTGATAGATCCTAGGATATGGCATGAATCCTAGGATGGGAAAACTAGTGGAATGTATAATACTACAGTCTTGGAAAATGGAAAGAGATATAAAGCTGCCTGTAATTTGGATTAACAGCTGCCTGTTGTGAATAAATAACGTGGTTGAGAACATGGATTGTAAGAATGTGAAACTAGAAAGTGAAACCTGGATGTTTGGGTAAAAAGGGTGGAACCCTACGGGGGAATTAGGAGTGGAACTCCTGGAAAGAGAAAGGAATGGAACTGAGATGTAGTTGTGTACTGTCTCTTGGGTACGTAGTACCAAGGGAAGTACCTGTACCTGTTTAGTACAGAGCGGAGACAGCCGCCCCAGGGACCCGGGGTTAGGACTGGCCACTCTATACCGACTTGCTGGCCCTCGCGTACGCAGTATCGAGGAGAGCTACTAGTGTTAGGAGGGCACTAGCTACCACAGGGGCCCCGGGGTTCTGCTAGCCTCCTACACCGACTTGTTTAGGCCCACTGGGGCAAACCAGGGTAGTCAAGCGAGGGTGCGCGGACTGTGGAGGGGCAAGGCCCCGGTTTGGTTACTGTGGAGGGGTTGGACCCTTGTTACTGAGAGGGCTCTGCCTTGGACTGGTTCCGTGCTGTGCTTTGGGCACACCCGTTAACGGAAACAACTGACCGCGTGCTAGTACAGGTTAGCTACCTGTGCGTTTATCGCGCGTGCCGTAGTCACCGTTACGTCTGTCAGTGACCTTGGGGTGGTTGACTGAAGGTAGGATCACCACGGGGGACTCTCCCGGCCAGGAGAGCACCACGTGCTACTTCTACTTTTTGGAAAAGACTGCAATCAAGATCGTTCCCACGAGGAACATTCGAGATCAAGAAAAAGATCTGAGGAATAAATGAAATAGTGAGACAATTGAAAGATGTGAATAAAGAAAGTAATCGAACATAACAGCTACTGTACACTCTACTGTTGTCTTTAGTTTAGTTGCCACTCTACTCAGCGTTTTGCTGACGTGTTACACTCGTTACCTTTTTCAGGACCAGGTGTTGAGCAGCCAGGGTCAGCGGCTGCAGAGGACGCTGGGCCGAGTAGGGTCCAGTAGAGTTTACCACAGTCTTTTGTACCTCTTTTGTTTCTGTTATAGTGAGTAGTTCTTGTTTCCGCTGTACTTTCTTTACTTGCAGTTCAAATTATATTATGAATGTTGTTCTACTGTTGTGGTGGTACATACTGTGGTAATTTCTTTCCTTACTGCTGTACTTTCTTACTGTTAGTTATATTCATGCTGAATGTGGTTTATTTTACTGCTCTTTTGGTTACTTCCTCGTTGGACGACTAGGTCTTGGGATTAGTTGAGTTGGTCCGGTTCTCGTGTCTCATAGGGACTCGGGAACTGGGTCGTTACATACAGTGATCCTTTTTGACCTCAGATGAGGTCCTGAATCATCTCAGGAGATGATTCCGCTCCTAAAGGTGAAGGGAAGAGGTGCTAAGAAGCTTAAAAGCTTAAAGCATGTGCTTCAGAGTTCCAAATTGAACTTTGAAAAGCTTGACAGACAGCTAAAGGATAATTGCACCCAATTAAACAACCTTTGAAGGTTGTAAAGAGTCCATCTGGGTAGCAATTACATCTGAATCTCATCAAAAATATACTAAAGTCAGTTTTGGGTTCAAATGGACCCAAACTGAGCAGAAATCAAATTCATATGAAATCCTAACTTAAACTCATCCAGATTAAATCTAAATCATCTAAAATCATCCCAGGAATCACTTTTAACCATCAGTTCCCCTAATTGATGATTGAATCATCAAATTTGACCTGAGTTTGACCACTAAGCCTCGAAACTTAACTTTCTTCATTAGGCTATCTCAGATGAAATTAATGCCTTAAATCAATTCTATTTCACCTCAGGAATGGATTCAGAGTCTCAAAGAGAGGTTTCATTAGGATTTCTAGGTTTTCAGGCCTGTCGCCTGAGATCCTAAGTGAGTTTGTTCGACAGAACAAACTAAGGCTTATTTAAGTGATTGATCTACTGGATTGATCCCAGGGCATCCTCTTGATGCTTCTAGCCCTCCTTAATCAAGTTTAACCCTAACCAACAGTATTCTCCAACTCTACTGGAGTTGGAGAAGACAGGGATCTAGATGGAGCTTCAGACTTCAAATCATCAAAGTAAACACCAAATCATTATCCTTAGACCTCAATTAAACAATCTGGAGCTTCTTAGGAAGTTCCATAGGCTGAAGACTACTTTTTGACTCGTCGGAGCTCGCCGGAGCTCCGGTGAGTCCAGACAATTGCTAAAAGTGTGTAAAAGCTATAAAAATAGGCCATTAAAAGTCTAAAAATTCTCCTGAGGTCACAAGGTACCTCAGGAACTCAATAATTCATTCAATTAATGATTAAACTGAAAGGTATGCAATGAATTCACAGAGAATGTGATCTGAGTTCGTTGGAACTTAGATCAAGTTCTCTCACTCAATTGAGTAGAGAGAACTAATCAATGAGGTGTAGCGATAGTGTTCAGGTGATCAATTAGGTGGAGGAACTCCTCCTGAGCTGCCATTGACAGCGAGCTCAGGAGGTTGAGTGAATTTTAGGCATTTTAGATATAGGTGATTTTAAGTCAAATTAAAGTGAAGATTGGGGCCCTTAGATGATGATTAGGTGATGAAGGGCCCTAATGCAGGTGAATTGCCCTCGGTTCTTCCGCCATGGACAGCGGAAGCAGCTGGTGAAGGTGGAGATGAATTTGGCATATAGGTGATAAAATTAAGTAATCAACACACCAGATATGATCATGGAAGTTTAAAGAAGGTGATCAGTGAATCAAAAAGACAAAAAATTGCTCTAGTCAAGCTCAAAGAGCTCACCGGAGCTGAGGAAGATGATGGAAAAATCTAACATTAATCCTAACTAAACTACCTAATTAAGTACTCTAATTACTCTAACTTACCTAACCTACTGCTACCTGGATGAAGGGGGTAAGGAGTCTCCGTCGAAGGTCCTTAACGGAGGAGGAAATCAGAGGGGCGGAGGAAGAAGTCCGACAGGTGTTGGTGAGGTGCAGAGATGAATTTCGATGTCGGCACTTCTTCAAAAGACTTAGCGGGCGACGGTGGAGATCAGAGATGAGTGGAGATAATCGGAGGAAGACGGTGGAAGCGGAAGAAGATTGCTGGATTTGGAGCGAATATCCTATCTGTTAGCTCAGTGGGGGGAAGAGGGAAGGGAGATAACTTCTTGAAATCGGAGAGGTAGAGGGGTATTTATAGGTTGCGACGGCCGAGGAGGAGGGTGAATATGGATGGGGAAGAGTCTAGGTTTGAAGTAACCACCGGCTTCTTCTCCGACGCCAGTGAGATTAACTTCAAACCCTAAATAGGATTGTAACTTCATCCAGACCGATGGATGAAAAGGAGGCGGTGAGTGCAAGCTCCAGGAGCTTGGCAGAGGTGAACAAGCATCAGATGGACGATGATCGGCGGGTGAAAGCACCTCCTATCGTCAGTTGATTGTACAGCAAAAATACACCAACAATTGTGCCATCTTGTGCTATTTCCTAGCATTGCCAGTGCATATTAGGTAGCCATAGTCACATTTGTGAAAATACACGCATGCATGCATTTATTTGAGAGGGGAGGAGAGTGAAATAAATGGCCTTGTAATTGGAAAGTTCTTCAAGTGCTGCCTCGCAAAATTTCCATCTTCATTTTTATTTCTATTTGATTTTGAATTTCTTCTCCGCGGCTACAAGGCATGGCAGCTCCTCTTCGCGCCATCCTCTGCAGCAAGCTTGCCCTACAGCCGCATGCACAGCCATGCACAGCCAGGGCATGGCTGTGCATGCCTTCTTCCTCTTTAAAAGGGCACGGCTTGCTTCTTTGCAAGGGGGCCTGGTCGAACACAAAAAAGCCCAACACAGCAGCTTCCTCCAGGCCGTCTCCTCCCCTCTCCCCTCCATACACAGCCTCTCCTCCTTTTGAGGATCTACTCTGCAGGCAAGAGCACCTCATTGTGGTGCACAACCACCACTGTGAGTCCCACCACCGCCCAGCTCATCAAAGAGCCGGTGGGTGTGGTGGTTCTCTTCCCTGTTTCATCGTTCCAAGACAACCCCGCCATTGCCACAGGAGCTTCAAGCTTTGAAGCTCAACCGACCACCGCTCGCCCACACGCAGGCCATCGCGCACGCCAGCAGGCCGCCCACGCCCCTCTCCGCACGCCCTGTCACGAAGTTTCGCCTGCAGCCCAGCCGGCGCAGTTCTTCTGCGTGCGCGCCAGCTCGCTCAGCGGCGTCCGCACTCACGGAACCGCCAGCACCCGATCGTGTGAGCCGAGCGCGCACTGTAGCCACTGTTCACACGTTTCAGCGGAACACTGTGGCTACAGTGTGGTGATCGGTAAGTTTCTCACTTAACCGGTCACCCGACACTCTCTTTCCGCGCCTCGACCGTCTACTGCCCGTCCGCGCACGCCTGCGCCCGCGTCTCTCTCCGCGCCTGCTCTCGCGTCTGCATCCGCCAGCGTCTTCGCCCGCTTCTTCACGCCCGCACCTGCCTCACCGCGCAGCGTAGTGCGCTGCGATTCCTCTCACGCCCGTTCCCTCCTGCGTGCGCGCGTGGCACCAGACGACTGCCGCTGCGTGCAGATGCTCTCTCTCCCTCTCTCTCTCTCTCACAGCACTCTCTCACTCCTGTAAACACATACACACACACACACACTCTCGCACATACACTCTCGCACACACACACTCTCACTTATACACTACTATATACTTATATATATATATACATATATTTATATTTATATCTATGTATAGTTATATACATATATCTATACATATATTAGTACTTATATAACTAAGTATAAGTATACATACATATATATATATACATATATATACATACATATATACATATGCCTATAACTATAAATACATATATATATATTTATATCTATCTACATATATCTATATACATAAATACTTATACTAATATATATATATATACATATACACATATATAACTATATACATATTTTACTATATATATAGATATATACATATATATATATATATCTATATCTATATATATAGTATATATACATACATATATATCTAATTATAAATACATACATATATATACATATACATACATCTATCTATACATATATTTACATACCTATATATATATACATATATATATATATATATATATATACATATATATATATATACATATATAAGTACACATATACCTATATAATTATAATCATATCTATATATATACATATAGATATATATTTACATATATACATACATATATATATATTTTCATATCACCTACCATACGTTGTATCGCGGGAATATCTGCACCAGTTGCTGATATTCCCCGATACACGCGTACAGAAAGCATTTTCGCACATATCTTCCACCCATCCACCTTACACTCCATGCGGCACTTCATCCTGTTGGTTGCGTCTTCATAGACGACGACCGACTTGACACCGTGCTACACGCCATCTCCACCTCCACCCCCACCCCTATATACATATATAATATATACAAATATATATACACTATATTTACTTTATTTTTGTTTCTCTTTCCTGCCTTTAAAAAGATAAAAAAATATATATAAAAGAGAAAAGATAATCCTTGACTTGCAGGTACTCAGTCTTGCGAATAGCAAGACCAGTTTTGGAACCCTAATTTGGCTCAAAGACAAGAATCTGATTTTGAGGGTGTACCTCAAGGACAAAAATTATCAGAAAAAAATCTTAAATAGAAAAAACACCAAAAACATAATAAAGCGAATGGAAGAGATTCATTGTAGGAAAGGCGTAGAAACTTATTCACTTCTAATCCCACTTCCCTGAGTTCGACCCTGGGCCTAAAAGTGACCAAGATAAAATCAAGTAGGCCAGGTAAAAAAATTTTGTAAAAGAGATGGTTAGGCTCGATTTAGGTTAACCACTATACTCATTTCAACGATAAAATCACCATATTAACACAACCTATCCGGGTCTACACCACATCTTTTCTGGCGCCGTTGCCGGGGAAGTGCGCATTCAAGTAAGTTTCTACTCCATTCCTTTAATTTTTCTCTTCTCACACCCTTCTCTTCATGGGTGTTCCTGTTTGTTGGTATGCAGGTGAACTAGTGGCAAGGGGAAGGTAGGCAAACGAAGTCAGAAATGTGGGCAGATCCATGGCGGGAACAAGAGCGTGAAGTCGCCGGCACCGCACTGGAACTTCGCACACGTTGCTGAACAAGTAGGTCTTTCTTTCTTAGCAACTTAGGTTAACTTGTCACCTTAATAAAAAATATTAAAAAAAAATTGAAAACTTCTTGGGATCTCCTAGGGCAAGTGGATTAAAAATCACTTGTTTGCTTGCTTGTCATCACTCCCACCGCCCCGGGATTTCCCGCCAAACTTCGCATAGTGAAAATCCAAGAATCTTGATTCTTGAATCTTTCGCCGTGTGAAGTACTCTTTGAGGCAAAAATAAAAAGATTGATTGCCATCCCTCTTTGCCTCATCTATCTGCAATTCGGGATCACCTTTTTGGTGGGGAGACTTGGAATTGAGTTGATTCCAATCCCACCACGACCTTTCACGTGCCTTAGATTCGATCCCGAATATTTCAACCCTAACAATTTGATTTTCTTTATCTTATGGTTGAGCTTTGTGTGTGGAGATCATTTTGGTGATTGGGTGCACTTGAATTGAAGTGCTTTGGCTCCCTTTTACACTAATCTAAAATTGACTCGTGCATCCACACATAGAAATCTCCATCTAGGGAAGTGATGTAAACACATTTACACTACTTAAAATGTCTATTTATGCATGTTCTTAAGCATAGGATTGCATTTCATGATATAAATATTGCATTACATGCATCATCTTGCATTTAGAGTAGTTTGAATAAAATGGAGGTTAATTGTCTCCTTTTATGTGCTTGGACAGGGCAAATATTTTATCGGGGCCTCGGATCAAAGATCCAACCGTATGGATATGATCAGGGCGACGATTGGAGTTCAACGACTCCAAGATCGCCCTAATCAGGCATCCGTAGCATCAGATAGAGACCGGGGAACCCTAGAAGATCAAGGGCCAGGATGGTGTAAATCCGCACTTCAGATGGAAAATCCGACCACACGGATGAATTCGGATCGACGATCGCAGTCGAACGACACAAAAATCGAGTCAATCCGACATCCGTGGCACCATCTACAACTTCCAGAAGATGGACGGCCAAGATGGCGCCACGTGGCGCCATCCCAATCGCCCAATCGGCCGCAGGAGTCCTGTGAAGACCGCGCAACGTCTCCTCTCCGCCATTGGATCTCGATCCAACGGCTGCGGTCGCTCGCGTTTAAAAACGCCCGCGCGACCATTTCGCCCGCGTAGCGCAGCGGCGACGCTGCTGCGGGCGAAGCGGAGGTCGCGGGTTCGAGCCGCGGTGAGCGGGTGGAAGGCGCGGGCGAGCGGGCGCGCACGAGCGTCGGGTGAAGATCCAATGGCCGCGCGCGCCCGATAGCGCCGACGCGCAATTGGACGCTCTGGTGGACGCTGGATCGCACGCGGGCGGGCGCGCTACGCAGCGGGCGCGGACGCTATCTAAGCCGTCCGATCTCGCGATCGGACGGCTGAGACGACGCGGACGTGCGTCTACGTTACGCGCGCAGGCCAGCCGAGCGGGCGCGCGTGGCGCGGCGGCGACGGCGACGGCGGGGCTTTAGCGACGGTTTTATCCGTCACTAAAGACCCCTTATTTATTATTTTGAAGATGTAATGTCCATTTTGCCCCCACTCCTTGCAACTATAAAAGGAGACCCCCTCCATACGAAATTTTCATCCCTTCCTTCTCCTCTCTACCTCTCCAAAGCTCAAGAGAAGCTTGTCCCACACCCGGGATGCTTCTCGCGAGATAAAGTCCAAATTTTCGTCCCCCTTCGGAAGTGGATCCCGCGACGACGACGGCGTGCTGCTTCGTTCCCGTTCTTCTGCTTCGTCCTCCTTCGTCCCGCTTCGTTCTCCTTCGTCCAGGCGTCGTCCCGTCCGGCTCGTCCTCCAAGCGACCGTCGAGGAGGATTTCTCTCTCCCTATTCTTTTTACTGCTTTCTAGTATAGATTTACTGCTTTCTAGAGTAGTCTATTCGTCCTCCGAGCGATCGTCGAGGAGGACATTTCTCCCTCCATTCTTTTAATGCTTTCTAGAGTAATTGTTTTATGTTTTCTAGTTGTAATGAAAGAACTCTTTTATGATAAATTCCTTGTCTATTCTACATCTCATTTTGATTTCCATGTATAGTATTCCTTCGCTCTCTCTTACTCCCTCTCTCTCTTTTATTTGTTGTAGATACTTAGATAGTTTAAATTGAATTTCTTTGTGACAAAATAAAAAGAAACGCGGAGTTTTTAAATCAAACGTTCGCCTCCCTGTGTTCGACCCGGAATTCTTATTTCGGTATAAATTTTATTTGTTGAACACGAATCCTTCGCTTTCGAACTACAACGACGGGTTTTTCCAAAAACCAAACACGTTAGCGTAGATTCTCGCTCAACATTTTGGCGCCGTTGCCGGGGAGGCAACGCTCTTTGATTTCTCTTCGCGTTTTGTAACTTACAAATCATTTACCTCACTTTTCTCCTTTCTTATTGTAATTGCAGGTACTCTTTCGAGACAGGCAAAAGCGGTAAATCGGAGTAAAGTGTTGTGGAAGGTTTTGTAAGTTATCCCCCACCTCCCACCCATTAGATTTCATTTCATCACATAATAATTCAAACATCAATCAACCTAGGTGTTCTTATAAACTCTAAGGTTAGATTGTTTGTTGTTTGACATCCATACTCACTCCAACCCCCACATTAAAAAAATAATAATAAAAAAAAAAATCTCACAGAGGTACACAACCTCATCTGATTTTCTAACTCAACCGGTAAACCAATCTTATGAGCCGGTACACACATCCAAACACATAATCGAGTAGAAATCAGATTGGGTAATCATTTGTGTGCCTAATTAGGTGGTGCATCAGGCCAGTTGTTTGAGTTGTTTGGGTCGCACCACTTCAAATAAAATCAACTCATCAAGTAGCTGCCAATTAGGTTCAACTCTTAGGGATCTACCAGGCACTCCACATTCTTTTTAAACTTTAAAGGAAAATATCTTCACATGTGCTTGCAAAACCTGGTGTGCCAACGAAACTTGATTGAAAACACCTAAAGTTGAATCCTAAAAGCTACTAAGCAAGATTTGAACCTTAAAATTCACCACATCAAAAATAATCTTGCTTGAAAACCACTGGTTGTGCACGCACACACAAAGCAATCAATCATTAAGGGCACAACCCATTTAAAGGGCCCATCACATTCCAAAGCACATTCAAACCTAGCCCTAAATAAAACAGAGTAGACGTTGGCCTTAAGGATTGGACTCGCTCTTCAGAACTCAGAACGAGATTATTTTCGATTAGTCTGTTTCTACTGTTTAATCTGATGTCTAGCTAGGGGAGCAGAGTCAAACGATCGCGGCTGGGGGGTACACTAGGAACCGGAGGCGCAAGCCGAAGGAAGAACCTTCTCCCCAGTCCCTCCTTCTAACTGGTTGGATTGAACAGACAGAAGTAGATCAAATCGTTCCTTTATCTCAAGACGGGTTTTGGGAGTCTGTAGGTCTGTAGGCTAACCCATTTAAGGACAGGTTTGATTGTTTGTATTGCAGGGCACCTTTCTTCCTCCCGTGTCTCATGAATCCTTCCACATATTTCACGCATTCCCGCTCTTTCCCTCCTGTTGTAAATTATCCTCAACATGACGATTATCCCAACTCGTATTGTAATCGACCATCAGTTAGTTGGGATAATTCAGATTGGGGATACAATTCCGGACCCCCGTGTTTAGGGTCTAACCCTGAACACTTTGATTCTCAATTCTATCCTTCTCAGAGTTGCATCGATTATAGATCGTCCTCCTTTCATGAACAACCTAATGCGATCTACAATCAAGAAGGATACACTGATCCTTACCCATCCTCTGATTTCACTGCCTTTAGGTCATCTCCATCTTTTGAACAATCTGAAATGACCTATTATCAGGATGGGTATAACGAATCTCAATTCGTTAATTCCTCTACATTGATGTCAAACCCGCCCAACCCTGAACCAACTCATTTGGTTCAGGTTAATCAGGTTCAAGATAAGGTTCTGGCTAACTTGAGGAATATCATTCAATCTTTAGAAGTTCAGCCAATACCTTGCATTGAGAGATTGGAGCCCCTGATTGAAATGATTGATGATTTAAACAAGTCTTTGTTGGATTGGCTCCAGGATGTTAAGGATAAGAACCCGGGTGAGTTTCTACTTGGGAAATTAGCGAAATTGAGGATGAGATTCGTGGTTGCTTTGATTCAATCTTGGAATAATTCCCAGGATGAACTCTCTTCAGGAAAGCCAATGACAGAACCCGCTCAGGCACCTGTTGGGGGGGACACGTGTTACGAAGCTGACCAGATTGAATTAAAACAACCAATTATGGATGATTTGATTTCTTCACCTGAAATCCCTGAGCCGGGTTACGAGGAAACGTATGTCTCCTTGAAACGCAAAGTGACAAATGATTTTGGGACATACATTGATACGGATCCTGATGGTGAAGATTCAAGTTGCGAAGTCTCACACGAGTTTTCAGATCACGATTTTTGTGAGACGATTGGGCCTGAGGAATCTGATAGATCATTTGATAGCCCAATAACTGAGGAAACTGATCTTATTAGGGCACACGATACGGATCCAGAATCGCATTTTCTGGAGGAATTAATTCAATGCCCTGATTATCAGTTACACCCTGTTGAGCTTATCGATGATTCTAATTCTGAGATAATTAGACCCAAGTCACTTTTGATTTTGCCACATCATCTAGACTTGGAGATTTCAGACGGGGTGATGAATATACAAGAGGTCATGGAATTTGATATGCCGAATGAGGAGGATAGGAGCTGGGAAATTCTGATTTGGGAAGTCAATTTTGGAGGAAATGGAAGATTGAGTCGAAGGGTTCCTTTTAAACTGAAACCATCAAATCAGAACCCTTACGACATTTGTTTCGAGGATGTCAAACTCAAGCACACATTTAACGATTATCCTTTTGAGCTTCAATTCTCTGTAACCTGACATTTTGGCCTTGGGTTGCATCCTCACAAATCGCAGGCCCGACCCCGCTTGCATTATGATTTTAGGTTTTGGGTAATTTTTATCCAGAACCTAAGATATTCTCAATTATGGGGTGTGGGTCTGCACCACAATCTGGTCCACATCTGTGGACCTCTGCTGACAGGTCAGAGGATTCTTCTGTTTATTCTAATTCTGACCTGCACATGTGAATTCTTCATTTCTTTTCTTTGTATAGTGTGCCTAGCTGAAGGCACTAAACTCAGCACATATACAGTTCTTTTTCATTTTCATCTCGGAGCGGACCCGATATCCACGCAATTCAGGTGCTTTCTACGCTTTTCCACTCTGTTTTATGTCTTTTTAATACAATGAGGACATTGCATTAGATAGGCATGGGGGGATGGATATTTATCTTTGAATTCATTCGTCAGCTCCGTAGATTTGTTTTATTTATTTTTTTTTTTTTTAAAAAATCAAAATTAGGAAAGAGAATTTGGGTTTAAGAAAATTTTCGATCTTAAGAAATACTATATTATGTTCTGAACACAAAGACCCTTCAGGTCTTTGGACTTAATCAGCCCGTATATCCACTAAAATGTGGATTTGTTTTTCGAGTTCTCGCCAACTTGAATTTTATTCTAATTGGAGTAAATAAGTTTGGGTGATAAGTACACGACTTATCAACCCGCTCTCTGATGTGAGGGAATTTTGAGTCTTAAGCATCTACACACTTTCTTTGCACTGACTCGTTGTTTGGCGATTTTAACGGAAATTGGGTAGCTAATGAACCTTCTAGGGTGATATGGCTGGCAAGTTATCGTGGGTAACAGCCCATAGGTAGGTTGTCCAGAGCCCAGTCACTGGACCTTTCTCTTTTTGCTGCCTTTAGGTAAATCTTAGACCAGGGAAGCCACCTACTTAAAAAAAAAAAAAAAAAAATCAAAAAGGAGAAAAGAACAAAAAGAAATAAGCCACACTTCGCCGCACGAGTATGGCTGGCAAGTTGTCGGTGGTAACAGCTCATCGACCGGTTGTCCAGAACCCAGCTCAGAAAATGCACTAAAAATTCCCAAAACACTTATGAAGAAGCGGAGAAGTAGAATAAACCGGGGAGATATACACTGGATTCACCCTTGTGTTGACCCCGTTAAAAAATAAAAGTAGGGAGAAAGCTACCGGTTGTAAAGATACACCTTTAGGCAGAATTCTTTTTGAGGTCACCTAGAGGCGTAGAAATCCGAAGTCCGTTTTAATTGCCGGTCAACGAGTCTATCACAATCACAATAAGATGCTTAAAACTTAGGGTTCTCATCAAATCTTGGGTGAGTTGAATGGCCGTAGAAAGCCACTCTTAAACCCTAAAATTTGAAAATAAAAAAAAAAAAAAAAGAAAATTTTCTTTGAATAAGGCGAGGCTTGAGGCGGTCTGCATTTTGGCTGATACCCAGGCACTGTTGTGTCTTTGAAAGTTCAGTTCTTAAGTAGACAATTTCTTAATGATTGAAAATAACTCAGGTCCAAATAATCTAACCTAATTCTTTTATAAATAGCATATAGTTTTTGCTAGGGACTAGCAAAAGATAGGCATGGGGGTATGATGTAAACACATTTACACTACTTAAAATGTCTATTTATGCATGTTCTTAAGCATAGGATTGCATTTCATGATATAAATATTGCATTACATGCATCATCTTGCATTTAGAGTAGTTTGAATAAAATGGAGGTTAATTGTCTTCTTTTATGTGCTTGGACAGGGCAAATATTTTATCGGGGCCTCGGATCAAAGATCCAACCGTATGGATATGATCAAGGCGACGATTGGAGTTCAACGACTCCAAGATCGCCCTAATCAGGCATCCGTAGCATCAGATAGAGACCGGGGAACCCTAGAAGATCAAGGGCCAGGATGGTGTAAATCCGCACTTCAGATGGAAAATCCGACCACACGGATGAATTCGGATCGACGATCGCAGTCGAACGACACAAAAATCGAGTCAATCCGACATCCGTGGCACCATCTACAACTTCCAGAAGATGGACGGCCAAGATGGCGCCACGTGGCGCCATCCCAGCCGCCCAATCGGCCGCAGGAGTCCTGTGAAGACCGCGCAACGTCTCCTCTCCGCCGTTGGATCTCGATCCAACGGCTGCGGTCGCTCGCGTTTAAAAACGCCCGCGCGACCATTTCGCCCGCGTAGCGCAGCGGCGACGCTGGTGCGGGCGAAGCGGAGGTCGCGGGTTCGAGCCGCGGTGAGCGGGTGGAAGGCGCGGGCGAGCGGGCCGCACGAGCGTCGGATGAAGATCCAACGGCCGCGCGCGCCCGATAGCGCCGACGCGCAATTGGACGCTCTGGTGGACGTTGGATCGCACGCGGGCGGGCGCGCTACGCAGCGGGCGCGGACGCGATCTAAGCCGTCCTATCTCGCGATCGGACGGCTGAGACGACGCGGACGTGCGTCTGCGTTACGCGCGCAGGCCAGCCGAGCGGGTGCGCGTGGCGCGGCGGCGATGGCGACGGCGGGGCTTTAGCGACGGTTTTATCCGTCACTAAAGACCCCTTATTTATTATTTTGAAGATGTAATGCCCATTTTGCCCCCACTCCTTGCAACTATAAAAGGAGACCCCCTCCATACGAAATTTTCATCCCTTCCTTCTCCTCTCTACCTCTCCAAAGCTCAAGAGAAGCTTGTCCCACACCCGGGATGCTTCTCGCGAGATAAAGTCCAAATTTTCGTCCCCCTTCGGAAGTGGATCCCGCGACGACGACGGCGTGCTGCTTCGTTCCCGTTCTTCTGCTTCGTCCTCCTTCGTCCCGCTTCGTTCTCCTTCGTCTAGGCGTCGTCCCGTCCGGCTCGTCCTCCAAGCGACCGTCGAGGAGGATTTCTCTCTCCCTATTCTTTTTACTGCTTTCTAGTATAGATTTACTGCTTTCTAGAGTAGTCTATTCGTCCTCCGAGCGATCGTCGAGGAGGACATTTCTCCCTCCATTCTTTTAATGCTTTCTAGAGTAATTGTTTTATGTTTTCTAGTTGTAATGAAAGAACTCTTTTATGATAAATTCTTTGTCTATTCTACATCTCATTTTGATTTCCATGTATAGTATTCCTTCGCTCTCTCTTACTCCCTCTCTCTCTTTTATTTGTTGTAGATACTTAGATAGTTTAAATTGAATTTCTTTGTGACAAAATAAAAAGAAACGCGGAGTTTTTAAATCAAACGTTCGCCTCCCTGTGTTCGACCCGGAATTCTTATTTCGGTATAAATTTTATTTGTTGAACACGAATCCTTCGCTTTCGAACTACAACGACGGGTTTTTCCAAAAACCAAACACGTTAGCGTAGATTCTCGCTCAACAGGAAGCCCATTGCATTTTAACATGCATTAACCAACTGACATTGAAGAAGGGTTTGTTGGGCTTAGAAGAAAACTTGTATTCTCTCAAAACCCGGAGACTGGTTGAATTGGTAATTCAGCGAAATCCTAATATCCATACTACTTAAGGCTGAATTCTAAAAGCCATTCACCAATTAAAACTTCAATTCGGGGAGATTTCCCCGTTGCATGCTTGGTTTACACACTTTGTAAAATCAATCACTTGGGCATTACCTGGAAATAACGCCCTCCACATTCCAGAAGCACTTGATCTTAAGCCTCTAACTAAAATTGGTAGCAACTTGACCCTTATTAAGGATTGGAGGTCTGACTACCTACGTGTAACGCCTACGTGCTGGTGAGGGTTCCCGCGTGCTATCGGGTGTCTAAGACTGGGGCAAACGGCCTTTCAATCTGGCTCGGTGGTTCCGCGGTGCTCGCATTCGGTTCTGTAGGTCGTGATAGTAGGTAACTTAGATCTTTAGGTCTAAGGGCACACTGTAGAGGTTAGGAATTTGATTGTGTTGATTTGTCATCAAGTGTACCTTTGCGGCGTCATTTCTCTCATCTCTTTTCCCTTCTTATCTCCCCAATTCTTCCTACGGTAGTGCATGTTTGGGAGGAGGTCACAAAACCCTGAACTGTGTGAATTGCCTGATGATTTTAGAAAAGAAGCCGAATCGTCCTCCTCCTCCACAAACATGGCTGCACGCCCACCCCCAAATCCCGAGGGAGGAAACCACCCTCAAAACCCACCAGGTGGTGGACCCTTAGATCCCATAACCCACCTCCAAGCCCAAATGGAAATGTATAATGAACAAATTGAGGCCATTAGGGAAACATTGGAGGAAATGCAGAACCCTCCCGAACGGGAGGAGCGTAGGTCTCTTAGCTCCTATCAGAATCCCGCTACTACAGAGACCATAGGGCAAATTCGGGTCCCCATGGGCGGGGACGACTTTGAACTGAAACTTAACATAATTGGCCTAATAAATTTTCACTTCCATGGTCTTGCAAGTGAAGATCCTTTTCTCCACTTGGAAGACCTAACCCGATTGGCTGAAATAGTTAAACTGAGAAATATCAGGTTACCTATGGTCCTCATGAAAATGTTCCCATTTTCATTATGAGATAAAGCGTCGCAGTGGTTACACACCCTTGGGAGAACCATCTACTCTTGGGAAGAGATGCAAATAGTGTTTCTCAAGAAGCTCTTCCCAATCGGGCGAACCAATGTGCTTCGTCGTGCTATCACTTCATTTACGCAACAAAACGGCGAACAGTTTCATGAGGCATGGGAGAGATATAATGACCTCCTCAGGAAGTGTCCGCACCACGGTCTGCCTAAGTGGCATATAGCTCAGATTTTCTACTATGGGCTAAATGAGACTTTGAAGCAGATTGCAGACGCTTCCTGCGGAGGGAATTTTATGAATAAAGACGAGAATGGAGCATTCGAATTATTTGAAAATATGAGCGAAAGCTCAATGAACAATGCTTCCATTGTCGCCTTTAATCGTACCAGCCCGCCCTGTAATGTCCACGAAGTTGACACGGGACCCTCCCATTCATCCACATATCTCAGCCTTATCGCACAGAAATTGGATGAAGTCTCCGTCGTGCACAAGAAGCTGGACGAGCTTCTGGCCAACCCTGCCCGTTCTATGGCAAACACCCCCACTTCACCACTTCGTCACAATCCCAATTCTTCCAACACCAGGCTTATCTCGAGAAACCCCGTAAGACCTTCCTTACCGAGTGTCGCGCCAAGCGATTTGGTAAGTCATGTTGATTTGGCTTCTGCGAGCCAGTATTTTGACATAGAGGACCAAGCCTCCGTGTGCTCGAACGCATATTTACATGCGGATGCATCTTATGGCATAGAAGATGCTTGCGCCCCAGGGAACAACCCGTTCTCTGCCACTTATAACCCAGGGTGGCGAAATCATCTGAACTTTGCATGGTCCGACAACCCGCAGCGCCAAAACCCCGCGGGTGGACCAATGCGACTGTCCGCACCCGTCATCCCAAGGGCCCAGTCTAATCCTATGGCGAATCCGCCATCGGGTCCTTGCGTACCGCAAACAAAACACGCATCAAGTCCTCTTGATAAATTGATGCGAATGATGACGAAAATGTCAAAGCGCCATGAAGGAACATGACCTCTCTTCAGCACCAATTGGCACAGCAGAATGCTGAGATCAGTCAACTGCGCATGGTGACTCGATCTCAGGGCACTCTTCCAGCCGAACCTGTTCCCAACCCACAAAATTTCGTACCCCATGGTCCTCAACCACAGGTTCGACCTTCTCAGGGGTAGGTTCATCAAATTCTGCAAGCTCCGAGCATTCCACAGTGATTTCAGGCTAATCCCGCTGCAGCACCTCACTCTTATGTCCCCATTGCGAACCCTCCTCTGCCTTTTGATCCCACTGGACCCGCATCGTCCAATGCTATCACTAAGAGGAGTGGTAAGCAGACCGTCGATCCGCCTCGACCTGATCTTGGCCCGTCTTCTTCATCGCCCTCTCATTCGGGATGCGAACCGCATTCGCGAGAGGACGATACACCCAAATTGGTGCCAAAATCAGTCCCATTCCCTGAGGCTCTACTGAGGGAGCCAAAAGGCAAGAAGAAGGATATGCAGGCCTTTGATAACCTGCGTAATTTGTTCAAGGATGTTGAAATCAAGGTACCCCTGCTAGAGGCTATCGACCACATATCTACTGTCGCCCGATTTTTCAAAGAATACACAACACCCAGGCGACAGTCAAAGAAAACTAAGAATCTGGTGGTTCTCTCGCCTCATGCGAGTTGTGATATACTGTCAAATCTACCACCGAAGCAGAAAGATCCGAGCACACCGCTTATTTCCTGTAGCATCCAAGGCTGTAATTTTAACCGTGCCCTGCTTGATCTAGGATCTTCCATCAATCTTATACCAACCATCATGCTCGAAAATTTTTCCGTGGGAAATCTAAAACCCACCCCCGTCACGTTATAGTTGGCAGATAGTTTTGTCAAAATTCCGAAGGGTGTGGTGGAAGACATGGTGGTTAGGGTCAATGGTCTCTGTTTTCCTGTTGACTTTCTTGTTTTAGATATGGAAGTTCCTAGCTCACTTTCTGATTGTCCGATCATCCTTGGTCGACCTTTCTTGGCCACAGCCCGGGCCCATATTGACTACGAGTCGGGTTGTATTGAGATTGCCGTTGGATTTGAAAAGCTCAAGCTTAACATCTTCAAGGCAGCCAAGAACTTTGATTGTGATTGCATTGAGGATGACACGTCTGACGAGGACATGGCCGTCAGCGCATGTATCGGACTAATTGGGACCTATTCTGACTGCTGCGGATTACCTGTAAACACTGACAATTGCCTGACTAACACATATTGTGACGTTCCCCCATCCCTCCCTATTCCCGTACCTTCTCCTGACCAAACTTCTGATGAGGTTTTCTCCGCTTCCCATACCTCGTGGTCTGAGTCATATCCGGGCTACTCACCGCCGGTCCACACTCTTGAAGACCGGATTGCCCTTTCTTTCCCACCAAATCAGGCAGATTTGTAACTCCACATTGGGACCTTGAGCCCACATACTACTCACTGGGGCTATTCCTTTTTGGATCCATCTATCCAAGAAGCCCCTCTTCTTGGCCAATCTGAGGGCCAACTTCTTCCTCCTGATTTGTTTTCTGATCCGCCTGGGACACTCTCGTCCCAAGAAATGCCAGATCTTTCACCATCCACTCCCGAGCTGAAAGAGCTGCCCAGTACACTCAAGTATGTTTTCTTGGGACCAAATGAAACGCTCCCCGTAATCATTAGTTCAAAATTGACCAGGGAGCAAGAGTGCAAACTAACCGAGGTCCTTATGGAACACAAGGCAGCCATTGGATGGTCTTTATTAGACTTATCTGGCATTAGCCCCTCCTACTGCACTCACCGTATATAAATGGAGGAGGAGGCTCGACCTTCCCGTGAGATGCAGCGACGTCTCAACCCTAACATGCAGGAGGTTGTTAAGAAGGAAATCATTAAGTGGCTGGATGCAGGTATAATTTACCTGATCAGCGATAGCCCCTGGGTGAGTCCGATTCATGTTGTGCCCAAAAAGGCAGGACTCACCATCTGTGTCAATGACAGGGGCGAATCCATCCCTACACGCACTCCTACATCTTGGAGAGTGTGTGTAGATTATAGGAAACTCAATGCTGGAACTAAGAAAGATCACTTTCCGCTACCTTTCATTGACCAAATCCTGGAGCAGTTAGCGGGAAATAAATTTTTTTGTTTCCTGGATGGATTCTCAGGATATAACTAGGTAGCAATTGACCCCCGGGACCAAGAGAAAATCACTTTTACCTGCCCCTTCGGCACCTTTGCATTTAGAAGGATGCCGTTCGGACTTTGTAACGCGCCAGCAACTTTCCAGAGATGTATGCTGGCGATATTTCATGACATGGTAGTTGACTTTCTCGAGGTCTTCATGGATGACTTTTCGGTCTTTGAACCATCTTTCGATGAATGTCTTGCCAACCTGACTCATATCCTTAGGAGATGTATTGATGTAAACCTCGTGCTTTCTTGGGAAGAAAGTCATTTTATGGTACACGAGGGAATTGTTCTCGGACATATCATCTCCAATAGGGGTATCGAGGTTGACAGAGCTAAGCTGGATGTAATTGCTGATTTACCTGTGCCTGGCTCTGTCAAACAAATCCGCTCCTTCTTGGGACACATCGATTTCTACAGGAGATTCATCAAAGATTTCTCCAAGATTTCTCGACCGTTAACTCATCTCCTATCGATCGACGTACCCTTCGATATGGGCCCCGACTGCATACGAGCATTCACGTATCTTCGTAATGCTATCACCATGGCCCCTGTTCTCCAGCCACCTGATTGGTCCCTCGACTTTGAACTCTTGTGTGACGCTTCCGACCTTGCAGTCGGAGCCATCCTGGGACAAAGACGCGATAGACACCCCTTCGTGGTGTACTATGCTAGTAAGACGTTGGACGAGGCCCAGCATAATTATACTACCATTGAGAAAGAACTTCTGGCGGTCGTCTTTGGGCTAGAGAAATTCCGCTCTTACCTTCTGGGCTCACATGTTATTGTTTTCACTGATCACATGGCCATTCGCCATCTCATGCACAAGAAGGATGCCAAGCCTAGACTGATTTGTTGGATCCTTCTGCTCCAAGAATTTGACATTGAGATCCGCGATAAGGCCGGAGCCCAGAATGTTGTGGTTGATCATCTTTCCAGACTGGACCCTGACCATATTGGACTTACTCTGCCGATTAGCGAGATTTTTCCTGACGAGCACCTATTGGCAATTAATGTGGCAGGTGGACTTTGGTATGCCGACATTGCCAATTACCTTGCTTCTGGATCCCTTCCACATGGTAGGCCTAAAAACCAGCGCGAGCATCTCATGGTAGAAGCAAAGTATTATTTCTGGGATAATCCACTTCTTTTTCGAATAGGTGCTGATCAAATCATCCGTTGTTGTATTCCTGACAGCAAATTCCCCAGTGTGCTATCCTTCTGCCACGATCAGGCTTGCGGAGGCCATTTCTCTGGGAGGAAAACCGCAGCCAAGGTGTTGCAGTGCGGTTTCTTTTGGCCCTCCCTTCACCAGGATGCACACAATTATGCTAAACATTGCACTAGGTGCCAGTCGTTAGGGTTAATGTCACGTCGTGACATGATGCCCTTGCAACCCATCCTAGCTACGAAAATCTTCGACATTTGGGGAATTGATTTCATGGGTCCCTTTCCTCCTTCCAATAGCTTCGAATTTATCCTCGTGGCTGTTGATTATGTTTCAAAATGGATCGAGGCTATTCCCACGCACCGTGCTGACCATGTTATATCCACTTGATTTGTCAAAGACCACATTTTTGCGTGCTTTGGGATCCCTCGAGCCATTATCTCGGATGGAGGAAGCCACTTTACCCATTCTTCTTTTCGGGCACTTCTGAGGAAATACGGAGTCCACCATCGTATTGCATCCCTGTGTCATCCTCAGACGAACGGCTAGGCAGAGGTGTCGAATCGACAAATCAAACAAATTCTCCAGAAAACGGTTCGGCCTGACCGTAAGGATTGGTCCGACAAGCTGATTGACGCACTTTGGGCGTATCGGATCGCCTTCAAGGCTCCCCTTGGTATGTCTCCTTATAGAATCATTTACGAGAAACCTTGTCATTTGCCTGTGGAGTTGGAGCACCGCGCTTATTGGGCGGTTCGCCAATGTAACCTCGACCCAGACCTGTGTGGTCGAGAAAGGAAACTCCAACTCCAGGAGCTGGAAGAGCTCCGTCGTGAAGCCTATGGTTTTGCCTTAACTTTCAAGCAACGCACTAAGGCTTTTCACGACAGCCGCATTCGGCGGAAAGAATTTGAGCCATCTCAGCAGGTTTGGCTCTACAATGCCCGGCTCAAATTCTTTCCTGGGAAACTGAAGTCCAAATGGACTGGTCCTTTTCTGGTCTCGAGACCATTTCCCAATGGGGCTGTTGAAATTGAAGATCCCAAATCTGGGCAGAAATTTATGGTCAATGGGTAGCGTTTGAAACCCTATCTTACTCATGAACCTGCCCCCATTAGAGAAACTATTGCCCTACTGGAGGGTAACTAATTTTGTGCCTCATTCTGAGTCCAGCTAGGGACGTTAAATTCAACGCTCGTTGGGAGGCACCCCAACAACACTCACCATCCACCATCACTTTTCACGCCATTGCCATACTCACTTCACTTTTTACTTCACCACCCACCATCCACCCACCCTACCACCCTACTGTATACCCTGCACCTCAGCTCTCGTTACCCGATCTTTCATCCTTCCTCTACCCTTCCCTGCATGCATATGAGGACATAGCATCATTTGGCATGGGGGGGTGGATAGGCATCCATAGGATTTGGGTATTTTAGGGTATCATGCAGTTTCCATCTATCTGTAAAGAGGTTAAAAAAAAAAATGGTGTTTAGTAATGATTTGAAAGCTGAAAGAAAAATACAATAAGTGTTTATGGATATTCAACCACTGTTTTGAAGACTTTCTAGGCCACAGAAGCTTGATTCGCTCAGGCTCGGCTTAATTCACTTGAGCATTGACAAGATAGATCCGAATCTCTCCTAACTAGGGATGTATTCTTGTACCTGAGACACCAGTATAGGATCCGTTGGTTTGCTTCTCCTCGAAAGCCTAAGTAATCTTGGTTCACACTACACATATCAAGAAAGATCAGGTGAACATAAGATCCAACCCTAGTGTTCATTAGGGAAGGTGGAGTCCTTACCTGTGGGCGCAGGTAGTTTTTTTATCTCAGGTTTTAGTCTTGTGTTTAGGAGAGACTCTTTCCACCAAAAAGGAACTCTCCCACCAAAAAGAAAAGTGTGCTCCTCCAAATAATGTTGTAAGAGATATACTGACACGTGTTTCAAAAAAAAAAAAAAGATGCAAATAAGTCAGTATATCTCATAAATGTCTGCAAAATCTTCCTACAAAAAAGTTCTTCGGGGAAAATACCCTATTTTCTTTGAGCCACAAATGTCAGAGAATGGGAGTTGAGTTTTCCGTCATCTTTTTAAGGGCCAATCCGAAGACACAAGCTGAAACTGGGACCAACCTATACTTAAAAATTCATGAAACCCTGGGCTTGAGTCTTAATGTTCATCTGGTCAGTCTTGATCCTTCACTATGCACAAGCCATAATCTCTTGAGCTCTTGAGTACGGCAAAACCTCCTTGGTCCTGGAAATCGTACTTAAGGTTTAAATATCAAGAGTCCTGGTTAGTCGAGAGATGATCTATGTTATGTGAGACTTAAAGTACTGGTAGTCTTCTCTGCAATTAATTCTCACAATATCCAACAATAAACACACCTATGTCGCCTCAGAAGAAAATCTTCAGCATAAGATCATTTCTAAATACAACACAAAAATGTTTTGCTAGGAACTAGCAAAAGATAGGCATGGGGTTATGATTGCACAGCAAAAATACACCAACAATTGTGCCATCTTATGCTATTTCCTAGCATTGCCAGTGCATATTAGGTAGCCATAGTCGCATTTGTGAAAATACATGCATGCATGCATTTATTTGAGAGGGGAGGAGAGTGAAATAAATGGCCTTGTAATTGACAAATTCTTCAAGTGTTGCCTCGCAAAATTTCCATCTTCATTTTTATTTCTATTTGATTTTGAATTTCTTCTGCGCGGCTGCAAGGCATGGCAGCTCCTCTTCGCACCATGGTCTGCAGCAAGCTTGCCCTACAGCCGCATGCACAGCCATGCACAGCCAGGGCATGGCTGTGCATGCCTTCTTCCTCTTTAAAAGGGCACGGCTTGCTTCTTTGCAAGGGGACCTGGTCAAACACAAAAAAACCCAACACAGCAGCTTCCTCCAGGCTGTCTCCTCCCCTCTCCCCTCCATACACAGCCTCTCCTCCTTCTGAGGAGCTACTCTGTGGGCAGGAGCACCTCACTGTGGTGCATAACCACCATCGTGAGTCCCACCACCGCCCAGCTCATCAAAGAGCAGGTGGGAGTGGTGGTTCTCTTCCCTGTTTCATCGTTCCAAGCCAACCCCGCCATTGCCACAGGAGCTTCAAGCTTTGATGCTCAACCGGCCATCGCTCGCCTGCACGCAGGCCACCGCGCACGCCAGCAGGCCACCCGCACCCCTCTTCGCGCGCCCTGTCGCGAAGTTCCGCCCGCAGCCCAGCCGGCACAGTCCTTCCACGCACGCGCCAGCTCGCTCAGCGGCGCCCGCACTCACGGAACCACCAGCACCCGGTTGCATGAGCCGAGTGGGCACTATAGCCACCGTTCACACGTTTCAGCGGAACACTGTGGCTACAGTGCGGTGACCGGTAAGTTTCTCAATTAACCGGTCACCTGGTGCTCTCTCTCCGCACCGCGACCATCTGCTGCCCGTCCGCGCACGCCCGTGCCCGCGTCTCTCTCCGTGCCCGCTCTCGCGTCTGCATCCGCCCGCTTCTTCGCGCCCGCACCCGCCTCACCATGCAGCGCAGTGCACTACAGTTCCTCTCACGCTCGTTCCCTCCTGCGTGCATGAGTGGCACCAGATGATGGCCGCTGCCTGCAGACGACTTAACTCGCCTGCGCCACCTCCAGCAGACGCTCTCTCTTCCTCTCTCTCTCTCTCTCACAGCACTCTCACTCCTGTGGACACATACACACACACACACTCTCACTTATACACTACTATATGCTTATATATATATACATATATATAGTTATATCTATACATACATACATACATATATATATATATATATACACACACACACATATATTTATACATATATATATATACATACATATATACATATACCTATAACTATACATACATACATATATATATATTTGTATATCTATCTACATATATCTATATACATAAATACTTATACTAATATATATATATATACATATACACATATATAACTATATACATATATTACTATATATATATATATATATAGTTATATAAACATACATATATATCTAATTATAAATACATATATATATATACATATACATACATCTATCTATACATATATTTACATACCTATATATATATATATATATATATATATATATATATATATATAAGTACACATATACCTATATAATTATAATCATATCTATATATATACATATAGATATATATTTACATATATACATACATATATATATATTTTCATATCACCTACCATACGTTGTATCACAGGAATATCTACACCAGTTGTTGATATTCCTTGATACACGAGTATAGAAAGCATTTTCGCACACATCTTCCACCCATCCACCTTACACTCCATGCGGCACTTCGTCCTATTGGTTGCGTCTTCCTAGACGACGACCGACTCGACACCGTGTTATACGCCATCTCCACCTCCACCCCCACCCCTATATACATATATAATATATACAAATATATATACACTATATTTACTTTATTTCTATTTCTCTTTCCTGCTATTAAAAAGATAAAAGAAATATATAAAAGAGAAAAGATAATCCTTGACTTGCAGGTACTCAGTCTTGTGAATAGCAAGACCAGTTTTGGAACCCTAATTTGGCTCAAAGCCAAGAACCTGATTTTGAGGATGTACCTCAAGGACAAAAATTATCAAAAAAAAATCTTAAATAGAAAAAACACCAAAAACATAATAAAGCGAACAGAAGAGATTCGTTGTAGGAAAGGCGTAGAAACTTATTCACTTTTAATCCCACTTCCCTGAGTTCGGCCCTTGGCTTAAAAGTGACCAAGATAAAATCAAGTAGGCCAGGTAAAAATATTTTGTAAAAGAGATGGTTAGGCTCGATTTAGGTTAACCATTATACTCATTTCAAGGATAAAATCACCATATTAACACAACCATCCGGATCTACACCATCAGCCGTCGAAGTGGCTGAAGAAGAATGAAGAGGAAGAAGAAGATGTATATAGAGACTTGATTGCAAGGAAAACTAAGGACCTAAGTGAAAAAAAAGGACTCAATTGAAATAAAACCTAAGGACTAAAACGTAAAATAAGGTTTTCAAAGCTTATTTTAATTTAAGTCTTTTTCAACTTTTTATATATAATTATAAATTAGAAAAATATTATATATAAACCTTGGATTTACTTTTTGACCTTTTAGCTTAATTTATTTAATTAAGTAAAGTTACTTAAGTTATTACATACTTAGGAATAAGTTATGCTTAAGTTAATTAATAATTAATTAGGTAAATAGTTAATGATATTTCAAATCCATTTATTAATTAAATTATTAATAATATTAAATGGATAATAATTTAGCATTTTTAACTTATTTTAAGGTCCTTTAATGATTTATCCCTTATTCTATAATTAACCCTTATATATACATATTCCTAGCTAATTAACTAGGGAAACTAGTTAATTAGGGGTAATTAGAAGCCATGATGAGCCTCTCATCACTCAACCATCTATTTCTACCTTAGGGTTCATTCTCATCCTAGGGTTCTACTTGTTTCTAAAGTATACAGTATAGCTTAGCCATCTGTTTCTGCCTTAGGGTTCATTCTCATCCTAGGATTCATTCAAGTTATTTTAAACATGCAGTTCATTTATTTAAATCATAATATTAATGTAAGCCACTCTACCGACAAATATGGGAGGAATGGGGGCTCGGATCGCAGATCCCGTCGCCTCCGCAGCTCTCGTGTACTTGATTGGCTGGAGACATATACAATTGACCAACCATATCAAATGAGTCCAAAACCATATACAAGTGACACTAACTCATAGAGAAACTCAATTGAAAAACAACGGTACTTCGTTTGCGAAAATTCGATTCCATTTGGGCTCTAAACGGGCAAAAAACACCCACACTGTCCAAAATCAAACTTCTCGGTCTAGTCCCAGACGTCTTAAAAGGTGTCAACACTTACCCTGGGTTCCCTGCGGCTACCTCAGACATTCGGATCCTTCTGCGATTATCTAAGGTGAGTTCCAGACGTCAGACCCTCCTTCCGGTCGTCTGGAGGTACGGTTAGACGTCTAACGACGTGTCCACTCATTCGAAAGCACCTCGAAAGGTGCACCCTGCGCCTTTCCAATGTCCTGCTCCCTGTGTACATCCGTGCAGGCCATTAGAAAAGGTTGGACAAACCCTACAGTGAGGCCTGCATGGTCGTAACCGCACAAAAGCACGTACCTCAGCACTGCACATGTGTAACGAATGTGTGCCCCAGACGTCTTTTAAGACGTCTGGGAGGTGGCTCAGAAGTCTGATAAGACGTCTGGGATCGTTTCCAGACGTCTGGAAATCCGTTATTTTAGACACACACGAGTCGCCTGCGCGCCTGAGCGCGCAGACCGCATATTCCTTCTTTTTTCTCTCTGCGGCTGCAGGCGGCCTGCCACCTCCTCTCTCCTCCTCGCGCGGCCTTAAAAGGGCCACGCCTCCCCTCCCGTCTCCACAGTCTCCTCCTTCTTCTCCTTCCTGTGCGCGAGAGCGAGCGGACGCGAGGGCGGCAGCGACGGCCGCAGTGAGCGCGGAGGTGCGGCGTGCGAGGGCGGAGCTCTGCCGTGAGGGCGAGCTCGCCGGAGGGGGCGCGGAGCGACGCGAAGAGGGACCTGCTACGGTCTGAGCAGCAGGAGCGTGAGGTGCGACGCGGGTGGCGTCGCAAGCGTAGGCCGAGCAGGGTCCTGATTCTGGAAAAATTTCCAGAATCAGACGTCTGGGTTGATAGCCAGACGGCAAGGTCGACGTCTGTAAGATCATACAGACGTCTGAAAGGTGAGTTTCCGCTTTCTTCTTCTTTCTTGTCGACTGACCGTACTGAGGGAGGGGGGTTGGCTGTGCGCAGGTTCGCTGATTCGCCATCCTTTGCGAATCAGACGTCTGGAAGTTGTACCAGACGGCGGGAGTGACCTCCAGACGTCCGGAGGGACCATCGGACGTCTGTGATCTAGGGCAGACGTCCCCGCAGACTTCTGGACGTCTGGGAAACCACGCTGAACAGGTAATTCTCTGATCCACTTTTTAAGACGTCTGGAAGGAGTTCCAGACGTCTGATTTTGCACAGTATCGTCTTTTTCGACCCGTTTAGGGCCCGTTCGGGCTCCGTTTTCCGCGATTCGAGTTGCGTTCTTTTCAGAAGTAATTCCTCTACCCATCTATAGTAGCTATACACTGTTTTGAGACACTCCTTGTGTTTGATCCTTGTGATAGGACCTCGTTCGGTTGCAGTCTTGAGAGTCGCGGAGGCACACGGGATTCCCGATCACGCCCCCATTACTCCCGTTGTACCTGGTAGAGTGGCTTAAGTTTATTAATAAAATCTGTTAAAGTATGGAACCATAACTAGAAGCTAGGACATTGCATGAATCCTAGGAATGAGAAATGTATGGAATGATAGCTCCTAGGTGATGCATGAATCCTAGGGCTGGAAAACTAGTTGTATGCTAGATCCTAGGATGTGACATGAACCCTAGGATGGAAGAACTAGTGGAATGTATAATACTGCAGTCTTGGAAAAAAATGGAAAGGAATATAAAGCTGCCTGTAATTTGAATTAATAGCTGTCTGTTATGAATAAAGAAACATGATTGAGATCATGGATTTTGAGAACGTGAATCTGGAAAGTGAAACATATGATGTTCTGAGATAAAGAGCTGGAACCCTACGGGGAATTAGGAGTGGAACTCCTGGAAAGAAAAAGGAATGGAAACTGAGATGTAGTTTGTACTGTCTCTTGGGTACGCAGTACCAAGGAAAGTACCTGTACCTGTTTAGTGCAGAGTGGGGCCAGCCGCCCCAGGGACCCGGGGTTAGGATTGGCCACTCTGTACCGACTTGTTGGCCCTCGTGTACGTAGTACCGAGGAGAGCTAGTAGTGTTAGGAGAGTACTAGCTACCCCACGGGCCCCGGGGTTCTGCTAGCCTCCTTCACCGAGTTGTTAGGCCCACTAGGGCAAACCAGGGTAGTCAGGCGAGGGTGCGCGGACTGTGGAGGGGCAAGGCCCCGGTTTGGTTACTGTGGAGGGGTTGGACCCCTGTTACTGAGAGGGCTCTGCCCTGGTTCCGTGCTGTGCTTTGGGCGCACCCGTTAACGGAAACGACTGACCGCGTGCCAGTGCGGGCTAGCTACCTGTGCGTTTATCGCGCGTGCCGTAGTCACCGTTACGTCTGTCAGTGACCTTGGGGTGGTTGACTGAGGGTAGGATCACCACGGGGGACTCTCCCGGCCAGGAGAGCATCACGTGCTACTTCTACTTTTGGAAAAGACTGCAATCAAGATCGTTCCCACGAGGACATTCGAGATCAAGTAAAGGATCTGAGAAACAAATGAAATAGTGAGAAAAATTGAAAGATGTGAATAAAGGAAGTAATAGAACATAACAGCTACTGTACACTCTACTGTTGCCTTTAGTTAGTCTGCCACTCTACTCAGCGTTTTGCTGATGTGTTACACTCGTTACCTTTTTCAGGACCAGGTGTTGAGCAGCCATGGTCGGCGGCTGCAGAGGACGCTGGGCCAAGTAGGGTCCAGTAGAGTTTACCACAGTCCTTGTACCTCTTTTGTTTCTGTTTTAGTGAGTAGTTTTTTTTGTTTCCGCTGTACTTTCTTTACCTGCAGTTCTTGTTATATGATAAGTGTTGTTTTACTGTTGTGGTGGTACCTACTGTAGTAGTTTCTTTCCTTACTGTTGTACTTTCTTACTGTTAGTTATATTCATGCTGAATGTGGTTTATTTTACTGTCTTTTGGT
This sequence comes from Thalassia testudinum, assembly GCA_037157565.1. Classification (NCBI taxonomy): domain Eukaryota; kingdom Viridiplantae; phylum Streptophyta; class Magnoliopsida; order Alismatales; family Hydrocharitaceae; genus Thalassia; species Thalassia testudinum. Next base: position 206,553,525 of record JAZHRO010000031.1, read on the forward strand.
TACTTCCTCGTTGGACGACTAGGTCTTGGGATTAGTCGAGTCGGTCCGGTTCTCGTGTCTCGTAGGGACTCGGGAATCGGGTCGTTACAAGATGGTATCAGAGCAAGGTCGTCCCGAGAAGTGAATCAACTGACTGGAAAATAACCAATTCACATGTTTATAGCTAGAGTAGCCACCACAACATATCTCTTGACATGAGCTCTTAGAAGTTTTGTTAGGTACCGTCTGTTTTGACGTTTCCGTTTTGTTTCGCGTCTCCTTGCAGGAGATGCCTCGTCGCGGGACTGGCGAGACTGGCCGCGGGCGCGGCCGAGGACGAGGTCGGCAAGGTGGACGTGCTGTCGTTGACGTCTCGGTGGACCATCCACCACTCCCTGGCATCCAGGCCCAGGACCTCGCCAGACTGATTCGAGATATTGTACGAGAGGAGCTCCACCCACCGCCCCGAGCACCTCCTCCTGGGGTTGCAGAGGGGGAGTCCTCTGTGGGACCACGCGACGGACACGGCGCTGGACACGAGGGAGGGGATGGGCCGCTGCTGCCCCCACCTTCCTCCGACACTTCTGTACCCGAGGCACCTTCGCCTGGAGGTGCACCAGCACCTCCCCTACAGCGCCACTTCGAGCTTTTCGGACAGTTCCGGAAGCTGAAGCCCCCCTCCTTCAAGGGGGATGAGGACCCGACCGAGGCAGAGGACTGGCTTGAGCAGCTGGAGAAGATCTTCGACACCCTTCGCCCCCCGGTGGAGTGCCGCGTGGCCTTTGCCACGTACCAGCTGGAGAGTGCGGCACACCGGTGGTGGAGGGCGGTTCGGGGACAGGACAGGGACGAGCCGACGTGGGACCAGTTCGTCACCCTCTTTTGCGAGCAGTACTTTCCCCAGACGTGGCAGGACCAGAGGAGGCGGGAGTTCCACACTCTCCGCCAGGGGACGATGACTGTGAGCGCGTACCGCACGCGTTTCTTGGAGCTGTCCCGCTTTGCAGCGACAGCGGTAGCCACTGAGGAGGAGCGCCTTTGGAGGTTCACCGAGGGGCTCCGGCCGGCGATCCGGGGGTATGTCAAACCCCTGAAGCTGCCGACGTTTTCGAGGGTTGTAGAGGCAGCTATGACTTACGAGGAGACCAACCCGTCCGCGCGAGAGACCGACGGCGGGCGGAAGAGGCCCTTTCAGCCAGACTTCTCACAGGGCCGGCGAGAACGGAGACACGTGGCGTCTGCAGGAGAGCCGTCACATTGTGCAGGGCCATCAGTGGCCTTTGGGGGCCCTCGACAGGGGCCAGTCGCCAGCACCGGACCCCCGCCTAGCCGACAGCAGGGACTCACTGAGGGCGGGAGTCGGGTTCCCCTCTGCTACCAGTGTGGCCAGCCGGGCCACGTCAGGAGGGACTGCCCATCTAGGGCAGGAGGTCAGCAGATACTTCCCGTGCAGAGCACTGGAGGGCGCGCAGGAGGCCGCGGTTCCCAGGCACGAGGAGGAGGACAGCAGTCGCGAGGAGGGTACCGGCCAGCACCTACCCGTCCGACGGAGAGTGTGGCTGCTTCGTCCGCACCTAGAGCTGAGGGGCGTATCAACGCCCTAACACACAGGGACGCCAGAGCATCGGGATCCGTGGTAGCAGGTATGGTTTCAGTTTCTGGCAGACTTGTTTACACGCTTTTCGATTCCGGCGCTACGCACTCGTTTGTCGCAGCCAGTTTCGCAGTTAGTTTGGACCAGGATTATACACTGTTAGAGAATCCATTGGTAATCAGAGGTCCGAGTGGTCAGCTATTTGTAGCTGAGGAGGTATACACGGATTGCGAGGTCAGCGTTGGAGGACATAGCCTGCCAGCTGACCTGATTATGATACAGATGGAGGACTTTGGAGTGATTCTGGGGATGGATTGGCTGTCCGCTTACCACGCCTTGGTAGACTGTTTTGAGAGGAAGATTGTCTTCTCCATTCCGGAGTTGCCTTCTTTCGAGTTTCACGGGCAGCCAGTGGACGAAGGTTTCAGGTGCATTTCGGCACTTCGGGCGGCGAGACTTTTGAGCCAGGGGTGTGAGGGCTTCCTAGCTTGTGTGGTGGCAGAGCACAGCCCCGTGGCAGACTTCCAGAGCATCCCGGTGGTCAGAGAGTACCCCGACGTGTTTCCAGACGAGTTACCAGGACTACCGCCCGAGCGTGAGATCGAGTTTGAGATCTCACTAGTACCAGGGACCAGCCCCATCTCCACCGCGCCATACAGAATGGCACCGCTTGAGCTGTGAGAGCTCAAGTCCCAGTTGCAGGACCTTTTGGAGAAAGGTTTCGTGAGGCCCAGTGCGTCTCCCTGGGGAGCCCTGGTACTGTTTGTGAAGAAGAAGGATGGGACCCTACGCCTTTGTGTGGACTACCGACAGCTGAATAGGGTCACCATCAAGAACAGATATCCGCTGCCGAGGATCGACGATTTGTTTGACCAGTTGCGGGGTGCCACGGTGTTTTCCAAGATAGACTTGAGGTCTGGATACCACTAGTTGAGGATCAGGGAGACCGACGTCTCCAAGACAGCTTTCCGCACCCGGTACGGATACTACGAGTTTTTGGTCATGCCGTTTGGGCTGACCAATGCCCCCGCTGCTTTCATGGACCTGATGAACAGGGTGTTTAGACCGTACTTGGATCAGTTCGTGGTGGTTTTCATAGATGATGTGCTCATCTATTCTAGAGATCGGACGCAGCACGGGCAGCACTTGCGGATGGTTTTGGACACTCTGAGACGACGCAGGCTGTACGCCAAATACAGCAAGTGCGAGTTCTGGTTGAGGGAGGTGACCTTCTTGGGTCATGTGATCTCTGGTGACGGCCTGGCGGTGGACCCCGCCAAGGTCGAGGCAGTGCTCAGGTGGGAGAGACCGCGTTCAGTCACTGAGATTCGCAGTTTCCTGGGACTGGCAGGTTACTACAGACGGTTCATCAGAGGATTTTCACAAATTGCGCGTCCTATGACACAGTTGACCCGGAAGGACGTGCCTTTCGCTTGGACAGACGCCTGTGAGGCGTGTTTTCTGGAGCTGAAGGAGAGGTTGACCTCGGCTCCCGTGCTCACCATCCCTGACAGTAGTGGCGGGTTCGTTGTGTACACGGACGCTTCCTTGCAGGGGTTAGGAGGTGTGCTCATGCAGAGGGGTCACGTGGTCGCTTACGCTTCACGGCAACTGAAGCCCCATGAGCATACCTACCCTACCCACGATCTAGAGTTGGCAGCTGTTGTCTTCGCGCTGAAGACATGGAGGCACTACTTGTACGGTGAGACCTTCGAGATTTTTACAGATCACAAGAGCCTCAGATATCTTTTTGACCAGAAGGAGCTCAACATGAGACAGAGACGTTGGTTGGAGCTCCTGAAGGACTACGACTGCAGCATCTCCTACCACCCGGGAAAGGCCAATGTGGTGGCTGACGCCTTGAGCCGTAAGGCGCCCGCACGCTTGGCCAGTCTACAGTTACAGAGTTGGAGCCTTTTGGAGGAGGTGGGTAGTTGGCGACCTCTAGAGTTACGAGGGTACTGTGGGGCAGTGACGGTGACACGGCAGACCAGGCCAGAGTTGATAGACCGCATCATCACGGGACAGATGACCGATCCGTACTTGCAGTCTTTGCGCGACAGAGTACTATCAGGGGACCCAGGGGACTTCTCTTTCACAGACCAGGTGCTACGCTTGAGGGGACGGTTGTGCGTTCCCAGAGACGAGGAGCTGTTGAGAGAGCTCCTGACTGAGGCACACGGTTCCAGATTCACCATACATCCCGGAAACACGAAAATGTACCATGACTTGAGACGCGAGTTTTGGTGGAGAGGGATGAAGCGGGATGTGGGTGAGTTCGTGCAGCAGTGCTTAGTGTGCCAGCAGGTGAAAGCTGAGCATCAGAGGCCTGCAGGGCCACTTCAGCCACTTCCAGTGCCAGAGTGGAAGTGGGAGAGCATCACCATGGACTTGGTGGTGGGCTTACCTGTTACCCAGCGAGGACACGACGCAGTCTGGGTAATAGTGGATAGATTGACGAAGACGGCACGATTCTTGCCGATCCGAGTCACTTTGGGACCAGCACAGTTGGCAGAGAGGTATATCCGTGATGTGGTGTGACTACACGGAGTTCCGCGGGAGATCGTATCCGACCGGGATACCCGCTCTACGTCCCAGTTTTGGGCTGAGTTTCAGCAGGCTTTGGGGACGAGGTTGAGGTTTAGCACGGCTTACCACCCCCAGACGGACGGACAGTCGGAACGCACGATACAGACACTTGAGGACCTTTTGCGTGCCTGTGTACTAGACTGGAGGGGCTCTTGGGAGGAGCACCTGCCCCTGGCGGAGTTTGCATACAACAACAGTTATCACTCGAGCATCGGCATGGCTCCCTACGAGGCTCTCTACGGACGGAAATGCACGGCACCCTTGAGTTGGGTTGAGGTGGGGACCAAGTGGGAGGTTGGCCCCAGGTTGATCCGGCAAAGTCAGGAGGTAGTTGAGCAGATCCACAGACGACTCCGCACTGTCAGGAGCAGACAGAAGAGCTACGCGGATCGCAGACGCAGAGAGGTGCAGTTCGAGGTTGGGGACCACGTCTTCCTTCGTGTTTCGCCCATGAAGGGCTTACAGCGGTTTGGGGTGAGAGGGAAGCTCGCGCCGAGGTTCGTGGGGCCCTTTGAGGTCCTGGAGCGGGTTGGACCCGTTGCTTACAGACTTGCCCTTCCCCCGCAGCTTTCTGGTGTGCACGACGTGTTCCACGTGTCCAACCTCAGGAAGTACGTAGCCGATCCCAGCCACGTACTGAGTCACGAGAGCGTCGAGGTGAGCGACGACCTGACCTACCCCGAGCGGCCAGTGCAGATCCTAGACCGAGCCGTCCGCAGGTTGAGACGAAAGCAAGTACCCCTGGTAAAGGTTTTGTGGAGGAGCCAGCGGTACGAGGAGGCTACCTGGGAGCCTGAGGCGGCAATGCGGGAGCGGTACCCGGAGCTTTTCGCGGGTACGTCTTTTCGGACCGGCTTCGATCCTCTTTGAGTTTGTTATGGTTATTTGGACATCTTTTTCCCGCACCCTAGTTGGCGCAAGTTTCGGGGATGAAACTTCCTTTGAGTTTGTTATATTATAACGAATGTGTGCCCCAGACGTCTTTTAAGACGTCTGGGAGGTGGCTCAGACGTCGGACAAGACGTCTGGGATCACAACCAGACGTCTGATAAGACGTCTGGGATCGTTTCCAGACGTCTGGAAATCCGTTATTTTCGACACACGCGAGTCGCCTGCGCGCCTGAGCGCGCAGACTGCATATTCCCTCTTTTTTCTCTCTGCGGCTGCAGGCGGCCTGCCACCTCCTCTCTCCTCCTCGCGCGGCCTTAAAAGGGCCACGCCTCCCCTCCCGTCTCCACAGTCTCCTCCTTCTTCTCCTTCCTGTGCGCGAGAGCGAGCGGACGCGAGGGCGGCAGCAACGGCCGCAGTGAGCGCGGAGGTGCGGCGTGCGAGGGCGGAGCTCTGCCGTGAGGGCGAGCTCGCCGGAGGGGGCGCGGAGCGACGCGGAGAGGGACCTGCTGCGGTCTGAGCAGTAGGAGTGTGAGGTGCGACGCGGGCGGCGTCGCGAGCATAGGCCGAGCAGGGTCCTGATTCTGGAAAAATTTCCAGAATCAGACGTCTGGGTTGATAGCCAGACGGCAAGGTCGATGTCTGTAAGATCATACAGACGTCTGAAAGGTGAGTTTCCGCTTTCTTCTTCCTTCTTGTCGACTGACCGTACTGAGGGAGGGGGGTTGGCTGTGCGCAGGTTCGCTGATTCGCCATCCTTTGCGAATCAGACGTCTGGAAGTTGTACCAGACGGCGGGAGTGACCTCCAGACGTCCGGAGGGACCATCGGACGTCTGGGATCTAGGGAAGACGTCCCCGCAGACTTCTGGACGTCTGGGAAACCACGCTGAACAGGTAATTCTCTGATCCACTTTTTAAGACGTCTGGAAGGAGTTCCAGACGTCTGATTTTGCACAGTATCGTCTTTTTCGACCCGTTTAGCCCGTTCGGGCTCCGTTTTCCGCGATTCGAGTTGCGTTCTTTTCAGAAGTAATTCCTCTACCCGTCTACAGTAGCTATACACTGTTTTGAGACACTCCTTGTGTTTGATCCTTGTGATAGGACCTCGTTCGGTTGCAGTCTTGAGAGTCGCGGAGGCACGCGGGATTCCCGATCACGCCCCCATTACTCCCGTTGTACCTGGTAGAGTGGCTTAAGTTTATTAATAAAATCTGTTAAAGTATGGAACCATAACTAGAAGCTAGGACATTGCATGAATCCTAGGAATGAGAAATGTATGGAATGATAGCTCCTAGGTGATGCATGAATCCTAGGGCTGGAAAACTAGTTGTATGCTAGATCCTAGGATGTGACATGAACCCTAGGATGGAAGAACTAGTGGAATGTATAATACTGCAGTCTTGGAAAAAAATGGAAAGGAATATAAAGCTGCCTGTAATTTGAATTAATAGCTGTCTGTTATGAATAAAGAAACATGATTGAGATCATGGATTTTGAGAACGTGAATCTGGAAAGTGAAACATATGATGTTCTGAGATAAAGAGCTGGAACCCTACGGGGAATTAGGAGTGGAACTCCTGGAAAGAAAAAGGAATGGAAACTGAGATGTAGTTTGTACTGTCTCTTGGGTACGCAGTACCAAGGAAAGTACCTGTACCTGTTTAGTGCAGAGTGGGGCCAGCCGCCCCAGGGACCCGGGGTTAGGATTGGCCACTCTGTACCGACTTGTTGGCCCTCGTGTACGTAGTACCGAGGAGAGCTAGTAGTGTTAGGAGAGTACTAGCTACCCCACGGGCCCCGGGGTTCTGCTAGCCTCCTTCACCGAGTTGTTAGGCCCACTAGGGCAAACCAGGGTAGTCAGGCGAGGGTGCGCGGACTGTGGAGGGGCAAGGCCCCGGTTTGGTTACTGTGGAGGGGTTGGACCCCTGTTACTGAGAGGGCTCTGCCCTGGTTCCGTGCTGTGCTTTGGGCGCACCCGTTAACGGAAACGACTGACCGCGTGCCAGTGCGGGCTAGCTACCTGTGCGTTTATCGCGCGTGCCGTAGTCACCGTTACGTCTGTCAGTGACCTTGGGGTGGTTGACTGAGGGTAGGATCACCACGGGGGACTCTCCCGGCCAGGAGAGCATCACGTGCTACTTCTACTTTTGGAAAAGACTGCAATCAAGATCGTTCCCACGAGGACATTCGAGATCAAGTAAAGGATCTGAGAAACAAATGAAATAGTGAGAAAAATTGAAAGATGTGAATAAAGGAAGTAATAGAACATAACAGCTACTGTACACTCTACTGTTGCCTTTAGTTAGTCTGCCACTCTACTCAGCGTTTTGCTGACGTGTTACACTCGTTACCTTTTTCAGGACCAGGTGTTGAGCAGCCAGGGTCGGCGGCTGCAGAGGACGCTGGGCCAAGTAGGGTCCAGTAGAGTTTACCACAGTCCTTGTACCTCTTTTGTTTCTGTTTTAGTGAGTAGTTTTTTTTGTTTCCGCTGTACTTTCTTTACCTGCAGTTCTTGTTATATGATAAGTGTTGTTTTACTGTTGTGGTGGTACCTACTGTAGTAGTTTCTTTCCTTACTGCTGTACTTTCTTACTGTTAGTTATATTCATGCTGAATGTGGTTTATTTTACTGTCTTTTGGTTACTTCCTCGTTGGACGACTAGGTCTTGGGATTAGTCGAGTCGGTCCGGTTCTCGTGTCTCGTAGGGACTCGGGAATCGGGTCGTTACAACATGCTTTTAGATGTTCGACTTCAGCTCCGGATGTCCTTCTGCTACTCCAGATGTCTGAGAGATGATCTAGACATCTGATACTGGAAAATACCTAGTATGCAGAACCTCCGCGAGCTTCCCCTCCGTGCGAAACCCTCCGCGCCACTTGCAGAAGCTGAAATAGTGCCTTCAGTGGCTGCAAGAGGCTAAAGCGCCTGCTCACAAGCTCCTCCTTGCCCACGCCCTTGACTCCTCCTGCACGAGCTCCTCCGAGCTCCCGCGACTCCCTCACGAGCTCCTCCTCCTCTCGAGCTCTCCTCTCCTCCTCCACATCCTGTCTCTCTCTCTCAGCTCCCTCTCCTCTCGCTGCACTGGAAGGAAGGGAGGAAGGATGGACGGAGGTGGATGAAGGTGGCGGTGGCTAATGGAGAGTGGCATGGGTGAGGGGGGGTTTAAATAGAAGTGGTTTAGGGTTTGGGGTGAGGAGAGAGAGGTGAGTGCATGTGCAGCACACACGTGGAAAAGAACAGTAGGTCCGGTTCTTCTACTTTCAGACGTCTGACCCTCCATCCAGACATCTGGACAGACGTCTGATGGCTCATCCAGACGTCTTAAATGACCTAAAAGGGCCACGGGTCCTTTCAACATAACAAACTTAAAGGAGGTTTCGTCCCCGAAACTTGAGTCAAGTAGGGTGCAAAAGAGTAGCGTAAAAGCGCATAACAAACTTAAAGAGGATCAAAGTAGGTCTGAGAAGACGTACCCTCAAAAAGCTTTGGATACTATTCTCGCATTGCCGGCTCAGGCTCCCAAGTGGCCTCTGGTGGGCTACCTTCCTCTATAGTTTTATTATTTCGTCGTAGTATAGTATAGAGAGGTGATTACCAGTTTAATACAATTTGTTACTCGGAAATAAAAGAGTTCCCGAGGTCGAACTCAGGGAGCAAACTGTATTCTAGAGATACAAATTCTTATTACAAAAATATTACAAAAATAAAGAGAGAGAGAGAGAGAATTTGTTGGCTTCTTTCTTCTTCTCTTCTTTTCTCTTTGCCTATCTTCTTCTGCTTGGCTCTTCTGCTTTATCTGCAGCAGTAGTGATGCTTTTCTTCTTCTTTCAATTCATGTTTCTGCTCGTCTCTTTCTTTTTCTTCTTTTCCTTTCTTCAGACCTTCTTCTTCTCGTGCTCTTCTTCTTTCAGTTCTTGTTTCTGCTCGTCTCTCTGTGTTCTCCTCTGCCTCGCCTTCCTTCTCCTTCTTTGCCTTCAGGACGTCGTCTGATTTTTCAATCAGACGACTTAAACCGCCGCTGCTACAGTGCCGCTCGGTGATCCTCCTTCCTTCAGCCTTCGTTTTCTTCCACGGTTCTTCTTCACCTGTGCCTGCACACTTACACAGCTTGATCAGAGGGCAAAACCTACCTCTACCCTCCCTCGCGTCTCTCTCTCACAGAATCCGCTCATAGGATAGCTCTCCCAGAGCTGCCGGGTAGCCGGGTACGGGTCGCGCCCGGGTCCAGGCCCACCGGCGTGCGTGGTGGGCGAGGAGTGCAGGTCAGTCTAAGTCGGGTCGGGCCAGGTCCGCGGGGCGTGAGCGCGGACGAGGCCGGGTAATCGGGCGGGTGAAGGGGACCTCACCCCGTGTGCTGAGGCGATAAGGCTTATTCACAAAAACAATTTAAACGGTGAAAGAGTTGCGAGGCTTACCGATGTGGGACTAAACTGAGGCCTCTCCTCGCGTGCGCCTGCTGGAAGACCGCGGCCTTGCTTCTGCAGCTGCAGCTTTGATTTTCGTCGGTTGCTGGCTGGCTGCCTTCGCAGGAGTCTCCGTAATCCGCAGCAGCTGGAGACCTGGAGTCCTCAAGCCTGGAGCGCGGGAGAAGCTGCTTCAATGTGGCATTAATGGCGGTCGAGCCTCAGAACCTGTCGGACACGAATATGGCCTCTCGGCCTGATCAAACTACTGGGGAACCTTCGCCGTGGCACGGCGAAGGTGTTGAGCTATGCGGCAAGCCGCAAGGCGGTGTCTGGCGGCAGCCCTAGGTCGGACTGCAACCGGAGAAATGGGTTTGTTTGGGGGAGCGTTACGGAGGTGTGGAGTGGCAGTGGAGGGGTGGGGGGTGCTCAGTGTGATGAGGCGGAGGTTCGGTGAGGGTCGGCGAGGCGTGTGAGGCTGTGGAGCGATGGGGGCATCTCGCCGGAGGGTGGCCGGAGACGAAGGGGGTGACGATGGTCAGGGTCGGTCGAGGGCTTAATTGAACAAATTGAAACCGGGGAAAGAAAGAGGAGAGGAAGGGAAGTAGTTCTAACTTTCTTGCAGGGACGAAGGGGGAGCAGCAGGGCGACAGTCGTATCGACTGTCGCTGGAGAAGAAGATGCCCAGGGGAAGGGGCGGCGGCGAGGAGAGGGCTGGAGAGGCGCTAGCTGGGTACGGCGTGGCGCGGGAAGAGCGAGGGGGGGCAACCCTGCAGCTGGTAGTGCGGCAGAGCGACGAGGTGGAAGAGGAGAGAACCGCCGGAGCTGGTGGGCGTCTGCCAGAGTGAGAAGAGAGGAAAGTTGGGGGTTTTCTCCGTCAGATCCAAGCTGCTCAGAACGGCGGAGCGACGGGGGTATTTATAGAGGCGGAATCAGAGAGGAGGGCGGAGGGAGACGACGTGTCTCCCTCGCCGGAGGACGCCGGAGATGGAAACCCATACCGTTTGTGCGTTCGCACGGCCGGTATGGTGGGTTGCAGTGACCAGGGGGGTGTTCCTGCGACGGCTGACGACGCAGGACACCCCCGGTTGACTTGCCAGCCCCTCCCCCTCACCCTGCGCGGCGCCATGCTCCGCGCAAGGTCGCCGGAGCATGGTGCTGGCAGGTTTTGCAGGGAGGACCTGAATGCAAAGAACGAAGGAGAGTTAGGGGCCAAAATGCGAGGGTTCAAAAGTTGAGGGTCAAAAAGTAAATATATGAGGACCAAAGTGTAAAGTTGGTCAAGAAGGTTCCTTCTTAGGCTCAAGTTTTTATACATGACTAATTAGGACCTAAGGAATCTGATGGTGAATTTTATTTCTAGATTAAACCTTGTTTGACTGGTCAATTTACGCAAAAACCCAAATTAAGTTATTAATTGTGTATGGTTCTCAATGTAGGTCAAGATGGGTTCCTAAGGTCAAATTGAAGGTTCTAAACCCTAGAGATTATTTTTCTATGAATTTTAGAGGGTTTATTCCATTTTTTCTTTGCCTTGAACCTCGTGAATTGAAGTGGGTTTGTTTTAGGTGTTGAGCGCGAATCTACGCTAACGTGTTTGGTTTTGGAAAACCCGTCGTTGTAGTTCGAAAGCGAAGGATTCGTGTTCAACAAATAAAATTTATACCGAAATAAGAATTCCGGGTCGAACTCAGGGAGGCTACGTTGATCTATATTCGCAATTATGTTTTTTTTTAGGATTTTTGATAAACAAGGCGAAATAATTACAATGGAGCTATCAAATTGAGAGAGAGGGAGAGAAAGAGAGAGAGAAAGAGAACATGCATTCAATATTTCAATTGTTTATACAAGCAAATGAAATTAAAGTTACACTAGAAAGCGGGAAATCAATTACACTATAAAGCAGGAAAATTCTACACTAGAAAAGCTGTAAATAAGAATGGGAGAGAGAAGTTATCCTCCTCGACGGTCGCTTGGAGGACGAGCCGGACGGGACGACGCCTGGACGAAGGAGAACGAGGCGGGACGAAGGAGGACGAAGCAGAAGAACGGGAACGAAGCAGCACGCCGTCGTCGTCGCGGGATCCACTTCCGAAGGGGGACGAAAATTTGGACTTTATCTCGTGAGAAGCATCCCGGGTGTGGGACAAGCTTCTCTTGAGCTTTGGAGAGGTAGAGAGGAGAAGGAAGGGATGAAAATTTCGTACGGAGGGGGTCTCCTTTTATAGTTGCAAGGAGTGGGGGCAAAATGGACATTACATCTTCAAAATAATAAATAAGGGGTCTTTAGTGACGGATAAAACCGTCGCTAAAGCCCCGCCGTCGCCGTCGCCGCCGCACCCACGCGCGCCCGCTCGGCTGGCCTGCGCGCGTAACGCAGACGCACGTCCGCGTCGTCTCAGCCGTCCGATCGCGAGATCGGACGGCTTAGATCGCGCCCGCGCCCGCTGCGTAGCGCGCCGCCCGCGTGCGATCGTGCGCCCACCAGGGCGTCCAATTGCGCGTCGGCGCTATCGGGCGCGCGCGGCCGTTGGATCTTCATCCGACGCTCGTGCGCGCCCGCTCGCCCGCGCCTTCGACCCCCTCTCCGCGGCTCGAACCCGCGACCTCCGCTTCGCCCGCAGCTGCGTCGCCGCTGCGCTACGCGGGCGAAATGGTCGCGCGGACGTTTTTAAACGCGCGCGACCGCAGCCGTTGGATCGAGATCCAACGGCGGAGAGGAGACGTTGCGCGGACTTCACAGGACTCCTGCGGCCGATTGGGCGGCTGGGATGGCGCCACGTGGCGCCATCTTGGCCGTCCATCTTCTGGAAGTTGTAGATGGTGCCACGGATGTCGGATTGACTCGATTTTTGTGTCGTTCGACTGCGATCGTCGATCCGAATTCATCCGTGTGGTCGGATTTTCCATCTGAAGTGCGGATTTACACCATCCTGGCCCTTGATCTTCTAGGGTTCCTTGGTCTCTATCTGATGCTACGGATGCCTGATTAGGGCGATCTTGGAGTCGTTGAACTCCAATTGTCGCCCTGATCATATCCATACGGTTGGATCTTTGATCCGAGGCCCCGATAAAATATTTGCCCTGTCCAAGCACATAAAAGGAGACAATTAACCTCCATTTTATTCAAACTACTCTAAATGCAAGATGATGCATGTAATGCAATATTTATATCATGAAATGCAATCTTATGCTTAAGAACATGCATAAATAGACATTTTAAGTAGTGTAAATGTGTTTACATCATACCCCCATGCCTATCTTTTGGTAGTCCCTAGCAAAAACTATATGCTATTTATAAAAGAATTAGGTTAGATTATTTGGACCTGAGTTATTTTCAATCATTAAGAAATTGTCTACTTAAGAACTGAACTTTCAAAGACACAACAGTGCCCGGGTATCAGCCAAAATGCAGACCGCCTCAAGCCTCGCCTTATTCAAAGAAAAATTTCTTTTTCTGTTTTTACTCTTTTTTTTTTTTTAGATTTTCAAATTTTAGGGTTTAAGAGTGGCTTTCTACGGCCATTCAACTCACCCAAGATTTGATGAGAACCCTAAGTTTTAAGCATCTTATTGTGATGTGATAGACTCGTTGACCGGCAATTAAAACGGACTTCGGATTTCTACGCCTCTAGGTGACCTCAAAAAGAATTCTGCCTAAAGGTGTATCTTTACAACCGGTAGCTTTCTCCCTACTTTTATTTTTTAACGGGGTCAACACAAGGGTGAATCCAGTGTATATCTCCCCGGTTTATTCTACTTCTCCGCTTCTTCCTAAGTGTTTTGGGAATTTTTAGTGCATTTTCTGAGCTGGGTTCTGGACAACCGGTCGATGAGCTGTTACCACCGACAACTTGCCAGCCATACTCGTGCGGCGAAGTGTGGCTTATTTCTTTTTGTTCTTTTCTCCTTTTTGATTTTTTTTTTTTTTTAAATAGGTGGCTTCCCTGGTCTAAGATTTACCTAAAGGCAGCAAAAAGAGAAAGGTCCAGTGACTGGGCTCTGGACAACCTACCTATGGGCTGTTACCCACGATAACTTGCCAGCCATATCACCCTAGAAGGTTCATTAGCTACCCAATTTCCGTTAAAATCGCCAAACAACGAGTCAGTGCAAAGAAAGTGTGTAGATGCTTAAGACTCAAAATTCCCTCACATCAGAGGGCGGGTTGATAAGTCGTGTACTTATCACCCAAACTTATTTACTCCAATTATAATAAAATTCAGGTTGGCGAGAACTCGAAAAACAAATCCACATTTTAGTGGATACATAGGCTGATTAAGTCCAAAGACCTGAAGGGTCTTTGTGTTCAAACCATAATATAGTATTTCTTAAGATCGAAAATTTTCTTAAACCCAAATTCTCTTTCCTAATTTTGATTTTTTTTTTTTTTTTTTAATAATAAAACAAATCTACGGAGCTGACGAATGAATTCAAAGATAAATATCCACCCCCCCATGCCTATCTAATGCAATGTCCTCATTGTATTGAAAAGACATAAAACAGAGTGGAAAAGCGTAGAAAGCACCTGAATTGCGTGGATATCGGGTCCGCTCCGAGATGAAAATGAAAAAGAACTGTATATGTGCTGAGTTTAGTGCCTTCAGCTAGGCACACTATACAAAGAAAAGAAATGAAGAATTCACATGTGCAGGTCAGAATTAGAATAAACAGAAGAATCCTCTGACCTGTCAGCAGAGGTCCACAGATGTGGACCAGATTGTGGTGCAGACCCACACCCCATAATCGAGAATATCTTAGGTTCTGGATAAAAATTACCCAAAACCTAAAATCAAAATGCAAGCAGGGTCGGGCCTGCGATTCGTGAGGATGCAACCCAAGGCCAAAATGTCGGGTTACAGAGAATTGAAGCTCAAAAGGATAATCGTTAAATGTGTGCTTGAGTTTGACATCCTCGAAACAAATGTCGTAAGGGTTCTGATTTGATGGTTTCAGTTTAAAAGGAACCCTTCGACTCAATCTTCCATTTCCTCCAAAATTGACTTCCCAAATCAGAATTTCCCAGCTCCTATCCTCCTCATTCGGCATATCAAATTCCATGACCTCTTGTATATTCATCACCCCGTCTGAAATCTCCAAGTCTAGATGATGTGGCAAAATCAAAATTGACTTGGGTCTAATTATCTCAGAATTAGAATCATCAATAAGCTCAACAGGGTGTAACTGATAATCAGGGCATTGAATTAATTCCTCCAGAAAATGCGATTCTGGATCTGTATCGTGTGCCCTAATAAGATCAGTTTCCTCAGTTATTGGGCTATCAAATGATCTATCAGATTCCTCAGGCCCAATCGTCTCACAAAAATCGTGATTTGAAAACTCGTGTGAGACTTCGCAACTTGAATCTTCACCATCAAAGAAATCAGGATCCGTATCAATGTATGTCCCAAAATCAGTTGTCACTTTGTGTTCCCAGGAGACATACGTTTTCTCGTAACCCGGCTCAGGGATCTCAGGTGAAGAAATCAGATCATCCTTAATTGGTTGCTTTAATTCAATCTGGTCAGCTTCGTAACACGTGTTCCCCCCAACAGGTGCCTGAGCGGGTTCTGTCATTGGCTTTCCTGAAGAGAGTTCATCCTGGGAATTATTCCAAGATTGAATCAAAGCAACCACGAATCTCATCCTCAATTTCGCTAATTTCCCAAGTAAAAACTCACCCGGGTTCTTATCCTTAACATCCTGGAGCCAATCCAACAAAGACTTGTTTAAATCATCAATCATTTCAATCAGGGGCTCCAATCTCTCAATGCAAGGTATTGGCTGAACTTCTAAAGATTGAATGATATTCCTCAAGTTAGCCAGAACCTTATCTTGAACCTGATTAACCTGAACCAAATGAGTTGGTTCAGGGTTGGGCGGGTTTGACATCAATGTAGAGGAATTAACGAATTGAGATTCGTTATACCCATCTTGATAATAGGTCATTTCAGATTGTTCAAAAGATGGAGATGACCTAAAGGCAGTGAAATCAGAGGATGGGTAAGGATCAGTGTATCCTTCTTGATTGTAGATCGCATTAGGTTGTTCATGAAAGGAGGACGATCTATAATCGATGCAACCCTGAGAAGGATAGAATTGAGAATCAAAGTGTTCAGGGTTAGACCCTAAACACGGGGGTCCGGAATTGTATCCCCAATCCGAATTATCCCAACTAACTGATGGTCGATTACAATACGAGTTGGGATAATCGTCATGTTGAGGATAATTTACAACAGGAGGGAAAGAGCGGGAATGCGTGAAATATGTGGAAGGATTCATGAGATACGGGAGGAAGAAAGGTGCCCTGCAATACAAACAATCAAACCTGTCCTTAAATGGGTTAGCCTACAGACCTACAGACTCTCAAAACCCGTCTTGAGATAAAGGAACGATTTGATCTACTTCTGTCTGTTCAATCCAACCAGTTAGAAGGAGGGACTGGGGAGAAGGTTCTTCCTTCGGCTTGCGCCTCCGGTTCCTAGTGTACCCCCCAGCCGCGATCGTTTGACTCTGCTCCCCTAGCTAGACATCAGATTGAATAGTAGAAACAGACTAATCGAAAATAATCTCGTTCTGAGTTCTGAAGAGCGAGTCCAATCCTTAAGGCCAACGTCTACTCTGTTTATTTAGGGCTAGGTTTGAATGTGCTTTGGAATGTGATGGGCCCTTTAAATGGGTTGTGCCCTTAATGATTGATTGCTTTGTGTGTGCGTGCACAACCAGTGGTTTTCAAGCAAGATTATTTTTGATGTGGTGAATTTTAAGGTTCAAATCTTGCTTAGTAGCTTTTAGGATTCAACTTTAGGTGTTTTCAATCAAGTTTCATTGGCACACCAGGTTTTGCAAGCACAGGTGAAGATATTTTCCTTTAAAGTTTAAAAAGAATGTGGAGTGCCTGGTAGATCCCTAAGAGTTGAACCTAATTGGCAGCTACTAGATGAGTTGATTTTATTTGAAGTGGTGCGACCCAAACAACTCAAACAACTGGCCTGATGCACCACCTAATTAGGCACACAAATGATTACCCAATCTGATTTCTACTCAATTATGTGTTTGGATGTGTGTACCGGCTCCTAAGATTGGTTTACCGGTTGAGTTAGAAAATCAGATGAGGTTGTGTACCTCTGTGAGATTTTTTTTTATTTTTTTTTCTTTTTTTTAATGTGGGGGTTGGAGTGAGTATGGATGTCAAACAAACAATCTAACCTTAGAGTTTATAAGAACACCTAGGTTGATTGATGTTTGAATTATTATGTGATGAAATGAAATCTAATGGGTGGGAGGTGGGGGGTAACTTACAAAACCTTCCACAGCACTTTACTCCGATCTACCGCTTTTGCCTGTCTCGAAAGAGTACCTGCAATTACAATAAGAAAGGAGAAAAGTGAGGTAAATGATTTGTAAGTTACAAAACGCGAAGAGAAATCAAAGAGCGTTGCTTCCCCCGGCAGCGGCGCCAAGATGTTGAGCGCGAATCTACGCTAACGTGTTTGGTTTTTGGAAAAACCCGTCGTTGTAGTTCGAAAGCGAAGGAATCGTGTTCAACAAATAAAATTTTATACCGAAATAAGAATTCCGGGTCGAACTCAGGGAGGCTACGTTGATCTATATTCGCAATTATGTTTTTTTTTAGGATTTTTGATAAACAAGGCGAAATAATTACAATGGAGCTATCAAATTGAGAGAGAGGGAGAGAAAGAGAGAGGAGAAAGAGAACATGCATTCAATATTTCAATTGTTTATACAAGCAAATGAAATTAAAGTTACACTAGAAAGCGGGAAATCAATTACACTATAAAGCAGGAAAATTCTACACTAGAAAAGCTGTAAATAAGAATGGGAGAGAGAAGTTATCCTCCTCGACGGTCCGCTTGGAGGACGAGCCGGACGGGACGACGCCTGGACGAAGGAGAACGAGGCGGGACGAAGGAGGACGAAGCAGAAGAACGGGAACGAAGCAGCACGCCGTCGTCGTCGCGGGATCCACTTCCGAAGGGGGACGAAAATTTGGACTTTATCTCGTGAGAAGCATCCCGGGTGTGGGACAAGCTTCTCTTGAGCTTTGGAGAGGTAGAGAGGAGAAGGAAGGGATGAAAATTTCGTACGGAGGGGGTCTCCTTTTATAGTTGCAAGGAGTGGGGGCAAAATGGACATTACATCTTCAAAATAATAAATAAGGGGTCTTTAGTGACGGATAAAACCGTCGCTAAAGCCCCGCCGTCGCCGTCGCTGCCGCACCCACGCGCGCCCGCTCGGCTGGCCTGCGCGCGTAACGCAGACGCACGTCCGCGTCGTCTCAGCCGTCCGATCGCGAGATCGGACGGCTTAGATCGCGCCCGCGCCCGCTGCGTAGCGCGCCGCCCGCGTGCGATCGCGCGCCCACCAGGGCGTCCAATTGCACGTCGGCGCTATCGGGCGCGCGCGGCCGTTGGATCTTCATCCGACGCTCGTGCGCGCCCGCTCGCCCGCGCCTTCGACCCCCTCTCCGCGGCTCGAACCCGCGACCTCCGCTTCGCCCGCAGCTGCGTCGCCGCTGCGCTACGCGGGCGAAATGGTCGCGCGGACGTTTTTAAACGCGCGCGACCGCAGCCGTTGGATCGAGATCCAACGGCGGAGAGGAGACGTTGCGTGGACTTCACAGGACTCCTGCGGCCGATTGGGCGGCTGGGATGGCGCCACGTGGCGCCATCTTGGCCGTCCATCTTCTGGAAGTTGTAGATGGTGCCACGGATGTCGGATTGACTCGATTTTTGTGTCGTTCGACTGCGATCGTCGATCCGAATTCATCCGTGTGGTCGGATTTTCCATCTGAAGTGCGGATTTACACCATCCTGGCCCTTGATCTTCTAGGGTTCCCCGGTCTCTATCTGATGCTACGGATGCCTGATTAGGGCGATCTTGGAGTCGTTGAACTCCAATCGTCGCCCTGATCATATCCATACGGTTGGATCTTTGATCCGAGGCCCCGATAAAATATTTGCCCTGTCCAAGCACATAAAAGGAGACAATTAACCTCCATTTTATTCAAACTACTCTAAATGCAAGATGATGCATGTAATGCAATATTTATATCATGAAATGCAATCTTATGCTTAAGAACATGCATAAATAGACATTTTAAGTAGTGTAAATGTGTTTACATCATTAGGGTTACAGATTATCATTTAGTTCCTTGGAATTGCTGTAGCCCTTGCCAGATCATCTCATCCCACTTTTATTCTTATTAGGTTGCTTTGACCTATGTTTGGACCCTGAATTACCCTGTATGCAGATTATACTGGTAAAATTACATTTTTACCCCTTATGACTTGTTTTCTCCTTAAACTCAGAATTCTCTGAGTTAAGCCTTTCCTTGAGTTATGTAGGAGCTTTTATCCTTTGTATTAGGTCAAAATGAGCTAGTTATGGCTCATGATGAGGTTCTCATCAGCCTCCTTGTATCGCTGGCTTCTCCATAGGACTATCACCAGTGATACCTACTTCTGTCTCAGACTCCGGACGGCTTTGTCTAGTATTTGTATTAGCCTCTCGGGATAGGTCAGGTCGTCTCCCACCTTGATGCTCTCGTGGCTTAGAATGTGGCTAGGATCGGTGACGTACTTCCTGAGGTTGGACACGTGAAACACGTCATGCACTCCAGAGAGTTGGGAGGAAGAGCAAGGCTGTAAGCAACGGGTCCAACCCACTCCAAAACCTCGAAGGGTCCCACAAACCTTGGTGCAAGCTTCCCTTTCACCCCAAAACACCGCAAGCCCTTCATGGGCGAAACACGGAGAAAGATGTGATCCCTAACCTCGAATTGTACCTCACTGCGCTTCCTGTTGGCGTAGTTCTTCTGTCTGCTCCTGATAGTGCAGAGTCGCCTGTGAATTTGCTCTATCACTGATGAGAGCCTCATCATGAGCCCTAACTAGCTCATTTTGACCTAAAAAAGAGAATAAGAGCTCCTACATAACCTAGAGAAGGGCATAATTCAAGTAATAAGTGTTCTGAGAAGAAAACATGAAATAAAGGTTAAAATTATAATTTTACCATTACAGTACATAAACAGGATTTATTAGAGGAGAAAAATAGGTCAAATGGTCTAAATAAGATGAAAAGTGGGTTGGTTCAATCAGAAATGGGTTCATGTGCAATCTAGGGAATAAATGACATCTTGTAACCCTAAAACAGCCCTACTTAATTCAACAAGGTTCTGGTCAGGATAAAAATCAAGTAAACCCTCTAAAATTCATGTAAAAATATCTCCTAGGGTTTAGAACCTCCAAATTGGCCTTTGGAACTTATTTTGACCTAGATTGGGGTCCTAGCTCATTAATTGACCTAATTTGGGTTTTTATGTAAAATGTCCAGTCAAACGTGGTCAAACCTAAAATTTAACTTCACCATTGGATTCCTTAGGTCCAAATTAGGTTTGTACCGAAATTTGGATCTAAGGGGAGGTCATTTTGACCTACTTTGCAAAATAGTTCACCTAATTACATTTTGGTCCCTATCTTTTGAAAACCATTACACAGACCCCCCTAACTTCCTTGCCACTCTTACAAATAGGTTCCTCCACCATTAATAGGGAGAAATCCTACTCCGGCGAGGAATGGAGGGGGAGTATTCCTTGACTCCTCAGGGATCTCCTTCCATATTTGGAAGGGAGATTCTTTGAGGAATTCCCTTCCATCTGAGCTTGATCCTAATCTCTGATTTGCACCCAATCTCTCGTGCGAATGCACGAGAGATTTGAGTCTCTAACTGATTTCATCTCCAGCGAGGACTCGCGCGCTTGGAAGCTTGTCTTCCAAGCACAAGAGCCCCTGCCAGTGCCTATAAAATGATCTTCAACCCTGGCCGCACCTCCTCATCTCAACTTGGCCAGAGATTCACCCCACTTTCATCTTCTCCTCCAGCCAAGTAGTCCAGCGAGCTCCGACGAGCCTCCCTCCTCTTTCTCGTCGCTTTGCCACAATACCAGTGGTAGAGCTGTCCTCACCATCTTCCTCCGCATCGCGCAACACCCGCGCGAGCATCTCTAGCCCTGTCGTCGCCGCCGTCTCCTTCCATTGGATACCTTCTTCTTCGGCAACAGCAGGTACTGCCAGTCGCCATCTCTCCCCCTTCGTCCACTTAATTAGGTTAGACTTACTCCTCTCTATCCCCTCTTCAATTCCCCTCACTCTATTTCACAAATTACCCCTCGACTGCCACTGTCCGCCGCCATCTTCCCCGTCTTCGGCCAACCTCCAGCGAGACGCACCCATCACTTCACACCTCCACACGTCTCGCCACCAACCTCTTCACCTCCGCCATCGACCACTGAACATTTTCCACCCACTCACAGGCCGCCACACGCACTCCACGCTTCCCCCGACCTAACCCATAAACCCAGCCACAGAGCGACCTAGGCATGCACGCTTAGGCTGCCTCGCGGCCTGCCACCTACCGTCCCATCTTCGCCTTGACACGGTGAAGCTTCCCATGTATTTTAATGGGGCCACCAGGCCGTATTCATGTGTGGCAGATCTGAGCACCAGGCGCCATTAGCGACGGCTCGAGAAGGTCGCAAGCTTGCTCCAGGCTGAAGCACTTCGGGGTCCTAGGTTCAGAAGGCTTGGGGTGGTCTCGCGCATTCATTTGCCCATGAAATTAGTGTTGTGAGGCCTTCAGCTGCAGCAATTGGAAGAAGGAGCTCCTGTGGGCAAAAGCGCAGAAGCGGGTGGGACATTAGTCCCACCTTGTGAATGCAGGAGTGAGGCACGTGTGATAAATTGATTTTGTGTTTTAAGTTATTCGCCTCGAGACACACATGGGGTGAGGTCCCTCACCTATCACGCCTCGTCCGTGAATTGACCTCGCGGACCTGGCACCCGACCTGACTAACCTACCGAGCACTCCTCGCGCACCACACCCACGTCGGTGCGCTTGGACCCAGGCACGCGACCGACCCGATAACCCGACTCTGGGAGAGCGCACCGAGGAGAGATACAGAGAGAGAGAGTCACATTGGGAGGGTAGGGGAGTAGGTTTTGCTGTGTGGTGATTGTGCGGGAAGAGGAAGATAAGGGAGGAAGAGGCGCAGCAAGAGAAGGAAAGGAAGAAGAACTTAGCCGTAGCAAGAGAAGGAGAGGAAGAAGAGAGACACACTGTAGCAGAGGAGCGGCAGACCAAGGGAAGAAAAAGAAGAAGGAAGGAAGAGAAAATGCCAGAGGAGAGCTAAGGCTGAAGAAGGAAGAAGCTAAGAAAGAAAGAAGGCCCACAGAGGAAGAAGGAGAAAGACACTGCAGAAGAGAAGCAGAGCGCTAAGGAAGGGAGCAGAAGGAAGAAAGGCACTGTGCAGAGGAAGAAGAGAAGGAAGAAAGCAAATAAGAGAAGGTAGAAGAAAAGCAACTGAAGCAGAGACAGAAAGGAAAGTCAGAAGAAGGAAGAAGAAGAGAAAGCTGCAAGGAAGAGGCCAATCATTTAAGACGTCTGATCATAGGATCAGACGTCCAACTCTTTTATTTTTTCTATAAATTTAATTCATAAACTCTTGCATTTATGCTGGATTAAGTTTTGAGTAGCTCTAAGTGTTCAATTACATCATTGAGATTAGTGAATAAATTCCATTTGCTTCCTGTATTCGACCTTGGATACTTAGGTTTTCGAGTAATAAATTCTTATTTGTTGTCAATGCTTGGTCACCTATACTACAACGCAACTGACTGTTAAAACACGATCAAGCGCTGCAAACAATCACCTCCTAACTCTACCGGATCAAACTAGGGCCAACCTCCCACTTGGTCCGCACCTCGACCCAACTCAAGGGTGCGGTACACCTTCATTTGTACAGAGCTTCGTAAGGTGCCATGTCGATGCTCGAATGATAGCTGTTATTGTTCGCAAACTCTGCCAGGGGCAAATGCTCCTCTCAGGAGCCTTTCCAGTCTAGTACACAAGTGCATTGGAGGTCCTCGAGTGTCTATATGGTGTGCTCTGACTGCCCGTTGGTCTGGGGGTGGTAGGCAGTACTGAACCTCAAACGGGTCCCTAATGCCTGCTAAAACTCTGCCCAGAATTGGGAAGTGAAACGAGTATCCCTGTCGGATACGATCTAGCAAGGGACTTCGAGCAGACGCGCCACATCTCTGACATATCTCTCTGCTAGCTGCGTTGGCCCAAAAGTGACACGGATTAGCAGGAACCTTACCATTTTCGTCAATCGGTCTACTATCATCCAGACTGCGTCGTGTCCCCATTGGGTGACTGGTAGACCCACCACTAAGTTCATGGTAATGCTCTCCCACTTCTACTCTGGCACAAGAAGTGGCTGTAACGGCCTTATAGGCCTCTGGTGCTCGGCCTTCACCTGCTGGCATACCATGCACTGCTGGACAAACTCACGAACATCCCGCTTCATCCCTCTCCACCAGAAGTCACGTTGCAAATCATGGTACATTTTTGTATTTCCGGGATGTATGGTGAATTGGGACTCATGCGCCTCAGTCAGGAGCTCTCTCAACAACTCCTCATCTCTAGGAACGCACAGGCGTCCCCTCATGCGCAGTACCTCGTCTGGGAAGGAAAAGTCTCTTGGGTCCCCTGTCAACACCCTGTCTCGTAGCATTTGTAAGTACGGATCAGCCATCTGCCCTGTAATGATGCGGTCTATAAGCTTTGGTCA
Organism: Thalassia testudinum; assembly: GCA_037157565.1. Classification (NCBI taxonomy): domain Eukaryota; kingdom Viridiplantae; phylum Streptophyta; class Magnoliopsida; order Alismatales; family Hydrocharitaceae; genus Thalassia; species Thalassia testudinum. The sequence continues at coordinate 206,576,634 of JAZHRO010000031.1, forward strand.
TGCCTGTCGTGTCACTGTCACTGCCTTACAGTACCCCTGCGACTCCCAGGGTCGCCAACTACCCACCTCCTCCATGAGTCTCCAACTCTGTGCCTGCAAGCTGGACAAGTGGGCGGGCACCTTCTGGCTTAAGGCGTCGGCCACCACATTGGCCTTCCCTAGGTGGTAGGAGATGCTACAGTCGTAGTCCTTCAGGAGCTTTAACCAACGCCTCTGTCTTAGGTTGTGCTCCTTTTGGTCAAATAGGTACCTGAGACTCTTGTGATCTGTGGAGATCTCGAATGTCTCACCATACAGGTAATGCTTCCATGTCTTCAGCGCGAAGACAACTGCTGCCAGCTCTAAGTCATGGGTGGGGTAATTATGCTCATAGGGCTTTAGTTGCTGCAAAGCATAAGCGACAACGTGACCCCTTTGCATGAGCACACCACCCAACCCCTGCAATGATGCATCAGTGTAAACCACGAACCCGCCACTACTGTCTGGAATGGTAAGTATAGGAGCTGAAGTCAGTCTCTCCTTCAACTCCTAAAAACACGCCTCGCACTCGTCAGTCCAGGAAAAGGGCACATCCTTTCGAGTTAGCTGAGTCATAGGACGCACAATCTGAGAGAACCCTCTGATAAACCACCAATAGTAGCCTACTAGTCCTAGAAAATTATGTACCTCTGTCACTGTGAGTGGTCTCTCCCACCTAAGCACGGCCTCAACCTTGGATGGATCCACAGCCAATCCATCTCCCGATATCACATGGCCCAAGAAAGTCACCTGTCTCAGCCAAAACTCACACTTGCTGTACTTGGCATACAGCCTTCGTCGTCTCAAGGTATCCAGGACCATACGTAAATGCTGTCCATACTACGCCGGATCCAGGGAGTAGACTAGGACGTTGTCGATGAACACCACCACAAACTGGTCCAAATACAGTTCATCATGTCCATGAAAGCAGCGGGGGCATTGGTTAGCCCAAACGGCATGACCAAGAACTTGTAGTGCCCGTATCGTGTACGGAAAGCTATCTTGGAGACGTCAGTCTCCTTGATCCTTAGCTCGTGGTAACCTGACTGCAGATCTATCTTAGAGAACACTGTAGTGTCTCTCAACTGGTCAAAGAGGTTGTCGATACGAGGCAGCAGGTACTTATTCTTGATGGTGACCCGATTCAGTTGTCGGTAGTTGACACAAAGTCGTAGGGTACCGTCCTTCTTCTTCACAAACAACACGGGGGCTCCCCAAGGGGATGCACTGGGCCTCACAAAGCCCTTCTCCAATAGGTCCTGTAACTATGACTTGAGCTCTCGCAGCTCAAGCGGCGCCATCCTCTAAGGTGTAGTAGAAATGGGGCTAGTCCCCAGTACTAACAAGATCTCAAACTCGATCTCACGCTCAGGCGGTAGTCCTGGAAACTCCTCTGGGAAAACATTGGGGTACTCGCAGACCACAGGAATACTCTGAAGGTCGGCCACGGGGCTAGGCTCTGCTACGACACAAACCAAGAAGCCCTCACACCCCTGGCCCAAAAGCTTTGTTGCCCGAAGCGCGGAGATGCACCTAAAACCTCCGTCCACTGGTTGGCCATGAAACTCAAAGGGAGGCAACTCTAGTATGGAGAAGATGATCTTCCTCCCAAAATAGTCCACCAAGGCGTGATAGGCAGATAGCCAGTCCATCCCTAGAATCACGCCAAAGTCCTCAATCGGGATCACACTTAGGTCGGCAAGAAGTCTGTGTCCCCCTACAATGACCTCGCAGTTTGTAAAGACCTCCTCTGCTACGAACAACTGTCCACCTGGCCCTTTAATTAGGAACGAAACCTCTAACAGTACACTGCTCGGTCCCAAACTAATGGCAGAACTCGAGGAGACAAAGGAATGTGTGGCACTAGAATAAAAAAAAACATATACTAATCTGCCAGAAACAGCAACCATACTTGCCACCACAGAACCTGAAGCCCTGGTGTCTCTGTGGGTTAGGGCATTAATGCGCCCCTCAGTCCTAGGAGTAGATGAAGCGGCCATGCTCTGGGTTGAACGAGCAGCAGCTGGCCGGTACCCTCCTCGTGATTGTTGTCCTCTTCGACGTGTTTGGTGACTGCGGCCACCAACTCGGCCTCTAGCACTAGGTGTGGGGAGCATCTGCTGTGCTTTGGCTCTAGATGAGCAGTCCCTTCTGATGTGGCCCAGCTAACACACTAGTAGCAGAGAGGAACACGACCTCCTCCCTCAGTCAGTCTCTACTGGTGGCTGGGCGGGGGCCCGGTGTTGGCAGCTGGTCCTTTTATGGGGCTCCCAAAGGCCACTGGTGGCCCCACAGAATGAGACTGCTCTCCTACGACCACTGTGTGCCTCCTCTCCTGATGGCCCTGTGAGTACTCTGGCTGGTAGGGCCTCTTCTGCCCGTCGTCAGTGTCTCACGTGGCCGGGTTGGTCTCCTCATAAGTCATGGCTGCCTCAGCCACACAGGAGAAAGTGGGTAACTTCAAGGGTTTCACATACCCTCGAATTGCAGGTCGGAGCCCCTCAATAAACCTCCACAGGCTCTCCTCCTTAGTAGATGCAGCTGTCGAGGAGAAACGTGACAGCTCCAAGAAATGCGTGCGGTAGGCACTAAATGTCATCGCTCTCTGACGGAGAGTGTGAAACTTTTGCCTCCTCTGGTTCTGTCAGGTCTGTGGGAAGCACTGCTCGCAGAAGAGAACCACAAACTGGTCCCACATCGGCTCTCTCCCCTCCTGGCATCTGACTACCCTCCACCACCTGTGGGCTACGCTCTCCAGCTGCTACGTGGCAAAGGCCACGCGGCACTCTACAGGAGGGCAGAGGGTGTCAAACACCTTCTCTATCTACTCCAGCCAGTCCTCTGCCTCATACGAGCTCTCATCCCCTTGAAGGAGGGGGTCTTCAGCTTTCGGAACTACCCGAAAATCTCATGGTGGAGCTGCAACGGGGGAATAGGTACGCCTCCAGGCAAGGAGGGCTCGGGCTCAGAAGTGTCTGAGGGAGGTGGGGGTGGTGGAGGATCACTCCCTCCCCCTCCAGCTTGTATGACGCTGTGACGGTTCCCCTGTCCCATGGAGGACTCTCCCTCCACGTCCTTAGGAAGGGGTGGCCGAGGAGGCTGCTGAAGCTCCTCCCGTACGATATCTCAGATCATCTGGGTGAGATCCTAGGCCTGAATGCCCGGAAAGAGAGGTGGGTTGGCTGGTGCCTCAGGTCCGACACGTCTGCCCCTTCGACCCTGCCCACAACCACGTCCGCGAATCCCAGATCCCTATAGGATCCGAGACCAGCCCACCTCGACTAATCCCAAGACCTAGTCGTCTAATGAGAAATAACCAAAAGCAGGAAATAAATTACAACCACACATGCAATGTAACTAAGCAGAAAATAAACAAGAGACAATAAAAGAAACAAATCAAAAAGGTCTATCAAAGTTACAGGCCATCACAACAATGACAGAGAAAAGTATAGCTGAAAGTACTGAACAGTATTACATAAAACAAAAATACTCACTACAACTACAGGAGCTAAGGAAAAATAGTAAGAATGCAGCTAAGGCTGGGCTTGACTGATCCTAGCTCCCTCTGCAGCCGATGGTGCAGGCTGCTCAACTCCCTGACTTGAATAAGGTTATAAAATTTTCGGAGTCAGCGAACGCTGAGTAGAGTGGTAATTTAGCCATTTACATGTAATTAAGACAAGCAATTAATTTATGCAATTAAACAACTATCCATTTTCATTTAGTTCAACCAAGTGCTTCTAATTTGTTGTTCCTTTATTCGCTTAGAAAACATTTCTTGATCTTGCTTGTTCCTCACGGGAACGGTCTTGATTGCTGTCTTTTCCATGGTGTAGGAGGTACACATGGTGCTCTCCTAGCTAGGAAGAGTCCCCCATGGTAATCCCACACCCAGTCAACCACCCGAGGTCACGTCACGACGTAGTAGTAACTACGACACATGTGATAAATGCATGGGTAGCTATCCCACACTGGCATGCAGTCAGTTGTTTCTGCTAGCGGGTACACCTAAAGGTACAACACGGAATAATACAGGGCCTTGCCCTCTCAGAACAGAATAGATTAGGGGTCTCGCCCCTCCACAGTCTGCATACCCTCGTCCGACTATCCCAGTTTGCCCAGTGGGCCTAACAAGAGTCGGTGTAGGGCGGCTAGTCCTAACACCGGGCCCCCTGGGGCAGCTAGTTCCCTCCTTACACTAAATAGCTCACCTCGGTACCACGTACACGAGGGCCAAACTGAGTCGGTGTAGAGTGTCTAGGCCTGACCCCGAGGCTCATCCCAACGGGCGACTAGTACCCCTCTACACTAAAGGGATAGTGGCTCTCCTTGGTACCACGTACACATGGGCTAGCTCACTTCTCGTCTACCGGAATCCTCCACCTAATTCCCCGTAGGGTTCATGCTGATATTTCTTTCGTTTCATATTCCAGACTTTCAGATTTCTCTATTCACATTTCCAGTTCCATTCTTAAAATAGGCAGCTCATGATTTTCCAACTGACAAGTCATCCCATAAATAACTAGTACATTTGCTAGCATTTAAAGTTTTTACAAGCATCTCAAGTAAGCAATATAGCTCAACCATCTATTTCTACGCTAGGGTTCATTCTCATCCTAGGGTTCTACATGTTTCTCAAGTATACAGTATAGCTCAACCATCTTTTTCTGCCCTAGGGTTCATTCTCATCCTAGGATTCTACATGTTTCTCAAGTATACAGTATAGCTCAACCATCTGCTTCTGCCCTAGGGTTCATTCTCATCCTAGGATTCATTCAAGTTATTCTAAACATGCAGTTCATGTATTTAAATTATAATATTAATGTAAACCACTCTACTAGCAAATATGGGAGGAATGGGGGCTTGGATCGCAGATCTTGTCGCCTCCACTGCTCCCGCGTACTCGATTGGCTGGAGGCATATACAATTGACCAACCACATCAAACGAGTCCAAAACCATATACAAGTGACACTAACTCGTAGAGAAACTCAAGCGAAAAATAATGATACTTTATTTGCGGAAATCTGATTTCGTTTGGGCCCTAAATGGGCTAAAAACACTCACACTGCCCAAAATCAGATGTCAGGGTCTAGTCCTAAACGTCTTAAAAGGCATCAACACTTACTTTGGGTTCCCTGTGGCTACCTCGGAAAACCAGACCCTTCTGCGATCGTCTGAGGTGAGTTCCAGACGTCGTCCCCTCCTTTCGGTCGTCTGAAGGTACGGTCAGACGTCTGGTGACGTGTCCAAACATCCGAAAGCACCTCGAAGGGTGCACCCCACGCCTTTCCAATGCTCTACTCCCTTTGTACGTTTGTTCAGGCCATCATAAAAGGTCGGACAAACCTTGCGGTGAGGCCTACATGGCCGTAACCGCACAAAAGCACTTACCTTAGCACTGCGTGCTTTCAAACTTCCGACTTCAGCTCTGGACGTCCTTTTGCTACTCCAGACGCTTGAGAGATGATCCAGATGTCTGATACTAGAAAATATCCAGTAAGCAGAACCTTTGCGAGCTTCTCCTCCACGCGAAACCCTCCGCGCCACCCGCAGTAGCTACAGTAGTGCCTTCAGCGGCTGCAAGAGGCCAAGGCACCGCTCGAAAGCTCCTCCTCCTCGCCTGCGCCCTTGACTCCTCCCGCATGAGCTCCTTTGAGCTCCCGTGGCTCGAGCTCTCCTCTTCTCGTCCACGTCCAGTCTCTCTCTCTCTCAGCTCCCTCTCCTCTCGCTGCGCTGGAAGGAAGGGAGGAAGGAAGGACGGAGGTGGATGAAGGTGGCGGTGGCTGGTGGAGAGTGCCATGGGTGAGGGGGGGTTTAAATAGAAGAGGTTTAGGGTTTGGGGTGAGGAGAGAGAGGTGAGTGCGCGTGCAACGTATGTGCGGAAAAGAACAGTAGGTACGGTTCTTCTACTTTCAGACGTCTGACCCTCCATCCAGACATCTGGATAGACGTCTAATGGCTCATCCAGACGTCTTAATTGACCCAACAGGCCATGGGTCATTTCAAGGGAGCTCAATGCCAGCTCATCTCCAGCTTATACACCTCATCTTCAATTCAACTCCTTCAAGCTTGGCTACTAGTTGTAAACTAGCTAGCTAAGCTAGCTAAGGAGTCCACAGGCAGCTTAGCCCCAGCTCATCTCAGCTCCAAGCAAGTTGAAGTTAGCTCCTTTTAGCTGAACCCAACTTAGCTTGGCTACTAGCAAAGAACTAGCAATTGAGTCCACAAGAAGCTCTTCATCAACTCCCCTTAGCTCTAGACAAGCTCAAATCAGCTCAAGGCTACTCCTAGCTCTTACTATCTACTGGCTAGCTAAGCTAACTCTACCTCTCCTCCACCTAAATGGCGCCACCTTTTTCCCTCAAAAAATCACATAACTACCACCCATAGGCACCTCTTCATTTTCCTCCCATTTTTTCCTCTAAAAACATCCATGCACCTCTTCATTTCCCTTCAAAAATACCATAACCACCATACTCCACTTCTATATAATACCCCCATAACCACCACCTTAGAGACATCCTTGGCTACATAATTCCTACACCAAAAACACCATTCAAGGCCAAGGAAGAAGAGGTTAGGCATGCATATTAGAAGGGCTCCTTATCATACCCTTTTAGTCTCTACACCCTAGTTTCTTGTTCCTTAGAACCAAGCCAAGGAGGAATTTTGGAGGATGTCCAAACAAGGAGAAAGGTGGACGTTCACCACCTTGGAGGAGCTAGGGAGGAGGAGCACTTCAAGGAAGAAGAAGAAGCCCTCTTCAAGTTCGAAAGCAATCATACATGGAGCGAGGGCGACTTCATCATTATAGAGACTCTTCTATTTTCTTTATCTTTATGTTCATTCTTTTTGTAGTAGAAGCATTCCTCTACTTGGGGATTAATTGTGTGGAACCCCTCCCCACAATTGAGCTCTCCAAGTACTTGTAGACATTACTTAATTCAATTTCAAGTGCCTTTCATTATTTTATGTGTTTCATTTCAAATAGTTTTTAATTGCTTTAGTGCACTCACACTTCCTTCCTAATTACCCTAGGCCACATGTGCCTAGGGTGAGCTTAGGAAGGTCAGGTTTTCATCTCTATCTTATTTGCATTTCAATCACTATTTTCGCTTTTGTTGCCGCGATTTCAAAACCCAAAAAAATCATAAATCACAAAAATCCTAAAAAAGAGGATTTGAGAGATTGAGAGAGAGATGACTTTTAACTATCATTTCCCCCCTTAGACGACCTTAGGTACTGTAATTATCTAGGTTTACAAATTTAAAAGTTGGTCGATTTTACGTGTTACAACGATTAGAAACCCTTATAAAATTGGGTAATTTTTGTATCATCTTAGAGACAGCGTTGGTTGGAGATGTTGTTGAAGATGCGGTGGAGTTGGGAGGCCTGAGGTCTGAGGTCTCCAAGGCATTAGGATGGAGGGAGAAGGAGGTGAAATTGGAGGTTTTTGGGCCATGGCAATGTTTTACTTGTGCTCAAAGCTACAAGGGAGGCTAGCTTTTTCAGAGCTGAGATGTGGGGGGGACGTGGTATGGTGGCGATGGCTGATGTACCATCCTGATTGCTAGTGAATTAGGGTTTATTATTGTTGTAGTATAGTGCGCAATTTAGATGGATGTCATTTTATTTATATACAATTTTTACTAGTTTTATTCTACACCATTCATTGGGAGGCAGTTATTGATATACATCACTCTATGATCCAAAATCTATCTTTTATTCCAAAAATGTCAATTTTATTTACAAAAGAATTGGCTAAGATTTATGTAATTATGTACAAGGAAACAATGTAATTTGATTAATTACAAGCTAAGTCAAATAAATAAAGGTTAGTATTCAATGCCTCAAGAATATATACAATAAAGGCATGAAAATATGAATTTAAGTTTGATTAATTTTAAATACAAGTATCAATTGCTTACAACTAATTATATACACGAATAAGCAAAAATGAATGAATGAAGGCCTATATACAAACTTTGCCTCTAACATTGTAAACATAAAGGCAAAAATGAATGGTTTATTTACATACTAAAGCTCTATATACATATATATAAATCTCTCATTATTTACAACTAAACAAACTATATATAATATTATATAATGCCTTGAAAACTTATGCATAGTCAAGGTACAAAAAAAAGAATAATTTAATTAACATTATCTTTTCTCCTTATTCTCAACATTTAATTAACACTCAACTCTCTCACAACTCACGCATACAACACTTAGCCTAATTTAAGCCTTTAAACTCTATTAACACTTGTAGTCCAAAAGGAATGGGTCATCTTTTCACAGGATCAATGGCCTAGCCACAATTCACCTAAAACCAGGCCCAATAAGTTCACACGTAGGCCTACACACACACGCACGTGCACACTCGGATGCATATGCGTACACACACAGTGCATGCATAGTGCACAGGGTTTCAGAAGTCATGCAAGGCTGCTCGTTGCGCTGTTGTCGTGACTGTGATTTATTTCAATGTTTAAGGGTCTAATTAGTCGTTAATTAGTGTTCTTAATTACAAATAAATTATATATCTTAAAGTTAATACATATGGCTATCTATTGGTATAATTAGATTTAAGTTAAATATATATATATGTTTTTAAATTAGTTGAACTTTAGTATATCTTATGGTTATAATTAGCTATAATTACTATTGTACACTATAAATTATTATTCAAACTATCTAATTAAGGTCTAATTTAGTTAATTTATATATTTACATGATTAATTAATAATTTTAAATAAATTAATTTGATTTATTTAGGTATTTACATGGTTTATATACACGTATACATTATGCACATATAAATTAATTATACGATGTATACATACTTATACTAAATATGTTTAAAATAAGTTAAACTATAAATTATTAGAATATAGTATAAATTACTATGTTAGTTAATTAAATTACTAACTTAAATTAGCTTAATTTAATAATATACATTACTAGCTTATAGTAATATATATATCATACATAATTAGATATATATAACATATATATGTTATTTTGCATAATAAATACTGTAATTAGTAATTTAAGTTATATATATATTAATGTACATGTATAATTACATATATATATAAAAGTTATATACAATATGTACTAGTTTATAAATATATAATACTATATATTATAAGTTAATAAATAAGAAAGTTATATTTAAGTTATCTATATACATTATACTCTATTTACATATAAATAATAGATCTATATAATTAGTTGTATGCATATGTACATATAATTTACCATATTGTACAATATTACAAAATATATACATATATACATTATGTACATAGGAGATTTTTAGGGATTTTGGGCATTTTTTATTTGTTGTTTTATTTCTGATTGTTAATGAAGAAAGAAAGATGAGAGAAAGCTAAGAAAGGGAGAAGAAAAGTTCTTTGTGGATTTTGTTTTTGATTTATTTATTCTAAACCTGAGAAGTCTAGAACTTTTGTAAGTATGTTCTCCTAATTAAACACATCAAAACCTAAAACTAATTATACACTCATCTTCTAAACACTAAAAACTCACTCAAGACACATTTTGTTTATTTATTTACATTATTTTTGTATTTTTCATGTATTTTTTAGTATAAAAGCTGGAGATAGGCTATATAATGATCTAAAATAAATTCCAACCCATAAAATTCAAATAAGAATGGTAGAACTGATGATCTAAAATAAAACTCCAGGCATTAGTAAAAGTCAGATCCAAACTCAAATTATGCAATGAGTATTGAATTTACATCACATATCAAAGTTGGACAATTTAATATGCACATTGTAACGACCCGGTTCCCGAGTCCCTACGAGACACGAGAACCGGACCGACTCGACTAATCCCAAGACCTAGTCGTCCACGAGGAAGTAACCAAAAGACAGTAAAATAAACCACATTCAGCATGAATATAACTAACAGTAAGAAGTACAGCAGTAAGGAAAGAAACTACTACAGTAGGTACCACCACAACAGTAAAACAGCATTTATCATATAACAAGAACTGCAGGTAAAGAAGGTACAGCGGAAACAAAAACTACTCACTAGAACAGAAACAAAAGGGGTACAAAAAGGCTGTGGTAACTCTACTGGACCCTACTCGGCCCAGCGTCCTCTGCAGCCGCCGACCCTGGCTGCTCAACACCTGGTCCTGAAAAAGGTAACGAGTGTAACATGTCAGCAAAACGCTGAGTAGAGTGGCAAAATAACTAAAGGCAACAGTAGAGTGTACAGTAGCTGTTATGTTCTAATACTTCCTTTATTCACATCTTTCAATTTTTCTCACTATTTCATTTATTTCTCAGATCCTTTACTTGATCTCGAATGTCCTCGTGGGAACGATCTTGATTGCAGTCTTTTCCAAAAGTAGAAGTAGCACGTGATGCTCTCCTGGCCGGGAGAGTCCCCCGTGGTGATCCTACCCTCAGTCAACCACCCCAAGGTCACTGACAGACGTAACGGTGACTACGGCATGCGCGATAGACGCACAGGTAGCTAGCCCGCACTGGCACGCGGTCAGTCGTTTCCGTTAACGGGTGCGCCCAAAGCACAGCACGGAACCAGGGCAGAGCCCTCTCAGTAACAGGGGTCCAACCCCTCCACAGTAACCAAACCGGGGCCTTGCCCCTCCACAGTCCGCGCACCCTCGCCTGACTACCCTGGTTTGCCCTAATGGGCCTAACAAGTCGGTGAAGGAGGCTAGCAGAACCCCGGGGCCCGTGGGGTAGCCAGTACTCTCCTAACACTAGTAGCTCTCCTCGGTACTACGTACACGAGGGCCAACAAGTCGGTACAGAGCGGCCAATCCTAACCCCGGGTCCCTGGGGCGGCTGGCCCCACTCTGCACTAAACAGGTACAGGTACTTCCCTTGGTACTGCGTACCCAAGAGACAGTACAAACTACATCTCAGTTCCATTCCTTTTTCTTTCCAGGAGTTCCACTCCTAATTCCCCGTAGGGTTCCAGCTCTTTATCTCAGAACATCATATGTTTCACTTTCCAGATTCACGTTCTCAAAATCCATGATCTCAAACATGTTTCTTTATTCATAACAGGCAGCTGTTAATTAAATTTACAAGCAGTTTTATATATTCCTTTCCATTTTCCCAAGACTGCAGTATTATACATTCCACTAGTTCTTCCATCCTAGGGTTCATGTCACATCCTAGGATCTAGCATACAACTAGTTTTCCAGCCCTAGGATTCATGCAACACCTAGGAGCTATCATTCCATATATTTCTCATTCCTAGGATTCATGCAATGCCCTAGGTTCTAGTTATGGTTCCATACTTTAACAGATTTTATTAATACTTAAAGCCACTCTACCAGGTACAACGGGAGTAGTGGGGGCATGATCGGGAATCCCGCATGCCTCCGCGACTCTCAAGACTGCAATTGAACGAGGTCCTATCACAAGGATCAAACACAAGGAGTGTCTCAGAACAGTGTATAGCTACTGTAGACGAGTAGAGGAATTAATTCTGAAAAGAACGCAACTCGAATCGCGGAAAACGGAGCCCAAACGGGCCCTAAACGGGTCGAAAAAGACGATACTGTGCAAAATCAGACGTCTGGAACTCCTTCCAGACGTCTTAAACGGTGGATCAGAGAATTACCTGTTCAGCTTGGTTCCCCGAACGTCCAGAAGTCTGCGGGGACGTCTGTCCTATACCCCAGACGTCCGATGGTCCACACGGACGTCTGTAGATCACTCCCGCCGTCTGGTACAACTTCCAGACGTCTGATTCGCAAAGGATGGCGAATCAGCGAACCTGCGCACAGCCAACCCCCCTCCCTCAGTACGGTCAGTCGAGAAGAAGGAAGAAGAAAGCGGAAACTTACCTTTCAGACGTCTGTATGATCTTACAGACGTCGACCTTGCCGTCTGGCTATCAACCCAGACGTCTGATTCTGGAAATTTTTCCAGAATCAGAACCTTGCTCGGCCTCCGCTCGCGATGCCGCCCGCGTCGCACCTCGCGCGTCTGCTGCTCAACCCGCAGCAGGTCCCACTCCGCATCGCTCCGCGCCCCCTGAGCCCTCCGCCGGCCGGCCAAGCCGCTCCGGCGAGCTCGCCCTCACGGCAGAGCCCCGCCCTCGCACGCCGCACCTCCTCCGAGCTCACTGTGGCTGCCGCTGCCGCCCTCGCGCTCGCTCGCTCTCGCGCTCAGGAAGGAGAAGAAGGAGGAGACGGTGGAGACGGGAGGGGAGGCGTGGCCCTTTTAAGGCCGCGCGAGGAGGAGAGAGAAGGTGGTCGCAGCGCGCCTGCAGCCGCAGAGAGAGAGGAATCGCAGGTCTGCGCGCACAGGCGCGCAGACGAATCTCCCGTGCGCACATAACTGTTCTCCAGACGTCTGTAAACGATCCCGGACGTCTGGTCAGACGTCTGGATGTGATCCCAGACGTCTGGTCCGACGTCTGGGCCACCTCCCAGACGTCTTAAAAGGCGTCTGGGGCACGCGTTCGTTACACACATTTGCTGACAAAGATTAACACCAGAGTTTAAAATTTAATTACAACTTGTTTCAATATCAGACACAATCTATACACATAGCTGAATGCTTGTTCTAACATTAAATCACCTAAAATACTCGATTAAACTCCATGTTCATCATTATCAACTCAGAAGTATCCCTCAGCTAGACCTGACGACTTCTAACTCACTGTTGCTGTCCAAGAATTGATTCAAACCCAACTAAGATTTGATCTGTGTACTCTAAATCTTGCTCAAACATTTATGATGTATGTCCAAACAAATCTATGCCAGATAATTCATTGTAAACACTAGATCATTCAAAGCTCATTTAAATCCCAAGATTAAATCCAAATTTCATCTAGAAAATCCAACTTACATTGTTATGCTGACAAACACTTCTTAAATCAAAGATTAAAGTTCCAAACACTTAAACAAACACTTAAATCGCATAATCATAAAAAATCCTTCCCAAATCTTATTCCAAGCATACGAAACTTTATCAAAGCATTAGGTCTTCAGATTAGCCTGAAACTTAAATGTTGAAATAAAAAATCCTGAATCCAATTCAAAACAATTAAATCCCAATCTCCGGTATCTTAAATACTCATTAGAGGTTGTGGAACTCAATAAAAATCAGATTATAGGTCAAGGAACATTATAAAGCCTAATTTGATTCCCACCTTACGCTATAGACAAAGTGAAGGTGAGAGATCCAATCTGACATTAAAATCAACTCTAAGCTACCTCCAAACCTTCATAAGATCCACAAAAACTTATCCAACTCCTCACTGACGGATTAAAACATTGTGATCTTAAGAACACAATGTTGCCTAGGTGGGCATTTGATCTTAGATTGCCACAGTGATATGACCACTTAAGTATTCTGCACACCATTAATTGGTGTTTAGGAGTCCTATGCATTTTATTAAAACCAGTTGGTCATCACCATGGCCTCAAATCCACGTATTGGATTTTCCTTAGCCATGGCTACCAAGAAAATGCATAAATATTACTCCACATAGAATTTGGGCATGAGCTAATCAAGCTGTGAAATTTCAATCCAACAAGCTCACACCCCTCGCATTCAATCTAATTAAATAGATATAGGCTCAATTTGGTCAATCAAAATTGATTAAAAACTAATTGCTCCAGAGATTTCTCAATCCATTGTGAAAACCAAAATCTGATTCAATTGACCAAATTGGTTCAATTCAAAGCACAGGGAGGGACTTTGTGGTTCGGTGAAATGTTTGAGGAGGCCCTCATTTGGACTTGGCATACCAATAGATCTGGAAGCTATTGAGATTCAAATCTAATGGCTACCATGATGGAGGAAGTGAGTTGTGATCAATTCAATGAGGAAAGCAATGGAAAGTGAGTGTGAGATGAGGAGGGAGATCAGCAGATCGATATGGATGAGTGTGACATCCTCTTTGATTAGAATTAATCAGAGAGGGTAGATTGGCGAAGGCATACTTCTACACTAATCTACTCCTAATCTAACATAATCAATCATTAAATTCTAATATAAACTACCTACTTAAACTATGAAAGCAGTAAATCTATCTAGGAAAGCATTAAAACTAATCTACGAAAGTGATTAAAATCCTATCTACTTAGACAAAGGTGATGTCCAAGATAAACTGATGGTAACACCATCATGGGTTCTACCTAGTCAAAATTAGTCAGATTCAAATGATAAATGCTCCTTAATGGTCATCTAAGGGTCACAATTCCACACTGAGCTGATTTGAGAAGAAAAGAAAACAAGGTTAATTCTACTGTTTTAACAACACAACACAATGCAAATTAACCACGGAGTTACTCAAGGGTTAATTGAAGGTCAAATGAACATAAAATACTAAAAAGTGGGTTTACATTGACTAAATCAGAGTTTTATGCATTTCGAGGGTGAAAATAGTTTTGAAAACCCTAATTATCAACCCCACTTAAATTGAAAAGGTTTTGGTTAGGATAAAATCAATCTAAACTTCCTAAAAATTATTAAAAAATATTCTAAGAGGTTTGGTACCTTCACTTTGACCATCCGAATCCATTTTAAGCTAGAATAGAGTTTCAGGCGAGAATTTGACTTGATTTGGGTTCCTATGCAATTTACTCAGTCAAACGTGATCAAAACTCAAATCCAAGTTCATCATTAGATTTCTTATATCCATATTAGGTTAACACCAAAATTTGGGTCCAATTAGAGTCCATCTTGACCTAGTTTGCATTTTGGGCCCTAAAAACTCTATTTTTCACACTTAGACCCCTAACTTCAATTTTCCTTGCAAATATGCCCCTAACTTCTTGTTACTTTTGCAGAAGTTCCCCTGTCACCATTTTTGTCTAAATAGAACCTCCAAACCTAGTCAACTGACTTTGATCTACTCAAATCTCCACCAAATCATCTCTAAACCCCTCCAAAATTGGAGGGATTGATGTTCAGATGTTGAGGAATCAAACCAACCACATTTTAGAGCTTGATTTGGAGTGAGGAGCTTCCATCAAGCTTGTGAATTCAGAGGCTTTATGTTTCCAAAATTAGGAACCAACTCTCCAAATCCTTCAGTTAGAGCTCACATTTGACCTCTATATAAGTTCCTTGATGTCCTACGTCCAAAACTAGCCAAGAAATAGCTGGAAACACCCCTTCTCTCCTCCTTTGGTCACTACCTTCTTGAGCTCCAGCGATCGCCTCCGCCTCCCTCCTTCGACCGTTCAACCATCAAATTGAATGGCCCAACTCCTTCTCTTTCCTACTCCTTGCCAGCCATAACAGGAGTGCCCACGACCTTCTTTGTCGTTGCCCTCTCTCATTGTCATTCTCATCTTGGCCAACCAGACGCGCCTCACCTCCAATCATCCAACTAAAACCCTCTTCCTCCTCCTCTATCTTCATAGAGTCTTCTTAGGTCCTTAGAAATTAGCTTTGACCACTGACTCACCCTCTCCCACCCCATCTTCTCTACGACCGGTACGAGCTCTAGCGAGCTCATGCCAGTGCCACAGTACACCAAACACACCGCCACCACCTCCCACACCATTGCACCTCATTGAGTAAAAGCCCTAAAGAAATTTGGGCCTTTAGACTCTCTCTCTCCCTGTCAAACAACATGCCCTTTGCACAACTTCTCCGACCTTGATAGAACACCTCCGTCCACTAAACTCCACGAAATCATCGCCACTGCACTTGCTGCCCTTCGGCAATACCTACGAGCTATTTAATTGGGGCTCCTAGCCCATTTTCTTGTCTCAGGTACTCGGCTAGAGCTCCATTGCCGCTACCATCTTCTCTGACAACGTCCGCCTCTCTCCGACTGCCATCCATCCTGGTACCTATTCCAACAGTCGCGGACTCAACTGGTGAAGCTTTCTAGGCCCTTACTCAAAGCAACAAGTACCAACTGTTGCCTCAATTCGATGAACATTCGACTTGCTGCAACATGCGAGAAGAGTACTCAAAATAGTCCCACATCATGAGAATTTGATTTTTTTTTCTTGTATTTATTGAATTACGCCCGGTAGTTGTTTGCCTCAGAAGCATAGGGTGAGGTCCCCTCGCCCATGCTCATGCCTCGCAGGTTTGGGCCTTTAATTTGATTACCCGTATAACCCCTTGACCCAATTCTGAAGAGAGAGAAAGAGAGAGGGAAATTCTGAGAAGATTGGGGGGGTTTTGCACTGTAGAACCTCAGGTCCGTGCCAACACTAAGGCAAAACTCAGAGCTTTGGGGCTTCTTACTTAAGTTGTCTGAACCTTGGTCTCACGTCTGATGGTTGACTCTGAATTGGTTTGAAGTACTGTTGAGATATTGAGATTTGACTTGGGATTTGTGTTTAATTTTTAGAGATATTTGGTGGTTTCAACCACCATTTTATCTCTTTTATTTTTACTCTGAGATACAGTTTTGAGCATTAAATATTTATTATCATATTTGTGATTGAATAGCCATTACATTATTATTTCTGATTATTGTGATTAGTGGATTGAATTGCAACACTTGCTCCTTGCAAATGATCACGGAACTCACGATTTTTCAAGATTTATAAATTTAAATGCCGTATTGATTTTCGTCGCTATATTACGACATGATAGTTTCCTAAACTACGATGATTTTCAACGTAACATGCACCCATCATCAGCCGGTGGCGACGAACTGGGGGAGACATCCAATGGAAGAAGGGGATGTCCTAGGCTAGTAGTCGTCGGCTGAAGCGAAAGAATTGGGGTAGGAGTGTACCTCTGTCACCGATCACAAAAGGAGAATTGGAGTTGGAGGGATAGAAGAAGGGATCAATTCTAGGGGGAGAGAGTTGATCAAGGCTCATAGGCCCTCTAGGATGGTCCTTAAATAGGTAGAGTGTGTCCAAGTGACCAGGCGATGCAGGTGTAGTCTGTTGGGTGTGAACGATCGAGATGAGTTCTAGAGGGTTGTTAACGCGGTGAAATCGAGTTTTAAAATAAAGCACTGTAATATAGTCCAAATCACTTTGAAAACAGATGGATTTTTTATTCCTCGAATAAGTTCTGAGGTCGAACACATGGAGCAATATGGAATTCAAAACTCAAAATTGCAATATAAGACAAGAAAGCTATAGAATTGAAATCAAGCATTATTTCAAAATAATGTAGCACTAGGATCAAGTATCAATTTGCAAAAATAATGGAGTAAAATGGTGGTTTAAACCACCATATACTCCTTATAATAATAGCTAAGGAACTCAAATATCAATATATGAAATAATGCTCAAATGTGTTGTCTGATGGTAGGATTAGACGTCTTAAACATCTGATTCAACAGTGCTTGGGTTTCTTCTTCATTCTCTGTTCCTTCCTTTCTTCTGCTTCTTCTTCTTCTTCTTTCTTTCTTTGCTGCTCCTTCTTTTCTTCTTCTAAATCCGGCTAAGTGTTAGAGTCTCATTGGAGCAAAACCCTCCCCAACCTGCGCAGCTATCCTCTCCTTCTCTCTTTAGGATCCACTCTCCTAGAGCCACGGGTAATTGGGTTATCGGATTCAGCATACCTGGGTCCAGGCTCACCGGCGTGCGGTAGTGAGCGAGGAGTGCAAGTCAATCTAGGCGGGTAAACAGGTCGGCCAGATCCGCGGGGGACAAAGTCACGGATGAGGTGTAGGTGTGCGTGAGTAAGAGGGACCTCACCTCGTGTTATGAGGCGAATAACCTCTAACACTTTTTCAATTTATTTGACTCTCCTGCTTCCGCATTCTATGATGTGGGACTATTGTTCTACATTCTTTTCCGTACGTCTGCAGTAGCAGCTCCTTCGTTGAATTCGTGCAATGAAGAGGTAGACTCCTCCAATTGTCAGCCTGAACGAAGTTCTGGAGGCTTTCCGCGTCGCCTGGAGATGATTTCTGGGGCGAAGACGTCCTGGAGCAGCTCTCAAGCAAGCTCGAAGCTTGCGTTAATGGCGAGCTCCACCTGAAGGCCTGAAATCAGCAATAGGGCCTTTCGGTCGCCTTAAAACATTCAAGAATGATCGCCGGAGCATGGTGAATGTGATGGGGGTGGTGGCATGAAGCGAGAGTAGTTGTGGTGGCTGGACGATGACAGAAACGGTCGGAGATGACAGGTTTGTTTGGGTGTGAGTTTGAGTGAGTGGGAGGATGAAATAGGATGTGGGTTTTGTGCAGGAAGGTGAGGCGGAGCTTATAGGGTGGTCGGTGAAGGGGATGGTCGCGTGTAGCGGGTGGAATCCTTTGTTGGAGTGGTCGCTGGAGATGGAGGAGATGAAGTCATGGAGGGTCGTTGGTGGTTGATTTAAAGTGTGGTGAGTGTGAGAATGAAGTACAGAAGATAAGGGACTTAGCTAGGAGGTTGTTGGACGAAGCGAGGCGGAGATGGCGTTGGTTAAGGTATTGCTAGCGTCAGAGACGAAGGTGGTTCTGGTGAGGGAGAAACGATGAAGATGAACAGAAAAAGGATGTCTTCTGGTACAGCGAGACGCGGAAATGAAGTGAGGGAGATGAATCCACAGCTGGTATGGCGAATGGACAACAAGGAGAAGTAGAAGAGGTTGCCAGACGTCGAGGAACCTTCGGTCGTGAAAGAGAGAGAGGAATTATGGGGAATCTCGGCCAATTTCGAGCGTCGGAAGTTTGGGAGGATCTGGGCTCTCTTATATAAGGATCTAGAGGCGGTTTGAGCATGGGAAACAAGCTTTCCAAGCTTGGAAAGCCTTGCTAGGCTTGGGAGTTCCTTGATAGAGATTGGGTAGGTTTTAGGGCTTGGGATTGGTTTCAAAAGGAAGGGAATTTCTTGATGAACTTCCCTTTCAATTTTGAAAGGGATTCGTCAAGAAATCAGGGAGTTATTTTCATTTTAAGGTCAACGGAGCAAGTAGGAATAGGATTAATGGCAGTAGGGACCTTTTTGTGAGAACGATGACAAAGTTAGGGGCCTATTTGAAAGGATTTTGAAAGCCAAGGGTCGAAATGAAATTAGACAGGACCAATTTGCAAACTAGGTCAAGATAAATTCATATTGGGTCCAAATTTTGATACAAGACTAATTTGGACCTAAGAAATCCAATGGTGAAGTTGGATTTTGGTTTTGAGCATGTTTGACTGGGTAATTTATGCAAAAACCAAAATCAAGGCAAATGTCTGTTTATAGTTCTGTTTTGGGTCAAAACGGGTTTTGATGGTCAAATTGAAAGTTCTAAACCCTATAGAATATTTTTCTATGAAGTTTAGAGGATTTAGGTGAATTTTATTTTGATTAGAACCTCAGTTAATTAAGTGGGTCTATTTTTAGGGTTTCAAAAGTCATTTAATTCTCAGAATACGTGCAAACCCTTTTTTGTTTGTCTTTTCCCACTTGTTATCTTTTTAGGGCCAATTGACCTTCATTCAACCCCTGAGAAAACCCTTGGTTGTACTGCATTCATGATGAGCTGGTAAAATTATAGTTTTAGCCTTAGTTTCTTATTTTTTCTTTCATAATGAATATGTAATGACTTGTGACTCTCTGGCGGTTATGTAGGAGCATTTATTGACTTAATTGGATCAAAATGAGCTAGTTATGGCTCATGATGGTGTTCCCATCAAGGGTGTGGGAACAGTTTGGGATGAATTAGAACCATGGGATGTGATCTAGAACTGGGTGGAAAGATTTTGGCACCGACTGTAGCAAGTAGGGGCTAAATCCACCATAGGATCAGAGGGGGATGGAATGGACGGTCGTTGAAAGAAGAAAATGAACTATGTTCAAGGTGTGTTTGGGCTATTTGCAAAAGATGCCCTCAAGTGAACCAATAGAATAATATCAAATAGATCCATAAGAGGTGAGAATCAATACAAAATGGTCCCTGGCGGCTTACAAATGAATCCCTGAGAATTTCTAATGTTTAGAATGTGAAGACTCAAGTTTGTACTAAGGTCCTAAATGTAATTCATTGATTTTGAGGTTCAAATGATGTTAGAATTCCATGAGATTTTTATGCCATGTGAGTTGAACATTTTAGAACCTACTTCATCCCTTGATTTGTAAATTTAATTTCAATTTGATTTTCAATCATCTTTGAAATCAGCCATTTACATACTTAGATATAAAATCTCTTGAATTAGACCTAATTTTGCATTTTTAGCACAAACTTGGTGTTTTTGGTCATTTTCCATAATTACCATGCTTAAACCTTTTCGTGTGTTAATTGGTAGTGTTTTAACTTAGTTTCTAGATTAACTTTGGCATTTTAGCTATGATGAGCCACACCTCATCAATGGCCATCGATGGTCAATGGGGTGGTGAGGGAGCACCTGCCAGCCAAAGTTTGGGTGAAGGTGGATATTGTGAGGATCCTACTTTTTCTTTGCATGTTGAGGGTGGTGAAGGTCGTGATCTCGCCGTTCGTGAAGATCAAGTGGTGTGGAGGATTAGGGCTTAGAGAAGGGGATATCTTGGTGGTCCAAGCGATGGTGGAGATGGTGTTGGGGAAGGAGCTCGTGGAGAAGGTGCTGTTGGGCCTTGGGGGGTCCTTGTGGGTCGTGATGATAAGACCGGAGAGGGAGACCCCAGGTCCTACTCGGAGGTGGTGCCTGGTGGTTCGCCGGAGGCTATTGGTAATGGAGGCAGCCACCGGCCGGGTAGAAGGCTATTTGGAAGCCCAAAAGACACGATGAGGATTGTAGAGAACTTGAGGCATCATCACCGATCTGTTCAAGCTATGGTCATGGTGATGTGTGGCTGTGCATTCGTGGGGGGCGTCGCATCAATGTGAGGTGTGACTTTCAGAGGAGATGGAGGCAGTGTCTGCAGCTGAGTACGTGACTCTCAGAGGAGATGGAGGTGATGTTTTTCCTCCCTTGCATGTGCGATCGAAGGAGCCTGTGGAGGGGTTGGGGGTAGCTGTTCTGGATGAGACATTTATAGAGGGTGGAATTGGATCCTCGAGCGGACTCGGGCTTGGGGACCCGGGTGTCGAGAATGGCTTGATCCTCTTATTTTAGGCCCACCATTGGTTGGGCCTTTTGTGAGATAGGAGGCTAAGATGTCCACACCATCTTGTTCGGGGATGGATTCTGAGGGAGGTTCGGCTCCCAACAACGCGCGGAGTGATGGCGTGGGGGTCGACTGGAGTGCTGTTGTGGTCACGCTTCGATGGTGGAGGCCGACGAGCCTTCCTAGGTTGAGGCTTGCATACAAGCTACGTTGTTACTTTCGAAGGAGGTTGCGAGGAGCCTCCTTGCATGCGAGTGGAGAGGGAGGTGGACCGGCTGGGGGGCAGAAGGATTGAGGGATGTCTAGACGTCGGGCTTCTGCCTCCGTGGTGGGAGTGGGGCTGCTCACTGTAGGGTTGGTCCCTCGGTGGAGGAGTTGGGTTTAGGGGGAGGCGCTCGAATGGGGAAAGGTGCAGTGATGGTTATCCCTGATGAGGGGGTTGGTGCAGGGGAGATTTTTTTAGGAGGTGAGGATCATGGCTCGCAAAGGAACGGAGTGGTTGTAGATGAGTCTGCTGGTGGCAGTAGGGAAGCACCTGAGGAGGGGATGATGCAAATGTCGAGAAGGAGGCCATGAGGTTGAGTGGAGGAACAAGGAGGCTGACCTTATTGCAGAAGCGACGAGTTTCAGATGTGTATCAGGCAGAATGCAGTACTTCCTCATGGTGAAGGTCTTGACTTAGAACGTTAGGGGGTTGAATGACCCCCACAGGTGAGCAACACTAAGAGTTTACTTGTGAACTTGGATCTTTGAGATTGTTTTGCTTCAGGAAACAAAGCTAGTGAGCTATGATAGACAGACTTGGAGAAAGATGGGTGGTGGCTATTTTGGAGAGTATGTGGCCGTGGATGCAGTTGGGCACTCTAGTGGTGTGATTGTGGGGTGGAAAGTGGATGTGTTTTCCTTGGTGGATTCCTTACAGGGATCTACTATGGTAATGGTGAAGATGAGGAGGCATAGACAACTTCTGTTATGCTTTTTTGGTAGTTTATGGGCCAAATGAGGATTCTCTGAGGCAAGTGTTATGGGTTGTCCTACATCAGATTGTTGAGAGATATCATGACTGTCCATGGCTGGTACGAGGAGACTTTAAAGTCACGTTAGTGCCTAACAATAGATCGGAGGGAAGAGGGAGGAGGGACCGGGGATCCGAGGAGTTTGCTGAGTTCGTGGCTTTGCACGATTTACTAGACATGCCTTCAAGATCTTACTCCTTTACTTGGAGAAGCACCGGGGGATAGTAATCCAGGGTTGACAGATTCTTCACCTTGACGTTGCTTGCAGAGGCCTTCCCAATGACAGGGGTCCGGTCCTTGGATTTCTCATGATACCCCCTTACTTTGGTCATCGAACGAGGGATGGCAGCATAGAATGTACTTTAAATTTGATAGGGCCTGGTTACTGGAGGATGAGTTCAAGGGGATGGTTAGGGAGAAGTGGAGGATGTCATAGGTGGAAGGATCGGCAACAGCGAGATTGGAATGCAAACTTCGAGAGCTTAGGTCATTCCTTAAGGTGTGGAAGAGGTAGACTAAAGAGGAATGGAACAAAGTGAAACATGAGGCTCTGGAAGAGATTGCTAGGTTGGATAGGGTCGATGACGTGGGACTCTTATTTAAGGAGGACCTAACAGCCAGGCTGAGACACATGTAGGTGGTTTAGGAGGAGGGTGGAGAACAAGATTTAGACAAAAGTGGCTTAAAGAAGGGGACTCCAATATGTGTTTCTCTCATTTGATGGCTTCTGGGAGGAGAAGAAACTGGATTGATAGGTTGCGGTTGAATGGAGAGGATTTTGTTGATAGAGAGGCAGTTCGCAAGGCTACTGTTGATTTTTATAGAGATTTCACTAGGAAGAGACGATATGGACTGTGGAAGTGGAGGGGGCTAAACATGCCAAGGATTGGGGAAGAGCAGGCTAGGGGGCTTACGACCCCCGTCACTGAGGAGGTACAGAGAGCGATTTGGGGGTTGAAAGCAGATGGGTGCCCTCGTCTCGATGGCTTTTTAGTGTGCTTCTACAAGGAGTTCTGGGAGCTCCTCAAGGATGAGATATTGCACGTAGTTGCTGAGTTTTGTGGTGGAAACCAAGTATTCAATAGGCTTAATAAGTTCTTTATGTTTTTGCTACCAAAGATAGATGAGGCAAAGGCTATTGAAGATTTTAGCCCATTGCACTGTCCAATGCTATCTACTTGATTGTGGTGAAGGCCCTAGGAAATATACTCAGGGGGGTACTATCAAGGGTTGTCTCCTAGGTGCAGATGGCTTTCGTTCTGGGTAGGAACATCTTGGATGGCTACATTGTGGCATTAGAGATCCTGGCATGCTGGATGAGGGAGAAGACAAAGGCATTCTTTTGGAAGGTGGATTTTTGGAAGGCTTATGATTCCATCCAATGGTGCGTCCTATGGGCATCTTTTCTTAAAAGGGGATTCCCACTGCTTTGGGCCAAGTGGATGAAACAGTGCGTCACTACGACCTCGTTCTCCATCCTTATCAATGGCAACCCTACAGGGGGTTGGATACAGTCGAGGAGGGGTGTTAAATAAGGTTTCCAATTGGTGTCGATGCTACTTGTTTTGGTTTTTGATGCTTTGGTGAGATCATTGATCAGAGCTTGTCAAAGGGACTTGATTAGTGGCTTCATGTTGGATAGTGGATTAGTGATTTTGGTGCTCCAATATGCTGATGATACCTTGTTCTTTATAGAAGGTGCTGATACGGAGGCGAGGGGAATGCACATGAGTTTGGCAGTTGTAGCTTGGCCCTTGGCACTCGAGAAGGAGCCTTGCCCTTTTCTTATATGGGTCTCCCCTTGATAGATAGGAGGATCTCTGCTCAGGAGTGGACTCCCCTGGTTGAGAAGATTGAGAGGAGACTGGTAAGTTGGGCATCTAGACTTCTATCTAGGGGAGAAAGATTGGTGAACCTCAAGGCAGTGTTGTCCTCCATGCCATCCTACTTCGCTTTTGTTTTGAAGATGTCGCAACAGATTAGTAAGAAGATTTTGGGTTTGATGAGAAACTTCTTTTGGATGAGCTATGGAGCGGGTGGGAAGGGGAGGAAGTTGGTGGCTTGGGAGGAGGTGTGCAAGCCCTTGAAGGAGGGAGGGCTTGGTGTTAGAGAGATGGACAAAATGAATGATAGTCTCTTGACAAAGTGGTTTAATAAGCTAATTGAGAATGGTGGGGGACTTGCAAGGGAGGTCTTCCAAACATGTTATGGGGGCATGGTGCATTAGGACCTCTTGTTGGCCCCCCAAGGGGCTCCTCTCACTTCCTCAAAGGCCTTTCATTAGTGGCACCTAGTGTGTAGAGTGTCTTTGTTCTAGTGGTTGGGTCAGGGAACATATTTAGATTCTTGTTGGATAACTTGATAGGTTAGGGGAGGATTTGTGAGAGGTTTCGAAGGCTATTTGTAGTGGCCAAGGATAGAAGAGTTGTGGTGGTTGACGTTTGGGAGAGTTGTTGGTGCCCTACCTTTGTAGGGAATCTGTCGGACCAGAGGATCTTGGAGGTACAGGCGTTGCTCTAGAAGTTGGAGGGCTTTCAGTTGGAAGAGGGCATGGATGGCTTCTCTTGAGAGGATGGTGAGTTCTTTGTTAGAGATGCTTACAGAAGATTATGGGTTGGAGGCATGGGGATGGATGTGGATCTCATTAGAGATTGCAACCAAATCCGAGTGGTGGCTTGTCCTCTAAAGGTGATAATCTTCGCCTGGCTACTCAGGAGAGGCAGGCTCATGACGAGAGTTTGGAGGGTAGATGGGTGCATGAGGCTGAGAAAGACTGCCTACTTTGTCGTGGGGTGGAGGGTATCGATCACTTGTTCTTCCAATGCCCTTTCACCACCCAGGTTTGGAGTCAGTGTGGAGTGGGGTGGTAGGCGCATTCTACCTTTTAGGAGTTTTGGAAATCTTTCAGTAATGGGGATAGGAATATCAGTAGGAATGTGTTCAGGACGAAGATGGAGAAGGTTAGACCCCTGGCAACTCTTTGGGGTATTTGGTCGAGGAGGAACATGGTGGTGTTTAGGGGGCAGAGGCCTTTTGTGGAGAATTTTGTTGAGTCTGTTGGCTTTTTGATCTACTATTGGAATTTTGACTTGTAACTGGGCCTTGCATCCCTTTTTTTTATTAATATATAGTTTGAGTTGGTTATCATAAGGATAATGACCCTTCCCCTTTTCAAAAAAATGATTTGGGCAATTCTGGTGAGATTTTAGGTCACCCCAAGGGAGAACTTGAGAATGATTCTAAACTGGGTATCCAACAAATTTTGGGTGAATCAAGAAAGAATGGGAAGAAAGAGACTAAGATGGATCAGTGGGTTCTATTTGACACACCTACTTTACACTTGGATCCATCTACACCCAAAATGACTCACGAAGTGGTTCATTATACCACTTCCAACCACACCACTTGGGTCTCACCTGTCATTCCCCATCATTTTCAGGACCCATATGATTTGTACTGCACTCATCATTCCTTTTACACCTCATCTACCCAATTTCTACATCATCTTTTTGGGATTCCACCAACTTCATTCCACCCTGGTGCCCGTATTCATCCGCATTACTTTTGCAACATTTTATTATTTTTCCAACTTTTTGGGTTCGAAATTCATGGGCAGCTGGTCCGCATTTGCATCTTGCTGTTGGCAATTGAATTGACTCTTGATCATTTTAATTGCCATTGCCAATATTGCTTTCATGGATCCATCTTTTTGAGTCTTCACCCAACTAGAGGCATTAAACTCAATATTTCTTTGATACAAAAAATATTCATTTCTCTTTATATATAGCATGCTTTTATTTTGACAAATAGAAAGGACTAGTACTGTTCATAGTAGTCGTCCAAATATATTATTATGAATCAATTACAAATTTTCACACTATAACTTGGAACTCAACGCTACATCCCTACAAATGTTCACCACCCACACATTACCCCCATTGAAGGTTACATCATTTTGGGCTGTCCAAACTGCCCACATAACCATAGCCATGACCACATGTGGCTTGCCACTGGACATAAAATAGGACCACAATATCTCCCACGTAGGAAGGGGAAAAGAACAAAACCTGTGCCACACCTCAGTGGTCACTAGGCACGCGCTAAAAAGATGTCTAGCGTCATCCTCCTCAAAGCCACAAAGGAGGCAAGGCGTGGTGTCTGCCCCAAGGGTCCTCCTCCTATACATCCCAGTAACCAAACCTCCTAGCTTGGTCAACCAAAGAAATATCTGAACCTTCAATGGGATCTTCAATCTCTAGAGGTGAGAGCATACATGTTGATGATCATCACTGTCTTACACATCTGAAAGGGCCTCATATGCACTACAAGGGGCATAGACCCCTTTCTTCCAAGCAAACGTATCCAGCCCCTCTCTTAGCCTGAAGCCTGCTAAGGGCAATCACATGGAACCCGCCTCCTCACCTATTCTAGTGACATGGCTGTCATTAGGAGAAGGAATCTTCCACTCTTCGTCATTCGGATGCCACAGATCAGCCACAAAATCCTGCTTCATCTTAGAAGCCTCATACACACATGGAAAAGAGTCAATAAGGCGACCCAAAACACTCCAATCATCCTCCCATAAATGTAGCTTCTTCCCACAACCAAGTACCAGTTAAAACGTATCCCAATGCTCCAATAGAGTCTTCGCGACAGAATCCCAGAAAGGAGAGGCAGACTCCTGGCGCACCAAGTCTGTCATCATGCCACCCATACCCCCATAGGAGTCTCTAATAATAGTTTGCCACATGCCCTCATCCCCTCGTAAGATAATGACGCCCCACTTGAGCAGAAGGGAATCTCCAAATTCTCTAAGGGATCTCACTCCCAAACCTCCCCTCTTCTTTGGAGTACAAATGGTTTGCCATCTAACAGGCTGCATGAATCTTCCACTGTGTAAAGGGCCCTTCCAGAAAAACCTTTGCGTATAACATCTATTTTCTTCAAGACTGATCTAGGCGGCCTAAACATTGACAAGAAAAAAATAGGAATAGTCGGGAGCACTGAGTTCAACAAGATTAGCCTACCACCTTTACATAAAAATCTACTACACCACCCCTCCATTTTCAAGGAGATCTTCTCGAAAAGTTGAGTCCAGTCATTTTTCTTCATCTTCTTGGCTTGCAGTGGTAAACCAAGTTAGCAAATAAGGAGAGTAACAATTGACGTCTCCAAGATATGAGACAACTCCTTCCTTCTACACGCATCACCAAAGAAAACAAGAGAGGTCTTGGAGCCATTGATCTTAAAACCTGAGATCTCACTAAATATGTCCACTACATATTTAAGGACCTCCACCTCATAACTTCCCCCATCTATAAAAAAAACTGTATCATCAGTAATGTGTAACATAAGGGTTAAGGCCCTTTGGGAGGAGAGAGTATAACCATGCAAAAAACCACCCGAGCATGCCTTGAAGGCTAGACGTGCCAACGTATCCACTGCCAATATAAAAATGAGGGGCACCACTGGAGAACCCTTCCTGACCCCCTTCTATGGCTGAATCCACTACCCTGTGGGACGCCCATTAATAAGCGGGGAGAAAGAGGAGGTGGTAACACACCTCTTGATCCAATGCACCCATACCTCAAGAAACCCCCATCGTCTGAAAATCTCCTAAAGATATGCCCAAGAGATCGAGTCATATGTTTTGGAGAAATTTACCTTCCACATGAAGGCATTCTTCTTCCTTCTAACCCACCCTGACACTGATAGGTTCACTTTAGTGGACTAATTTAGTGCCTAAGTGCATTATTATTGTGACAGGAATTTAAATTAGAGCATGCATTATGTTGATCAAATTGATTAAGCTTTGGATTTCCTGCATTTCCTTTACGTTAATTGATTAATTACTTTTAAGGTACGACTAATTTTTGGGAGTCCAATTTTATCATCATGACATTTAATTTCCCAAGGAAATTAGCATGGATTGTCTTTTGAAAGCTTGTTTCCTTTTGGTAATTCTTAACAAGTTAGTAAAGAAAGGAAATGAGTGGTCTCAAATATTTTCCAATCAATGACACCATCTCTTCTCTTATTTCCTTCCATATTCTTCCTTTCTCTCTCCTTGATATTCTCTCTAATTCTCTCTTTGTCATTCTTTATAAAAGGCAAGTTAGATGACCTTTAAAAAGATCCATCTTCATCTCCCTCCTCACGAGGAGAGCCCCCCTCTCCACATCCTCTCCTCACCATACCACCACCGTGTCTCACCCTTGACCACGCTTCATCCTCTCCAGAGACTATGACAAAGTACATCACCACACCATCGTCCACCACTGCGAGCCTTTCACGACCATGACTTCCCGCTACCGCACGCCCCCAACTACATCATCGTGAACCACCACCATGATCCGCCTTGACGTTCATCACCACTTTCCATCGCTTTACTGCAATTGCGACATGATCACCGCTTCTCAACTTCCTCGCCACCGTGGCCTTCAGCAACATTACCCTCCTCTTTGTTAACAACAACCACCGACCGCGACGATCTCCACTATGCCCTCCGCCGTTCACCACCGCACCATCGTCCCTTGAAGACCTCACTGTCGGCTCCTTCCCCACCAGTAGCACCATCTCCAGTGGCTGCTCCCTCTCGCCATTCAGCCCCCTCACATGCAAGTAGCCACTGACGCCACCAAGCAGCCATGCCCTTGTGTGGCCACAGTACAACCGGCCACCTCGCACGCCTAAGGCCATGCACACCCTCGCCCTCTCACACCTACAGTCGTGCACCCCTTCGCACCATCAGCCGCAGCAGCAGCCTTCTTCTTCTTTTTCTCCATCGGTAGAGAAGAAGATCCTAAACTCCATGTGGCCCCCTCACACGCAGCCGACCGCTCCGACCTCCAGTTTATGCATCGTCGACTCCATCAAGCTTGCCTTGCCTTCACGAGCACAGCCACACCCTTAGTACTACCAACGGTCGTCCACGTGCGTGCGTGCCAAGCCTCATCGCCGATGAGCATCTTCCCGCAGTCCGGCTGCCGTTCATCGTGCAACCACCTCCATCGGATCCCTCTCCACATCCTCAACCTCTTTCGAGCACGGTGCGGCTAGCTGTGCCTCCTCCTCACACGCACAAGGGGATGAATTCCCTGTTTTCCAACAGTGAAGTGCCAATAATTATTACATCTAACGCCATTGCCAACTTTTTGATTTTTGAATATTTTATTGAGGTGAAATTGCAACATTGTACTTATTCTTTCTCGTATTTGCTTGGCTCTTGTTATGCACATCATTTCACATTGGATTTGGATTCAGATTTTGCACCTACAGCCATGATTAATCTACGTGAATGTCTTATTTGCATCTGTTCCTCTTTGTGGATACGACCTAACTTTCGTGGTTAGTTTTGACTGTTAAATATTTTTGATCTAGAATTTATCCACCACGATTTACATTATTGCGACGGCATATTATGTTCTCGACGTATTTTTATGAAATATCATCTTCCAAGTGAAATCTCCCATTCACGCACCATCTCTTGCGGCAGAATGAAGGACTCCTGGAGGGATCTACCTTTCAGAAATGTGAATTGGACTGAGCTAATGATATCTTTCATAACCTCTCTCATTCTATTTGCTAGCACTTTACTGATAATCAAATAGATTGAGTCGGAAAGTGCTGAGTCGAAAATCAGAAAAGTGCTTTTGCCCTTGGCTTCTTTGGTAAAAGAAAAAGGAGTGATCCATTGATTCTCTTTAAACCAAAGTTGCCCCTTTGAAACTCATCAAGAACTTCTAAAACATCAGTCTTTACCACCGACCAAAATTCTCTATAGAACAACACCCGGAAGCCATCCGGCCTAGGGGATCCTTTCTCCTTCAAACCCTTCAAGGCCGCCACCACATCTTCCTCTCCAATACATCTGCATAACTGCTGTCCCTCATCCACACCCAACCTCGGCATATATGAATTAGAGACCCTCCACACTCCCCTCTATCCTACTCACGTCGTGTTTATAAAATATTTGCTAGCCGTATTACAAATGTCAAGTGGGGAAGTGGCTACATGGTCATCATATCAAAGAGAGGATATGAGGTTATATCTTCTTCTTGCACTTGCCGTCGTATGAAAGAACTTAGTATTGGAATCCCCTTCCTTCAACCATAGCTGCTTAGACCGCTAGCGCCAGTCAATCTCCCTCTGTAGATCTTCCTTTGCAATAACGTTTAGCAGTTCCTTGCGATGCAACCTCTCTTCTTCATTCAGCCCCAACGATTCCTCCTTCTCATCCAATCTCTTCACCCCATCCGTGGCATCCTTCCTCTTTTGTGCTTTCAAATTACCTAAAGTTCTTTTATACTCCAACAACAAAAAACACAGCTCCCTCAATTTAGATGCTAATCTCTATGTAGTCGTCCTACCAGAGCCGTCCACCAAGACGAAACCATGTCCTTAAACCCTACTTCAGTGAGCCAGGACTTCTGAAATTTAAAGTAGGATCTAGCCTTTACACCTTTCCCACTCTCCCAAATAAGAGGAGTGTGGTTAGAAAAAGGGTGCCCCAAAGCTACAACAGAGGCCATGTGAAAGGATCCCATCAACTCTACATTGCATAAGAACCTATCAATCCTGCACATCTGGCCACCACCACCCCTCCACATGAAAGTAGCCCCTGAGGAAGGAAGGTCGACCAACTCCAAGTCAGAGACGACAATCTGAAAGCCAAAGGTAGAAAATTCTATCCTCCCATCTGGATGATCATCAGAAGATAACATGGCATTGAAACCTCCCCCCAAGAGACATGCCGCCCCTGCACCCATCTAGCCATGTCATGTAGCTCTTCTCATAGAAGCGATCTCTCCCCCTTATTGCACGGCCTATAAGCTAACATAACAAGGAAACAAGTGCCATATGTCAATCTGGTGAATCTACATGTAATAGAAAATTGACCTGATAGATCTACTTTAGTAGATTAATTATTTACCTAAATACTTATTAGATGATTGTTGAGGTTAAGCGAAGAACTTAAAAACTAATGGAGAATCATGTTTACAATTCATTCAAAATATTCCCACTATCTTCGCCTGCGACGAGGGAATCCACCACCGACCTCTCTTCCTCTTGCTGTCCTTCGAGAGGCGACGGTGGCTAACTTGGTAAGGGATTTAAAATCCCTTAATTCATGTCGGTGAAGAAGAACGGAATCGAAGAGGATAGAATGCACGGGGGATCATCATCCAGGAGGGCCATCTTCCACCCCTTCGAGGCTTCATCCATCACCTTCACCACCCACACCATGGCCCATAGTGTACACCTTAACTTGAAGCGTGCACTACAGGTCTCCACCTTCGCCACCGCGACCGGCAGCCACCCCACTCCACCGCTCCATCTCACCCTCATCCACATCTCGTCCGTGATTTTCTTCCTTCTTTGTTCTCCTCTTTCACTCCCTGCAACATCGCGAAGAACCAACCACCACCTTCACCTTTTCCATCGAACACATCTCCACCACCTGCAACCCACCACGCCTTCCCTCTTATCTCCCTGACCCACGCACCGACAGACTACGCATCGCCCACCACCTGCCGACCACGCCAACACCACCCGCGACCACCGTCGCCACATCTCACACCTGTGCGCCAACACCCTCTCGATAGCAGCGAGTTGTGGTCACCACTTTTCCTCTGTTTCTCCTTCCTCGACGAGAACCCATCAGCCACATCTCGCAGCCATCACTGCTGTACCATTTGTGATTGTGCCTTCCACGCCCAGCCATCACCGCAACACCGCCTCGACGCTCGACGGCCTCACGAGCGCTCTCCTCGCGCACTGCAACAGTCTCTCCACTCCCGCCAAGAGGACCCACCGTCGCCGGCGTCGTGCCCTCCGGTCGGCGGCCGACGGCCATCTTGTACCTCGCCGAGGTCACTAACGCGAAGCCCTTGTTCTGAAGACTCACCACCGAGAGCCTCGCAACCGACCACAGCTCCTTCACCTCGCGCGAGCAAAGAGAGCAAATGCTCTGTTCTTGAACAGTAACGGTGTATTAAAAATTACGTGCCATTGCCATTGGCAATTTGACGATTTGAGTTATAAATATTAATGTGTGGATTTTGAAACCTCACCCTCTGTTTCTCTCTACTATTCTCTTTGGAAATCTGATATGAAAGGAAGTGCTATTTTGATTAAGTATACTTTTGGTGAGAGTAGCACATATGATTTGTGAATATTATTGGTACTTGTAAGTTTATTGGATTTATTTCTCTTTGTGATACGACTTGATTTCGTTAAATTTTGATTGAGAGTTTTTTACCATAAAAAATATAATGACTCATAATTTTTGTTGCTATCATTTTAGTTAAGTGAGAATCTCTTTATCATAGCCCACTTTTGTATCTTCTAGTTGGAGCAATGTAGGCCACCACTGCACACATAATCTACCTGCTCTCCCATTGGATGGGATGCATCTCAAAGCTGCCTTCCCAGACCCCAACAGAGGTTGCCTTAAACCACTATCTTACCCTTCAATATGAGTTTCCTGCAATAGTGCACAGTCAATCCCCTACTGTAACGACCCGGTTCCCGAGTCCCTACGAGACACGAGAACCGGACCGACTCGACTAATCCCAAGACCTAGTCGTCCAACGAGGAAGTAACCAAAAGAGCAGTAAAATAAACCACATTCAGCATGAATATAACCAACAGTAAGAAAGTACAGCAGTAAGGAAAGAAACTACTATAGTAGGTACCACCACAACAGTAGAACAACATTTATCATGTAACAAGAACTGTAGGTAAAGAAAGTACAGCGAAAACAAAACTACTCACTATAACAGAAACAAAAGGAGTACAAAAGGCTGAGGTAAACTCTACTGGACCATACTCGGCCCAGCGTCCTCTGCAGCCGCTGACCCTGGCTGCTCCACACCTGGTCCTGAAAACGGTAACGAGTGTAACACGTCAGCAAAACGCTGAGTAGAGTGGCAAACTAAACTAGAGACAACAGTAGAGTGTACAGTAGCTGTTATGTTCTATTACTTTCTTTATTTACATCTTTCAATTTTCTCACTATTTCATTTATTTCTCAGATCCTTTACTTGATCTCGAATGTCCTCGTGGGAACGATCTTGATTGCAGTCTTTTCCAAAAGTAGAAGTAGCACGTGGTGCTCTCCTGGTCGGGAGAGTCTCCCGTGGTGATCCTACCCTCAGTCAACCACCCCAAGGTCACTGACAGACGTAACGGTGACTACGGCACGCGCGATAAACGCACAGGTAGCTAGCCCGCACTGGCACGCGGTCAGTCGTTTCCGTTAACGGGTGCGCCCAAAGCACAGCACGGAACCAGGGCAGAGCCCTCTCAGTAACAGGGGTCCAACCCCTCCATAGTAACCAAACCGGGGCCTTGCCCCTCCACAGTCCGCGCACCCTCGCCTGACTACCCTGGTTTGCCCTAGTGGGCCTAACAAGTCGGTGAAGGAGGCTAGCAGAACCCCGGGGCCCATGGGGTAGCTAGTACTCTCCTAACACTACTAGCTCTCCTCGGTACTACGTACACGAGGGCCAACAAGTCGGTACAGAGTGGCCAGTCCTAACCCCAGGTCCCTGGGGTGGCTAGCTCCGCTCTGCACTAAACAGGGGGACAGTTGTAACGACCCGGTTCCCGAGTCCCTACGAGACACGAGAACCGGACCGACTCAACTAATCCCAAGACCCAGTCGTCCAACGAGGAAGTAACCAAACGACAGTAAAATAAACCACATTCAGCATGAATATAACTAATAGTAAAAAGTACAGCAGTAAGGAAAGAAACTACTACAGTAGGCACCACCACAACAGTAATACAACATTTATCATATAACAAAAACTGCAGGTAAAGAAGGTACAGCGGAAACAAAACTACTCACTAGAATAGAAACAAAAGAAGGTACAAAGCTGTGGCAACTCTACTGGACCCTACTCGGCCCAGCGTCCTCTGCAGCCGCCGACCCTGGCTGCTCAACACCTGGTCCTGAAAAAGGTAACGAGTGTAACACGTCAGCAAAACGCTGAGTAGAGTGGCAAACTAACTAAAGGCAACAGTAGAGTGTACAGTAGCTGTTATGTTCTATTACTTCCTTTTATTTACATCTTTCAATTTTTCTCACTATTTCATTTACTTCTCAGATCCTTTACTTGATCTCGGATGTCCTCGTGGGACGATCTTGATTGCAGTCTTTTCCAACAGTAGAAGTAGCACGTGGTGCTCTCCTGGCCGGGAGAGTCCCCCGTGGTGATCCTACCCTCAGTCAACCACCCCAAGGTCACTGACAGACGTAACGGTGACTACGGCACGCGCGATAAACGCACAGGTAGCTAGCCCGTACTGGCACGCGGTCAGTCGTTTCCGTTAACGGGTGCGTCCAAAGCACAGCACGGAACCAGGGCAGAGCCCTCTCAGTAACAGGGGTCCAGCCCCTCCACAGTAACCAAACCGGGGCCTTGCCCCTCCACAGTCCGCGCACCCTCGCCTGACTACCCTGGTTTGCCCTAGTGGGCCTAACAAGTCGGTGAAGGAGGCTAGCAGAACCCCGGGGCCCGTGGGGTAGCTAGTACTCTCCTAACACTACTAGCTCTCCTCGGTACTACGTACACGAGGGCCAACAAGTCGGTACAGAGCGGCCAAGCCTAACCCCGGGTCCCTGGGGCGGCTGGCCCCACTCTGCACTAAAACAGGTACAGGTACTTCCCTTGGTACTGCGTACCCAAGAGACAGTACAAACTACATCTCAGTTCCATTCCTTTTCTTTCCAGGAGTTCCACTCCTAATTCCCCGTAGGGTTCCAGCTCTTTATCTCAGAACATCATATGTTTCACTTTCCAGATTCACGTTCTCACATTCCATGATCTCAACATGATTCTCTATGCATAACAGGCAGCTGTTAATTAAATTTACAGGCAGCTTTATATATTCCTTTCCATTTTTCCAAGACTGCAGTAATGTACATTCCACTAGTTTTTCCATCCTAGGATTCATGCAATGCCCTAGGTTCTAATTATGGTTCCATACTTTAACAGATTTTATTAATACATAAAACCACTCTACCAGGTACAACGGAAGTAATGGGGGCGTGGTCGGGAATCCCGCGCGCCTCCGCGACTCTCAAGACGGCAACCGAACGAGGTCCTATCACAAGGATCAAACACAAGGAGTGTCTCAAAACAGTGTATAGCTACTGTAGGCGGGTAGAGGAATAAATTCTGAAACGAACGCAACTCGAATCGCGGAAAACGGAGCCCAAACGGGCCCTAAACGGGTCGAAAAAGACAATACTGTGCAAAATCAGACGTCTGGAACTCCTTCCAGACGTCTTAAACGGTGGATCAGAGAATTACCTGTTCGGCTTGGTTCCCCGGACGTCCAGAAGTCTGTGGCGACGTCTCTCCTAGATCCCAGACGTCCGATGGTCTCTCCGGACGTCTGGAGGTCACTCCCGCCGTCTGGTACAACTTCCAGACGTCGGATTCGCAAAGGATGACGAATCCGAACACCTGCGCACAGCCAACCCTCCTCCCTCAGTACGGTCAGTCGACAAAAAAAGAAGGAGAAAGCGGAACTCACCTTTCAGACGTCTGTATGATCTCACAGACGTCGACCTTGTCGTCTGGATATCAGTCCAGACGTCTGATTCTGGAGATTTTTCCAGAATCAGAACCTCGCTCGGCCTCCGCTCGCGACGTCGCCCGCGTCGCACCTCGCGCGTCCGCTGCTCCGCCCGCAGCAGGTCCCTCTTCGCGACACTCTGCGCCCCCTGCGCCCTCCGCCGGCCGGCCAAGCCGCTCCCGGCGAGCTCGCCCTCACGGCAGAGCCCTGCCCTCGCACGCCGCAGCTCCTCCGCGCCTTCTGCTGCGCCGCTGCCGCTGCGCCCTCGCGTTCGCTCGCTCCGCCCGCAGCAGGAGAGGAGGAAGATGGTGGAGACGGGAGGGGAGGCGCGCCCCCTCCCCCTTTTAACGCCGCGCGGAGAGGAGAGAGAGACGGCCGCAGTCGCCTGCAGCCGCAGAGAAGATGCGGATCGCAGGTCTGCGTGCACAGGCGCGCAGACGAATATCCCGTGCGAGTATAACTGTTCGTCAGACGTCTGTAAACTATCCCGGACGTCTGGTCAGACGTCTGGATGTGATCCCAGACGTCTTTACAGACGTCTGGGCCACCTCCCAGACGTCTTAAAAGACGTCTGGGGTACGCGCTCGTTACAATATAACAAACTCAAAGGAAGTTTCGTCCCCGAAACTTGCGCCAACTAGGGTGCGGAAAAAGGATGTCCAAATAACCATAACAAACTCAAAGAGGACTGAAGCCGGTCCGAAAAGACGTACCCGCGAAAAGCTCTGGGTACCGCTCCCGCATTGCCGCCTCAGGCTCCCAGGTAGCCTCCTCGTACCGCTGGCTCCTCCACAAAACCTTTACCAGGGGTACTTGCTTTCGTCTCAACCTGCGGACGACTCGGTCTAGGATCTGCACTGGCCGCTCGGGGTAGGTCAGGTCGTCGCTCACCTCGACGCTCTCGTGACTCAGTACGTGGCTGGGATCGGCTACGTACTTCCTGAGGTTGGACACGTGGAACACGTCGTGCACACCAGAAAGCTGCGGGGGAAGGGCAAGTCTGTAAGCAACGGGTCCAACCCGCTCCAGGACCTCGAAGGGCCCCACGAACCTCGGCGCGAGCTTCCCTCTCACCCCAAACCGCTGTAAGCCCTTCATGGGCGAAACACGAAGAAAGACGTGGTCCCCAACCTCGAACTGCACCTCTCTGCGTCTGCGATCTGCGTAGCTCTTCTGTCTGCTCCTGACAGTGCGGAGTCGTCTGTGGATCTGTTCAACTACCTCCTGACTCTGCCGGATCAACCTGGGGCCAACCTCCCACTTGGTCCCCACCTCAACCCAACTCAAGGGTGCCGTGCATTTCCGTCCGTACAGAGCCTCGTAGGGAGCCATGCCGATGCTCGAGTGATAACTGTTGTTGTATGCAAACTCTGCCAGGGGCAGGTGTTCCTCCCAAGAGCCCCTCCAGTCTAGTACACAGGCACGCAAAAGATCCTCAAGTGTCTGTATCGTGCGTTCCGACTGTCCGTCCGTCTGGGGGTGGTAAGCCGTGCTAAACCTCAACCTCGTCCCCAAAGCCTGCTGAAACTCAGCCCAAAACTGGGACGTAAAGCGGGTATCCCGGTCGGATACGATCTCCCGCGGAACTCCGTGTAGTCGCACCACATCACGGATGTACCTCTCTGCCAACTGTGCTGGTCCCAAAGTGACTCGGATCGGCAAGAATCGTGCCGTCTTCGTCAACCTATCCACTATTACCCAGACCGCGTCGTGTCCTCGCTGGGTAACAGGTAAACCCACCACCAAGTCCATGGTGATGCTCTCCCACTTCCACTCTGGCACTGGAAGCGGCTGAAGCGGCCCTGCAGGCCTCTGATGCTCGGCTTCCACCTGCTGGCACACTAAGCACTGCTGCACGAACTCACCCACATCCCGCTTCATCCCTCTCCACCAGAACTCGCGTCTCAAGTCATGGTACATTTTCGTGTTTCCGGGATGTATGGTGAATCTGGAACCGTGTGCCTCAGTCAGGAGCTCTCTCAACAGCTCCTCGTCTCTGGGGACGCACAGCCGTCCCCTCAAGCGTAACACCTGGTCTGTGAAAGAGAAGTCCCCTGGGTCCCCTGACAGTACTCTGTCGCGCAAAGACTGCAAGTACGGATCGGCCATCTGTCCCGTGATGATGCGGTCTATCAACTCTGGTCTGGTCTGCCGTGTCACCGTCACTGCCCCACAGTACCCTCGTAACTCTAGAGGTCGCCAACTGCCCACCTCCTCCAAAAGGCTCCAACTCTGTAACTGTAGACTGGCCAAGCGTGCGGGCGCCTTACGGCTCAAGGCGTCGGCCACCACATTGGCCTTTCCCGGGTGGTAGGAGATGCTGCAGTCGTAGTCCTTCAGGAGCTCCAGCCAACGTCTCTGTCTCATGTTGAGCTCCTTCTGGTCAAAAAGATATCTGAGGCTCTTGTGATCTGTAAAAATCTCGAAGGTCTCACCGTACAAGTAATGCCTCCATGTCTTCAGCGCGAAGACAACAGCTGCCAACTCTAGGTCGTGGGTAGGGTAGGTATGCTCATGGGGCTTCAGTTGCCGCGAAGCGTAAGCGACCACGTGACCCCTCTGCATGAGCACACCTCCTAACCCCTGCAAGGAAGCGTCCGTGTACACAACGAACCCGCCACTACTGTCAGGAATGGTGAGCACAGGAGCCGAGGTCAACCTCTCCCTCAGCTCCAGAAAACACGCCTCACAGGCGTCTGTCCAAGTGAAAGGCACATCCTTCCGAGTCAACTGTGTCATAGGACGTGCAATCTGCGAAAACCCTCTGATGAACCGTCTGTAGTAACCTGCCAGTCCCAGGAAACTGCGAATCTCAGTGACTGAACGCGGTCTCTCCCACCTGAGCACTGCCTCGACCTTGGCGGGATCCACCGCCAGGCCGTCTCCAGAGATCACATGACCCAAAAAGGTCACCTCCCTCAACCAGAACTCGCACTTGCTGTATTTGGCGTACAGCCTGCGTCGTCTCAGAGTGTCCAGAACCATCCGCAAGTGCTGTCCGTGCTGCGTCCGATCTCTAGAATAGATGAGTACATCATCTATGAAAACCACCACAAACTGGTCCAAGTACGGTCTGAACACCCGGTTCATCAGGTCCATGAAAGCAGCGGGGGCATTGGTCAGCCCAAACGGCATGACCAAAAACTCGTAGTGTCCGTACCGGGTGCGGAAAGCTGTCTTGGAGACGTCGGTCTCCCTGATCCTCAACTGGTGGTATCCAGACCTCAAGTCGATCTTGGAAAACACCGTGGCACCCCGCAACTGGTCAAACAAATCGTCAATCCTCGGCAGCGGATATCTGTTCTTGATGGTGACCCTATTCAGCTGTCGGTAGTCCACACAAAGGCGTAGGGTCCCATCCTTCTTCTTCACAAACAGTACCGGGGCTCCCCAGGGAGACGCACTGGGCCTCACGAAACCCTTCTCCAAAAGGTCCTGCAACTGAGACTTGAGCTCTCGCAGCTCGAGCGGTGCCATCCTGTATGGCGCGGTGGAGATGGGGTTGGTCCCTGGTACTAGTGAGATCTCAAACTCGATCTCACGCTCGGGCGGTAGTCCTGGTAACTCGTCTGGAAACACGTCGGGGTACTCTCTGACCACCGGGATGCTCTGGAAGTCTGCCACGGGGCTGTGCTCTGCCACCACACAAGCTAAGAAGCCCTCACACCCCTGGCTCAAAAGTCTCGCCGCCCGAAGTGCCGAAATGCACCTGAAACCTCCGTCCACTGGCTGCCCGTGAAACTCGAAGGAAGGCAACTCCGGAATGGAGAAGACAATCTTCCTCTCAAAGCAGTCCACCAATGCGTGGTAAGCGGACAGCCAATCCATCCCCAGGATCACCCCAAAGTCCTCCATCTGTATCATAATCAGGTCAG
This sequence comes from Thalassia testudinum, assembly GCA_037157565.1. Taxonomy (NCBI): domain Eukaryota; kingdom Viridiplantae; phylum Streptophyta; class Magnoliopsida; order Alismatales; family Hydrocharitaceae; genus Thalassia; species Thalassia testudinum. Next base: position 206,616,093 of record JAZHRO010000031.1, read on the forward strand.
CTGGCAGGCTGTGTCCCCCGATGCTGACCCCGCAACCCGTGTACACCTCCTCAGCTACAAACAGCTGACCACTCGGACCTCTGATTACGAACGGGTTCTCTAACAATGTATAATCCTGGTCCAAACTAACTGCGAAACTGTCTGCGACAAACGAGTGCGTAGCGTCGGAATCGAAAAGCGTGTAAACGAGTCTGCCAGAAACTGAAACCATACCTGCTACCACGGATCCCGAAGCTCTGGCGTCCCTGTGTGTTAGGGCGTTGATACGCCCCTCAGCTCTAGGTGCGGACGAAGCAGCCACACTCTGCGTCGGACGGGTAGGTGCTGGCCGGTACCCTCCTCGCGACTGCGGTCCTCCTCCTCGCGCCTGGAAACCGCGGCCTCCTGCGCGCCCTCCAGTGCTCTGCGCGGGAAGTATCTGCTGACCTCCTGCCCTAGATGGGCAGTCCCTCCTGACGTGGCCCGGCTGGCCACACTGGTAGCAGAGGGGAACCCGACTCCCGCCCTCAGTGAGTCCCTGCTGTCGGCTAGGCGGGGGTCCGGTGCTGGCGACTGGCCCCTGTCGAGGGCCCCCAAAGGCCACTGATGGCCCTGCACAACGTGACGGCTCTCCTGCGGACGCCACGTGTCTCCGTTCTCGCCGGCCCTGTGAGAAGTCTGGCTGAAAGGGCCTCTTCCGCCCGCCGTCGGTCTCTCGCGCGGACGGGTTGGTCTCCTCGTAAGTCATGGCTGCCTCTACCACTCTCGAAAACGTCGGCAGCTTCAGGGGTTTGACATACCCCCGGATCGCAGGTCGGAGCCCCTCGGTGAACCTCCAAAGGCGCTCCTCCTCAGTGGCTACCGCTGTCGCTGCAAAGCGGGACAGCTCCAAGAAACGCGTGCGGTACGCGCTCACGGTCATCGTCCCTTGGCGGAGAGTGTGGAACTCCCGCCTCCTCTGGTCCTGCCACGTCTGGGGAAAGTACTGCTCGCAGAAGAGGGTGACGAACTGGTCCCACGTCGGCTCGTCCCTCTCCTGTCCCCGGACCGCCCTCCACCACCGGTGTGCCGCACTCTCCAGCTGGTACGTGGCAAAGGCCACGCGGCACTCCACCGGGGGGCGAAGGGTGTCGAAGATCTTCTCCAGCTGCTCAAGCCAGTCCTCTGCCTCGGTCGGGTCCTCATCCCCCTTGAAGGAGGGGGGCTTCAGCTTCCGGAACTGTCCGAAAAGCTCGAAGTGGTGCTGTAGGGGAGGTGCTGGTGCACCTCCAGGCGAAGGTGTCTCGTGTACAGAAGTGTCGGAGGAAGGTGGGGGCGGCAGGGGCCCATCCCCTCCCTCGTGTCCGGCGCCGCGTCCGTCGCGTGGTCCCACAGAGGACTCCCCCTCTGCAACCCCAGGAGGAGGTGCTCGGGGCGGTGGGTGGAGCTCCTCTCGTACAATATCCCGTATCAGTCTGGCGAGGTCCTGGGCCTGGATGCCAGGGAGTGGTGGCTGGTCCACCGAGACGTCAACGACAGCACGTCCACCTCGCCGACCTCGCCCTCGGCCGCGCCCGCGGCCAGTCTCGCCAGTCCCACGACGAGGCATCTCCTGCAAGGAGACGCGAAACAAAACGGAAACGTCAAAACAGACGGTACCTAACAACACTTCTAAGAGCTCATGTCAAGAGATATGTTGTGGTGGCTACTCTAGCTATAAACATGTGAATTGGTTACTTTCCAGTCAGTTGATTCACTTCTCGGGACGACCTTGCTCTGATACCATCTTGTAACGACCCGGTTCCCGAGTCCCTACGAGACACGAGAACCGGACCGACTCAACTAATCCCAAGACCCAGTCGTCCAACGAGGAAGTAACCAAAAGACAGTAAAATAAACCACATTCAGCATGAATATAACTAACAGTAAAAAGTACAGCAGTAAGGAAAGAAACTACTACAGTAGGCACCACCACAACAGTAATACAACATTTATCATATAACAAAAACTGCAGGTAAAGAAGGTACAGCGGAAACAAAACTACTCACTAGAATAGAAACAAAAGAAGGTACAAAGCTGTGGCAACTCTACTGGACCCTACTCGGCCCAGCGTCCTCTGCAGCCGCCGACCCTGGCTGCTCAACACCTGGTCCTGAAAAAGGTAACGAGTGTAACACGTCAGCAAAACGCTGAGTAGAGTGGCAAACTAACTAAAGGCAACAGTAGAGTGTACAGTAGCTGTTATGTTCTATTACTTCCTTTTATTTACATCTTTCAATTTTTCTCACTATTTCATTTACTTCTCAGATCCTTTACTTGATCTCGGATGTCCTCGTGGGACGATCTTGATTGCAGTCTTTTCCAACAGTAGAAGTAGCACGTGGTGCTCTCCTGGCCGGGAGAGTCCCCCGTGGTGATCCTACCCTCAGTCAACCACCCCAAGGTCACTGACAGACGTAACGGTGACTACGGCACGCGCGATAAACGCACAGGTAGCTAGCCCGTACTGGCACGCGGTCAGTCGTTTCCGTTAACGGGTGCGCCCAAAGCACAGCACGGAACCAGGGCAGAGCCCTCTCAGTAACAGGGGTCCAGCCCCTCCACAGTAACCAAACCGGGGCCTTGCCCCTCCACAGTCCGCGCACCCTCGCCTGACTACCCTGGTTTGCCCTAGTGGGCCTAACAAGTCGGTGAAGGAGGCTAGCAGAACCCCGGGGCCCGTGGGGTAGCTAGTACTCTCCTAACACTACTAGCTCTCCTCGGTACTACGTACACGAGGGCCAACAAGTCGGTACAGAGCGGCCAAGCCTAACCCCGGGTCCCTGGGGCGGCTGGCCCCACTCTGCACTAAAACAGGTACAGGTACTTCCCTTGGTACTGCGTACCCAAGAGACAGTACAAACTACATCTCAGTTCCATTCCTTTTCTTTCCAGGAGTTCCACTCCTAATTCCCCGTAGGGTTCCAGCTCTTTATCTCAGAACATCATATGTTTCACTTTCCAGATTCACGTTCTCACATTCCATGATCTCAACATGATTCTCTATGCATAACAGGCAGCTGTTAATTAAATTTACAGGCAGCTTTATATATTCCTTTCCATTTTTCCAAGACTGCAGTAATGTACATTCCACTAGTTTTTCCATAGTAGGATTCATGCAATGCCCTAGGTTCTAATTATGGTTCCATACTTTAACAGATTTTATTAATACATAAAACCACTCTACCAGGTACAACGGAAGTAATGGGGGCGTGGTCGGGAATCCCGCGCGCCTCCGCGACTCTCAAGACGGCAACCGAACGAGGTCCTATCACAAGGATCAAACACAAGGAGTGTCTCAAAACAGTGTATAGCTACTGTAGGCGGGTAGAGGAATAAATTCTGAAACGAACGCAACTCGAATCGCGGAAAACGGAGCCCAAACGGGCCCTAAACGGGTCGAAAAAGACAATACTGTGCAAAATCAGACGTCTGGAACTCCTTCCAGACGTCTTAAACGGTGGATTAGAGAATTACCTGTTCGGCTTGGTTCCCCGGACGTCCAGAAGTCTGTGGCGACGTCTCTCCTAGATCCCAGACGTCCGATGGTCTCTCCGGACGTCTGGAGGTCACTCCCGCCGTCTGGTACAACTTCCAGACGTCGGATTCGCAAAGGATGACGAATCCGAACACCTGCGCACAGCCAACCCTCCTCCCTCAGTACGGTCAGTCGACAAAAAAAGAAGGAGAAAGCGGAACTCACCTTTCAGACGTCTGTATGATCTCACAGACGTCGACCTTGTCGTCTGGATATCAGTCCAGACGTCTGATTCTGGAGATTTTTCCAGAATCAGAACCTCGCTCGGCCTCCGCTCGCGACGTCGCCCGCGTCGCACCTCGCGCGTCCGCTGCTCCGCCCGCAGCAGGTCCCTCTTCGCGACGCTCTGCGCCCCCTGCGCCCTCCGCCGGCCGGCCAAGCCGCTCCCGGCGAGCTCGCCCTCACAGCAGAGCCCTGCCCTCGCACGCCGCAGCTCCTCCGCGCCTTCTGCTGCGCCGCTGCCGCTGCGCCCTCGCGTCCGCTCGCTCCGCCCGCAGCAGGAGAGGAGGAAGATGGTGGAGACGGGAGGGGAGGCGCGCCCCCTCCCCCTTTTAACGCCGCGCGGAGAGGAGAGAGAGACGGCCGCAGTCGCCTGCAGCCGCAGAGAAGATGCGGATCGCAGGTCTGCGCGCACAGGCGCGCAGACGAATATCCCGTGCGAGTATAACTGTTCGTCAGACGTCTGTAAACTATCCCGGACGTCTGGTCAGACGTCTGGATGTGATCCCAGACGTCTTTACAGACGTCTGGGCCACCTCCCAGACGTCTTAAAAGACGTCTGGGGTACGCGCTCTCCTCGGTACTACGTACACGAGGGCCAACAAGTCGGTACAGAGTGGCCAGTCCTAACCCCAGGTCCCTGGGGTGGCTAGCTCCGCTCTGCACTAAACAGGGGGACAGTCGCTCTCCTTGGTACTCCGTACTCAAGGGCCAGCTCACTTCCCCAAAACTATTCCATTCACTTTCCAGGAGTTCTACTCCTACTTCCCCGTAGGGTTCCATCCTTTTTACTCAAGATCCAGGTTTCACTTCCCAGTTTCACATTCTTACAATCCATGTTCTCAACCACGTTAGCTATTCACAACAGGAAGCTGTTAATTCAAATTACAGGCAGCTTTATATCTCTTTCCATTTTCCAAGACTGCAGTATATACATTCCACTAGTTTTCCATCCTAGGATTCATGCCACATCCTAGGATCTAGCATACAACTAGTTTTCCAGCCCTAGGATTCATGCATCACCTAGGAGCTATCATTCCATGCATTTCTCATTCCTAGGATTCATGCAATGTCCTAGATTCTAGTTAAGGTTCCATACTTTAACAGATTTTAATAACTTAAGCCACTCTACCAGGTACAACGGGAGTAATGGGGGCGTGATGGGGAATCCCGCGTGCCTCTGCGACTCCCAAGACTACAACTGAACGAGGTCCAATCACAAGGATCAAACACAAGGAGTGTCTCAAAACAGTGTATAGCTACTGTAGACGGGTAGAGGAATTAATTCTGAAAAGAACGCAACTCGAATCGCGGAAAACGGAGCCCGAACGGGCCCTAAACGGGTCGAAAAAGACGATACTGTGCAAAATCAGACGTCTGGAACTTCTTCCAGACGTCTTAAAAAGTGGATCAGAGAATTACCTGTTCAGCGTGGTTTCCCAGACGTCCAGAAGTCTGCGGGAACGTCTGGCCTATCTCCCAAACATCCGATGGTCACCCTGGACGTCTGGAGGTCACTCAAGCCGTCTGGTACAACTTCCAGACGTCTGATTCGCAAAGGATGGCGAATCAGCGAGCCTGCGCACAACCAACTCCCTCCCTCAGTACGGTCAGTCGATAGGAAGGAAGAAGAAAACGGAATACTCACCTTTCAGACGTCTGTATGAGCTACCAGACGTTGTCCTCGCCGTCTGCCTATCAACCCAGACGTCTGATTCTGGAAATTTTTCCAGAATTAGGGCGCGACCCGGACTCTGCTCGCGACGCCGCCCGTGTCGTACCTCGCGCGTCTGCTGCTCAGACCGCAGCAGGTCCCTCTCCACGTTGTTCCGCGCCCCCTGCACCCTTCGCCGGCCGGCCAAGCCGCTCCGGCGAGCTCGCCCTCACGGCAGAGCTCCGCCCTCGCACGCCGCACCTCCTCCGCGCTCACTGTGGCCGCCGCTGCAGCCCTCGCGCTCGCTCGCTCTCGCGCACAGGAAGGAGAAGAGGAAGGAGACGGTGGAGACGGGAGGGGAGGCGTGCCCTTTTTGAGGCCGCACGGAGAGGAGAGAGAAGGATTCGCGGCAGGGGAATCTGCAGCCGCGGAGGGAGGAAAGGCGAATATGCGGTCTGCGCACGCAGGCGCGCAGACGACTCGCGTGTGTGGAAGATAACGATTTTTCAGACGTCTGTAAACCATCCCAGACGTCTGGCAAGACGTCTGGATGTGATCCCAGACGTCTGGTCAGACTTCTGGGCCACCTCCCAGACGTCTTAAAATACGTCCGGGTCACGCGTTCGTAACACCTACTCCCTTAGATACCTCTCCAGAGTGCCCCTTCTCATACGGTCCCTCAGCCCCCTCACGTTCCACGCTAGGACCCTCAACATAAGGACTCACCAATCCCCTCATGTATGCCCTCCCTACATGACACCTATAGGGCCTTGGCCAAATGATTGACGTTCATGTGCACCGGCCCACAACTTCTAAGGTGATATTTGCCCTTGCCTAAAGTTCCCCCTGGTGGGCGAATTAGATCCTAGATTATACTTTACCTCTACCGAAGTAGAGAAAACAAAAGTGTCACCCCCTGTCTCAGTACATGGATGAGGATCCATCTCCTCTCTGAAGGAAGAATCATATACCTCCTTGTGAATCACAATGGCACCATCTTCCCCACTGAGCATCCTTCCCGATGGCCCTGCCTTAGATTCCTTCTCATGTTCTACCAAAGACTCATCTACCACGTTACATTTCTTTTGCTCACTGCCTTTTGACACATTTTCATCTGTAATTAGACACCATTGCATAGCATCCCCCTCCCCTGCCGTAGGAGCATTCCCTGTCCCTTCCTTGCCATTATTTCTCACAGGAGGATAAACCCTCACTCGAAGTTGGAGGAGCCAAGAAGAACCACCACATATGAGGATGACTCTCTCATGAAATGGCCCCTTATGTCTAAGATGCACATCCACCCTCACCATGCTTTCATCTCCTTCTAACAGGCTGATGTAAACATGTTTACACTACTTAAGATATCTATTTATGCATGTTCTTAAGCATAGGATTGCATTACATACTATAAATATTGCATAGCATGCATCATCTTGCATTTAGATTAGTTTGAATAAAATGGAGGTTAATTATCTCCTTTTATGTTCAGAGATAGGGCAAAATTTTTATCGGGGCCTCGGATCGAAGATCCAACTATATAGATGTGATCAGGGCGATGATTGGAGTTCAACGACTCTAAGATTGCCCTAATCAGACATCTGTAGCATCATATAGAGATCGGGGAACCCTAAAAGATCAAGGGCTAATATGGTGTGAATCCGCACTTCAAACGACAAATCTGATAGCATGGATGGATTCAGATCGACGATCGCAGCCTAACGGTACAAAAATCGACTCAATCCAACAACCGTGGCACCATCTACATCAACCAGAAGATGGACGACCAAGATGGCACCATGTGACACCATCTCGACCGCCCAACCATCCGCATGCACCCGCTGAAGGCCTCTGCATCAAGGTTTCCCCACTGTTGGATCAAGATCCAACGGCTGGGACGCACCCGTGCTTAAGTTAAGTGCCCCCCCATTCGTGCGTGTAGCGCAGTGGGCGAGAGCGCTTAAGCGAAGCGCAGACGAGCGTTCAAATCGTAGGAGGCAGGTGCGGGCGAGCGGGCATAGTGACCGTCTGATTGCGATCGAGCGACCGTGAGACCTCAATAGCGCCCACGCACTATCGCACGCCCGCACATGACGTGCCATCAGATGCGGGCGTTGCGCGCAGAGGAGGTGCGGCGAGGAGCGCTCTTAGCCGTTCGATCTCACGATCGAACAACCGAGATTTAGTGGACGTGAGCACATGTTGCATGCACAGAAGGCGAGCGGGCGGTGCATGTCGCCCACGATGGGGATTTAGCGACGGTTTTATCCGTTACTAATGACCCCTTATTTAATGTTTTAAGATTTAAAAGACCAAATTGCCCTCACTCCTTGCAACTATAAAAGGAGACCCCCTCCATACGAAATTCTTATCCCTTCCTTCTCTCCTCTACCTCTCCAAAGCTCAAGAGAAGCTTGTCCCACACCCGGGATGCTCCTCGCGAGATAAAGTCAAATTTTCGCTCTCATTTCGGAAGCGGATCCCGTGACAACAATGATGTGCTGCTCCATTCTCGTTCCTCCTGCTTCGACCTTCTTCTTCTTGCTCCGTCCTCCTTCATCCAGGCAGCGTCTCATTCGACTCGTCCTCCAAGCAATCGTCGAGGAGGATAACTTCTCTCTCTCATTCTTCTTTACAGCTTTCTAGAGTAGAATTTTCCTACTTTCTAGTGTAGCTGATTTCTCGCTTTCTAGTGTAATTCTTCTCTGATTTTATTGTATAAATAGTTTGAATCATTAAATGCATGTTTTCTCTCTCTATCTCTCTCTCGGTTATTCTGATTGTTATTATTGCTTCATTGTAATTACATCGCTTCACTTTTCAACAAAAATTCTAAAATAAATATAATTGCGAATATAGATCGACGTAGCCTCCCTGAGTTCGACCTGGGATTTCTATTCCGGTATAAATTTTATTTGTTGAACATGAGTTCTTCGCTTTCACACTACGACGACAGGTTTTTTCAAAACCAAACACGTTAGTGTAGCAACTCGTAGCTTCAACACAAGCCCACAACCACACCCTCATTTAGTGACGCAAAACTCGCCACAATGCTGGAAACTACTGCATTAGAATGCAAGTGCAAAGGCAAACCAAAAATCTCCACATCACCATCACGTTCAAAAATCCATGGTGGCAATCTCTCGTTCAAAGCCCCATCAAATGGTGAAATCAATCGATAAATCACGGAAATCAAACCAAACGATGATGACCAAAATTTGAGATCAACATGCACATTCTTTAACCTAAAAACCAGGAACCTCGATGGGTTCAACACACAGATCTTCCACAGAGGGGACAAGAGAGAGAGATTGTAACGACCCGGTTCCCGAGTCCCTACGAGACACGAGAACCGGACCGACTCGACTAATCCCAAGACCTAGTCGTCCAACGAGGAAGTAACCAAAAGACAGTAAAATAAACCACATTCAGCACGAATATAACTAACAGTAAGAAAGTACAGCAGTAAGGAAAGAACTACTACAGTAGGTACCACCACAACAGTAAAACAACATTTATCATATAACAAGAACTGCAGGTAAAGAAGGTACAGCGGAAACAAAAACTACTCACTAGAACAGAAACAAAAGAGGTACAAAAGGCTGTGGTAACTCTACTGGACCCTACTCGGCTTAGCATCCTCTGCAGCCGCCGACCCTGGCTGCTCAACACCTGGTCCTGAAAAGGTAACGAGTGTAACACGTCAGCAAAACGCTGAGTAGAGTGGCAGACTAACTAAAGGCAACAGTAGAGTGTACAGTAGCTGTTATGTTCTATTACTTCCTTTATTCACATCTTTCAATTTTTCTCACTATTTCATTTGTTTCTCAGATCCTTTACTTGATCTCGAATGTCCTCGTGGGAACGATCTTGATTTCAGTCTTTTCCAAAAGTAGAAGTAGCACGGGGTGCTCTCCTGGCCGGGAGAGTCCCCCGTGGTGATCCTACCCTCAGTCAACCACCCCAAGGTCACTGACAGACGTGACGGTGACTACGGCACGCGCGATAAACGCACAGGTAGCTAGCCCGCTCTGGCATGCGGTCAGTCGTTTCCGTTAACGGGTGCGCCCAAAGCACAGCACGGAACCAGGGCAGAGCCCTCTCAGTAACAGGGGTCCAACCCCTCCACAGTAACCAAACTGGGGCCTTGCCCCTCCACAGTCCGCGCACCCTCGCCTGACTACCCTGGTTTGCCCTAGTGGGCCTAACAAGTCGGTGAAGGAGGCTAGCAGAACCCCGGGGCCCGTGGGGTAGCTAGTACTCTCCTAATACTACTAGCTCTCCTCGGTACTACGTACACGAGGGCCAACAAGTCGGTACAGAGCGGCCAATCCTAACCCCGGGTCCCTGGGGCGGCTGGCCCCACTCTACACTAAACAGGTACAGGTACTTCCCTTGGTACTGCGTACCCAAGAGACAGTACAAACTACATCTCAGTTCCCATTCCTTTTTCTTTCCAGGAGTTCCACTCCTAATTCCCCGTAGGGTTCCAGCTCTTTATCTCAGAACATCATATGTTTCACTTTCCAGATTCACGTTCTCAAAATCCATGATCTCAATCATGTTTCTTTATTCATAACAGACAGCTATTAATTCAAATTACAGGCAGCTTTATATTCCTTTCCATTTTTTTTTCCAAGACTGCAGTATTATACATTCCACTAGTTCTTCCATCCTAGGGTTCATGTCACATCCTAGGATCTAGCATACAACTAGTTTTCCAGCCCTAGGATTCATGCATCACCTAGGAGCTATCATTCCATACATTTCTCATTCCTAGGATTCATGCAATGTCCTAGCTTCTAGTTATGGTTCCATACTTTAACAGATTTTATTAATAAACTTAAGCCACTCTACCAGGTACAACAGGAGTAATGGGGGCGTGATCGGGAATCCCGCGTGCCTCCACGACTCTCAAGACTGCAACCGAACGAGGTCCTATCACAAGGATCAAACACAAGGAGTGTCTCAAAACAGTGTATAGCTACTGTAGACGGGTAGAGGAATTACTTCTGAAAAGAACGCAACTCGAATCGCGGAAAACGGAGCCCGAACGGGCCCTAAACGGGTCGAAAAAGACGATACCGTGCAAAATCAGACGTCTGGAACTCCTTCCAGACGTCTTAAAAAGTGGATCAGAGAATTACCTGTTCAGCGTGGTTTCCCAGACGTCCAGAAGTCTGCGGGGACGTCTGCCCCAGACGTCCGATGGTCCCTCTGGACGTCTGGAGGTCACTCCCGCCGTCTGGTACAACTTCCAGACGTCTGATTCGCAAAGGATGGCGAATCAGCGAACCTGCGCACAGCCAACCCCCTCCCTCAGTACGGTCAGTCGACAAGAAGGAAGAAGAAGGCGGAAACTCACCTTTCAGACGTCTGTATGATCTTACAGACGTCGACCTTGCCGTCTGGCTATCAATCCAGACGTCTGATTCTGGAAATTTTTCCAGAATCTGGACCCTGCTCGGCCTCCGCTCGCGACGCCGCCCGCGTCGCACCTCGCGCTCCTGCTGCTCAGATCGCAGCAGGTCCCTCTCCGCGTCGCTCCGCGCCCCCTGCGCCCTCCGCCGGCCGGCCAAGCCGCTCCGGCGAGCTCGCCCTCACGGCAGAGCTCCGCCCTCGCACGCCGCACCTCCGCGCTCACTGCGGCCGCCACTGCCGCCCTCGCGTCCGCTCGCTCTCGCGCACAGGAAGGAGAAGAAGGAGGAGACGGTGGAGACGGGAGGGGAGGCGTGGCCCTTTTAAGGCCGCGCGAGGAGGAGAGAGGAGGTGGCAGGCCGCCTGCAGCCGCAGAGAGAAAAAAGAGGGAATATGCGGTCTGCGCGCTCAGGCGCGCAGGCGACTCGCGTGTGTCGAAAATAACGGATTTCCAGACATCTGGAAACGATCCCAGACGTCTTATCAGACGTCTGGTTGTGATCCCAGACGTCTTGTCCGACGTCTGAGCCACCTCCCAGATGTCTTAAAAGACGTCTGGGGCACACATTCGTTACAATATAACAAACTCAAAGGAAGTTTCGTCCCCGAAACTTGCGCCAACTAGGGTGCGGGAAAAAGATGTCCAAATAACCATAACAAACTCAAAGAGGACCGAAGCCGGTCCGAAAAGACGTACCCGCGAAAAGCTCCGGGTACCGCTCCCGCATTGCCGCCTCAGGCTCCCAGGTAGCCTCCTCGTACCGCTGGCTCCTCCACAAAACCTTTACCAGGGGTACTTGCTTTTGTCTCAACCTGCGGACGGCTCGATCTAGGATTTGCACTGGCCGCTCGGGGTAGGTCAGGTCGTCGCTCACCTTGACGCTCTCGTGACTCAGTACGTGGCTGGGATCGGCTACGTACTTCCTGAGGTTGGACACGTGGAACACGTCGTGCACACCAGAAAGCTGCGGGGGAAGGGCAAGTCTGTAAGCAACGGGTCCAACCCGCTCCAGGACCTCAAAGGGCCCCACGAACCTCGGCGCGAGCTTCCCTCTCACCCCAAACCGCTGTAAGCCCTTCATGGGCGAAACACGAAGGAAGACGTGGTCCCCAACCTCGAACTGCACCTCTCTGCGTCTGCGATCTGCGTAGCTCTTCTGTCTGCTCCTGACAGTGCGGAGTCGTCTGTGGATCTGCTCAACTACCTCCTGACTCTGCCGGATCAACCTGGGGCCAACCTCCCACTTGGTCCCCACCTCAACCCAACTCAAGGGTGTCGTGCATTTCCGTCCGTACAGAGCCTCGTAGGGAGCCATGCCGATGCTCGAGTGATAACTGTTGTTGTATGCAAACTCCGCCAGGGGCAGGTGCTCCTCCCAAGAGCCCCTCCAGTCTAGTACACAGGCACGCAAAAGGTCCTCAAGTGTCTGTATCGTGCGTTCCGACTGTCCGTCCGTCTGGGGGTGGTAAGCTGTGCTAAACCTCAACCTCGTCCCCAAAGCCTGCTGAAACTCAGCCCAAAACTGGGACGTAAAGCGGGTATCCCGGTCGGATACGATCTCCCGCGGAACTCCGTGTAGTCGCACCACATCACGGATATACCTCTCTGCCAACTGTGCTGGTCCCAAAGTGACTCGGATCGGCAAGAATCGTGCCGTCTTCGTCAATCTATCCACTATTACCCAGACTGCGTCGTGTCCTCGCTGGGTAACAGGTAAGTCCACCACCAAGTCCATGGTGATGCTCTCCCACTTCCACTCTGGCACTGGAAGCGGCTGAAGCAGCCTTGCAGGCCTCTGATGCTCGGCTTTCACCTGCTGGCACACTAAGCACTGCTGCACGAACTCACCCACATCCCGCTTCATCCCTCTCCACCAAAACTCGCGTCTCAAGTCATGGTACATTTTCGTGTTTCCGGGATGTATGGTGAATCTGGAACCGTGTGCCTCAGTCAGGAGCTCTCTCAACAGCTCCTCGTCTCTGGGAACGCACAACCGTCCCCTCAAGCGTAGCACCTGGTCTATGAAAGAGAAGTCCCCTGGGTCCCCTGATAGTACTCTGTCGCACAAAGACTGCAAGTACGGATCGGCCATCTGTCCCGTGATGATGCGGTCTATCAACTCTAGCCTGGTCTGCCGTGTCACCGTCACTGCCCCACAGTACCCTCGTAACTCTAGAGGTCGCCAACTGCCCACCTCCTCCAAAAGGCTCCAACTCTGTAACTGCAGACTGGCCAAGCGTGCGGGTGCCTTACGGCTCAAGGCATCAGCCACCACATTGGCCTTTCCCGGGTGGTAGGAGATGCTGCAGTCGTAGTCCTTCAGGAGCTCCAACCAACGTCTCTGTCTCATGTTGAGCTCCTTCTGGTCAAAAAGATATCTGAGGCTCTTGTGATCTGTAAAAATCTTGAAGGTCTCACCGTACAAGTAGTGCCTCCAGGTCTTCAGCGCGAAGACAACAGCTGCCAACTCTAGGTCGTGGGTAGGGTAGGTATGCTCATGGGGCTTCAGTTGCCGCGAAGCGTAAGCGACAACATGACCCCTCTGCATGAGCACACCTCCTAACCCCAGCAAGGAAGCGTCCGTGTACACAACGAACCCGCCACTACTGTCAGGGATGGTGAGCACGGGAGCCGAGGTCAACCTCTCCTTCAGCTCCAGAAAACACGCCTCACAGGCGTCTGTCCAAGCGAAAGGCACATCCTTCCGGGTCAACTGTGCCATAGGACGCGCAATCTGTGAAAATCCTCTGATGAACCGTCTGTAGTAACCTGCCAGTCCCAGGAAACTGCGAATCTCAGTGACTGAACGCGGTCTCTCCCACCTGAGCACTACCTCGACCTTGGCGGGGTCCACCGCCAGGCCGTCTCCAGAGATCACATGACCCAAAAAGGTCACCTCCCTCAACCAGAACTCGCACTTGCTGTATTTGGCGTACAGCCTGCGTCGTCTCAGAGTGTCCAGAACCATCCGCAAGTGCTGTCCGTGCTGCGTCCGATCTCTAGAATAGATGAGTACATCATCTATGAAAACCACCACAAACTGGTCCAAGTACGGTCTAAACACCCGGTTCATCAGGTCCATGAAAGCAGCGGGGCATTGGTCAGCCCAAACGACATGACCAAAAACTCGTAGTGTCCGTACCGGGTGCGGAAAGCTGTCTTGGAGACGTCGGTCTCCCTGATCCTCAACTGGTGGTATCCAGACCTCAAGTCGATCTTGGGAAAACACCGTGGCACCTCGCAACTGGTCAAACAAATCGTCAATCCTCGGCAGCGGATATCTGTTCTTGATGGTGACCCTATTCAGCTGTCGGTAGTCCACACAAAGGCGTAGGGTCCCATCCTTCTTCTTCACAAACAGTACCGGGGCTCCCCAGGGAGACGCACTGGGCCTCACGAAACCTTTCTCCAAAAGGTCCTGCAACTGGGACTTGAGCTCTCGCAGCTCAAGCGGTGCCATTCTGTATGGCGCGGTGGAGATGGGGCTGCTCCCTGGTACTAGTGAGATCTCAAACTCGATCTCACGCTCGGGCGGTAGTCCTGGTAACTCGTCTGGGAACACGTCGGAGAACTCTCTGACCACCGGGATGCTCTGGAAGTCTGCCACAGGGCTGGGCTCTGCCACCACACAGGCTAGGAAGCCCTCACACCCCTGGCTCAAAAGTCTCGCCGCCCGAAGTGCCGAAATGCACCTGAAACCTCCGTCCACTGGCTGCCCGTGAAACTCGAAAGAAGGCAACTCCGGAATGGAGAAGACAATCTTCCTCTCAAAACAGTCTACCAAGGCGTGGTAAGCGGACAGCCAATCCATCCCCAGAATCACTCCAAAGTCCTCCATCTGTATCATAATCAGGTCAGCTGGCAGGCTATGTCCCCCGATGCTGACCTCGCAACCCGTGTACACCTCCTCAGCTACAAACAGCTGACCACTCGGACCTCTGATTACAAACGGATTCTCTAACAGTGTATAATCTTGGTCCAAACTAACTGCGAAACTGGCTGCGACAAACGAGTGCGTAGCGCCGGAATCGAAAAGCATGTAAACGAGTCTGCCAGAAACTGAAACCATACCTGCTACCACGGATCCCGAAGCTCTGGCGTCCCTGTGTGTTAGGGCGTTGATACGCCCCTCAGCTCTAGGTGCGGACGAAGCAGCCACACTCTGCGTCGGACGGGTAGGTGCTGGCCAGTACCCTCCTCGCGACTGCTGTCCTCCTCCTCGTGCCTGGGAACCGCGACCTCCTGCACGCCCTCCAGTGCTCTGCACGGGAAGTATCTGCTGACCTCCTGCCCTAGATGGGCAGTCCCTCCTGACGTGGCCCGGCTGGCCACACTGGTAGCAGAGGGGAAACCGACTCCCGCCCTCAGTGAGTCCCTGCTGTCGGCTAGGCGGGGGTCCGGTGCTGGCGACTGGCCTCTATCGAGGGCCCCCAAAGGCCACTGATGGCCCTGCACAACGTGACGGCTCTCCTGCGGACGCCACGTGTCTCCGTTGAGTTCTCCTAACACGCCTGGTGTGGCGGCGGAAATCTCGTTCCACCACTAACTCCCCTGTCGTACGCTCGGAAGGGGGAGGGGGTGGCGACGTGGGTGGAAGCTGAAATTCTTCTCGAACCACCTCTCGAATCAGTTGGACGAGGTCCCGAGACGGTATACTCAGGAGAAGAGGAGGGGTAGTATGTATTCCAATCCCGACACATCTGTCCCCCGGGCCCTGACCTCGGCCGCGCCTGCGGCCCACCCTCCTAGCTCCACGACGCGGCATCTCCTACAATGGAGACGTGAAACAAAATGAAAAGCGTCAAAACAGACGGTACCTAACAAAACTTCTAAGAGCTCATGTCAAGAGATATGTTGTGGTGGCTACTCTAGCTATAAACATGTGAATTGGTTATTTTCCAGTCAGTTGATTCACTTCTCGGGACGACCTTGCTCTGATACCATCTTGTAACGACCCGGTTCCCGAGTCCCTACGAGACACGAGAACCGGACCGACTCGACTAATCCCAAGACCTAGTCGTCCAACGAGGAAGTAACCAAAAGACAGTAAAATAAACCACATTCAGCATGAATATAACTAACAGTAAGAAAGTACAGCAGTAAGGAAAGAACTACTACAGTAGGTACCACCACAACAGTAAAACAACATTTATCATATAACAAGAACTGCAGGTAAAGAAGGTACAACGGAAACAAAAACTACTCATTAGAATAGAAACAAAAGAGGTACAAAAGGCTGTGGTAACTCTACTGGACCCTACTCGGCCCAGCATCCTCTGCAGCCGCCGACCCTGGCTGCTCAACACCTGGTCCTGAAAAGGTAACGAGTGTAACACGTCAGCAAAACGCTGAGTAGAGTGGCAGACTAACTAAAGGCAACAGTAGAGTGTACAGTAGCTGTTATGTTCTATTACTTCCTTTATTCACATCTTTCAATTTTTCTCACTATTTCATTTGTTTCTCAGATCCTTTACTTGATCTCGAATGTCCTCGTGGGAACGATCTTGATTGCAGTCTTTTCCAAAAGTAGAAGTAGCATGGGGTGCTCTCCTGGCCGGGAGAGTCCCCCGTGGTGATCCTACCCTCAGTCAACCACCCCAAAGTCACTGACAGACGTGACGGTGACTATGGCACGCGCGATAAACGCACAGGTAGCTAGCCCGCACTGGCACGCGGTCAGTCGTTTCCATTAACGGGTGCGCCCAAAGCACAACACGGAACCAGGGCAGAGCCCTCTCAGTAACAGGGGTCCAACCCCTCCACAGTAACCAAACCGGGGCCTTGCCCCTCCACAGTCCGCGCACCCTCACCTGACTACCCTGGTTTGCCCTAGTGGGCCTAACAAGTCGGTGAAGGAGGCTAGCAGAACCCCGGGGCCCTTGGGGTAGCTAGTACTCTCCTAACACTACTAGCTCTCCTCGGTACTACGTACACGAGGGCCAACAAGTCGGTACAGAGCGGCCAAGCCTAACCCCGGGTCCCTGGGGCGGCTGGCCCCACTCTGCACTAAAACAGGTACAGGTACTTCCCTTGGTACTGCGTACCCAAGAGACAATACAAACTACATCTCAGTTCCATTCCTTTTCTTTCCAGGAGTTCCACTCCTAATTCCCCGTAGGGTTCCAGCCCTTTATCTCAGAACATCATATGTTTCACTTTCCAGATTCACGTTCTCAATTTCCATGATCTCAAACATGTTTCTTTGTTCATAACAGGCAGCTGTTAATTAAATTCACAGGCAGCTTATACACTCCTTTCCATTTTTCCAAGACTGCTGTAATATACATTCCACTAGTTTTTCCATCCTAGGATTCATGCCATATCCTAGGATCTATCATACAATCTAGTTTTCCGGCCCTAGGATTCATGCAACACCTAGGAGCTATCATTCCATATATTTCTCATTCCTAGGATTCATGCAATGCCCTAGGTTCTAGTTATGGTTCCATACTTTAACAGATTTTATTAATACTTAAAACCACTCTACCAGGTACAACGGGAGTAATGGGGGCGTGGTCGGGAATCCCGCGCGCCTCCGCGACTCTCAACACTGCAACCGAACGAGGTCCTATCACAAGGATCAAACACAAGGAGTGTCTCAAAACAGTGTATAGCTACTGTAGGCGGGTAGAGGAATAAATTCTGAAACGAACGCAACTCGAATCGCGGAAAACGGAGCCCAAACGGGCCCTAAACGGGTCGAGAAAGACGATACTGTGCAAAATCAGACGTCTGGAACTCCTTCCAGACGTCTTAAACGGTGGATCAGAGAATTACCTGTTCGGCTTGGTTCCCCGGACGTCCAGAAGTCTGTGGGGACGTCTCTCCTAGATCCCAGACGTCCGATGGTCACTACGGACGTCTGGAGGTCACTCCCGCCGTCTGGTACAACTTCCAGACGTCTGATTCGCAAAGGATGGCGAATCAGCGAACCTGCGCACAGCCAACCCCCCTCCCTCAGTACGGTCAGTCGACAAGAAGGAAGAAGAAAGCGGAAACTCACCTTTCAGACGTCTGTATGATCTTACAGACGTTGACCTTGCCGTCTGGCTATCAATCCAGACGTCTGATTCTGGAAATTTTTCCAGAATCAGGACCCTGCTCGGCCTCCGCTCGCGACGCCGCCCGCGTCGCACCTCGCGCTCCTGCTGCTCAGACCGCAGTAGGTCCCTCTCCGCGTCGCTCCGCGCCCCCTGCGCCCTCCGCCGGCCGGCCAAGCCGCTCCGGCGAGCTCGCCCTCACAACAGAGCTCCGCCCTCGCACGCCGCACCTCCGCGCTCACTGCGGCTGCCACTGCCGCCCTCGCGTCCGCTCGCTCTCGCGCACAGGAAGGAGAAGAAGGAGGAGACGGTGGAGACGGGAGGGGAGGCGTGGCCCTTTTAAGGCCGCGCGAGGAGGAGAGAGGAGGTGGCAGGCCGCCTGCAGCCGCAGAGAGAAAAAAGAGGGAATATGCGGTCTGCGCGCTCAGGCGCGCAGGCGACTCGCGTGTGTCGAAAATAACGGATTTCCAGACGTCTAGAAACGATCCCAGACATCTTATCAGACGTCTGGTTGTGATCCCGGACGTCTTGTCCGACGTCTGAGCCACCTCCCAGACGTTTTAAAAGACGTCTGGGGCACACATTCGTTACAGAGATCTTACAAAACCTTGGAGATCATCCAAGGAAGGGGCACCAGCCATGATTTCTCCAACGAAGGCACCATGGAGATTAGTCTCTAGTGCCAAGACTTCCTACGAGAGGGGGACTTCCACGTCTTGGGAGGGGGGTGTAGGCGGAGCGGGGGGTGATGCCTCCATAGAACCACGTCTATCTGGTGCATGCCCATCACATTGGTGTTGACCCCCACGGCCAACATGTTCCTCTTCCACGCACCTCCTAGGGTTTGGGTCTCCTCCTCCACGTGTTTGGAAGGGCCCAACCTTCCCTTCATTAGTTGCTCGTGGCCTCCTCCTACACGTGCTTCTTTTATGACTCAAACCCCTACACTTGAGGCACATAAGGGCATTACAACACACCGCAGCCATGTGTCCTCTCTCCCTACATCAAAAGCAAACCACGTCCCCCTCACCCTCCCTTCCTCCT